>OX411882.1:53891821-55169918 GCA_948293265.1 Cheilosia impressa
AATAGCGAAACACATAGGTATGCGATATATTTTCACGTTTTGCAGAAAACTCTCATAACCACACTGAAACCTTTTCCTGTCCCAACTTTACTTTACCTACCTTTTTAAATTTTTTTAGCGACAGCATTTTTAACTTTTTTTCACTTTATTTACAGATAATGCCAGCATTTTTTCACACTGCGTCCATATGGCTGACAGTCGCGCTAGCCGTTCAAAGGTGAGTACTCTATTATTCACAGCAAACGTTATACACAAACATGAGCGCGGCTTTATATAAAATTCCAAAAGCTACGTTAGAGAAAATGCTCATATCCCTCGCCGTTTGTACAAATCAAAGTTCACCTAAAGTACTCGTACCTATACACACTGCTTGTAAACGAGTGCATCCATGATAAATCCATACCTACTTCAATTTCTATAGAAGCAAGCACTAGAAAAAAATTCCCTGAAATCGCACGTGTGTGTGCGTACTCGAAGGTAAAGTGTTTGTAGTGGCAAGGCAAAGTTTCGCAGAAAAATAAAATAAAATTTTTCGTCAAGCAAATATTATGTCCCATCAGTGGAGAACACAATAAAAACCGAACTCCCATTATGATTTAATAAAAACTAGGAAAAAAATTTTACTGGGGTTTTACTGTACTTCTGGAAGTTTTCAAAGAAATTGGAATTTATGCTGGAGATGCCTTTACAATGACCGCAATGAATCTCTCTCTTTCGGCTTAAAACATCAATAGAGGAGGACGAACTTTTTGCGTTCAACATAAGCACTTTATGACTTTTAGCTCTTAGCTGGTTGGCTACTAAAAGACAGCAAAGAAGCTGAGGTTAGTTTGTTGTTGGGGTAAGTGAGTTGGGTTCTGCCACCGCGGCATTAAAATAAGTCCAAAAATTGTTTTCTGAGGCGCATATTATAAAAAAGATCAATGAGGGCTGTTAGTAGGTCTGTATAGAGCAGGGCTGGGCTACTAAGAACTTAAACCGAGTTATTTTATAAATTATTTATCAACATCATTTACAGTAGACCAATATAATCTTAAAGTTAAAAATGAAGGTACCACTCGGAAGATTATAGGAGCCCACTTCTTTGATGTCAAGAAGAGGGTCTTACTTGTAAGTTTCTCAGCCCAAAGAAACGTCGACTTGCCAGAGTTTTTCCTCCTTCGATTTTTAAAGAGACATCTTTTTCGAATGATAAAACAGAGCTGGAGCTCATTTTCACTTCGATCCTTAAAGGGCTGAGTGTTGTTATCGCGTGCAACTTCGGGCTCGAGAATTAGAAATGGAGAATCACGTTCCAGGAATCCAAACAAATGGAAGGGTAGTTTAAAAAAACAGAAACACTTGAGAAAATGTGAACTTTTCTGATCTAAAACCTCACAAAAATGGACAAATTAAATGTTCACAAGTCATTTCCAAAGAGTTTAGATCCTTATCCGTCTCCTGTTCTGTGGGTGTTACTGGTGGAAATTATTCGTGGAACTAAATGCTTTCTACCACTGGAGCGGTAGGACTCGTCGGAAACTACCACCAGTGGAGAATGTGGCTGTCTTTAGCCTTTTTAACTCCTATTCGCCACCAATTAACATTCGACGCAGTATTGGAAATCCCTGCAGATCTTTGGTCCGAATATGTCAAAGAGGGTTTAAAGGAAGCAGTCTTTTAAATATCGTGAGATTTCTAGCTGTTTGTGGGAGTATTCAAGTCCAAAAAGCCTCCCGTTGGGAAAAAGGGACAAAGCAGCAAAATCGTGGGAATTTTTAAAAAATCTGCCAAGAAAACATTTAATTTAAGTACAGTAAAAAAGGGAAAAATGACCAGGCTTCGTGGGAAAAATGAAAAGAGAGAATGCGAACAACACTGGTAGGAAGTACTTACCCGATGATAAGATCACTTCTCTCATATGCATCGGTTGTATGGTGGAACAGGCTTTCGCGGAAACGTGTTACTGCCTCTCTTGCCAAACTTCAAAGAACGGTTTGTCTTGGATGCACAGGGGCCTTCCCTAGCACTCCGGGCTCTGCTCTAGATGCTATGATGAACCTCCCACCTCTTGATATTTTTATGATGGGATGTACGCTGAAAACCATTTCTCGGTTAAAGAGAGGTGGCTTTTGGTACCACGCGCATTGGAATTTTGAGGAACTTGTGCGAGAATTGTCCTTTGACCCCTGTCTTATGGACATGCCGTCTGACACAATGACCACTACCATTACCACGTCAACTTTCCTCAGGAAACGGAATGGCTTCGGCCAGACTCTGAGCCTGGGAAAGAATGCCATCGTGTATTCACGGATGGCTCAAGAACCGGTCAGGGGTCTGGATCTGGTGTCTTTGTGGAAAGCGAGAACACTAGACTACATATGCGTCTGTCTTCCAAGCGGAGATATTCGCTATCGCTATCCTTATGTGGACAAACAGGTGGAGGGCTAGAAGCAAATGCGTTTGCAGTGATAGCCAAGCTGCATTAAAAGCGTTGCTTAACCCTCTTACCTCGTCCAAGTTAGTGCTCGAACTCAAGCTTTCTCTGAACTTAGTCGGAAGGCTTAACACCGTGAATCTTGTTTGGGTCCCAGGTCACACTGGTATCCAGGGAAATGAGATCGCTGATGAGCTTGCCAGACGGGGTTCAGAAGAAGCTTTCCTAGGACCTGAACCTGCGTTGAGTCTGCCTGCTTCTGTGGTTAGGTCATCCATTGATACTTGGGTTTCTCGTGAACACGATCGTCGGTGGCGTGACTGTGCTGGGTGTAGGCAGACCAAACGACTGCGTCCGGACATCTGCAAAAGGTCCGCGTCTATCCTTCTGTCTCTTAGGGGAATTGACTGCAGACTGCTTGTGGGCGTCATTTCGGGCCACCAAGCTTTTGCCAAACACTTAAATGTGTTGGGCTTGAGCAACACCACTATCTGTCCTGCTTGTGGAGAGGACGATGATACAGCGGAACACTTCCTCTGTAGCTGTCCCGCCTTTGCTCGCATCAGGTGGCGGATCTTTGGGGCTGATGTGGTGAGTGCCGAACATCTAAGCTCTTCATCACTGAAGCTCCTTCTCATCTTTCTTCGAAAGACGGGAAAGCTCAGTACAGTAATGTAAGGTGTCTGTTTGGCAGTACAATGGACCTGTAGTTTGTGTCTGAGTGCTCCATCGGATAGTAACAACCTCCGACAAAAAAAAAAAAAGTACTTACTCGACTCGAAACATTTCTCTATTTCTCTATTTCAAAAATAAACTTGTCGCAGTCACAGTGCCTTTGGCAGCTTCAAAATTGCTCCTCTGGCCAGTACCTAAACATTATACTTACGGTCACAAATAAAATGCTATTCCAATGGCTCCCAGTCCTTCGGGGTTATTGATGAGAAATTAATACGGCAAAAGATGAATAGATGGATGTATATGTGTTGTGTGTGCTCTCATGTTTAGGTACACAAAGGTTCGAAGTAAGACTGAGCAGGTGTTATCCTCTTTTTTAATATCGCACGTCAGCAAAAGAAGGATTGCGGCGGATATTAAGTTCCATTTGCTGGGACAAAGTTTAGTGGGGCCAACATTTCAACTCTCCTGTGCAATCCATGTGACACAAAAGACAACTTCGCCTCGATGATTTGCGAAAAGCTTTCCCGTTGTGGTCTTGCATAACTCTATTCACTTAGCACTAACAAATCGAATCTAAAATTAACCATCTCTCACGTGTGTAAAATTTGTTTTTCCATTTCAGATACATTTACGTGTGCCATGCCCCAATGGCACGTACTTGGTGCACCATGGCACGTGTCAAACGCTGCACCCTCTACATTTGTCTGGCGGCGTTCGCCCATCAGAGTACCCGATTCTTTGAGCGCACCTACTACCCGCTCACCATCGACTGGAACGGCACCCAAGTGGAGGTGTGCCATTCGGAAACATCGAAATGGATGGAGGACTACATCGGCGTGGACGTCTACTACTTTCTGTACTTCACGTTTCGTGTCTTCTTCATACATCTGATACCGTGCATAATATTGGTGACGCTCAACATCCTGCTGTTTCGCGCCATGAAAAAGGCCCAAGAACGCCGAAAGGCACTGTTCCGCGAGAACCGCAAAAAGGAAAGCAAAAAGTTGCGCGAGGCCAACTGTACAACGCTAATGCTGATCGTTGTCGTCACCGTGTTTCTGATTGCCGAGATACCGATTTGCATTATAACCATTTTGCATATCATCTCGTCGGCAATAACTGAATTCCTGGACTATCACATTGCGAATATATTCATACTGTTTGCGAATTTCTTCCTTGTCGTGAGTTATCCGATAAATTTTGGCATTTACTGCGGCATGTCGCGACAGTTTAGGGAGACGTTCAAGGAGATTTTTCTTGCCCAGGTGGCGGTGAAGAAGGACAGCTCGTCGAAGTATTCGATTGTGAATGGACCGCGAACGTGCACCAATGAGACGGTGCTCTAGTTGTAAATGAGACGTTTCTCTTTCTCACGCAAGGGAAGGGAAATGGCTGCGTAAAGTGTTGACGGACATGGGATGTGGTAGGCTGTCATATGGTTGGCGGTTGATTGGACATTGCTTCAGGGGTAATCAATTGCATTGAGTGGATTTTCCTTTTAATTAAAAACGTCATTTAAACAACGACTTGTATCAGCAATGGTGGTCTCTTGTGGCATCGCACCAGTTATATCTTCCACCAGTTGTCGGGCATTGTTTGTTCAAGAAGAGATGTGTAAACTGACAAGCAGTTGTGTAAATGTTTCCAGATTCAATTCCAATTACTTTTATAAACTAATTAACCGAAAAAAGAACACTCACAAAGAAAGCGTACGGTTGGGCGGCAATAAATGGGTATTTTAAGAAGGACCCGGCTCTTTATTAGATGTTGACGTGTGTTGACGAATGAAGTTTATTTCGAAAATATGTCGCGATTGCATAACGGCACCGAAATTACAAAGAGCTTTAATAAAAAACAAACATCTTCGTGTTTATTACCGTTCTTTGGCAATTTGTGCGGGAAAGTTTCAAATTCATTATTTAGGTGGCTCAATTGGAGGGTAAGGGCCTCGGCAATAAGCCAAACATCCGTCGTTCGTAGCCAACTTCAGTCCTTATAAATTGCTTTGTAAAAATGCTGCCAATAACATATTCAGTGCTTTGTCTATCTAGTAGTGATTAAATCTGGAATCTACTACATTTTTGGCTGTCAAAACGAGAGCCAAGTCAAAATGGTTGCTTTAATAGGCGTTGCCAGATTAAATAAATAAAAAACTACGAAAGTGTTAAATCGCTTTAAGGGCCCAAATTTTTGTAATAAATATGAAACACTAATCCATTTAAACAACATTTAAAACAACTGCAACAAATCAATTATCACTTATCATTCGTCTAATCGCAGAGGAGGAGTGGCAGCTCCCTTCGGGAAACTTAAAAACAGATCCGTAACTATGAATTCCCCCAGTGCAAAACATTTCTGTTACATCGAAAACGACTTCCAGGCTTCCTTACCTTAATTTTAGTGGAGTCTCATGATTGCCATTAAATTCTTAAATATCCAGCGTGATCTTTACTCTTAAAGGAGTTTTGCTTACGGGTATAAGTCTCACCTGTTGAGCAGTATTGCCACAAGTTTGCTTCGATGAGATCTCTCTATTGAAGTGTTTTTCCTACCAAATATCTTCGTGACATTTGTCATTGTTTTTCTTCTGCCCACTGCAATGGGGACCGTTTATTTTCTTCTTCCCTTTTCCCAAGTTACCAGGTTACCTAAAAACTGGCACCTGCCCTCGAAGATCCATTTGACGGGAGTCATTCAAGCGATGCTGCCAAGCCTATGTACGAGTAGACTTTTAAGTGGTCTCTATTGAACACACCTACGGCTTAGAAAGAGTAGGTCCCTATTGACGACCCTTTTTTAAATCATTGTTGCACTTTAACAAGATCGGGGAGCTGTCCCTCCAGTGCCTATGGTTCACAGCAAAAGACCTTGCGCTCTAGAGCTTTTAAAAAAAAATACCCAATCACATAGCCAACCATCGACAGCTTTTGCACTCATTCTCTAAGCTGTACTACGCCAACTCTATGAATATTTAAAGAGTGCAAAAGTATTTACAACAAAATATAAGAGTCAACAAAAATTGCATTGCATGACTGCTACCAGAAGAGCTTGAGCTATAATTGTTAAAAAAAAATTAATAATAATCCAAAAAATAACACAGGAAATATTTTTTTGAAATTCAATATTTTGTATGTAGCTTATAACATAAATCTCTATATTTAAGCTCATTTTAAAATAAAATTCAACCAAATACTAACAAAATATATAAAAAAAAAACGAAATAACTATGTGTAGGTATACAAATAAAATACTCATTTAAATTGGAAACGATTGAGCCCTAGTTAGCCGATTTAAATGATTTTTTACATAGGGGAAAACTGAAAACTTTTTTTGTTATTCCCTAAGCTGAGTATAGTATATAAAATGGCTACAGAAAACCCCATACATGTTTCTCTTAATTTAATAAATACATATATCTACATAAATCTAAGTAAAGTTTGTTAAAAATCAATTTAGTCTTGTAAATAAATTGTAAAAACAACTTGTACTTGTACTCAATAATTGCACTTGAAAAATTTAAGAAGACTTTTCGTGACTTAGCTAATAAGTTTTGTTAGGACTTTTTTTTTTGTAAAATCTAAATAAACCGTTTTTTCATTAGCAATTGTTTAATACGAATATATAAGGGCAAGAACATGTTATAGCAAATAAAAAGTTGAACATATTTACTAGCTATGTAAGGGATAACAATTTATTCTGTGTTTGTAATAATTCCTGATGATATTTTTTTAATTTGTAAATACATTGACTGTTTAAAAAAAAAAAAAAAAAAGAACAGGAAAAAATTGTAATTTCTTTGTTAATAATTTATTTCCTTTGTGCGACCTTGTAAAGATGAATAAAAGTATATTTTTGAAAAATCCAACACGGTGTTGAGCTTAATTTACAAGAAGATGGGTGAGCAAAAAAAATATCGGAAACTATAAACATCTCTCAACAGTTATGTAGCTTTTAGCAAAAAGCATAAGATTTATATAAACTGTCGGGTAAATCACGAGTTGTATTTCTCCGATGACAGATGCAGGAAATATAAAAAAAAAACGAACGAGCAACAAATTGCTTACACCCTGTCAATTTTTGCTTTCTTTTCTTTTTCAGGATTTAAGGCTAGTACGCGGTTCGAGTGAAGTGAAATTTTCACTCCTCTCCAAAAAGTGCTGTGAAACCGAAAGTGGAAATTTGTTTGGAGATTTTTCGCGGAAAAATATATGCAGGGTGACTGAGCTCAAAAGATTTTTTTGGTTTGTGGGAGTTCAAGAAGATCTTAGGTTACTTATAACATAAAAAATACTTCAATATTTAACTTTCACACTTTTATTCTACTAAAAAAGAAAACATCTGGAGGAAACAAATTGAGAACTTCACTTTTTGTAAATCATGCGATACAGTCAAATGTATTGGCTTATTGGAAGATAGTTAAGTTAATAATATACCTAGTCCTGACATAAATTCTGTTACAAATACAAAGCGCTGTAGAAAAAAAACGAGTTAACATATCGTATTGAAAATAATTGTGTTTATTAGCTTACATTATTGGCAATAGAATAAAAATAATTTCACTCAAAATGGCCGCCTTTGGCTTTCACACAAGCTCTTAAACGTAGTGACCATTGGGCTATAGCGGCACGTACGGTTTCAATAGAGATCGTGGACGCTGCTCTGGTCAATGCTGCTCTAAGACTTTCCAAATTTCTGTGGGGAGCCTTACAGGCCATGTTTTCAAGTTCTAACCACAAACCATAATCCTGTGGATTCAGATCTGGACTCCCCGACGGTCAATCTTCTGCTGATATAAAGCCAGGAATATTGAGCCTGAGCCACTCCTGTGTGGTTTTGGCCTTATACGCTGGAGCAGAGTCTTGTTGGAAGATCCACCTGTTTCCGTCAAAAAGAGAATTGGTCAAACCTTTCACAACGCCCTCTAGCACGTCTTTTTGGTAAACCTTTGTCCAGTTTTTACGCCTTTTTCGCAGAAATGGAGGGATGTGACACCTTGATGGGATACCCCCCACCAAACCATTACGGAAGCTGTATGATGGCCTCGTTGAATTCTAGGAATGATTTTTTTCGCTTCCTTAGATGACGTGGCATAGACCTTGTCATTTTGTTTATTAAAAACTTCTTCCACGGTAAAAATTTTTTCATCCGTAAACAGAATGTTTTCATGCCCATTGGCCGCGTGCCACTGCAGAAGTCGTTTGCATCTTTCCAGCCTAATTTTTTTCAATTGAGGAGTTAGGAGATGTCCCGTGGACCGACGATAGGCTTTCATGTGAAGATCATCCCGAATCAACCTTGACATGGATCTGGTTGATATATCCAATTCCTTGGACATGATCTTTTGTTTCCTAAGTGGATTTCTCCGAATTCGTTCACGCACTGCCTTTACTACCGCACTTGTACGAACGACGCGAGGGCGGCCTCTTCTTGACCTGTCCTCCACTCCAGACAATTCGCAGTGCGACCAATAGCCCGATAAACAAAAATTCTCGATATGCCGAGTGGTTTTAGCAACTCAAAAATTTGGCCAGCATTCTTCCCGCACTTATGCAACGCAATTACCGCGACTCGATTTTCTTTAACGCCCCACCCCATGTTAATAGATCGCAAGCTGAGACCAAACTGGCAATTTTTCTTTACTAATCAATGCAGGTGTTCCGAAAAAAAAGTAAACGGTGCAATTCCCACAAGAAGTTTTTAACGATAAGCGCTGGAAAATGTGTAACAGAACTTATGGCAGGACTAGGTATGTCCAACCAAATTCTGAAACCAGTGTGGACCCACGGCCAACAGTTGTGGGCATAACTACCCCAAACGAATTTAAAAAAAAATTAAGGCCTTTCAAAATATATTACAAGGGAAAATAGTCAATACGTATAAAAATAAATATTTAAAAGGTTGAAAAAGAAGTTAAACAAGTCGCTAAGAAGCCTACTTATGTGCGTTTAAGAAGTAGGCGTCTCAACCACGTTAGCTTAGAAATAGCCGAATTATTAAACACAGACAATGTAATCAGAAGATTAAGGCGGATAAGACCTCTTGATCTATAAAAATTAACTGAGGCAAAGAAATTCCGTAATATTTTCTAACAAAAATGTTCAAAAATTCGAAAAGCGAGTGATTTTCCGTTAAAAATTTCTCAAATAATTCATAAATTAATTGCCGATTAGTGGAACGGCTAAGTGCAATCCCATTCCGTATGAAATCAGTGCCCTCGGAAGCTATTTTAGATCGGTTTAAAGTCCCTCCCTATTGCAGAAGCATCTAGCTCCGGAATGTTTTGTTTTTTGTTCATGACAATTTTAAAAGTTTTCAATTTGGCAAATAATGTTTGATTCTAACAACTAACAACAACAAGGACACGTAAATTTATCTGTTGGATTTTTTTTTGGCAAAGCTGGGTAGAAAAATGCTTACGAAAAAGGTCATCCATGCCACCAAATTTTCGTTTACCTAACATTATCGCATTATATTGAATGAAAAAACTATTTATTATATTTATATTTATTACAAGTGCGAAAAACTTAGTATTGTCTTAACAAAAAACCTGAAATTCTAATAAATTTCTCAACCGCTTTGCTTCAAATCATTTTTCACGCTGAAATGTCAAAAATTTAAAGCGACGGACAATAAAAACCAAGTGAAATAGGTGTGGAGTTTTTGAAGCGCTATTTTTCACTCGAACTGCGTACTGCCTACCTAGCGAAATTTTCATGTGGAAAGTTCATTTTGACATTTCGCAGTGAAAAATTTGTATGAAAAATTGGATTTCACTTGAGCTGCGTACTAGCCTTTATGTATAAACAGAAGCTAAAGAGTGAATTCACAGGTAGCATGCTGTCAATAGTGCATGTACTTTGTTTTGTTGCCGCGCTGTAGAAAAATGACAGGAGAGAAAATGGAAGCAAACCACACGACTTCTTATATCATTTCGCCTTGGAATGCATTTGGAATTAACATTAAACATCCTAGTTAAACAATAAACAAAATTGTTTTTATTTCTGTATTTCTGTCATTTTTCACTTTAGTTTATGGCTGCAATTATGAACTCATTTTTGTCAATGCATGAGGGCACATTCAGGCAGCTTTAGTTTGCGTTCATAAATGCATCCATGAATATTTCTTGCATGGTTTGGGTAGCAATATTTACTAATTGTAAAAAATTTTACCCAAACCATGAACTCGCACAATATTTGTCTTATTATTATGAAAGGAAAAACTTGATATTTTTTTGTAAAATTGCTGAAACAAAATGGCAGACTCTATTGCACTTTTAACTTGACAAGTTTATATATTTTATAGATCTTCCCTGACCGCAAAACTGATTTGATCGTTAACGTCACTTTTAATACAACAGGCATACGAATACGATCCAACTGTCAACTCAGTACTTATGTAAATAGTTGAGGATATCTCTATACTCGCATTGACCACTACTCCGCTATAAATTCCGACTAAAAAAACTGTTTACACGAGGCAATAACGGCTCTGTCACTCACATCACATCAGCCAGGCATTAGACCTAGCACGCTAGAATTCTGAACGCCCACCGTGATTACACACAACAAATTTTGACTCAACAGTTGTGTGTTTGGGTTTGTGCGACAGTCAAGAAGGCGATCAAAGCACAAGGCAGTAAAACTGGCCGCATTCAAGAATCTAGTTATCTTAAGTCGACTAGACTGGTCTAGATGAGATTAAACCTGAACGCAAAAACTAGATTGGTCAAAAACTGTCAACTTAATACTCAGTCACGAATTTTTTGACTAGATTCATCGACTAACCCTCCATAAACGTGAACTGATACAGCTGCTCATTTGACCGATTTCCCCCAATCAAAACCGAACTACACTTAGTGAGAGAGCTGTCAGACTTACTAAACTAGATACTTGAACGTACCCACTATTAAATGAAAGACACAGCGTCACACAAAATCGCGTGCTTTAGAACATTTTTCAAACCTTTTCTATTGTTTGTAGAATTTTGAAAAGCAGAATTTAGAAAAGCAGAATTTAGAAAAGAGGAATTTCGAAAACAAAATTTAGAAAGCAGAATTTTGTAAAAATAATTTTGACCCATCCAGAATTTTGACCCCAACCCCATTTCTTGTGGGTTATTACAAAACAAATCTATTGTTACAATTTTAAAAGAAAAATTCACCGATATTTTAAATTTTGCTACTCGCTTTATAAATTTTTAAACATTCTACAAAATTAGGCGCCGATTGAAATGCACAGGTAACTACCTTAAATGCCGGAGACTTGTCATGGGGCATTGTACAGACTTCCACTTCAGTCTATTTGAAGTAAGTCACCTCGTGCGTCTCTGTAAATCTAATTTTTGTAGACTTTTTTGTATGGCAGCTAAAATTCAGCGCCCATTTTAAACCGGATCGAAGAATATTATGCGTCGACATTTGTTTTCCTTTTTTTATTGAAAAGTACTCCCTGCCCTCAAGCAGTTTTGAAACTTTTAAAAGAATAATGCAAAGCGTGTCCTCTCCTCCCAAAAAGAATGAGAAAAGCATTTTCCAGACCGCCCAGGGAACAAAGAAACTTCCGATTCCAATTTCCTCTCCCAAATTCCCATACCGTAACATGCAATTGACACTGTCCGTTGCAGGCGGCATCTGCACATCTGCACATCTGCACACGAACTATTACGGCCATAAAAATAAAATTGTATTGCCGTCGTTAACAAAATGTTTGTGCCCTCAACCAAATAGCATCGATGCAGAATATCCTGCATAAAGCCGTTGCCAGTGGTACACATACATTTTCGATCAGGTATTAAAATTTAATTTTCATAAGTGCCTCGCAACCAATCCATGCCTCAACCACCGATAAGCGAACGAGGTTATTCAGCTGATCAACGCTCATCAACGCATTTCGTGGGCATTATGATTCGCAGAGAGTGGATTGCATCGTGAAATTTCCATTCGCTTTGATTCCGGGAAATTGCATCCCTCCATTCGAAAATAATTAATTACACGTTTTGTGGCTGCTGTGGGTAGTTGGCACTGCAGTGTAATATCCTTGGAAACAATATTTTAAGCCCAACGGTAATTGCTGCAGCACCTGGTGGCTGAGCTGGTAGCTGGTATACTGCTACTGTGCTACCTGGGGTTGTGCACTCACGCGTATCGCCCTCCTATACGAATAATTGCCCACAAAACTAACCAAGTTGTGGGTTGTCCCCAGCAGCTGTCTGTTTGTTCGACTGCATCAGGATTTCATTGTGGTGCAGGATCCCTAACTCAACCCCAGAAAGCGCAAACTTCTCTGCCCTGGCTATTGCGATACTTTGGTAGTTTTGGGGAAATTTATGAAATTACTCCCAACATGATGTTAGTCGGTGGAACAACAAGGCGGTCGAATTTCGGGCACCATGTTGACTGCAGAAACTTTTCCCAAAATACTCGTATGGTCGTAAGTGTTCAGGTTCAAATCACTGCAGAGGCTAATAAGGAAATGGATGCCACACTTTAGAGCACTTTCGTTTATTGATTTTCTTGGGTATTCATTTGGTGTCCTTATCCCTGGTATTATCTCGTTGGATAATTGAAAAAGAAAACTCCTCCGAAACATTGTAACCGAGATTATTGTGAATTAATTTTCATGCACACACAATGGAGGAGGAGAGTATCCTGCGACAGTCTGACCTCGCATTTATGATAAATCCAAAGAGCTGCTATTAATTACATTTCATTTTCCCAGTTAATTGTATTTGCTTTCGGGTACTCATGCCCACAGTGCAAATATTGAGAAGTATTCCGAAAATTATGCGGATGCCAGTGAAATGAAAATTAATTATTACAGTGGTTCGTGTCTGTACAGGGTGGCGCAAAATTTATCAACCAATTTTGTTCTTGAATCACTTTTTCATTAAAAAAAAAAAAAAGGATTTTGAGAGATGGAAATCTTTATTTCACACGTTTTACAGAGAGTTTTTTCGAGCGTTTTTTGACGCGTTTTTAGACGCGTTTTCTCGCTTGTTTTTTGACGCGTTTTTGATGCCTTTTTGGACGCGTTTTTGATGCGTTTTTGCACGAGTTTTTTGACGGGTTTTTTCGTGCGCCTACATGCGTCTTTTGACTAGTTTTTTAGTGAGTTTTTTCGGACATTTTTTCACAGCAACAGCGCCACCTATCAGGTCTAAAACCAGCCTTTGCCTAGAGCTGCAACCAACCATACACAACCACAAAATTTCATCAAAATCGGTTGAGTTGTTTGGGAAATACGATATACGAACCGTATGCGAACAAAAAGAGGTGTCTTTACTTACTAATGAACCAACACACACACAAAGACCATACATACAAAGTATTTAAAAAATCGCACTCGCCAAAATCCCTTTTTCATTTAACAGACGAATACCAATCCCCGGCTTTTTTTCTTAGCAATCCAAGTCAAAAGTTCATGACTGTCGACAATCGCTTTGTATCCTCCTTTGTGTCCTTAACACGAATAGCAAGTGAAAAATGCATCTCCACGGATAGGCAACTATGTAGAGTAAGAATAATGAAAATGTGATAAACTCCAGTCACCGTAAGGCAGAGATGGATCACTGATGCTAGTCTCTGCCCTACTAGATGAAAGGACACCGTTGATGCACATCAAATGACTCCAAGGTGAACTGCGAGTCTATTGTCCTCCGTAAGGTCTTTCGCTTTATCTTTGCCGTGAACCATACAAAGAAATCCGAAGACGAGATGAACACTTCCCACCATGCAAGGATTTCTTTGGAATTGCATTCACATTTGACAGTTCGTCTTTAGTGGATGATTACCTTGTTCAACAAAGTTGACATTCTCCAAATCTGGATTAAGGCATTTTACTGCAAACATTCTTAAATTCGCAAACGAGTCCTTCAATGTAAGTCGAATTATGTTTCCCATGTTTGTATTCATAATCTGCTTCCTGGTCGTAAACCGATTTATCATCTAACCGAATGGCTTCCTTCCATTTCACTGACAACTGAATGTGTGTGTGTGTGTGTGTGTGTGCCTGTGTGTCTCAATACCTCACTCTGATTGATGCGCACAAGACGACAATGAAACCCAACTGCTAACAGCAAGTTAATGTTGGAGCTGCAAATAGGTTTTGGCAATTTGAGCTGGCACTACCTACCGGGAAAGGGGCAGTAACACTTCCGCCTGGGGTTTCATGATACTTTTCACAATAAAACCAACAAACGACCCCTAAAACAAATTGTCAATATTGTTGCGCGGCGTCCTCCATGGACCTGAGCAACATCGTGAAAACGGTGGCAAATTGATGACGAGAATGTTATCCTGGATTTGTTTGGTCTTTTGCATCATAAAATGAAATTTATTTCTCATGTTTGGTGAAGAGTACAATGTGTTTTAGGGGTTGGTGATGGTATATTTTAGGTTATCCAAAACGGCAAAATTATGATTCGAAAAATGAAAATTTGTTTAAAGGCGGTAGGTGGGCTTTAGCCTTTATGACCTTTTTGGATGACTAATCGATGCTGAGACAAATGAACTTGATTGCTTTGGGGATAGAAAATTAGTTGCAGGAATGACGTTCATGGGAATAAACAGTGTGGTAAGACTAGTACAAGTATTTGGGGTTAGGTACGAACCACATCAAACTGGACCATTGTAAGTGACGGTTCGAACACTCTGTGACTATGACTGTGAATGATAGAGAAAGCTAAGTCTTCAAAGGAAAGGGAGGTGGTTTTAGGTGGTAGGAATCCGGCACAATCCAATGTGGAAGTCGGACCATTGGTACCTCATGCAAGGTTTAAATCTTCCATCGCAAAAACAAACAGAAAAAGGTACGAACCACATGGCTATAGGAAGGGAGTCTTTTTAAAATATGTTTAAAGCCCCAATACCACTCGAAATAGTTTGTCAAATTCGAGAGAGCAACTCCTCTTTCAGTTGTCCATCTCATTCGAGTTGATGAGCTTAAAAGGTGCGATTCAAAGGCATATGGCACTGTTCAAGTCGTATACAGGACCCTGAAAAACAACCATGGACGGTGAATGAATTAATAGACTGCCAGAGTTTAGTTAATGCCAACCTCTTAAACGGAGGCACAGCTGAAGAGAAGTCGACGAAATTGTTCACCAAGTGCTTGCGAGACTGCCAAGGGTCAGTATGTAGATAGAGGTCTTGGTATATTATGAAAAATGGCCTCCATGTTTTCCCAAAGATTATACAACAGAAGTTTGAGGCTATTGTCGCCTTCTCGATTTTTGACCCAATTCAATTCTATTTTGGTTGGGGTTTTTCATCTACGAACAAGTGTGATAAACGTACTAAATGTCCCAGATTCTTAGACTGGTTTTGCTACACGTTCAGAGATGGCGTTAACACTATATACTGGGGTCTCAGGTTCTATCCCTGAAAGTAGTTAACAGATTTGTTCACTAAATGTCCACAAAGGCTCAAGTGTATTGCTGATTCTTTAGCGAGATTTTCAACGGAGCTGTCTTTACTGTGTTGGATATAAAGCCAGGGCCACTTTAAACCCTCTCCTTACATATTTTGTAGGTCACAATATGCAATTTTGTGTGTGAAAATTTTACCATTGTGAGTTCGAAAAAGTTAGCCTGGACACATATAATGATTATTAGTATCGCACAGAGTTTTAAAATTCTTGTCTTTGTTATACTGGTATGACTTCTGGACTTACCCCAAATTAAAACTCGAATTAGGCTTTCAAATGTTTTTTTAAGCAAAAGAAGCTTGTACTGCAACTACGGCTACCAATCTCAGGTACGAAAGTCGCTGCCATGAAATGGAGATTGAGGGCAAAGTCAAGTATCCGGCGAGTCCGTAAAATTGTTATGAAACCTCATCCCAGGTAGGTACCTATCACAGATTTTACGGCTTTAAATAGACCAGTAAATATTAAATCCTATTCGAGTTCACAGCATCGATTTGGAGCTGTTTTAGAATCCGAGTAGGGAGCACCAATTACCACAGAAAAACCTCTCCCAAAGTCATAAAATCATTGAACACGAACATCCAAATTCACGCAACCGTAGCCATAACTCTTCATCCTGACGAAAAATGCGATGAAACGATACCACATCCCGATTAACTCCTGCGAAAATAATACCCATAAAACTTCCCCTAAAAAGCCGTTACATTCAGTAGACGCTAGAACCGATTGTCGATGTCGTTTGTGCTCATTCATCAAGGAAAATGAAAACGGTGCACATAACATTATCATCCGCCGCGACAAAGGCGACACCACACACGAAGAGGACGACGAAAATACAACGAAAACTTCAAACCTCATTATATACGTCGTACATCCAATAAGTTACTCGAGTTGATATTCAATTATGGTTATGGTTGCGCTGGAGAATTTTAAGTGCTGAAATTGAGCCAACAAGCAAAAAAAAGACGAGAGTGCTCTTCTATGGGAATTCCCTTCTTCGGTCTGAACTGGACGTTGCTGCAGCAATCCCTTTTAGCTGGTTGGGTGCATCAAGTATACTCATAGCTTTCTTGGACTTTGTGCGCCATTGTGTAAGGACAAAAAATCCAGAAAATGAACAAACGTCCAGAGTTTAAGGATGTTAGTGTAACTTTGTTTGAAAACTGGAAAATTAAACTTGAAGCGGTTAGGTTGGGTTGGGCAGCATGCATTGGGGGATGAAATTGGTTATAGCCAGACCCGCACATCTTGCAAGGGATTTCCAGGGATTTATTTTCCACTACTGCTTTGCTACACCACAGCCATTCCCATTGTTTGTTTAATGGATAGTGATTTATGGATTTCGTTTATTCATTTGGGAGGAGAATGACGATAGCGCGCTATCTCCATTAGGATCCTTTACTATGCTAGCAGATTGCGAGAGCTTGCCGGCGGGATCTTTAAAGGCAAATAAGTATATCGAAGGGAGTTATTTGAATTACTACTTTAAGAATGCGGAGTCTATTTAGCTGCCGATTATTGTGAGAGCAACTCATTTCGCATTGATGATAAAAAGGGGCTTCTCAGTTTATTTCATCATCTACTACTAAGTGGCACCACTGAGAAAGAGCCCATGGTAGGTATGATGATGAATGGGTTTATGGCAGAAGGTGCACAAGTTAAAATGGTACAGCGGAAAAGAGGGGTAGCTAGGCAAGAGCATCGAGTCAGAAGAAGAAAATCCAGGTAGAAATGCAGTCTTCCAGCTCAAGATCAAAGACTCTTCCCATCGAGTCAAACTGCGAAGGTTTCATAAAAAAGCCAAGCAGCTATCTTCTACGACTGGGCCGAATGGTCTTCCAAACTATGAAGGAAAGCTAGTCACATGGGCTTGTGAATATGTTTATGATGCCTTTCTGGTAGCTGCTCAAAAGGCCTCATGTACCTTGGGAGAGTTTAATAGCGAAAAATGATTGCAGTGAAAACCAATTTCCACCGATCGATATAGAAGAGGTTGTGCTAGCTTTAAAAGATCTAAAGAACAAAATGATTGCAGTCTTTGAAAATTCAGCTGCTAAGTAGTCTGGAAGAAAACATGACTCCTACTCCATATGATCTATCTGCAAAAAAAAGGTCATCCCATGTCTAACAAGATCTATCAAGGCCTCTGTCTCCTTAATGTCGCGTAGATTATCCTATTCGATATTCTGGGACAATGTCCTTGTAGCAAAATATACACGGTAAAGTGTTGACGAGGTGGAAGTCAAGACTACCTCCTTTTTGTTGACTTCAAGGTCGCATAATAATAGAAGTCATCGTCTATACAGTGATGGCTGAGTCCATCGTCACAGTAAAGCTGCCCCAACTACTGTGTCCTGAAAAAATAAAACAAATAGTTGACGCAACAGATCCGAAGGGACACTGGACCTAGCTTCTCACAACCACTCGTTTTGAGTGAATTTTTCATTTTTGTGACGAATGGAAGGGATATACAATTTTATTCCGAGTCCAAGCGGATAATTGAGAAGCTCTTTCATGACAGTTATACTCTCGGATATATGTCAGACGTTCGCGAGAACTGGCGCAGTGGAAAACCCTTTAGATGTGATTTGTGTTTTTCCGGGTATGATCCAAGACGCACCTTATACAGACAAGGAGATGTCATAACCGCTGACTTATTTCCCTCAGTTTTGAATAACCCTCAACTGTCAGCTGTCACGCTGGATTTTGGATTTTTGTTTCTCGTTGGCAGCACTTTGCCGCACAAATGGCGTCAAATTCAGATCTTTCCTAAAATCTATGTTAACAAGGACTGGCTAAAAAATTTATTTAAATTAATATAAGCAATATATTTTGACAGAGCAAAAATCTGCTAAACCAACACTCTGCACCCGAAGGTACATCCCTTTATCTTTCTCAATGGGTTCCTTTGCCAATAATTTCGCTTAGCCATCCGCAAACACAATTCAAACCGAAGTAATTAGAGAATTGCTATGCAAGGGAAGAAAGAAAAAGGTCCCACAAACATTCCTTCACAAAACTCAAACAATAACCAAAAGAGAAGAGTTTTTTGTTCGGTCGAGATAATGGTTCCTTTGACAATTCAATTTATTATTACCGCATTTTGATGCGAACCCTTTTTCCATTATAACCAATTTACCAGTTACTCGTATACAGCGGGCCGTACTTATCGTCCTCATCATCATCAAGGGCGAGGTGAAAGTGCCTTTGAAAACAAAAATCAAACATTCCCTATAAAAAGAGCAAACACTTCTAATTAATAATCATTGTCTAGACCGTATGGACAGGGGGACCCAAATCGGTTTTCGCAACCAACCCTCGCGGTACGGTAAGTAACAGACGACCATGTAGTGTTCCATTTTTAAGTCTCATGCCTCATCTCCTTTTAACCTATATAATGAATTCGAAAGCAGTTGTGGGGCAAGGGGACGGAGCCTGCCATCACCTCAATTGACCGTCGAACTCCGCAAGCTAATTTAATATTCAACTTCCGTCAGAATATTTACACAAAGTTACCCTGAAAAGTGTCATTTGCACCGTCTGACAAGCGACAATAAAGACTGCTATCATTGTGCAGCCGAAACAAAAACAACCCCAGGCCATCGTTGAAACTGAATACGACCGCCTCCACCTTTGGTTATTCGATATTAACCAAAAGTTTTCCTTTTTATGCTTCTGAAAGTTGTTTTCGAAAAAAAAGAAGAAGAACAATGGGGGTACTTTTAAGTGATGCCATTTGAATGGAAGTGGTTTAGATACGGAAGCTGTTAAAGCACTTTGTTGTGGTAGCGCATGAGTTATAACGATGAGTGGGAAATGGAAAATGTCCACCTGCAGCGACAATCCCAAGGTGCAGATGACGGAGATTGAGAATATAAGTGCAAAAATAAATGTGAAAGTCCGGGTAAAATTCGCGAGAGTATTCTAAGTAGCGAGGGAATGTTTTGGAACTGCATTAGAAAAATGCACAAAGGCCTTGTAGGTACTTTGAGTGGAATTCTTGGAACTCCTTCTTTGGATAACGATGGTAGAGGGGTTCTGAAAAGTGGGCTTTAAAGTGCATTAAATTTTTCGAAAAGTGGGAAAGTCCATTAAGATTGAGTTAGTGTGCGCGTCGGAGGAAAATAAATGTCAGTCCCCAACATTTGTGCTGAAAATTTGATGAATTTACTAGAGGATCTGTCGGTTGGTTTCGATGTCGTGAAGTAGTTGTACCTATTTCCATGTGATCTTCAACACTATAATACTATTCCCAGGCAAATAGAGAAACGGTCAAAAGTCGTGCCCTTGCTTACAAAATCCTGGTCTCAAGGAACGGCGTAAATGGACCACATGATTCACGTACTATAGTCATAATTTTTGTTTTTTTTCGTAAATATTTAAAATAATAAGAAGACTGTTTAACAAAGATGTGGGACCAACATTTTGCATAAAACAAAGTGTTCGTCAAGCAAAGATGAAAAAAAAGTGGCACCACTGTCCCATGGCTTTGACATTGGACAACAACTGTTAAACATAATATTTATTTTCACCTCGTTAAAATTCAAGTTTGGCGTGGACTTTTTTGCGTTAAATGCAAGTTCTCAGCGCCACTGTTGGAAGGGTGTCATCAAGGACGCGACTGAATGGATATTCTGCATTAATTTTTTGTTTGCAGTTTTTTTTTGCTTTTTTTTTGCGGTTCAGGATGGTTAACGTGCTAAAAAGTTCGATATTCTATGATCCGTATCGCGGCCCGCTAGGTTCCATTCCATGTATTTAAAAGTTGTTGACTTGGTCGGTCGTCTTCTTTTTCATCTCTTCGATTGTTTTCGTTCGAATTTCGGTTGGAGAAATACGCGTATCTTAGCGGTATTAACAAGCGCTTATATTGAATCGAGGAATGGATATAGAAGAAGCATTATGCAAATTAAACGGCTTCGTGGGATGTCTTTTGGCGGCGATAACAAGAGCATTTTGTATTCAATTGAGAATACAAGTGCTTTGCGGGCGCGAATTAAAACACTTGTTTCTTACTTTTAAAATTAAACAATATTTATTTGGAACTATGTCCTTTATTATTGAAATACTTTTTACTAATTCTAAAAGGAGCTTAAGGCTACTATGTAGTTACAATAAGACTGTTGATAAATTCATCATACAGTCGTATTTATATACTTTTCTTATCTATCTACAAGGAGACCCAAGCGTACAATCGTCTTGCTTGATAATGAAGAAGAGATAATATTCCAACATTGTATACAAACGATATTATCTCTTTTACATATGTTATCATTGTAGCGTTGTGTGCAAGACTGTACTAGAGACTAAAGATATCATTGAATACAAATAATGTTATCTTTTTTCTCAATATGTTTTGCTATGGATACTTAACTCCCCCCCTTGTTAAACGAAATCGTCCCGATTTTTCGACGCTATTTTTAACATTTCTCTTTCATAAGTTTTGTTATATGCGTCAATCTTTTTTTGTTTTTGACGATCTGTTATACATTGTATAGTTTTTATCATTACGTACGTAAATGCTAGAATAACAATCAGTGTTACAATTGTGTATATAGTTGATAATATCGGTTTTTCTTCAAAAGGAATAATTAGTTTTTTAAAGTATCTATGTTATCGAATTTGTACATTGTATCTTCTTTAATTATTTGGTCGATGTAAGACTCTGAATTATGATTTCTTAATATAACTTCTTTAATTTGCTTATGCATGTTTTTGTATATTTTATCGTCTAGATTTATAGTATTTTCATAAGTAACTAAGTTTATACCATTAATTGTTTGATTATTTAACTTATGCTTACCGCTTAATAACATAACACCGGATTCAATTTCTAAGTCGTAATCGTATTCTTGTTTAATGTTGCATTTTGAAGTTATATTCTTTAAAAGTGGAATAAGACAATTTTCTTCTTCAAAGTTAATTTCACAAATGTTTTTACTTAGATGATTTTGACAATTTCTTGTTCTTAAATAAGTTTGGTTACATAAGGCAATTGTTTTATCTGTAATGATTTTTCCATGTTTTGAATTTAAAGGTGTTACTTTATACAATTTACATGATTTAATTAGAACTGGATATTTATATATTGTGATGAAGAATTCATCAGTTCTAGCTAATAATATTTTAGAGTACTCAAGTATATTTATTATGGGTACTTGAATTGGCTGATTCACAGTTTTTATTATATCATTAGAAGAACTTTCAGCTGAATGTGCTGTTTCTATGGTAGAAGTATTTATGCGTTGACGTGATAATGCGTCAGCTACAAGATTTAGGTTTCCTGGTTTATAAACTAATTTTGCTCCAAAGTCTTCAATGATTCCCTTCCAACGTTTCAGCTTTGTGTTGGGATTTTTTCCTGATACAGAATATATAAGGCTCTGGTGATCGGTATATATGGTTAAGTCTGCTATACCATATATGTAGTTTCTGAGTTTTTGTAAGGACCATATGATCGCTAATAGCTCTTTCTCGTTTGTGCTATAGTTCTCTTCTGTCTTACTCAGTGTTCTTGACAAGAAGTGTATAGGTTGCTTATTCTGACTTAGTACGGCTCCAATAGCTATGTTGGATGCATCAGTAGTAAGCTCGAATGGTTTACTATAATCCGGTTGAAAAAGTTCGACTTGTTCTTTCAAATAATTTTTTAAAATTCTAATCGCTTCTAATGCTGAATCATTCAGATTTAACTTAATATTTTTACTTTGTTTTTTGTTTACTTTACCGTTATCTCCTCGTAAATATAATGTCAGGGGCTTGGCTATGCTTGCGTATCCTTTTATAAACTTACGATAGTAACCTGTAAGACCTAAAAATCCTCTCAAATCCTTTACCGTTTGTGGGACTGGAAAATTTTCTATAGCTGCTATTTTCTCAGGGTTCGTAGTGATTCTACCATGTCTGATTATGTGACCTAAGTATTCTACTTCTTCTTGAAAAAACTTACTTTTCTCATCAGATATTTTTAATGTGGCTTTATTGAGTACGTCGAATACTTGACTTATGTGCTGTATATGTTCTTCCTCAGATGAAGAATATATCAATACGTCATCAATGTAAACGTGTACGAATTTACCTACAAAGTCTCTCAAAATGTCGTCCACGCATCTCTGAAATATGCTTGGTGCATTTTTGAGCCCGAAAGGCATTCGTTTAAAATGATATTTTGCGCCATTTATAGCAAAAGCTGTTTTTTCTTTGTCATCTGTTTTGATTTTAATTTGGTGGAAACCTGACTCCAAATCTAATGTTGTAAAGTACTTGGCTTTACCTAAATTTTGAATTGTCATGTTGACATCCGGAATGGGGTATCTGTCTGTTACAGTGTGAGCGTTAAGTTTTTGGAAATCAACAACCATGCGCCGTTTTGGTTTTCCTTTTTCGTCCAAACCTTTTTTAGGTACTGTCCATATGGGACTGTTATAAGGACTATGGCTTTTTTCTATTATATCGTCATGTAAGAGTTTCTGTATTTCTTTGTTTACGAATTCGTTATCTGCTATGGGATATGGATATTGTTTAACATAAACCGGATTATCATTGGTCGTCCTAATGCTTGCTTCTATAGTATCTGTAAAGGGTAACGGTCCTATGCTGTTATTAATCTTCATCAGTCTATCTATGTCTGCTTTATAAATATTATTTTCCCCAATTATGTAATTAATTTTCTGAATAGATTCGACACTGCTTATGGTAGTTAGAGTCATATTACTGAAATTTATTTCCGCGTTTAGAACTTTAAGTCCTTCATATCCTAATATCATATCAAAAGACTGAATATCCTCTAATTCAAAAAATGTTATATTTTTCTTTAATATCCTAACTACTTTCTTTGTATCTACCATAGAATAACCATGCATTGTTTTTATTTTTATAGGTTTAATTTTAATTTTTTTGCTAGAATCGCATTTTCTATTAATGTAATTATGGGTTGCACCAGTATCAATAAGAATTTTATAAATTTTCTTAGAAATAGTACTAGTTAAATTTAAGCAGGGCAACCCGTCTACTAGTTTAAATGATCTATTCTTATGTTATTATTTACCATACATTCCGTTTCATCTGCTTCTGCATATGTACTGCTGACATCGTCTCTGCGTTGTTGTCGGGAGTTATTTACTCTCTGCTGCTTGAAGTTCTGCTGATAAGATCGTTGCGGTCTGTTGTGTGTGTTGAAACTCCCGCTGTGTTCACGTTTCGCTGGTGGATTATATACATCGGGTTTGTATTGATTCCAATTTTGTCGCTGTGCATGTACAATTTGTCTCGAGTTTATCTCCATCGGCTGTGGTCCTTGATTGTGTTGCTGCATATTATCGTATTGCTTCTGGGGTTGATAATTCGTTGTTTGGCTCGAATAATTTGGTCTTCTTTCGTTTCTGCGTTCATGTGGCATATTTTTGTGGTGCTTATCCTGAGTGAGATGTAAATGCCTGTGCACATTATCATGTTCTATTCTGCGAGCAATTGCGAATGCGTGTTCTAGATCATTTATTGTAGCTGAATATAATGATCCTCTTGTAAAGTTGTCACTCATACCATCAATGAATATACGAACTGCGTCGTCGTTAGCATTTTTAATTAGTCTGTCGATTATATTCGGCGGATCACCTGACATAGTGATTTTTGATATTATTAAATTGAGATTTTTATTTATCTCGTCGTGGTATTCAGACAGTGTGCTTCTTTTTTGCGTGATGGCTTTCATCATGTCTTGTAGCACGTATAGAGGTTCTTGATTAGAGTACGTATAATCTAATCTGTTACGTATCGCCTCAAAATTAAAAATTGTGTTATAATTAGTTAACACATTCGCGGCTGCACCCTGTATTTTACTTTTCACTATAGTCAATGCTGCTGCGTACTTACTGTGTGTTTTGAAGTTTTTAATGCTGTCCATTAATCTGGATGCTTCTTCGCGCCACGACCGATAATTTGATTGATCGCCGTTGAAAATAGGTAGGCTTTTAAATGCGTCTAACTGTATTTCACTACCATCTGTATATGTGGTTCTTATTTCCTCTAGCACAGGTATGTTTGGTACTATGCCTAATCCAGATTTTACTTCATTTAGTTTTGTTTCTAAATTAGTGTTTATTTGATTTTGGTTAGTTATTATTGCTGCTAACCTTGCATTCTCTGTGCGTGTGTGCTCTAGGGTTTGTGTTACTGTGTTGCTCCTGGTTTCTAAAGCTTCTAATCTTGCCATTAATACTGCGAGTTGTTCCATTTTGAACTCGTGTCTGTTGTCGTCGAATTTGTGTGTTTTTTTTCTCCACATATACACTTTCACTGAATTGCTTTGCTGCTTCGTACGAAGAAGCTATATTTGTACCTGCTATGCTAGGTAATTCTTGTAACCGGTAACGCGAGTGTTCTGTTTATACTAGATTTCACTACTTGTTCCCGAGGTCCGCTCGATTGAAGTTAAAAAGTATATTTAACCTCCTGGCAGGATCGCCAATTAAAACACTTGTTTCTTACTTTTAAAATTAAACAATATTTATTTGGAACTATGTCCTTTATTATTGAAATACTTTTTACTAATTCTAAAAGGAGCTTAAGGCTACTATGTAGTTACAATAAGACTGTTGATAAATTCATCATACAGTCGTATTTATATACTTTTCTTATCTATCTACAAGGAGACCCAAGCGTACAATCGTCTTGCTTGATAATGAAGAAGAGATAATATTCCAACATTGTATACAAACGATATTATCTCTTTTACATATGTTATCATTGTAGCGTTGTGTGCAAGACTGTACTAGAGACTAAAGATATCATTGAATACAAATAATGTTATCTTTTTTCTCAATATGTTTTGCTATGGATACTTAACTCGCGCCCAACTCGATGGAAGCGATTACGAGAGATTTAATTAAGTTATATCGACAGAAAAAAAAGGAAAATTGGCAACATAAATGGGTTTCGACACAAAAAAAAATGTGTGATAAATGAACTTGTGTACTTTTGCGTTTGGAGCGCAAATCAATGACCAAAATGGGGTACATTTATGTAGGTACATTTGCGATAGCAGATGTAGCTGTTATAGACGAATTTCCAATAACCACACTTTCATGCAAAAGGAAAGTGCGTTTGCGACAAATGTAAACATGTACTTGAAAATGGAGAAACAAGTGGAACAATGGAAATGGGTCTTGCAACTGGCATTGGGTATAAAATTGAAACAATTGACGTTAGCGGTTTGCGAAATTTTGTTTGCACAAGACGGGACAGAGAGATCTATTTGTCCGCAGTCAATGCTAATGAAGGAGTAAGAGGGAGATCACAATTCAGATGCCTAAAGTGTCATGGATGTTCTACCCAAAGTCATCACAAGTTCCGGCGAACAACATCTCTGCAATCACTTGAAAATGAGAGTGCGATAATTAGTTTGTGTAGTAATTCTTTGTCTCAATTAAAAAGACTCGACTTCAATTCATCTCTTTATTACAAATAATGCTTAACCTTAACTACGTATGATAATCTGTGAGCTCTCGGGAACAAGGTAGAAAAGGTTATGGCGGGAAATCCATCAGGTCCTTCTTGACAGCCTTTTAAGTCGGCTTAACGAAAAACTATATTGACAGTGATGCCAGATCACAACAGTTTGACTAAATTAAACCAACAATTCATCAATCGGTTATACGAAATAAATAAATAAATGTCCATTGATCACTTCTGGAAGCCATTTTGTTTTGTAGGAAAGCGAAATTTCGTAAGCCATCGCTATAGAAATATCAACATGCATGGCTTTTCCATAATTCCTACCACGTAAACAAGATGGCCGACAAAACCTGTCACGTTTTTTTGCGTGTTTAGTAATCCCGTTCCTTTCAGTCTCACGGCTCTTTAGTATTTACCATCCCTTTTATCTTCTGTGCTAGGAATGTGTGATCGTGCGGCATTAGTTTCAGGCAGCCAAAAATAAAACAAGCGATCACAAAAACATTATTTTTCACTGACAATTGTTTGTTTGCTGCTGCTTAACTGACTTTGCATAAATTTTCAACAAAAGTAGAACTGAAATCGAGTGCACTGCATTTTTCAAACAGTCGTCGTTGGTATAAGAGCGCTGAAGGACACAAATCCCATAGACGGCTCTTTCGGACCGAAATAGGGCCTGTTCCTTACGTCTTTGACTGTTCTCATATCAGGTAGGTCGTACAAAACCTTTTGCAGATAAACAAACTGCACGAATTCCTCAATTGGTGGCTGCTCAGACTAGTACGCTTGCGGCTCTTTCCTTTTGCAACCACGCAGATCTGTTAGAAAAGTATAAATACGTCTTTAAAGCTCTACGAGTTCGTCAAAGAGATGGCTACCAAGGATGTTTGATCTGCTTTATTTAAATGCTAAACACTCATATAGAAGTGAACTTATACATTTCATATTTTCAACGCCATGCGATCATTCATTTGAGTGTCTTTTTGATCGCAATTGGCCAGAGCCCTATTGAATACTTTGAAGGTGTTCTTTGCTTAAAGCAAGAGCTGTAAGTGCAATATTTTTATCGAGAAAGTTTTATCGCTTCTTTTCCACTGAAAACGTCGCTTATTTAATAAACGATTCACTTAGACCTTCAGGTTCATACAAGATGCATGCACCTGTCCCCGATATCCTCATTTGAAACGTCGGTATAAGACTCTAACGTTAGACATGAAGGTTCGATACAGAAGCTCGCTCACCACAACTAAACTATTGCTCTGTATCGGTTAACCAATAGAATTCAAATTTTAAAGATTTTAATCCCAAATATTGATGCCCACTCCTTTAAACAAATATATATATCTCCTGCCAAGCCTGCCCATCAAAACGTTTGTTTAAGGTTATCTGGCGATAAACTGTAACCATCATAAACACATTCTTCTGACATTCGGTTGACTTCTATGTAAAACACTCGCACACGACAATCTTTGGAACGTGTTTCATTTCATTAGACCCCATGGCGATGTATTTGTTTATTGGGTGTCAGATGATAATTTAAGTTTTGTCCTTGCGACAAGTTTGCCTTCTGCAATAACCTCGTTGAAAAAGAACTTTTATTGGATTTTCTCCTAAATTATAGTGACCACATTTTGCCAAAGCAGAAAGGAGAAATAAATTTTCCATGAACGCCAAGTTTTTGTTTTTTTTTTTTGTGGCGAATTTCACGGAAAAGCCAAGTTTATAGTTGAGATTATTATTAATGAAGCTGCCAGTTGGCTTAATCTGTCAGAAGTTTTAGGTGGAAAAACCACACCGGCATGGGTAAGATATACGAGCATTTTAAAAGAACTGTTTATTATGCCGTGAATAATATTAACTGACAGCGAGATAAACGAGGAGGAACATGTTGTTTTTGTATATTGTATCCGGGTGTTTATTTTACCTTGAGGATTTATTAAGGCGTTGATGTTGTCGGAAGTTGCGAAAGGTAATTTGTCAATCAAAGGCTCAGAGTGCGTTAAAGTATACAGAGTTTGGCACTTATCGATGATTGTTATTTAATTCAGAAAGTACTCGTAGGTAAACAAAGTGTTGAAAGGTTCGCTAAAGGCAATCTCTTAAGCGATTTGAAAGACGAAGTCTAACGGCGTTTGAAGGACATATTTGGTGGGAGTATTATAAAATAAAAATATAACAATAAAAATGGGTAACATTTTTATCCCATTTTCTATTTCAATTCTGGAGTTTAAGCAAAAGCCGCCAGAATTTACATAACATGCTCTCTTTAACTTTTATTGTTTCATGGCAAGTCCTTTTCAGTCCTCCTTTAGTCGTCGTTACAGGCTACAACTTCAAGGTCGACATTTTTCGATCAGTGCAAATTTTTCAGGGACTCAAAAAAATATTTCCCACCACAAATGAATAGTTCTGAACATTTTTGTTGACTGGTGAGCAAATTTTGATTCTCCATCTTTAAAATTGAAGTTTCAAAAAATTTCATCTATATAATAATTACAGTACAGCCTCGCTAGTCCGGACACATAAAGTTTCTACCGTGTCCGGAATAGCGAAATGCCCGGACTATAGAGAAAAAATTAAATATACATACAATGGACAAATCAAAGACCACAAATATAAACTTCCAATGAGTAAATTTGCAACGATTAAAATGTCTAGATTCCAGAGCCAACTACAAGCGACAAAACTAGAAGGGGATTCCCCGTAATCGTACGAACAAACGTTTTTTCCAAGAAACAGAGACAAATAATATATGTATGTCCGAAACATAGAGGTGTCCGGACTACTGAAGTGTCCGGGCTAGCGAGTGTCCGGACTAGCGAGGCTGTACTGTATTGGAATATCAGTTTATGTTGTGCACAACTTTTCGCATTTCGCTGGTAAATAATATTAGTACAAAATGGAAGATGTTCCTTAAGCAAATTAGCGCCAGAGAGAAATTACTCCTTACTCGTTACTCGTTACTTTACGAATTTGAAACAATCGAACGGAGTAAACGAATATACCTACTTATTAGTACAAAATGGAAGAATGGAATGGAATGGAAGCAAATTAGCGCCAGAGAAAAATGACTCTTTACTCGTTAGTTTACGAATTAGAAACAATCGAACGGATTCAACGAATATACCTTCATATTTGTTCAAAATGGAAGATTTTCTTTAAGCAAATTAGCGCCAGAGAGAAATTACTCCTTACTCGTTACTCGTTACTTTACGAATTTGAAACAATCAAACGGAGTAAACGAATATACCTACTTAATTCCTCCCCCCGCATGTGACGATAGCTCTACAAAAGGTTGACAGTTCTTTTTCAACAAAAAGAAAAAAAATTACACAAAATTAAGTGTTCGTTGAAGGAAACAAAGATATAGAGGAATGAATATTGAAATAGGGCAGGACCTAACGAGCTTCTTTAAAGTAATCTTAAAGAACTACGTAGCATAATTTAGGCATTTTTTCTAGAGTTGCAAGCTCGTCAGTGATAGCTCGCTGTATTCTACCAAAGATGTGAACATAATCGGTGCGCACAGTCTTTTTAAATATCATGTCTTTTAACCAGTGAGATATGAAAAATGCATTCAATTTAAATATTAGAAAATTCGCATGACGCAGAGTCGTTTGCCCAGATATATCATAACTACCCCCAAACTGCCATAAATTTTCACATCGTTCCCTAGGAATACATTCTTCTTCCGAGTGTTCGTATATATATCCTCTTCATGCTTGCATTTCGTTCTTCCGCGTGGGTTTTAGCGAATCTTCAATTCAAATTCACAGCAACGTCAATAATTTTTTATGAAACACATGTCGCCTGGGATTGTTATTAAAAATCCCTGACGAAGGAAATTTCCTATCGAAGAAGTTGTAATGAAAAAAAAACCCAGGTCAAGAAGGACTATTACGCACTCGGATATTTATTAGACATTCGCCAGAGTGAAGGAAAAAACTTCTTAAATAAAATCTGTGGTTGAACTATAAGTAAGAGGTCTCACAAAGTCTCCTCACATTAATATTTATAGAGGTGAATTTTTTATTTTTTTGCATTTTTTTCGTTGAATATTTGTGCACCGGGTTGCCACTAAAATACCCTTCAGGAAGTTATGCAACATCTTTTCTATTACCGTCAACCTCCGATTGCGTACGGATTCCTTAAGGACCTGCACTTTGCAGCGTAATTTTCTTTAATTGGCTGCTTTTGTTTACACAAATGTGTCAACGTGTTCCTTTGTTTAGGCCAGGTGCATGGTCGTATAGAGTGGGAGTAAAGTTTCTGCTAGCTGACTGGAGAAGCAAATAATTGCAACCAATTTTGAAAAGACTTTATTTTGACGATGGAACGAGAAAAGGGGAAGCTATGCAAATGGATGGTGAGAAAATTATGATTTATTTCATTTGTGTGGCTTAATTGCTAACAGAGAACACCTGCTTCCATTACGTGATTTCGAACATTTCTCTCGTAACGTGATGCAATTTTAAATGTAGGCCAGGGAGACAGAAATACATAAAATAAATAGTCGCTTACTTGGAGCTGAAAGTATTTTACTTCCTATGGTTTGAGTACCGTAAATAGTACATGACGTGTCCTTTTGCAAATAAAATAAGGAGTCATTGAACTTATTTCAAATGACAACATTTGAGTTGGAGTTTTAAATCTCTTTTGATTATGAAAAATGGTGAATGGGTCATGACTGTCGGATTTCAAACTTATGGCTTATGGAGTCCATCTCGCGGTGATACAGCGACATCGACCTAGTCAGAAAAGTACGTGTCAGTCGTCTAAGATGGCTGGGACATGTAGAGCGAATGGACACCAACGCTCCGGCCCGAAGAGTCTTCAATAGAGGATGACCTCGCCTTAGGTGGCGCACGCAAGTGGAAGGGGACCTCAACCAACTTGGAGTGCGCAACTAGAGGCAGTTAGCCAAAGATCACGCTAACTGGAGAGGCGTATTGGTTGAGTCCCAGATCCACCCCGGACTGTAGCGCCCCTAATACAAGACTAAAAATAATGTTTGGTGCCAGGCTAGATAAAGGGTGATTTTTTAGCTGGTTTGGTTTTGGCAACACTGGTTTTGACAGCTGACGTGTGTTTAGTACCTTGTGTCACTGTCAAACAGCTTCAGTTTGGTTTGCAATCTAACCATGGATCGTCTTACAAATGAACAACGCTTGCAAGTTATTGAATTTTACTATCAAAATTCGTGCTCGGTTCGAAATGTTCATCGCGCGCTGCTTCCATTTTATGATCGGCATTCTCGACCTTCTGAGCAGTCTATTCGGAAGAATATTCGGGCCGGTCAATTGGCCGCCTAGATCGTGCGATTTGACACCATTAGATTATTTTTTGTGGGGGTATGCCAAGGCTAATGTGTATAGGGACAAGCCCGCTTCGATTGACGCACTGGAAGCCAACATCCATGCATTCATTCGTGAGATACCGGCCGATATGTGTGAAAGAGTATGCCAAAATTGGACTCAGCGGATGGGCTACCTGAGACGCAGCCGCGGTCAACATTTGCATGAAATTATCTTTAAACATTAAATTGCAAGGTTCAAACTATCGATTCAAATAAATATTTCATTCATTTTTTCGAATTTTTTGTGTTTTTTTTTTTTTAAAGTTCTAAACCTCTTAAAAAATCACCATTTATAACGAGCTTCCAATGGCGAAATTTTCCTTATAAAATTACCAACCATGACCTAAAAAATAAAGAATTTGTGTTGAGGTTAAGAACGATTATTAGTAAGGCGCATTTTGACTAAACGGTCAAGTAGTTTGCGGTTTATCAGACTTTACATATCCCTACAAGAAATAACTGATTAATGTCAAAACGCATGAATTTTTGTTGGCCAATTTGCTGGTCGCTGTATAAAGTTGTCCGTAAAGTCATGGACTCGACTCAACTCGACTTTCCGGATAAATTTCGTTCACATTTTTCAAAAAACATTGACTGATGAATTTTGGGCATCGACGATAATGTGAGCTCTGGGACTAATTTTTCCAAATGTTCCGTCGATGCCAGCAGGGTGAGCACTTGTCTAGATGTAAATAAGTCGCTTCGGAAATTGACAATTTTGCTTACTAAGTTAGAATTCCTTGCTAAGTGAGCTCCGCTAGTAAATAGAAGAATTTTTCGGTGTTGGGGAAAACGCCCTCGCAAGCCAGTTGGTAGAGGGTGCTCTTGTTTGTTCAATCTATGCGTCGCCTGTGACTATTTTGACCATCAAACACTGGTCACTGACTGTTACTTTGGGAGATATTTGCTTGGACTGTTTTACTTCAATCGTCGCTTATAAAATGCTCTAGAGTCTAGATGAATAGAATCAGTCTATGCGCCTGTAGGTCCTTTACAATATAGCTTAACCTAAACATTTCCTTTTGTGCAAATGAATTCAAACTGTACTTACTCTTAATAATTTGTTAGAGTACATATTACTGCACCATAGAAACAGGAGTGAGAATTATAAAGTAAATGTCAAGAAAAACGGCCGCCCTTTTTTTCAGCTCCTGAGATTCCCAAACTGCATCTACACATCCTCCCCAAAGTTAAACGCTCTATCTACTGTGAAGTGTCAATACAATTGAAAGAAAAACCATTAACCCATGTCACGTCCTTAATTAAAAAAAAAAAATAATCACAGATCCTCTCGTTCCGTTTACCACCTGACCGTAGCTCACCCTTTCGGCCTGATGCCGCCTCAGGATATAAGATTTATTCTTTGTTGTCACCGTTTCCCATTAACTGTGGAGAATTTTTTTAAATACTACTGGCGCCTCTGTCGCTTACTTCACCGTCCTCCGTGGTCAGCAAAAAAATACATATACCGAGCATCCATCACACAGGAAATGGAAATGTTTGCTCACTGGAAAAGAACAATGTGCGTTGCGTGTGTGTGTGTGTGTGGAACCAGGGTCACCTCTTCTGTTTATATGGGATGAAAATTCATATCACGCCACATGGTGTTTCTGATCTAACGGAACGAAAATTCGCCAAACACATCGTATCATTTAATATCCACTGAGTGCCGTTGATTTTACGATGATGATGGCGAATTTTTTTTATTCTTGTTGCTGTGACTCCTTGCGATAGGGGTCATATTGAAATGGGACTAACGCCAGCATTTCAATTAAATTCAGTCGTTTTTTTTTTGTTGTCCTTTGGCATAAAAGGACCAATATATGGTATCTTAACCTATTTGTGTGTTGCCACTTGTGTCAAGTGTTGGGGCTTCTTTAAAATTAAGGGCGAGAATGATTTTTTGGGGAGTCGCCTTTGTTATAAGGGATTGTATGACGGGACAACGCCGCAAGGGTGATGACGCTAATGGAAGAACTAGACAAGAAAACATATTTTATTGTCAAGTAATAAATGTTGAAAGCACTTTGGGCGAAGTACTCTCGAAGGCGACAATACACACAAATTATGGCCGAGTGTCCATTGTTGCTTTTCAATTCGTTTTTAGACGAAAATACAAACTCGCTGAATGCGGTTGCAAGGTTTTGCGGAGTAAGTTCATTGCGATTGAAAAATTGATAAGGACTTTGAATTGAATGGAATGTAAGGATGGTAATGATAAATGTTGCTTTGTATCGAAAAGTAGGTTTTAGTAACATTTTTCTACGATATGGGGGTACGCCTGAATACTTTTTAAACAATGGCAGCATCTTGTGGACATTTAATTTGGTTGTATTCCTTAAAACATGAGGAAGCGATTAGCCCAATGGATTTTTCTTGGCGAGTGGGAATTTAATGTTGTGTCCAATAAAGATAAGAGTTGTCATTTCCCAACGGAAAAGCGAAGAAGCGAAGGGTGCATAGAGTAGGGCGGACGTAGGAGTCTTGGGAAATGAAGAGGAACCACGCACATGCTGCCTAATATTTTAGAAGACCACCTCAAACTTATAATTTGTTGGTGCTACATATGCCCACAAGGAAATTCAGTGGAATTACATTTTATCCGTTTTATAGTAATTATTATTGTAAAGGGTTTTCCAATGAGAGGCGTTATTTTGAATGACCCTCTATTTCGGTAGCTGTCACTTTTGAAGCCTTTATTCTTTGACATTTGACAAGTAGAAACTACGCCATTACTATAAATGAAACGATACACGCTTCAACAACGCATTGAAATTATTAAAACTCACTAGAAAAATGGTGAAAATCTTGCAGTCACAGTTCGCAAAACTAATGCATTTTTTGGTCGTCGTGAAGCACCTTGTCGGACCGCAATATAGAAATTGGTGGAAAAATTCGAGCTGTTGGGACAAGTTAGTGATGTGAAGAATAAAACCCGTGCACGTGGCTCAAGAACAACTGACAATATTGCTGCTGTAGCCCAAATTGTTGAAGAAAACTCAGGTTTGTCTATTCATCGTCGTTCTTTGGAATTGGGCATTCCACAAACGTCATTACACCGTATTTTGCATAAAGACTTGGGTCTTAAGGCTTATAAAGTTCAGTTAACACAAAAACTCAAGCCGGCCGATCATCAAGCAACGAAACCATTGATCTTTTACGGGAAAAGATTCCGGACCGTGTTATCTCTCGAAGAGGTGATCACAATTGGCCACCGAGATCTTGTGATTTAAAACCTTGCGACTTCTTCCTTTGGGGCCACGTGAAAGATAAGGTATACGCCAACAGCCCAGCGTCGATTCAAGACCTCAAAGATAATATTCGTGAGGCTATCGAGGACATAGGGCAGCCACTTTGCGATGTTATGGAAAATTTCATGAAAAGGATATGGTCCTGTATGCGTGGCCATTTGGCTGATGTTGTTTTTCATTATTAACGGCATAGCTTCCTCTTTATTGTGAAATAAACATCCGATCATTTATCTCAAAAAATTAAATTTTTCTTTGAATACCAAAATAACACCTCTTATTGGAAAACTCTTTATTATTTACTTGAAGAGTTTGTAGAAGACCCTTATGTTACTATTGTCAAAATTTTAACTATTTCATGGATTCCATATAATTTAAATTATCCACAAATATGTAAACGATGAGATAATTTATTAAGTTAATTATTATTTTAGTCAAGGAGCTTGTATAAGCATGCGTTTTGAAATCTTTTCAGTAGGGATGATTTGAAAATACTCCATGAATTTCTAGCAGCAGTTAAAGTCGACACCAATTTGCGACTGCGCAATTTTCTGATGGAAAATAGTTACCAACAACTGAGCAACTTTCTTCCTTTGTACCTAAGACAGATTTTTTTAATAAATTCTACCTATCGGGAAGAGTCAAATGTTCATCAGGAAACAAAAATTGGCAATCAGTTACCGAGAGTAAGATTGTAAAAAACATTTATTACATTTTTAGAAGAAGACCTCTCTCTGTTGCGCAGCCACATTTAGTTCGTATTTCATTGACTCTTTCAGAAGATATACAAAAAAATTGGTGAGCTATACACCCCCACGTTGACCTGGTCACAAAAGGTATAAAATGCAGCCACTGAAATATGGCTAGGTGGAGCGTATGAACGGAGAAACGCGACGACCGACGAGTCTTTCAACTCACCTCCGTTGTACAACGCAGCAGGGGAAGACCCCTCTTAAGGTGGCGTGCACAATAATTAAGCAGCTCCCTCAACCGACTTGATATATTATATACAAGGTGGGCCAAAAGAACTCATCCGATGTTGTTTGGCTTTCATTTTTTTCTAAATGAAAAACTTCGATTCCCATCCTGTATAAGTGGAGACAGCTACCTATATAAGAACCGATCAAATTGTAAAAAAAGTCCTTTGACGAAACTGACTTCTAAAACAAATGACTATCAGAAACCCTTCAGTTCTGTATTAAATGCCACAACTTATGCGCACGGCCAACATCTCTTATCAAACTGTCATAAAGATGACGACACTGCCAACAGTAAAGTTTATTTTCGTGCTGCAAACCCACTCCCTCACCATATGTGTGCCAGTCAATTGCATCGCCAAACTTTTCCAGGACATTTTTCCAAACTTTATTCAACTCTTCAGGAGCCCCTCTGGAGAATTATTTTCCCATTTCTCAAAGATTAAGGAGTCTTTTACAAATCAAGGGAGCAGTTCGCTCCCCCTCGCTTAAAAAAAAATTATACCTACAGCATTTTTCTTTTGCCAACAATCAAACGGCAATAAAAAGAAAAATTACAAAAGTACCTGCGTCAGGAGAAAAACTGCCAAATTACCAATTGAATATCCATCAGAGTGCTGCGAGCAATAAGATTCCATTTGAAATTTAAATTTGAAATCAATCCGGAAGCAGTGCACGAGCGTCGTTACAAAAACTTCGAGTATCTAATTGCATTGCATTAGCGCAATTTCCTTCGGCGGTTTATTAAGTAAATTCAATGGCAAGGCACGCTGAATGGAATGACGCAGTCACTTATGCGGAATATCTTTCAGCGCTGAACACAAAAATAGATGAAGACGTATTGCGGCCACAAATCAAACTTCGCATCCCTTTCGAGCAGCAGCCATCCGTCGGAGTTATGTAATTAGAATGATTGGCGCTGATGTCTGAGGATGCATTACGCCTTCGGGGCGGTACTCCATCACCTGCGTTTGGCAGATTATTCAATTAGAAGTGTATTACTCATTCGAGCAGGTATGCCATGAAATTGATTGCGGAAAATTAGCCAGCTGAAGTGGAAAGTGTTTGGGAATATGATGGAAGGTTTACTAGCTATTGACACGTACAAGAGACGGATTCGCAGAGCCTAATTTCGAACGAATTGTGAGTTGCAGGAGTACATGCGAGGTTTGATTTACTACTGGGAGGATTTCGTATTCGCTTCAGGGAAGCCTTATGTGAGAAGGGAATAAAATTGAGAATTGTTCTCCAGGGACATCGTTAAATCTCCGAGTTATTTAGCCTGGTGTCGGAAATAATAATATTTCAGCCCTCGAGAGTGCTTGCATCATTTTCCATAATACTTCTTCTTCCGATCCTGCTCCGCGTCATGAAATGAACCAAATTGGGGCGACATTAAATTAATGATTAACATACCCACGGGTGCAGTTCTATTTTTACACTCACAGTTCACTTACTGGGCGGATTGTTCTTTTAATGTCAGTACTTCTGACAGCAATAGATTGTGATGGCGGTCATGGTGCTTATGCAAGTGGATACAGTTACATGCAAATTGAGCTTACATCGTAAGTAGTGAGATTCCATCGATAATGAAACAGCTCCCAAGCTCTAAATTACAAGAACTCCACACTTATGATAAGTTTAGCGACCCTCAAAGATTTTTTTTACTGTGCTATTCATCTATTAACCTGTTGCGTAAACTTTTTTTGCTTATTTTACAAATCGACAGCAATAGCGATAACGTAGACCACCCAGTGTACCAGTGCTCCCACTGCTATTTTTTAAGTGTTTTTTTTTTTTTTTTTTTCTTTTTTCCGCATGACGGATTTTATTGCGGATTGTGGCGAATCAATACGGAATATACTTTGCGGATGAGCTACAACAACAGCAAGTTTTTTACTACGTCAACCATCATATTTCGAATTCCAGCTGTCACATTGACCTTTTTCCGATCTCTTCTTTTTCTGACAGTGACGGCGAGTAGAAGTCTTTCAATTGCACACGTGGATGTAAAGTTAGAGTTCTTAAGTTTATTATGTTGAATATTATTTGTACTTTTAACACTTTCTTTTTTAACCGCATGGATCATCAGGTGGAAATTTAGGCCCGCAAAGTGAAGAATATCATCCGAAATCAATTTCTTGGTACAAAATCTGCTGAATGACACTTCGATTTAGCTAAATTTCAATCAAAAAGCGAGTGGAATAGGTAAATACAATTTCCAGGATAGTAGCTTTGTCAATATCCTTTAGTAAAAAAAACATGCCGCTTCTGTACCAATGGGGATGCTTGAAATTCTAGTTTAGTAAGTCTGACAGCTGACAGACTTGATGTGTTTCGTTTTTTTTTTCTCAAAATTTTCAATGTGAAGAGCTTTTATTTAGTTTACGTAGGTATATTGAATGTCAGCCGACAAATCAAGTCAAGCATTTCGTGGTTGACTACCCAGTTGACGTTTTGCATATGTGTATGTGCCTGATGTAGAAGAAATGGCAACGACCTATCTAGTTTTTTCGTTCAGGGTACATCTACAGCCCAGACAAATCTAATCGACTCAAGGTATCTAGATTTCTGAACATGCCCAATGATTGCAAACGTGACACTGATAGCCAATGATGCCAATGTTATCCACATATTCGCAAGTGAAAAATTGTGCCCCTAGACGAGTGCGTCACCTCGTCTAAATCCTATTTCGACGTCAAAGGTCTTATTGTAATTGTTTCCGACCTCAATGGCGCAGCGAGTAATCTCCATCGTCATTCGGTGCAATCTGACAAATTTTGCAGTGATGCCATTACACATGACTCGAAAATAACTCGTGTCTATAAATAATGCTGTCATCTCATATGCCGCCATAAAATCATAAAACCGACAAACAGATGTTAGTTATCGATCTGGATTTTCTTGAATTTTTGTTTGTCTGTTGTGGACCTACAGGACCTGAAACCACACACTGGTAGTGGCCAACCAGCTGACAACTAACAACGCCAACTCCCTACACCCCACTTAGACCCTGAGGATATTTTCTTTTCTTTTTCACCTCACAAATTTCAAAACATCCCAACAAATGGACCGCATTTTCATTTTCACGGATAAGTTATTACCTCCCGCTTCAGTTATCGCTGTGTATTGGTTTGTGGCAGTGTTCGGGTGATGAGATGAGTCCATTGTGGTTGCATAGTGTAATGAACTGTCAGAAGTGATTGCTTTCTGGTGGGGCGGCGCCACTACCCAGCAACACTATCATCAATGCGAATGTACTCGTACTCTACAGAGCAAAATAAAAGAGAAACAAAAACCAAAGCAAACACATCCACTCTGCCAGACAGGACATCATTTCGATACCTAAATTGTAACGATTTTCGACGGACTTAGATGTGAAATAGAATCCACTTGATTCCAAACCACCAAATGGAATGGACATTTATTTTCGATTTTCCTCCATCTGTGCCGTCGTTATAGACAAAGCTTTTCCATTGGTTTCTGTTTTTCTCCTCTGGAAATAGCATTTTCTTTTTCGCCTCCTTGAAGCAGATTGTCCTTCGTGCGACAGTGCCGGCGGAATGAGAATTCCTACATCGATGCGAGTACACCATCGACTGTTGGAGTTTTTTTTTTTTTTTTGCGCAAAACCCTAATTTACATTCAACCGATAGAGAACGGAATTCTGACAACGAAGGTTGACTCTGATGGATGAGTGTTGGTAACGATGGTAATGATCCTTTAGTCGCATGATAACATCTTTATATCATTCTGAGCACTGTGTGGAGGCAGTGGCACGCGTCTTTTCCCATTGATTTCTGCCAGTTTAAGAATATTTTGTCTGTAGGGCCGGCCGGTTTGTGCGTGTCGGCCAAGTGGAACTGGTGTGATTCATTCAAATCGACTTCTCATATTGATGGGAATAGAAATGATGGCCAATCAATTGCAGTAAATCAGTGCTGCGCGTGGTAGACGGCTTTTTGCCTTCTTAAATGAACCAAGGACACGTTAAAGGTTTTTTTTTTTTCGTATAAGAATGCGACAATGGTGCTCCAATTACCTTGATCTGCGATGAAGGGTCTTCTTGTGACGCTTGTTTCGGGCCGAGATTTATATCCTTTGTTTGGCTTTGTTCTGTCACAGGTATTCTTGTATCTGCATGGCTGATTTCAATTAATTCCTTTGAATGGTAGAGCTATTTGCATGTTCGTTTGCACCAGACGCGGCGAAAGCAATTTCGATCTAATGGCAGACATCTACACTGCTACAGCTGATTTGGAAAGGAACTTGTTAATACAATGAGATGAATCTCGTTTTGTCATTCAAAATAGTAAAAAGGGCACAAGAAGATAAAAATTCTCCAGTAATAGTCGTTTTTTGTGTTTTTCAAGAAAATTTGCAGACTTAAAGCTGGCAAAATTTTTTTCCCACACTAATTGAATAAGCCTACAACTTCATGTGCGAATTTCGTGTCATGCCTACTGAATACTAAAATACAAGCCTTGCAGTGCTCCCATTAACTCAAAATTGACAAAAATAAGTTAAATTTACGTCACAGTAATAAAGTCAGATCTAAGTCTTCTCGTGCTAAAGGAAACCCTTAAAAATTCGCTAAGTTGGGTGGAGAAAATTTCACGTCAGCCTCCATGTTCTCGGGTATCAGATCACCTTTTGATTTGTACGAAACTTGTTTGAAGGAAATTAGTTATGCCACGTGGGAGTTTGTAGTGAGCCGTTTTTTCATCGTACTTCCCTGTTACTCCTTGGAGAATTTTGAAACCGGGTAACACGATTTTCACTAAATTCAATATTTCTTTAAAATGATTTATCAAAAAACTGTGTAAAAGTAAAATGCACTCTAGCGCTCGCCTTTTCAATGTTAAGCCTGCGACCTTTCGACTTAGATTCTTAAAAATACGATTTATCCTTTCCATCCATCTGTCTTTGGTACTAACTTTCTATTCCAACTTTACACGCAGTGGCAACGCTGTTTGTGTTTTATTCGGCCGTGTATGCCTCGAAAACTTTAACTGTGGCAACGACGGCTTTCACAAGTTATTAGCCAATAATTTGTTATCGGCCTTTCAGATGTCATTACCAATTTGCATGGAACCCGAAATAAAATGTTTCACATCTGACGTGCATTCTTGTAGCCTTTGCCGTGTTCCAGCTGTAACCACAAGTTACTCGCTCCCTACAAAGCCAGACATGCAAATTGCCTTAAGTTCCCCTGAAAAAGATTTTATTCGCCGTCGAGTTCAGCTGCGAATCCCAGACGATACATATCTATTTTGGTATGGTTGACATCGCATCAATTCTTTTCCATAATTCGTATGATGTTAACAAAATGGCCAACAAAAATATGTGTCACACAGCTCTTGTAAATGTGCTAAAAGCATCAGTTACAAAAAATGTCCTTCTTGAATGAAGGAAGTGCTTTTTTAAGTTTTGCGTGATGATACGCAGCCTTAAGCCCCCCAAAATAAGGCTCTGCATGTATTTATATCGCAATCTGCGTTTCATTGGGCACATTCAAAAATCTAGTCGACTAAATTGGTCTGGACTAGATGCTGCCTGAACGCAAAAACTAGATTGGTCGGCAACATCACTTTTCCTACGTCAGCCACATACACGAACTGTCAACTAAGTACTCAAGAAAGAAGAAGAAAAGGCTACCCCTTGATAGACGTCAACTGAAACAGCTGTCCATTTGACCGATCTAAGCCGATCAAAACTGAAATACCTACATCAAGACAGCCAGCTGTTAGACTTACTAAGCTAGACACTTAAACGTGCCCATTGTCTCGATATTTACAACGATACGTCAACTGCCGCCATTTATGCAGCGTAGCTTTCAAAGTACGACCGAAAATGCTTTGTTTCGAATGTGTGTTAAAAAAATACGTCTGCCCTGTCAGTCAATGTCATAATTCACCCATCGAATATCGGTACAAAAAAAATCACCCACTTGCCTCTCGAACTGCCAAAGTTTGGAGTGGCAAAACCTCATTCGAAATCATTAGCATTACCAACATTATGACAGCCATAAATGACAAACTGCTTCGCACATCGTTCCACAGTTCGTAAAGCACTTAAGAGGACAATTTGACTCAGTTTTGTTTGAATGCGAAACCTTACGATTTACGAAGACATCACGTCTCTTCACAGCTGGCGCACCCTAATTGCCACACTGTAAATATGCGGATAACTCATTGCAAATAAACAGCGCACTGCGTATGGCTGTGATTTGTTTGATTGATTGCTACGAATGGCTGTGCCGTGGTATTTCCATCTGTTATTTCCATCCAGAAGTCGCGTTTCATTATTTATCGCTTTGTAAAGATCGAATTTAAGGCACTCCAACTGACATTAAAGCACGCGTCTAGACAGTGGAGTATTATGGACATTTGCTCTTTTTTTGGGGGGGAAAACATCCTTTTCGAGGAATTTCCTTTGTTTATTTCAATCGCCCACTAGTGGGAGCGTGGCCAATACCCGACATATTCCATACTGAACGACTGTGCTGATGTGGGTTTTCAATTAATTAACCGCCTACTAATGGAAGCTGTAATCTGCTTTTGATCGAAAATACTTATTACGCACAGAGGAACAGAAGAACAGATGTTGTGAGCCTTTATACCTTTATGCGGCGGTATCCATTGATTGTAATGTAACGGATCTTGTAAGAGGACTTATTGATACTGCGTTCGTCCTTTAACAGGAGTGGTACGTGCGGGGAATCGGACATCACATGGCATTGGGGTGGATGAGTCAGCGTCCCATGGAAATGACGGTTGAACTGATTGGTCAAAAACGTTCATTTCGCGTAGTGCAAGGGATAGGGGTTAAGCAATTCAGAGGTTGGAAACGTGCACGACGCAATTAAGCGATAAGTTTAACAAATAGTGGTCACACTGATAATTTCAAGTCAAGAAGTGGCACTGCTTAGAAATGGCGGCGTCTTGTCCGTGTGATGGTAGAATCACCAAACTCTTTCTGAATTCACTTACTTCTTGGAAAGTTACTATTTTCCTGAGAACTACAAATAATGGTCGACCTACTCTGCCGGCTTTAAAACTGTTCCATTTGGAACGTTCGAATTTTTAGCTCACCTAGTCTGACACCTGACTGACTTGATGTGTTTCAGTTTTTATTGGCTGAGATTGGTCACGGGAAAAACGTTTTTCAGTTGAAGTTTATATAGTTTAAATCTGGACAAGAAAAAATCATGCCTGCATATTTAGTCGACATTTCAAAGTGTCAAAGTGTCGATTCGGAATCAATCGAACTTCTTTTCGGTGAATCCAAGTATGTGGAAGAGTTTGTATACAAGGATTCGAGAAGAGGAAAAAGCGAGACTTCATAAAAAATTACATTCAGCGAGCGGGAATTGAGGAGAGCAATCAATTTTGCCGTCTGTTTTTACCATTTTAATACGCAGAAAATGAAAACACATGCACGCAAAATACGACAGCTAATTTTAAATCATTTGTCAATAGTCAGGTAGCTGACAGCTTTTCCAATTATTACTACAAGAAATTTGTTGTATAAAAATTCGTAACATTCTCAGTGGAGGGAAAATATCTTGCTCTCTAGAACCCCCTCTCTTTTACGAATTTTTCGAGTTAGGGAACGGCATTGAGTGAAAATTCGTACAAATTTTGTAAGATTTCGTAAAAAAAAGTAAAGCAATAGACCTAAAGAGTCCTGGGCACTCATTCCGTAACTTTTCAGACGATTATCGTCGAAACGATAGATAAAATTACAAGTTTAAGAGTTATTTCCAAAAATAAAATGAAAGCTGACGCTTGTCAAAAAATTCGAGCAGAATATGACTTATTTTGGTGATCGAAGTTTCAAAAACGAAATCGTTATCGTTGATATACGGAATCTGCCCCCAGGTGAATCTAGTTGACGTTTCACATGAACTACCAAGTAGGTATTCGAACGTTTCAAATGAGCTCCGAGTTCAGTACGTGTCACCAAAGTTTATTTAAATTCCGTTTTATTGGATGTGGGCGAAGCTAATTTAAAAAATGGACAAGGACTACATTTCGAGTGCTAGAGTGTCGGAGAGAACATGTATAAATCCATTTTATCGTAGAACACAGCGAGCTGCTACCAGAGCGAGTATAGGAATTGAAAAAATTAACAATAGAGGGCACAAGTGCTTCCAAACTATATGCACTTGTGCTCCACATGTCTGTTAAATTTATTTTGTGGTTAAAACTATGAAACCTCTCTCATAAATTATTTATTTGTGATCAATATTATATACCCACTGCGGTAGATAATAAATTATTTATAAGCCTTACCCACCAAACTATCAGCAATTTTCTACAGTGCCGCACACGAATAATAATAAAACTAATAAAGTTCAACTTCAATAGCATTATTAATCATAAGCAATGCATGACATTGTCCTTTCCCACGAAATATTGCAGGCGTGACATGATTTTACGCGACCCCATTCGATAAATTTAAGCGGCGAGCATCGCCAACAAAATCAGGAAAAATGCAAATCCTGTGTTGTGACAGCAGACGTGACACATTGCAGCAAGCAGTTTCATCGCATGGATGTTCCGTTGCCATGGAAGTATACTCGTAATATCTGATTCATTCCGTATTGATACACATAACCTTAAAAAAATGGTTTCGATCGTTCGCCTTTTAAAGTGCAACACTGACACTGATTTCATTTAAACAACACAAATGAACACAATCAACCGGCTTAGGGTGAGCAACACATTAACCGCCAAAAGCTATTTCGCATTCTTACAGCAATGGAGGTGAAAATCAAAACCCCAACACGTTGTACCTTCTAACGCGATGATCGCAACACATTGTGGGTGCTTTGCATTGCCATCCACTCCATTAGCAAGCTTGCACTGGGAGCAATTAACCACGCCAAAGGAATAATTACGAGAAGGTAGACAACCCAGACAGGCAGCAGTGGAAATGAAAAGCAAACAAAAGGAAAAGGAGTAGCTACGTCTGGTGGATGTGCTTCTGCTGCATCTGTTGGATAACCCATCGCAGGAGGTGTTGTGTTGATTTCTCATTACGCTGAGTAATTTAATTTTGCAGTGATTTCATTTGTAAATTGCTCGAGGTTTGAAAGGGATTAGGATTTGCTTGTTTACATACATTTGTCGGGAAGTCAGTTAATTCTAGGCATCTGCGGCGTATACGTATCGTTTTGTGCAACAAATCGGTGTGGCTACATATTAAGAGTAGATTGCTCTCAAATGAGCTGTTTACGCTGCACGATTTAGGGAGTTCAAAAGGAAGAAGTCGTGCGACTGTCTTATGCGGTAGTGCTTCCAAGGAAAATAAATATTTTTTGTTTTTAATTTTCGAATGTTGTAGCCAGACCTCCCAGACCCGATTCCTTGCTGCCTTACTCAATTTCCGTTGAAGCTATCTTTAATTAGATAGAGCTCCCTTCAGTCATCCTTAAACAATGAATTCCCTCGTTGGGTATCTGCCTTGCTGTCGTCCATTGTCATTCGGTTAGACAGGACGAACATCTTTCATTATTCTCTTATCTCGACACATTCAAATTAGCATATTTAATTTGGCTTCTCCTGCTCATCCTTCGATGATGCGTCATTATCACAAAAAGCTGCCAATTTAAAATCAATTTCGTAAAATCATTTTTTCTTATTCTATTGATTGAAGGATTCTCGACAGAAGGGTGACGGTTCGCTACACATACTCGGAAAAAAAAAGTCACTACCTATGGCAAGGGAAGATAACGTGCGTGCTAAAGACGTACCCTGTGTTTAAAGACTCACCTGCTTTTTGGGGGGACGACAGCCGAATGACATCGTCCTCCTCGGTTATAACAAGCATTGACAGTGGAGTTCGGTTTCTATCAGGAAAATTATGTGCTGTGAGCAGGAAGCTTCTGGGAATAGAAAATTCAATCAATTTCAAGAACTTCTACCACATTTACCGCGCTCCACACCAGAAGTAGCTTCATCCTACACACATTGTTGGTTAGTCGAATAAGGATTTCCTCACGTGCGTAAATGATGGTTGTCGTCGTAACTGTAGGGTTTGTCTTTGCGTTGTATACGATAAACGGAAAACCAAATCAATTGGCTTAATTTTCGTTCAATCGTTGGTGCAGTGCCGTCATGTTGGGGTACGCTTTGATGAGGTTTGTGTAATTGATCGGTTTTCTTTTTTTTTATATTGGTCTCTCGGTTTGTATGCAGCTAAACATTATGTCGGCGAGCCGAAGGATCTTTCCAACCATGAGCGCAGTAGAGGAAGATGAAGAAGAGGAAGTAAGTCGGCTTAGACGCTCGTGTAGAAGTGGAACGCAGTCAACTTTTCAGCGCTTTTTTGGAGCGTTCTTCGACCTAATATTTTACGAATTCTTCTAGGTTGTTTTTCACACATTTTTGACTTATTTTTCACGTGTTTTACCAATTTCTGACGCGTTTTATAGATTTTTTTATGTTGGAACAAATTTCTGACTTGAAATGAACTCAAAACAAAAATAGTTTGCAAATAGAACACGTATGCCGCCTGTCAATATCCTCACTTGAATTTGTACGTGATAAAGCATAAATTATTCCACACATACGGACAGTGAGTAGCCGCAAATGAATTGAGATATTTCTCCAAAAAAAAAAAACGCCGACCGCACCAAATGCTACACCCATCGAGGCGGAAGTATCTAAAAATATCACAGACACATCATTGGCAAAACGAAATCAGAATCAATCGATTGCAAACGACATACGTCTTTAAATACCCGTCTAAAGCGGTTAGATAGACCGCCTTAAACCCATACTTCATTTATGTAGTCCGCCCCTATGCTGAAGGCAAATCTTTTTTTCTCTGGGGTAAACTTTTAACCCTAATCAATCATCGGAATATAAATATATCCTTCCTTTCCTCACACATGAGTTGACTACCAAACGTGCAAGAAAAAGAAAAGAATCTCTCCATCCGATTGCTGGTTACCTCAAAACCAAGTCCTCCGCTCCATAATCCATAAAACAAACACAATGGACCTCGCTGAAAGACAAGTGGTAAAGTAGGGGTAGGTATAACAACACACGCCTCCCAAAGGGATGACAAAATCGAATATTCCATGAACGCTTGCCCGTCACTCAATTAGATTCAATTGAATTTTGGAAGTCTGCCCATATCCACAAGCAGGAGCAGGACCTCATTTATAAGCAATTTTCCACCTCGTAGACAGCCAGGTGTCACTGGGGGACTTGTCTAATAAATTTGTAATTTCTGGACGGAGCCATGGAGGCTCTTCAAAATCTCCTGTTCATATTCAGCTGAAGGTTGTGCGCTTTTCTGCCGTAACAGCAATTAGCCTCTTCTGGCCAAGAGATCCGCTCTTGACTGAAGAACTTCAATTTATTCCAGACCCACTTAGTCGCTGCACACAGAGATGATGTGTCGAGTGGCCAAATTATTGTGCTCGCCATCGCCATATAGACGAGAATGTCTCTCGATCTCTCTGGGGGATGCACATGGACTGATGGCAATTTGATTTTCAATTGTAGGAGAATGATTGCATTGCATAGCAATGAGATTGGGTGGTGTCCGGACGAGAGAGACTGTTTGTTTTGATTGCATCGTCGTATACCGGGTAATGAAAGAGCAGTACTAGGTGAGTTAGGTGGCCCTTGTTCGGGAAATGTTTGCTCAACTTGTAAGCATGCAATGTAAGTACTGGGTTGGATCGAAATCTTTGAAAATGTGTTGTGGGTGTGTTAATAACTACACGAACGTACACAGATCGTGATGGAATATTATTATGCAACGAAAGTCAACATCATGAGATGGGCAGTTCTTTTGAGTTGCTCCTGTGGAATAAAGTACGTATATATCCCGTATGTATGCTCTTGCAAAGTGTAAAATTCGAATTCATCGCAGTTGCTGACAAGCAAGTATTACAAGGAAAGAAATATCAGTCTTGGAATATTTCGAAAAAGGTTTCGTATATGAATTTTTATTAGAAATTCATATTCCATTCATTCCCACTGAGTGTATGACAGGTTTAATCACCAACGACGGCAGTCATGTGCCCGTCCCACCTTCAGGATATACCTTACATAATATTTTAACAGTTTGTCAAATAAAATTGTGGGATTGGTCACGGAAGGAGAAGAACAGAAGGTGGTTGCAAAAGGCATCGGATGCGGAAAATGTGACTACTCTGCTTATGCAACGTAGCCGCCAGATTTACAGAGACCATCGTAAGCTACTAACTGTTGCAGTGCGAAATTTGTTCTATTCCTGCTTAGAAAATCTCATCCCCTAACCTAAATAGTGCTGGCGGAGCCTGCTAAACACAAACGGAAGAACGTCGACAGTAGCACAACCTACATCGAACTTAAGCTGAGAAATGGCCCCAAGATGAGAATGATAAAAAATTTAAACACTTATCTGGTAGAAAGAACAAAATAAATATATTTGTCAACATAACAACGAAACCAAGAAACAGAAATACAGAGTGCATAGGATTAAAACTGTAATTTCTTGGGCAACGTTGCACCATCCATTGCCTCCAGTAATTTTCTCTTCAAACTCGGTTTCTCGTCGACTTTATCCTTGCTCGACTGTGGCAACGGCAACTTAGGACCGAGAGTTGGAGCCGGCTTAGTCGAGAAATACCTCATATCCAGTGCTTCAGTGCAGGTGCAACGATTCGAGGGACAAAGCGCCAACAATTTCTCAGCTAATTCAATGAGATCATCTGGAGCGGCAGTGAATATATGTTGCAGTGGAGTGCCGGGAAACACTTTGAACTGCATAAAGTCTGGCAGAAGCTTTACATTAGGCCAATTCTCTTCATTGGGAGTGCCCATTGCCTGAAAGATCTTCGTCAGCTGATCCAAGTCACTGTCACCGGGCAAGAAAGGAACACGCAGAAGCAATTCAGCCAATATACAGCCAACAGCCCAAATGTCAATTCCAGTGCTATACTGCCGGGCACCGAATAGCAACTCTGGTGCTCTGTACCACCTAGTCACCACTTGATGGGTGTAAATCCGACTGGGCGACCCGAAGAACTTGGCCAAACCGAAATCGCCTATTTTGAGAACTCCCCGCGAGTTGACGAGCAAATTGTTTGGCTTTAGATCACGATGCAGGATCCAATTCAGATGTAGGTATTCCAGTCCTGCAATTGGCAAGTATTTAGAAAGCACTGCTTCTCTGGAACTGAGTGTGGCTTACCTTGGAGGGTCATGATCATGTAAGCTTTTATATTTGCCTGGGAGAGGACAATTTTGGGATCTTTTATAATGATCTCCAGATCGGTGTCCATGAAATCAAACACCAGCGACACATTCGACTTGTGCCCGAAGACGTCTACCAAACCGATGACATTCTCGTGATGCAGTTCGTGCAGCAACTTAATTTCACGCAACGCAGTGCGGTTTATACCATCCTGAGCTTCCTCGCGGCTGCCGATTTTGATTTTTTTCACAGCTACGATTTCGTCTGTATGGATGTCTCGTGCCTTGTAAACGGTAGCGAACTGGAAACGAATTTACTTCAGTACTGTTTGATGAATCGAAATGTGACAATTTTACCTGCCCCTCACCAAGGAAATCTATTTTTTCATAGCGTTGCAGTCTATTATCCATTTGATTTGTTTAATTTTAACTTATGATAGAAAACCACTTGTTCGAAACTGGAGACAAGTAGAAACAACAAATTATACCGGATTTATTGTTAGACGTCAAAAAAATAAACACAAAACCGGCAATGATTTCCACCTGAAGACAGAGATGGCGGTAGTAGGTTTTCTCAGTGGAAACATGGCTGTGGTAATAAGGTTTTCGTGAAATTCAGCTACGGAGCGCGTTGTATGTAACGATTCTAAACTAGGTAGGTACCTATTTCGACGGATATGAAGGGAGACGAAAACGTATCTACTATCTACTTGAAAGATGATTATAATGAATGCGATTAATATAAATTTGGCATGAAGTCATGTTATAAGAAAGACATAAATCGAGATATTTTACTTACAAACACTATCGCTCACAAATTTTTCTTATTTAAATTTTAAAAATATGCATTAAATTTACAGCTGTTTTATTCATTCAACAAAAGAAAATAACGGGATTACGAACAATATCCCAATATACCCCTCACAAAAATGTTTGCACCAAATTCAAAATGGGATAATATTTTCCACCTAAACAGCATATTCCATTTTTGAAACCCTGTTATATCATATTTAACAAAATATTTTTATGTCATACATGACATATCTTATAAATGCAATGTTAAGTGGAAAAAGTGACTTTTGGTTGAAAATAAAATCGATTAAGTTCAAGAAAATGCAGAACAAATTATTAAATTCACTTTTCCACTTACCTATCGGCAGTGTGAAAAAAAAGAACTTCGTTTCACCGCTATAACCATCTTTTGTATTTTTGAGCCGAGTGTGAGTCAATTTTCTCAGCATGCCTTAGTGTTCAGATTTGTCACAGTTGTCACATAATTGTGTTCAACCAATAGCTCAAAAAAACATTCAAACAATTTGCCAATAAAAGTATACTAAAAAGTTTACAACGAAATTTACATTTTTCTAAACAATGTAGCCGCTGCCGAAGCATTGCCATACAACATGAATCGCCAGCTACTTGATAGCTCTGGCTTCCGGATGTCACCACGGAGGCAGCACTTTCGCGACATGTTCTTTTCTAGGCGAACGCCATTGCTGTTTGCATCGGTAGAATTTTCACAAATTTTAAAAGTAAGAAATCTTTAAAAAATATTCAACAAAATTTATTTATTTGTGATGGAAATTTAAATTTATTTGCTCTCCCACATGGAACAGCAAAAAGTTTATCTTAAAACTAGTGTTTTGGCATGGAAAAATGTACTTGAAAAGATGTTGGGTTATGGCGGACTGATAGTTACACGTGTTTCGGTATTTTAATTAAAAAAGAAGAAATTAATCGATTTGTGATAACAAAATGCATAAATGATTTTACAAAGTAGAGTAGTGAACTATTTAAGCAATGAATTTAAGCAAAATGCGCAACGTGCTTCTGTCCATCACTAAAACTATAGCGATTTCAGTTAATGGCGTTTATAGTATTCAAATTGGACTATATTGAATTGGTAGACTTCCTCTTAAGGATATCGTTTCGAAGATATAAACCTTAATAAAGTTCCAACCGACAAGTTAACTACCCAAAAATCAGTAACAAACAGCCGCCATTGAACATTTTATCCAGACTCCTAGACCTGGCGGGTGTGTCTTGCACTAAAACTATATTTGTTTCAGTTAATGGCTATTATAGTATTCATCAAAGACTAGATAAACTGATTAACTTCCTCTTAAGGATATCGCCTTACAGATATGAACCTTAATAAAGTTATAATCAACAATAGTTAAAACAAACGATAAAAATGCGGGAGACATTTTTAAAGCCACGCTGACTTGATCCTTTTAATTTTGCAGAATGGCTGATGTTGAAAGCGTTGAAAATTTCGAGGAGCAGCCTTTGGAGGCAGAGCCAGCACCTGTTCTAGACACAACCTCACTGCCACAACCAGCTGAGTTGCCCGATATCAAGCTGTTCGGCAGGTGGAGCTGTGACGATGTCACTGTAAACGATATCTCTCTTCAGGATTACATTGCTGTCAAGGAGAAGTATGCCCGCTATTTGCCGCATTCGGCTGGTCGTTATGCTGCAAAGCGTTTCCGCAAGGCCCAGTGCCCAATTGTTGAACGTTTGACCAACTCTCTGATGATGAAGGGACGCAACAACGGCAAGAAACTCATGTCCGTGCGCATTGTCAAGCACTCGTTTGAGATCATTCACTTGTTGACCGGCGAGAACCCACTGCAGGTAAGTCAAATTTGCAACAACATTCGGCTTTGTCCCATGCTAAACTGCGGCTGTGAAATCTACAACACGGCAGTAGGTAGAATGAGGACATATATTGAAATATTTGGCTTCCCTTCCTGGCCCAGCACACTCGAGTGTTGAGCCGCAGTGGAAACCAACGTACATGACCATCTCCCTGGCTTGTGTGAATTTACTAACAAAAGCTTTTGATTTTCATTGCAGATCCTTGTCAGTGCCATCATCAACTCTGGACCACGTGAAGACTCGACCCGTATCGGTCGTGCCGGTACTGTCCGTCGTCAAGCCGTCGATGTGTCTCCACTTCGTCGTGTCAACCAGGTAAGTTCGGTCGCCCGCTCTTTTGTTTATATGGTGCCGCGGATAATGTCTTTCTCCCGTACATACTTGGGTTGCGGATTATAACACGCGGCTACAGCAATCCTCGTTAAATATCCGTAGCGTCTCCAAGGTCGCATAATGGCAGACGCATGAGTTAATGAGACATCTAGGTGAAGCCTGTGTCCAGCACATTACTTTCTCTCTGTCAGTACGAAAGAAAGCTTATGCTTCTGGACTAGAATGAACTCGGGTTGGCTACCTATCGAAGTATCAGAACGCCCCTGATTTTCACATGTAATCAAACCACAGTTGCACACCTCTTGTCCTCGAACGCGGCTTTTTGGGAATCTTATTCTTAATCTAGATCTTTTCCCTTTCAGGCTATTTGGCTGCTGTGCACTGGAGCTCGTGAAGCTGCCTTCAGGAACATCAAGACCATCGCCGAATGTCTGGCCGATGAGTTGATCAACGCTGCTAAGGTGAGTGCCCAAAACATTACCTCCTACGTCAGTCCTTTCTAATTCTGCGCAACGCTTACCTATCTCGTTGTGTCAGATTCGCTTTAGGACAACAGCATTGTTTTATTATCCTAGCGCCTAATTTACTATAAAATCCTTTTTATGGTGCTTGAGAAACGTAGAACAACAGTTCGCCGTCGAGTAAACCGCCGAGTTTTGTCAATTCCGCAGTCCTTTCTAATACTGATCAGCAACAATCTATTATGCTGCATCAGTCTCGCTTTAGGACGAAATAAATGTTCTATTATCCTAGCGCCTAAACTGATTGAAACCTCTTTATGGTGCTTGAGAAACGTAGAACGACATATCCCGGACAAAACTCATTCAACCGTCCTTTCTAATACTGGTCAGCATTAATTTTATTACGTTGACTCAGCCTCGCTTTAGGACGACATCAAATTGTTCTATTATCCTAGTGTCGTGGGCAAATTTACACGCCTCCCGCGATACTCGAGAAACGTAGAACTACAGTCGAACCTTGTTCCATTGTTCCATTGCTGCGTATTGTACACATTTTCATTTGGGACTTTGACTTCATCAACAACCGATTTTCCTTTGCAGGGCTCATCCAACTCTTACGCTATCAAGAAGAAGGACGAATTGGAACGTGTTGCCAAGTCCAACCGATAAACACTTTACATTCGTGTGTATCTTTTTTTTACACTAAATAAACAATAAAACAACACAAATCTGTAAAAAACTTAAAAGCATTTCGTTCTTTATTCAAATTTGTAAGTGGAGCAAGAATCTGGTTCTAATTAAGAGCTGGCCGCAACAACATCGCAGCCGCATTCATCAATCGAGGTCATGAAATTGTGCGATGTACTGGTTGAGCCATTCTTGGAACTCTTCCATGTGTTGATCGACCGCACCGATAGATGTGTGGGTTTTGAATTTCGGCGGCGGATAGGCGCCTTCGCCAAAGATGTTCTGAATAAAGTTCTCCGCCATGTAAACCGCTCCGACGGCGTCTATCGTAATCACTTCGTGTCGAAGCGACAATTTAGCAAACGATTCGGCAAACAGTAGGAGCGTGGAAAACGATTGCTGAGCCAGACAATCTGCAAAGTGAACGAGAATGAGTTTGGATGCAGATGGAGGAAGCACACTCCCATACCGGGTCTGTCCATTCTTGAAGCTACAAAGTACTTTCGCAGAATCTCTGAAGCCTCGTGATCTAGATCTACTCGGCGTTTGCTAACGATCTTGAGAAACTCCCTCATATCGTCGGCGCCTATGGAAAATTCGTCGATAGTAGACTCGAATGCCCGAACGGAGGCCTGCTCCAGTATGAGGTCGACCAGAACTTCGTGGTTGTCCTCTTCAATGATGAGGGGGATGCCAAAGATTCTAGCGGAAGGAGAAAACTTAGGAAATTTATGTTCCAACGAAACTGATCATTACCCACTCGAGGAACTTGTTGAACGTATGCTGATCCTTTGTATCGTACGTGTACGATCGCCAGTGGGTCCAGATAGCCGTCTCCAGTGGATAGTTCTCAGTAGTCCGGTCCAGCGTCACACGGCCACATTCGATGGCTTTCATGATATTGAAAGCTCGCGGGGCCTTGAGCCTAGACCAATCACCCACATAGTAGATGCCACCTCTGGCCATGACAATGGGATCGGCTTCAATCCAAGTGTGCTTGTCACTCTTGCTCGCGACCACTTTGAAGTCGTCACATGGCCCGACAAATCTGTCTGCAACATCGCCAATGGTTTCCATCATGTAGTTGGCCATTCCGAATTCAGGACCTATGCCGACGATTGAGATCGGTGGCCGGTCTGGGTTTTCCTCCAGAGAAGCTATGCTCAACAGCAGACCGATCTTGAAATGCACAAAGCAGTCCATCGGCACTCGATCCTGACACAACTGCGCACCCAGTGAGTAGACGAACGCGAAGTCAGAGTACGCCTTCTTGATGGTTTCATGGAGCCGTTGCACGGAGGTGGGAATCTGTGTTGTATCTATTTGCTGAACACTTTGAGACGGATGCGGATCTGTACGCGTGTTTTCTCCCTCGTCTAGCGATGCTTGACTATAGCTGAGAGCTAGGAATTCCATGGGCGATCCTCGTGAACAACTTGGACCTGATTGCGATGGTTCTGCCTCTTGCTGAATGGATTCGTTTGGTTCGACTTTAGAAGTGGTTGGCGTGGCAGAAGACGGTATTGCTGAGAATTCCAGATCAAAGTCATTGCTGGTGGTGCATTCGAGCGCGGCCTTTGATAACTTCGCCGAACTGAAGGAAGACTGAAACGAGAGGTCTAAGGGTTCGTCCTTAATCTGCGGGTGAACGTAAATAGAGTCTTCGTGTTTGGTTTGTGTGGAGTCATCGACGAGATCGACTCTATCGGTTTTTTGTGTATTGAGGTATAGCGACGAGTCAACTGGACCTGGAGAGAAGGACAACGAGAATTCGGGGTACTTTCGGGTTCGCTCATTGAAAGCGCTCTCGTCTTCATCTTCGCGAAATAGGTCGGTTGTATGGAGGGGAGTATCCATTGGTTGGTGATGCTGAAACTCTGAGACGTCTTCATTGTCCGTCTCATTTCTTATGGGGCTAAAGTCGAGAAGTTGGTCAAGATCGGCGTCGGCAATCAACCGCACAGACGACAGGCCTGTGTCTACTGTCTCATTAGATTCCATGCTACGAATTCAAGTGTTTTGAAGTCCAAATGGCCGGTTACAATGTAATTGGCTCCCAAAGTTAGATCACAATCGTAGGTGTAGTCTAAATGATTACTAATGAGAAAGTCGTGACACCCCAAGGAAGTACACACACCTACCGTACAAGCGAATCACCTGGCAGCTGAAGATTTTATCAAATACTCTCGGTGTAGAGACACTTTCGGTGGGAAATATCTTAAGAAGACAATACTTGCCCATACAGCGGAGCTTGGTGTACTCGCTCATTGGCTGGGAGCATGTGTAGCAATTGGGAGCTGTAAAGAAAGCTCGCATCAGATTACACTAAATAAAGCTACCAATTTGAATTTGCCACACCCTTGGTTATTTCCTTTTTGATACGATTCGCTTGACAGCCCGTTGAACAGTACCAAATAGACTGAATCCTAGAGAAAATGCACCGTCAGAAGAAAGCTGCTCAAATGCGACCTACTTACGTATAACTCTCTTGTTCGGTTTTCCCGGACAGTACACCAGTAACCACAGACAATCCACCACGATATTGATTCGCCGATAGATTGAACAGTAAATCGTCCTGCACAGGCAATCCTATGAATCGACAGTGGACATGAATCTGCGTGGAATCAATGGATTTGGGTGCAAAGTTCGGAGACTGCTTGAGAATTGAAGACACTTTCGAGTAGATAAGGTACTTTGCTGTTTCCAGAAACTCAAGGGGTTCTTCTACTATCAACTCGAGCAGAGTTGGTGACCTTGCAACAAAATCTTTGAATTGAAACGGTAATTCTAGAATGATAGCCGCTCGAGCGTCTTCGGGCTTCTTGGTGCTGTCGTATTTTTTGATGAATTGTTCGGTTTTTTCTTCTATGATTTGCATAAATTTTGTGCCGTGCAAAAAACTGTCGAGTAGTTTTTGTTCGCCAAAGCTGTAAGTATTCAAATTTTGCTACAAATGTATATATTTTTTAAGATTTGTTAATACATACGATTCGTTCTGATCGCTGGTTGACATGGTTTAAAGTTTTGCGCTAAATTCGAAAAACCCTACAAATGTCGGCAGATTGACATTGGGATGGGTGTGTACAGTAAGATATGAAATAAATCAAGTTTCCGGTAGGCATTTATTGTAGGTATTAATATTTTTTTTTAAATCTACAATTATATTCAAAAACTCTTCACAATAAATATTGTATATATTGTATTTAAGAGATCAACAATTTCCAACAGAATTTCTAGAATTATTTTTATGGTTTTACCTTGTAGCTTGGTTGCTTGCGACGTGGAAAACTGTTTGTTTCTTTGTAAGTGCTTGATTGTAGCAATAAAACACACTTATAACTGGGCCAATTACCTACACTGAATAAAATAGGTCTATTCGCGTACTCGGTTGAAAGTCTATACACGTAGTATAGATTTACTATAGACCTTGTGCGATTGTGATCGATTTATATCGATTGCGTTCGATTCCAACCGAGTACGCGAATAGACCTAATATAACAATAGCATTTCGTTCGAAATGGAATTTAACCTACGAAAACCTTGGGATTTTCAGCTTTTCACCTTTTTTTCATGTCACATACAGCAAGTATATTTTTTAGTGTTTTCGGTTTAAAGTGTGAAAGGCTATTGGACAGGTCAACACCAATCTTAAGGTGCGATTACACGGAAATTTTTTCGAGTGATTTAAATGACGCTGTGACGTCAGGAAAAAATGTCGCATCAGAGTAATTTTCAAGCTACGATTCGTCATTGGTCCTTTGCGAAAAAATGACGATCACACGAAAGAACTATCAACGTCATTTTTGTCCCAAAATAAAATGACGGAACAAAAAACAAGTAGCAAGAGAAAATCTAGCAATCTAGAAAAGAGGATTTCTGAACTTCGGGGCAATTCTCTTGGATCTTCAATGAAAAACGCCTTATAGTCCTGCGACAGGTTTTTGGTTGACATTAAGGTTTGAAATGGCGAAACGGAATTTGCCGATTCCATGTTGCTGCTTAGTTGGCGGTATTTTTTTTGGATGCATCAATAGTTTTATGGGTATGAGTCTGCTAGTTTTTACCAGTTTGAGCTGATCATTCTGCAAACACTCCATATGCCCGGAAGCGATAGCTTTCAAACTGAGAGGCTTTGTATTGAGCTAGATAATCTGATGTCTAGATCTGCGATGCTTTTTAATCTCATATCATATTTCTTTCCGATGTGGTTCTACCCAAGGGACTCTTGGACATAACGAAGATGATCTCGTAGTTGCAATTTGCAAACGTGTTTAACCAATAAAACAAAAAAAAATTTCGTTGAATGTATATTTATTTGTTACGTTATAAATTATTAGAAGCTATACAAAAAATAAAAGGGTTCTTGATAAAACACAAGTCAATCCGAAATACAAAAGCAATCATAATTTCATTTTAATAAAAAACAAAATAGAATAGATGTCAATCATGTATAAGTAATGCTAATAACTATTTCGAAAGAAATACAAATAAGAAATTTTCCTTATGGGCCGCTCCATCCGAAACAAACATACAATCTGTATGTTTACTACGACTAACTAAATCAATTCCATCTTCAATAATATGTAATCAAGGTGCCCAAAAAGCTGACTAAAGAGTTTCAATCTCAACTCAAAATCAACATCAGTTGCAATAAATATATATGTATATATATAAACCTTTTCACGAAATAAAACAAAGGCACATGCTAATAGAAACTATTGTTTGGCCAAATTCACCGGCCCTGAGAAATGGTGAACAAGGTTAAGTCCAAAAAAGGAAGAGCAAAGAACGTTCAATTGATTTTCGTTTCATTACTTACAAGCTAATTAAAAAACTATATGTCGCTCTATATAGTTAACATCTAAGTGCTTTAGTTCTTTCATTTTGTTTATAGTTATACTGTGTTCGAATTTGAAAATTCACTTTGGCATAGAAATCTGTGTGTGTATGGGGAGAGTTTAAGGTCCTCTGATTTCTTAAATGTATTACAAGTCTACAAATTCTAGTGTTCCAATACTAAATCTAAAAAAAAAATGCCTTAGTAGTCTAAATTTCCTTGAGCTCCAGTTATGATGGCATCGATCCAAATTCTCGCGGCTGCATCGGAAGCCGCCTGTAGATGATAGCTGCGCTTTTTTGTCTTCACAATGAATGTGCAGTGGGGTCGACCGCTTTTCGATGCGTTCAAATGATCGAGGTAGACTTCTTCGATTGTCTGAAACGAGAGAGAAATAGTCAATTGTAGCGTTTTCTATATTTGGTAAAGGAAAAACTTTCAATCTGCATACGAGATGCGAAGGTGTCTTGCAAGCATAGAGCTCATATTCAACAATTCTTAAGTTAAAAGGGATTTTCTGAAAGAATTCTTAGAACGCTTACAACGCTGCTGGTTTATCACGCATTGAACCCCAGTAGAAGTGAACAGCAAGATGTTTTGTCAAAGCAAATCCTGAGACTTTCCATGGGCGGATGCGGCCATGCAGAATAACGATTAAAGCAAGTACGACTGTGTCCTTTTGTGTTAGTGTTCGATGTTCGTGTCTATCAATTGGCTTGCCAAAGAGGCTGTAAAGGATGCCAATGGGAGATCGAACCCAAAACGCAATCGTTTAGAAAGTAAGTCACTATGGTCACTAAGATGTAAGAAGGAAATTTTTGAAATGATCACTCATTGCGACAATTCGAACAAAATCAAGGTCAGTGCGTTTCCCACACCAACTTTGGCATTCATCTGGCAAAGGAGAAACCATGACACATCTCCTACGTCCCTCTTAGTAATATACCCAATTCCAATAAGAATTCTAAATACACATCTACTCGAAGGAGCATCCAAATTAACGCCATGTCAATCACAATCCATTCGACACATGTTTGAAATACTCACCGAGAAATACGCTCCGCCGCGGGGCTTCCTCTCCGATTTATCCGAATAGTAAATGAACGCATTACGCTGCCGGTCCAAAACAAACCATCTCCTTGACCAGCCGTGGAATGTGGCGCCTAATTTGTGCAAATATCTGCGCGAAATAAAACAAAATAATTTTAGAATGAAGTCCAAGTTCAGAAGCCACGCAGCATGCTTACCCTCGACAGCTGTGCGCGTCGACAATAACATGCGGACACTGTACGATCTGGTGACCCGCCGATTCGATGTGCAAACGTAAATCTAAATCCGGCGAGAAGATCGGCAGATATCTCGTTAGCGGCCGCTGATGCTTTGGCAGCGATCTCTTGTTGCCCGATATAAGTCGATCACTACTTGTTGTATCGTTCGAATTGACACTTGAGCGTTTGCCATCGTCGCTCTGCTCCGAGTGGCGGTTGCCTCCCCCTCCTCCGCCGCACGAAGATGATAGCTCTATGCTGGATTTATACGCATTCTCCGATAGTAGATCACAACTAAGCTCGGAATTGGCCTCGGACAAAGGTCGTGATCGTTGTGATTCCAATTCGGGTTGTGAGTGACGATTCTGGAATGGAAATTCATTTTATTTACACTGTTATTAATAGGACAAAGAAATACAAACGAAACAGTAGACAATACATCGCTCGAGAGGCATATGTGTCAGCCTCCCGTAATGAGATAATGATTGAGTGGTTCCCCACGTTAATAAATTCCATGAAGAGAACGCATCGAATACGCAAATGAATCACACAGAGAGTGGTGAATCCAAAAATAAGACACAAAACTAATGTCACGGGATTCCATACAAAATTAGATTCAATCGTAAAAAATACTGAGAAAAAAATGTTTATCGAATGTGTAACGCAATTTACGAGATAATTCATTGTCTCGCGCTGGCATTTTGGCGATGGGCCAAGTTAGCTGTGGTTCGTGATCGCGATGATTTCGTACGTCAATTAATTGAATCCACGCAGGAGTGTACCCATTTAAAACGATTGTAAGGTTAATTGGGAGGCGGGCACGATTTGGGTGAAAACAAAGCTACGTAGGTAAATATGGATTTTGTGTACGAAGCTGTTGCGTCGGAGTGAATGAGCTGTGGGGTTAGGCACTTGATTTACTCGGAAGAGTGAAAGTGAAATAGTCGCTGGCAGCTGCAGAGTTTTGTTTGGTGAAAATTGTTGACGGATCTGGACGTACGAATGAACCACCAAGAGGTTCAGAAATCTACAGACCTCACATTTTTGATTTGGAACGACTTATGACGAAGAATAGGTTGGAGGTAAACATGCAATGCGTTGGAAACCTCTCAGTCAATCTCACAGAAATACTGAGTAAAACGCTTTTTTTAAGTCAAATCCCTGGATCTCATTGTTCTTCCTTCTTTCGCTGCAAAAAGGACATATGCCTGTGAAGACTGTTTCCAGATTGAACCACTCATACCTAAGTTAGGATGTGACGCGAATTATCCTACTTTCAACGACACTGGATATAATTGGTATATCTTCGAAGTGTATTTTCTCAAAGTTCAGGTATGGTTTTAGCTATCCTCAAAGCTATCCACTTGGTTGTGAGAAACAGGGGAGTAACTTTTCACTGTAACAATTCCGAAACTCTCTGAATTCCGTCGAAAGGCTGCTCTGACTTTGAGTTGTTTGGCTTCAGGTCACATTGGAATGAGATTGTTGCCTCAAAATACTCGAAAAAACTTCAAAGACTTCGATTCTTGTCGATGACAACGCGAAGCACTTCCTTTGTAATTGTCCTGTCTTGGTGATGTGTTTAACACTAAACATCCACCTCCTCTCAAACAAAAGTGAAAAACGCTTTACAGCCAGCGAAGCTACTGCACCATATATCATTTATCACTCTTCCTCAAAGACCTGCGACGGAAGTAGACCGGCTTCCACCTGTTTTTATTTTTAGATGCAGTTATACCAAATTATTTTTCTGTTTGAAAAAAAGAAATTTGTCACCCGAACTGCACCACACCGGATGTTGAGAGCGCATCACACTTCTTCACAGAATGTTTTCGTTCACTCAGCACAGTTTTACTTGATTTTTACTCCGAACGAACTCGGAGTCATTCAAAATGCTGGACGGATTGCACACGAGCACTTAAGGACCTCTTTGGCCTTGAGTACGATACATGCGCCACTTCAAATATTAGAGCAACAGACATGTCACGGCCATTTGCAAGATGAAACATATTTACAAACTAATGTCACACGAGCCACAAGGATATACTTATGTCAGTTTTGCGACTGTGATTACCATACAGATATGCTCCTTAAAGGACACTTTACACACTCGGCTTAATTTATTTCAACTCACTAGATAATATTCCACTCTCTTTCGCATCTGCGACGGTTTCCTTCTGTTCACATAAGTCATCCAAACTGACATTTTTACGCTGTACAAAAATTGCGATTTTTCCAACAAAATGTCACTCAAATTACGAGTATTTATAAAAATACCCGTCTATATATATTTATAACTTTAGCAATAAAACTGCATTAACAGTATTACGAATGATGAACCAAAATAAATAGAAATTCAAATATGCAGCACACTGACTCGAATACACGAAAGGCCAACCCGACTAAAAGTCAACTTTTATCAACCACCAGCGGAATGTTATGTATCAACGTTTTATTAATAACAAAATTTTAAGAATACAAAATTTCTATTTCGATAAAAACAACAAAAACTGTTAACGCACTACGACGACGATCATCAGACTCAGAGTGCGCACAGGAGGATCTCATTGAGTGAAGATGCCACCTCGTTACTAATTCCGGCGCACTGTAGCAAATGCTGAGAGGTGAGTATAGAAAGCGTTTGGCTTTGGGTGTTATTTCAAAAACTTAACCAGAAGCACAGCGTAGCGCGTAAGCAGCGACTGCAAAAACAACATATAAACGCAAACAATGCGATCAACGTATGTAAACATAATACGTATCTCGTCTCGATGGCAAATTAGCCATACCGCCGACCGCTTAGTTGAGGGCGGAAATCTTAAAAGAACATAACAAACGTCACGAGAATTTCCCACCTCAGTGCGGGCGGGTTGTGTTTTGCTTCAAATTGAAATTCCTATGGCTCTGCTTTGAAAAATAGAAAATGTACTACAAGGCGGGGGTGACAAACGACTACTTGCTCTGTTTTCGAGAAATCAATGCGTTGTTCCAAAGCGGTAATGGTGATTATTTTTAGGGGGCGGTTCAAGCTAAAAGCAAACAATTCGAATGTGATCCATCGCTCCGAAAAAAGAAACAATCACAAACCATTTGTCTTGGTGCTGAAATGTCAACGAGATTTTAAAAATGCAGATAAAATCGTTGGATCAATGTCAATCGTTTTCCGTCTCATGAGCTTACGGGATTGGTGAGTTTGTGTATTTACGCAGGAGTTTTGTTTGAATAGTTAAGACGCAAAGAAGTCCTGCCGAGTACTAGCGTCGGTTGAGTCGATTCAGTAAAGGTAAATCATATGCTGCACACATTTTGTATAGATAAAAGTCTTCTCCCGCGCTTTTTTTGTTTAAGTTCCAAATTGGTAGAGAGAGGCGCTACTATTAAAAAAGTATAGGAACGATTTTTTATTTCATGCGGCGGGTCAGTTTAATTCCACTTGGCAGATTACAAAAACCTAGTTTCGTAAGTTTTCTTAACATTTATGGCTTCAATTCATTTGAAGTGAGGTTAAACACATTTGAAACACCGTATCCGAAATAGGCGGGTTTTTTGCAACGTAAAATCTTCGGTATGCAATCACTACAACTTCACTCTTCCTGAAGCGTTTGAGATTTATGTTGCGTATTTATCGCAAGCGCAGTTGCTTAGGGGTTTGTGTGTTGGACTACTAAACGTGGTCCCAAAAAAAACCTAAATTCCATCTTAAGTTTTTTTCCTCTCGCGAACGTCTAACCAAAATCCGAGAGCATAGCTGTCATGTAAGAGCTTCTCAAGTAGACATTTGGAGTTGGCATAAAATTGTGGATCCCTTTCAATCGCCCTAAAAAAACCTACACCAAACGAATGGTTGTGAGAAGCTAGGCCAAGGGTCCCTACGAACCTGTTGCACCGACTATTTATTTTTATTGCGTATTTATCCCAAGTTGAAGTGATTTGACAGCAACACTGCAGCCCTCTGCTGATGACGTGTCCACGACTATCTTAGTAAACTGTTTCTAGCTTCTTTTACTATTAGCGAGGCGAACGTTGAAGCAAATTAAAAGTGGAGGCACACGCACGAAATATGACAGTTTATACTACTTCATCACAAATGTGACTGGAACTGTTTCATTCATTTACTTTACTTTGTTTTCAATAAAACAACATGTGTTGCTGCAACAAAATAAAGAACCAATCTCCAAATGTCTGTCTGTTGGCAAACCTTGCAAGCAGCACTTAAAGTTGGGCACACAATGGGGAAGTAAGGAAAATTACGTGCTACCTGTCATTCCTAAGAATGATTGGAGCCATTTTTAACTTATAGTTTAGAAAAGTCCGAAGCTGTCAAATTAGAGAAACTAAATCTATAAGTTAACTTGAAACAAATGTAACTACATATTTAAGTTGTCATACTTAAACTTAAAAACTAACCCCCGTATTAATAAACAAATGTGCACAAGTTATTTACCTAGTAGACATCGATAGCATACAAAATTTTGACGTAACTTCTGAATAACGAGTTGATAACTTTTACGCAGCGTTTATTAATAAGGGGGTAGGTAACATGGAGGCTTATTGAATCATTCAGTCGGAATTGCCGTCAACAAAAATTGTTCGCATTGCGCCAAATTATCAATCGCTTTGACAATAGGTACCTACACCTAAAAGCAATAAAGCTAAAAGCTTTCCTCAAAATTCATGTTTCTTTTCGACACAATATATCATTTTACAAAAACATATCCATACCCATAAGTACATCGAATATGCATGCAAAATGAACCAAAAAATAGTATTCAAGGACAATCTGACGATCAAACGTGAGAAAATCTGTGATTTGGATTATATCCAAAAAAAAATCCTACACGAATGAGTGAAATAATTTTAAAAGCTTGCAAATTTTCAAAGACGTAAATGCCGTTGACATTTCTCAACTGGAATATATTCATTTTATGATCTTTATGGGTTGGATATGACAAACGTACTGTCGTTTAGACAATTAACTTGTGGCAGTGTGTTTAGATTAATTTACTGAGCATTTTATTTTGACAATTTGGAGAAAAATTTCAATGAATTTAGTTGTCCCATTAAATGATCATAAAAGTTCGCCATCAGTTTGAATTTTAGTTGCGATTTTAAATTGATCTGTACTCAGTATAATAGCACACGTCGGATAGAATCAATAGAACAATAGGTCTGTTCCTTTACTTTCGTAGTAAGAATGGAAAAGACTGTCAAAATAGCACTGGTGGGGAAAAATTCTCCAACAGAGAGAGACACTTACGAAAAACTTAGGGAACGTAGGAATCTAGGAATCTATTAAAATGACAGATACATACTTTCAAAAAAGTGGTACGAAAAGCGAAGAATTTGCTTATTTACGAATAAAATTAGTTGATTTATCTACCTAGCGATTAAAGTGATTTTAAATTAGTAGTTAGAGTATATGTAAAAGTTTGTACCTACTGATTAAGCTACAATCATTCGAGAAGAGGAAAAGGCGACACGGCATTGAAAACTACGTGGAGGAGATTGTCCTTTCTTACTCCTTACAGCGAGGAAGAATTCCGTCGCCATTTTCGAAAAGAATCTAAGAACATTCTATTTTATTTTTCCGTCTGTTGATATATTTTAATTCGCAAGAAATCAAAACAAATGCACTCATTTGTCATAATAAGTCAAATAGGACAACAAATTTCAAATCAGCTGTTAATTGTTAGGTGACTGACAGCTTTTTCAATAAACCAACAAATTTGTTGAGTAAAAATTCGTAAGATTCGAGTTAAGGAACGGCATTGAGTAAAAATTTGTAAAAAATTGTAAGAATTAATAAAAATTCGTAAGATTTTAAAGTAAAGGAACAGAACTACTATGTGACGATTCCGCTGTCATTGCGCTGTTCAGTCCAATCTGAATTGAAAGTTCCGAAAAAAATACTGAAAATAAGTTTTCGCGTTCCACAAGTTCAAGCCGCCGCATTATATTACGTTCGTGGAGTTCAAAAAGTCTTTCGACGGGCTAGATTAAACGCGTCATTGGCTACACGTAAGTTTTGACTACAAAGAGGAAGATTTATAACCTCCTAACTATGAAAATTCAATGAACTACTGAACCATGCAACTCAGATTCAGAAGAAAGCAATGTTAAAGAGGTATACGTATACGGTATACCCCATAATGGGCAGTTTGACAGGACGATGTAAATGCCCACAGAGTCCCCTTATTGTTTTCCCTTATGGGCTTAGCTTAACCAAAACAGAACACCCACATTTTTGATTTTGTTGACGTCTTGCGAAAAGAATCAAATAAAAATAAAATAGAAAAGTACAATTGAAATTAGGCTGTGACCACATTTACGTATCCATTAAGGGAGCTTAAAAATCAGTTAAAATTACATAACTTTTCGCCCAGACTGTCTAATTTGCATTTAAGCCGGTTACTGACGGTTCTTTTTTACCATCGACGTGCCGTGCCATGTCCTATTCTTTTCAAAAAATAAAAATAAAAATATGTCCCAATCAATAAATCACAAAGCTTAACACCACTACACCTACAACGGCAATTAATCATCCTGACACACTTACCGAAGATACAAAAAAAACACTCTTTGAATGTAAATTTGAAAATAAAAACTATCCACACACACCCTCTGGGCACTGAGTAATATTAATCTGTTCAATTAGAGAGGGAGACTGGTTCGTACTTTATATACTCACTTGACTAGATGTGTTCTGATCATTACTGGTCCCGCTGTTGGTGCAGTTGGCATTTATGCCGCCACCATGGTTGCTTCCTTTGATATTGTTTCTGCCGATCTTTTGGTCTGCATCTCCTACCTGTTGTTGCCGATTCTCTTTATCGGTTAAATTATCCGTTTCCGGCTGTTCGGTGACATTCTTATTACCCGTTGAGTTACTGCAAAATAAAATAAAACAAACTCGAATTAGACGTGTCACTAAGATGAAGTTTTTTTGTTCTATTCTATTAGGTGTGTTCTAAAGTAAATTTACCAACAAATAAACGATGAGATCTTTTCGAAGTTCATTTTGAATTTATTTAGACGACTGTTGCGCGAAAATTAATAAATAAATAAAATATATATTTCGTGTTATCGGTATCGCGCCTACTTGTGTGTGCTGCAGGTGACAAATCGATCGAAATTAAATTGTTTATGGTACACTTTATCAGTTGGCAAACACGCAGAGTCGGATATCGCACCGAATGGCCGTTGATTAGTGACGTTATATGCCACTATATCGAAGTGATATCGATGTGTTTTTATTTTGTATATCTATATCGGCGCAATGGAATGTGATAACGAAACGGCGGCGGAGACTATCGTGCGTTTAGCCCACATACTTATTCCCTCAGTTTGTAGATAAAAATAAAGAGTACAATCGAAAAGAATGGCGAAATGGCAAAACGAGTACGGATCTAGGTGATACTGGTCAGGCGGGTTCAAAATGCCGCTTTAAACTGAGGCTGAGCTGAGGGTCTTGCGCTTGCGCTTGAATGGAGAGGAACACAACAGAGCGGCTCTATGTCTGTGAGAGTTTGTTTTGTTAGCACAATTATTTTGATTATGCTTCCAAATGGAATAACCATTAAAAGTGACTGTGAGTGGAGTAGATTGTGGAGCACATGAGATGAGAATACACTCATGGCAGGAGGTTTCCATTTTATAGTGGAGTATGACAACTATTTTGATCTACGGGGAAAAAAACTAGTAGTACCTATAGTCGTAACGACTTTTTTTCCCATGACAGCTGCGAGTTAGAAGTTGACCAAATGGCGTGTTCATTATGCTAATGACCGTGGACCTATGGTCCGTGGCTGGTTTTTTTTTTTAACAAATATTTGTCTTTAAATTAACAGATGTGGGTAAACAGTATAAATTCGTTTGCTTCATTGAAGGTTTGTTTGAGTAGTAAAGACGATCAAAGCAAACGAAACGAACTTCTGATAACTTTAAATGCTTAAATGTGGAAGGCACATCACATATAGATAAGCCGGTTGTTGAAGAAAACTACGGACACGATGTAAGATTTCAAGAACAACTTTTTAAATTATTGGTCACCTTTGCCCTGGGGCAGGCAAAAATGCTTTGCAGAAAAACAGACCACCGAGATTTATAAAAGTGTGTAATTAAGCAAATAAAAACCAGTAACACTTGGCTGGTTGCCGTGAAAAACTCGACACCGACCTATGCCCAGGGCCGTGCGCGTTGAGACCTTTTTGTTTAAACACAATTTTTTTTCTTAAAACGTTTCCATTTAAAGAATGTAGGTAACGTCAATGATATGTAAATTTCAGTTGTTTGCAACCCACAGGGTGAGCCACTAAGTTTTGTACTTGAAATGAATGAAAAAAATAGTTGAGCGCCATCTTTTATGCCGGTATGTGAATATCGAATAGCTTTAAAAACTAACCGATTAGTAGGGACCTACTACAATTTATTTGGACTAGTTTTTGAATACAACATCAATGAAGATGAAGAGACCGCCTCCATTGACCGCATCTCGGATGGCATAATGTCAGACATCCATGTCAAGAAATAATGATCGCAGAGAGAGATCATGAGATGAAATAGAGTGACTCCACGTGATATTTCATCTCATGATGAGCATTATGACAGAAATTATCTCATGTGGAGTCGGGGTGTAACGAACATTTCGTAATGAATGTTTGCCTTGAGCTCTTCAATGGTCTGAGACGAACATATGCAACTGAACTGAAGTGTGAAGCGATTCATGGTTAAAATTGCACTGAATTGACGTTTCAAAAGCAGGTCTACTCAAGTCAATCGGTTGATAAAAAAATGTCAGAGTTATTCAATGTTTACACACCGACATAAGAGATGGCGAACTCTGTACATATTTGTGAATTTATTCGAATGAATGAATTTATTTCGCTTTCGTGTACCCTTAACAAAACTTACTCTTTGCAATGGAGTGTATCCGTTTCCATGATTTCAGTTACTAGACCAGGAGAATACACCAATTATTCCGATGATAGAGGTCGATTTTTGATGTGTTAAGTTTCTAATGTTTTATACACTTGTTAGTATCCTTTATAGATAGAGATAATCAATGTACTTAGGTTATCAACAACTTTCTGATAACACCCTTAGAATAAGTGTAATTGTTATGGATTACAAAGTATATCCCTACCTTCAACTCTCAAGGGTATAAATAACGCGATATCAGCACTTTATTACAGCTGACTACTCCCAACTACTAATCAATTCCTAAACAAAAAACAGGTAAGAAACTGCTCTTCAACATAACAGGGGTGATACAATAAAAAAATTTTTTATCAATATCTCAACAACTGTATCCGTTGGGTAAAATTGCAAAAAACTGCAACACATTTACTATACGGGGAATTTAATCTTATCGAACTTTATTGGAACTGTTTATTTTGATTTCGTGAGTCATCTTCTTTGTACAGAATAAATAAAATTAAAAGTAACGTACGTCGCATACAAAACTGTTGAAGGAGCACTTCAATTGCAGTGCCACTGTGACTCTTTTATATAGATACTTGCATAAATTACTGAAAAATGCCGTTCAGTCAAGCATAGAACATTAATTGAGGCAAATTACTACAACAATAAGTGCAGGCGGCACAGTTCATTGGGATTCTTAATTGTGTTGGGTGGTATCATTCGTGGTTCGTGAATATTGAGGCGAAGCAGTGGTTCTGTTGATAGCACATTTTAAAACAATTACTTCAAGGATGTTTTATTGGAATTAAAAAAAACAGTAGGGCTGATTATGTACATTAAATTGAAGCGCAGAGATAGGCTACATATGTGAATAGTTTTTGCATTAGAAAAATATATATTTATTAAAGAACCATCCCAAGCAAAACCTTTAGAATGAGACAAGCAAATAGTTTGTTGTCTCCTTAGGTAGTGCAGAATATAAGCGAATAGACACCAAAGACTTCCGGAACAGTAATAGGCAATGATTATGGACAGCGAAAGATCAGTAATCAAAATGACATTCGATGCCATAACAACGAAATTGCTTCCAGAAAGTTGAGACCACGACAAAAGGTGGTTCGAATCAAAGCAAACCATGCTTAAGCTGGGAAAATGTGTTTTACACGTCACTGCCTGTCAACAAAGTCAATACAAATGACTTGCATTAAAACTCTGGTGACTCCAAAAGTATATCATTGCAGAAAATAGGTTGGAACACATCAGCAAAGCTGAAAATGATGTAAGTGATGCTCATTGGTGGAAAAGAAGACGATAATATGTCAAATGGTGCGAATGCAGCTTCTAAGAATGTTCTATTTGTCTCTCCTCTCAGTTTGTCGTTTAGCAAACAGTCCAAATCGTTTCGTTGATACTGCGTAAAAAGAAGAAGCTGGTCTGTTCACCTGAGCTGCATGTCAACTTCTTAATCGCTTGTCAGCAGAATACTCACTCTTTGTGGCACCGTCTGATTGCACAGTTAAAAAAGTCTGCAAAGACATGTCGGTTGGAGTAGTAAGTTTTTTTCTTCAGTCTGAGAGCCCTTCAGTATGGGTAATTTTTATAAAAGCGAAGGTTACCGTTTAAAAACGATGTCCCTTCTCAGCCGGCATTTTCCAAGGTGAAACGCTTTAGTGTGCAGGAACGATTTACTTGTGTAACTTAGAGCAAATAATGGTGCACACGTTTTCGCCTTCCAGAAAGAATCTGACCCCTGGTTAGGTTATGTGAGGATGCGATGATTCGGATTAGATCGTCTAAGGTCTATGCTATCGAAAGGGCCGTGCAGCCATCCAAGTGAAGCGACACTTTTGTTTCTATACTTATACATCGTCCCTGCAGCTTCTGCAGAAATAATTTGTATAAATGTCAGAGCCGCTAATTTCCACACCAACATATCTAGCGCATATTGACCTAATAATAATAAATTAACTTTGACAATTGCCCTAAAATAGTTCCAAAAAAACACTGCACGAATTGTTGCAGCTACTTCACAAGCATTCATTAAAGAAAATGTAAAAAAACAGCAAAACTCACTCTAAACTAGTGCTTAACATAGACAAATACTGTGCACGTGCTTCATCGTGACTCCTCTTCTTTAGATCCATCATTTTCTGGCGTTCATGCTCAATGACATGGCATCCTGCAAACCAAACAAAATTTACAGGTCAATGCAAAAAAAACAGGAAAAATTCTTCAAATCATTTATACCAACCTTGCTGAGCCAGCAACAACTGCCGATTCCTCTCAATCTCCTTAATACTGTCGAATATCTTATTACTGGCTCCCTTGGTTGAAATCGGAGCATCTGTGGTTACCTTGCTAATACGATCGATATCGTCCTGCGACGGAATTCGCCTCTCAAGTGGATTAACCTCAAAGTCATCGCTGCCCAGCGAGAGATTAAAGTTTACTCGCTCCGCCTGCTGATCCACCTCGTCGTTTACATTGTACTTTAGTTTCAGCAGTGGATCCTTTTCGTCTCTGTGCAATCGCCGCACTACCTTATCCTCAATTGATGGAGAGTTTTCGGAATTGCGGTTCGGCTTTGGAGGGATGGCGGGTGATGAATTTATTAAATCATCGGTTATGTCCACTGCCTGTAGGGGCCGTTTGGGTGTGCTGGTCATTGGCTTTTGTGATGGTAATTCGATTTTGTTATTATAGAACATATTCTCGTTGACACTTTTGGACATGATATCCTCGGGGTGGCGTTTGGGGCAGATAAGTTCAGCAGAGCCGAATAGGGACTGAGACATGATACCATGTTGATTTTCACCTGGCGACATATCACTCTCGTCGTCGTCATCCTCATCCGCCTCTTCGTCGTCATCGTCTGAGGACGGATCTGAATGACCATTGAGTTCGCCTGTTATGTCGGAAATGTTACCTTCCATGGCTCGCAGGCGGTCTTGCTTATCTCGCAGTTCATTCATAAGGGAATGGAGGTTTGTTTTTAGTGTACGGGCGTCCGATGACGCACTGCTGTGGTTGGCTGCCTCTTCGCTCTCCAGGTGTCCCAATTCAGTGCGTTTCTCATCGATTTGTGTCGAAAGATCCTTCTGTTCCATGTGTAGTTCTTCGCGATATGCCTGCCATTCGGACTCCTCTTCCAGGTACTGGAATTCCAGGTCTTCAAATGTTTTTCTGTCGTTCTCGAGAGACTCTGAGCACTTGTTGAATTCTTCTTTAAGGCAGTCGTCTGACGGCTTCTCTTTGAGCATAATTTTCAGTCTAAACACGGGACATTGGGTTAGAAGTGCGAATGGTCAGTCAGTTTGGAAGTAACTTACCTTTTAGCTTGGTCCTGCTTGATAGCAATTGATTGCTTGAGCTTTGCTTGCTGGTTCTCCTCCATCACACGGGTGGCGTTTCTTTGTGCTTCCATTCGGTGGATTTTTGCTTGCAAAGCGGAAAAGGATTGTTCCAACTGGCCAACCGAGTCTCGGATCGATGAGAGCTCCGCCGACACGAGGGCTTTTTCCATGTCCATCTGGTGTGAAAAACTGTCGTTATAGATTGACAAAGTTTGAAATTGCTCTTGAAACTTACCTCTCGTAGGGTCTCGTCCTCCTGCCGCTGCAACTCAGCGATTTGTGTCTTTAGACTTTGGATACTGGCCTGTAATTCCTTTCGAGATATTTTCATCTTATCCACGTTGATATCAGAGCCTGCATCTGATGTAGATGGAGCGGGTATTGGTACAGTCATATTGGTCTTTACCGTTCGCACAGCTGGGACTGGCTTTTCCTTGTCCTTGTCGGCGAAATTGAGGTTCAGTGTCAAATTGTTTATGTTCTTGTTCGGCCGCTTGGACGGTGAACTAGAGTCCACCACTGACGCTGGTGGGCTTACCAATCGACTGCTGTCTTGTATCGCTTGCATTTCCATCTTTAGTTTGTCCTCAAAAGTCTGTATCAACTGTTCATAGTCGAATGTGGACGACTGCTGATTCGTATGCACCGGTTGGTGATTCTGAAACACAGCATTGTTAAAGGAACTGTCCTTCTTCGGCGATACACATGTGGTTCGTATTTTTGTTCGCGGACTCTGTGGCACATATTTTCCAATAACAACATTCTCATAGCCCGACTTTGGTGATCCGACGCATGAACCACCACCGCCACCTGCAGTACCACCTCCAATCTCTACCCGACGATCGCCAATAATCCGCACATTCTCGTAGCCAGAACTCGCCTTCGCTTTGTCTGGGAAGAAGACCTTGGAATGGTTGCCAGAGTGCTGGGGGCTCATGTCATAGAATGGACCCTTTTTCTCCCTTGGCAGTGACCCATTCGTCTTTATCCGATTTTGGACAATCGGCGACGAGGTGATGCTCTGATTCTGCCGATCGTACTCGGTGCATATTTTGAGAATCTCCTCCAATCGTTCACTCTCCAGAGCCGATATATTTTGCTGCGACGAACTGTGGCCCCCTGAAGACTCATGCGACACGTTGTTGTATTCCGAGGACGAGGTATTAATGTCATTGTTCACCCCATTCATTGGGAACAACTGCAGACCACCGTACGACTTGGGATACTTATCATACGGAGTTGTATTCCTGTGATTCGACAGATTGTTGTTCACTTTCATTAGAATCTCATTACCACCATTGACACTTGACGACGACGAACTGTTTAGGTTACTACTATTGTTATGCTGCAGGAAGCCCGCAGCTGGAATGTTCACATAGTTATTCAGCTTTTGATTCTTTTCGTTGCGATGATTCTCGGCGAGATTCTTTGCAAAATTCGCATATTTCGGGCCGAGGACATCTTTGGCCGGTGTGTTCACAGTTACCGAGTCGGCGGTGAACACCTTCGGACAGGTCAGTCCATTTAAATCGATATTCTCAATTAATTTGGCTTCTTTCGGATGGATTTTCGATTCGTAGAACGCTTCGATTTGTGCTTCTTCGGAGCCGTTGGTACTGCTTCGGCCCGAGTTGCGACGTGGCACTTGGGTGAAGTCAATCTGTGGCATTGAGATTCGTTCGTTACTGCCCATGGCGGAGCGTATTAGCTGGGCTTCGGCTGGATTATTGAAACGCAAATAATTGGAATTACCAATTGTTATCATTGCGCCTTGCGTGAGATTTGTTTCGCCACCGAGTTTTGTGCCGTCGATCAGGATTCTAGCTTCAGGCTCTGGGACGATAGTTACTTCGTTTTCTTCGCTGCGATATATGGTGCAATGTACTGGCCGCACACCGGATCCGTTTAGAGAGATGCTGCATGTAGGTGATGAACCTATTGTCATATCACCTGAAAGCAAAAGAAGAAAAGTTTCTTATAAATTTTGAACAGATCGTAGCACTTGAGTTGTAACTTCAATCCAATTTCTGTCCACCCCTTCAAAGTGAATTCAATCGACTAGGGCTACATGTTACCCGAAAACTAGGATGCAAGCAATAAATCATTCTAAATGTGCTACTCACCAATGGGTATGTAATGTATTGTAACTGCCGTACTCAATCGACCACCACCGAGGCTCACCAGATGAGGATCATTAGCAGCGACTCTTAACGATGGATCCTTCTTCTTCAATGACATCTGTAAGCAAACGAAACACAAATTAAATAAACACAAGTAAAGCAATTAAAATTTATTAATAGCTGCGGTAGTGTAGTTAGGCCATGGCAGGCAATTAATAGGCATAGGCCCACTGCGCCTAACCTCTTGGTATGCTTAATGCTTTACAACAGGCCTCTATAACATCTAATCAAAGTCAAGGCTATCACTGGCAATTTGCCTCACTTTCGATCACGATCTGAATTTATAAACGCAAAACATACCACCACAACAACTCTGCAAAAGCGGTTACTTAGTTGTTAGTCTCTTGCACAATACACAGCGTAGTCACGCAATTTCTCTGGCACGCACAATGCGATGATTTAAATTGCTTCGGCTTCCAAGTTTGTAATTGCCAAACTTCCGTCTAATTGCGTCAGTTTACTCCCGGCACACTGGATTAGGTTAAGTCAAGTAATTCAGCTGCGTGACGGGTCTTCCCTCGCTCGCTGTCTGATTCGAAATGTCACGAATAAACAAAAACTCCTCTGTTTAGTTTATGGTCGTTATCAATCGTGTGTGTGAATGAATGACGTGCCAAACGGCACACAGGCAGGGGTATGTTATCTGACAGTTAGGGGTAACTTCTAAACGGTGCCACCGGTGAATTTGTAGAGGGTAGCTGTAGCACAATCCAGACAAGGACTACGCAACTGGATTAAGGGCCACAAATGTGTGAGTGTGTAAGGAAAACCCTATACAATTTTAATGTGACATGCACGTGCGCTACATATGGAGAAAGATGCGTCCTTTATAATGTGGATAGCGGGTGTGGGTCAACAGATGGGATAAATAAATTACTGTCCAGCGTTCAACCTTGCTGATGCACCGGGGCCAAGGTATATCGCAGCTGTTAGGTCTGTGGAGTGGGATGTGCAGATGCGTGTTCAATGCTGTTGATGCGTTGTATTTCGAAAGAGGAGACGAGGAAATAAGGAATTATACCCGAGAGTTTTGTGTTGTGAATTGGAACAGAGTTTTAGGAGTAAACTAGTGGGTTGATGTGCGTTTGGTAAACAAGAAAGTTTATTGCAATTGTTGTGTAACTTCGTTTGAAAATTTTGTGGAAAGAGAGAGTCTGTTTGGATATTTGCCACAACATTAATTTTCTCGGTTTTTATTTTTATTTTTTTTTGGCATCCGAACCAGCAATTTGTTGTGTTTAAACGTAATCGTGTGTGGATTGTTTATAATGCAGGAGATGAGCTTAAACCTCTTAGGTAATCGATGTCGACGGCAGTGTTGTTGGGCAATTTAATACCAAAGTGTAAGACAGTAGATCGGCTGATGGGAATAAGTATGTTCTCTTAAAAAAGAGTCCAAGTACATATCGATCCTCTGTCAAATAAAAAAAAAATAGATACACTGTCATTCCTTGATAAAGTTCGCACATTATCAAAACGTCATCAGGGATTAGGCAATGGGAACGTTCAAGTATCTAGTTTAGTAAGTGGACACATTCACAAGAATCTAGTTATCTTAAGTCGACTAGATTAGTCTGGATGAGATGCTGAACGCAAATACTAGATAGGTCGGAAACACGTTTCTTACGTCAGCCACATATGAGAACTGTCAACTTATTACTCAGTCAGGAATTTCTTGATGTGTGTTGGTTTTTATTGGCTGAAATCGGTCATTCCAACGGCTGTTTCAGATGATTTATGGAGGGGTAGCCGACGAATCTAGTCAAGAAATTCGTGACTAAGTACTAGGTTGACAGTTTGCATAAATGTGGCTGACGTAAGGTTTCCGACCAATCTAGTGTTTGAGTTCCGGTTACATCTCATACAGACCAATCTAGTCGACTTAAGATAACTAGATTCTTGAATGCGCCCGATATAAGTAATTTCGACAGCTTGATATACCAACAACACGTCAAATGAATGTCAAACTTAATATAAACAAAAATTGCTACTTATATTTTCCGCTCCAGTCATAACCATTTCTGCTAGATGGAGCTACCGTAAGTTTGACGTGTCGCTAGCCTTATATTTCCGCCCCACTACTAACCATTTCGGTTCCGTAGTTTGACGTTTCTCCAGTCCTCTAGCGGTCAATGTAATGATGATAGAACAGATCTTAGTCGTACATACGATGTGGTAAAAAAATTATTAGTTATTTCGAAGGCGTGAAAAGTCCTGGCCTCTTTGGCATTAGCTTAAAAAAAACTCCACTGCAGTAGGAAAACTGCGAATTTAAACTGTTGATTCGGCAAGCTTTCACCTTACTTAATAAATAGAATAAAATTGCTCGCTATCTAAATTTCGAATTCAGCGCGCTTTTGCAAATAAGATATCTATCGGCTTATGTCGGCTTTGGCAAAATACTTATTCCAAAATTTATACGGCCTAAAATAAGTGTGGTTAATTGGTTATGAAAGCTTAATAACCTTGTCACATTAATTCTTATTTGTAAAGAATTATCAATCGGTTGGAAAGACAAACAAAAAGCATAGGTAAGCCAACATCGAACCTACTAGCAATACGACTTACGAGTAAAATAAAATAGGCAAGTTCTGTTGACAATACCCAACCTCTTGATTCCACCAATCATGACATGTGACAAACAAATGTATGGTTATGTGCCACTATAGAACACATCCACTGTATCACTCATTCTAATGTAAAACTTCTGTCAAATTAACGCAACAACGTTTTATACTTAGATCAACAGTGACCAGGCATTATGTTCGTTTATAGTTCCACTAAATTACAAAATTACTTATAAGACGTCATACATCATGGAAGCTTAATCCCCAAAATCAGCATATTTCGCTTCACACTGACAACACAAGAGTTCTATTCACTGAGCTCATTTCGTTTCATAATACGATCCGCAAGGTTGCCCATTAAATTATGAAACCTCCAGCATTTAACAATAAAAAAAAGACTTACACAGATCAACAATTGACGTCACTTCAGATATAGTTTCATATCACTCCACAAAAAGAAAAAAAAACTTGACACATCAACAGCAAATATTCATTTCATTGACTAATTGCTTCGCCTGAATCACTGCAACTTAATTACCCAGCAAAAAAACATAAACACAGACGTGTCTGACACCTTGTTGTATTTTCATCCGTAATTAACTTGAAAATAATTCCGAAATATTTTCACTTTCATCTCTGATTACATTTTTTCTATTAGATTCTACGATTCAGAGAAGTAGGCGGCATTACAATACGAGAAGGCGTTCGGCGACTGCACGAGTGTCTGTTGATTAATCATTTATGCAGAACAAGCGCGCGAGCGATCTGATTAGATGTTACAAAATAACTGAAATGCCAAACTATTATCAGTTACACGTCTAGGTCTAGGGGGCATGAGGTTTTGATACAACAAGAACAAATATATTTCGACAACATATCACACAGTTTAACAGTATGTGTCAGGAGTAGAATTGAGTCGAAATAAATTGACGGAAAGCCGTGAACTGACAAAGCTTTATCTTTTTGAATCGCACAGACTCACCCGTCGTTCTAGTCAGATAAATTTGCATAACAAACTTGATAGCTGTGTTCTTCATACCGGTTTAAGTCTAGTACGCAGTTCGAGCAAAACAATTTTTTTTTTAATACGACAAAAATTGACAAATACCATGTTGTACTAGAATAATTGTTCTAAATCTTGTTTGATATTTTCGTTACATTGTAAAAACAATTTATTGTAGCCGACATTTACTTCAAGAACGGGTATTTTCTACTGTCAAGACTTTGCCAAATGTTGGCTCGATGATTTGAAAATTGACAAGTTGACATATTTATTTTCTGTACTAGAGACTTCAAAATAAGCCCAAACATAAAATCCAGCAATTTGGATTGTACTAGATGTAGGGAAGGAAACAACAATATAAGGGCGATAGAGTTAAAAACTAGTCCTACCTATTCTATCTATCAAATAATTTATTTTGACAGATGATTTAGAGAACTGTCATGGGAAAGTTTACAGACAATATGATATAAACCATTTTTATAGGGAATGGAAAATATATTTTTTACGTTCTTGGTAGGTCAGAACTTTAACAGAAAAAGAAAATTTCTTCTTCTTTGATGTTTGACAACTTTGACTTGATGTTTGACAACTTGATAAAACAGTATGAAACCAGATCACGATGGAACAATTCACCGTCACTGTAAGTAAAGGTTTATGAATGTTGTCCCAAAGAGAACACAAATTATCTTCAACCGATTGTCCTCATTTTGACAGATAAGATAAACCACTTCGGGCAAATAACAAAATATAGTATCCACAATTCATCCAAACGTAGGTCCCTTTTCCGAGCACAATTTGGTTAAATAAAAACACATTTGCCATGCAAGCATATTATGCAAACACAATTTGATTACCTGAATCACATTCTTAAACAAACGGTAAAGTTAAAATCCAAGTAAATAAACCGCAAATATTTATTCAATTACAAATCACTTTTTTTTTTGTATGCGCAAAAAATAACTTCTACCCGATCCAATTAATGAACTCGAACAGAAAACAAATAAACTTTCACTTAATAACAATTTTCGACGCAGACTACCTACCCACAAATGCCTATTTTTGATTATGTATATTTTTGGCCCAGTTTTTTTAGCAATGTCAAGAGCGCTTGTGTTCATGCTGGGCTGTAATGCACCGCAGACAGTGCTTTGCGCCTGAAACCATTACAATTACGTCTCAAGTGAAATTTATTTTATTAGAAAAATGTAAATCGAGCACCAGACGTCAGGGGTTTTGTTTATATTTGTAATGAAACAAAAGTGTGGTTATGGTGAAGGGGTTACACGATTTCGTAATTTCTGCGTGTTCACTTTTTTCAACACACATTTGCTTTGCTTTACGTTATGTCATTGCGATGAGATAAAGTTTAAAACAAAGTGAATGGGAATAAATGACAATTTAGGTAAACATTTTGACAGAAATGTGTCAAAAATAATATTGGACGAGCAATAGACTTGGAATATTCGAGAGGAAGTTAAACAAAATGTCAAATGCAGACTTTGTAATTTGATGGCATTTGGGTGAATGTTAAGACATTGTTTGCTGTGCGTGGAGGGGGTGGGCAGGAGGTTGTCTCGAAGCTGTGCAAGAAAAAGGATGCACAAAAGCTGTACCATGTGTCGGTGGCACGTGTGTTATGATTGGAGTTGACATCAAAGATTTAGAATGTAAGTTGCATTAGCATAGCCTTTTATTCTGATTTAATCTTGTGTGGCATGTTTTGTTATTGCTAAATTGGAGCATACGGACAATGAACCGGAAACACCACACTGAGATACACATAATGGGGTATATGTTGCGCGGATTTATGGCCGCGACAGGCGAGTCTCCTATTACGATTTATAAGTGCATTTAATGCAACCGTACAAAACGGGTTTATTGAACTCGAAGGGACTGGAAAATATGTTTGTTATATCTGATATTTTATTCGAATCAAAGCATCCTCCCTTTAGCACTCATTTTCAAAATTATAATGATGGTCGTTTCGAAATATAAAGATGGTATAACGCTTTGGTAATTTCTAGGCTTGAGTACGAACTGTGCATTTTATACGCCCGAGCTTCGAATAATAATACAAATTTTCTTTTTGGTAATCAAAATAAGACAAGGGACGATACACACTAAGGACACCCAGCCAAATCTCTGCAGTCCGAGCAAATGCTTACAAAGGTTTTAGACCATCAAGCAGATGCTTTAAATGTCTGCACGGCGTTAGATCATGCTAACTTTTGGGCTTCTCAGCGACGGAAAGAGTTTCGCAGTTAAAATTGGATCGCTTAACTGGTTAACTTTGACTGTAAGGCTTCCGTGATTTTTGAATAGTATTCTATGAGTTAATATAAATCCCCTTCAACTTAATTTCCGGGGGTTAACCTACTTTCCTGCTTGCGTCGAAGCTCAAAAACGTCTATGGGTACACCTCAAAATGGGCAACTTTGTATTCCCTTCAAAGAACGAAAAAACTTTCAAATTCACTAAACTATTCGGTACACACCTTTATCTGTTATTTATTGGCAAGATCGGCACTTGACTTGTGACTCACACACAGCAAAACAAAACAATTAAAATGCATGTGCTATCGCGTGCGACTCGTCGCACGAACTGCTAAATGTTGGCGAAAAAATCGTTGACCCCTTCTCTGCGTTGTAACGCAACTCTTGGCCAAGCCACATACCGCCAACCACCATCCAGCAATTAGGCGATAAAATACCCGCATTTCTTTAACACCAACAAAGAAGAGGCCAAATCAAATAATCATATCTATTACCTATCGCTATCTAATGAAGTGTGAATTTTCAAGCACTTAAACGCAGTAATTGAGGCCGATTTTCAAATCATCCAGTCAACCGCACTACAATGGGCGTTCTCTATCTCTCTTCATGACGATAACGCACGTACGAGTATATATTCGTTTCAATTAACGCACTATGTAGATAAAAAAATACACTCGACATGTATCTTTTTTCGTTTTATTGTGGAACACTTACAACCTAAATATGCTCCCCCTTCAGAATTTGTTTTGTTCAGGTACCTTTGGCGCGTTCCAAATTCAAAACGCAGTCGACTCCCCACCCTCGACTCACGGTGTGGTAATCACTTACACTTTTGAGGACTCAAAGAGATTGTAATCTCAATTAAATTCCGTTTCGCTTTCGATGGGAATCTGTCTCAAGTGGAATTAACACTGAAGTTTAATTAGGTGAAAAATGAGGGAATGGAGGTTACTTAGGCGGTTTTTTTTTATTTTGTTCGAGGTCTGCCTTGATTCGAATAGACTTTGCTTATCGGGAAATGAAATGCAGTGGGGGAGATATTCAGTTGCAAAGAGTTTCAAGTGCATTTATCAACGTGGTGTGAAACAGTGTACAGCGGGGATACCAACTTGAAGACTGCATGTGAGGTCATGAAGTGATGCATCGCGGATACTTGAGACAATTTACGAGTGCATTGGATTGAAAAACGAAGATCTCTTTTAAATGGGATCAACCAAGTTCAATGGTACTTGAGGAAGAGAAGAAAAATTATACGTTCAGCCCAACCTTGAGATGTGGATTGTGAATATGTAGCATCTACAGTTCGCATGGGTTTTAGGCAATTCAATTGGACTCCTCGTTTCCAAAAGAGTTTTCCTTTGTTTGCTAAACCTTAGGCAGCGCCTTATAAAATTCTAAAGCTTCGAAGCGATAGCCTCGGCGCACAAAGCTACTCTTTAAATTTACAAAGTTCTACCAATAATTTTCACTTTGTGAACTCTGCCATTCAGTTAGTTTTTCCTCTGACGTGTATACTGTACATCTTTTAACTTAGATTTCGAGAAGATAGCTAAATTTGTAGATCTGAAAATATACCATATAAGACAATCACCGCAAATTGCTTTTTCGAATAAATTTCATTAGCGGAACGTAAAAGACTGAAAAAGTTGACAAAATTACTATCGCACTTCACTTTCAAGCCCGACTGTACTGCAGCATAAAAGTGTCGGCACTCTACGCGTCACTTTTGTCGTATATTGCGCTTTTGCATAGACGAATGCGGTGACGGTTTTCAACCAGCAGCATTATAGGAAATCATAATTTATAATTAGAATTTGTACGACTAACGGAACGGCCACACCAATGATTATTTTTATTACCAGTGCCACCCCAAAATGTGTTTCAGAACAAACGAGTTCGGTATTCGGTTCGTTGGAAATTCTGGTGCAAAGCGCAAACCACACACACACATGTCAGGGAAAATTGAAAAACAAAACAGAAACAGTGAAAGAACAACACGAGGAGGAGTCGCAGTCGTAGACATGGAGCTATAAATTTTATTTAATAATTCCAAATATGCTGGAGAACTCTTTTGATAATACAATTTGTTGGTTTTATTTCTTTTTCATTCCGTTTGCGTGGATTGAAACGGTCTGCTGACAGCGACCAAACTGCGAAATTAGGTATAGTGCTTCTGCTGGGTGGTGGTATATTGTGGTACTGCTGCTAGTGATGCTTGTTGCATGCAACAACACTGACAGTTTGTTGTTGTTTTATGTTTTATGTTTTAATTTGCGTTGTCTTTGGGCCCCTCCACTCCAAATGAGTATTTCCGGTTTGCTGCGAATATAGGGAACGAAACACGAACGGGGTGCTTAAGATTCGAATACTTCAAATTGGAGGAGGAAGTGCTGCTATATTGTCAGTGGTTTGACAGAAGCATAAGCTTGTTTTTCGGGCACCAATAAGGGTGTCTGTCAAATGTAACGGTTACTCTTAGGTTTCATTTTTGTTTTTCTACGGGTTCCTTATATGAAAAAAGAATGTAATGAAATATGAATTGAATTACCTTATGACTCTTAACAAAACAAAAAGCTATTAAAGTAAAATTAATCGACTGTGGGCTGCCGATATCTACATATACTTATCGACTTTTAGTTAGATTTTATTTGTTTTATTGGAAGCGCTTATCGGTTGGTCGTTATCGAACAAAGTTAATTGTTGGAAAAAACTGAAAAACTTTATTAGTCGGAGTGTTTTAATCATTCTTTTGTTTTTATGAATTAAAGTATGAATTATAGGATATGGTTAATAGGATTTCTCCGAACTTGGGCATGAAATTATTAGTCGGCATTGGAACGACCTCGTCGATTGGCAATAGAATTGTCAAACACTATTTATTACGATCTGATCCGGGATCACTTCTTGCCTTTGTTTTGATTAATATCTGTAGGCAATTAAAGTTTACAAGAGGAATGTAATTGAATATGAGAAGTGTCAGACCTTAAAAAATCCAGGGTTGTCATTGCGATGCAGTTAAAAATTTGTTTTTACAGCGTTTAACTGAAAGTACTCACGTCCTACAAAAACCTGTTGGATTTGTCTAAAAGTGGTGATAGATCAGCATTGAGCTTGTAACACCGAGGTACAAAAATATTGTTGCACTTGTAACAAATTGGTTTTAAAGAAATTGTGGTCATACGAATTTACTTAGCGCGATCGCATCCAGTTGCGGGCATTAGTTCTTGCGATCGTCAAAAATTAACCTCAAATTGATGAACTTTCGAGCCAAATTCCTGTATACAAACTTTATGAGATTTCCCATACCCATATCCCTGCGTTTGTTATTGTACTAAAACCACTGGATATTCTCTTTGCCCTTTGATCGATATATTTATGACGATTGCTGTTGCTATTGATGATCTGAACGGATGGAGTGTTGTACCGCCACTATACAATGTGCAATAACTTCTGAGTGCCTCGCTCTGGCTTTGTGTCTAAATTAAGACATTATTTAGTGATGGAGGTGTTGTTTCGACATCCGCCTTACTGCGCGGAGATCTCTTTTTTTTTGTAAATTAACTTCATTATGACTTGTTCGAGAAAAGAAATACAACCCACCCGCAGTAAGGATGCCCCAGTCTCATGGCTCGACCGCAAACCGCAAAACCATGCATCTTTTCGATTCGCAACACCATTCTCGTACTCGTTCTCAAACTCGTACGTGCGTTGTAACACTTCGCAGTTGGAACATCTTCTGTGCTCTTAGGTAATGATTGAGCAATTACTTGATTGAATTTATTTTACTTCCGTTGTTGCAAAGAATTAAGAAAGAAACAAAAAAGCCAACTGAAAACGGCTGAACACATCTCTGGATGATGGGTGGTACTCCGTCAGATTGACTGCAGTACATTTTAAAATAAACTGTGTTTCTTGCGAACTTTTCCCCTCTGGATCGGGTCCACCTTCCACCAACCAAATGATTTGTTTCTTTTGGCAAATTGAATTCGAAAATTCTCTCGAAGCCCAGCCAACAAAGAATGCATGGAAATTTCTGCGAAATAGCAACATGATTCTTGCAGACGAGGAAATCCTCACGAGAGTTTTTACTACGATGAAATGTGCTCGTATGCTTTCATTTATTTAGCAATGAACTGCAAATTGACGCTTATTGAGAAGTCAAACACAATTGGCTGCTTATTTGCGCGGTCAGCTATTATTTGCACAGTTTGCGTATTATATTCCGAGATGATGGCATTCTAATTAAAATCGTGTGTTAAGTGATATTGTTTACGAATGGCGTCAGAGAAAAATGATTTCTTGATGACACAATGTACGCAGTGTGTTAAATAATATGCTCACCAGGTGGACAACATATAATATTCTTCGGAATCGAACAAGGTTTGCAACGAGTTAACCACATTTATATATGTACATTTGACAGTTCGTTGGGAAATTAAAGAGGGCAACACAATATATTTCTGGAAAAAGTTATTAAAGAAAAGTGGTCTATACGTATAATGAAATTACCTGTCCGTGTGCACGTTAAAACTACACACCCACGCTTAAGTTTCTCAGAATGGCATTTGACAGTTCTTACTTAACGAATGCTCATGAGGAATTTACTGAGGGCGGCTAAAGCTCGTTGCACAAAAAAAGAATTTTTTACAGCAGTTTTAAAAAAGCAATTGAGCCCACCCTTCCCAAGTATTTATAGTCAAATGCTGTCATGAAAATCAGCTTTGTTTCATTTTATTTGCATGTGCAGAGCGACGTTGATGAGCAATGAAAGCAAAACATCATTCTTCCCTTTTCGAACAACATGACATCCTCTATACAACCATTTTCGAGCTTGTTACTCCCATTATTACATCAAAGTGGAGTTGTCTACTTCAGTTTCTAAAGTGTTCCCTATGTCCCCTATGCCCATGTGTGCTTATGAAAGTTCTCTACTCTACTCTCCTCCACATCGTTATGAAGGCAGTCAAATTGTGTCTTCCTCATGCTGTGTGACGTATATAATATAATATCGTTGACATTTTTATGTCAACAGCAACGCATTCAATCTCTTTGGACACATTCCAAATGGTAATTCTCCGTCTAAAGTTGAACACCACTCCAGAATCATTTCGTTTCCGATACTTTATGCATACTTGGCTGCTTCCGCTGGTTTTGTAAAGTCGATAGCAGTATTAGCCTGTCTGTGTCTGTCTGCCTGTCCGTTCGCTATAGTAATTACGAATAAACATCTCTCTGTTGCGGTTGGCAACCCATATTTATTCCCTTCTGTCTCGCTCACCATTTGTGAAGTATGTTAAAGATCCGAATCAGGAAGCAGCACACTGACACATCCGTGGAGTGACCTGCATATACCATGCCTACGAGCAGTTTTTCTTTACAACTGATTAACCACGCTCTAGTTTGCAGTTTCAATTAGCATTTGGTCGTCTTATAGACGCTGTCGTCGCCATCGTAGACGTCAACGTCATCGTCTGCGATTATTTTAGCGAAAGAGGATTAAGTGCGTTTGATATTATTATTCTCCACCCTATGGCGCATGCAAGCGACGATTCACAACATATCGTCAAACAAAAAAAAATCTCTCTGCGGTGACTGACGCCAAACTAAAAACCGCTGCGCTGACGATTGTTTATTTCTAGTTTTTCTTTTGAAAAAATATACAAACAAGAAAGCGCATCGTGCCAATGTGAACGCACCCTCGTTCGCTGCCACAAAACGACACCATTCAGTGCTCCCATGTGTCTATGACGATAAATTGTTGGCTCCACTTGGTGCGCCCATTGTACAGGTGTTGCACATAAAAACGTCATCGCGAGACAAAGTATGTGTTCATTAATTAGATGTTGTTGCTCTTCACAGATGAAGTTAAATAATATCGGGAAAAAGTGCCACAGACAGAACGCAAAAAATATGTCATACAGTGGATGGTAAAATAGTGTGAACGGTATAATTAGCTAGCACACTATTTTGTGTGTCAATTTTATGTCTAGTAAAAGTGTGTAGGCGCTGGAGTGTGCATAGTATTGCAGAATTTCTAAACACATTCAGTGCGTATAGGAAAACTGTAAATTTGGAATGCATTGACAGATTTACTTTTCTTTTTCATTCAGCATGAGTAAGGTTAAATTTTTTAACGATTCGCAAAAATGTTCGCGATATTCCAAAAAACCATAGAGTTAGAGACGCGCTGATCGAAACAATGAGGTGTGGGAAAATTGGGAGAGGAACGTAATAAAAAATGGGGAACAATCAGACATCAAGAAACCTAGTGACAGTTCTAAAAACATAATAATATTCGGACTGCAGAACCTCGTTACTTAAGTTAAGTGTTTACGGAGTTGTGTTGCAAACGTTTTTCATATCCAAAGTTGCCGCTACATCTTTTTGACGTCTGCAAAACTTTGGAATTCAGATTGAAGCTTAGTAAAAGAGTGTCGTAAAAATGTAGGTATTTTCACAATTTCATAAAGACTTCAAGACGTTTTAATGGTTGAATTCAGGATCGGCAAGTACTACCAAAGCTTTTAAAAAATCACTGAAATATTTAAAAAGCCCTAAGGTTAAGCTCTAATTTTGTAATTTTAACGGAGCGGTGACATTTTAACTCGGACCGGATTTTCAGATTTGTTAAAAATATCTTTATATATTTTAAATCAACATTCAAGCCGACTTTTTCACATTTTTCAATGGTTACAACTGAACTTGTAACGTAGGTCACAAAAGTCAAATTTCAGATCGAATGAACGTCATCACCACAAAGTACCGTTATACTCCATTACGATTACAATTGCCTCTGTTAAGACAGTTTTTTTTTTTTACATTATGCAACACTTTCAAAGAGGGTTGAACCACAAAAGCCTTAGCGCTGGTTTCTCGTTATCCAACTGTAATAGTGCTTCATCCATTATGCCTTCACCGCCTTGTAGAAGTCTTTATAAGTGTATGCTGTAATATGCGTTGAGAAATGGGCTAATTAAATCAACGACGTTCGTGACCAAGGAACTCCAATCCCAATTTTCTCATTTCTACAAACATTCATTGATTTTGATTAACGAAAATGTCTTTCTGTGTCGGCTACCGATTCCAAGGGATTAAATAACACTTGTACAAACATTTCGAAATCCAAATACTTATGCCTATACCTGCATCTACTCGTACACGGTTATAAATTATTACACAAGCGCTTTCCTTGCTTTCCCATGGTTAAAAAAAGAAATATAGATCCCCAACGATTTGTTTTATGTTGCACATCAACAACAAATCAGCATCAGGAAACAAAATGAAAAAAATAAAGAAAACTTAAAAAGATGAACATAATGCTCTTTTGCTGTTTTCTATTTTGAAAATGTATTTTTAGGCTCAACACGTAAACAGTCATCTATATAGGATGGGGGGAAAAAAACCATTCGCAAGATAAAAGAAAATACCGCACAAGAACTTATGCAATTCTTTCTTTCTCACATGCACAGACTTCGTCCTCTATCGTTCCATCCTCGTAAATTAATGAACATTTTACAACTTGTACCAAGTCAAAATGCCCATAATAAAACTTTGTCGCATTCAATTAGGGAACGTTCGAGATGCATGAAGCCGAGGGACAGGGGGACAGCCAGAGGCAATTTTGAGCCCTTTTCCTCTTTAAATTTGTTAGTTGCCAGCACAGTATGATGCGATTTGAATTAATGATGAATGAGGCTAATTGAATGGGATCCATTGAAGTTAAACAGTTTGACTTTGCACTTTTTGACAGAAAGTTTTGTGTGTGGTGACACTCTTAGTCATCGTCTCTGGATGCAATATGGCGTGGATCAATGCGTCATGCAGAATGTACTTCCAAGAGACATGTGGGTGGGGCAAGTGTATCGCCATGACTATGGACTTGAAATATTAAAGTGTCAACGGAGGTAGGTACTTGGCTATTTATATCGTTTTATTATTCTATAAAGTACTTCAAGAGTTTTGTCCTGTGGGGGCGCCTTTGCCGATGTCGTCGCAAGAAATGACTATGACAAGTTGTCCAGGAAAAATTTAAAAGAAGTTGTTTTTTGTTTTTCTTGGAAAGACGTTGTAAATTGGCTGGTGATCTCTTGTGAATTGTTTCTTAATATTAGGACTTGAAAAAATATTTCCTTGTACTCCGTGTTTAGGCAGCAGTTTTTTCGCCGCGAAATGTACCAGAAACAAAAAGGACTGAAACGCTGGTACCCATCAACATTGTTTACATTTGATTCGTGGCATGTATGTTTTAACTTTGAATTTAAGCAAGCTTACCAATTCAAAGGTAAAAGAAATTATGAGAAAGATTCCTGGATTTATAAATTGTATTCCTTGTTTTTTTTTTTTTTTGTTGCGAGCATCGTCAATTTGAAAGACAACATGTTTACTGACAGAGACACAGATAGATAAAAAATTATGGAATACCCGCAATTCCTTCCAATGTCAACAAAGTTATAAATCAGTAGTTCTTTTGAGTTCGGTGAGTGTATTCAGACGATCGAATTTTTAACTGTGCATTCTGACTTTCAAATTGTAAAATCCAATTTTCACTATAAAGTTGATTTGTGAGTTTCTGTAAATTTTAAGTCAATTTACTTGTAAGGCGCACTCTTTTTTCACGTTCAATAAAAATATCTTAAAAGTTATAAATAAGCTGTCAAAGTTTATTCAGTTCAAACTCCGCTAAATATTTGAAGCTTTGACAGATTTAAATGCTACTACTGTTTAAAATATTTTTTCCAAAGGTTAACCTTAAAGCCTAGTAAAAGTACAGTAACGAACGCACCCATTGAAAGTTTTTACACATTTTCGTGGAGTACCTCGTTTAAAGCAGCAAAAAAAGGCACACAACAAAGAACTGTCAATCGAAACATTTGTACCAATGGATGTCATAAGCAATTGGATGAAACATTTTTGCGATTCAAGTAAATTCAGTTCAGTTGATAGAAAGTGTCAATTTAAAACGCGACCATGCATGGCGACTGCACAATCAAACCAACCAACTTGTCACTAAATGCTGTCAGCTTCCTAATCGGACTTAAAGTCGTCATTGCATTATTTTTCAAACAACAACTTCCTTTGTCTCCCTGTTTCAAATCGCATTCTACAATTCTCGACAGAGTGTGTATCCTAATTGGATTATTTTCAGTGAACACCAACTTACATCTGCAGTTAATTGACACCTATATGCGATTTTCCTTCTGTCTACGGGCTACTGATATTATCGCCCTTATCCAAATCACGCTCAAACAATCATCCAACCGCCCACTGTCTAAGCCATCAATGTAGCCTCATAAAACTCGTGTGGGCTGGGGCTGCAATCCGTAATCGGTGTAATTAATGCCCTCTCTTCGAGCCAGTATAAAGTGACTCCGTTCGCGCAATCATCGTGAGTGCTTTCCAAGAACTCGTTCTATATAGACCCCGGTTGCAATCAGCAGAATAAAAACAATCGCGCATTTGACACGATTCAAGGATCGAATGCAAGTGCCTAAAGCACATTCCTTATTATTTTCCCACTGACAAACAACACCCGAGTGTCATTTCAAGCACTTTTCAGTTTGTACAAGTTGTCACTTCATAGTGACAGTTTGTAATACATGTTGTGTTTACTACAAAAATATTTACCAGCGATATTAAATGTCAAACCGTCGAATGTAGTCAACTTTTAACACCTTACCATCTTTACATCTATTTATACAAGTCAATAATCTGCAGAACTAGTGTCGCTCTTGCATCAGAAGCGCCACCCAAATACGAAATGTGACAGTGACAGATACATTTTATCTTCACAGGGAAATGTATAATTCTGTCCACTACGCGTGACTAACGAAAGTAAATGAAAATAAAAACAAACAAAAAAGTATAAATATAAACAAAAAACACTGATGCTCTGTTTATATTTCTGTGGAAGACTCTGTGAGTCATCCGTCTCATTGCACACACAGCGAATATTATGAAAAAGAGACACAACAAAACTTCTGTTGCTCAGTGGAATCGGAATGATGTGGTGAATTTTAAATATACATAAATTGAAATTGATTGCAAATGTACGATATACATATAATAATAAATTGAACAAAAGTCTTCCCATTCAAATGAGTTTAATTTAAAGTATGATATGACGCAAGCTGTCACACCTCATTCATGCAGTCAATTAGATGCGGATGCACCACAGCCCTTTTTTTAATTTGCTTCATCATTTTTATCATTGTTCTATACGGCGTCGTATTTTTACTTCCATGTCTAAACAATGGAGGAAGCTCCATCTATGTGGCTGTGTGTCCAATTTGACACATAATTCTAAATTTCACGTCCGATGATTTTGGTCGTGGAGTTCATGTTTCGATGATGTGATGTGAAGCACATTAGATGTGCCTTCTTGCAACCACAAGAAATAGGTTGTGCACATACACGCCGCACATTGAATACGGAGGCAAAGCTCAGCGCCATTAGCCTCATTTATTAATGAAGTTTACGTTTTATGGTTTTTAAGTTTTTAAAAGTCCATTTGTCCCGTACACTTTGAGTTTAGTGTGAGCAGTGAAGAGTTATGCCCGACTGATTTTTAGGGTCTTTCAAGGTGTGCGTGCATGGCACTTCAAATATTCGTCATGTAGCGGTCTGTTTATTGTATCTGTTTCTGTACCTATATTGTGACAAATCTGATGTTGATGCGTTTGATTTCCTTTTGTAAGTGAATAGACAAAGTTTGAGCTTGATAATTTGAACACATTGAGTAGTCAACTTAAATTGTTGATAAAGGCCGCATTCAAGAATCTAGTTATCTTAAGTCGACAAGATTGGTCTGGATGAGATGTAACCTGAACGCAGAAACTAGATTGGAACGTCACTTTTTCTGCGTCAGCTACATATGAGAACTGTCAACTTAGTACTCAGTGACGAATTTCTTGACTAGATTCGTCGGCTACCCCTCCATAAACGTCAACTGAAACAGCTGCTCATTTGACCGATTTCCCCCAATCAAAACCGAGATACACTTAGTGAGAGAGCTGTCAGACTTACTAAACTAGATACTTGAACGTCCCCATATTCTCGCTGTTTCTTTGGAATTTTGACAATTTCAAATGACAACTGAGTATGCAGACAGGATTTTCTTGGGTAGATTTTTCAGCTACCCCTCCAATAAACGGCGACTAAAAAAAAGCTGTCAGACCTACTAAACTAGAAATCTGAACGTTCCTATTATTAGTTTCAGTGTGAGAAAGCGATGAGAGAATTTTGTTCCAACTTCCGCATGTTCCTATAAGTATTTTTGACAGTTCAAAGAAATTATCTAAAGTATGGGTGAAGCAATTATTAAAAAAAATATCAAATCGCGTCAATTTATCGATTTTAGTTGCCGGAAATACATATAGGTAGATCTATTAACATCACAAATCTTATGACAAGTTTGTTAAAAAAAATTACTGTGTTTTCATTGATTACTGCTGAAATTTATGGAACAGTTTCAATAGTTTTAATTCCATTATATTCTGTCAAACTATTTGCATTCCGCTTTTCAGTTACTTGTAGAAACGTCATACACATTTGGACAACATTTTGCATAGGTAGCTTTGTAGAATGAGGTCTATCGATCGATCAAAATAGCCTTGTAGAATGAGGTAGAAGATAAAAGTCATTTTATTGTTAAAGCGAAGAATTGGAATCAAAATTGGACCTCAGATGTCATTATCTGTCAAAAATGGAATTCAGCAGTATTCCAAATTCCAGAGTCTTATAGTTATTTCATTGCGACGCCATAATCACCAACAAGTCTGTTGAAATATTGCAACTCTAAGAAAATATTGTGAATAGCATACAATTCTTTGCGAGAATTTTTTGAACAAATTAGAATATTTTCAAGACTATTTCTGACCTCAGAATAATTTTGATTTAAATATGAGCGACAAAGGGGTATGTTTTGCCATCCTAGTTGGGGCTTCAAAAAGCTCGTTTAAATATACGGTTTAGATAAATTCATGGGCAACTTAATATCGGTAAATAGTCCGCACTATGTTAGCACTGTAAACGCCCTGCAAGCTCTTGGATCTTCCTTCCAAACCGAACCCAAAACATTGCCCCACTAACTTTGTGTTAATTTCAGCATCCGAAAGCAAGTTTTCACTCATAACATAATAACTGCGCCATTCATTCAATGGATTTGTCTTCGCTTAACGGCCATTAGTTATAGTTTCACGAAGGGAAAAAAAATTATCAAAAGAAACTCCCTATTTAGTACCGTAATTCGCACCGCTCACCGGTCTTATGGGCAGGAAACCATCTAAAATGGATGAACATTTAACGCATTTAACTAGTTTACGACCAGTTTCCGGTAATAATGGTGTGTAGATAATGCTTTGGCTTTCTATTAACCAATTTCCGAAAATGGGTCCATCCCATAAATCCGCTTCGCTTAATGGCCATGGATTTTCGACAGCCGAATATTCCACAACGGACGCACGCCTGAATACAATTTGCATACAGCTACCTGGCATTCGCTCTTTCTAGACAAGATCGTGTCAAGCGATATAGAACGTTGAACAGCAAAGTAGAATTAAGCGGGTTGTTTGTCATAAACAAATACAGATTTGAAGGCAAAAAAGAAAAAAATTCAACTTCAAACAATTACCGAAACGGACTACTTTGCACGCGCTTTCAGATACATGTATCTAGCAATCGCCGACTGAGTCACTCGCTCCAGTGTGCGCAATATTGTATTTCATAAACAAGTAGTTCCAATTCAACCTATTTTTGGGCTTTAAAGTGGTTGCCTACTTTCAACTTCTTCAGAAGACCGCTCAACCCAACTCAGGGAATGTTCTTACCAATTTCAATGACACGGCGCAACAGTCACGTACAACATATAAAGGTAATAACAACCACAATAGTGGAAAAACACAGCCTAAATCAATCGTGTGTACCACTCCGCGCAGAGATAAGCATTCGGCCTTGTTCGAGATACTTTTCTTCGTCTGCCTGTCCGGGTCTACCTGCCCTCCAAGTAGTGCTAGTGCTCAGCATGTTCTGTAAAAAATTCCAATATAATATGGATTGTGATTAAATCGGAATGGACTTCTTCCTCTTTTATCTCCGAGCAATTATTATTAGGATGCTTTGGAGAAAATACACAACAAAAACAAAAGAAAGAAAAACAACACATTCTTGAGCTCGTTAGGTAGATGCAAAGAGCTCTCAACTGACAAGTGACGGATTGCCGAAGGTGGTTCTTTCAGTGAATCGTCACATACAGCTTGATAAATCCGAAAGATGAAATTGTTGCACGTCCTAGGGCTATCCATTATACCTACCCGAAGAACTTGAGCCATATGCATGAGTCATCAAGTGTGTTTGCCTGAGGAGGCAATTGTGGGCCAATTTAAAGATATATTGTGTGGGGGATTTAGTTGGGTTAATTTATGCGGGTCAAGGTGGGGAAAGATTCAAAATAAAAACATAAAAAAAGATAGTGGCAGTAGTGGAGCATTGATTTAAATTTTTCCGGTTAAACCAGCCAACTGAGGGAGATCAATGAAGTTGATTAAATGCCAACAATGTTGAAACGATGAAGCAGTAAAAGGGTCCTATTATTTAGTCGAGAGATATTTGGTTTGTCGGCTTAATAAAATGTCAGGCGATTTGATTTAAAAACATTGCGCAAACAGCATTGTGACTGGAATGTTGTGCAACCTGCTCAGCTACTAAAAACGGCCATAAAAATTAGGGCTGGGTATGGATGTGTTTGACCGGCAGTCAAGAGCCTGTTTCAAAAGGCCGACCAGCACAAAAATCCAGACAGGCACACCCTCCGCTTGGCAAACATAGTTCCAAATCAAACCCAAGAAAAAATGCCGACTAAATGCGACTACTTGATGACATTTATTTTACACTTGTCACAGTAGCCATTACATTATTTTATCATTTTGACAACGGCATACGAATGAAACAAAAGTTCACACCCAATTTACAAACAAACGAAAAAATACCACCCAATATCACGAATTTTTTCATTTTTTGTCGTTGCATTCCATCGTTTGTTGTCCAACTTCAGTGACATGTGTCAATATATTGACTGGCAGTGTAACACTATAAAAAAAAACATCAACAATAAAACATGTGTTTCGTCGTTTAAAAGGAACAGTTTTTTACGATTTTATTACATCAATTAAGAAGAGGAAAAAAACAGCACCTGGAATGTTAAAACATCAATAAAAGTCACAGAGACGGAATAACGTGGTCTTCTTCTCTGTTTGATGTATAAAGTGTTATTGACGATAACTGTTACATTAATATAAAAGAAAAAAGAATTTATCGTTGGAGCTTTCAGTGGAACGCTGACCCAAATAGACAATTTATGTTCTGGTTTTACTTATTTCTCCAAAGGCGCCTCTCTTTGTTACTTGTCAGTGATGAAATCAATTTCTTGGCTGTAGGACTCCTCTTAAGGAAGTCCAAATTTTGCTGAAGGGATGTGTGGTCGAAGTGGGACATTTTTTTGGCGTTTGTGTTAAAGATAAGATCTTTATTCAGCTATTCAGCAAAATTGGTCGTTCCAAATATAGGATTATATGACAGCAAATTAAGAACTGTAAAAGTTCGAAAATTTACGTAAGCAGGCTCTCACTTCTGCAGTATAGGAAGTTGTATTTTCAGGTTATGTTTGAAGATTTTTTGTATTTAATTAACGCTTGTAAATTGTTGCCTAATTTCAATGCTTTCAGGTTATAAAGGGTTTTCGAATGAGAGGTGTTATTGTGAATGACCCGCTATTTTGGTAGCTGTCACTTTAGAAGCTTTTATTCTTTGACATTTGATAAGTAGAAACTACGCCATTACTAAAAATGGAACGATACACGCATTGAAATTATTAAAATTCACTAGAAAAATGGTGAAAATCTTGCAGTCACAGTTCGCAAAACTAAAGCATTACAGAAATTGGTGGAAAAATTCGAGCTGTTGGGGCCAGTTAGTGATGTGAAGAATAAAACCCGTGCACGTCGCTCAAGAACAACTGAGAATATTGCTGCTGAAACCCAAAGTGTTGAAGAAAACCCAGGTTTGTCCATTCCTCGTCGTTCTTTGGAATTGGGCATTCAACAAACGTCATTGGGCATCAGTTGGATGGTATTGATCTGGACAACGTTTACTTTCAACGAGACGGCGCTACGTGCCACACAAGCAACGAAACCATTGATCGGAAAAGTTTCCGGACCGTGTTATCTCTCGAAGATGTGATCACAATTGGCCACCGAGATCTTGTGATTTAACACCTTGCGACTTCTTCCTTTGGGGCCACGTGAAAGATAAGGTCTACGCCAACAGCCCAGCGTCGATTCAAGACCTCAAAGATAAAATTCGTGAGGATATCGAGGACATAGGGCAGCCACTTTGCGATTTTGTTATGGAAAATTTCATGAAAAGGATATGGTCCTGTATGCGTGCTCGTGGTAGCCATTTTTTCATTATTAACGGCATACCTTCCCCTTTATTATGAAATAAACATCCGATCATTTATCTCAAAAAATGTAATTTTTCTTTGAATACCAAAATAACACCTCTTATTGGAAAAGCTTTTATCTAGTCCACACCAATCTAGTCGACTTAAGATAACTAGGTTTTTGAACGTGCCCATTGTGTCTGTTTTTGATAGCAAATTATGTCACTCATCAGTCAACAAATTAATTCTAATTACATTAGCATTTCAAGATTTTCTCAGGAAAAAAAAGAGTGCTGCCAAGTTAACTAACCCTAATGTAGGATTGCTTAAGGTTTACCATAACCATTCATCAACAAATTTTCGAAACACATGCATGTGCTAGCAAAACAATGATTGTTCCCTTTTATTTCCCGTTAGATGCGTAGCGAATTGTCAAATTTATGTCAAAAACAATCTCTGACTGATTGCATTTGGGAATTTGGTTATGTAGAATTTGATAATAAGTTGACGTGTCGCTAGCGGTATTTTTCAGCATTCATATACATATCTAAATTTGACAAATTCCACTCGCATTTCAACAGAGTATATTGCGTAAATTTTTAATGATGCCATAGGCTGTTTTATGTCCTTCAAATTAACTTTTTACCCACAACAGTAGCATACTTGAAGAGAGGTTTCCCGGGTACACTTTATTATGTAATCTCCCCCGTTTAACCTTCAACTCTGGTCTACACTTGCGTCGCTTGTTGAATATCTCATTTGTGTTCTTTTTTGTCACATCTGCCACAAGCGCAATAACCGAACAAAGGTCGTTGGTGTGCGGTAAACGGAAACGTCAACAACTTGAGTATATAAAAATAAAAGCGTTGCTTCTCTCGAAAACCTTATTTTCGCTGAATATATATGCACAATGCCAAAACACCCCGTCATTTAAAAGCAGTTTTTATTAATTTACAATGATGTCATCATACGAGCTAGAGGCATCATCAACCGACTAGTAATAGTTTACTTCATCAATTCAACCAGTACTCCGCGCGTTCTAATAAAATGGAATGCTGGCTGCAACGCCTAGATGCATAATGCTTTGCATTGTAATGAAGTAGGTACCGCACGGACTGGGATATGTGCATTGGCACTCTTATATGAATAATGACACTTTTGCAAATTGCCTACATAACAGTAACTGTGCATAAAATGCGGAACTTGTATTGTTTGCGCGCGTCGCCATTTGATGCTGGATGCGTGCAGGAATGGTATACACAAAAGGGAATTTTTTTTTCTGGCTCCGCAGCGTTTGTAGCTGTAGATTTGTAAACTGGAAATGGCCTGTTGTGAGCATGAATTAACTTCAATTGTTGATGCACTAAATAACTAATTTTACTACTGTTTGTGTGATGAAAACAGAACAAATCGCCAATTGACATAGTTATTGGACAATGTAGCTACAAGAAATACGATTACAAAGTCGGACTAAAACAATTCACAACACTCGTTCGCTCTCTCATCAAAAGTGACAGGAAAAGAGAAATTTGGTAAAATAACGAGTCAACAAGAACAACTAACGAGTAACTCTCTTACTTGGCTTTAGATAGGGACATAGAGAGATCTGAGATGAGATTTTATTTCGAATTGTATTCTGAAATATAAAACAAAAACGCTTAAACTTAAAACTTTGGCGCAGTGGTTCCCAATCTTTTCAAAGCCCGCGGCGCACCTACAAGTTTAGTATTTTGTCACGACGCCATTCTCAACTATTTTAAAAAGTAACAGTCGAATGAAAACAGGTAGATAGGTTTGTTAAAAAATCAGTTTACAAGCAGCGCGAAGCTCGAATAAGTTTGTATTTTTGTGAATAAATCACGGCGCGGGGCCCCTCTTTACTTTTTTCGGTGCACACTTTGGGAACCCCTGCCTTAGCGTATACCTAGGTGAAATATGCTATAACTTATGAACATAGACAAATTATTTCTTCAAAATTTCACTCAGTCAACGAGGTCTCCGGCCTCCAGGACGATACTTAAGTGAGTCGCACCCAGCACTAGATTCATTACTAAGCCCGGTGGTTCCGCCGTCAACCCGTCCGCGAATAACAGGGCACGTTAATTATTATCACATTTCTCTTGTGAAATGAAAAGTGTCATTGAAAAATAACAGTGGAAAACGTTGCAACTTCTCAAAAGTTAAGCATTTCCAGTTGCTGTTTTCTGTTTCACTTCAAAGTCAAGCAAATACTAAAGCAAGGAACCCAGTCGAATAACTAAGGCAACCGATTCATCTGTCGCTTTAAAAATTCCCCCCCCCCCCCCATTCGTTTTTAAAAACGTTTTTTCAACGCTGCCAAGCGATTAAGGTAATCCAAAGTTCATTTGAAAATACAGCGCTCATCCATCGTTGCTTTTATCAACTTGAAACCTCAATAAAACACACGAAGGCATCCAGAACTTTGAAAATTGCCCAAAAACTAACATCCACTTCCGACGTAACAACACGTAATTCATGTCGATTTCAAGGATTACCGAAAATCCAGGTACACAGCGCCAAGAAATGCCATCTAATTTATTGGACTCGTTTCATAATTTTTACGACGACTTTTTCCCCCTTGTAATTTATGGTTTTTATTGCGGCGCAACATTTTCGTCGTTCTCCCATATTTATTCGGGATTGCGGGTGGCATACGGACATTGATTTACTGTGCGAGACTTGTTTTTACGACAGGGCAACACAAAACAAGTATAGTACTCGTACATCCACTGCAGGTTTTCAATTTAATAACGCAAAGTAAATACTTCCCATCGATAGACAAACAAACGGAGAAAAAAAAATTATAAAGTGATTGCGTTCACATCAACACAATCTTAATCCATTAAAGAAAAAAGGTCCAAATTCATTGATTCAATCTCGTTCGACGGATTTGGTGTAATTTCTTGAAAACTTTCACCTCCACAGCGAGATTTCTTCCATCTTCTCATCTCGCATCATCTTCTGGCATATGAATCGATTCCTTGTGCGCGTACCTTAAGCATACAGAAAGTACCGCCCGGCCGGGTGCTCTTGCTCTGTCTACGATCGGATTTATGTTGCGACTATGAGTAACTCGCCTAATTCACTGCAAATATTATTATCAGCGTATGCAGTGTGGGTGACGGGCCAGCGGGGAAGTATTAATAGCATTTTCTCCTTCACTGCGAGCCACAGCCACAGCCAACTTGAGTGAAACACCGTAGCGCGTAATGCTGTTAGTGTTGTTAATGGGTTTCCGCAAGTGCATTGCGTTTGATCGGTTCAGTCAAGAAGACTGAATGAATTTGATAATAGCTTGCTTATTATCCGAAAACGTGAATTGGAATTCATTATACATACCATTATTTATCGGCGGCCTTTGTTCCGTTCGTTCGTTTGTTGATGCTAAGTGCAAGGGCTTTTCGCAGGCCGTGAACTCGGGAATTCTAATGGTTTACCTTGGAGTTCGAGAAAACCCAGCTTTAGAAAGAGAAACTATGGCAGTGTATTCTGAATCAAGGTGTCGCAGGTGAGGCGTTGCGAATTATATATGAACATGTTTTGAAGTCGTTGGCAGACCTCTAGATTCTGAAGCGAAATTTCCAGGAAAAGTGTTCAGTTTTTCCATTTCAAATAAATAATAATGTTTGTGAAGTTTTGTACATCTGCTGTCCGATTCCGATCCTGTGTACAAGAGCAATGGCGGCCTCCTTGACTTTCAGCAAACGTTCAATAGGCAGCCATTACACTATGGGATCGATTCGGCCGAAACCAGCCGGTCGAGTTGACAGCAGTATTGCCAACAGAAGCAGTCTCGTGAATTCTTCTATATCGCAAACGTGTCAACATGAAATTTACATTGTTCAGAATTTCGCTACTTCAAAACCACTTCTTCCGATAAATATTCGTAGCTAGTGAGAATATCAAAAGAGTCCAATCGGTTGCATATAATCCTTTAGTTTGGTTTTAAAGCTTTTGTGTTATACGCGTATACCCTTAAAAAAATATGGTTTCCGGAAGTGGCTCGTATAGCTCTATATGCCAGGAGTCCAAACGTCCAAATCAGAGACAATACTGAGACCACCAACTTCGGCCGATTTCCCGTTACTTAGCCTACAAGCTATATTTCTATGGGGTGGCACATGCTAAGTGCGCTTGTATTGATACATAGAAATTCGTATTGACAAATGTCACGAAACTTCAGAACCAAATACATTCGCACCTTGCATATGCCACTTCCGCTTTGGGCAATATGCCTTGCAGCGTTCATAGAATTTTATCCGTTGAATTTGAAATTGTTCGTTACATGTGAATAATAATTTGTTTTAGGAATAAGTGTACATTTACTTAAAATATCTACGAAAAATTAAGAATGTAGGTTGGTTGAGGGAAAATAAAAACATTTTGAGCAAATTTTCTTTATTATTTAAGAAAAATTTACACACGAAATCGAAGTTAATTATATCCAAAAGCGGAAAATACACAACCATTTTTGTCCTAATATATTTCTAGTATATAAAACATCTCCTTTAGATAGTTTTATTAACCACACAAATCAAATTATTCACCTTCAAAAAATTTATAATTACTAACCAATGGCATTCAGTTATGCTAAAATGTGGTATTCCCGAACTCTTTCACATTTCCCCACGGTTGCCGAGGTTGGCAGCATTTATTTTTGTATTTTTTGTATGTTTTTGCATGTCACACGGATTCATATTTGACATAACACCGATAGGAATACAAAATGGCGAATTTGAAAAAAAACTGAGGGGGCCAGCGGCAAGAGGATTGTGAGTTGGGGGTCTCAGTATGGTTTGTCTATGGTCCAAATTAAGAACCTTCATCCGGTCAGTTATGCTCTCATATGCTCGTCAGACCTTCGCGGCTTCAACCATTTCACACAATAATTATATCCCCCGCGATACAAACGAATTCACTGTCGAACGAGGTATTCTTCCGTTCGACATGCTTGTCTGAACTATTCAACAGGATTTCACATTATTCGAACTTGGACGATGGACGCCTGTAAAAGACGGAGTAAAACGAGCTGGTTTAACGAGCATCTGTTGGAAACAGCAAAAATGTGCTGCGTTAGACATTTAACACAATCGATGGTTCGTACAACACAACGCTGTGCACACAATTGTAGTTCTAAGGTTAGGTTAGGTTGAAGGGCTTGCATAATAGGGGACGTAAGTTTGTTAAAAAGAGATACAAATTGTTGCAGGTGATTCCGACAATAACATGTCCTTCAACTGTATGCGGATTACCAATCCGACTTGAGTATTATATTTCATTGTTTCATGTTGTCCTACCACATGTCCATGTTTGCTTCTTCCAAACATTTGAAGACCATTTGCGTTTGTAGGGGATATTGTTATGGCATCCATACAAAATCACCATGGGACACGCATCGCATGAACCTCTGCCGAAAAGACCGTTCTCCAAAAATTATCTGAGAATATTTTCTTTCCAGGGTTTTGATTCACGTCATCCGCAAAGGGGGTCACTAAAAGAAGCGACAAAAACCAAAACCTGTTTACCATTTTGTCGTCATTATGTTTTCCCTTTTTCTCTACCTACAGATTTCCCACAGGGAAAAGCACATTAAAACAAATCGGTGTTGTAATTACGCAAAATTACCGCAATTGAAATCGTATGCGAAACAATTCATTAAGAACGCTCTAAAGCAATTGCTACGAGACGACATTTTGTGGTTGCCATATCTGGGAGAAGGTGGCGCACTCTTGTTTTGTTTTCCCTCGTGAAAACGAACTGAAAACACGAAGCACACCTTGTCAAGTGTCACAACTCACAATGGTACAACGTACAACTGCTCTACCACCGCCGCGAAGAAGGGGTAGCGCTGGTTCTGCATTGCTGTCGTTCTGTTCTCGATTCAAATTATCCATCTAACTGGCATAGCTTTTGCTACCATTCATTTCCAACAACAAAACAAGCAACCGAAAAAAAAAAGACCAGCGAAAGTGTTTTGCATTCTTCTTGTCTGACGGCTGCAGATGCCGGGAATACTGGTTTTGGTTTGCCGATTATAAACAACATTTCGCTGCCAGATATAAATGTATTTGCTTGTTGTTCCTTTTGTTCGCTATCCATTTGTTTGGATATTAGCCAGCATTATCGACATGCATTTGTTAGTTTTTTTTTTGTTCTTCCAGCCAACAATGTGCCACTAGATTACGACGAGTCTCGCACTTTTAGCGATATCAATTCACAAATTTGCATTTCTGTTTGGAATTGGGAATTCAATAGCTGGAACAGAAGAACACATACTTACAACGCAACTTGCCAAATATCAATTATCAAATGGCGCTGACCAGACTAGATTTGAATGGATTTTTATTCGGAATAAAATTCTTTGAAATCGAATTCTGAGTCATCGTCCGGCATGACCAGGGCGAATTTAACGAGTTAATTATGTAAAGTCGGGTTTAAGTCGCTCTTGGTTATGCGCAGAAAAATTCACAAAGTTACGCAATACGTTTTCGTGTTTTACATTTAATTTGCAAGCAACTCTGGAAAGGGAGACGAACGACAATGGATGCTTAAGTTATAACACAGCTTCGTGACAAACACGCTAGGTGTATGCATTTTGGTGTAAAATTAAATGCAATAGCGCAACACTTTGGTGAATATTTACGAGTGTAAGTTGTTATTGGCGGTCCATTAATTTTTACAAACAGTTAACAATAAACCATTTTTGAGGTTGTGTAATCATTACTACAGAGTTTGACAACAATTTCTTTGAAATTAGATATTTTGACATGTAAATTTGATTTTAACGAAAGTTATATTTTTGAACGCTGATGTGAGCTCAACTTAAAAAGGAAATACTGTAGCCGCTCTCCTAATTGGTTGAAATGTTTGTAAATTAAATGTCTTAAGGAAAGATTTAACTGCGACCAGTGATGCCAGACTTTTCGTACTGAATTGCCCATGACGATTATCAAAAAATACCCAAAAATACAAAGTATTTATATTCGCGTACTTTCCCGAGCCGAGCACTAAACATCTGTCAAACTAAACAAATTGAGCGTAATTCTCTCAGGGATCGAAAAATATACCCCAAAGTACGTGTATAGACTTGGAGCTACTTTGAGCCAGTTTCATCTTTGACATCAAATGCATATTGCAAATAAATAAATAACTCACCTTTTTGCACTTATGAAAATGAAAAGTTCTGGGAGAACATTCGACAACAGCCAAATTTACTCTATGTCAATATATTTAATTTTTGTGTGCAATTGACTTTTAAAACAGATTTTGATTTTGTTTCTTGTCAACTTTGTGGATTTGACATATTTATCAGAATTTGCCGGTTGAAATTCTCTGGGCTTTTTCAACTTTCAAGCCAAGAGAGGAACTGCTCGTTACTCGCTATTTTGCTATTTTTCTCTTTTTCTGTCATTTTTGATGAGTAGCAGTAGTACTTGCATTCTTGTATAGATTTTGTGCGATTGCTATCGATTTATATCGATTGAGTTCGATTCAAACAGCGTACGCGAACGAACGTATTGTGTAGATTCAATTCCAGACTACACTTTTATGTTAGAATTACTGTTTTTGTTTTCTTTTTGTAATCCTAGCATGTAACAACTGACAGGCGGGTGTGATTACATTTTTTGTAATGAATTTGATAAAAAGAAGAACATAAATTTGCATTCTGATTCCCAATTAACCCCGCGCGATGGAACAAATGTGAACATTTAGAGGAAACCCATGCAAACGCATAGAGCTGTTGAGATGTATAGCTCTGGTTATATCTGAACCAATAGACTTACTTACAATAATTGATACCCTCACTTTAATGAAATGTCAGTCGATAAACATCTTCAGAACAGCAAACAAAATGTTCATCTAGAGGTTTTTTTCTAATGATTACCACGCCCACTTTTCTCGATAGTTTTCCATAGGTATAAAATACTTAATGAAAGTATTTGATAGTCGTAACTTTTCAAATTTGGTTATGAACACGACCTTAAATTTTTTGAAAGGTTTTTGGTAGGTATGCATTTCCAGGATGAAATGAAACCTTGCTATGGGTAGAGGTTGAGCAACTTCACTGAAGGGTGCCGAAAGTAGGTAGGTATATAACCTTCAGCAACTACATAGACGCATGCTTCCTTGTAAAATATAGTTATTCACATCATGTAAGCGTGGAATATAAATTATAATGTATACCTATTTCAAAGGCTATGAAAAAAAAAACTCGTCTGCTACTGCTTTCTCTGTTCTCTGTCGCGAGCCGACAAAAAAGTAATGACATCTATTCTCAGTCCTGTGTAAATCTAGAAGCACTTTGCGATTCTGCATTTGCATATTCAACTTTTTGCAGTTATTACATTTCCTACCTACTATACATAAAATACACCCATCTATCAACAAAAAAATAAGGCAATTAGAATTTGATAAATGAAATTATACTCGCAAAAACTCACAAGGCACAAGATCATAACAAAATTTTTATTGATTGAGGTCATTGTTGTTTTAATTGACATGCCCACCATACAGAAGTCAAAATTGAGTTTCCAGCAAAAAAAACATGCGACTTGGTTAAAGGTTAAATTTATTTACTAATTTGTTGTTTCTTGTGTAGGTACTTACCGTGAGTGTTGAACTGATAAATTAGAGAAATATTTTGCGGACTTTATACGTATTATGCGTGCGAAATTTGAATTAATTTTAATAGCAAATTATATGGGTGGCTTTTCTTGCTTTATGATTTTTGTGCACGAGACTTTTCGTAGAAATTTTTATTTCACTGCAATGAGGGAGTAAACTATGTACTAACAAGACAACCGCGAGAGTTCACGTTGTTTTTTTTCACTTTTTTTCGCAAAACTTGTTTCCTTCACAATTAACCGTGAAATCGAACGCACTTGGAATTCTCTGGTAGGTAGCTATATCACTTTTACACTGCACAATTCAGATTATGTGTTTCGTTTTGGGGAGATTATACGCTTAAACTCAAATTAAAAAAACAAAATCAAAATAAAAACATGAGTTCGGGTTCGAAGGAAATGCACTCGATGTGTACTTCTTCTACATGATCAAGCGACAAAAGAAAATAAAAACACCCGCACTTGTTCGCTGTTTGTGTGCTACTACAATTTGAATGCGAACGAAAGACAGAGAGATGAACAGTGCGGTTTCGGTTGGCTGGATTTATTTTGTTTTGACAGTGACAGCTTGTGGTGGAGAATTTCGGCTCAAAGTCAAATCTCTCCATTGCCAATGGGCTGTATCCAAGGAATATTTTAAAAGTTTTAATTATTTGGGAGGCAAAAGGTACCTGCGTAGACATATTATTTAAATTCGCAAAATATGTCAGAAAGAATAATATTTTTACAAGACTAATCTATTATATCTAGTCTCGTCTAAAGTAACTCTTCATTTGCACCTTTATTTCTGCAACTATGTAGCTAATTCTTATTGATATAGCCCAAGGAATGCACGCCATCTCAAGCTTATTACGCTGCTCGAGATAAATTTTCGCTCCCATATAAAATTTTCTCCAAAATTTAGCTGAGCTAAATCTAAGCGAACCCCCTTAGCTGAGTGGTACGCAGCTCGAGCTAAATAATCAAACTTTTGTTTCAGAATGTACTTCATGTGTCTGTCAAAATTTAGCGTGCCCGTTTAATGGGTCGGCACATTTTCTCAAGCTAAATTGTGACAGATCATTGTGTATTGGTTGTTCTGTTGCAGAAAAGTGTGAAAGGATGAGATATTTTAATTATTACATGGACGACGAGAGCATAGAATCAGAAATAGTTGAAATAAGAGAGAATTTAATAAAAAAATTATAAAAACCGCTGTTTTCTCTGGCACTTATCCACGGCGTACTCTATGTCAAAATTTAGCTAGGACTTTAGCTGATGTTTGGAGAGAAAATAAAAATAACCAGATAAAATTTAGTTTAGCTCGAGCAGCGTACTACACTTTAAAAAGTAAATGCCCATTATAAATGACATATATAATAAATTTTAATAATAATATTTCCTAAGGATATTGTATCGCCTTTTCAGATTTTCTTCTAGTTATCCATTTTGACTTTAGTGTTTGACAAGTAGTCACATTTGAATGAATTCACTAGCGTAAGTCAAAAGAGTTGCATTTATTGTGACCCAATTCTGATTGATTTGTTTGCGTAATTAGGCGTGTTTTTTTGAGCTTCGATCTCAGCAAAGCAAAGTAAAGTAGGATTTTGAGCATACATATTACAACAACTACTGCGAGTCTCGAAGTGTCAAGTAGAGCGAATCGAACGCAATCGATATAAATCGATCGCAATCGCACAAGGTCTATACTAAATCTTTACTACGTGTATAGACTTTGTGCGATTGCGATCAATTGCGTTCGATTTCAACCGCGTACGCGAATAGACCTATAAAGTTTAATTGATTTCCGCCTATGCGCTCTTATGTGAACAGTTCCTTATTGTGAACTCGTTACTTTTACGGAATAGGTACCTATGCTAATATAGATATCTTTCTCACTGAATACAGCCTACGCGCAGCTGTCATCGAACCTTTCACATTTTTGTATTTACCAACATGACATGAGCAGAAATAAGCTGCTCAAGGCAAATCATTCGAATTTCACATTGAAAAGAGTATTTGCCTATATACCTACAAAAGAAAAGAAATTAGTGAAGTGTTCAGAACATATGACGTGAAATGAGTAACATTCTTCAACTGAAGAAAGTTAAATTCAAAATCAAATTATTTGCATTTTAAAGTAGGTAAACATTACAGTTTGAGTGTATTTCATTTTTCAACAATTGCTAGACCATGGCATTCTTCCAGAATTTTACTGTGGATATCCAAACATTTCTCTGTGAGTAACAACAATTAAAGCTTGTATACGTTTTTCTTTATCTTATCAATTCGAAAGTGGTGTGATTTTTAACAAACAAACATTTATTTTTGAACTATTTATGAACAAAATAAATTTCTCATTGAATAGCTTCATACATTGACTTGGATTACTCGCTATGGCTTTACAGAATCCTGCTGCCCTTGATTATAACATTCCTCCTACCGATGGTATTTGTGGCGCTTATTTACATATCGTTTATTGTGTTATTTGTTTACAAACTGCATAGGTAAGTCAAATATGTATTTTAAAATGTTTTTTTTAGCATGTATAAGGTGATCAAGGTCGAGTTTCTTCAAGGGGGACATTGAGTGGCAATCCTAATCAGACCGTTTCAATCGTTAAACATACATATATTACCTTATGCAAATGGATTAACATAGGGATATATGCGCTTAAATTACGAACCAAAGCATGGGTATTTTTAGATTTCCAGGGGTTCCTAAGACCCCACAAGTTCTGACAGTGACACTCACTAAAACCTACGATAGATTACATTAAAACGGACTGCGTGTGGAGATTTCAAGATCATTTTAATTCGTTGCCTACACAGGAACCATAGTTCGCTGCAACAACGATTTGCAGAAATTGTTTGTGTATACCTACTCTCTCGCGATTCCAGCCAACTTAGTACGTAATCATAAAAATCCTTCTTTTTTTTTTATTTGCAGACAAGTAATAATGCGCGCCGTCACAACAGACCGTAATTTCTGGCACATTGGTCGGAAGCTGGTTGCTGCCATTTGGGACGCTCACGCCCGGATTTATCATGGCTACGAAGTTATCGGCATGGAAAACCTTCCTGCAGAAGGCCCGGCACTGATAGTCTACTACCATGGTGCTATTCCCATCGACATGTACTACTTCAACTCTCGTGTCCTGCTGCAGCGTGATCGTCTGGTCTACACAGTCGGTGATCGTTTTCTCTTCAAACTACCCGGATGGGGTTTGCTGGCCGACGCATTCCACATTAGCCCTGGCACCGTGCAGTCATGTAGCAACATCCTCAAAGACGGCAATTTGCTGGCCATTTCGCCTGGTGGAGTATATGAAGCACAATTCGGCGATCACTACTACGAGCTACTCTGGCGAAATCGCACTGGATTTGCCAAAGTCGCACTGGAAGCCAAAGTGCCAATTATTCCATTCTTCACGGAAAATCTCCGCGAGGGCTTTCGCCAGGTGGGTCTGTTTCGACGTCAGTTTCTATGGCTGTACAACGCGATACGAATACCAGTATGCCCTATTTACGGTGGGTTTCCAGTTAAATTTCGGACATACCTCGGAGCGCCTATTCCATACGATCCGAACATAACACCCGAAGAGTTACAACTTAAGGTCAGTAGATCTAACTAGTCACACCGTCAAGGTCGGTATACAAGTTGTGTTTCGTTTTAGGTAGCCCTTCAATTAGCAGAACTGATCAGCAAACACCAGAGGATACCTGGCAGCATAATGCATGGCCTACTCGACCGCATTCCATTTCGAAGGAAACATGAATAGACTTAAGAAGAACATTTCCAAACACACTCAGGAATCAGTATGGAATTGAAGACTTGTCGAAGCTAACAAAAACAAACAATGAACCCGAAAGCGATTGAACAAAGTACTTAAGGAAGCAGTTCCATTTGCGTGTCTTTTTTTATTTTTAATTCGAAATTTTAAGTTTACCATTTAGTTAGACTGTAAATCAAATTTACCCCATCTCTTTCTCGTCTCGGCTAGGCCAACCATTTTATTAGCGTATTTCATATTTAAAAATGTGATACACACATTCAGCTATATGTTTAGGAACAAAATAGTTTTGTGACTCAGACCTTGGAAGGTACTAATAAAAACAAAAATGTGTACACTGTACAATATATTTGTAACGATGTTTTTTGTTCAGTCATCAATGAAACATACCACACGCTGATTGGATTGCGTGATCGTCCTATCAGTAGGTGTGTTGTCTATAATTTCCAGTTGGAAATAATTACGCTATTGCAAAGCTAGTCACGCATGGAGTTGCCATAATAGCTGTGGGTTTACACCTATGTGGGTGTGAACTCATGTTGAAAGAAAGCCAGTAATCTTGTTTGTCTGCAAGCCTAGGAAAAACAAGATAAGAAGTCTTACTTAACCGGTAAACGAAACGGTGTAAGAATGTAAATCAACATTTCCAAAATTGAAAAAGTTTATATAGTCCCCGAAAGGGGAAAAAGCATCCTTTGCCCTAGTTTAAATTATACTTTATTCATCTATGGCTTTGGCACCACATTACGCAAATTGCTGCATAAACATAATGAACCCGCGGCAATAATTTTAGGGGGCAATGTAGTCAATGTCCACAAATGAGACGTATTTGGCATTTGCTAGCTACCTCATTTATTATTGCGGACATTAGGAAATCAAGTATTTACAATAAAAATAAACAGGAATTTACCTACCCAACCTACCTACCAAAATCCTGCAAAAAAAGGACAACAAATACTATACTATAGAACACGTTCCACTTTTTCGAAACTTTTTCGTTAGCTCAAACAAACAGTTCTGAGTCGCCACTCGGGAAAATTCCACTCAACTTTGACGTTTGGAAGCAGAAAATCCCCACTCAAACATTTTTTGGTGCGTCCCAAAACAGTGTATTTTTGTGGTTAGGTTCTAAATATTGTGTATAAAGTATTTATTTTCATTATTTGAGAAGAAAAATGTCCAATAATGCAAAAAAATATGATGAGATAGATGAAGCAGAGGTAATACATATTTGGCATATTAAATTCGTTGGTAAAATATCATAAAATTCATTTGAAACAGGAGGAAGCTCTTCTGAAGTCCGACGACGATGGCGCTGCAGGTGACGAAAATGAAGTATCGCTGGTCGATGAGGATGTTCTAATGGATGAAGAAGCTATCCCTGCTGCACCAGAAGACGACGATGAGGATGATGATGATGATTCGGAAGACGACGTCAGCAAGAGTTTAATCGAATATATGAATCTTCTCAAAGAACTCGAAGAGAATCGCTATGCATACGATAAGTATGTCAGATTGTGCCAACTATCTCAGTAAGTTAAATTGCATTATTGGAACACTCTTGTGTGATGAGACTTCTTTTGAATTTGTAGCAAAACTGACGATTTGGATAACATACGAAACGCATACAATTTGTTTGCCTCGGTGTATCCTTTGGCGCCAGAGATATGGTTGGAATATTTAAAGATTGAAGCCAATGTAGCACTTTCGGAGACGGAAATCGAAAAGGTCGATAAACTCTTTCAGAAGGCATTGCGGGATTATTACAGTACGAGTAGTAGACAGATATTGTTTCACATCAGTTGAGTAATCCGTTTTTGCTTAAAGGTACGGAGGTTGCTTTGGAATATGCAGAACTTGCACCACGTACGAGTCGCGCAGATGAGATTTGGGACGAGATTTTGGGTGTTTATGCTCTGCACTGCATCAAGGGAAATGAGTTCTTCAAATTGTATCGAAAGTTTATTTCAAAGCGGGAGGCAAGGTAAGATTTTGATGGAATTTGTTATTGATTTGTATTCTCAGTGGCATGAATCTGTTTATCATTGGCAAACCATTGCTAATCTCGTCTTAAAGCCAATTCACAATAAACAAACATTTGACATCATCCAATGGGTTATTTTCAAATTTACACTGTCCACGAACTTTTTTTGTTATTTGCAGCTCAGAGGATAAAATAGCATCAACCGTACGAAGCTACCTGCGCCAGCTGAAACTACCACTGCTCGACATGGAGGACACGTACATTGAGTTCAAGGTAGCGTTTGAACAAAACAAAGACAACCCCGCCTATAGCAGTCTGGAGTGGGAACCAATTGAAAAGAAATATTTCCAAGCCAAGGCCCACCTGCAAAAGATTCTCCCACACGAACAAAAGCTAGCCGAGGTAGATCCAAAGTTCTATCAAGAAAAAGCCGAAGTCTACCGCACATACATCAAGGAATCTGACAAATTCCTCGACGAGAACATCCTTCAGACACTCTACGAACGACTGGTGGCTGACTGTTGTCTAAATGCCGACTGTTGGTTGGAGTACATCTCGTTTTTGGATTACAGAGACGAATATGAACGGCCAAAGGAACTTCAAGATATATCTGTTTTTCGTCAGGATGCGGTGGATGTCAGTAACCGCGCACTACGCAATTGCTCGTGGAATGAAAAGTTGTACATCAAACGAATGCAGCTGTTGGAGAAAATGGAGAAGAGCCGCCAAGAGATCCAAGAGGTCTTGGAGAGTTCCTTGGCGGTGGGCTTCCAAAGTCCAGAGCCAGTCGTTGCTATTTGGCTGGAGTATCTGACTTACCTCAGGCGACTTACCAATTACGAAGACGAGAGCGAGTGCGAAATACTAAGGAGGAATTTTAATTTGTGTTGGAACTCATTGGGTCAACAGTGGGGTGTATTGGCCGACTGCAATTGCGAGATTCTGCAGTTTTGGGGACGACTCGAGTACGGGCCGCTTCAGGATCCGAAAAAGGGCAAAGAGCTCTGGACCACTGTTATTGGTAAGTTGCAGCTTGTCTTCCAAATGTACATTCAAAATTTTGTGTCCGCAACAGAGAGCTCGGACAATGCCACAAGAAGCGGTCTCTGGATAGAGTTCCTGCAGTTGGAAATGCGGAGAGACCTTGAGGCTACAAGGAAGTAGGTTGCTCTACGTTACAAGTTGCTTTTCTCTAAACCTTTACGCTTGTTCCCAGACTCTACCGGAAGGCTCTTCAGGCCCAAAATCTGGACAATCCATATGTGATAGTGTCGGCGTGGCAGCGTTTTGAACGCTGCAATGGCACAATTCGACAAGTGGCCTCGTGCCAAAGGGATTGTGAACAATTTCTTCAGGAACTGCAGCTCAAACTGAAAGACATCACAAAAAGGGTCGACTACAAGTCAAAGGCCGAGCGGAAAGGAAAGGATAGGAAAAGGAAGTCCAGTGATGTCTCACAAGAAACTGCACAGGACAAACGCTCCAGATCTGATGATGTACCTGTGGCGCCATTCAAAGCGAATGACACAAAGCAAGCAGTATTCAAAGAGCACGAGAATCAAGAGATTGATTTGTCCAAAGATCACCTGCGGATATTCGTCAGTAACTTGGACTACAAGTAAGCCTGCAGTCCGCACATCAAACGCCACTAAACTTTGTTTTATTTTTAGCCTCAGTGAAGAAGACGTCAAGGAGCAGCTGCCAGAAATAAACATTTCGAGTCTGTCGTTGATTAGATCAGCGAATGGTCGGAGCAGAGGCTTTGGATACGTGGAATTGGAGAGTGAGGCCGATGTTGAAAAAGCCATAAGCCTCGATCGCAAAATGCTCAGTGGGCGCCCGGTTTATATTTCAAGTGTGCTGCGGGATAAGGAAAAGAGACAGAAGTTCAAATTTTCAGGTAATTGCTTTCACACGCATTCGATGTTCTTTAACGCAGTTCTCTGCTTCAGATGGTGTGGAGCCGAAAAAGCTATTTGTCAAGGGACTGCCAGCTGATGTAAAGAAGGATGAAGTGGAAAATATGTTTGGTGCTTTTGGTAAACTGCAAGATGTGCGGTTGGTGTTCCACAAGTGAGTGCCGATGGGCTGTTGCTTTTTAAAAATAGGATTTGTACTCTCTGAGGCAGCATAACTGAGACTCTGCTTTCACCATTTGTTTCCTTTCAGGAGTGGTAAATTCAAAGGCATAGCCTACGTTGAATTCGATACGGAGAAGGCCGCTTCAACAGCTCTGATGAAGCTAGATCAACACGTGCTCCGAGATCAAACAGTAAGTGAAAACCGCGTGTTAAAAATGTCGAAAAAGTAATACATTCCTTTGCGTTTCCAGATATCCGTTGCAATTTCTGCACCCCCACCCAAGGTAGCTGTGGGCAAAGAGCCCGCTATCGTTGAAAAAATCTTGGGCATGAGCTCAGGACGAAAGCCAAAAGCATCAGCTATTCCCAATCAAAAGCCTCGAATGTCCCTAATCCCAAATGCTGTCCGAAGACAAATTACCTCAACAACTGCACCAACAACAAACTCAGCCAACGGCTCTGCCAAGACGAACGATGACTTTCGCAAATTGCTGCTGCTGAAAAAACCCCAATAAAAACATCAAGAAAGCAATTTTTTTCTAAAGAACCTAAAACGGGAGTTTTATTACAGGAGCAACAACGGAACGCATTAAGATTTGATTTTGATTCCCTTCTTGACTGTCGCCTTGATGCCAGAAACTTCTCCACCATAGCGTTTGGTTTCCTTTCGTACTGTTCGCACAGCACCCTTGCGCCGAATGAGTGCCTTGCGGAACTTGCTTCGATGCTTGACGCGCGGATTGCGTAGCTCCTTCTTGCGGTGTGGCATGAGCCCTTTGTTCTTGGCGATTTGATAAGTGATGCCGCGACGGTCGGCTTCGTCGTTCTCGTCAATATTGGCTCCTTCTTCTTCATTATCGTCGTCACCCGAGGTGCCCTCTTCATCGGAGAGTTTAGCCCGTTTGCTCTCTGGCTCATCGTCATATTCTTCGTCGCTGTCTTCGTCTTCGCCGTTGAATGCTTTCATCATGCGTAGTTTCTTACTTGTCTTTTTGACAATCGGCTCCAGTAGAATGTCCACTTCTTCGCCAGAGTTTATCTTCGCCAGTAAGTTTTCCAATTGTGGCTTCACTACATCTTCATATTTCTGCTGCAGTTGAATGAGGAGCTTCCTCATCTGTACCAATCGCTTGGTGGCCGGATGGTTCTTGATTGGAATTCGATTCGACTTGAGCAGCAGATAGAAAGCAATATTTGTACAGTAAGTCAGAATTATGTTGTTTTTAGTCTGCACAAAGTCTACGATAGGCAGATTTATTCCCTTCTCCGCTGAAAACTCCAAAATTGGATTCAGTAAAGATTGGCTCTCTGCTAAGTGTGTTTGAAAATCTCCAACTAGTCCGGCAAATTCTGGAGAATCTTTTTCAAAAAGCTGCTGCTTTTGTCGTTGTGACATTCCGCTGAGGTCCGACTTGAGCTTGATTCTTTCTTCAGATTTCGTTGATTTCGATTTGTTTTTTGAATCGTCTTCGTCGTCGGTGTCCGCAGTTCCAGTTGGTAGGTCTAAGAAGAAATCTGCCTCATCCAGCTGCTTTGCAAGACGTAGCTGAATAGCCTTGGCTTCCTCCTCTTCCTGCTGGGCTTGTTCTTCTTCCTGTTCATTGTACGCACTGTAATCCTGATCGACAAAATCAGTGTTGTAGTACGAGCGACGTTGCTTGCCCCACGCTTTGGCATCGGGAATGCCGTCATGTTCATCGCCACGCTCAATGTCGCTATCGCCAATTATATCATCATCGTCATCATCATCAGCACTCTCGTCGAAGGCCAGGAGCTCCTGCTTGGGATCAGTTTTCCGCTTTTTGCCCTCGCGCACCTCTTTAAGAATCTGTTTCTCTTCTTCGCTGTACTCTTCTTCTGAGTCTGATAGTTCGTAGGGAACGTCATAGTCCTTGTTATCCAAATACAGCTTGTTCGACATTTATGTTAATTCATTTATTACTTCTTTTAATGAAATAATTTTACTAAAGATGTGTTATAAACACAACAGCACGTGCGGCACTAAAGTGACAGCATGAAATGTCACAACAACTTTTAGGTGTGTTCGTGGAGTAAGCGATGTTTGTTTTTTTTTTCTAGTACTTAACTTACCTAGGTAGGTAGTTACCTAAATTAGGTATAGGTAGGCTCAAAGGGTTGTTGTGAGTTGTGGTCTAGTCAACATTTATTAGCGAAACAAACAACATTTTTATTGAATTCGAAATCAATTCTTTGACGTTAGGACAAAAAGGTCTTAAGTCAAAAAATTGCATTTTGGTTGGGTTTAACTCAATTTTTTTCTCTTTAGTTTGGTATTAACGACTTCAGTCCAACACAACTAATAACTTACCCCCGCATTAATAAACAAATGTGCACAAGTTAAAAATTTGACGAAACTTCTGAATAACTAGTTGATAACTTTTGGGCACCGTTTATTAGTAAGGGGGTTAGTCTCTTTTTGTTAAACAATTTTAATCCCGATTTGCAAATAATTAAATTACTTTCAATATGATTTTACGAAGAACTGCAGTTTCTGACTTAAGACCTTTTTGCTCAACGGCAAAGAATTTTCGATATAGATTTCTTTTCAAAATATAGGTACAAAACTGTTGGTAAATCTCTGCTGCGCAAAGGAATAATGAAATATATAATACAACTAGCGAATAGAAAACCAGTAAATAAAACCCAACGAAACATATTCCAATCTCACGAATGTCAACAAAAAAAGACACCAAGTGACGTGTTCATGTTCGATTGAAATACCAAATGTGAAAGAGATCAAAATCTGAGAATCACAATCAAATAGGTAGGTATCCATACAACAAAAAAACTTGCGCAACCACCTTAGGATACGATTTTATTTTCCAGAGGGCACTAGCATCTTTAAAGAAAATCTAAAGTGACATATGACGTTTCAGCATTTGAAATTTGATTGAATTTGAGTTTGCAGGCGAAAGCAATTCGCACGTGTTTTGATTCAATTTGATCAAAAACTTGAAATATATCAGCTTCCAGTAGATAGTCCAATTGTAAATCACTTTAAATGGGTAAATTTCGGTCCAAGTTAAAGCGACATACCAAAGGCAAAACATGGGCCAAAGGAGAATCGTCAACATCCAATCCCGAGCAAATGAAGCACCGCCTTAAAGCAAAATCGCGATTCTTTCAGCCGAATTTGAGTTTGGGTAAGGTTTTTGGTCCTTAAAATCAAGGAAACAAATTAACACATTAATTCATTGTTAGCTCCTCAAGAACCAGAACCCGGGAAAACCTCACTCACATTGGAGGCAGTTCTTAAACACGAACAACGACAGCTTTACGCTAGCGGCAACAAGGAACCTACGGTTAATGACGTTGCTGGCAGTCTACGTTCCTTTAGTATTAACGATAATGATGGCGATGAAGATATGTCCGAATCCCAGTTCGGAACATTCAAGACATTCAAAACATTCGCTTCGAACTACAGCACCTGCACAAACATGAGTTTCAAAAAACTTCTGTCTGGCTTTCGTGCATCGTCGGATTTGCATAAGGAAATGCTGGCAATTCTGACGGCCTTGACTGAGATTATTAAAGAACGTGGCGGAACAGGTTCGTCTACCGAGTACTTTATACTACTCATGGAGGCAATTGAAGCTAGTGACCAGGATTCGGAGGTAATTGCTGGAATTTCATTGCTAGGAATGGGTATAAAGTCGGTTCCAGTGCCGGTTTTGAGAAAGAGATTCTCTGAAACTGCCCAAACACTGCTGGCAAATCTACAGCGCTTTTTGGAGGCAAACAATCAGTCGGTCTTGAAATATGTAAGTTGTTGCTTCTCGTCCAGATATCAATTTAATTACTGTGTCTCTTCCAGATCATTGGATGCCTTTCGGTGCTACTGCGGGCCCAGGAATACATGACATGGACGTACTCCTCCACATGGCAGTACATCGATGCGATTCTTTCGTTTACAATCCACTCAAAGCCAAAGCTCCGCAAAGCCGCTCAGCATGCCGTCGTATCCATTATTCACGGCAGTTATTTCATGCTCCCACCGAAGCTAGAATCCGAAGGTCCAGCAGATAAGGCACCCGAGTCCTTGAATCGTGTCAAATACCATCCAGCTGGGAGTCGCGTAGTGCGCTTCTGTCTAAATCAGTTTAAACCTGAAACCCTGGCCAACTCTCAGACCACTGTTCTGCACACTTTAACATTGCTGAAGGACACGCTGGCGGGCCTTAAAACCGACGATATTCGGTCGATCTGTGAGAACCTTCTGTCCATCATGACAGCCGCCAATGTCTTGGTGCGAACCAACTGCTTTCAAGCACTTCACACCTTGTTTCTCTCTCGCACTGAGAATCTCAATGGGGCGCTTTGTGCGAAGCTGTTGGCTGCTATCTACGAATACCGCCCAGATCGCTCGGATGTGCGTCAAACTCTAGCATGGCTCACGGTTCTCAAGGAGGGACACATCCACTTGGCTTCTCTTGAGCTGCATTTATGTGTGAATTCGCTGCCGCGCTTGGTAGATATTTGCACAACTGATCTCTGGATGTCAGACAGATCCGAGATTGTCACAGGGGTGTCCAACATAATCAAGGAAATTCTTCAGGAATGCGTGAAGCCGGCTTGTGCCACCCACGACCTCGCTGAGCAGTACCGCTTTCCTATAACGAAAATAATCAATCTAATTAACAAGGTCCTTTCTGCGCCTTTTGGAGACGTCGCCAAGTATGTTATCCTGACGTTCTCGATAGTGTTCGACATTTGTGGAGAGTTTTTCAGGTGAGCTGGCATAAGCGGGTCCCTATCTTGCGATATTATATGATTCTCCCTCCCACAGCAAGGAACTGACGACAGCACTGGCTACCCTAGCCAATCGCTACGACACCCAGAGCTCGCTGCGCATTCATATCGAACACTCTATAATATCCGCCATTAAAGCGATGGGTCCAGAGAGTGTGCTGAAAACCGTTCCCCTTACGAATGCCAAAGGAGAGGTTCTGCTGGAGAAGTCATGGCTTTTGCCACTTTTACGCGAAGGCGCCACTGGAGCGACATTCAAATTCTTCAAAGATGTCATCCTGCCGCTCGCTTTGGACTGCAACAACAAGTGGAATCAATACACACAGGACAAGCAAGTCACACTTTCGCATACCTATGAGCTGTTGTGTTGCCAGTTGTGGGGTCTGTTGCCTGGTTTCTGTCGCAATCCAAAGGACCCGGAGAACTTCCGCATGATTGCCCCAACTCTTGGCAATGCCCTCGACAACAATCCGGAGTTCCGAGCCCCAATCTTCGATGGTCTAATCGAATTGATCGCCTGCGAAAATGCCGAGATTCGTGAAGTCCTTGCAAAGTATTCGAAAAACTTTCTGCCGCGTCTCTTCAATGTGTATACACAAAAGCCGAATGGAACCTACGAAGGGGACCTTCGCAAAAAGGCCTTGGAAGTCATCCAGGCCTATGTGACCATAACGCCAGAGCCAGTGTTGAGGGAACTCTTCGAGTCCGCGAAAGCCCAACTGACCTCCACGCAGACGGGCACTTTCGAAAACGACTCCATTTTCGATATCAATTGCGCCCTGGTGCTGTATCAACCCGAAGACGTGATCAAGAGTTTTTTTGAGACGTTCATAGTCCCCGTCCTTAAGAACGAGAAATCAAAAATCGTCGCCAAGGACGATCAGAAGTTAAAGAAGCAACAACGGAAGACGTATGAGTAAGTATCAAACTCGACTAAAAACAGCAAGCAGCATTCGACAGGTTTCGCTCATCTATTTCAGACTCCTCCGTGACATCCTTACGTCGACTGTACCGCAGTGTAAGAAATTCAGCAAGAAGAATGTAGTCGCCCTTCAAAAATTATTGTTGGAAGCTTTCGCCACCAGCTGCTCTGTGTGCCAGGCGGCACGTTTAAAGTAAGTTCCAATACAACACAGTCCCGAGCCTCTGATCACATGTTTTCTCCACCTTCACCAGATGCCTGAAGATTCTCATAGAGAATCGCAAGACCTTGACCGTCAACGACAAGATTGTGGTGAAAACAATCCCCGAAGCTATCGTCTCCTACAGGGAATTCTCCACACGAAAGGAGAACATTTCAGAGGAGATCATCAAGCTGGTTGGCAATCTCTACCAAGAAGCTGAGAAGCTCAACGATTTCATTGATATTCTGATGGCTGGCTTTGCTGGCGATGAGACCATCATCACAAATACGATTTTGGCCTTTCGCTCCGTGGTGCAGAATTTGGGTAAACACTTGACTATCAATACTCTGGAGTTTGTTCTGGATCAGGTTTTGGTGTTTATCGTGCAAAAGAGTCGAGCGCAAGCTGAAGCCGCTGTGGCTTTCCTCATTACCCTCATTAAGGTGATGCCCTCGCCGCTGATTGCTAATCATTTGGAAAATATTGTAAGTATGGCAACTGACCAGAGAAAGCATAACTGACAACCTGCTCTATTGCAGATGAAATCTCTGTCAGCCATGATGTCCGACACGAAGCGGTATTGTCGCATTCAAATTGGCTATCTGCTGAAGAAGCTGTGCAAGCGATTTACCGCTGAGGAATTGATCAAATTTGTTCCCGGCGACGATGAAGTCACTCATCGTCGACTGAAGAAGATCCGCAAGCAAATGCGACGTGATGTCCGTCAAAAACACGAAGAGGACAGCAAAGATGAAGACGATGACACAGAAGATGAATTCGTGCCGGGACTGGAGAAGAAGAGTGTCACGTAAGATCGTATTTATTTTGAGTATCTTTAAGGGATTACTCACTCTTTCAATGTAGGATCGACGACATCCTTGAAGACTCTGACTCCGATCTTCCAGAAGAAATGGAAGACGATGCTGCAACAGAGAAGGCCAAATCGAAAAAGAAGTCGAAGAAGGAACAGGAAATGTACATTCGGGAAGATCCCGAAGACATTGTCGACTTGGCGGACATTAAATCGATTGGAAATGTTCTAAGTAAGTCGCCTCGATGAGTCCACCTAGAGGTGTGTTTGTCATTTAACCCTTCTTGTTCTCCTAGCAAACATGCCAAGCACATCCTCAGCTACAGCGTCCACAGAGAAGAAACAGAAAGACAAAAACCGCGGCTTCAAAACAGCCGACGATGGAAGACTGATTATAAGTGATAAATTTGCCGACAGCGGTTCAGGTGATGACAGCAGTGATAACGAAGATGATGAAGCTGCCAAGAAATCAACAAAACGAGGATTAGAAGACGACAGCAGTGACGGTAAGTTGGAACTTTACTTTTGAGCTTGGAACCTGCATTAATCGGGAATTGTGCTTTCAGAAGAAGAAGCTCCAGCTGCTCCAAGCCGCAAACGCAAAGCAGTGGACTCGCTGAGTATGAAATCCGGACGCACAGCAACATCACGTTACACTGCTGGTGGTAAGGGCATTCACAGACCTGTGGCGGCGTCCGTCAAATCCGGACACACTGGCTATTCAGTGCAGACCACAGCGTCTATGTACTCGACAAAGAAGGCCCAAGGCGATATGAAAAAGAAAGGCAAACTGGATCCCTATGCCTATATTCCACTGAGTAGGAATGTTCTAAACAAGAGGTGAGTTGGGTCTGCCCTATACTTGAGAATCAACTCCAAATACCCCATTTACAACCTTCATCTCTTTGCAGAAAACGAGCCAAGCACGTTGGAACCTTTAAGGGCATAGTGAAGGGAGCCAAGAAGGGAGCGTCTAAAGGAGTCAAAAACAGGATACAGAAGAAATACAAAAAGCAATAAACAACCGCATACCAAATGCACATGTAAAAAGTAACCGAAGGAACCAACAAATTGTTTGGTTGATTTTTTGTTTTATAAATCACAAAATCATTTATTTATTTTAAATAAATAGCATGTGTACAAAAATACTTTAAATATTGTTTCCCAATAATTTCAATTGATCACAACAGCATGACGACCTACACACTGGAGCTGCAAACGTTTTACTCAGTACAATGGCCATTTTGTGGTCGGAAATACTCCTCCACGATGTGCTTGCAATTCCATTTGTCGCCGACCATTGTCTCCTCGTAGAAATGCAGTCTATCGTCGGCGTCGATGAGTATGACACTATGCGTTCGGCTACCATAGCCAGCATCGAGGATTTTCACGTTGATTGCACTTAAATGCTCGCCCCAGTTGGGCGCGCGACCGGCCAACTCCTCGTCGGGCCAATGTTTTTGTTCGTCCTTTAGCAAATTCATGCACTCTTCTACGAGATTCTCCTGAGATGGTTTAGCATCTGTTTTTAGGTATTTACCGATGATTTCCCTAAAGCGTTCTCGACCTGCCTTAACCTTTTCAAAGGGACTACTGCTCGGACTGTTACCAAAGCCATAACATTCGGAATCATTAAATGACGTTAACGCCTTTGGCGCGTTGCTACATAGAGTAATGGATGGTGGAGAGGATCCCCTTTAGAAGGAAAAAAAAAGTTACACATACGCCCGAGTGACGAAAATAAAAACTCACTTCAACTCGATGGCAACAAAGTTAAACGCCGTATACTTCTCGCAGTCGTCCAACAGCCCTCGATTGTACTCCTCAGCGGACAGATCTCCAGCAACATAATCCGACACAATCATTCCACGGCCTAGTAAGAGATTAGTTGAGGATGTGCATGTTGCTTTTGAAATGATTGCATGAGATAAAAATTGTATGTGCACAGCAGGGTGTGGGGATTGTGTGAGGTTATTTTTTGTTTGGCGGCAATAATTTATTTAACCAAGTTAGTCTCAAGAAAAATATTTTTTCTTTTTCAAATAAAAAGCCAATCATCTACTTGAACAGGGTTAGAGTGTCACTCACCTTCGGCATTCTTGGGCTTTGGCTCTCCGGTGACATTCAGCAGAGCGCCGAGTTTAAAAGTGTCATTCTTACCACTAACGGCTAGCCATGAGCCACCTTCGCGTCCGGTTTGCAGGTCAATGCCTAGAAAAGTTGTGTGAATAAAATTTAAATTTCATTAAAGTGGCATGTTACCTCCGAAAACATGTGGAAACTTCTCCCATCTATCTGCGTCGAGGGTTTCCCTTGAATAAAACTCGTCTCGATTCGAAGCGACAATTAGTTTAAGGCCATTTGGGCCAGGACTCGAATTTACATAAAAGAATATTACGCACATTGTGGGTATCGTCTCAGTCTCGACTTTGAACTTTCTTTTGTGCTGCGCAAAGACAAAGAAAACGAAATAGTGAGCCTTCACGAATTACGACTGCAAAGCGCTTTCAACGAATTACCCAATTAAAGTGCACCGTCAGCCGTCTGTTGAAGCTCGGATCGAAAAGAAAACCTTAATGAGATCAAAAAATATGAATTAGTTGAGTGTTTATTTTTGTTTTCCGGCAATCAATGATAATGACAGTTGGAAAGAAACAAAACAACAACAAAAATATATGTATGGAGCCAACTGATTTGGGTTGAGGCGTTTTGGTGCTATTGTGAATTGGACTGATTTTAATCAACTGCTGAACAAAGTGTGTTCGTTGAGGTGCTGCAATTTTAAGGTTTGATATGTTTGACGAGGGAACCGTTTTCAATTTTAATAAATTCATTTAGATGTTCACATTTAAATCTTTTGCGTGAGTTTACACATAGGCACGACACGCTTGTGATTCTCAGTTGAACTCACCCGCATAAGGGAAATCTTTTTCCACTAAACTTCAAGTGAACGAAATGACAGTCTGAATTGTATTCGAAATGTCAACCATTTTATACATAACCTAATACGAAACTCCAATTGTAAAATTAGTTGAGAAACCAACCGCTTTAGTTGACTTGCCCCCGTGTTAATAAACGCTGCGTAAAAGTTATCAACTCGTTGTTCAGCAGTTACGTCAAATATTTGTATGCTTTCTGATGTCTACTAGCTAACTTACTTGTGCACATTTGTTTATTAATACGGGGGGCTGGTGAATTGAATTGATTGTGATTATGGAATATTCACCAGTCCACCAGAATAAACAAATAAATAGTTTCTACAACTCATATTCGACGTAGCTAGTTTTTATGAGTTTTCCGTGTAATTTTTATTGTTGTATGAACGGCTGAACTGCGAGTTAACTAATAATAAAACGGGACATAAATAAAACCACAAAAAAAGAAAGAAAATACAGCTAAGAAATTGACTTACGTTCTCTTAAGTAAATTAAGTTCAATGATTGCACAAAAATTGGGAAATGATGAGTTAAAAGAATTTCGAGGAACACATCTGTCAGGAAACAAAACTTTGACACAATTAACCAAGTCATATGCAAATTTGCGATTTTTGTCTCAAAAAAATACAATCTAACGACGACAAACGAATAAAACAACGGTTTTCTTATCTATATTTATTTTTCGGTATTGGGACCGAGTCCGTATCAAGTTAAATAATTTTAAAGGTGACAAGCACTATAAACGAATTTATCATTTCGTTATCTGCGAAATATTACAAACACAATTCTGTAATCAGTTGTTTGGTTTGGTTTGCAGTTACGATATAGATTATCGTAATTGCAAACCAAATTGCTCAAGACCATGTTCCCGTTAATGATTCTTAAGCAGTTCATTTGTCATTAATGTCGGGTTAGTTGTCTTAACTTTAAACATTTCACTTTTGTTTTTGCTTTAAAGGTAAGGAGCTCAAACTAGATGTTCAAATATAGCTGTGTTACATCTGCACATATGTTTTTCTGAATTTTACTTCTGAAAGAAGTTTGGAAAAGTGATGTTGAATTATTTTTTTTATTTACTCTAGTAGATGATTGTTCATATTCACCTCCAGTAAATTACGAAATGTTTACTTAATCTTCTTCACTCGCTTGACATGATTTAAACACCCACGGAGAGATATTTTTTGGGCCTTTCCAATGAGAAGCTCGTATCACTGTGTCCGATCTGCTTAATAACAAACTCCAAACAACCTTAAATACTACTAAGGTGTTGATAACAAACTAGACACCAGAGGCAAGGTATTACCTGGACTTGTTTTTTGTGTAGTTTATTGCAGCCATTCAATTCTCTTTCGACTTGGCAATACCTACCGCCACATTGACTTTTTACGTTATCAAAAAAACAAAGGAACGGAAATTAGAAATTCCCTATTGTGCTTTGTGCACTTGTGTTTTGTGTATTTGTATTGGGATTCGGTATGCTCTTATTCGAAAGAGATAAAACTCTTACTAAAATTTATGTTCCATTATCCATTCCAATTTCCAACCGATTCTTTTTGCCTGCCTTTTGCCTTAGCCTTTCCCTTTGCTTTGCGCTATATAATTGCCTTTGTTCGATGACACTCAGCAGTCAGCACTCACTCTCTTAAAACACAAAACCAACACCACCATGCACCAGCTTTACGAATGAAATGACGTTTCAGTTCCATTCTGATTTCGCCATATGAAAAGGAATGGCCATAGCCAAGTGAAATTCGAACATTGAATCGCGCACTAGGGAAAACATTGCTTCGGTTGATTCTTTGCTGCGGATATTCAGTGAAATTTGTACATGGTATGGAATTTTAACAGACGGACAGTGTGCGAAAACGTATGGAATGGACTTTGTGTGATTCATTTTTGTGGATGGAAATATTAAAATAAAAATTTCTTTGACAGTTCGGGCAAAAGTAAGTGCGATGTGTAAGCGTGACGAGTGACGTATTTTTTTTTGTTCACATTTTTAATAAATTGAACGAGAGAACAGAGAAATAAAAAGATTATAAGAGCACAACACACAAACACAAGTGCAAATGCGTTAACTAAGTTGCCAGACCTGCCGAATTCGGCGTGTGTTTATTTTGCTCGGGCGTATTTCGTATTGCTATCTTTATTTTATATTTTCCATTTCCCTTTTATTATCTACTCTGTACTCTGTACTCTTCTTCGAATTCCTCATAACTCTGTAGTCTGTACTTCTTTTTTATTTGCTCTGAACTGAATACTAATTCCACTACACTGCAAGAAATTTTGTTTTTCATTTTAATTTGTACCCCGAGTGAGAAAAACACTGGTCGTCGTCGGTTCGGTGCGTGGAACGAGAAAAATCTGTGATTTATTTGTGGAATTTTTGTTGAGACATTTTTTTTTTATATTTTTAGAACTTGTGGTAAAGCAAAATTATTATTTTTTTTTTTGGAATTCAATAAATGTATGAAATTGTAAAGTGATCTTTCGAGTGAAACAAAGAACAAAAAAAGTGAAAAAATAAGAAGACATTTGTGCATCCGGTTGCTGCAATACCTACCTGCTTTATTTTCACCACTAATTCTCAAAGGTAAGTACGTACTAGATTTGTAATAATAAAAGTGACAGGCGGCGTAAATCAGTGCAAGAAATATGTATATGTATTACATGGGGCAGACATTGCTTATTGTGTCCGTGGTTTATTTTCTCAGTCGAGTTATTAGGTAATTCGTGTTGGTGTCAGTTTTCTATATGTGCCCCTTTGGCTGCGATTAATGTTCAAAAACAGATTGTGTCATGAATTATATATCTACGTACGTACCTATATCACTTGATAAAATATTTGATTAATTTTTATTTATTTGCTCAGTGTGCGCCCTTTGGGAAGGAGGAACAAATTACGTAGGAAGTAGGAACTCAGAAAGGTCCAATTGGACATCCATAATTACTGACACAAGATACAAATTCAATTTCCAAGCTACTGAAAAACATTACTCATTCTTTTCGTTTGGTTATAATTTCTCTCGTTCTCTTTTGACGTGCCGTGCCCGTCCCGTGTCACCGTGTGCCGCGCCTGTTGTTTAGCTTTGGATTTCAGTGCTCGCTCACTTTTGGCGATTTGCTTGGTTTGATAGTATAACTGTGTTTCTCCGCGTGTAATCAGGGTTCATTTCATGCATGCACATGGCATACATGTGCAAAGTGAGAAAAAAAATCACTTACTTTACTATACTGAGCTGCTGTTCGCCACGAAGGTTATCTATCTCTTTCGTGCTAGTTAGCAAAAAGCGATTCTCCATTGCTTTGCTTTCGACGACGACGGCGGTGTCGGTGATCTCAAATGATGTCAAAGCTTTGATAAAGAGAACAAACAATGATTGGCGTGTACGTACACAAAACACAACACATCAACACATGGGAGATGGGACAGGCGGCGGCCGCATTTCATACAAAGAAAAGAGGCAAAAGAAGGCGGTAAAATTTTCATGTGCTTCTTGTTGAGTATCTGGTTGATGTATCGCACTTGCATGGGTAGCAATAGAAGCATGCGGCTCCAATATGATTGGTGTTGCCAGGTGCCGATTTTGCTTCCTACCTACTTTAAATGCAATTGGGCAGTTCCTGACAACGTCAGTGTCAAAAAAGGAGAAAAAAACCAAGTGACAGCTAAACAACTTGTAGGCAAATAAGGCAGATCTTACATGGCTGTAGCATAATTACGTTGAAAAGCTACTGAAAAGTTAATAAATAAAGTGCAAATAACGAAATAAAAGTTGAAACTTACTTGGTAAAAGCTGAATTGAATTGTTTTTAACAAATTTTGAACAAAAAAACTACTTTGGCCATTGTAAATCTACTTTTTTATTATACAAGTCCAAGCACATCTGTGAAATTATGGATGAAACGTCCACAATTGACTTCTATTTATAAGTCCAGAAATCCATTGCGACATGTAGCAGGTGTCACATAACATTTCAGACTTCCAAAAGGAAGCAGGCTATAATTCCAAAATTATTTTTATCACGTAGGTAGGTACTTACCTCCAAATAAAAACCAGAAACATAAAAAAACTACGATTTCGTTTCTGATTCATTTTTTTTATTACGTTTTTGAAACAATCTTGAATTTTTTTTTAAATAAATTAAAGTAGTGAGCCATAAGACAACAACCAATGTGTCTGAGTTCTAAAGAAAGCTTTAAAAAATGAGTTTGTTGGCGAATTGGCTGACATTTTCTTTTGCTTCTAATATAAGTATATTTAAGTGTTAAAATATAAAAGAAGTTCATTTCAACCGACTTCAGCTTGTAAAACTTAATAAATTGCCCCCTTATTAATAAACGCTGCGTAAAAGTTGTCAACTCGTTATTCAGAAGTTACGTCAAATTTTTGTATGCTATCTGATGTCTACTAGCTAACTAACTTGTGCACATATGTTTATTAATACGGCGGTTGGTGTTTAATAAAGTAACGTAGTGTCAGATAGCCAGAACTATAAGTAAAGTACTAGATTTGTCTAGACTCGATAATACCTGAACGTAAAAACTTGATTGGTCGGTCACTTTTCCAATGACAGAGGAATGCCAGCTTGGTACTCTGTCAAGATACTCTTGACTAGATTTGTTGGCAACCCCTCCATAAAAGTCAACTGTACAAACCAGAGACAATACTGGTCTCCAACTTCGGCCGATTTCCCGTTACTTGCCTACAAGCTATATTTCTATGGGGTGGCAAATGCTAAGTGCGCTTGTATTGTTACATAGAAATTCGTATTGACAAATGTCACGTAACTTCAGAAATTCCGGCTCACAAATACACTCGCACCTTGCATAATGCCACTTCCGCTTTGGGCAAAGTGGCTTGCAGCGTTCATAGAATTTTATCAGTTAAATTTGAAATTGTTCGTTACGTGTGAATAATATTTTTTTGTAGGAAAAAGTGTACATTTGCTTAAAATATTTACAAAAAATTAATAATGTAGATTGATTGAGGGAAAATAAAAACATTTTGAGCCAATTTTCTTCATTATTAAAGAAAAATGTACACACGAAATCGAAGTTAATTATATCCAAAAGAAGGAAATACACAACCATATTTGTCCTTATATACATATTTCCATTATGTAAAACATTTCCTTTAGATAGTTTTATTAACCACACAAATCAAATTATTGACCTTTAAAAAATTTATAATTACTAACCAATGGCATTCAGTTCTGCTAAAATGTGGTATTCCCGAACTCTTGCACATTTCCCCACGGTTGCCGAGGTTGGCAGCATTTATTTTTGTATGTGTTTGCATGTCACACTGATTCCCATTTGACATAACACCGATAGGAATACAAAATGGCGAATTTGAAAAAAAAACTGAGGGGGCCAGCGGCAAGCGGATTGTGAGTTGGGGGTCTAAGTATGGTTTGTCTATGGTACAAACTGTTCTCGTGACCAATGTAGTTCTATCAAAACTGAGACAGCTGTCAGACTAACTTAACTAGATTCTTGAACGTCCACATTTATTTTTCGAACTAAGGTTTTATTTACAATCCCCTTCAGTAAAAATGATTATTGAAACGTAAATTGATGGAAAACAAGTTCTTAGTTAAATTGCTGTGCAAAAAAGGTTTCAGTCTTCAGTCCTCCAGTTTCTATTTTTTTTTTTCGATTAAATTGAAATTTACCGCGCTTTGCCAATTTCCTTCTTCCATTCCGAAATGTATACCTACCTTTTGAGTAAAATGAAAGCTCAACTGAATATCGCCCTGACGTCTGACTGGACTAAACCGATAACTAATCATCTTTAGCTTACAAATAGTTGAAGACCACTTACTGTCTGCATGGCAACACTGTGTGACCAGGCGGGGGTGATGCCCGGTGGGTGCATATACGTACTAGCATTTTTTCTCTGCATGTGTATTCATTTACTTCAAAGTGCGATAACAAATCCCCGTACTAAGCAATCCGAAAACGTTTACACTTGTTTCTACTTCAACCATATGGTGTTAATTTCGAAATAGAATAGACTCAAAGGCAACACAAGAGGGAGATAATCAGCGGCAGTAATAGGTAGTAGGAAAAATCCAACAAAACAATAAAACACCAGCGCCCCTAGTATCTGGATCTGATATACGCTGTCACTTGCACAAAGCACTGAACAGAACACACCAAGCAGCAAGCACCCACCAACAAGCCAGCCCCAGCAGTCGAGCAAGGGAAAGTGAAACAAAGAGATTATGAAAGCTTTGGTTGCACTCGTCGTGTCGTCGGTGTCGTTGGTGTCGTTAGGCAAAACCTGATGTTGTACTTCCCAAAGGAGGGAAAGCGCGTTGGACCGCATTGTTGTTGTTCTGCATGGCCCGCACAGTGTAACCGATTTGGAAAACAGGTTGCTGCTACTGGGAGAGCCATTCAAAAGAGAACGACAGCAAAATCCTTGAACAAAAGGCAAATTCTTCCCTTCCTACGCCTGCCATCTGCTCGCTCCTGTTTTCCCAGGCAAGGACAGAAGGACAAAGAAAATATTTCCATTTGTTTGTCTGTTCTGTTTTCCTCAGGTGGGCTTTTTGCACCTTTGTGCAGCAAAGTGCGAGGTTTCTCACCTTAGAGATTAGATTCATATCTGTGTGTGTTTTGTTTGTGGGATTTGTTTAATTTTTGCTTATTTTGGGCGCGCTCTCGCTTGGCCAACTTGTTTTTCGTCTTTTAGGTTGAATGTACGCGCGAACGTCACTAACGTCACCCATCGATAAAACCCGACCAAGCAAACTTGTTTTTGTTCTACAACCACCCTGAGTCTGAGAGTCAGAGTAGTGTCAGTGAGTAGCATGCCTGGCTCTCTTATCGCTGGTATATAGACACAGACATAATGTGCTTGTGTACCCAGATTACTATTTTAGTACCGCGTTAAGTGTTGGAAAGGCATTTAATTTAGAAACAACAAAAACACTTGCGCCACGAGTGTGGTGGTGTTTTTTTTTTTATTCTCCTTGCTTCTTATTCTCCATCGCAGTCGCGATTCCAAGAGATATGTGTTGACCTTGAAGCAAAAAGAAACATTTCAAACAAAAAGCATTTTTGGGTTGGTATTTTTGGCAACACACCGATCTTGACATGCTTATGGCTGGGAGAACGCTTAGCAAGTCGCTAGGTTATGGTCAAGGATTTTTACTTTATTCATCGCTTGCGAGCGAAAATGTGTGAGTGAGAGAGACGTTTCTGACTTGCCCAGGTGACTTTATGCTGAAAATATGCCTTTTATCATGAATTGAGTTGGACTTGGACATTGTTTTTCTCGAAATAGTTGCTGACTAATTGCACAGGAAATTGGCTATTGGTGGGATATGTTTCCGATGCTTGGGATTGCGGTTGTTTTGAGGTAGATAGGTACCTACCTATAATGTGTTCAATGTCACGTAGCATATGACGGAATTCGAACGAGTTTCTGTTGTCACTAGAACAATCCAGCGGTATTTACTAACTTGTGATACTTTAGTTGGGGAATTTAAAGAAAAATACCGTCACATCGCCCGAATGCAATAACTACCTATACATTTTTCCACATAAGTCCGGTGAGATGGCGAACCTTGTGAATCGTCCAAGTCGGGACTAAAAGATAAGCCTAGCAAAGCAACAAATTGTAGTCGTCTCGTCAATAATTGTTTCCGTTTTTAAAAATTGTATGATTATTTGTGGAAGCAGCTTCAACTGTTTAACCGAAACGTTGCTCCTTTTGGAAGTCTTTCGTTTCGACAAGAGTCCATGGCTCAGCCCAGAACTTGCTCCAATCATTCCTGGTATTTTTTACCAGGTAGACGACTTCTTGAATGCGCCATCCCTGCTCAATTGCAAAAGCCCTCAACTCGTCTGAAATCCTTTGGCTTGCTAATTTCATTTACCTCATTCAAGTGATGCGTGTTTTAAATGTACCGCCTATAATACTTGCGTGTGACAAGTTTGCCGTAACAAGTTTGCAAAACAACTCATGTGTCATGTCACTCGATCCCCACATGCTGAAGGGACACACAAATTGTGGATGCGATATATAACTCCCATGTATAGGTTGTTGTTGTGCCCTACAATGTGTGTGGTCCTTTTTCGCACAGCAGTCGCAATCACCCAATTACCCCTCTGGAGGCGGCAGATTGCCAAATACTGACCGGATCATCGCCCGCCTAAGGGTGGTTAGGTTATAGCTGTTGATTCTAATGCTGCCTCATAACAAGATTTATATAAAAAATAATTGATTACTATCAATCATTTTTTATCTGTGGTAAGCTCAGTCATCTGGGGTGCTGGATATGTGAATGTCTTTCTTGTGGCAATGGTACAGTGGTCGGATTATGTTTTTGGTGTCGGAGGGAGCACAGGCATTTTTTCCTCCCAATAAAAAAAGGGTCTTTCTGGTTGAATGCCAATTGCTTTTAGCAAGAGTAAACATGCTTTACACGAATGAATTGATTTGTAGTTAATCGATGGGGTGACATGTATGGAATTGTGTTTAAATATAGCCAAGATGTCATATTTAAATCAATTATTTGAAGGGTGTCATTGCAAATCGATGAGCTCGCACTGGTTGTGAGAAGCTTGGTTCCACAGGCTGAAGGGCGGATTTCTTGTTTTTTTTTTACCTTCAACTTCGCTCCCAATTCCAAAAATAGGTCGTATAAAGAAGCCCATCATTAGCTCATCTTAAGCCGCGTGGTTTGTCCCGGAAAAACATAAATAACCACCTCTCGCGAACGTCTGTCAAAAAGTATAACTGTCATGAAAGACCCTCTCAATTAGCTGTTTGGGTTTGACATAAAATTGTAAATCCAAAAATAAAAAAACCCACACAAATTGAGTGGTTGTGAGAAGCCTGACCTAGGGTCCCTACGGACCTGTTGCGCGAACTACTTACATGCATTTAATTTGTTTGTCCAAATTGAAGTTGCAGCTTTTTCCGCCAGATCTACACTGAGTAGCCATTCGGGTTGTTGAGTTTGTTTGTTCCTAACCCCCTCATCAAGGTTACTGCTGTCAATATTAGTCTTTGACAGATGCTTATCATCCACTGGATCAAACGAGTACCTACCTAGTCACAGCAAACAGAGTCTGCAACTTGTGAAAGGCTGTATTTATTTGAACGTCAAAACCAGCTGACATTAGCAGTCAGTAGGTTTGTTTGACGTGGGCCCTAGTGCGCACTAGTACGCACTGGGTTAACCCTAATGCGTTCGATGTAGCACTAAACTCGCCCTGGTACTGAAAACCTGTGTTTGACATGGCTTCTAGGGCACCCTAGTTGTTCCCTGAACTGACCCCAGTTAATTTGTGGGGGCAAGAATTCAGTGCTGAGTTTTGCTGTCATTTCGCTTGCTGTCATTTCATTTTCAAACTCGTCATATATATTGCGAACACTTTTATCAACTATTTGCAATATACAAACCCAAATTCAGAATTAAGTTCACTCATTTTTAACTATAAACGGGAAATAGTGTTACCAAAAGATAAATATTTGTCAATATTAACAGCTGACAGACTTCAGGACAACGTTTTGCGTTCGATATAGAAGTCGAATTTTCAGGGTAGTGCAGGGTTTTTGACAGGTTTGAAAATTAGCTGACACTTCTCAGTGCGCACTAGTGGGCACTAGTGCTAGCCACGTCAAACAAACCTAGTGTCACCCATTTTATCATATTTTTTTTTTTGACACAAAATGTCACTATTGCAAATCGCACTTTGACTTGTAAAACACTCTTACTTACTTGTGTTCAATTGTAAAAGCACCAAAAAATCCAACAAATAAAATGTCAATATCTCGGTTTTAGAAACAAACAAAAGAACGAGTTCACAAAAACAAAAATTAAAAATAGACCAATTAACATAATAAATTACAATAAACAACAAAGTAGGCAAGGCAAACAAGCAAAACCAAAAGCGTCTATGTACTTATTTTTGGAAGTCCACACAAGTGAATGCATTAAGTGAGAATTTATTAACCAAAAACGAATACAACACACATACTCGTCGCAGTCTTGACACTTTTGGCGACCATGAAGAGCTCACTTTCTTTTTGCATCTGTAATTGTATTAGTTGTGGCAGAAAAGTCTATGCATGCATGCTCTTATTGTCTTTTGATCAGAAGTTCGGTGGAAAGTTTCTGGATCAATCTCGTTAAGGTTAATTTGTATTTGCAATGACATTTATTTAGATTGCAGCTGAAAATCGAACGGCAAACATGTGACATTCAGTAAACCGCGCGATATCCAGCTGTCATGTGCGAATGCGAACGTGCTAATGGACAAATGCAAAATGGCACTCTATGTGTTGGGGTTTTTTCAAAGTCCGCTTTCTTGTTTACGTTCTTATACCCACGCGGGGGTTATTGAGTACTTTTTCACACGAACGGTCAAATTGCGGGGGGCGTATGCGCAACTTTTCTCTATCGCCCACGCTGCCCTTTTGGACGAATATTTTGAATAAATGTTGAAAACAATTTAGCAGATAAAAATTGCCAAAACCCTCAAAAAGCTCCACAACGAGCATATGAACACAAAAGTGTAAACAATTTGCCACAAGCGCGCGAAGTGGTAGTGCAGCCGCCAACCCGCCATGTGATGTCAGAAATAAAACAAAAATGAGAGCACATGCTTAATGCTGTTGTTGACTCTTGCATTCAAGTGTCAGTGTATGTACAAGCGGATGGAAAGCATAGTAATGAATACAGCTTTTATCGTAAAGCTAATGTGGGTGCTGTCTGCGTTTTGTTGAAAGGGGAAGGGCTACCTACGAGTATATGGCTCATTCGAATTTGCTGTCAAAAATGTCCGAGGGTGTTTGTAAATGTTAGACAATCATCGAAATTAAAAACAACGTTTCGTTTTTGCTTATTGCGACGTAACTTATTACCCAATCGTCTTTGAGCGTCACGCCGGCAATGTCCTGAATGATGGCTGTCTGAAAAGCGCATACTCCGAAAAGTATGCTACTATGTGTCAACTTGTGGCAAGCATTGCTTTTACTCTGTGGGGTAAAACAGAAGAACACAGATTTTCCTTTGAGGATTCAATTATGAGGAATGGTAGCTATCTTTGTCCAAACTTAATGCCAACCATGTCGCAATTACGCTTACTAATCCAACGCTCGAAAAGCTTGCTTTGTGCTTTTTTTTTTTCGTTCTTCTCTTTTCCAAACTCAGAGGCAGAGCGTGCGATGACAGTGAGTGTGGTGTGACAATTTTATACCAAAAATGGAATGACTGTTGATAAAATATAACGATGACGCGAGAAGTAAGCCGAGTTCTATCATGGCAGCCTTAGGGAAAAAACTTGATTTTCTGTTTGGTATTTGTATACATAATAATCGTTTCTCATATGGCGAAATGTTATGTGGCATGCCACTCTCACACTGTCATCTTTTCGGTCAGCCTACCTAACTTACACGCGTAATGTGTTTAACGGGTGATCTGCTGGGGGAAAGGGGCAGCAATCGGTTACATCGATTGACGTGTTCTTTACAAAAGGCGCGGATAACAGACTACTGTGAGTTGGGGAGATTTCGCCATTGGAAAAAAGCTTGCCGAAGAAAATCGCACGAGTGTGAGCCTACAAGTTGACGTGTGTTTGTAGTTTTTTTTTTGTATTTTTTTCAGCTTCGTATACTTTATGTGCCGGGCTCGTTTTGTCTTATCATTATATGAAGGATAGAAACAAAATGAAATTGCTTTTGCTAATAAGTGGTAGGCACATAAACAAATGAAATAGGTTCTATGCGGTTAAATTGCCGGTTTGAAATGTTATTGACCTTTGAAAAAAAAGGCAACTACAGCTCGATTGTAAGCTACAGTGACCCCCGTATTAATAAACAAATTTGCACAAGTTAGTTAGCTGGTAGACATCAGATAGCATACAAAAATTTGACGTAACTTCTGAATAACGAGTTGACAACTTTTACGCAGCGTTTATTAATAAGGGGGTGAGTGTATAAGGTATAATGTACAGCCACTGTTCGCAATTTGTCCTCGTGATTTGACTACATATTTAGGTTTTTTTTTTAACGACTTAGGTTGTCAGTTTTTCCTCCTCCAAATAGTTATTTCAGTCAAATTGTCTTTGTGCTTTTGAAAACTAGCAAAACGCTTTGGGTTTTCCATCATACACTGAGACTAACGCTGATGTTTTCGAAAATTGCCCTCTTACGTATATTTTTTTTGGGGGCGAAATAAGAATTAGTTTGACACATGTGCATACGAGTGACATTTGTGTTGTTAAAAACTCTAGCACTAGCACTCGTTGACATAAAGCAGAACTGTCAGAATAAGGTTTCTGTAGGGCATTCTCGGTTTTTCGAATTTTGACCATAATTATGTTTTCCAAAGTGCAGTTCACATCTGACGTTTTCGACAAATCTCCCCCCCAGCCGAGCAAGGTTTTAACATCCCTGACCAAGAAACATTAAGTCCATATCTGCAACGACGATTTTTGTCGTTTATTTCAAAACTAGCTGTCATTGTGATTAGATTATCAATAGAGTTGCACAATTGCGTTTGGTAATATTGTTCTTTTTTTCCACCCGTGCTTGTACCCATCTGTCAAAATATAATATTTTCTCAGATTTTGTGTGTTCCAAATAAAATAAATTACAAAATTAAATAATGCCAGCCACATAAGTCCAGTTGACAGTTCAGTCTCTGACAGGAACAACAGCCTATTGGCAAGCACAAACCCTCTAAAAAGCACCAACAAAATCCCTTTCCGACAGAGAAAACGTCATTGGGGTATACTTAATTCGTATTCCCAATTTAATCGACCTGCAAAGTTAGTATCACATGTTTGGATCTATTATTTCATTTCATCTGAAACAAATTTTCTATTGATTACACGATTACAGCATTTCTTTAATGACAGGAATTTTATTTTAAGTTGCCTTCTCTATCTGTCATCCTGATCTAATCTAGTCCATTGCTGGATTACCTATATATACACAAACCAACAATAAACATTTGCATATTCGCTGTCAATAACATGCATAAACGCTAAAAGGAACAACAGGAACTGTCATTTCTGAAAAATTCACCCAAGTGTAACGGCGTATACTACGAGTATGTACATTTCACATTCAGCACCGTAAATTGTTCCATAGCTCCGTGAAAAAAAAAACCGACTACACATGGTTTCAAATATTGTTTTTTATTTTCTTTTTGTTATACTTTATTGCGTTTCTTTACTTTCTATCTACCACGCGGATATTTTCGTATTCATGCGCGGTTACCTACCTGTTTAAAAATAAAGAGCAGGCGAACGAACAAAGCCAACGAAGTGAACATTCTGTCTATTTGTACCACTCCGGAACGGAACAGTGCAGTGGAAATTGGCAAATGAAGACAAGTGAATGTACGTAGCTATATTCTGTTTCCAATTACATTTTTCCGACGCACATCCCAAACACTCGTACCCTCAACTTTGTGAACACACAAAAAGCACACACTTGGCCGCACTCCTGGATTTTGAGTGAAAAGAAGTCGAAAGTACTTGAATTGTTTCAAGGCGCGCAAAGCAGGGCAGCAGCAGCGTGGGATGGTATATATGAACATTCCCAAAGGGGAGAGAGAACCCAAAACGAAAATGGTAATAGAGGTCAATTTACGTGCAGTGGTTTTTGTTCGCATACGACTGACTCTGACTTTGAGGGAAAGTTGCCTTGCTGTGCAAATTGACAACCACAAATATGGAAACATTTTGTGAGTTAGTAATGTTTACTTGTTTGGCTAAATGGTGGGGGTTGTAGTTAAACGTTTTGCCTTGTACGAATTGATTTGCCTGTCAAAAGTGAACAAAGAGAACCGCTCTCTTCTTTATGGCGTACTTTGGATGCGAAATGATAGTAATTTGATTACACGTTTTTTACTTACAACATTTTGTGGATATATTTGTAAATTTAACCCAAAACCTTAAACGTCAGACATCTGTTATATGCAGTTTGAAATGTCACAGTTCAAAATGTGACGGAGTGCATTCTAAAAAAAGCGCTTTTTGTCATCTTTCCGGATGGCTTCGTTCAGTTTCTCGAGGTGTTAATAAAAAGTTATTAACTTGTGTTAAAATGGCAAAAGGTCCACCAAACAGACAGACACGTCAAAAAACAGGCGTTTTACAAATATTTCAACCAACACTTTAGCGACCAAATCTTTTGCGATGCCGCTGTCATGTCAGGCCAGAAGCAAGCATGTTAAGCCCACGTGTGCTCCACTTTAAAAGTCTTTATGTTGGATACTTTCTTGGTTGTGCTAAAGGAAAAGATGTGTCTGCCTTTTATTCTGTCAGATCATGGTGACTTGCACGCCAAGCTATATTACCTCGCGTCAAGTCGTTTTTGGAGTATCAGGCTTGCAAATTCATTTAAACTCCGAAATGGCGGCTTGTTTTTCCCCAATGTCATTTTCGTTATATACTAGTTAAACTCAGAGCTACGTCTTCGTTGTTCCAATCATTTGTGTCACAATTGTATTCGACGGTTACACATTAGCGTTATGGTTGCTAATCATTAATTTTGTAGCAGATTCCCGCACCAGCGAACGTAAAATGTATAAATAAACTTAATAAATCAACGGATTCTCTTTCGCATGATGTTGTTTTCGCAAAACATTAACTACATCATTGTGCCGCAGTATACCTACCTATGTACATCATACGGTAAAAGTGGCGCGTACAACTTTTGACACATGTGTGTGCATTGAAAAAATGTCATACCTACTTCTTTTAACTCATTATTTGTTCAGTGTTTTCTTGGATTTGTTGGGAAATCATTGCGGCGGATATAAAAATAGATCCATCCATTGTTTGCCGGTTGTGTGTGTTGAATTCCTGTTTGTTTCAGTGGTCTGGTCATGCCTCTGGACTTGTTGTTCGATGGCTTGAGCAAGCTTCTTGCTTGGCTTGTTTTGTCGTTCACTACACTACACCATGGCAAACCGAAAAGTCGTTATACTACTTTTTGCACCTCCGCAATGGCTGGAAATTTACGTTTTTCCTGGCCATGCTTGTGAACATAATAACAAAAAGTGTGAGTCGGTGCAGAAGGTGACAGTGTTGAAAGAAGTGGGTAAGTAAAAGGTACTGCCAAAGCGAATGAGAAAAACGAAGGCGACCTATGAATGAACTTTCAACTCTCTTGTTTGAAAGTGGTAGGTATTGCCAGGTTGGAGTTTTAGAGTAATATGTTGTGGAAATTATTTACAAATAGGTTGTTAAACGAAGTGGTGCGTTTGCATGTAGCGTTTAACAACGTCAGGGGCAACCTTATTTTTAAATCTGTACAATACAGTATTGCCAGTGGCAGAGACACAACCCGATTAAAGTGGCATTATTCTGTTGCCCGTTTGATGTGATATTCTGCCTGTTCGACAGCTGTAAAGTGTCATTGAACACCAATGCTCATCGACTTCAACACGGAGTGGCAACGCAGTTAGGCGAAAACCGCGCTAATTGGAGAGACATATTGGTTGAGACCCAAGAATACTCGGGAATTGACTGTAAAGCCGCCCAAATTTTAGATAGATAAGCTGCAACATAAGATAACCCGTTGACACTTGTAAATTGTAGGATGAAATAAATAAATAGCTGCTTAAATTATTTTGTAGTAGTCATTGAATGATTGGTTTCATTAAATTTTATAGCTCCCGAGCTCTAAAAAACCTGAACAGGAACTAACTGCCTGTCAGACTGACACTATAGATAACAGAAGATGAGTTTGACATATTTCATATGGTAGGACTTTGACATGGACGTCACAGTCTCGAAAAGCATAACCCCGTGTAATTTGTTGTTGCGTCGCCCAGTCTAGCCAGTTCTGAGTGCAACTTTACTGAAATGAACAAGAAATTCTTGTCGTTCTACCTGGCAACGATTTAGATTATATTGCAACGATCCAACGCATACTAGTTTTGCGCAACATCCATTTATAAAAAGTTGTTTTCTACCTAATTCGTTGCTCTATTCTCAGTCACACTCAGTCACATGCACATCACTTGTTATTCCGGCCATGTAAAGATTAACGTAACTCAGTTTTATTTTTTCTCTTTACATTTGCTTCTACTTTTCATTCTCCTTTGTTTTTTTTTTTCTTGGAATTTCACAATGCTCGCGCAACATTTAGCATAAACAATTAGTCATTCCGTTTTGTTTAACCGTTTGCCGATGATAGTTCATATATAGGCAGAGGTACGTGACACGATGCGAATGACGTGTAGTATTCGCGTGATTGCCCCCCATATCATCTTTCTCTTTTTCATCAGAAAGAGAACACCGACCAAAATGTACCTACATCCATATTCTACGTTGGTTTCTTCGGCTTTGCTCAATTGCACTTCATCTGCTATTGCAAAAGTAGTAATTACACCTCTCCGCGTTCAACTATTCTGCTACCACTTCTATCTAGCAAATAGCGATGAGCACATTGTACGAGTATGCTTTTGCCATTTCGCTAACTAACTCGTCGTTCCACTTCTGTTGCCATTGAACATAAAGTCAATGCACGATGGCAACCAGAATTGCATTGCACATGGAATGGACTCGTGGTCGTACTTGAGTAAAAGGTAAATAAAATTGCGAATGATGTGGTTGTGGATACGTGTACGAATTGAGGAAGGGTGGGAAACGCAAAGATACGATCCAGTTGAAATCATGTGAGCTAAAAGTAAACGTAGACATCCAGAAGAGAGAATCAAGAGAGATCATGTTAATTAAAATACGTTTAAAATGTTGCCAGATTTATTTTTTTTTCGCGCTTCATTACCGACCGTTTTAGACCGTTTGTTATTTGTCAAACTGACAGCTGTAAATGAAACTACATAAATGCAGTAGTAGATTGACGATGTACAAAATAATGAGAATAAAAGTAGCCGCCGCCCAAGCAAGATGGTCGCAATTCGAAATTAAAGAAAATATTTTTTTAATTCGCTAGCCTAAGAGTTAACGCGTTTGGAATAAGTTTGAAATAAGTTTAGTGTAAGCGCTGTCAAAATATAAAAAGGGCGCTCAAGCTATTTTTTTTAAGTACCTAGGTAGCTATACTGTACTTACCTGACTGTTCAAAAAACTTGATGCGTTCAGACCCGAGAGACGAAGAATAAGCGGGCAAACTAGACGCGAACCACCTAATTTGCTGGGCTTATATGATTTCCGACCTTACTCGTAGTAGTCAAATTCTTTTAAAAAAAAATAAATAGTTGGCGCAACAGGTCAGCAGTTGACCCTGGGCCTAGCTTCTCACAACCATTCGTTTTGTGTAAGTTTTTAATTTTTGGGACGAATGGAAGGGATCTACAATTTTATGCCGAGTCCAAACGGCTAATTGAGAAGCTCTTTCATGAGAGTTATAATCTCGGATGTTTGTCAGACGTTCGCGAGAGGTGGCGCAGTGAAAAAAACCCTTAAGTTGGAATTTGGGTTTTCTCGGGAAATTCTTTTACTGTCTCAAAATTATGACAGCTTAACGTGATTTTTTTACCAAGTCTAAGATGTTAAAAGTTCTTCCTTCTGAACCGCATGGATGTCATTTTACTTTTATTCAGCGCAAAATACATCTCTGCCGCTTCTGTCTAAATATACCCACAAAGAAACCACTGACAACTCGCCGCGTTATTCCGTTACGGAGGCGCAGGAGTTCCCTAACATCATCCTATACAGATTAATTACTGTACAGTTCATCTTTATAGACGCTATGAAAGGAAATCGTAAAGTGTACGGTGTAATAATTGTCTAGGATCTGCCACCTGCCATTTTGTGGATATATGAAAAAATGGCGCCCAACGTTGGGTTAATGGTAACTTTTTACTGTGGAAATGTTTATTGTAAGTGTCTGTTAAATTTTTTGCTTTATAAAAATTGTCCTTTGAGTTGGCAGCTCTACTCTTTAGCGATCAATACCCACCGTCCGATAATATCAAAGCTTTGTTGTTTGACGTTTGACGATAAAGATAACTTTGCTGCCAACATAAAGTGTGTATTCCGAAATTGGATAATTTTAAAGGAAAAAACTGCATTGAAAGGAAAATTGCTGTGAAAAAACAATGCGTGCACGTGATAACCTTCCCCCAATTTTGATTGGCAGTAGTTTTTGTTTTCCTCGAACTGATATGATAATCCTCAAGCCACGTGAGCATTGCTCTCTATCGCTCTCTCTTGCCCATCGAACCAACACTTGTATCTTATTGGATTCCCATTCCATTCTTATGCCATTAGCAAAAACAACGGAACAAGTTTCTTCAATACTGCTGCTCGGAGATGCTTTATCGCCATCCGCGCGCGCCCACACACACAAGCACAATTATATTGCCTGCATTCAGTTCAAGCAGAAATCATCATCGAATGTAGAAAAAAACAACAAAGCAAAATCGCAAGAATACGCTACAGCTAGGTAGAGGTACTCTGCGGCTACTTACGTTTACGTCCAGTCCAGGTCCACGACCACGACCACGATTCAACGATACGAAATAGAATAAGAAGGGGAACTCACGAGTCACGACAAGAAAACCGAAGACGAAGACCCAACAAGAAGAAAAAGGAGAAACATATAATTTTATAATTTTTCTGTGTTGCTCTCGATTCTTGTGCCTTTTACTACTTTTTCTTCCACGGCAGTGGCAATTCGCATTTATCGTGTGGCCGTTGTCGTACTCTCATAGTCACAGCGCTTTGTTCGTTCCCCTCAGTCATCGCAGTTCTCATTTGTGTATTAGTTCCCCGTGATGAATGTTGTACGTCGTTGTACAATGTTGTTTTGATAGATACAGCGAGACACGATACGTGACTATAAGCAACAGACCGAAGAGTAGAGTGTGATGAAAAACCAAAATTCGTCGTTGTGGCTATCGCATTTGTATTAATTTTAATATTTTTTTTTATTCAATTCTGTTCTTACTTGAATATCAGTTTAACTGCGATTATCGGTAAAGGTGAACGTATCTGAAATAGATATACAAAATTCGCATCTAGGGTATAACGTCACTGTGTTTGCATTGTACGTGTTTCGAAATTTGTTTTTCTTTGTTTTGTATTCGAAAATCTACTACCGAAAAAGAAACTTATTAAAGTGTTAAAAGTGGTGTGAGTGCAAGGGAATATCCGAAATAGGGAAAAAAAATCTAATTTGAATGGAAAATTGTGCATAATTCATGTATCTAGATACATTTTGCCAGCAAAAGAGAGCCAGAGGAGTGAAGAAAAGCGCACGCAGTCCAATCTTACGTACAAAAGAATCGTCATCGTCGTGAACACCTTGGTCAAACAAAGCGGAAAAAAAAACACCACTGACAGTGACAGGTAAGAAAAAACAAAAAAGTGAGAGCGTTATAACATCATCAGATATTTTCAACCACAGATAGTCTATCTAACCAGATTGTTGGTCATTCTTTTGTGATTATCGTCGTTGCAATTAAAATCTCCGCTGATTGGAAGAAATACATGCATGTGGCTGTGTATATATAAATTTCTCTTTCCCCCGACTGTTGTGTAATGTCAATTATGACAAACGAAAAAATTGTTTTCGATATCGAAAATTTTCTTTGAAAAAAAGAAAAAAACAAAAGTCGGTATTTATTTTGTTTTATTCCAAGATAAAGAAGAAAAAAACTGCAGATACGTTTGCCGGAGGGTATGCTACTCATAGTCATAGTCAGTTTTTCAGTGTTTTCTCCACGGCTACCACTACTAGTAAGGTAACTTACTCACCCGGCCACACTAGTTACTTGCTGGCAGTCTTTTGTCTCGTTTCCTCCGCACGATTCGTGCCATGCCCGAGCATATCGAACGGAACAGGGAGCAATGTGCGGGGTTGGCAAAATAAAAGAGAAAGAGCGAGAGGGAAGAAAAACATGGCATCATCGTTATTCTATCAAAATAGAAATGGAAAATATATAAAAATTGTTGCATGCGCTATTTTAAAGTTTCATACAAACAAAGTAGCTACTACGGCAAACGGCACATGGGTGTGGGTATAATCGCCTCATCATGTTTTAGGCGGGGAGTTGTTTACCGTCGCTGTCTTCCTTTGGTGTGTGTTTTTTTCTTCTGTTGTTGGTTGTTGCCATCGTCGTCGTAATCGCTGTAACATGTGAGCAGTGAAAAATTGATTATAATGGATAAGTCGAAAGAAACTCAATGGAAAGGAAACGGGGGGAATTGTAACTTCCAGTTGGCCAAAAGCAAAAAAAATAACACCAAATGTACCTCGAAGAGGATGCTTGTTTTTATGTTATCATCATGATAAATTACTCATTTTTTTGTATTTCTTAGGAAGCTGTTTTTTCTTCGTTTTTGTTGTTGTGTTCTTTATCTGCAAGTGTTGCGTCTTGCGCGCTGTGTTGTTTTCCAAGTTATTTTTGAACTTTTGTGTACCTGTATGTGCAGTTTGATTACCTATCAAATATAGCCATATAAATTTGACATTGACAAGTGTCATTAGTATACCTACACTGTGTCTGCTTCGAAATTCCGAATTAGCGGTAAAAATAACTCGTTCAATTATCTATATACGTACTACATACTATATTCGTCATCTGTTACAATTTTATTCAGTCGATTGTCTATTATAGACAGAGCGACTGCAAAGAAAATGTCATATGACAGAGACAGTGTAAAAACACAATCACTAATATCGTAGTAGGTAATCGAAATAAAATGGTGAAACCAATCAACACACTCCCACCTAGGATAGGTACCTATATCAAATTGAGTTGTGCGCAACCGAGCAATTAGCATTATCCGTAGTCCTATAGACCTCACCGTCGTAGGGAAGTGCTATGGGCCGACCGAAAAATAATACAATTGTTGACATCTATTACAGTGATTGCTTTAGAGAGTAGCTTCTCATAACCATTCGTTTGGCGTGTTTTTTTTTATCTTTTTATTTTTAGGACGACTGGAAGGGATCTACAATTTTATGCTAATTTGGAAGCTCTTTCATGACAGTTTTACTCTCGGCTGTTTGTCAGTCGTTCGCGAGAGGTGGCGCAGTGGAAAAAACTCACTTAGGGTGTTAAGTACGTGGATGAAACAATGCGGCCTTGGGGCCAATCAGCAGAAAACCAATCTTGTCTTGTTCACGAATAAAGGAATAATACCGCAATTCCAGCCACCAACTCTGGAGGATGTACCCCTAAGGGTAGCAGATAGTGCGAGATACTTGGGAATTATCCTTGACAGGAAACTTAATTGGAAGCCGAATGTCAATGAAAGAGTCAAGAAAGATGCTTTCTACGCATGCAACCGCATCTTTGGTAGCTGTTGGGGACCTAATCCTAAAATTATCCTCTGGATGTAAACTGCGATCGTGTGACCAATACTGACGTATGGTAGTGTGGTCTGGTGGCAAGCCGGCGTCAAAGCAACCAATCTTAAGTCAATGACTAAAATACAAAGAACTACACCTACAGCTGGACTAGAGGCAATTCTTAAGCTGACACCTCTAGACCTATATATGGAAGAATCTGCTGCTGAGAGTGCCTTAAGGATCAGCCAAACTGACACTTGAACCCTTCCAATTTTGGGCATGCACAGATATTAGGTAAATACGTAGGGCTATATGGCTCCCCATCTGGACTTCGACAGACCATTCACCTGCTCCTTTCCGAGTAGGGAAGAATGGGACATAAATGAACAAACAAAAAGAAAATCAATATCCATCTACACAGATGGTTCAAAGATGGACTGTGGAACCGGTGCCGGCATATTCTCTGAGAAATTAAATATACATTGCTCTATCAGACTACCTGATAGCAGTAGTGTCTTCCAGGCGGAGGTTTTGGCTACCGCTGAAGCGGCCCGTAAGGCGTCAATATTGGCAATACCCCGTAGCGATATTTCCATCTTCATTGACAGTCAGGCGGCTATTAAAGCAGTTTCTGCTAATGAAATAAAATCCAAACTAGTTCACCGCTGCCGCGAAGAGCGCAATGTTCTTTGCTCGCAGCATATCTCAAATCTCTGCTGGGTCACTGGACACAGAGACAAAACCGATAATGAGAGGGCGGATGAACTGGCGAGAAAGGGGTCCGTAATGGATCTTGACAGAGCACTTCAATCAATCAAGCCACCACTTTGCAATCTCAGAGAGCGAGTGGAGAACAAAATTCGAATGAAAACCAACAGCAGGTGGAAAGAAATTATAACCTGTGAAATATCAAGGAAGCTTTGGCCAGAATATGGTAGAGGCCGGACCAACAAACTATTACAGTTTGACAGGTCATCGCTATCTAAGTTAGTAGGGGCTCTAACTGGTCATAACTTCCTTAGAAACCACTCAATGAAACTAAATCTCAAAGATGACGATATATGTAGCGGCTGCGGAGACGAGGAGGTAAACGAGGACACACCTCGCTTCCTCTGTCATTGCCCCGAGTCATTGTCTGAGTCACTTGACGAACAGAACACTTGAAAGCTATTACTTCCATGACTTACATGAACTCTCTGATGTCTCAGCGTCTATAAACCACAAAGGACAGGGGATGAAGAACACCGATGCAACAGTCGACCCCAACAAAGGCATCACAATGGGTCCACGAGGACCTAAGTGGGGTAGCGCAGGGCTCTCCCTGTTTACCTAACCTAACCGTTTACCTAACCTAAGGGTGATCAATCTTAACCAATAAAAAGCACTGATCGCGTAAGCCAAATGTCAAGCTACCTAATCCTGATCCTGTTGCGATTGACATTTAAATAATTTCAGGAAGCTAGTTAAGGGGAAGTAGCTTCGCCATCATCATTGTGAGTCCAACAAATTCGACATCCTTTTTCAACACAAACCCCAAAAGCATCAGACTGCGTTTAAAATCTATGCCATTCTCTAAATCACGAAATCACCAACACTTCACTCGAACAGAATGCACCTATACACATACCAATCCAGCATGAAATAAACCTTTATCGCATGGTTGTAAAATTGCCGTAATCTTATTTTAATTACAATCCCTAAACCTCCGGCACAATGCGGCGCGACGCGTCTTAATCCCGCTAAAAATACGCAAATTCCTCTTGCACAACTCGATTGCGATAATTTGTCAAACGGTTTACAATCGTGCCTTTCATTTACACTACAATCAATTATCTGCCTATATATAGCCGACTAAATTTACCTCCTAATCCGCCGCCACCACTGAGCCCTCATCCAATTGCGTGCTCTTATCTCAATTTTCGTCGCATCATCATCAAAATCCCATTTGAAAATTGATTTCCTTGTAAATGGCAGACTGCTTCCGTTCACCATGTCCTCATCCGATAGTCAAAAAAAAAAAAACAAAAGTGAAATATCCCAGATTGGGTGGCATATATCGACTGGTGGAAAATAAGAAAAATCGATTCGAACAAAATTACACCCGCATGACATTTGCATATACATACACCAAAACCATCCACTCACATGTTCTCAGCGTCAGCACCGCCACCGTTGTGGTACAGTACAAGTGGAACAAAAACCGAGAGAAAAAAAAAAGACTTCTCTTGTCTGCCTCCTTCGTCTTCTTTGGCTCTAAATCGGATTATCAGAACGAGGTGACGATGATTGGGGAATGTCTTAAAGAACACAAAATAAATTCCTTTGTTGGATTACAAACTGACAGTACCCCGTATGTCACAGTGTGTTTCATATAATATATGCAATAATGTCAGCGGCCCCATTTGACATGTCATTCTTTTAATGAGTAGGACGACATTTCTTTGCCGTGTTTAGGGTTTGAAAAATTCCATTCTGTAAACAAAAGTTTTCTTTCAATTCTTTGGGATATACAGCACGCTCAGAAAAAATATGCGCACACAGTACATATTGTATATCTACTTAATGTCGGGAAGGAAGTCTCAAAAGAAATGAAAAACAAAGCGGAACATTATCAAAGATTCTTTTTTAATTTTTATACTTTTTCCCTATCATCTTTCTCTCTTGTTGTCTCGGCGTTGCTTTTCATCGTAAATATAATGTGTATATGTCAAAATGTCAGCAAAAAAAAAAACAGGGCTTTATGAACTGTACAGACAGCTGAGTGTCATTTCGTCGTATCGCATAATCAATTTCAATTGCATTTTCACTTTATGCAGTTTTTGTGCTGGTTGTTTCTGAGTCTGATAAGACCCGTCCGACGACATTAATAGAAATGGAAATCATGCAAGATATGACAGATGGAATGTCAAATATGTCATTATGCGAACGGGGATGTAGGTACCTAGTAAGATGCGATTTTTTCTTCTATCAAACAAACAAAGGCTAAATCTAAATAGCAGAATGAACCAGCATGAACTTCTAATTCCTTTTTCCCCATTTTCTCTTTAGTTCATACTTTTATGTTAATTTGAGATGTATAGTTTTTTTTTCCGTTCGTTCAGCATGAAACATAATATGTGGGCAGTCATGTATATTTATGCATATTAATGTGTTCTGCGTGTGTTTGCCTAGAAAGGTTCGGATATATAGTGCAAGTGTTCTTCCCCCTCGCTTCATGTCCATAAGGTTTTTAGCTCAGTCTAGAAACACAAAACGTAGGTGTAGAACGGATTCATGCTATTGCGTCAAACAGTGTACAATTTGGGTGTTTCCACATGGACGTTTTTATCGCTTCGCACGATACATATAAACACGGTAAAAATATGTCTATTCGTTGAAAATGAAATAGCGATTACAACGTTGTGGACCTTATTAACGGCTTATTAAGGAAAACGAAAACGGAAACAGAGGAAGGCGCGGTTGAAAATAGCCCATTAAAACGATGTCTGAAAACCGATATAATATAACTGCATTTGGTTAAATTATATTTCTGACAGTTCTCGCTCTCAAAATTAGGTAATGCAGTGTAGTTGAACATTAACATGTTTTCCGACAGTTCATTGATATTACTGCTCGCAAACATTCAATCGACGAAGGCCTTCATTTTTCTGTATCTATTAATCTTTTTAATTTTCATTACGACCATTATTCGATCTAGTACGATATTTGCTGAGGGACCAGCTGTCAATGGTTTATTTACTTCTAGCGGCCATTACTGCCTACAACTTCACTTCTGTGATGAAACTGAAAAGAAAAAGTTCGTATGTGCCTATACATCTCCCCAACTACTGTCAAATCAAATTCCAAATCTTTCGAGCGTTGCAAACACCCTTGCACGTACATACAGCCACGTTTGCACAGTCAAGATTTGCCAATTTTTAGTACGTTTTGTTTTGTAAACCTATACCTACCCCCTAGTAATGAACATAAACCACCCGTTCTACCAGAGTACACACTCGCAAAAAAGAAAGTACACTTATGTGACAACATTGCATAAGCCGCAATCATATCGCATTCACATCACAACATTAAACAGAAAACAGCATGCAAACATTGGGAAAAGAATTACGCAGCTCTGCGGACTGCGAAGGAAGCAATATCTCACACAGATGGTATCGACTACACCGAACCTCCAGGAATTACATCAACATCAACACAACACAATACAGTACGAAAAGCCCCCACCACGTTGTCCATTCCACGTTGCCTCATGCTTCTGCTGTTGATGACCTTCTTCCAGCAACTGGACTAGAACAAAGAACACGAGAAAATGTACAAATGCAATATGTCAGCTACTACTTTGCTCGGTTGTAAAACGAATCCACACCTTTAGCCAACGCAAACGCACAGTCCCACAAAATATTTACCAACATCAGAGAGCGGAAAAGAGAAAGCGAGAGAAGCACTTTACAAAAAGGGATTCTAAAACCTTCATCAAATTTGTTTGGACTCAACTTTACTCACCAGCAAGCGCTACCACCCACAAATCTAGAGGACACGAAAAAGAAAACATACCCACACATTGTAGACGCAGCACCCGGTCTGTCCTTGTTTTATGCTTTTCGCTACACACCACTACATTTGTACAAAAAGCGCACGACCGGTCGTGTATCGTGTTCCTCTTGTTCACCCTTTTCCGATTGCATTTCCCATTGCAAATGTTGTGCGCACTGCCAAATCACACTGCAGTTTGGGGAGTTCGGCCACAGTGCATGTACACAACAGCCGCGGAGCGTGGAGTACTTCCTTTCCTCATATACCTACACCGGCAACGTCATCTGGATCTGATATCAGCATGTTGCTGTGCGACACACGAGAACGAGAGGGGATTGACAAATGACAGGAACAACAAATTCAATGGCGGAGGAAAAATGCAAAATTGTGCTCCGGCGATCTTCGATTGAGCATCAGAGTTATGTTCAAGTTTAATTGGTGGATATGTTCAACATTAAATGCGCGTTTATGCCACAGTGCGTTGTGCATTTTCTGCTTTAATGACAGGTATTATGTTTTCATTCTGTTATGTTACTAAAGTAATTGCACTCAAGTGCAATTTAATCCGTTCGTAGTCCTGTCACCCTTCTACCACAAAAATGTCGGTGCCAACCTTCATACGCAAGTTGATGAATGTATTTGGACACAAATCAAGATGGAAGTGAGTGTCATTGAAAGCGGGGCTTAGGTGGGAATGGAACGTTCTTTTTTGTCGGCAGACAAGTGGACTATTTTTAAATGTGACTTACATTTTTTAACGCAGCTTGCAATTTGCTAGAGGTCCAGGTAAAATGCACATAGAGCTTGAGTTCTTCTACATTCTGACTATACGTTAAAGATGAGAGAAATAAACTGCAACTATCAGCAGTCAATCATTATTTTATGTTGGAGTTAAAAGACGTTCGCTGTTGCAGAAAGAACTTGCACATAATGTTGTCGGTAATACAGTCTGGGGAAATTTGTTGCCTTTCGGTAGGTGATCAGTCAAAATGCGCCGGGTTTTCAATCAGCCATCTTGTTAAAAGCAACTAATGGTTAAAAAGCAGATGATTGCTGTCACATTTTGCATTCCTCTAAAACTGCAGTACCTATCCACATAAAAGTAATATTTGGTGCCATCGTGGCAAACTATTGCGCTTCTGTTCTAAAAAAAAAACTTTTTGACGCTATAAACTTGTTTTGTACATAATAGGTTTGTTTGACGTTTGTCTAGTGCGCGCTGGATTAACCCTAATGTGTTCGATATTGCACTGAACTCGCCCTGGTACTGAAAACCTGTGTTTGACATGGCTTCTAGGGTACCCTAATTGTGCCCTGAACTGACCCCAGTTAATTTGTGGGGGCAAGAATTCAGTCCTGAGTTTTGCTGTCATTTCGCTTGCTGTCATTTCATTTTCAAACTCGTCATATATATTGCGAACACTTTAATCAACTATTTGCAATATACAAACCCAAATTCAGAATATAGTTCACTAATTTTTAACAATAAACGGAAAAAAGTGTTACCCAAAGATAAATAATTTTCAATATCAAAAACTGACAGACTTCAGGTCAACATTTGGCGTTCGATATATTTAAGTCTTGCTTTTTTGAGCTTCGTTCTCAGCAAAGCAAAGTAAAGTAGGATTTTCAGCACATATTTTACAACAACTACTGCGAGTCTCGAAGTGGCAAGTAGAGCTTAGTTGTTGTAATTGCGTGCTGAAAACCCTACTTTACTTTGCTTTGCTGAGATCGAAGCTGAAAAAAACAATCCTATAGTAGCAGAATTTTCACTGTTGTTCAGGATTTTTAACAGGCGTGAAAATTATCTGAAACTTCTTAGTGCGCACTAGTTTTAGCCGCGTCAAACAAACCCAATACACGCGCTCCAGCGGTTATGACATAAATGGTGACAACTAGGTGACTGATGATTTAAGAAATTTCATTTTGTGTAGACATTTGTTTTAAAAATGAATCCCCAAAAATTGGTTCTAGGGCTGTGTTCGAAAACACTCAAAAATGTTTCACCCAAATGATAAAAACGTCAAAATGGGTACTTTCAAAAAGTCACCGCATTATTAAACAAATTTCCACAAGTTAGTCAACTAAAGCATACGTCAGACAGCATACGTAACCACGTTCATTAAAACGGGTTAGTTAGGGGTGCATTCGGCATATCAAGACTCTCAACTGACATTTCGACTTAGTTGCCTAGTAAAAGTGACATCTAGTTCACACCAATCTGGCAAATTTATGACGACTAGACTTAAATGTGTTCAATGCACGCATAAATTTATAAACACATTTGTCCTTTTCAGCCGTATTCCACATTTTACATCAGACATAACATATTTACCAACCCCAAATGAATGGATGTAATAACTGTTGGTAGAGTTGACAGCCATTGATTCATGCGCTAACAAAATCGCTCATATTGTGTGTAGTAATACAAATTTTCAGCAAGTACGCACTTCACAATGTCCTTCAAGGAAATGTGAATTCTAATTCAATAGGTGTACCACTTGATACGACAAGCACATACTACTTACCTACAAGAAGTTCCAGGAAACGAGAGCACACAAGACATTCCTTTTGGTTCTGGGTTGCTCGAGTTCTTCTCCCTCTTTGCTGATTTTTTTTTACACAGGTTTTCAATTTCTGCTGGTACCCTCCGGCTGGCTTGCTATTTTTAAACTTTTTCAAATGCTGTAGCCTGCACACACCCACACAGTTGCAATTGAACCAAGTCCACCGACTTCTCTTTTTCTCTTGCTTCAGCTGGAAGCCCCCATTCAGTAAAACTAACGCGGATACAGGTAAAAAATCACCCCTGTGCTGAAAGGCGAACACACGTCACATGTGTGAAGGAAGGAAACATCGACCCAAGCATATAGTGAAAAGGGAAATGGAAAACATGGAACACGCTACAAAAAATTCTCTGCGCAGAATCAGTTCGAAATTGGATTCGGAATCACTGCTCCAGCTCCGGCCCAAGCCATCCAAAACCAAATCCAAACAAAGGGAGAGTCGACCTTCTTAAACCATTGTCCGTTCAGTAAATGAAAACGTGTGAGATGAGAGAGAGATCCGACATCGAGAGAGCATCCCAGTTGAACGTCAACCGCAAGCCCACTGCCGGGGCTGCCACAATCCACAACCTCGTGCTTTCTTCGCTATTTCGCCACCTTTTTCGTTTCTTGGATCTGCCGGGGGAGACACAGACACGACATCAAGGATTCCTTATACAATTTTGTTGCATATTCTTTCCTTTTTTTTTTTTTCGTGATAAGGTTCGGGAAAAATGGGCTACGCTGCTCAGTAGTGTATGTGTGTATTTGTGTTTTGTGTGATAAACGGGAATGATATATATAATGCAATTGTTGGTAATGGATACTTTCTCTCGCCCCTCTCGTATTGCTCTTTGCTCCTTTCTCCGACACTTTGCACAGTATTTATCACATGATGTTTTTTTTTTTTTGTTGTTTTTGGTGAGCATTTTCGTTATCTCCATAAAAAGTTATACATCCGGTTCCGGATAAGACGAAGGTGGGTTGGCTGTTGCAGGAGATAAAAGCAGCCTCTACTGAAAACTGACGGAAATAGGTTGATAAGGTAGCGGGCGGCACAAGATGCTAATGGAAATGGTAGATGCAAAGCGAGAGGAATTTTGCCGGGCAGCGCACTAAAAGCCAACCAGCAGCGTGGGTGTATGTTGTAGAAAATCATGTGCCCGACAGAGAGTTCTTGTTCGGATGAGCAGAGCACGCTTGTTTTGTTGTTTCTCTCTTTAGGCACTTTGCTGTTAGACTAGTATTTGGTTAGCCCGGGAATTATGGAAGCCATAGCACAGCAGCATCGTCTACTTCAATTTAATGAATCCAGGGTGTTGTAGTGCAAGTTTGTTTGTTTTACAACCAGGAAGAGGATACTCTCTGTAATTTGTGTTCCTCGTGCAGAAGGGGGATATCATAGAAGTTTTCAATAGAAAAACGAGGTGAAAGAAGTGCTTGTGCAGTGGATTTTATCCAGGTTGACTTCTGCGCCTTGTGGGTGGTGTTGCCAGAAATACATACTGCAATGTACAGACGAATTTGACTGAAGGGTTGAAAATGGACCATGCACATGGACGATTTTATGAAAACAGCTTCGTCCTTTTACCGGAAATCCATTCATTTCTTCTGTAGAGACCCTACAAAAGATGAGTAGGCGATTAGGGCACGAGATTTATGTGCGCGACGACGCCTTTGCTATTTACAAAAAGGAAAACATAAAATGAAACTCTAAGCTAAACGCTCAGAAAAACTATTTCGAGCGACTTATAGGTTTAAAAGCCAATAAAGGGTTTTCCAATAAGAGGTGTTTTTTTGGTATTCAAAGAAAAATGTCATATTTTGAGATAAATGATCGGATGTTTATTTCATAATAAAGAGGAAGGTATGCCGTTAATAATGAAAAACAACATCTGCCAAATGGCCACCACGAGCACGCATACAGGACCATATCCTTTTCATGAAATTTTCCATAACCAAATCGCAAAGTGGCTGCCCTATGTCCTCGATAGGCTCACGAATTTTATCTCTGAGGTCTTGAATCGACGCTTGGCTGTTGGCGTAGACCTTGTCTTTCACGTGGCTCCAAAGGAAGAAGTCGCAAGGTGTTAAATCACAAGATCTCGGTGGCTAATTGTGATCACCTCTTCGAGAGATAACACGGTCCGGAAACTTTTCCCGTGAAAGATCAATGGTTTCGTTGCTTGTGTGGCACGTAGCGCCGTCTTATTGAAAGTAATGTACTTATAAGCTTTAAGACCGAAGTCTTTATGCAAACTACGGTGTAATGAGGTTTGTGGAATGCCCAATTCCAAAGAACGACGAGGAATGGACAAACCTGGGTTCTTTCTTTGGGCTACAGCAGCAATATTCTCAGCGACGTGCACGGGTTTTATTCTTCACATCACTAACTTGTCCCAACAGCTCGAATTTTTCCACCAATTTCTGTATTGCGGTCCGACAAGGTGCTTCACGACGACCAAAAAATGCTTTAGTTTTGCGAACTGTGACTGCAAGATTTTCATCATTTTTGTAGTGAATTTCAATAATTTCAATGCGTTTTTGAAGCGTGTATCGTTCCAGCTACCGAAATAGCGGGTCATTCACAATAACACCTCTCATTGGAAAACCCTTTACCATAAAGTGGTATTAACACAATTTTATATTTGACCCAATCAGCCTTCGCGGGCATCTATACTGATTTCAGAAAATACCAACCTCTTATCGGGAGAAGAAGACTGTGAAGACGAAAAGTCAAGCTCGTAAATCTTGCCGACATCCTTATTAGATTTACTTAATGTATGTGCTTTCTGACACTCAAAGGAACCATTATTCGTGCCATGTAAATGATGGCCCTTTAAAGAGTTCCTCTTTCGTAAACGATTACGAAAACTTATCCGACTGTGTACAAGCATCAGCTGAATTACTGCCAGACAACCAAGCTTAAACATTTTGACAGTTGTGATATCCAAAATGGGTGTGGGGTAGTCGTAGCTTTTCATCGTGATTGCTTGTGCCACTTGAAACATGAACACATTTTGACAAGGACACTTGACACTTGAACAATCATTGCGAATAGTTCCGTACTTTTGTAGATGCTGTGGCAAATACATTACCCACCCCAGTTGATTGTAGAACACTAATTGCGAATAGGGTGGTTGACAATTAGAACATGGTTTTGTTAGCTCTTTTTCCTTCTCATTAATTTCTAGCACTCACATTGCAGGATTATCCGCCTCGCGCACCATATAACGGGATATAAGATGAAAGCGTTTGTAGCTATAAACTTTAGGATTTCGTTCGTTTGTTTGTATGCAGATATGAGCGAGCGTGAAGATGAAAGACAAGCGTAAAACCTCTTTGGGGCTTTTATGTACAGGGGTGTTAAGCATCAATGACAGATGTATGAACGAACTCCGTTTAGCTTGAGATTGATGGTTTTATTTTTTATTAAAAGCCGTCAACACTGAGCTGAGCAGATTTTCCTGCAACTTAGACTCGACATTGACATTGGCATGACAGTTAAGCGATTGGTATACCTGCTTTGTGGAATTATTGTTCGTTAGTGTTGGCCAGATCGTGTGCAGCAAAGGGCATTCATTTTTCGTCTGTCAATTGACTTATGCGACTTATGGAATCTTAAGTCCTGCTGATATAGGAAACATGCAACCAAGCAGAGTACTAAGGTGTATAAAGAGCCTCAACAGCTCTCTGGGTTAATTGAGAAGCTTCTTCATGACAGTTATACTCTCGGATGTTTGTCAGACGTTCGCGAGAGGTGGCGCAGTGGAAAAAAACCTTGAGTTGAAATTTGGGTTTTCTCGGGATTCGAACCTGGGACCCCTCGCTTAGTAGTCCAACACACTAACCACTAAGCCACTGCGCCGACAATGGCTTGATTTATGTTACTTAATCTATATATAGACGTTTTGTGTAGTAAGGTTAGGTAAAAGTGGGTTGGCGATACAAGAGGAACCTGCCAATGTGATGCCCTTGGAGTTTATTGACTGTCTACACCATGGATACCTATGAAACTGGGTTGCCATCCCGAAGGTTGTTACAAATGTATGCAAGTCTTGTATTAACTATTCCGAAAGATCTTCCTCTTCGTTGAATAATTCTTCGTCCAAGGATGTTGTATTTGATGTTTTTCTGTTTGCTCATTTGTTTGTTGTATCTTGATACATTTTTGAATATCTCAAACAGGCGCCGTCGAAGTAGCGCCAAGTTGGAACTTTCCCTCGTTTTTCCCAACTGACGTTTATTTACGCACCTTGCGGTCTGTTGGAACGCAATTACATTTGTTTTTCTTTTAAACCAGCAATCAGACAATTATTCGGTTCCAGTCCTATTTGCAAAATGTCCTGCTATATGTCCTTAAACTACATACCTACAATACTTCGAACTATTACTCTAAAATTCACGGTTGATTTCACCGAATGCTTGCAATTTCGATTCATCTGTCCCCGTTTGTCGTTAAAATGGCGCCCGACTCAAACGCAACCTCGCGCGTAGGACGACATTGCATTTCCAATTATGCTCATGACGCTATAGTATTCTCCATCAGGTATTAAACTCGTAGTGATGACGCTCCCAAAGTTCCAGAACCTGCAACTTGTATTTCTAGGACGCAATTCGGTTTCCACACCCCCATCCCAAATCCGAAAAGTCCAAACATAAATGGAAATGGAAGTGTGTTTTTGCTCTCTCATTTGGTTTATGTCTCTCTTCCATTTTCATTACCGTATAGCATATACCATTTTCATTCAAAATCAAATTATCTTCAGTCTTTCTCTCCATCTCTGGATACGATATACGAACACGATGGTGAAATGAAATAACTCGGCATAGCTTTGCCGGCTGGCAAAGCAGCGTGGCGTACACGTACATCTACATGTACGATGTACGATCTACCCCTGGCTCCTCCGGTAAAACCGGAATTCGAACATAAACATAACATTGAATAATCATTCACACAGAGCTCTAGGGAAGCATACTTGCTTTCCACCCTCTTATCCTAGGAATATATCCTTTCCTTCGTTGAATGGAGTATGCACGTTGACGGCTGGCACATAAGCGCACACTCCTCGGGTCGAGAGCATTCCGAGTTCGAGTTCTCTTCACGGACGAAACAAGGACGCGAAAGGCGAAACGCTAAAGCCCGCAGTGGTTGTTGGTTGATATAGCACAAGAGCTCACCGCTCGATTCTGGACGGTAATGCTCTCTGCTACATAGTATAGTGACAGCAGTCGTGTCGTGACGGTTACTCTGTTTGTTGTTGTATCATTCAATCGAAAATATAGACGACCCGGATAAAGAAAAAAGCGGTTGATGGAAAGACACGACGCTCTCGATCAGCGGTGGTGGTATTTGGCACATGACAAAACAAGGCGCAGCAGTTTGAACAAATAACAAAACAAAATAAAGCACGCACACACGCTATCCCATAATATACAAAACAGGGTAAAGGCATTCTGTATACCGAGCATGCCTTTTAGTTCTCAATGTGACCGTGGCGCGTTCATATTTACTTTTTCGTTGGAACAATTTGTTAAAAAAAAATTAGTTTCCTCCGAGTTCTCTTGTAAATAAAAGCACGATGGAGAAGAACGCAATAAAATTTTAAAGCCATGTCCATTTATTAAAAAAGAAAAAAACTGAAACAAAAAGTCGGTCGGGCAGTTCTCATAGTGACCTTGTTTTACGGAAGTGAGAACCACAAAAACGAAAACAATTCCGCAGACATTGTTCCAGTATTCCAAGTGAAACTATGTCCCAAAAACAAAATGAACAAAAATAGTACTCGTATCCTCTTCTCTATGTGGAGTAGTGCACAATTTTGTTTTATTAAAAAAGTTTCCATATTTAGTCTCAATTGGTAGTGCGGGAGTAAGTAATTATATTCTATGTCTGCGATTACTATTCTTCTTCTTTTTTTTATGAATGAACTTTACACCTAGAATTTACGGTGCGACGGCGGTCCTATCCATTGCATCCCCTAGAGCAGCTTTTCTCATTAAAAATGTTCTCTCACTTGTTCCCTGTGCTGGCTTTTGGTTTATGAAAAGTTTCGGGCACCAAACCATAACCACGACCGTCAATAGTGTATACCACCCTTAAATCTCCATTGGTTGTTTTGTTCTCTCTTGCTCTCCGCCGAAAGGTGGCTCTTCTTCTGTACGTGACTTTTTGCGTTTTCGTTTTCGGGTCGGGTATCGGGGTTTGTTTTTCTTCTCTTGCGTATTTTATTCACTTCCAGCATTAGGTGATTAAGTAGAACGAACATGAAACAAAAATATATTAAATTTCAATAGAAATGCCAATTTGTTGGGGATGTTTAGATGAGTAAGGAGTTGTTGTGCTGATGAACACAGCGAAAGGGAAGGGAAGATAAAATATTGTGGTTTCACTGTAATTAGATAGGTGCTTCAATTAAAATTAATTTGTTTCTCTACGTTGAGTAGATATTTAAGTTATTCATATTTTATGTATATGAATTACCACCAGTGGAGGCGTCGTTTTTAGTGCCTTATTAGAAAACAAATTGGAAAATTAAATTATGACTGAAAGTAAATGAATAAACTGGCAACACCTTTTTTTTACACCCGGCTTGTCAACTGATTGTGGCTGTGTATCTATCCTACTTATTGTGTCATGAGGTCATTGTGATATTTATATATGTCATAACATTATTTTATTGTTTAATGCCGTACGTATGACAGGAAAATTAAAATTCCAGGGTTGGCATAGATAATAAATCCGCACGCTTTTCCAGTCTTTCGACGCTGCGCTGGATGCTGCTATCCAGCATAAATGTTCAAAATGATATAAAGTCGGGATTGTATATTTGTAGTCCTTAAAACAGTCTTATCTTAGACTGTATGCCAATGAACGCCAAAAGATTAGCTGTCAAATGACTAAATGTCAGGATTATCAAAACTGTTTATTAGACTACCTATATGACCAAAATTACCAATATGGTGATATTTGCCTTGATGGTCATTTAGGGCATTTGTTTTTTTATTGCCAAATAAAGTAGAGCAATGCTGTAAAGAAAAACAAAGCAAAAAGTTAAAGTTAGAACACCGATGACAATGTAATAATTCTTGTTACATCAAAAATGCCAGCAATGCCATAACGAAATTTTAATAATGTGCAGATGGGCATGGGGCTTTATGCTGGCATTCGTGCTTATTGTATGATTACACTTTACGCTATTTGGGCATTTTTATCTGTCAAAACTAGCCTGGCCATATGTGGCATCTAAGTCATTAGAGCATATGGGTATGCCCATTACATTGTGTGACCATATTTTGACAGGAGAACTGTCAGAAATTGGCATTTTATGACCACTGGGCATACAGTCTAATCTAACCATTAGAAACAAGCTGTCAAAATAGTTCCAAATAATTGAATTTGAATTGAATAAAATTGAATTGAAATAATTGAAACAGGTTGTTGTTCTTTTGCTACTTCCGGAAGACATTTTCTTTTATGGAAAAACAAAAATGCGTAGGTTATCGCTATAAACTATGAACACAATATTCTTTCCCATCGACTAATTTTGACATTTTATTTGCATAAAACCTATTTTCGGCCGCAGTTAAATCAAATAAAATTCAGTTAAATTAAATTAAAGTTGTGGTTCAGTAGATTCTGTGCTGGAAGTGTAACAGTTCTTTAATTTATCGCATGACTGTCATATACTCGTAGCTTAAGCCAAAGAGAACAATAAAAAGACAATCATAAACTTCTCATTATTGATTAGAGCTTATACCCGGTAATTTTTCGAATCACATCAAATACCTTTTTTTTTTTTTAACTCAACCACAGCATATATTCACTTGTTCTGTCAAATTTGGCCCCAGTTTTGAGTGATACTTCTTCATTATTCGCACGTTGTTTCAGAAAACACTCTTGGTATGTTGCATGGTGAAAATGCAAAATAAATTGTCGCAGCTTAAATTTTATTCTCCATATATTATGGTGGTGTCAAATTGGCACTGGCACACATATAGCCCGAGATTTCCAGAGGCTGAAATTGATAACTCAATTAAGAATTAACACATTCGCATAGATGCGCAAAAGTCCTTTTCACTGTTAGTTGCAAACATCTATATATATTCTGCGTAGTCTGTTCTTGTTAAAATGTAGAAGGGTGTGTTTTTTTTTTTGTCACCACAGGATTAAGCTGGCTTTCTGGTGTTAAACGCAAACACATTTTCCCTCTTCTTCTTTTTTTTCGCCCAAGGGAAGTTTGTTGATTGGGTGGTGGGTAATTCCAATGGCAGTTACTCGACTGGCAGTCGTGGATTTTGGGGGGTGACGACGACTAAGAGAAGCTACATTTCATAGAGATAATTGAACAATCTTCCGGAATTTCTTTATTACATTATCCTTTCTCGCTTTATTCGTATAAATTGTGCAGACAAGTTTTTCGTAGAAAGTTTTCCAAATGGATCTGTAGTTTATTGCTATACGATGGAAGGAGGTCCACCTTCTTTAGGCAAAGTGAGAATGATTTTGACAGGACCGATTTTTTTTTTGCGTATGTTTTGAGAAATTTCCACTTTAAAAAACTGCTCGAAATTATTTGATTATCATTATGAATAGAAACGATCGACAAAATTAGTAAACCAGCAAACAAGGAAAAGTGAACTTTTTTTCTGGTTGTGACTGTTGCTCTTCTAGTACAAATAAAATGTGGGATTTCCCCGCTTATTTCTTATTTATTGACGATCTTTTTAGTTGTTTTATTTTTGTTATACGTATTGTTCTGTTCTCTCTGTGACGCTCTTGTTTCAACACACACATAGCGGTTCAGCGATCAATGCATGCATGCATTAGGCAATGTGAGTTGTAATGTGTGCAATCATTTGCTGTCGCTTTATGTGTAGGTAATAGATCTGTCAGATGGAGATATAGATAATCGATTCTGAGCAGTATTAGCTTAGGTTATTCGAATATGGGGATACTTCGCATGACTTCTGTAGTCGCAAGATTTATGGCATACTAATTATTTTTGTTGTCAACTTTGTTTAGTTCACAATGGTTTTGGTGTGCTACGTAAGTATTTGACTAAATGAATCTAAATTGGCCAACGTACCTTATTTCTACAACAAAGGAATACAAATCAAAATGTCAACTGATAAGTACTCAGTTGACGAGAAATTACAGCTAGATTTGTCAGTTATCCCTCAGTAGTTGTCAACTGGAAAAAAAAACTGTTAATCTGCAAACAGCTGGCAAAGGTCTCAATTTCGTTCATTCAAGTGAACACACGAGACTTTTATTGTTCGTTCGACGGGAATTATGAATTATGGTGACAACTTTGCAAACCGCCATCCTTGCCAGATGCCAAATTCTACATACCTATGCAATTATTATTTTTTTGAACACCCGTAATTTTTTGTCGTGAAGTAGAACACTTCTTGTAGGTACCTACCCTTTATAAATTGGGTTCCATCTCAAGCATGGTAGAAAACATTTTTAAGCACAAACCTCTGTAAACCTCTCTTGAGACAACTCCAATACTCGTATCATAAAAGAATAAACCGTCACTCGATTTCACTCGATTAGCTGCATTATCAGCCTCCCTATTCATACACAACACACACATAAATGAAAATAAATGTCCATTTCCATTCAAACAAATGTCACAGTCTTCCCAATTTCTTGCGTTTGGCGTTGCGACGACACGTCATCCATAGCACAATCAAAGAAAACTTTTAAGATCCCATAACGTTTATTAAGGGAGAATCGCCACCTTAATCAAAACCAGAGCCATATGGTATGGATTTTCTTTAAATGATTGCACTCATGACCCGAAGTTGCATACACCCCTTATGTATACGAATGTGTGCACAATGGACGACCTCGTTGAAACTACAAAAGGTGTGCACAAGGACTACATTCCTTCCCTAGTTCGAAAACACTGATCAAATATCAAAGATTTCGTTCTTTTGTTTTCTGTTTCATTCGGGCTACTGACCTTTCTACAATTTATGCATGACAGGTGCACCGTGCCTCTATCTTTCATAATATCTTTTTCTAATCCAAGATTGTTTTCATTTTTCTTTTCAGTAAATATCAAACGATGTCGTTAGATACGCTTTTGAAGGCCGCTCAATTTATTGAGTTGCAAGAACAAAGTCGATTACTAGAGCTTTCGCCAACACCATCTCATGGTGAACGTTTTCAACGATCTCAGCAGCAGCATTTCTATGACAATGTCAACAATAGTCGAAGCAATTCGCGCCATCATCAAGTGTCATCGTCATCGTCGTCGCCGTCATCATCATCATCGTCGTCGTCGCCACCAACAGCATACGTTCTGTCTAATGGCCAAATGATGCATAATAACAACAATCGCAATAACAGCAACAACAACAACAACAACAGTCAATTAAGTCATACTGATTTTGATTATGGTGTAGAAGCAGTAACAAATGCAGTGGCAGCGACCGCAGTAAATGGCAGGTCCACTGAAGGTCGCACCATTACGGGTAAGCAATACTTTTGATCATTATTCTTTGTGCTCACATTTGAAATAAAGTGTCACATGTTGCAATTGGTTGAATAATGCGAGAAGAAGAGAATCAGATGTACATACTGTTCTTTTCGTTGTACATGTACATGTGCAATTAGTCTTGGATTTAAATTTATGTGCACATAATATTGAGATTAATCCAAATGTCAATTTTGACGACCTTCGAAAGATTGCTTTATTGCTTGCTAAATTTCTACAAAATGCCAAAAGAATAAATGGTAAACGTATTTTCGTCTGCAGATGTGTTGATACGGTACGTATTCTATTGGTCTGTCACACGTCAAACTCAATTAAGAAAATATGTAGGTACATCTTTCCATTTCCCAATAAAAGCAATTGCTCAATATAGAGCAGGTTTGCCCTGTCGCTGACATTTAATTCGATTGTATGATTTGAAAATTAAAAAAAAAAAAAAAAGACAAACTAAACCAAACAGCTAAAAGTTTGATTTGGCGCTTTCCATTAGCAGAAACTTGCTGCGGGCCTTTCTATTTCGTTTTAATAGAGAGCGCTAGTGTCGCTTTTTGCCACCTAGAATCTAACTCTAACTCATTCTGTGGTTGACGTTTATCGGCTTATGGATGTAACCACACGTGAATTCTGCACTCACCGCGGCACTGCAACATTTCTCTATTCCTAAAGTTGCTGCAAAATTCAAGCGTACCACAACACAAAAGAAATGATTTGGCATCATCGGCTTTTGACATTTGCTGATCGTGTTTGTTTTTGTTTTGGATGTAAACACATCAGCCGCTTAGTTGGCAAATGACAGTAGGCATATTAGCGGATGCATAATGCATGTCAAACTGCATTCTGTGCTGCGTCCAGAATTTCTGCACAGTGTTTTGGGCATTACGATTGAAAATATTTGTTCTTATTGAATACCTACCTACCTCCATTTTGTTACATGAAAAATATTGAATTCTTATGCTCACGCTGTCAGATCAATTCCATTTCGATCCGATATGCATGCGGGGACTAGGTAGTAGGTACCACTCTAAACCGCATTATAGTTGAGTGCATTTCATCCGCTGTGCTGCATTTTTTATTAAATTACAATGTAGGTAGGTACGAAGCTCTCTTCTCGTTTGACAGTTCACAATCCCGTTTGCAACATGGTACACATTCATTTTGTTTGATGGCGTTTGTTTTCTTTTTATGAAAAATTGCTATTGGGGTGGCGGGAGCGCGATTATTAGGAAGTTTTTTTTTTATATTCATAAACCAAAATACAAATTCGACTGAAAACCAATAATGCGCTAGGACTGATGTATATTTCTGCAACTGACATGTTCTGACTTCAACTTACAGATTTAACCTTGTTTTACGCATTTTTTTTTTATATTTTACGTACTTTTCCATGATCCATGCATCTCGGTATCCGCAGCAACGCAATTTACCAACAGAAACATATAAACACAAGCACACACGTGATATACACAAGTACAAGCTACTCCAAATGACATTGAGAAAAGTTGAAAAACAAATGATTCATCCATCAGCAAGAAGAAACTCTCTTAACACAGCCAGCGGCGCACTCTGTTGCGTTGTTTTGTCTTGTTTGCTTTTGCTTATTGTTGTGATGTTACTGGGCGAATGCATGTGCGACGGCAGTTGTGGATCTGTACTGTACCTACGTAACCTACTCGAACAGTTTGGTACGGGGGCGCACGCGGCAGCTTCGCAATTCAACGTCGGCCATGGATGTGAATAAACCGGTCGGTTTCTGTTGCTATCTCTATTCCAGGTTTACATTTGCGGTCGCGCTTCACTAGCATATCATGTGTCTGTTGACTCGGGGCGTAGCGTACGCCGTACCGCGAACGCAAAACTCCACTACGCGTTTTTGTGCCTCTGTATTTGTACTTTGTTTTGTGCTATTTATTATTACATGCTCTCTGGCTCTCATTCGATTTAAGAATGTGTTCGTTTGTCGAGTTCGTATTCGTATTCACATACGAAATCTGAGTCGAGAAAACGTTCTTTAAAGAGAAAAATGTGCGCGATTATGTTGACAGCAAAGAGTGTTTTCTAATAGAGTTGCCAGGCAATCAGCAAATATTTTTCTAATTTTAACAAGCACTTGTAAGACATACGAAGTTCTAGATCTAAAATGTAAGTGAGTATGAGTATCTTGAATCCGTCCTGTAGATTAGAGGAATTTATTAATGCTGCTGAGAGATCAATAAAATGCTGTCTAGTGTTAGACCTGGCATTCCCAGGGTTCTCACTTCTATTCTACTTTATGAGGGAACTCTGACATTCCGATTCGTTAACTGTGAGGACGTTTCGTTTCGTTTCAAAATAAAACACGAACGATTGTCAAAAGATCGACCCATGATATTGTGAACAAAAGTTAAATAGGTTCATACATACATTCTCTGTTTTGATTGGCTAAAATCAGTCACATGAACAGCTTTTTCAGTTGTTGTCGTTGTCGTGAAAAACGAACCTTAAACCTACCTACCGCTAAAAATTGACGTTTGGCAAAGATCAGAAATCACTTTAAAAAGTTGTAAAACATTACAACAGCGGTGCATTACAACATGCTCTTCGGTAGAGTGGGACAGCAATTTAATTTTGCATATATATGGTATGGTTACCTAATCCTAATTCCTATTCTCTAGCTCCCTCCCTTTTTCTCTTTGGAATAGAAACGGAGGGGTTAAGAGGTAGGGGGATAGAGAAGTTAAAGAAGATTAATCAAATATTTAAAAGGGTAATGTTGCCTTTCCCCAATTGGAAGAGATACATCTCTCTTAGTTCGCAAAGTGTGAACAATTTCAAAATGGAATAGAAAAGAATTAGAACCAATCAGTGCTGCCACAAGGGAAAAAATTTGCGTAGCAAATTTGCGTAGCAAAACTTAATTTGTGTAGCAAAACTCAAAAGTCCAAAATATAAATTTTTTTTCGAAAATAAACAAAAAACACTTACAGCTAGGTTCCACATTTCACTTTCACTCGAAACAAAGTCGAAATCGATCCAAAAGTGAAATTTGGTGTTCTACATTTCACTTTTATCGATATCGATTTCAAATTTTTCGAAATTCAAACAAAGTGAAATTGAGAGGTTCCACAATTCGATTTTATCGATTTGAAAGTGATTTCAAATCGATCATATCCATCAGTGTGAAATAGTGAAAAGCAGACGACAGGTGCATTGAAAATGTATAATAATAATTACATCTCCATAAATTTATTAAAATATATGTATAATTTAAGGGACAAGCCTAAGAATACTGCACTTTTATAACCTTTTCAAATAAAGAGTATACCATTCGCAATATGTTTTCTTATTTGAATGGCTTCATTAAGATTTTTTCTGTAAATTCGTTGCTTCTTCAATTTCACTTGTGTCGTTCCCACCTCAAAACTTTCTTCATTTCCTAGCTTAAAGTGCCTTCCAATGTTGTGCAACGCGCAACAAACATTAGTTATTTGTACCACCTTTTTTTGGCCGTTATTTAAGAGAACGCGCCAAGCGCCTAAAACGGTTTTTTAAAACGCCAATTGTCCTCTCAATTACGTTCCGAGCGGAGGAATGTTTTCTAAGAACTTGTGTCAAAATCTTTGAAACTGTGCTTCGGCCCAAAACCATCTGGAAGTTGAAAGTTTCCCTCGGCAAGAAAACGAAGAGCTACAGCTAACTGCAACGTACAAGAAATCGAAGATTGTTTAAGATGCGGCCTAACAGTTTGCAGCAATATTAAGAAAGAACATTTATTTAGTCGATAGTATGATAAATCTATATGGAATAAGAAATAAGAGATTTGAACGTTCGTTTGCAATAATTGTAGTTATGTACGCAGGATCTGCAATTTTCAATGGATTTCAATGGTCTCTCAGCATACGCCTTTTAATATTTTCTTCTGCATACTTTTCTTTTTGGGTTTGCAACAACACGGCAATTAACACAACACTCATTATTAAATAAATCGCGAACACGAGTCGAAATTTAAAACAAGCAAACCATTTTTATCAAAATTATATTTTTGGAACGTTTCAAATGACAGATATCAGCCGTTTTTAATTTCACAGAAAGTGATTTCGAAAAATGTTTGATATTAGTAAATCGGTGGAAATGTGGAACACTAAAATCGAACTCACTCGATTTGAAATTTCGATTTCGATTTCATTTCGCTCGGATTCTGGAACCTAGCTGTTAATTCTTTATTCAAAGTAAATATTTTTTTAAGGACTAGTACAAGTATAGTTGGTAAACTATATATTTTACAAAACTATAATCAAACAAAAAAAAAAAAAAAAACATTAAAAACTTCACTTAAAAGGCGCTTTGCATGTAAGCATTGCCTTAATTACAAGATTTTTGTTCTCATTTCGTGCTTAAAAAAAAAGTAGCAAAATAGGCGTTTTTAGGGAGAGTGCGTAGCAGCGTAGCAAACGGGCAATTGCGTAGCAGTTTTGCTACGATCGTAGCAAAGTGGCAGCGCTGGAACCAATACTCAATCGGTCTGGCGTGGAATTGAAATTTCAAAGAAAGGAGAATATTGAAAATAAAGAGCAAATAGAATAAGCGAACGGAATGCCAGAAATGCATCCTTTCCTTGCTTAGGTAAACCTTGCGAAGAGAACGAAATCCACTCTTGGCTTGTCATGAATTAAATGTGTATCGTGTATGTTGGTTGGTGCTGTTTTGCTTCTAGGCCACGTGTTTACTTGCGCAGTTGCCAAATTTATTGATTGATTGCGAGCACATTACATTGTGTGTGAATTGATGATTTTCTATGGATGAAGAGAAACAAAAACAAAGAAAACGCGGCAATACACACGACGCACACTTCACACATGGCAAAACCAACGCACAACAAGCCACAAGAGTGGCAACTGGCAACAACCAACAAGCACCGTAAAATGTCAATGAACTTTCAAGTGTGACATTTTATTATTATATGTGTAATTCGTTACATTTGCTTGAGTCTTATGCTATTTGTTGCAGCTTGCAGGCAGGGGTTCAAGTAGGTTGAATACATACATTCATAGCCAGTCCTACATAGAAGTTGTATGCGAAAAGAGTGCCAATGGTTTCTTTCGTGTGCCGTTTGTTTGTTGCATTTTTCTATTCGGGGCGGTTGTTCTGTCACCTATGAAATATTCAGCGCATGTTACAACATAGTATGCAATTTGCTGCAACGGAAGGTCCATCGAGCCTGACAGGTGAACTGATTTAGTAGTAGTTTAGGAATATGAAAATAAGGTGGTATATATATCCTATACCTATGATTTGGTTGTTATTTATATTTTGAATTAAGCTATATACAACAAAGTCAATGAACTGTCATTGCAAACTTTTTTTAAGAATGAAATTAGATTTTCTAACCTTTAAGCTAAAGTAAACCTAAATCCTTTAAAATTAAAGTCGATATATGGGTATAACTTTTCTTATTGTGACAGATAAGAGCTTATCTAAAATACATGCCTACATTTATTTGTATCTATAAGGTACGGACGGTACCGTTCCTAAGTAGGTAGCTACAGGTTTTATTGTAATATCTTGCCAACATTATCACATGGGATCGTAACGCACACCTGACATACAATCAAACATTTCCCACACAATTGTTTATCTTGCGAAAAATTACCGCATGGACATGTCAAACTTTTTCCTCTTCAACAAAGCAATTATGTTTTAGGTATAATGCGCATGTTATATTTTTCTTTGTGCTCGCGCTTAAAACGTTATGTATACCTACCTAAGTGTATTTTCTACCGTGTCAACTGCTCATAGGCACAATGGGTAAATTAACATGACTAATATCAAACAAGAGCATTATGTTATGACACGTCAGATGAAATAAAATTCCCACGCCTTTGTGGAGTTGTCAAATTTTTCTTACTTAAAAACCCATAAAACTATTTAACTCGCGGTCATTGGTCCCATACATTTACTACGCAACCACCTACAAAAGGTTAACCATACTGGGATTTCGCAAGATTTATCTAATGTCACAAATGAACAGAAATCCATTAGGAGTTGTGTCAATCCGTGAATAGATTTGGGCAATCATTTTTTGAAACATTTGTTTGGTTGCACACAAGAAGAAATTGTGGAAATAGAAAAATAGTACCTATTCGCTTTTCGAAAAGTAGTTTTTTATTTGTTATCTCTATATCTACTGTCAGTTGGACGTGAAAAGGAATAGTTTGTCCTAAAATTGACAGCTGTGGTAAACTACTCCAAAGGAATCCAATTATGTTTGTCCGGTTAGATTCGGTGCTGCCAACATTTTAAAGTTTATGAATATGTCACTTAGTTGACACTATTTTTTTTTTGTTTTAATTTTTCCTGCTTTTTAAATGAAACTAGAGCAGTACGAAAATTCCCTATAGGATTGAGTGTGTACACACCAACTTTATTAATGTAGACACAAATTATATTCTTTTGACATTTAGTTGAAAACTAATTCGTTTGAAAATTTGTGGTTGCTTTTCAAACAAACTATGTATTACTTTTGTAATAGACTTTGTCTCTTTTACACAAAAGTAGTGTCATACGGGTATTAAATAGGTACATTAAATTTATTTTGATGCGTTGTGTGGTGTATAAGGTATGTTCGTTTGCAAATTTGTATTTTAAAAAATGAAGTAGGTAGGTACATAGGGGACGTTCAAGTATCTAGTTTCGTAAGTCTGACAGCTCTCTCACTAAGTGAATCTCGGTTTTGATTGGTCGAAATTGGTCATGAGAGGTAGCCGACGAATCTAGTCAAGAAATTCGTGACTGAGTACTTAGTTGACAGTTCTCATATGTGGCTGACGTAGGAAACGTGACGTTTCCGACCAATCTAGTTTTTGCGTTTAGGTTGCATCTCATCCAGACCAATCTAGTCGACTTAAGATAACTAGATTCTTGAATGCGGCCATAGGTATACACCTAATTCGATAAAAGGAAAATGTAATAGGAATGGGGAAACAAAAAGCAACAGGAACTGTCAGATCCTAATTGGGACTACTATCTGTATATGACATTAAACGAGAATAACCTAATACCGCTGGTCCCAGATTGATCACAATCTTGACTATGACACGTGACACATCCAAACTCATATATTTCTGAGTGACTTATAGGACAACGTCCACTCTCTGAGTTAAAAAGGATTATAATTTGCATTACAGTGATGTACTACAGTTAAACTACTTCTAGTGGCTATAGACGTCGTATGGCGTTTTTATAAATGTCAAAATCGATACATAACACTTCTGGATTTGCGATTGTGTATACAGATACCCACCTTCATTTGCCTTAGACTGTATAAATGCTTCGCAGTAGAACCATTGGCAAACCTTCGTCGTTGTCGGTAGTTAGCCTTCCTTGCTGCATGCGTCACGTGTATGCCAACGACACAGGTTGGGGTTGTTTAAAATTAAAAGGTCGTGTCAATCCGCATTTTTTTTTTTTCGTTCCGTCCTTTTCTTCTTTTGTCGTTGAGATGTGTGTTCAAACGAGTTAACTCGTGAATCTTTCATAACACCCACTAGCTTACTCTTCCAATGCAACTTTAGGACTTTCCCAAAGAGAAGCTTTTTATAACCTTTGTGTAAACTTGAACAGCAAATCGACTTCTGTCGCAAACAGAACTCGCAGAAAAACGAGGAGAGTAGTAGGTGGTGGGGAAGCAATTTTTTTTTTGCTTCATTGGCATTGCACACGTTTGAGTTTCTTTTGCACCGCCATTCGCAATTTGTATAGTTTTCTTCATGCACTGACGACGATTCGGTTCACAATGGCGCATTGTTGAAGGTGGAGTGCTCTAGGTGCAATCATTCGCGTCGTAAAAGCGAACGAGCAGAGAACGGTTTTGTGGTGTTCTGACTGCGCTGTGTTTTGAATTGTATTATATGTTGTTTGTGGGATTTTGCTTTGGTCTTTCGCGCGGGCCTTTGTTTAGTGGTGCCATTCTCTCATTGTGTTTGTTTGTCTTTATTTTTGTATTCGATCGGAATAGCAACATAATAAAATGCAAAACAACTCAACAAAGAAACCGCGATCGAAAATTGCTACCCGTAAAAAAGTTTTCGTTGGAAAATTACCGCCTTCATTGTCATTAATTGGTTGGCCGCGAAGTGCATCACGGCCGTTGACAGCAACCAGAATGATGCCTCCTGTTGCAATCACGACTGCATCAGCTGCTATACATGTGGACCTGTTGGCAGACATTTTTCTGCGTTTAAATACCTGCCTAATGAGCCCAAATCAGTTTTTAAGCGGTAGCGCAATGTTTCCACTTGACAGTGGTTGTAGTCGAAGTGTGACATTGGAGGAGCATCAGGTTGGTGACCGTAGAACGCTTCCAGTTATGCGAGAATTCAGCGACGATCGTCTGTCAGTAATGAGTGGGGAACGCAAACGCACTTCGCCAATGGCGAACGCTGAACCAAACGGATGTGTCGACAAGGCAGAGATGAGCCGAGGCGTATTGCCCCCACCAAAGAAAAAATGGATACGCCACTATTTGGAGGGTAAACAATTTTAAGTTGCTTAGAGTTGTGTGTCAATTACAAAATTTTGACGTTTTAAAACTGAAACTGATGGCGGGTTTTATGTTTTTGGATTTGTTTACCGCTGTTGCATTTTGTCGGTTTGTGTTCCCAATTCTGTTTCATTGTCAATGCTTAATCAACTGTCAAAATATTACTCCAGTTGACACACAGCCTTACGCAATAGAAAAATATGTTTGTAGTTATAAGCCATAGTTTAACAGAAAGGAAAGTGGGGTAGACTGGAGTACAATTGTACATATTTAAATATTGATAATAATTGTAATCATTGTTGTTTTTAAAAGAGTGCAGTTTCATGAACGGGCTTAAATTTTAAAATGTTAGAAACTTAAATCACAAATAATGTAATCAATAATAAGTTGTAACACTGGTGGCCATGTTTTACTTATAATCACTTGATTGTGTACTGTGGTTATTACATTAGTCAATGGGTCAAACTACAATGGAAAAGAGAGGCCCTTGCCTATGGCTTTCCTGACGTTTCTTTCTCGAACAGTATGGTCATCACCAGTTGGCTATTAATCATATTTATTTTTTTAACAAACATACCTACATTTGATTTATTAATGGAACGAAGTCATCTTCATTGCATTGATTTATTTACTTCTTCTATATTTTTTAAGATTTGTAACAATCACCATCCACCACTGACGTTTTTCCTCCCATACGTATTGTGCCACACAGTATTTAATTGACGTCACACACCATACGCGTTTTGAATTCGTAATGATAAAAGACAGTTTTTGAAATGCCAAAAGGGCACGTCAGGAGTGTCAGGAATTAGACAGCTTTCACGTGTTTTCATTTTGTTGTGCAACATTAAACTGGAGCAATACTTTGTTCATTCTTTTCATTCATTTTCTTTTTGTAAAAACAGAAGAGATGTTTAGTTTAATGCCTCGTGATAGTGGTGATTATTACATTTATGTGTAGACAGGAATTGTCTTCACGAGCACGACTACATTCCTCTTCTAGTACAATATGAAGTGGAACCGGATCAATAATAATTTGATCCACTATTTCTGTCTTCCAAAGATCAATTCTCTTTTTTCCTCTAAACCTAAAGGAAATTTGACACAATTATTATAATGCGTGGGTGCTAATGAGAATTAAGTTGGATAATAAATCACAACCACTGAACCATATTTTTAGTTGAAAACATCAAAATTTCAAACGAATATGCAAGCTAACTTTCGTGTATTTCTATATACATAAATGTGTACTCGGAATATGATGCACACCGCACGAGATACAAAATACAGAAATGAAATGAAACAGTTTGTTCACAACAAAACTGCAGGTTGAAGGCGAATGGAAAGTTCTAGCGAGGAATGATTATTTATTCTTGTTGATTATATTTATATCGGGGTGGTAGAATTAATTCGAAAACAAGTGTACCCATAGTATATATATCTGTTCTGCATACAACAATACTCATAAGAGTACGTTCAATTTGAAAGGTGGCACGTGTTCTCACGTATACTTGAACTAGGTACGAATGATAAAAGGAAAATTATATTTTTGTTATTTGTTGTCTCTCATAGATTTGACGAATAAGTATGAGTGGGTTGGTAGTTTATTTTAAATTGATATGAAAAGAAATATTTGGAAAGTCTACTTAAATCAAATTAAAGTACATAGTTGCCAAATAAAATTCTTTTGTCATCTTTTTCAAAGGGATACCTACATTTCAGACAGGTTTTCGTTCAGTTTGTTTTTGTGTGGTTATAGTGTCAACGATTTGCATTACACTTTTTGTGTTTTCTTTACTCTACTCCATTGACAAGCTTTTGCTGTTCCTTTCTGTTTTAAACCAGCACCTCCGTCCATTATTCTCAGGGACATTTTGGTTATTTTGACGTCTAATCACTGCTAAGCAAATGGTTCTTGTTCCCCGATTGCATTCATTGGTTTTATTCTCATTGTCAAATTTAAGTCATTTGAAGTTTAACGATCTAGTACATTTCGAATGAGTCTGAAACTTCAGCTGTGTTATTTCTTTTCCAGGTGTTTCTAATATTTTCAAACTCTGCCTTTTACTCTGTGTAACCTTCGAAACGTCATAAAATAATATGTTATAGAAATGCGCTTGTGTATTGAAAGCTTAAATTGATTTTGGTATAAGAACTGACAAAATGTCGTCGGATTGGATGTCAATACAAATATAAAATAGACAATAAGCAAAGAGAACAGATCATGAAAATAAACTTGCAATTTTATACAATAGTACAAGATCAATAACAACCAGGTCCAGAAAGGCTACAGAACATTTGCTGTCAGACATACAAAAAAAATGTATTTACTAAAATAAAATATTCCGACAGTTTTCACTGATGTGTTCTGTTTTCTTCCCAATTTTTTAAAAGATCTATTCAATTCCGACCGATAGTAAATTATCATTGTCAGATGACATTTGTCGGTCTTTCTGTTCTATGAACTAATCAGAGTGTTAGTAAAAGCCTGTTGCTACCTGAGTGTTTTCTGTCTTATCTGTCAGAATTTTCAAACGTCAATTGTATATAAGTCCATATTTTACACTAGCTAGCAAAACTCGTGTTTATGATATTTTTCCTAAAAGAAGAAAAATCTAGAACAAAATCTGTATGTCAAAATCTAGAAACTCTTATCTGCAGCTCTCTATTTTCCGATTTCCTATGAATGTATATATACGAATCATCATTACGTAAGCACAAGCAAGCACCCGCATTTGTAGCAATTACCTTGTTGTAATTGTAATAAACTTTCTTTTTTAAGCGTTCTTCTCTCTATTTTGCTCAGTTGTTCCACGTCTCAGGTCTCACCAACAAGCCGCTTTGTCTACTACCTACTCAGTTTTGAACTGTATGTAACTGGTTGGTAAGTGGTAACCCTCCTAACTTAACACAACTACTGCTAGAAATGTTAATGTTAAACGTCGATGCCGTCAGCGAACACATGTTTTATCCTTTCCCAAGCAAGTAGGTTCAACCTAACATTGCTTTTGCAACTTTGATGACACATGGTATTTTCCCAGCTACACGCGAGTATGTGTTAAGTAAACACATGCAACGTGATTCAGGTGGGAAAATGACGTAAAAATACAGCCCGGCAGTGCGAAAGAGAAACAGTATCAACTGTCAACACGCTCCCATTCATTGTGCAAACTGCAATAATAAGCGTGGCGAAGCTTTATTTTAAGGGAGCGCTGCGCAGCGCAGAATTGAAGCTTTTTTTTACTACTGTCAGTGGGTGGAGGTATGAGCGAGAAGAAAGGATGTGAGGACTGAGAATAGCTAATTTTAAACGCGCAGATTGTTTGTGCGTACCTATACATACCCCGGGAATGATTTATACGAAAAACAAAATAATTAGGTTCATGTGCAAAAAGGGAAGAAATCTTTTTTGCGCGGTCTGTGGGTGAGGTGGGTGAAATGTTGTGGGGTTGACAGATAAATCAATTTCAAATATTCTTGAAAATGTCACACAGAAATTATGTACATATACACCAACATTTTGTTATGATGTTTTGGCTGATGAAAAAAGGAAGCCGACATATAATCACACGTTTTTCTATTGCGACTTAGATTCATATTGACATGCGTTGTCAAAATACTGAAACAACACAGTGAGGTCCTCTTTATATGAAGTAACTCTCAGTTTTGCCTGCACATATATATTTATGTCCGTCTCTCCAGGTATAGCTTGTTGCCGGTTGCCGCCGCTTCGTTCCCTCCACCTCGGCCACCGCCTTAGTTTCGATTCCCATGAAGGTATTCCCATTCCCATGCTCCGAAACGGACTATCAAATTTTTACTTTTACAATGGGGAATATCGAGAAGCTGTTATTTGCAATGGATTTGAAAAGTGGGGAAGAGATTTAACACTCCATACGAAGCCGAAGTGCAAAAAGTTCAGTTTAACACACTGACAAAAACTTCTCATACAAGCCGGCAGTAGTATGAAGAATGACTTTTTTGACATTGAAACTGTGGCTCATATCTAAATTAATGGAAATTGTCTACGTTTCTCGTCATTCTCACGAAAATATTATTTCTCTTTCAAATGCTCTTGAACAAAAGTCATATCCAAGTGAAAAACGAAAACCGAAAACGCTTTGATCTGTCAATATACTAGTACTCGCAAAATCATTTGAAAAGTCAAATCACTTCAATAAACGTCAAATGCGACCTTAAGATGCAGTCATAGTGCAGGTACGCAGCGCTTTCATGTGTCAAAACGTAAATGTCGGCCTTTTGCTATGCCCACAAATTGTGCACATCTGTTTGGTCATAAGTCTATTATATAAGTGTAGTGCACTGTCCTGTCAAAATTTGAAATCAGTTATAAACTCAATACGCATTGATTTTCCTAATTGAATTCGTCGCTTAATTCCTCCGGCATAATGACTGAAACAGACGCTGCAATTGACATAATAAAATAACGAGCCACCCCATAATTACCATGCCTGCACACCGCACACAGCCTCAAAATCGGTTCGTTACACAATTGCGCCACCTGCTCGACTCATTAGAGTTATTCTAAAATCTCATTAACTTCATTTCACTTGAGTGGCTGCTGCCGCAAACGCACTCCATTATTTAGTTTGCTTAATTGCATATTAAACTCGAAACTTACAAAACCACCAAAAACTGAGGAAAGCTGTAACGCCGAGACAGGCGTGTTTATGCGCATTCAACATGCTTCCAAAGTTTTGTTTGCAGAAGTTTTTTTTTTATTTTTTTGTTTACTATATACCACGTTGCCATTATTCTATTTTCGTATATAGCTATATTCGGTCTGATCTGCGCATGAGTTTGCCTTAAATTAATGAAAATACTACCACTTCTGTTGTGCGTGGCATCCTCGTGTTTCTATTCACAAATTTTGTTCATCTATTGTTGTGATTTGTGCGAATTTATTTAATTGTAATAATTAATAAATAATTGTATACCTTGGGCTATTGCTATGTGTATATTATTGTACATTGGTTACAATATATGCATGAGATAAAGTGCGTGTTACATAGTTGGAGTTTAAAAACTACGAATGGGTGTATAGTTGAATGTGTTCATTGTGCATTAGGGTGCTTGCTTGGGCGTAGTTTACACTCGACAATTGTTTTGTATTTCCTTGAAATAAGTTTTCGCAAAAGGTAGCTGTCTTGCATTTTAAGGGTAATTGTTTACACATCTTTTATTTTGCAACCGAAACTGAAATGTAGCGTGAAACTAAACGTTCTTGGCTTCAGCGTCAGTTAATTCAAAAAAAGGATTAGTTTTAAGTTTTTATCGAGAATAGAGTATTGACATTCTCATAACCTTTAAGAAATGCAGAAAAGGGCGTTGCTGCGCCTCTGTTGAGTGTTGAATGGTGATGCAAGCTCGTTCTCCCTCCCAAGAGTACCAATGCTTTCTCATTGATTGGATATTCTCTTGTACGCTGACGACGTAGATATTAGTTCAGTTTCTGTGTATTCTTTTAAGTTCCCAGAATTTCTGGGTAAACTTGTGAACATACACACACAAATGGATGAAGTCTATCTTATGGCTCATCTGTTTTACTGCGTATCCTTTGAAATGGAAATGTTCGTAGGTACCTGGTTCTGTTTAAAGTAAAGTTATTCCGTTCTAATTCATTACGTTTGTGGATAATGAATTAGATTAAGGTCTCAAACTTGTAATTTTGGAATTAAGTTGATACTTTTGGAGGTTATATCGTTTTAACGTAAATCGTCTCAAAAATTACGGAATTAGTGCCCTGTTTTGACATTTGATAGACACCATTGCCTGTTCCGTACAGCGTACACAGTAAACAATTTTGTTAAACTTGTTCTAGTGGTAGGTACGCAAAAGAAGTTCTACGTGAATTTATTCAAACTTTAAAACCTATTTTCAATCATTCGTAATTCGAAAAGCCAAAAATGGAACAGTTTAAGAAGTTATATTTGTTCATTCCTGACTCTGCTGAACTTCCTTTATCGCAGTGGATAACTACATAAGCGACTTTAATACGAAATTGCAACTGTTATTCCCATGCATCGGTAGATGACACATGAGTGCTTCTAATTTTCGCCAGCGTAAAGCACTCAAAATTGATTGGAGACCTCCATAATTCAACATGTTGTAGACTTCCTGCAAAATCCACATGACCTTACCTTCACAAATTGCTGAAGAAAAAAAAAAGCCCATGCACATAGTAAGACCACAATATCCCCTCAGACCACATGCCAAATCATGACGAATGTATACCAACAGAAAAGAGCCGTAATAGCGAATGAGTCAGTCTCATGTCAGTTTCTTTGTGCTTAACTGGTTGTTGCTTTGGTTGTTATTGCAGCAGAGCAACATCATGCCATCGCTTTGTTATTGATGACCTTCAAAGCCGTCGGAATAAAACTAAAATTAACAACAAAAAAATATTTCCTTCACGTCTCACCAAAAATTAATTTCATTTTGCATTCTTTTTGTTTTGTTTTGCTTTGTGTTCTGTTTGTTTGTGTCGTTCACGTTTTATTTATAAATATCCATACATAAATATCTATACATTCGTTTTTTGAGTTGACCGTTATCTTTATTTTTTGTTTCGTTTTTAATTTTATTTCCAGAGGAGCCATATTCCAATGGTCACTCATCCCCTTCCTCTTTTATAATGATTAAAACACCACCACAATCATCTGCCACTATCACAACAACAAAACACCTACAACAACAAGGATTACAATCAGATCACCTGCAACAACAACAGCAGCAACAACAGCAATTAATAATACCTGCTTCACCCAAAAGTGAAACATTATCATCCCTCTTCTCGAACAACAATAACAATAATACAACAATCACAATTGTTGATACTAATAAAAATGCCATCTTCTCAAACGGCAACAATACACCATTATCCAATGGTAATGCCAATTTGGCAGCACTGTCTGCAGCTGCTGCAGCAGCATCCACCCAACCGATTGTCATTAATGTCACCAACAATCGTAGTGCAACGAATGCATTCAGCGCTAATAATTTAATATCCCACGCAACTAGTTCCACCATGAGAAATTCACCACCTATGGGGGTAGCGTCAGCGGTTGCAGCTGGAACTGCGACCACCACCTCAACGGTGTTTCGTAAAAAGTTCATCCCCCTCACCCCACCGCCAATGTCAAATAGAAAAATGACTGAATCCTCAAGAATTCGTAGTTTCTCACTTTCTTCTAATAAAATTACAGCCAACGGTTTAGTTGGGAGCAATGGCATTATAACCGGCAATAACAGTACCACACCCACCATCTTGCACAATCAGCATATACAACAAGTGTTGGCCGCAGCCGCAGAAGATTCATCACAGTCCAGTTTGAATTTATCCTCATCTGGCTATCTGTCAACTGGCAGTATTAATTCGAACATTGGAGGTCTGAATTTATCTACACCTGGTGGTGTGCTGAATGGTGTTAGTATGATGAACGGATCACCGCCAAGGGGAGGAAGTTTATTAGCTACCAGTTATCATTTGGATCATCCGATGTCGGGGGTGGCATCTTCGGCGCCAACATCTAGCGGAGTACATCAGTTGCATGGATCTACTGGTGGATGCAGTAGGCGAAGGACGATCAGTTCCAATAGCAATGGGTGAGTTTTTTTCTTAAAATTGTTTTACGCCATTGGGCTTTTTTTTTTGTTGTTGTTGTTGTGATTAAGAGGTGTAGTCGTTTTAAATTATCTTATCACCAAAAATGTTGCCAAGAACTTGGCAGCACTTAAGAAAAAGTTCGTTTTAAAGAACGGCTAAAAAAAGAAGTTGTACTTGTTCAACTGAATCTAAAAACAAATACAAAATTTCAAATCAAGCTCAAACCGTTGACAGCTGAGTAGCTGTAGCTATCGAAGATCCCTGTTTTCTATTAAAACCATAACTTTTAATCACAACCAGCTTATGAATGACAGTAGTGCACTTTTTTCTCCTAGTAATTTGGTAAAGTAACGTAGTGAAGTAGTAACGTGTGTAAATAAATTTGCCAACTCGAAAATAAAACTCAATAAATCCAGCATTCGAAATTTAGTTCCTCATGTACTTCCAGAGCTGGCACTCGGGAAGTTCACAACAAATTGGAAAAACATCGAAGAGCACAACTCAAAGAGTGCTTTGAACAGTTAAAAGGTCAGCTACAGCTTAAGGACGAGGAGCGAAAGAAAACCTCAAATTTGGCAATTCTCGGAGCTGCCTTGAAACACGTAAAGGTAAGTTAAACAACTGACAGTTGAGCTGAAATTTATTTTAAACCAATTTCTATTTACAGGCACTTAAGGACAAAGAACAGGTGCTTGAGCAACAAGTCGAACAATTGGCGAAGGAGAAAATCAATGCACAAAAGAAGATTGTTAGCCTAAAGCGTGAGCTCGGCTCCAAAGTTGAAAACATTGATTTTTCCAGTATTAACTCTGACATCGAACTCGGCAGCATTCCGATCGAACGGGGTAAGTTTTAAAAAATGAATGTTTTCATGTTTACCCCGCTATGTTAAGGAGCACTCACCATTTGCGAGCAATGGTCGATAAGCACTACAAAAATTTATAATTGACTCGTATGTAATGACTTAATCGATGCACAAAATGTCCCTGTTTATAACTTAGCAATCGATATACTTTACTTTAAAGTAATGATGTTACATATATATAAAAAGTGAAATAAACAAAACGTGCCGTTCATTTTTCGTCATTTCGACACTTTTTAAGCAATCGCGTGCAACTACTATGCCATCGCATTGTTAGTTTCATATAAAGAGAACTCCAGTAACGCGCATTCACTGCAACCTTGAGACTGGCAAATTCTTTGCAACGTTTAGGAATAAGTTTTCTTGCATAAACAACTTGCGTAACAATAAATTGATTTAAGAAACTGAGGATCATGCAAATGTATGCATGAGTTCTAGTTCTTGATGAAAATGCCGGTTGCAAAACGCACATGGCCTTAGCAGTTGCTTAGCATTTTTTATTAAAAAGGGGGCTAGTTGTATATATTTTCGAATTTGTTATAGTTGTGTTTATTTTTAACATACATGGCGAAATTGGTTCTGATTTGAAATTAAAATCGACCGATATTCGCAAAGGATTTTTTTTTATCGTGCGGGTTCAGTTGACTTACCCCCATAAATTAAAAAACAAATGTGCACAAGTAAGTTAGCTAGTAGACATCAGATAGCTTACAAAAATCTGACGTAACTACTGAATAACGAGTTGATAACTTTTACGCAGCGTTTATTAATACGGGGGTTAGTGATGTTTATTTTTTTAAAAGCCTTGTCTGACCCTGTTTAGAAAGCGTCGTTTTAGATATTTGAAATTTGAGTGCAGCTATAATTTTATGTATTTCTTTTTTGTTACAGTGACAGAAGGACTTAATGATTCAATTTCGCTCTCATCGGGTCGTGGCAGTATGCTGTATAGCTCATCTAGCTCTCTATCGAGTGGCAGTGGCGGCAATACAATGTCCTCACCACTAGGCGCTGGAGTAAGTTACCTTTGGGCAGTGTCTCTTTAACGAGGCGACACACGCATGCTCAAAAGTCTCTACTCTCTCTCTCTTTCTCTGCTCTCAACTTTCGCAGATGCAAACAGCAATGCCAACTGCATTGTCACCTGTGATAACACAAACGACATCGTCTGCCTCTTCCTTTACGAGCTCGCCCAATAATAGTTCGCCGATATCGCCGAATATGATGATGATGATGAAGTCAGCACCACCATTATCATCATCTTCATCAAATGCTCTGTCCATGTCCTCCTCCTCAGCAGCAGCAGCAGCATCACCCACTGGGGCGTTAACAGTCACCATGCCATTGTCATTGACGGCGAAAAACATCTCAGCCACATCATTGACCCGAGGATCACCGACTCCATCGACTCCGTCGCCATCGCCGTCCTCATCGAGTGGTGTCTCGTCATCGTCCTCGATTCATTCTTCATCACCGCCCATCGGTGGCGTTAAAGTTGTTCCAAACATTCCAGCAAATGGGGTGAAATTCAGTGCTGCCAATGGTAATACATTTCATACATCTCCCGTTATAAATATCACATCACACAGTGAAAATAATGGCGGAATTTCATCGTCAAATAGCGGCTATAATGCTACTGCATCAGGGATGCCACTTAATATGAATGCCGCCATTGCTGCGAGCATTGTCTCGTCATGCTCCACATCGTCAGCGTCACCATTATTCTTCTCGTCGACATCTTTACATTCAGCATCATCAGCATCGTCAGTACCGACCATCACGACTGTCAGTCATAGCAAGGAATTTAATAGCAGCAGCGGAAGAAACGGCCTCACCCGAAAGACTCCTGCGAGCGACAACAATGACAATTCCCATTTCAGCAATTATCACCAACATCATCATCATCAGCAGCAGCAGCACAAGCCGCTCGATGAAGGTGAACAGCCGGCAAAGGTGTTCAAGGTCTTCAACGGCATTGCGCTCGGATCTATGGATAAAGACAACAAGCTGGGCATGTCAACGACACCCCTTCAACTGTCTCAGGTCGTCGGCGGTGGCAGTCTGGTGGTCAGTCCATTTGTTACTTCATCACACAGCAGTGGCGGCGTTCGATTAGTCAACACAAATAGCTTAGCGACTATCGAACTGAGCTCTGGGCCATCAAATCAGTCCAGATGCAACGGAAGCCTACTTGGCCAAACATCATCCCCACCGAATACTGGAGGTGCACACCTACACAAGCTGCTAATGAGTGCTGTCAGTGCTGGCGGCGGTATTGGCGCAACCAATACTACCTCAAATGGTAACAGTGGCTCCTCGGCCTACGTATCGGCCGCTGAACTTGGCCGATTGCCTGGAGGTGCTGAACTAAATATCCTACCCACCGCAACAAACGGCACAACCTCATTGTACAGAGGAAACAGCAAGTTGGCTTTTGCCAACAATGGTATTTTAATAAAAGGTGAGTTCACTTGACGTCCTCATTTTTGTCGTTTCTTTAGTTGTGTTTTTGTTTTTCCTCTGACAGGAGCTGTCAATGATTCCAATTCATCGAATGCCGGTGGACGTGGTGTTCACATCGTCAACGCACCGGTTTCGCAATCATCTGGGCTAGCATCTATTGCTGTTTCCCAAGGACAGCAGGGGAGCACTTTTGCCCAATTGATTGGCACCGCACCTCAGCTGGCTGGAAAGGTAAGCATGGACAACATTTTCATTAATTAAAAGCGACCTTTATGTCGGTTCGGAAACAGAAGTATTGCGAGGTTTTTATTTAAACTCTGGCCTTAGTCTTAGTCTTAGTTTAGTCGAGAAAGATAACTGCCTGAGCTTTGTTTTGCGACAAGTTTTGACTGCAATTAAAGACTGAAAACAGAGTAGCTACCGATTGCAGCGGAAACTTTACTTGTTCTGCTTTTGACGTCAAGGCGATTAAGACCAATTAGGTGCTGCCAGAGCCCGATTGTAACTCGATTGTATCAAGTTACGTGCTAGCACCCCTGTTCTGCCATCGACTGGTACGGAACTTCCCAAAGGCAGTTAAGGTCGACCTATTCAATTAGCGTCTGCTCTAAAATATGCGTTGATGTGTGGAAAGACCTTCGGGCATTACTTTTTGCTTGCTGCTTGCCATTGATCTTAGAACTGAGCGGTTCTCAATTCCCCTGCAAGAAATATACACATTTCGCCTAGCCCGCTGATGGTACTTGCCAGGCAACGAATGTCGTTTTGATGATTTAGTCTCTTAGATATCATGTCTATCTATACTTAAGGCACACCTTCAATTACTGCTAGAAACAGGAGTATTAACAGCAGAATATCCCCCTTTCACACTTCCTGTCGAAAGAGTGACATTCACCGTGCAGGACTCCTTTATAAAAGCTTCTTCTCTGGAGGGGATGCCTCGACTCAAGCTAAATTTTATTCAACTATCCATTGACAGGAATTTAATTAATTAAATGTGAAAAGTCTTGTCATTCTTTCAGGTAAATATGTCAGTTAATGGACAAACCTTACCATTACTTGGCTCCCAGTACCTCGGTCCAATGAAGCCGATGCTGATGGCTGTTTCAAATAATTCAAATCAACCCACCTTATCGTCATCTCCATCAATTGTTGTCCCGCCCACATCGACGTCATCGACCGCTATTGTAACAGGAACCACCAATGGCAATGCTTTATAAAATTTTATCAATTTTACACACTTTGTAACCTAAGCTAAGTAGTGAGTTTATTGTTTCAATTCATTTTTTTTTTTTCCAACTGAATAAATATATATAAATGTATGTAATGTGCTAGAACAGAACTAACCACGATCGACACACAAACACTCACCTCCTCTTTCATATTTCACACAGATGGTCACACTTTATCCAAAAGCATTTTTTTAACCATTTCTTCAACTACCACCGTGTCATCTTCATTGTTTCCAATCAAATCAGATGCATAAATATCTATATGTTTACAAAGAAAACAAACTAAATCATCAAATTTACATACGTTGTGTTGTAACAAAAACTAATTTATATATGAAAACAAATTAATGAACAATCGTTGTTGTAAACACACAAAATATTAAAAACAAAAAACTCCAAATATAGGAAGTGCATAAATATATAGATATGCAATGTATTTTCTCAAAACAAGAAAAAAATAATAAAATAAACCTAACCCCTAAGAAAAAAGAAAGAAAAAAAGAAAAAAAAACTATCACAAGTTGATAGAAAAAAAGAACAAAACTATAACTCTTAAGAATCAACTAGTTTTTAAAAATCAAATAAAATTTGTCTAAAGTGTATAAACGAAAACTCTCCTCCTCTACTCTTGGAACGAAAAACTATCTTTCTTTGTAAATATATTAATATTACAATCTACTAATACACATATAAATATATATTTTCTAAAAAAAAACGAAAACAAAAACAAAAAAATGCAATCCGGTGTAAGATAAACATGTTGTAAACAAATTTTTAACATCAACATTGAGCTGCGAACTAGGGTCTCAACTCAAGGCAAACAAAGAACACACATACACATATTAGTTGTTACATTGTTGTTATTATTATTATTAATTTTATTTCACTTTAGCTTTTATTGCTGTATATGTATAGATTTTGTTTTTTAAATTTATGATACGATTGAAATCAAGTTGCGCGCGCCTTAGAATTTTATTTCTAAGTTTAAAACAAAAACACTTTTTTATTTTATTTCCAAAAACTTAAAGTACTGTGTAACATTTGTTTTTTTTTTTTTAATTTATTTCTTTTTTGTTAAACTTTTAAATTAAATTATAAAAAAAAACGTGGGAAATTCAAAATTTGTTATCTAGTGTAATTTTGTATAGAAAAAAAGAAGAACAGAATGTATTTTATAAAAAATAAATCATGTGAAGAAAAGAAACCAAATTAGGGAATGATTAAATAGAAATAGAAAAACTGCAGCAACTATGGGACATGTATGAGGGAGAGCAAGAAATGAGGGTGTGTTGTGGGGAGAAAAATGTGTGGCTACCTTTGGGAAATGCTATCTGCACGAAATCATGAGCAGATATCGATTTACAGAGCCCAACAGGCGGATCCAATTTAGAAATGAGAGAACTTATATTTATACAACTGCGGGGGAAAATCCATTTCAATTGTGCTCTAAATCTTCAACCGAAAACTCGAAAAGCCATCTCCAGCTTGGCATCGGCATCAGCTGGGGTGTGAGTCAGTAACGCATGCCAAACGTAAGAGTTTAGAGGGCTGGCGAGGAGTAATCAGTGTCACACTTGGAGTTTATTTAGGCTTCCATGGTCCTGATGACTGAGTCACTATCGTTTGTTTGTTCTTGTTGCTCAACTGAAGTCTAGTTTTGATAAGTATTACAACTGAGGTTTTCTCACTATGCCGCAAAAGTCTGAAAAAAATCCAAAAATACATTTTTGTCGTAATGAAATGTCTGAATTTGGATCGGCATACAATTGTAGGTCCCACCCTTTTATTCGTGAAAAACAAGCGAAGCTATGTTTAATTGTAGTAAATTTTGATTCTAAGTCATGGCCGAATCAAGAGTAAACGTAGTTAAAACACATTGGAACACAAAATTTGAATGAAAACCAAATTGAACAGAAAGTGGCGCCCAACGAGAGTCCGTACTGTTGTTAGCTAATATATTTCAACCCATCTATTCCTACTGCCTTAAGACATATCATTGTAGTGCACATAGTTCAGCTGAGTGTCACTTCGAGTACACATTTTATTCCAAGCCTAGTTCGAAAAGAAATCTATATCAAACCTTAATTTATACAATTGGGTGTCACTGCGTTCATAATTTTGCAAAGACAAATAAATTAATGGAATAGGATAGTTGATATTTGCCTTTAGCGCTTATAGAATCAACAATTTATGACCTATCCGATCTAATGAATTGCGAACTGTTGCGATCGGTAATGCAGTGAACACAATGCCATGGTGGCTAACATTAATTGGTACTTCCCTTATTGTTTGCACTATTATCGATGTCTAACAAATGTTCGAAGCACATTATTTGTAAACGAGCAACACATGTCTGAATATAGATCGTTAATGGATGCCGCTATTTTTGGGGAATTCATTTGAGTAACAATCTCAAAATTCTTCTGCTTAGTTATGAAACTTCTCTCCGAACTTTATCACCCCAATAATATTTCCCCCGGAATGTTTTCTATTCTCAGCAATCGGATTTTCATTAAAATTCATTAACGCTTCCCTTGTTTACATGATTGAATAATAGCAAACACGAATCTTTCTACAAATCTTTTGCCAAAGAGCACACTCAACCACAACCGAGTTATTTCTAAACCCAACTAAGACCTCTCCTCCGTCTTTCAAAAAAAAAAAAATGGTAAAATTCGACGTAATTTTAATCAAAGTAAAAGCTAAGATAAATATAACGAAAAGATATCCTCCCTCCTTTAAAAATAAATTAGATGTAAACAAAAAACAAATTTAATTTTCTATTTTGCATTTGCTTCTTTCGTACAAAATGTGGCTTGAAAAAATCCAATGCTACAAAGAGAAAACGAATTAAAAAAAATATCTGTGCAATGTACACTTTGTATATTTTCTTAAGCAACAAAAAATACAAATAAAACGAAATTGAATAAATGTACTGTATAATTATAAATAAACAAACAAGGAAAACTAAATATATAACCATATGAATGTCTGTAGATACAAATAAAAAAATAATGTCAACTATATATACATAAATGTAATATAAATGTGTTTCAATTTCCATCAGAATTAAACTATGTAATTATAAATATTAAAGAAAAACAAAACTTTGTGCAAATATTTTGCAAAGTACACACACATACACACAGAGAAGAATATTTTTAAGTAAAAACAAAAGAAAGTTCTTATAATTTTTTATTTTGTAATATTAATTTAATTTATTATTTTGTAGTGAAAAGTAAAAAAGGAAACACAACAAAAATCAGTAAAGTGGAAGCAAGAAACATAACAACAACAAAGATGTTTATATTACTGTACTTTATGCATATAAATAGTTACAATATACAATATAGACTTTTATTTTTAAAAAATAAAAAAAAAATATTTATTTACGAAAAAAGGAGTTAGAGAGTGTTTTATTTTTTCTGAAAGAAACTTTAGGCCAATATCAAATTTTTCCTCACCCGTTTGGGTCCTGCGTCAGATCAGTTTTACTTGTGACTTGGCGGGAAATGTTGATCGTGTGGCATCTGAAACAATTCCGATGCGAAAGTCAAATCTGCGGAACTGAAATTGCGTTCGAGGTATTAAAATAAATGAAGCATATCAGCTGTCATTTCACATTAAAATATTCCGCAGCAATTAGTTGCCGGAAAGCTTCGGAAAAAATGTACCAAGAAGGTGGAGCTGTGAAAAGTAAGTGGCATAACGCGGTTCCACGCTATGCGACAAAGTGCGCTATTTATGCCATCGGATTATTTGGAGAAGTTGAATCGGAACGGATATCTCGGATTGAATTTCTCCGAATTCGTACAAATCGGAGAAAATTCCATTCCAAACGAATACCTCGATAAGGGTGATTAACTTTAATACCAATCTTTCCTAAAAAAGCGAGATCTCATTGAGCAGTAGTTCCGACTTTAAATGGAATATAAAAGCAATAGGGTAAGGAAGTATTTCAACTTGTGATCTGGGGTGGGTATCTCTATATATTGAATTTCGAGAAGTGTCTCTTATATTCCCCTTCTCCCTAGCTTGTAATAGGCGTTCCTTATATAGCCTATGCTCCTCGAACTTAAAACTTCATCTTTTGGGCATTTGCTATTTTCCCCCATAAAAGCAAAAACACTTAATTCTACTAGAGCTCAGTCGTAATCTCATCTTGCGGTCGAAAGCCCAACTTAAAGAATTCATCCTCCCGCCACAGAGAGCTCTGATATCAGATTGCCCTTAAGGGTGTAAAAACTGCTGCCGAACGGATCCGATGGTCGCTGTTCCTCGAACTCATGTAGACTTATCAGAGATCCAAAGAGTGAGATCTTGTATCGTTTAATTTTTAAAATGTTTTTCAAAAGCAATGTGGATATGCTTTTAACTTTTAAAACTCTATTTAATATAAATGTTACTTCATTTGCAAGGGCTCCAAAATTATTTTAACTATTTAAAATGTACTAGAAAATGTGAATCTCACATTAGTCTAGTACGCTGTGATTTTTAAAAACTTAAACTACTCTACTGAATGCAACCATTCGAAAAACGAATCGAACAGTCCAACCAAATGACAGATCGAAGAATTCAAATGTTTTAAATTGAAAAATTTATGCGCTCGAGAGATTTTATTTTAAAATCTTGTTTGTTATAAAATAATCAGTGGGATAAAGTCATCGCGGTAGCTAGGTTTTGACTTTTGACCATTAACTTCCGCCAGCATCAGTACAGAAGTAGTCGATAAGAGTTATGCAGAGGCCGCGGCGCACTACGGAATATGAAACTCCATCAACGGCTGCCCGCCAGTCAAGGTAGAAACAAATTACTTTAAAAAAATTCTTGTACAAGTTTGTATTTTCCAGACCGAGTCGCCTGCAACAACCTCTACGACGGCCATCGAATCAACGCAGTTCCTCGGCAGAACCAGTCAACTCACTGGGTGGGAATTATCTTGCGGTGCCATCCTCTACGATTAAACTGCGAAGGAGCAGTAGCGTCAGCAATGCACGCACCCCACAAAGGACGCCAACACACATCACGCCTTCTAAAGGGCCGCAATTCACGGGCGAAAAACAACGACCCCCTGTTAACGATAAACGCTGGATTCAAGAACAAGCCGCAAAAATCACAGAATATCTGCAGTCAGTCGATGCGGGTGTTAACATGGATTTCTTGCATCGAGGTGGCCTTAAAACAATGTCCATCAAGCAGTTTATTGCTCTGGTGAACTATTTTCTTAAGTTCCTTGCTGGAAATAAGTTCGCAGTTGGCTCCAATCACGTCGAGAGTATCTCGAAGATTCTCAGTCAAATTGATTACCCATATACAGTGAACAAATCGTGGCTGAAGACTCCAACAGCGCCACATGCGTTCGGTAACACCGTAATGCTCTTTGCTTTCTTCATGGAATTCATTTCACCGGCAGATAATCTAGACTCCTTTAAGAAAAGCTATTTAATTATGAGTGAGGAATTTCCAGATATAGACTTTGCTTTCAAGTTGTCTACCATGGCTGAGGAGGGTTTCGCTTTGTGGAACAATCAAAAAAATGATGAGTTTGAAAAGTTGCAACGACTCGCAGTAGATGAACTTATTTACAAAAAGGTTTCAATCGCCGGTTGTGACGCGTTCGACAAAGAAATCAATCGACTCAATGCAGAACTCGGTAGGATCAACAGCAAAAAGCCTATTGTAGACAACGAAGACGAATACTTTCGGATGGAGCATGAATTAAAGACGAACCAGACGCAGATCGCGAAATTGCAGAAGTTGCGACACAAAAATCAGAAAATCCTCAAGAATCTCGACCGGCAAATAGATGCACAACTCGAGCTGATCGCAAAGATGAAGTCGCGGGTCGATGAACTGCGAAACGTTGTCGAAACTCAGGAGGTTTCAATCGAAAAGCGCAACGAGCTTATCGAAGAAGTCGGCCAGATGCAGTACATTCTGGAGACGAAGAAGAAGTCTGTGTGTGACCTCCAAGAGATGGATCACCCGAATCAGATTCTGCTCTCAAGACACATCAAGCAGCTGACTGAGAAAATCGCTAAATTCAATAGCTACGTTCGACAGATCATGCTGGACTTTGAAGATCTCGACGTGGACATCGAGAGTCTTTGCTTGCACCAGAACTCGAAAGTAAAGCTGGAGGACCAAATTAAGGAAATCGCTGTTTTCCTGCAGAAATTGCAGAAACAAATTACCAGCCGAATGGAAAAGCTTTTGAAGCAGAATGAAGCTTTTGAGACGCAAATCAAATTGATCTCCTACGAAATTGCCGAGTGGATTGAGCCCAAAACTAAGGAGCTATTGGATAATATCAAAGAGCAACAGAAAAGTGTTGATGAACTGGATCGAGAGATCGTTGCAGTGAAAAACTACGTAACGAATCGAGTGGATGAGTTTGCCCAGAAGGTGGACCAGACCAACGCATTAGTGGATTCGTTAAAAAAGGCAATCGAAAAGAATCGCGAGGATCTGGTAAATACGCGAAAAGAAAACGAAGCAATGATGATGGTGGTGAAGGAGCGTTTTGAAGAATCATTTACTATTAGGGACAGACAGTTGAAGCGTTTCCAAGAAGCACTCCAGCAGCTGCGTAAAAAGTGCGCCGATGCTCAAGCACTGATGAAATAGCAAATTAGTGTCTGTTGTTACGTTAGTTTTTATCGTTTTTTTTTTTATTTATAAATAAACGCAATAAAACTGAATAGTTGCTATTGGGGAATTTAAATGAAATGTCCATCAGTTTCCTTGATTTTAACAGGTTTAAAGGCACCTGGCAGCGATATGATTCAATAGATGGTTGTAGGTTTTCTTGGTACTGTACTTGGTGATACTTTCAACGTAAGAGCTCTAATTCCCCCGCACTAGTGAGACTCGCTATTGTTTGTCGATGCAGTTTGGCCTCACTTTGTTTCGCTTTTAATATAGAAGGTGGGCCAAAAGAGATCACGCTATTGGAAGATGCTCTTATTTTTGCAAATGGCCGCCAATGTCAAATCTGTTTTGAAATTTGTGGACTATACAGATGTAGAATACAAGTGAACAAGCCATGGAGCGATACACTCCCCAAGAACGCGGAATAATCGTGCCTATTCTTTTGCGTAACAATTCGTCTGTAGTGTTGGCGCAGCGCGAATTCCGTCACCGACTCCACGGCCGTCCGACACCGACTGCGCAAACACTGCGCCGTTTGGCCACCAACCTTAAAGAGCATGGGACCACACCAGACGTTGCCAATAGTGGCCGGCCCCGCGAATATCGCCGCTGCTGACGAGTATGTCGAGCTGTTGCCGGAAACATCGACCAGACGCCGTGCCTCGCAATTAGCCATCAGCCGGTCGAATTTTGGTCAAAGACTTGCGCATGTTCCCGTACAAAGTCCAGTCCGTGCATCAGCTGCTGCCTGTCGACCGCCAAATGCGTGTAACCTACGCCCAAGCCATCCTCAATTTCGAGGACGAAGTGGACGATTTTTCGACCAAAATCTTAATGAGCGATGAGGCTCATTTCCACCTCAGCGGGTACGTTAACAAGCAAAACTATCGCTTCTGGGGCACCGAAAATCCACAAGTAATGCACGAGGAGCCATTACACCCGCTCAAAGTTACTGCATGGTGCGCTGTTCACGCTGGAGGAGTCATCGGGCCATTTTTTTTTTCGAGAACGCCGCTGGTCAAACGATAATAGTGGACGGTGCGCGCTATAGGGCCATGTTTACCGAGTTTTTTCTGCCGCAATTGAACGAATTAGGACTGGAGGACATGTGGTTCCAACAGGACGGAGCTACGGCACACACTGCACCAGCCACAACCGATATTCTGAAGGCAGCGTTCCCAGGTCGCCTCATCTCTCGTTTTGGCGATTTGCACTGGCCCGCAAGATAGCCCGATTTAACCGTTCCAGACTTTTTTTTGTGAGGTTTTGTGAAGTCCCGAGCTTACGTGTACAAGCCCGATACCCTAGAAGCCCTCAAGGACAACATTCGACACGAGTGCGAGAATCTGTCGCCCGAAGTTCTCGCCGAAGTGATGAAAAATGCCATAAAACGAGCCCGTATGGCAATCACTTATGAAGGCGCCCATTTGGCCGATATCATCTTCTCGACCTGACCAATAAAATTCTAAAGGTTCAAATAAACATAATCAAAAAACAGAATCGAAGTTTTTCATTTAGAAAAAAAATGAGAGCCAAACAACATCCACCCACCTTGTATATGTCCTCCGATCTGGTGGACTCTTCAGTAAGGGATAACAGCTCGGGCGACGTCGCCAAGATTCTGCATACGTTGACGAATTGCAGCTTGAACATGTAAATATCGACAGTCACACTTTGCGAAACAGACCTAACCTACCAACTTCGTAGTCCATCGTTGCATCTGCTCATAAAGTTCCAATCAAATGAGACAAAAACTGTTCAACTTCTTCTTCATTTTAATATTTGTGTATTTATTTCATTTTTAATATTTTATTAGTTATATGAATTAAATACAATTAATAAATAATATTTAGAATTTACCATACTATTTGCATACAGCTTAGTTTCTTTTCTCATTTATATGTAGTTCAAAATCCTGCCAACCAAGTTTTGTTAGTAACAAAAAACTATTTCAACTGAAAACTAATGCTTCTAAAAAATTTATAATTCTCTTAAAACAAAAAAATACATATTTAAGTCAAATTCCGCTGATACGACGCGTATGTATAAATTTAATACTTGTATCTCACCGTTCTCTTTTGAAATATATTCATTTTGAAATTATGTAGGTAATAAAAATAATTTGCGACATTTTCTTTTAATTTAAATAAACAAAAAAAATAATAAAATGCTACTAAAGATAATTAAATTATTCTTTTCATATTTGTGCAAGAGCTTTCACATTGACAATTTAAAAGAGTATCGTGACAGATAGAGATTTATGCTTAAGATGCAGGACTTCAGGATATAAGCAATTAAGTACTCGCACTGATGAACAGCTGCATAGACTAAGGGACACTTGAATAAATTATCTGTTGGTTTAGATACTAAAGAAGTGTAGAGTTTTATAATATTTTCAACAATTTGAATCAAATTTTCACATGCGAAAGCCTTTTTCTGTAAAAAAAATCGGACGAGGGAAACTTAATTACTTAATCGGGAAACACAGTGAACGTTTTTTATTTCATCTTCTAGATTATTCATTAAATGGATTAAAGCAAATGCTTAAAACGAACAAAACGAGATTTATAAAAAAATAAAAATTCTATTTTTTTTTTTTTGTTGAAAGGGAACAAAAACTATAAAAGCGATGAATCTCAAGTCTCATGTAACCTGTGTGTGTTTGTTGTTTGGAGGAGCATACAAAAAACCCATGGACCCTGTCTCTAAACCTCGTTCTCAGTCCCTCTGTAGGCTTCGTTTGACTTAGTCTAATCATTGTGATTCATTTTGAGCTCATTCAACGTTGCACTGAATCTCGACCATTCATCCCGTGTTGGTTGTGCCACGTGTTCGGCGACATCGTAAACATACAATTTGCCAGAGTCATCGCCGATTGTCAAATGGAGCCCTGACGGGGTCCATGAGACACGGTTCAACGCTGGAGCACCGTCAACCACCACCGATGCCGAGGGCACTTCGGTATCCTGATTTAGATTCCATAAATCAAGGCGACCGCTGCCATCGACAGAAGCGAACAAGGCGGGATGAATTGGAGACCATGCAACATCCATTACGTAGTCCGAGTTGTCTTCGAAGGAATAGAGTGGTTTTGTGTCCTGGTTGCGGAATAAAAACATGATATATTATAGTTGTGCCAAACGCACCAATTACCCGTCAATGCAGTTACCTTAAGACTCCACAACTTGATCGTCCAGTCAATAGACGACGTCAGGAACAAATCACCAAAATCTGGAGTAGATTGATTGGGATGAGTCGAGATCCCGGTCACCGGACCCAAATGCCTTTCGTATACCTCGGACACACCCGAACGAATTCCGTGGCGGTAAGCTGCAAGCAAATAGATATAGAAACAGCCACAAGTCTAAGGGCGTAACCAGAACCCTACCAGAATATACGTTGCCGTCTTCACTGCCCATTACCAGATTGTTGATCTCATTCGATGGGAAGGACATGCAAGTGATAGCGATGGGCTTTGACTGCCGCTGCTGCAATTCCAGTGTGTCTTGCGGCATCGACAGCATGTCCAAACTCCAGGAGCACAGCTTACCATCGGATGAGATCGATATCACATTGTGCGCATTCTGTGTGCCAACCATTTGCAAACAATACACTGGATGTGTGTGCGCCGTTGCACTCAGCGGTGTCCGCTGAATGGGTGTGCGCTTCTGCACTCGATTATCCCACAGAACAATCTGACCCGAATAGGTCCCGCCCAAAATTAGGTTCTGATTGAATTTTGCAAAGCATGTTGACATCACGGCACTCTGACAATGGAATACATCTTCGGGTGTTTGTTTCTTGTATTTCGTGTTCCAGACCATGACAACACCATCGGGTTCGTTGGGACTCTCCTAAGCGAAGACTTCTTTCATTACTGTTCAAGGCTTTAGGATTAAGGTGAAACAAACCTCATTATTGTGATAAGATGCCACAACTAGCTCGGGAAAATGTGTAGACCAATCCATCGAAGTGATGCAACGATTCTTCGACCATCGGTCCTCGTAGAAAGCACGATTCATAGACAATCGGGCGTGTGTCCTCTCGTCGTTCGTCTCCTCGTTGTCACCACCCCCAATGTAGTCCGTGTAGATGTCCACATTTTCGGACAGCGCCCTCTCGACAACGCGCCCAGCACGCAGCACAAACCTCTGAAAGTCCTCCGACAAGATGATCATCTGTTTCTGTTCCTCCGACAGTTCCCTAACTGAAAATTTTAAACAAATAAAATGCAAACTCCAATCCCAAATTATGATCGCTGGTCTTACTCTCTTTCTTCTCTTCGTGTTCCTTTTTGTGTTCAAGGGGCGTTATGGCTGGTGCTACTTCCTTCACAGTTGGCAGTCCATGGGGCAGAATCCCTGGTGGTAACTTGGAATGAAAGCCATGATCGATGTGTGGCAGCGAGCTCTCTTCGTCATCTCCTTGGGCATCATATGTAAGCACTGTTTAAGGTATAAAACTAACACAGCTAGAGGAACATGACAATCGACAAAACAGGAACAAATTCTACGATTTTTCTTTTTTCTGTTTTCAGCTTCTAGGTTAAGTTAAGTTTTAATTTTCGTTTAAATCTAAAATGTAAGTTCGCATCGCATCGCTTTAGATATTCATAAAAAATCTGAATGAACTCTTCTCAAGATTTATTTATTTATATATTTGGAGAAACTCTTTTGCATTTTATTTGTTGTGGTTTATAGTTAGGCAAGTCAAAAGCAACAATAAAATATAAAAAAAACAATACAGGGCTACAAAGTGCAAAGTGAATTCAAAGGCAAACGTGAAGCTCAAGCGTTACACTGCGATATTAGTGGGATGTGTGGAAGCAATCTACGAAGAGAAAACTAATGTCTGCTGATTGCAACCGCTATAACGATGTCTTCTTCCAATTAAATGTTCTGCAACATTTCGACTGTTAAATTTCAAATATGGACTACGAACAAATGTAAAAAACCTCCCCTTTGGAAAATAAAATGATACCATCAGCAACTTTTTGGTAACTCTCGCATTTACGTCTGTGCCTTGATTTTTGACGGGTTTTCCCGCAATGTCGGTTGCGGAAAGGGTTCACGTATACTCTCGGATTCTATAAATATGTGAGTGACATTGCGAACTGACAACTTCCATCTATGATCTATTTACAGTCTATAGCGAGTAGATCTAAAACTTAAATATTTGAAGCGTTTAGAAGATGAAGGGCTTAAGCGACATATTGAAATAAATGGCTTAAGCATGTTTAACACCTTCTTCCACTAAGTTTATGGACAAAGTGGTTGCATATAACACCTTCATCTTTTTGCTAAATCTTAAATTAGAGAAGTCCACATGAGACAGAAATAAAAGTTTTGACATAGGACCTTCATCCGTAAGAAAAAAGGCAAATCCCAAAAAATGTCGCTTAAGCCCTTCATCTTCTAAACGCTTCATTTATAACATTTCTCTCAAGATTACTGAGCAATTCTGAAAAGTAGCAAAAGAAAAGAGCGATGTAAGAAAAAAAAGTGTCAGTTCTAAAGCTACTCTGCAAATTTAGAATTTTCGCTCGATATTTAACAAGTATTTGTTCGCTTAACATTATAAAAGTGTTGTGATAGACAAGTGCATTACATTTTAAATGTAGGGTAGAGTTGCCAATTGCCGGCCCCATTACGCATTTTCCTACAAAACTTGTCATTGTGGTTTGAATTGATATGGTTCACTTTTTAAATTGTTGATTTGATATTTCTTAAGAGTTAAGAAAAATAAAACTTTCTTCGTTTTAATGAAAAAACACATATTTTCTTATATTCGGTCACCTTGGCCACCAAAAAGAGAGAGATCCTAATAGATCGTTTTACGATTCGAGCCAGAGAAGTACGACAACAGTTTCACGCATGTGGCCGAATATTGGAGACGGCCGGAATAAGGCAACTCTATATATTTATTTGGAAAGTAGTTTTAGAAAAATTTGCGAAATACTTTCTGCAAATAAAAAAGGGGACAAAGTAGCAACAAATTGTATTACTGCCTCGAAAAAAGCACCAAATTGTCGCACATCGGTCACGATGGTTACAGCGCGCGGCTCACTCGCACATTCAATTCCAATTCGGAACGTTCCCTAGCGACATTGCAGGGAAACCGCAAAAAATCAAGAGCATTTTCTTACCGCTGTTCAAAATAACCAAAAAGTACTAGATATCATTAAATCACGAATACCAACGATACAAAGTATAAATTCATGTATACCTTTCGTATATTTCTTGCATGTTGTATTTTATTGAAAAAGAAACACAAGAAATTTTAAATTATGTGCAAAGTCAGTCACAATTCGAATGGTTTGACAGCCACCCGTCACCTATAAGTTCAATCAAATTTATTGAATTAAAATGTGCAGGCATTTCTACGTAGGGAAAGTGTTCCTAAACTTATCTATTTGAAGGAGCCTATCCCTCTAGCAGACCTGGTTGTTTGTCAAATTTGGCTGAAAATGATGTGCCAAAGAAGTTGAAATGTGGCGTGCTGGGCTGACGACAGCGACTCTACTCTCCGGTCTTGATTTTCATCTATAGTCTTTCAATTTTGTACTAGACTTCGCCCACTACCTACCACTAAACTGACTTGGCTTATACACAACATATTGCAAAGCAAATTACACACAGCATTGCATACTGCAGAATTTTCCCAACAACAAAAAGTCAAGCGAATATGTTGTGTTTAAGGCACTGAAAGTGGTTCTTAACTAAAGGGTGTTTTTTTTAGAGGTTAGTTTTTCGAATAGAGATAAAACTGACATTTTGTGGTCAAATCTGGCAACTCTAATGTCATTTATGTTCAGTTTGGTTTGGCATTTCATCATGTATAGGTTGCCAAATGAACAACGCTGCAAATCGTGCAAAATTCTTTCGAAAATAATGGTTCAGTTCGCGAAGTTCAGCGCAAGCTCCGTTCATTTTATGGTCGACATAATCGTCCATCAGAGCAATTAATTCGGTAAACCATGGATCGCTTTCGCACTACGTTATTACTCTATGTGATAATACGCATCCGTAGAGACGTCGAACAGTGCGCACCGAAGAAACAATTGCCGCTGTAGAGCAAAGTGTTGAAGAGGACCCGAATGAATCTATCGCCACCGTGCACAGCAATTGGCCATGATAACCGACTATTTTGTTCCCGAATTGGATGGCATGAATGTGGATGAGATGTAGTTACAAAAAGATGGCGCTACATGCCACACAGCGCACGTCACAATCGATTTATTGAAGGAAACATTCGATGAGCGCATAATTTCGCGGAATGGACCTGTCAATTGGCCACCAAGATCGTGCGATTTGACACCATTGGATTATTTTCTTTGGGGATATGTGAAGTCGCTCGCCTACGCCAACAAACCAGAAACGTTAGGGGACTTGGTAGCCAACATTCGTGGCGTTATTGCCGACTTACAGCCCCAAATGCTCGAAAAAGTGGTTGAAAATTGGACCTCTACACCTGGCTTTATTCGAACCAGCCGCGGCGGCCACATGCCCGAAATCATATTTAAACATTAATGGTATAAAATTATCCTTCCAATAAAGCCAAATTGATGGAAATTAAAAGGATTTTCTTGTGTTTTATTTCAATTCGAAGTTCTTCACCCTTATTAAATATTTGAAGTCCATGGCCAGGTAAAGATCGAGAAGGTTGAAATCGTCTTGTACTTAACCTCAAAGGCACAGACTAGGCGGTCTATAATTAAATAATTTTCAGATATTGCCGCTTTACAGTAGAGCTGAAACAAACAAACTCTTTTTCAAAGCACATGGTGACGTCTTCTGTACAAATAGGCATTCCTGCAGCCAAGCTTGGCGTCCCTTTGCTTTTTTAAGCTCCAGGGATGCAAATGAATGAATGAATGAATGCGGATGTCCGGCTTAAGCCTAAAGTAGACAAAGCGCACTGCGTTAGCCAATTTTTGAAAACATCTCAGGCCTTCGAGCTTCATTTTGTCTAAGTGAATTCAGAAGCAACTTTTTGCCGACTCGGGTAACTGATGAAAAAGAAACAACTTGAAGGCAGTCATATCGCAAACAAATATTTGACTACGCTAACAATAGTGGTCAAAATTAGAAAAAAATAAAAAATCTAAGGGCCAATGCACACTTGCGATCGCATATTTCGATAAAAATGCAACTGTGCAGCGTTCCCAACAGAAATATATTGTACAAAAAACGAATAAAATTGAAATTGAAAAAAAAGACTCAGATGATCGAATTGCATGCAACATCTAAAAATTGTAAAACACACTCAAGCTCTTTATAAAACATACAGGTCCCTTCAACCTACCTCCTAAGCTCAACGGAAAACTTTTGTAGAATAATATCTCAACAAACAGCCCGCAGATGCAGTCAAATATTAAATATTACAGCCGTTAATCGTATGTGTTGTGTAGTAGTTAGTGCAAAATGGCTTTAAAGTGTAAGTAGCTGTGAAATTGATTCAAACTTGATTAGATACAAAAAATGTGTTTGATTGAAAATGAAAATTTAGCTGGTTGGTCATTTGATTAAATTATTCAATACTATACCCACGCACACAAAATGAAGGTCAAAACTATTTTTCTATTTGTTTTGGTGAGCTTGTACAATGTACATACATCTATGCAGTTATCTCTTGTATATGCCATTATGAAAGAGAATATTAGTTAGCACAATAAACTTGGTTTTGAGTTGGTTTTGTTTTTCTGTACAATAAGTTCACAAACAAAAAAAACAGAGATAAATCAGTGAGAAGCTTTGTTTTCTTTTTTTCTTTTTTTTGTACAAAATAATAGAAGAAAGGTTATAAAAATGAAACTTGCGATGTGAAGTACATGTATTAATTTAAAATAAAAACATAAAATCATACAGTATATAATTAAAATTAAATTAATATTAACAGTATCTTAAATTAAAAAAAAAAGGAGAAGAAAAAATGGAACGTGTGTACTTGTCAATTGATTTTGTATATTTCTCCACCCAATTATATAAGATTTAAATTTTATTTTGAATTTGTAAGGAAATTCGTTGCTTTATGTTAAATATTAGTTTATGGAATATATTTTTATTCAATTCAAATTAAGCTGCTCTTGTGACTGCAGACAATTCTCGTTTTAGTGATTGGCCACACATAAGCACCACCGACATATGAACACAAAATAGGTAACGTTCAGATTTGTAGTTTATTTTTTGTTTTTATTTAAATGTTGCTGTTTTTTGAGTGAAACAAATAAAACAAAACAAAAACGAACAAAAAAAAAGAATTATGTAGTAGGAAAACGAAAAAAAAATGTTTTAAATGATTTAAATAAAGCTTCTCGACTTGGGGGAAAGAAAAAAGGAGAAAGAAAGAGATATTGAAGATTTCTAGTAATAACCGTAGTCCTTAGGAGAAGGTTTGATGCATTTCAGTTCACAAAACGTTGGATTGGTATTGCTTTTAGTTGTGAGGGAGCTATTGGTTTGCGAGTCCTTTTTTCAAGTGTAGCAAGGTAGGATGCTGATCGATCAGTTGCAGATGATTTTTCTTACATCAGTTGATGTATTGGGGATCCTGTTCGCTGTCCCACTGTACTACTATCATGTATCTTTTTCGATTAAGAGCTGTTAAGGTAGGGTTAGAACGCCAAAAAGCACTGTAAATCCACTGCGATGCTCTAAGGGTTATGACTACCATACAATAGAGCCTATGAAAATCTGTGAATTTTTAGACCATACAGCGTCGTTGACAGCTTTTGGCAAGCCATATAGTGGAGCCTATGGAAACCTACTGATTTGTAGGCCATAAACGCCTTGCTTTGGCAAACAAAAAGGGAAATAAGAACGTTTCTGATCTTGGGGAATATGTTTGGTTAATGCAACACCGAAGATAACTGGGGTTTAAAAGGAGCACATAATAAAATTGCCCGCCAACGCCAATATCAATTTTAGAACCACCATTTACATGGTATTGTCAACTGGTGATTGGGAAAATAAACAAAATCTGGCGTGTCCCGCAAGTCTGGGTTTATAGCTGGGGGCAGATTCCGTATATCAGCAATCGCCTAAACGATATCGTTTTTGAAACTTTGATCACCAAAAAAGTCATATTCTGTTCGAATTTTTTTGACAAACGTCAGCTTTAATTATATTTGTGTAAAATGAACTGGATTAAGCTCTCAAACTTGTAATTTTAGCACTTAGTTGCTAGTTTTGGAGGTCTATCGTTTCGACGATAATCGTCAGAAAAGTTACGGAATGAGTGCCCTGATTGTTTGGCTTAGGCGATAGAAATGACAAAGTTCTGAATTAAAGGGACAGGAGGTTTCAGCTTCTCTTTCAATCCTAGTTATAGTTCTAGTTTTACAAATTGATTGGCATATCAGTACCATTCGAACTGTCATCGTGTAGATTGATAATTTGAGGCGTAGGGCCCACGGTTTTGTCAAAAGGATCGGCTAGTTTTACTAGGATAATGCAGGTGTTCTTAATCCACGTTAAAAAATTTAAATTATTGGTAGGAAAGTGAGATTCGCGCAGATTCAAATTTGGTCGAAATCGATCACAGAGGTGAATATAATTCGTGTCTGTAATTGATTTTAATTTGTCATTCTGAATGAATGCATAAACAGGGCTAGAACTTTGTGATATAAACTTAATTCGAAGCTCTTTGAAGAAGTTGACGATTGTAAAGAATGAACAATTTCAGAAAAGCAAAATAAAGGGTTTTCTAATGAGAGGTGTTATTGTGACCCGCTATTTCGGTAGCTGTCACTTTTGAAGCATTTATTCTTTGACATTTGACAAGTAGAAACTACGCCATTACTAAAAATGAAACCATTGATCTTTTACGGGAAAAGTTTCCGGACCGTGTTATCTCTCGAAGAGGTGATCACAATTGGCCACGGAGATCTTGTGATTTAACAGCTTGCGACTTCTTTCAATGGGGCCACGTGAAAGATAAGGTCTACGCCAACAGCCCAGCGTCGATTCAAAGATAAAATTCGTGAGGCTATCGAGGACATAGGGCAGCCACTTTGCGATTTGGTTATGGAAAATTTCATGAAAAGGTTATGGTCCTGTATGCGTGCTCGTGGTGGCCATTTGGCTGATGTTGTTTTTCGTTATTAACGGCATACCTTCCTCTTTATTATGAAATAAACGTCCGATCATTTATCTCAAAAAATTACATTTTTCTTTGAATACCAAAATAACACCTCTTATTGGAAAACCCTTTAGAATCTTCAGAATGTAATTGTTAAAATGAACACTTTCGAGGTTTTTATCCAAAGTAGAAGTGGCTTGACAGCAGCATTTCATGTTGGAAACTTTTTGGTGTTGTGTTCATGAAATTTATAGTAAACCGATTTCAACGCCATTACAGACAAGTCCAAGTATCTAGCTTAGTAAGTCTGGGAGCTGGCTGACTTGATGTGTCTCGGTTTGATTGGCCTATGTGACCGATGAACAGCTTTTTCAGTTGACTTAAAATAACTAGGTTTTGGAATCTGCCCATTCACTTTCAGCGAAAGGGAACTATAACCTTAAATCAACCTAAGAGACACACATCAAAGTGACTGTAACTGTCTTTTGAGTAGATATACGTCTACTTTACTTTATTCTGCTCAGATAGGTGTTCAATAAATCAGACTTAGTGTCTCATACATTATAATTCATGGTACACGTTTAAGGCAAGTTCTCCTTTGTCATTTCAATTTTGAAAGTTGTATCTAACGGCGAAACGAATTTTTTGTCGTTTTGAGTGTATGAATTTTATTTTCTCTCGAGGAACATCCACTAAACGAGCTCCACCCAATCCTATCAAATCGGATATTCTACATACATTTATATAAATGATAAAAATCCCTTCCTCTATTTTATGAAAAATCCTACCCATCGCAATTTTCGAATTTTATCCTAGCACCAATTGTTTTGTTTTGTTTTGTGGTATGAAATGCGATAATTGTTCAAGTTCAGCTTTAGATGAGAATACAATGAAATCACCTGTCACCATTAGAAGCTAATGCTGTATACAATTTATACTTTACAGTTTAACAACAAATAAGAAAGCAAAAAAAAAAAAGTTATCACGAGTGTTTCCTTCTTCTTTTTACAAAATGTATCAATCGATCCACCAAAACAATGATATCCCCCAAGAAATATAATTGCTTAAAATGAGTTGTGAGCTTTCGTTAGGCATTTTATTATTAAAAGTGATCTGAAGCCAAAAATATACTATATGATATTTTCAATTGATTATTTTTAAATATTGTTAGCGCAAAAACACAGAAACATGCAATAATTACTATTTATATTGTTTATTATAGGTTTTAGGTTTTGTTTTCGTTTTTTTTAGATGGAGAAAAGTAAAATATTTGCTACTATTTAAATTTATTTTGATAATAACTGGAAACAACAATCAGGCAACAACAAAATACAATGCAAGTTCTACAGTAGGATAACACTCTATTGGTTACCGGCAAATAGCTGATTTTTGTTTAAATAATTTCGTTTGTGTGTTTCTTTTTTGTTAAATAAACTCTGTTGTATCAGTAGAATTAGGAAGATAACGCAAACGCGATTTAAATTCTTTCTGGTTCCTATTTTGCTTCATGTCGATCCCGTTAACTGTCGATATAACGCACAGATACCTACCTGTGAACTCATCCTCCCACTCTAAACCTGGATTAAGATTGTATTCATCTTGAAATAGAAAAGAATTTGGTTTTTGTTCACGTTTTATCCATTTTCAAAATATATTATAGCGATGTACTGTATTTTTTTTTTTGTTCTTTTTAATTCATAACTTTCATTATGTTGACCAAGTTTTAGGAGTTGGGATAACAAAATAATTTAAAAACAAATAAAACTGGATGAGAAGGCTTGCATTTTTTAGATGAATTGATTTGTGAGATATACCCAAGAGTTGGAGTTAAGTTCAAGCAACCATGAAGGGAGGTCTAAAAGTCGCTCACTTTAGGGGCGAGTGGCGCTCCGAAATATACACGGAGCAATTTTGCCAAAGCGAAGGATGTATTGACTTGTGTGCGTTAGGAGGCGTGTTTTTTTGAGCTTCGATCTCAGCAAAGCAAAGTAAAGTAGGATTTTCAGCACGCATTTTACAACAACTACTGCGAGTCTGGAAGTGGCAAGTAGAGCGTAGTTGTTGTAATTGCGTGCTGAGAATCCTACTTTACTTTGCTGAGAATGAAGCTCAAAAAAACCGTCCTAATGTTGGACTAATTCTGTTTAATTAGGGTGACAGATTTTCATTAACCGTTAAACTGACCGCAATTGCAGACATTTACAGGTATTTCAAAGTTGGAGGTTATGTACATTTGTGGTCTGAATTGTATATAAAAACAAGTAAAAGTGTTATCATCGGCCTGGCCGATGCTTTGATGCCCTCCACTGCATACAAGTCATGCAAAATACGAGAACTACTTGACCGACATAGCCCATTTTTAATACCAACCTAACGACGATAATAGAATTCCTTTCACAAAACTTCATTCACCTACGTCAATTACTTTGAGCGCTATCGTGCTATCAACAGACAGACAGACAGACGGACATGGCTAAATCGATTCAGAATGTGATCCTGATTCAGAATATATGTATATACTTTATGAGGTCTCCGGTGACTCCTTCTTGGCGTTACAAATGTATTGGCAAAGTGAATATACCTTCCTGTGGAGGGTATAATAATATTTGGCAAAGACACTTGAGAACTTTATCTGCGAATAATCTTCGGTTGTGTGTGTTGAAGAAGAAATTTACGAAGAAACGAACAGTCTAGAGTATATCTAAAGCCAATGTGCGTTTTAATTGGAATCACATCGTCTATGTTCGACCAAAACTCATTAACTGACATTAATGTATGTCGTGACCATAAAAGGGTTAGTTGCATATTTCATTTGTGAATTTGAGTCCATGCTTGGTACACAGTGAAAAAGACATCTGAAAGTTTAAGTCTCACATCCATCCCAAGCATGAACAACGTGAAAACTAACTGATAGCACAATCAAATCTCTTCTAGTTTTCGTGAATTTTCGTAGGATAATTGACAATTTTCGACAGGAAATCCATTGTCCATTACATAGAGATTCCTTACAAGGCACACTTTTAATTTGATAACTTCTCGACCTCCCCTCGTTGTTATGTTTAGCACAGATGTTACACAAAACATGATGTTGTTTGCTTTTCTTTTTTGTAAATGCTTGCCAACCTCTCCAACACAAAAACGTGAAATAAAATTAGAAAAAGTATCCTTTGAATTTACTTGAAACAATAAAATGGAATGTATGATAATGACGCAGCATTTGTATGAACCATCAATTTTTGTAAAATATGTTTAGGAAAATCGCCTCTTATTCCGAGGCACTTGGAAACACCAATAAAAATAAACTAATGTCTGCTGTAAAATCATATACATATAAAAAAAAACATGGGTGGAGAAATAAAATTATCTAATCGAATAAAAAAAAAAAACAACTGTGAAATTATAATTAAATTAGTTTACACAACAGAAAATTGCTTACATCTACTTTAGGAACAGAAAATTCTAAACATAAATGTACGAAATAACAAAACTCCACATTGTTCAAATCATATTTCGGAAATAACATTAAACTATATAGATTCCTTACAGGAAAATAAAATACAACAACTAAACAAAACTCAACTCACCGTAATAGTCCGATGCGTGGGCTAAAATTAAACAAAAGAAAATTACAAAAACTCACATTAGCACTCGTGGGTAATTGGAAAAGCTGGCACTTTGTGTTAGAAAGTTAGAAATATATATGCTTAAGTCTAAAGTAACCGCGGTTGCTACCCCATTTACACACTCTCACTCGCAACTAGAAGTGCCTACACTCGCAGAAAATGCACACTTAGTAGCAGCAGCAACCGTGGTATTAATTTGTGTTAGGGGATTTCTTATTTAGACTAAAGTTATATATATTTTTTGTATTTTAAGTTTATAGTGAGATATAGTGATTTTATTTTAAAAGAAGTACCTTTACGGGGTCTCCACCAATCCTCCATATATCCTGACAGAGGTGAGGAATGGCAAGAAAGAACTGTATTTGTTATTTAATTTCACTACGAATTACTATTTTGATTTCTTTTTTTTTTTTTTGCATAAATAAAAAGTTTTTCTTTTAGGAATGTATACTGTGTGGGTATAGAACAAACGCTTACCCCCGTATTAATAAACAAATGCGCACAGTAGACATCAGATGGCATACAAAAATTGTACGTAACTTCTGAATAACGAGTTGATAACTTTTACGCAGCGTTTATTAATACGGGGGTTAGTTTCTAAAATAGAAGCCAGGTTTGAGAGCAGTTGATGTTAGGGGTGATGATCGACTTAAACATTTTTTTGCTGGTGCTAATAAATTTTATTGGCATGCTGAAAACGTGCAGCAATATTCTAAACATTAGTCGAGCAATCTACGTCCAATTAAATAACGTGCAAGTGGTGTAGGGTTGTTAAATCAAGAATAGAGTTTATCTGGACTAAAGGTGCATTAAATATAAAAAGAAAGTACGTAGGAAAGGACTTTTCAAGTGCACTGTTTTGTTTTAAGGTGGGTTTAGTTCCTTTATTGTGTTTTTTTATTTTATTAGCAATTGTTTCCAAGCAAATTGTTACTTGATTTAACATTAGTGATATCTCTACAAAACTATGCCCCACTTTTCTTGGAAATATCGAACTCTATTTGATGGTTAGCAGTTGATAAGCGCATACTGATCAAAAATTGTGAAACAGTTGAAAACATGCTTGAGAAGGAGCATCGCAAATGGTATTTCGCAACCAATAGTACTGATTGGCATGAGCTTGGTAATTAATTTGCATCTTTACTATGTTCGGCACTTGTGTCGAGTAAAGCGTGAATACTTTCCGTGAAATCTAAAAATTATCTAATGTTTGCACCGAAATAGATGCAACTATTCTGTGAAATCGGCCTACGTAACTTAAAACGAGAAAGTTACAAATAAACTTGTTATATGGCAGGTTGTACGCATTGTTTTCTAAGTTAATGCAGCTAATGAGCAGTAACTGGGGTTAGTCTTCTCTTTAAACAAACGTCAACACCCAAGAAAATGCTGAGGCTGAGTCACCGCATCATAACCAGACTATTAATTCGCGCCATGAATTTAATTTCACGTGCGGAAAGGAAAAGATACAGTGGGATACGTTTTCGGATCTAGCTGACAGCCACTCATGCTACTCTCCACGTTCTAATTAAAGATCGGTTTGAATTTAACAGTTGATGGAAGTCTTCTATTTGAAGTCATTGAATGACTGTAATACAAATTTAGGCGATATTGTTTATAGGCTCTTTACTTTTGTGCTGTCTTTCTAAAACTGTTAGGGCAGACATCCTTGATTTAACATTTTTTTTAAACCACGCTTTACCATAGATGTTGCTACATATGGAGTTTATTTAAAAACAAAAATGGAAGTTGTGTCTCTGTACCATTAAATAATAATGTGTATGATAAATGTTAAAATCTTGTTGTTATATACAAAAGTTATGCTGCGACGCACAACTAGGACGACATTTGAGGATCTGTTGTGGAGAAATGTTCAAAACTATAATAATTTTCATTAAAACAACATGAAAATGTTATACAAATCAAACAAGCATTAACAATAGTAACTTCTTTATATGTACAGGGAAATAATGAGAGCTAAAGGCAAAATAAAACCAACGCAACACAAACAACTAAATAAGAAACTACCCACCATCACGTTCATGTCCGCCAGTGCTGGTCGTTTGAGTTTGTTTTGTGTAAACCAGAGTCTCTTTTGGTGGAATGTTTGTGGCTTGTACAGTGACAACGCTTAAATTCAGAGGCTTCTTGCGTGCACCACTGAAAGTTTAAATGAATTAACGCAAAGTTATAAATGCATGGAAGAACTCGGTCTTACCCTTGGCCATTTAGACTTGGTTGTAAACTCGCATCAGGTGTTATATTATTGGAATTATCTGATGTAACCGAGTTGACAGACGAAAGTGATGATAAAACTTCTGATACGGGAGCGACACCCAACGAAGACAGCATTTCATCTAAATCTCTGAAATATCGATCATACAATTAGATATTTTCCTGCATTGTGCAAGTAGGTTTACTTACTTTCGCTGATCCTTGTCAATGCCACCGCCACCTCCTATTCGACCAGTGGCCTCTTCGATGTCTTTCATTTCTTTTTCGCGGCGTCGGCGATCTTTCTCCTCACGTAAGGCTGCCAATTTGGCCTTTTTACGTTCCAACTCAGCTTTGCGATCCATTGTGATGGCCTTGTTGTGTGTTTTTGTTCAACAACAATTTAGGAAAGTGATCTTAAGGGCTTTTCGTGTATTATTGATCTGAAAATAAAAATGTCCAAGTTAATAAAAACGTCTCGTGACTGTAGTTTGTTGAATGCATTATAGGACAGCATCAATATAGAGGTGCCTCTACCGAGAGGCCTGTAACCAAAAATTTTTAGAGGAATGTCTCCTTTGCTTTGTATGGCATCTTGAATAACCAACTCATTTTAATACCTGGCTTGCAAACAAGAGTCGCATTCAAGAGTTTGCAACAACTGGTAGGCAGTTGTAAACTTGAAGCAAACGCTTGCGGTAAACAAACAAAAGACAACTCATTTCGTAATAAATCACTTGATTGGAATTATCTCGTCCAAACCTCGTCTCTTCGTCTACACCGACAGCTTTCCACTATATTTCCTAACTAGAAATCGCTCACCTACTTTTACTGTACCTACGCTGTATCAAGAAAAAATGCATTTCTTTAACAATCACAGCAACAAAGGACCAAGTGCAGACAGATCCACTTAAACCATCTGCAAGACTTTATCTGGCCACTGCGTACGTTTCCAAAAACAACAAAAATCAATACATCCCAATAGAACGACAACAAAGAGCAATCCGGGAAGAGAAAAAATATTGCGTAGACTCCACCTAAAAAAAATCGTTCTTTTCATAGCAAAAAATGCAAATCGCTGTAGAAGACAAGTTAAAAAAGTGATGATGTCACCGGATGACTGTTTTTCGACCTTAATTATCCAAAATCCAGGTGCTTTAAATGTTTTAAGACATAAACCAAATGATTTTCGTTACACTACACTGGATAGACAATAAAATTCCACAATTTATTCCATGAAAATTCATCATCCCAAGAGAAAAATCAATAATCCATGAGAAAAACTTAAATTTTCATCATACGGCGAGGGAAAACCTTTTGAAATTCTTATTCTTTTGGAGTTTTATTATAATTTTTCTTAACCAACCTATAGTCACTACCTTTATTTACAAATTCACGTAACTTTTCTTGCAATTTGATTATGTTTTTCAAGTTAATTTATCATTTTCAATACGGAAGAAATGTTCAATAAAACCACTAATCACCACAATGCAGAAAATCTAATAGGATTCACTATAGTTGACCCAGCGCCACCTGCAGAGAAGTATTTGTTTACTTTTGACAGCAAAATTGAGCCCATTCAGAGGCAGTTTGATGGTAAGGTAGTTTATGATTTTCGCCGGTTGGCATGGAAATTTGAAATTGTTTACCGCCAGATTTGTAAGTAAAATAAAATAGATAATAACAAAACATTTTTTCCAGCTTAATAAAAAAATGGAAATCACTACCAGAATCGAAGAAGAAAATCGCGTTGTGTAAGTACTTCCACATGAACACCATTTGAATTCGATATAACTGAAATATTTACTCAAGAATTTGTGAAAAGAAACCGGATATAGCAATACTATCCGATGCGGAGTCCACCGACGATGAATTGGAGGGACTTAGTACTTTTAATATGGCAACCGCTAGACAGGACCTTTATGAACTTCCTGGTTGCCAGAAAATCATGCTAAAGTACTCATATATTAAATTGGTAATAGAAATTTCAATCGCCATATTTTAAATGCAATCTTGCAGATCAAAAACCCAAAAGCAACTTGGTGTTGAGGTAGGCATCAATGTCAGTCAAGAATTTCCATGGAAGCGTCTGAAGTTTAGTCTGTTGTCTGATCATCTTTTCGACGAAATTGATAATGGAGAAGTATTGAAGGAGTTCTTCACTGCCTATATGCCAAACGATAAGGTTCTTATGGGATATGCTCCCTCCCTCGTTAAGCAAGAGGATAGCATACTGGAAGAGGATCCGTTTGTTATCTATGTCACTGAAGCAGATGCCCGATCGGCAGCTGCAATTATTAGAAATATAGAGATATTCGAACGCTTCATGATGAACAAGAGCTTGGTGAAAAGACCACGAGAATGGATCAGTAAAGGCAGTGAATACGAAGTTAATTTGGGTGTACCGCGAGAAAAGTCCGAAGTTGTCGATGTGGAGATCCAAAGTGTCTACCCAATGAGACAGTCGAGAGCAAAGTTTTCCTTACGGCGAACATCAGACGTTCGTGATGGCTATGCTGAGTTAGTAGCGGGCGATGTCAAATTCCAGAATGTTACCCAACAAAGGGTGCATGTAGGCATCCAGTCAGCTCCGGAGACAGTGACATTGGAGCAGCAAACCGATCCCACGTTCCCATCGAATGCATGGGCCCAATATTTGTATGAAATTAAAGAGGACGGTAAGGCAGTGATCAGTGCGTCGACATTTTCTTTTTATATTCCAAATGTACAAGTTTAGAAGAAGACGGTTTGGATGTGTCGTCTGAGGAGGAATTGGAAAAGGGAAAATCAACTGCAACTAGTAAAACCGTCACTCCGTCAACAGAGGTTGAACAAGTGCCCAAGCCTCCGCCGGAAATGTCGGATCAGATCAAATATCTCCTAAGTACATTGGAATTTAACCAGGTCGACATGTACAGGTAATACAAAATCTAATAACCGCAATTTGGTGTTCCTGTTTGTGACCTACATCTTGAGTCTTTTACACAACAATACCTCTTGCACATAGCCCTTTATTTGCACTTTAGGTATGTTTGGACTTTTTCATACTAAGCCACATTTACACATTTTAAATAGAAACGATTATCCCATGATATCGACTGCTCCAGTCCGGATCTACACGAACCCACATCTTGAGGAGGTCTTTTGCTTCGCAAATATTTCCAAGAGTAATCATCGTTACGTATCCGCAGTTGATTGGTATCCCCATCTGACGGGAATAGCAGTTGCAGCATATGCCTTTACCACTAAAGTGACTGTCAATAGCGGTAATTTCTCCAAATTAACTCAACACATTTAAATGAACATAATTCCTTCCTCCCTTTCCATTTGCAGTACAAACCAAGGAAAAAATCGACACAGTTCAGAGGACAATACTTCAGCCGAATCCAATTCTTATGTGGAGCTTCACGGACAGCCTGAACTTCAAACTTGAATTCGAATCTCCACGTGAGATAACCACGCTGTCGTTTTGCCCCTACGATGAAAATATTCTCATCGGTGGTACCATTAATGGGCAAATAATCATTTGGGACTTACAAAATCGCGCCAAAAACCTCGAAGCCGAGGAGCACCTCACGATCGCGCAGGCAAACAATCGAGAGCTCATAGCTGAGTTTCTCGCTTGGACAATTCAATACAACGAGGGCACGTTGGTCTTGCCGGCTGCAATCAGCGCTCTAGATAAATCGCAAACAGGAGCTTTAACAGAAATAAAGTGGCTTAGTCGTGATTACTACATTTCACCAAATGGTCGAATACACGAGACCCACTTAAAGGCAAAGAGTCGATATTTTGCTACTCTGTCTATTGACGGCTCAATAGCCTATTGGAATCTGGACTATGACATAGGAAAGATTGCCGAGGCCTCAGCTAAGAAGGGTCTGCCTCCAGCGCTGACGCAAAACGAATCTGTGTACAAGAAGTTGGATAAGCTTATAAAGCCTGTTTTTATGGTCACCTATCCGGAGCCATTGACTTCGGTTATTTGCGATGTGGTGAATTACACATACACTCCGCAGGCGGAAAGTGTGCAAAGCAGTGACGCAGAAATGAAGACGCATCCCGTTGTTGTGGAGGAGGCTGGTCAGAGTTTGTTCCGTAACTCCCTAATTGTGGGGTCATTCTTCGGTAGAATTGAAGCTCTAAGCTTTGACGGCAACGATTCTGATGCCGATGTCAATAAAGAGAACATAACAACTCCCACGTACAGTTTTGCAAGGGTTCACGATGGTCCGATTGTGGCTTTGGAAAAGAACCCCTTCTATCCGGAGGTTTTCGTTTCGGTTGGCAGAACTGTCATGGCCGTTTGGAGGGAGGACTTTCCATCTACGCCAATTTTATGGCGTGTTAGACCGAAGACTTTGACGGCAGTTAAATGGAGCACGGATAGACCGGCGGTGTTGTTTTTGACGCGCAGTGATGGCAGCTTTGAAGCTTGGGATCTTTTGGGTGAGTTTTCAGCAGAATGGGGTGGAAATTTTGTTAAGTGTTTGTTTCTTAGCCCGAGATGATGATGCATGCTTAGTTGAGGTCCTGGGCGGAGGTATAATAACAGTTCTGTCGGAAAACCGAACATCTGTACCAAGAAAAGTAATAAGCATTGGCGACTACAATAGTAGCCTTCGGATGGTTGAATTGCCCGAGGGATTCTATAAGCCAGTTCCCAATGAGTTGGAGGTGAGTATACTGCTTCACGTTTTGTCCCTTTATCAGATGTTTCTCTGTGAGAGAGAGATGAGATCCCGGATTGAATGCCATTGACGAGCTGAATTTAAAATAAAAACATGTCTTACAGCTTTTCCAATCCTACGTCGATAGGGAGGTAGATCGCAAGAAATCCATTCAAAATTGGGAGCAAAACTGGATTGTACAAAATGCTGACATAATCGAAGAAAGGAAACGAGCAGAAGCTGAAGCTGCTCGCGATTTGGCACGCTTGCGTGCAGAAGCAGAAGAAGCAAGCAAGCTAAAGAATGCCCCAGACGACAAGAAGTGAGTATTTAAATAGCTTACCTATTTTTAAATCAGTCTCTCATAAAACTTCCTCGCAAGGCCACAATCTGTTCCAACTAGCGCAGCGCACTACGATCTTACCGAAAAGTTGGACAAAAAATGGGACGAACTGAATCTAAAACGTCTAATGCACAATTTGATGGCCCGCAAAATGGTCGATCCGGAAAAACTTGACCGTGAAACTGCTCTCGAAAAAGAACGCCTCTCTTATGAGGAACGCAAGAAGTCTTCTATTATAGCAGCCATATCAAGAGTTAGCGAAGAGATTGCTGCCATTCGAGCTAGACTTTTGCCAGTCGAAAAGAAAGATGTCCAACTATCCGATATGATTGCAAATTCAGTAAAGAGAATCCTCGAAATAGCTCCGACCTATGCCGACGTGGAAGCAGAGGCAAACAAATTTCTTGCTGATGCACCTCCAATACCGACAATGTCTTATGATGAAATCATTAGTCGCTCTAGAGAAAGACGGCAACTTCTTAACAAGGCATTAGGTGTGCCCTTCGATCGGGTTTACTTTTGTGAACAAGAACAGGCATCTGGAGGTGTCTCGGACTGGGATCATGGTTATGGTGAATTTATTCAGTCGCTAGAAGAGTCTGCCAAAGTAAAGCCCAGACCTACTCCCAACCTATACAGCGACTTGGACTTGGTGCCCCATAGGGATTTGGAGGAGTCAAACGCTTGAATCTTCATTTGTCATTCGATTACAATAAATGCTTTTTATATTGCTCACACGTACTATTTGCCTATCCATCAGTGTTTCTTTGAATTCGTTATGTGGGACGTTGACTACTGACAGGTATTCTTTTAGTGATGGCTCTTTTATTGATGGATCAACGTGCATATATTAACAAATTCAAAACGAAACGCTACTTAGGCCAGTCGCAAATGTTCAGCGGAGGCGTGCGCTGAATACGTTCGATGTTGGGCTCGAAAGTTGCCCTTATGCATAACAACTCTTTGGGAGTGGTGTCCGGGGTGAACAATGCGTTCGGTAAGTGTTATAAAACAGTTCAACAACTGGACGGGATAAGAAATGCATTTTGATCGCTTAAGATAGGAGCCTACTTTTTTAAGGTCCGTTGGATAGAATACAAATTGTATTGCTGTCTCTTGTCTACTACAAATTGTCTTTGGGATTGTTTTTTTTTTGTAGTAAAGCCTATTGGATATCGACCCCAAATATACAGAATTTATTTAAATTTTGGAGTATCCCAACGGAACACTTATGTGGTATTCGATTGGGCGCTCTCAGAGCACTTTTTTCTATTCGTTTGGTACAAAAGCAATCTTTTTCAGATTTCAGAGCACTTTTGCGAATCTGGATTTTTTCCCAGATTTGCTTCAGGTTTCCCAATACAGGTACGTTTGAGTTTGACAACTAGAGGAGTTTGTTTACGCCTTTGTGAAATTTTTCAACTGAAAAGAAACGAACTGCAACGGGTTGATCTATTTTTTTTGTTATATTTATGTTCAAATGTTTAGAAATCAATCTGGCCAATCATTTTCATATCAAATGTAACCAGTAACGCTTAGAAAAGTGTCAAATAGGCTACACATATTCCAATCGCACAAATATCAGCACAAAAAAGAGCAAGTGACGTTTTTATGTTCGATTAGACACGGGAAATCTGAAATCTGAGAGCGAATCTGAAGAAGCCCAATCGAAAACCACATTAATTGTGGAAACAACAGGAAAATGTCATACTTTAACCACAGTTACTTATTAACTTAGGCGCTACAGTCCGGGGTGGACCTGGGCCGCAAACAATACGCTTCCAGTTGCGCACTCCAAGTTGGTTGAGGTCCCCTTCCAAGGGCGAGGTCTTCCTCTACTGCGTTGTCCCACCGTGTAGGAATCGAAGACTCTTCGGGCCGGAGCGTTGGTGTCCATACGCTCTACATGTCCCAGCCATCTTAGACCACAGTTGCCAACCAGTAAAATGTCGAGAAGAGCCGCATATCGTTTCGACCATTCAAATTAAAAGGTGAGCGTAGGCAACAGTTCTTTCTGAATTCGGCGAAGGCTTTTTGTCTTTCATTTGGCATTCCTGCGAAAGCAAATTTCAAATCATCTGTCAATAGTCAGGTGACTGACAGCTTCTATTTACAATACTTACACCAAGAAATTTGTTGAGTTAGAACTTGTAAGTTTCTCAGTAGAGGGCTAATATCTTGCTCTCTCGAAGCCGCTCTCTTTTACGAATTTTTCGAGTTAAGGAACGGCATTGAGTAAAAATTGGTATAAAATTTAAAAGTAAAGGAACAGACCTATTACGTCGATGGATATGTGTATAATGCCAATTGTCACTCTGAATTCTCTGAGCGACGTGTTCAATAAAACGCGCGTAGTGCTGTAATTAAAATAAAATAAACCAAGATTACATTTCTTAGTACCAATGTTTTTATGCAAGGGTAATAACACCAAAGTCCAATACAACCACTCAATGTGTGCATGCGTGGCCGGTTGCAAAAAATCGACATAATATACGTAAATCTCTGCCAACTTCTTGGACTGTTCATTTGCCAAAAAAAAGAAAAAGATTAAATAACTGCATGGAATAGCAGTTTTGCAATCTCAAACATGTTACATAATATGATTGACCAAGCCGAAACCCAAAAACACGTCTTGATTGTCCTGTTTGAAGATGTTCACAACAAACGAACGCAAACCTACCTACAAACAAGAAATAATATTTTAAATTATTTTTCACATAGTTACCTACTTAATTTTTGTGCCAAAAACGAACAACAACACTAAACGAAAGCCACACGCTGACAGTGACGTCGTCGGTCACAAGCCCAGTGACCGTATTGTAAAAACACAAAATTACCACACCCGGGCAATTATTACGTATGAAATGAACGAGATGCTATCCTTGAAATCTCTTTCACTCGGCGACAGGTTTTCAACTTAAATTATTTTACATAAAAATCAGTTCAGCCAAATGTAGGTATATCGTGACATGACATTCCAGTCCGAAACGTGTGCGTTTGTCGATCAGCATAATTAAGACTAATTTTCTTTTAATCTCTCTAAGCCGAACAGAAACAAAATGTCAAGGGGCGTGTGCTAAGGAATTTCTCCAGACTGAATTAACAAGAAGTTCTAGACAAGTTTGCAACGATTTACAAGATACCCCTGTCAGTCGGCCGGTAAACTATGTACAACAATTCCTGCTTGATTATGGAAATATAAGATCAACCGGTATTTCACCAATTGACAGATACACAGGAATTAGCTTTGATATAAGATACGTTTTCCTTGTGTTTGCAGCCTTAGGTTAGTAAATTACATTTGATACTTTCGTGAATTGCAATCAATCTTTGAAAGAAACGTCCATCCTAGGAGGGTGAAGAACAAAAATGCTAATTTTTTAAAAAGGTCTTTTGCAACTGTTTGGTGTCGGTGATGTCAACAAAGATTAAGATGCATATCATTTACAATAAGCTACTCAAGTTTATTCGGTGGGAAGGTATGCGTAGGCCTTGGTAGGTTGGTGTAATGAATCTATTAGTTTGTCTCTTAGTTCGACCATGTGTTATATAAACATCTCTCTGATGGTTAGTTATCCCATTTAGCATAGGCATTTCCGTTTTCAAGTATATGAACTTGTGGCGGGTGCTGATGTCTTGCGTTACTGGTTCGTGTTTGTGTTATATTGTTTACGGGTAAATAGGTACATTTCTTTTTGTTCGTTGTAAAATACAAGACTTGACAGACGAGTTTTATTTTAAGGTGACATTTAGTTTCAGTCTAATGAACTACCTAGCAATTTGGCTTAACACACAAGTTTAAGGTTAAATTTATATGAAGTTTCATAATCAGTATGCTGCAAAATAGAGGCGCCCCTGCACTGTTACTAGTATTTATAACCTCGAAAAATTGATGTAACCTTTGCGTGATAGGTCCTAAGTAAGACGTGCTTTATACGCGTAAGAAGCTACTAAAGAAAGACCGACAGATCTATCGCTCGTTTACGTGCTATAAATATTCCTGTGTGTAACTGTGAATATCTAATGAAATATAAAACAAAATGGCTGCAATCAGAGACAAAACAAAACGTACTTTTCGAAATATCAACCACATATAGCGCTTTCAGAACTGCCGGGATAGGTTTTTATATGAAATCAAGTCAGGAAATAATTAAAAAGAAAATGTACGATATTCTGTATGATGTAAGATCCAAACATATGCCATCAATTCGTAATCTTATATGTTCTCAGAGACGGCTGCTACAAAAAGGCAACTTAGTACTGACAAGGCTGCACAAATGGATAAGCGTATCAACAGCCCGATTCAAAAGAAATGTGCTACCAAATTAATGCTAAATTATCAGTCAACTTTTAACAATGCAAACTACCAAAGAATTCTTTTTGGCTGTAGGTTTGATATGCATGCATCGAAGCATCTTCTTAAAAGCCTGTGTAAATGACAACTGCCAAAAAAGTGATGCCAAATTTCTATAATTGTTTTGCGATCACCTTACTAAGAAGATTTGAACTCTCCCATTTGACTCTCATTAAAGTGACGATCAACTACCACCTTAGGGGATTGCATCCCAGGGTTTATGTTTAAATAAAAAAAAAAATCATGTTTTTCAATTTAAATTTTTAACCAAATTGGGTAATCATATTTTTAGCAAATAAAAATTATAACAAGTAAACGTGTTATCATTAGCCTGGCCGATGCTTTGATACCCTCCACTGATTAGAAGTCATGGAAAATTGGTTTTGTATGGGAGGTACCAGAACTACTGTAAAAATAATAATACCAACTTGACGACAATAAAAATAAGTCCCCTCACAAAATTTCATTTAGCTAGGTAGATTCTTTTCGACGCTATCGTGTTTTCAACATATGTTTTCTAATATTGGTTTTGTATGGGAGGTACCAGAACTACTTGACCGACATAGTCCATTTTTAATGCCAACCTAACGACGATAAAAAGAAGTCCTTTCACCAAATTTCATTCGCCTATGTCAATACCTTTGGGCGCTATTGTGCTTTCAACAGACAGATGGACAGACAGACGGACATGGCTAAATCGATTCAGAATGTGATCCTGATTCAGAATATATATACTCCGGTGACTCCTTCTTGGTGTTACAAATGTAATGACAAAGTGAATATACCTTCCTGTGGACGGTATAAAAAGACATAGAAACCAAAAAATGCTCAGTAAAAGATTCTAGAATTTTGTATGAAGAATTTTCGTCTTTTGCAAAACAAGAAAACAAAGTTCAGGTGAAATTTTCAGCCACTTCCACATAGAACACTGTTAAAAAATGCTCAAGTTTGGCCACTGGACTGTCAAACTTGGAGACAAAACTATCTGTCATGTATTGAATTTCAGATCCCCTAGACATTGGAAAGGATATCGTTACTGCAAAATTACAAACTGACATTCACAAACCTTTCATCCTATCCCATTATGGTATAAGTTTTGATGGCCCCTTTCTAAAATGAACTTTCCAAAACAAGCTCAGTTCGCTGTTGAACTCTTTTGTTTTAAAGGAATTTTGCTTAGAAACAAAATTGCAAATAAAATCGGGGTACATTAATCTTGTAATAGGCAATAAATATATGATGGGTGCTCATGCTCACTGAATAGTTCGGGTATAACTCTCTTTTCTTTTGACACATCAAACGCTCCAAGAGAGCTGACAGAACGTCAATCGCGTGCTCACCTTTACTGAAAGACTAATAACAGCGTCAAGTCAGTCCTATTTTTGTAACCTTTTACCAAATGCAGTACATCCACAAAAGACAGATGGATTCAAAAGGTAACACACATTTTGAATGACAGCTCCCATTGGTCTGGTGTATGCGGCCGAGTAAAAGTCGCATTTTCATGGTTTATTTTCCAGAGAAACTACACACCGTGCAATAGACTTTGCAACGCACAATAAATTCGGCATTAAGGCAAATTGCATTAAGTACATTTTTGTTATGTTCAGACTCACCTGGATAAATGAACTCTACTCCGACAGATTAGCCATACACAATAAAAAGTGAAAAGTCTGCCTCTTTTGTTCTGTTTTAGTGAAATTTATTGTAACAATAGCCTGATGTCTGACAGCCCACAAAAAACCAGCCAAACGATAACAGAGAAAACAAATGAATATAAAAAAAACAACGGAAAATATAAGTACACATCGCTGTTGTTACTTTCTTCCACGATTGGCCCATATTTCCTGACACATGCGGAACTATTTGAGTACCCAACACTAGCGTGTACAAGATGATAGTATTTTATTAACCCGTTTGGAATGGGATAAATTTAATACGGCTTACAAGTTACAAATGTTGCCAGACCGGCATTATAGCACAGCTATGGCGCTGGACCATTAGTTGTAGTAATATCGATTTCATTCAAGGTTCCCCATCATGAACACACGAACTGAGCTGTCCATAAACACAGTAGTACACAATCCAGACGTTGCGTTGTAACAAGATTCTTTGCGCTGTCGCCGCAAAACAGAAATGATGCTTTACGCCAAACCAGATTCTGGAAGAAAGTAAAAGTTTACCTCCGGGGCAATTAGCTTAGACATAGCGTCAGACTACATCGAGTAGTTACACGATGCATGTGTGTATGGAGGTGAAGTTGTAATCCAGTATGTTGACGCGTTACATTGCATAGCCAGAGACACGTTTTGGACCGTACATAGGTGTTGGCATTATGCAGTTTTTTTTTTCTTATTTTTTTTTATGGGCTTGGCATTTTATGGGCTGTTGGCATTTTCTCAAAAAATGTCGAAGTTTTGTGGAAGTGACACATTAACTGTAAAAATTATGTCTATTACCATAACTGTTGCAGCAAAAGTCGGAAGAGGTTATGAATATTTGTACTGGGTTAGGGTGGAGTACTCGAGAGGTACTAAAGGTACTGGGTTCTGCATGTTGTTTATAGTAAACTGAAAACTGCAAAAATGGAAAAGCGTAAATATTTCTGCTAAATCTTTAAGATTCAGAAGGAGTTCGATTCGCAGAGGCCTACAGTCGTAACTGCTAAAGTTAAGCTGTACAATTAGACTGCTTTCGAAAGCTTATTACGCAAAATTAAGGCCTGTTGAAAACACTAATGTCGTCCTCGATAGAGCATTTGGGTCGTCTCAAAAATAAAGGATACACAGGCGAATGGGTGTGAAAAGCGTAACTTCTATGACTATATAATTTAAATACGCGTCTCCAAGCACACATACATACTTTCTCAATTCCTATGTACGTATCTGTGTCTGCAGTGACGTCTAGACTGCGCTTGTAAGAAGTCCTGCTTTTATAAACGAGAAAAGACAATTAGCTGACTAATTGGTCACCTTGATTTATGAAAAGCAGATATATGTATATTGTCCTTAAATAAAAAAGCTTATTCGTGACGCTAATAGAGAGGGCTATGACAAAACCAACGTCTTTATGTCTACCTGCCCCCTTTTTCGGAAGATTGCAACTATTAGACTTATTTAACAAGCTCCAATATTTAGCAATCCTGCGCAACTGCTTTTGGTTCTCCATTGCCCTCTAAAGGCATCATCAACGACTCTGTGTTGCTCTTAGTCTGAAAGCTCGAACTTTTAGATTCTTATGGAAGCCATTTTTTCTTTTCTTTTTTTTTTTGCTTTTTCCACTTCATCTATATTTTTCTTCAGTTGGACATTGGGAATTATCCTAGGCAACCAAAAACCCGGCGAAAAAATCATCTCTTGATGTAGCCCATTATCAGATCTAACCTGAAGCCTATAGCAGCTAGTGGATATACTGCTACATCTGCTTTTCCCAGCGTTCCGGTGAATATCAAATGTCACGTAGCTTACAAAATTTATCAATCTGTTCACAACTTGCTGTAAATGAAATAGTGCTTCGTGGCGATCCAAAACAAGATTCTTGATACGCAAACCTGGGTTCAAATCGAAGGACAAACTTGTTAAGCAAGATCATTTCTTAAGAACCCATGTGAGTAACATTCGGAATAAGCAACTCAACAATTACTCATTGTTTCGTGCCGGCGAATTGGTTGCCAATCCGCTTCTACAACTTCAACATACACTTCAATTGTTTTTATTGTTTTGTTAATGAAAATGTTTAAAACTTTTCCACAAACGTCAGCCTCAAAACCAATAACTAGGCTACTATCCAAAATTGAAGAAAAACAACTCGCCTTAAGTTATAAATAATGAGATACCGATTGCGGTTGACCGGTATATGACGTCTTAATCACCAAGCCATAACCCGAAAAAAAAGTCAACCAGTAAGTATGCAAAAGCAACTTCTTTTAGCACACATGGCGACGAATACCAATGACACAAAATCAATTATGCCCAACAGGTAAACATGTCTGCAGTGCCACGAGAAGAAATACCTGCACCTATATACCCCTAAAAGACCGTATATTAACTGTCCCCAACAAAGCAGCGCCAGCGCACCAGGCACCAGGTAGGTAGAAATTTTTGAAAGAAAAGTAAGTATTCCGCACACACCTTTAAGGTGGCAGCGCAGCGCCAGCGCGCACTTAAATATCTCACACAAATGCGATCTTACTGTATAAGTATCGCATATGTGAAAGGTAACATTTTATGTTGAACTTTTTATTTTTTCTTGTTTTTCACGTGGAGAGTAAACAACGAAAATTATATACTTGCCAACTAACACTAAGCCGTGGCATAAGTGCAACAACAAATTACACGAGCAGTCTCAAATCAAGACCAGGGAAGGGAGTCTTCAAAAGTCGACGTTAAGTGGGAAGCGAATGTAGTTTAAGTATAACCATCGAACTGTTTAGTTGTAGATTATTTAGTTCCATCTGAATACGAAGTGACGGTAAACGCGTTCATCCTATAATTTATTTTCGTTAAATACGTTTACTAAAAAAAAAACAAAAAAACATAGTCATGAGGCAATTTGCTGTTTGTGCCATTGTTGCTGCATTACTTGTAGTTTCAACCAGTGAGTGTGACATTTCATTATTTACAAATGTAGACTACCTATTTTACTGTTAAGACTGTTAAGTGACTTTTTGAGAAACTAAAAATACAAATTTTAAATGAATCTGAAAAGAGTAAATTTGTACGAAATTTCTGTGAATTTTAAATTTAATTCTCATATAAAATGGTCGATTTAGTATAAATCTACACCCACCAAATTACTTCTTGGATTTTAAGGAAAAAAAAGGCAGTTGATTTGTGTTAAGTGCTTAGGACGTGTTCTGAAATAGGTTTTTATTTTTTGTCTGGGCTTGGATATACAAAACGTGCAGTGATTCTCGACTACCAACATTTCCTTTTTGTTGCTTAAATTTCCATCTATAACCTTATAAATTTAGATTATTTAATAATTTTGGTGACTTGACCTTTAAAAGAGATAAAGTCTTGAGGTGTCAATCATTTCTCGAATATACTTTATTTTAATAATGTTTCCCTTATTATCTGCACCTCTGAACGCAATATTTGAAGATTATAATTACACTCCTTCTTTTCTTAAGCATTTCAGTGTTGTCTACAAACTTTTCCAACTCACATATTAGAACTCAAGAAACTTGTGTCTGAGCTTTAAAAAATTTAGCGCGTACATTTAAAATTATTATAACATAGGATAAATTAACAATAAACTTATCCACAGTTTGTCCACATAATGTCATAATGTGTTGGACCACGCCCCCTTTAAGAAGGCGGTTTCTTTAAAACTTAAAAAAGTCAGTTTAAAAGTATGTATATTGAGTGAAAGAGTTTTATTTATAAATGGTAACAGCCATCGTTTTAATTATATGTTGGCAATGTTCAATGTTGTGAACAATTTTAAAAGCTTAAATTTTCGTTCTTTCTGGGAACTTGATAAAACTTCTTTACCTGCAAAGTCGAATAAAATTGGTAAATTAGTTTTATTTAGTTTATTACATGTCTTTCATATTTTTCGATTTAGTTATTGTTATTCCCTTGCTTTCAGTTTTCTGTTTAAATGGGGAGCATTTTCCTTTTTTCTTCATATTGTTCTAAAAATTGTAGTAGATAGGCGACATTTAACAAAATAAAAATACAGAATCTTTAATCGAGTATGCCCTTTTAAACTTCCCATTTCATTAAATAAATCATTAAATCACAAAAGCCCACGCTGGCATCACTGGCGCTACTTTTATTCAACAAATATTTTCATTTGGAATATGTGTGTAATAAATATAATCGATTTAAAAAATTCCCTATACATTTTCGTTAATAAATGCTGTAGCGAAATGATTATCCAATTTGCCTATCCTTTCCGACGTCTACTTATTTCCCACCTATGAATTCATACTTATTCACACTGTGTGCTCAGATATTATTTCGTTAAGCTACTCTAGAAGAAGTTACAAGTCCGACACAGAAATAATCCAAATTAAGCACCGTATTACTGAACTTAGCGTAAAGATTATCAAATATTTACGTAGTAGTTATGTCAAATTTGTGTATGCTAGACTAGAAACTAGTTTTATACATTTTCATACTGCGGCTCATATTAATTTAAACCAATTTTTAAAAAAGTATTTTCTTATATTTCAATCTGTAATTGAAAAAATATACAAAAAAAAGGTAGCAGAATAAAGCCGAAGTGTGTTCTGTCAAAAACAATTTAAAATTCTATAAATAAAAATAGTGCTTCTAAATTTTTTAATTGAACACGTTCACATTTGAAACGGTAGCTTAACAAGTTTTGATACTAATCGATTTATAATGTCAACAGTATCTTCTTAAAATGTGTCATTTTATGCTATTTATTTTGACATTTTCCTTTGGCCTTCGTAAATCGCCCTTAAGACCGTTTTGAACTAAAAAAAAATATTTGTGAAATTAAATTAATTCTTTCAAACTGTGCCAGTCACCTAAAATAATTTAAGCTAATATTTCCATACTGGTTTCATCACAAAATAGCCACTGCCAACTCATTAATCTCACTTAAGTGCTGAACCTCCTACCAGTATGCATAATGGCGGCGTTGCTAACATCAAACGCTTTTACTTTCAATACGTGCATAACAAATCCAACTTTAACAATTTTCACTGCTGACTCACGGCATAAATAGCCCGCTACTTCTGAGTAACAATTAACAAGATCATGCTAACATTTCCTTTAAATATTCCACACATCCCTGATCTATTCTCTTTTTCCATAACTCGAAATGTCAAAGTACGACTAATAAGCAAAACGCTAACTAAAACGATAGAGGAAAGAAACATACACGTCTTACAACTTCAGAGCTATAATTTTAAATCGAATACCGTAATTCCCATAGCAGAACTGTGTGTTGTACCTACCACACTCCAAGCAACCATCACCACCACCACTTGACATTTGATCATTAACCAGTTATCCGGTGATGAAATGCACCGCTGATAGATTTTGCCATTTCCCACAAGTGGGGCAATAAAACACGCTCACGCCGATTTTAACTTTTGCAATTCCTATTCAAATTCGCTGTCAAACCCCACCCTTGGACAATATTTGACTGTCATATGAATGGTTCATCGCCTGCTATAAAACATATTCCTATTAGTTTATTTTAGTTTGTCCTACTAAAGTTTTTTGAATGTTGCAACTTGCTGTCAATTTTTAGACCCATAAAAACGTTAAAAATAATTGGTGTGACGGATAATTTTGAAGTTTGTTGTGCAAATGTCTTTTTGGAAAATTTTGTTAATCCACCTTATTATCAAGTAGGCGCTATGTGAAACGAAAATACCGGCTTTGTCCATTTTCGCTTTTTTGTTGGAACCGGCCCAATATGCGATTACAGCGCCTATTTATTATCAAGAGATGTGTTATGTCATTAAACATTATGCAATTGGATAAACTCATAATCGACATAAAACGCTGTCTGGTGACGAAACATACTTGTACTCATTTTGCATAATCTGTTTTGTTTTGTTGTTGTTGTTGTTGCTGTAAATACATGATTTGAGTTCGTAATAATTTATTTGTAAGATCAGACTGGGGTCTTGAGTTTATTAACTTTGCGGTGAGGTTAGGTGTCGAGCGAGAGAGAAAAGCGGCACGTAGCGTAAGCCGATACGAAGTCGTCTTTCTATGTGCACAGTCGCTTTGCGCAATTTGTATTTGTGGCGTAGGCTTGCGCACGCAGATAATTGGATACTTGGATGCGGAAAAAAGCAATTCCATCTCTGCGATGGAAATCTCTGCACCGAGGTACAGTTTAGGACGATTCCACTTTCGCATCGGAAAAGACTTTCCATTTCGATTGCCTGACGAGGCGCATGTGTGTGTCAACTTAATTACTTAAGGTCAATAACATCGTTAAGCCAATATACGAGTAGTGTTCGGATTGTGTTGCTATAATGTTATGTATTAAGGTGAAATTAGATCTGGCCGGAGACATCAATATGTATATGTAAATTAGCGACTTATGAGCGTGTCTTTCAAGGTTGTGTGAGATGGGTTGGCCAATTTTGTCAAATTAAGTTGTATTTGGGTCGTCAAATAATATATTCACGGAGGACAAGTTGATTAATGTTGCTTGCGAAGTGGGTGACATTGGATGAGTTTAGTTATCTAAAAAAGGGTAGCAGGAAAGATCAAGTTTGAGTCGTTGTTGTTTAGGTGGGCGCACAAATTCATTTTAGGTTCGAATTAATTGAAACACTTTACAAGACATCTAAAAATACAAGTCATCTAAAAATACAAAATATTGGCCTGTGTTGTGTGTGTTATAGGTACGCCAGTAAGCAACTTTCACTTTTAATTTGCCAACGTCACAAAATCTGAATAATATAACCAGATAGCTTTCAAAAGTGCAGCCACTATTAAACTAGTAGTTTTGATGAGTAAACTTAGTCGTTGCATTGTATACTGATATTCACTTTATCTCCAGTATTTATTCTGCAGTAGTGGGAGGGGTAAATGTAACTATGCCCTTAAAACTAGGTCCTTGATCAAAACGTGCATTTTTCCCATTTTTATGCTATTAGATTTTAGCTGATATCACGGTACACATAATTGTAAAATTATTAGGTAAAAGGCGAAAAAATATCGTGTGAATGTACTAGATTTTGTTAATTGATTCCCTGTCATTTGTTTTTAAAAATAGAAAGTTATTCCCTTTAGTGTATCAGGAATTTTGAATTATAACTTGCAGCTTAATAAAACATTCTTCTTGTTTTCCTTTTAGACGCTCAAAAGGGATACACCTGTCCAAAACCAAATGGTGAATTCGAAGATTCGATTCAATGCGACAAATACCATTCCTGCTCGGATGGTGTGGCCACCGAAAAAATCTGCCCTGATGGTTTGGTCTTCGACCCGTTGATCAGGAAGGTCAACAAATGTGATCAACCCTTCAATGTTGACTGTGGAGATCGTACCGAACTGCGTAAGTTTAAGCGAATTCCTTTTCCTTAAATATTTCCATTTAAATGTGTTCTTTTATTGCAGAAACCCCAAGATCCAATGCATTGTGCCCACGCAAAAATGGTTTCTTCCCCCATCCCGATGAGACTGTGTGCAATATTTTCTACAATTGCATTGATGGCGATGCCACCGAAATGAAGTGCACAGTTGGTCTGTGGTTCGACGATTACACCGGTAACTGTGTGTGGCCCGATGCATCCGGCCGTACTGGATGCGTTGACGCTGAAAGTGAGTTCAGCAATGATATTTGACTTTGAATAGTAATCTAAGTGAAACATTTCTTTTTCTTTTACAACAGAGAAAAGCCCCGATGGTTTCGTTTGCCCAAAGAACTCAGCTAAGACCGATCGTTCTGGCAACGCTGTTGCTCATCCTAAATTCGCGCATCCAACCGATTGCCAAAAGTTCTACGTGTGTCTGAATGGTGAAGAGCCACGTGACTTAGGCTGCCAGGTCGGTGAGGTGTACAACGACGAGACAGAACGTTGTGATGCACCTGAAAATGTGCCCGGTTGTGAGGATTGGTACAAAGAGGCCGATGAAAAGAATGAAAAGAAGAACTAAGCTGTGAATTTGTGTTTTTTTTTTTTTTTTTAATTTTATATCTTAGTCGTAGCCGTAGTACTTTATAAGTTTGAAGAACCTCTTTTTAAATTAAGTTCTTAGGTTTTCTTCTAAGAGAATGAGTTAAACTACTTTTTTATGTATTATTTCGTTAAAAAAAATGTTTAATTTGTGTCATTGACTGCTATGTAAGAGAATTATGTTCTATGACTGATGTTAACTCTTTTTCTATAATTTCAATTATGTAATGTTAGGTATTTTTTGTTTACTTTTTTTTCCAAAAATTCAGTAGTTCTTTAGCCTTTTTTCCTTCTTTCTATTCTCAATCACGTTTTCAAACTGTTATATCTTTCCTTCTGTGGTTGTGTAATGTAGATTTGACCAGCTTCGTTGAGAGTAAGTAGAACCCTCCCTATTTCGGATGTTGGTAAATAAATTATATTTATATGCACACTAAAACTCTATTCTCTAACAACAACAAGAATACCTATACCTTGGAAAACTGTTTAATATCACTTGGAATCACAATTTTTTTATACTTTAGACACAATAAAAAATACTTTTTTTGAATTTTTATATGGTAATCATGTAGTGGCTTTGTTTTTTTTATTGTTTAATCATTTTCATTTCGTTTGATTTTTGTTTGGTAAGTGACTGTTTTATTTTGCACCATTGCCCTTTGCTTTTCAGTTCTAACGCTCCTTTTATTCACATGCTATCTGATTTTTTTTAAATTATTTCCTTAAGGTCTAACAGGCACACCTTGTCCTCGATGAATATTACAATCCGATACATTGTTTTCATTTTATTCTCCTTCTGTCCAAATTATTTACAACCTCTACATTCTATGCTTCTATTTCTATTTAGAATTTTGTTTTATTTAATCTTTTGCTACTGTTGTTCTCACTGAATTTTTCCTAACCATACTTTTATTCGGTGTCTTTAACTTTTATTAGTTTTATCTTTTTTACATCTTTAAACTACAGTATGGCCACGAAGTATTAAAAGAAAAATGTTGTTTTGCAATTATTATTCCAGCTCTTCAGATTTGCTTTTACAGGGCACTCAGTCCGTAATTCTTTAGACGATTATCGTCGCAAAGATAGATCTCCGCAAGTAGCAACTAAGTGTCAAAATTACGAGTTTGAGACCTTAATCCAATTCATTTTCCACAAATGGAATGAAAGCTGACGATAGTGAAACAAATTCGGGCAGAATATAACTTCTTTTGGTCATCAAAGTTTCAAAAACGATATCGTCCCGACGATTATTGTTATACGGAATCTGCCCCCAGGTCATACTGGAATTAATGTTTATGGCAAATGTGTATACGTTTATCCTTTTTTACTAGTTTTCTATACTATTTCAGATGCTCCCTTTCAATCCACCTTTAAAATACTTTTTAGTTCTTATATTTGTGACATCTTTCCTCTGTACTTACTTCCAGTAACTAGTCTTACTTTTCTGTTGTCTTATTTGGCTTTTGTTCTTTTCTGAGTTTATCTTAGTACCTTCTGTCATAAATACTTTTAGCTACTTTCTTTTCTTGACTATAAACTGGTTTTTAATTCTCTTAAAGCATATCTCCCTAGTTAAGTATTTTCCTAAACATTCACCTGCTACTCCTTCTCCGACAACAAAGTGTTTTCTTCTACTCTCTTGTTTCAAATGATCCTTTTTCTTTACTTCCTACTTTAAACAATGTTTAATCTTTCCTCTGAGCAACTTTTCGATTCTTATTTTTGTCAATAACTATTCTCATGTTATTTTAAGTGGTCTTCCTTACTTATTCAAATTTCTATTCTTATCTTTCTTCCAAAGTCTATTTTCCTTTTATCTTCTCTTTTACAATACTTTTACTATTTTCTAAAGCATTTTCTGTCAAACTTGCACCTACCATTATTTTTCGGCACCTTTTCTTCTATTTTATTTTTTCCATCATATCAATTCGCACTCTTTATTGCATTTGCGTCTTAGTCTTACTTTTATTCTCAAAAGTTATTTGTATTAATTTATCAACTGCCTTTTTACAAAACTACTTTCATTTATTTTATTTTGAAGAACCTTCATTCAATATTTCTACTATTTACTGTTCTTTTTAATTGATTTCTATTATTTCAAATTATTTTTCCAAGACTAATTATTTTATTTCGAAGCACTTTCCCTTAGTATTTCTTTTATTTACTACGCACTTCCTTTCAAACTTGTACTTCAAAAGTCTTCTGCGTTTCTATTATTTCAAAAGCTGCCTATATTTGTATTCCGTAATCTCGGTTTTTTAACCTTCTTATTGCTATGTTATATTTTTCTATTCACGCTAAATATTTTTTCTTGCTTCACTTATTGGAAAGACACCCTATGTAGAAAAATACTCCTTATTTTCTTCAAGAGGGGAACTAATACGAAAACACAATAATCAGTAATAACTTGACTGCCCTTACTTAACAAATTGTTCATCCAGATACCATAATTTCTATGCAAACCTTAAACGACTTATTCCTCTTATTGTTTTCTCCTTCTTAATATGTCGCAAGTTTAGCAAAACATATTTCAAACAACTGCGTTTATGTTTTAATAAGCATTTAATAATCAATATAACTCCGACTTAAATATTGTACTAAAACAATAATTCAAAAACCACATATATTTTCGGTTAACTGTTAGTTGTTTTTGCTCTTGATTTTTAAATCTATTTACAGAGCAGCGAGCATATCTGATAAACGCACTCAAATAATTCATGAATTCTCAAATGAAAGCATCATATTGCTGTTGTGACATTAGAACTGCGGCCATTTTATTTGAGAAGTGATGGAAATTGTGTAGCCTCGTCATGAAACGTCAATACTCTTTCAACTGTTCTCAAATAGAAAGTGGTATTGGGCTGAACAACTAAAACTTAAAGCGCTATGATCTGTCAAATGATTTCATAAATCATAATAAAAATGCGTATGGAAAGTTACATGACATTATTATTATCAAGTAAAGTGAATTTATAAAAATAGAATTGCCTGTCTACTACTTCTCTGTTTTAAAAATGTCTTTTCCTCCAAAAAATCAACTTCTTTATACTTTTTGGATGTCGGAAGGTCTTCTATTTTATACGCTTCCTATCTTTACTGTACACAATTATTATTTTCTGTTTTAACTTTCTCGGTAGTTTTATTATTCTTTTACGATTTGTAAAAAATCTCTTTAACACTTCTAGTATCTTCAACACCTACTGTCTTTTGTTAATTCTACAAGTAAAATTAGGACAAAAACAACTACGCTTTCCTTCTTTGTGAACTTTTTTCGATTTTTCAGTACAATATAATTCTTAATTAAACAAAATGGAAATCTATTACATAAATACCGACTGTTGCAGGGTAAAAATTCTAAATTTCGAATTATGTACATTCCTTTATCTGTTTTTTGCTCTAAGGTTCGATAGTTGTTGTAATTTTAAATTCTCTATTCTCACTAAAGTTTAGTACCTATATATCCATAGGCATACTCGTATTTACCTATTTCTATATATTCTCAATGAAACTAACCATGAATTATGTAACACATAGTTTGGTATCAAAAAAGACAAAATATTATTTTAGCTATTTCTTTAAGCCCCTTTAATCTTGTTTCTTTTCTAAATACGTATTTTATTTCAATCCTATTTTCCTACTTTTTTCTACTAAATCTTCTTTTTTTGCCTTTCCACTTTATCAAAGACTAATTATTGACCATTTTTTGAAGTTCACCACTTTTCCTATTATGTACAGTCAGAACAGGGTTCTGTTCAAAAACTCATTAAACAGTGAATACTCCCTATGACAATAACTACTCTAACTTTTGACAAACGAATAAAATCAGTTATCTTTTCTTTTCGTATGTTGAACATTATGTCTTTAAATCGTTTCAACAATTTTAACTTTTAATGGACAGACACATATTAAAAAATTGCTATTCCTTGTCTAAAGGCCTATTAGCTGTCACTTTGTTTTTTCTTGTTCTAATTTGAACCTGACGTTTCCGGGGACTACTCTAAAGAAACGAATCCTTTAATATTTTTACTTCCTTAAAGAATATTGCATGATGAAATAAATGATTTTTTTCAAATTTGGCATTTCGACAGTTGACGCAGTAGCTCAGTAATTACTGTGCGAGACATTCATACTTGAACACAGCAATAGGAAATCACATTTCCACAGCCCCATCAAGAGACTATAAAGTGCGTTTGTTAAAATTTTGCAATCAAAGACATATCATTCACTTGACACAATGCATTGGAAAAATGACGTGTGCGTGGGTCTGATTTGAACATCTCTCAAAATCTATATATATATAATGGCTGCGACGCTTTATAAAATGTCAACAGGTACAGAATTGAATGACACACTTTGCAACTGCTTTCCGATTAAAAAAGATAAATATATAAATTGAACAGCAATTCCCTAATAAATAGGTCATAACCTCACATCAAATAAAAATAAAACAAATTCAGCAACTCAACGATTGTTTTCGTTTCATTCCTTTAATGTCAAGTTGAAATATTTTTTTGATGAATATTATGAAGCCCAATCTTTTTCCGGGGCTTTTTTTACTATTGAAATTATTAAACTATTCTTAAATTTTCCGGTAAGGCAAAGACTACTGGAGACAATATTACAAAATCGTTATATTAATACTTGTAAGACAATAAAAGAACAAACATATTTAAATGAAACTCAAATCTTGGTTTTAATATAGATTTTGGATGTGCTTACTTTTTATTTTATTCAATCAAACGTCAAATGAGTAGCTTTTATAAAAATTATGAAAAGGTATCCGCTTCAATCTTTATTTTTAAAACTTATGCAAAGAAGCCCAAAAGTTTAGTCAATTGAAAAGCCAGCAAAATGTCACACCATTGTCAATTATAATTTGAACTTTGAAGCCGAGGAATGTTTTTTTGAGTATCTATCTCATCAAATCAAAGTAAAGTAGAATTTTCATCACGAAATTACAACAGTTACATCCATCCTACTTGACATTTTTGAAATTAACAATTCATATTTTTTATCCCAAGTGGAAGTGACCTGACAGCAGCAGTTAAACTGCAAACTAATGTCGTTTTCCATTGGACAAAAAGAAGCGTCCGGGAGAGTCCGGAATCGAAAAAATGCCGTTCCATTGGCACAAAAATACTCTTCTGGTGATTCTGAGAAGAGAATTTCGCTTCTCGATTTCAAGTCAGAATCCACTGAAGAAGCACTCATACAAGTGCAATTTATTTATTTATTATAAGCCAGCTGACAGCAGCCGTAGATTATTTTTTGGCATTTCACCAATACTTTGGTTGATTCTGTCAGAAGCAGTTTTGCTGTTCCATTGGATTTCAGAATGAGTGGATCCCCGAGTGAAACCAATGGAAAACGATATAAAAGTCGACACACACCCAACATTTCGCTCACAACAAAATGGGACTGGGGTCGTTTTTACGCATTCGTCTCGTTTACTTTACTTTGCTGAGATATGTTGTGTTACAGAAAGCACGCCGAATGTCTTTTGATATTTTAATACAAAATATGTCACAAAATCAGCTGAGTGTCAACTGGAACGTTGGGTAAGCAATATTATCCTTCAGAAACTGTATCGAATGGCGAGCTTTTTGGGAAATACCACCAAGTCCACTATTTTATAAGAGTGGTCGAAGATCAGAACTTTGATTGAAGTTTAAGTTTATAAATCTTGAACTCTACTCCAGAGGGAGGGCGATATAGACGAAGACTTTACCCAAGTGTTGAACGGGTTAGGGTCGACTGTCTTCGAAAAAAAAAGTCATATCAAATGCGCCCATACGTGTAATACTTTTCTAAACCCACTGGATAGTTACGAGAAATTTGTACTTGGGTTTGTCAATAAATTTGTTATAACTCATCCTTTCAAACCACAAGCAAATGCTGCTTAATAATGAAATGACTTAATTAGGACTTTCTGAAAAATGCTTTCCTCCCACGATTACATTTTTAGCGCTCATTTTCACGCCCACTTATTAAACAAATTACATGACATTCACCTCTAGCATTTACCATGTAATTATTTCTTCCTGATGTAATTAAGTTTTCTCATTTACACCTTTGAACACTTTGGGTCATGCGATTCAAATCGAACAACTTGCATTCTTATAATATACCTATAGTCCTGTAGCCCTATAGAGTAATTAGGGAAACATTTGACCTTTTATTTGAAATAATATATTAGGTTATGTCCAGCTGAGGAATATGCCTTTTTTGCAAAACTGTCTGTTTTGAAGATCTTCGTTTGGACGATAATCGTCTGAGAAGTTGCGGAATGAGTGTCCAGGTCTTTTGCAAATAAGTTTTCTTTTTCAGTAATCTGATTTATATTTCTGTTAAAACGAACATTTTATTGGAACTTATTCACAATGCAATCTGCACCCGCAGTTATAAGTTTGCCAACACTAGCCTAAAACTCGTATGCGCATACGCCCTCAGAAGAAATAAAACTATTGTCACCAACCGCCGTATTAATAAACAAATACGCACAAGTTAGTCAAATAGCAGACGTCAGTTTTAAAGTAATTTTGACTGCAATGTAACAAGTTGATAACTTTTACACAGCGTTTATTAATACGATGACTAATGACTAATCAACTGAACGAAGTATTGTGAATAAGGCATTGGGGACGTTCAAGTATCTAGTTTAGTAAGTCTGACAGCTCTCTCACTAAGTGTATCTCGGTTTTGATTGGTCGAAATCGGTCATAAGAGCAGCTGTTTCAGTTGACGTTTATGGAGGGGTAGCCGACGAATCTAGTCAAGAAATTCGTGACTGAGTAGGTATTAAGTTGACAGTTCTCATATGTGGCTGACGTAGAAAACGTGACGTTCCCGACCAATCTAGTTTTTGCGTTCAGGTTACATCTCATCCAGACCAATCTAGTCGACTTAAGATAACTAGATTCTTGAATGCGGCCATTTAAATGGCGACGCGATCAACTTAAACTTGCCTCTGATAGGAACTTAGTGTTGCCACACAAGGTGAAAAGTATTAGGTCTGTTCCCTTACTTTTAAATCTTACGAATTTGTACTAATTCTTACGAATATTACTTAATGCCGTTCCTTAACTCGAAAAATTCGTAAAAGAGAACGTCATCGAGAGAGCAAGCTACTACCAGTCCACTGAGAATCTTACGAATATTTACTCAAAAAATTTCTTGGTGTAGAATTGAAAAAGCTGTCAGTCACCTTTCAATGAACAGCTGGTTTGAAATTTGTTGTCCTATTTGACACATGAGTGCAAATTCTACTTTCTTGTAAAGAGTAAGAAAGGACAATCGCCTCCAAGAAAATTTGTCGCTTTTTCCTCTTCTCTAATGCTAATGTAGTTCAATCAGTACAAACTAATCCAGATAGGTACATGAATAAGAAGTTCGAATAGTTTCGAATCACTTTCATCGCTAGGGAGATGAATTAATTTTGTCAGTAAATTAGAAAGTTCTTCAAGTTTATACGAAGTTTTAAAGACTTTTCTTAGCACTTTTTTGAATTTTTGAATTATGTAGCTGTCATTATTCGTAGTTTACTACAAAAGCGTTCCCTAACTTTTTCGTAAGTGTCTCTCTGTGTGAGAGAATTTATCAACACCACTGCCATTTTGACAGTCTTTTCCATTTTACTACAAAAGTAAAGGAACAGACCTATTGCAAATTTTGAAATGCTATTATGTTATAATTTCTTCAGCAGTTGCAAACAGATATCGCCCGTGTTTCGTTGAATAGCGGTATGTCAAACTCCACAGGCACAACAAATTAGCTATTCTTTTGATTATCTTCAATAGAACGCGGGCGTGTCGATAAGAACTGCAACTTATTTGATTGGATTGGATGTCAAAAAAACGGCGAGACGAGACAATCGCTTTTCTCTAAAGTCTAATCAAATTAAGAGGACGATGCATCCTAATATTTATCTCTCGCCCACGACTTCTTTTAAGGGATCTTTATCTATGAGGCATCAGTAGAAAAATTCCATCATTGTTCACACAGATGTAAAAAGCCTAATTGACAAATAAAAAGAAGAAGATAATTTTACAAGCCGTTATTGAGGCAATGCAATGACACAAAATAAGTAGTTGACGCAACAGGTCCGAAGAGACCCTGCACGCTACACCCTAGGCCTAGCTTCTCACAATCATTCGTTTTGAGTGAGTTTTTAATTTTTGGGACGAATGGAATTGAGAAGCTCTTCCATGACAGTTACACTCTCGGATGTTTGTCAGACTTTAGCGAGAGGTGGCGCAGTGGGAAAAAGAGCCAGGACCCCTCCCGAAGCAGTCGTTACTATCCGATGGAGCACTCAGACACAAACTACAGGTCCATTGTACTGTCCCGAAGTAGTACATCACACTAACCACTAAGCCACTGCACCGGCAATGCAATAGATAAGAATATAATTAGGACACCCTTCTGTGTTGTTACTCAGTTGTCATACTCAAGTCTCCCATCGGACTCTACCCACCAGTGCGAAGGGGTCAGTCTCAGCACCATATAATTAATAAAGTTAAAAATAAAGATTTAAATTATAAAACTAATCGTTGAGTATTTTAAAAGGCCGAACAACTTGGCCCTTGGGCTAAAAAGTTTTATATTTTTTATTACATGTCAGGTTACGAACGTAATTATATAGCAGGTGAAGAGACGAACTGCGTTTTACGGTTCCGCATGTAAAAGTTTTCACAATGCAGCGAATGTGCAAATTCAGTGGGGTGTGAGTTTTCTATTTAAATAAGATATTGAAAACTTTCCAACAAAAGAAAATCCAGCGAATATGTTGTAAAAAGTGGTTCTCAACTTTTTTCCTTCGCTTGATGATTTTATGATTGGGATGATGATTTCTTTAAACTTTAAACGAATTTTCGGTTATAAATTTTCTAAATTGTTCAGAGAATGTATATGTAAAATGTATAAAAAAGCTAACCCCCGTATTTATGAAGGCTGTTCAAAAGTTATCAGCAGTTACGTCAGTAAATAACACTAATATTCCACCAAAAAAAATAAAATTTAAAAAAGGAGTAAGGCAAACATGCACCTGAAGCTAAATTGGCTATGACACTACCGCAGTGGGGTTCTGCCACCGAATCTCAAAATAAGTGTAAATATAAGCTGCTGTACTGTTTTGCAAGATGCTCCGATATTTTCCCCAAATGCGAAGTTTTAAACTTTTCGAAACTCACCTCATGGGTGCGATGTGGGCAGGACACATTTTTTTTGCAAATAATTAGATACCTTCTAGTTGTAGACATTGCGTCACACACATTTTAAAAATTAAAAATTTAACTATGTATGTGTGCACAACTTGCGCGTTGCACAGCACCACCCACCACATGGCGGTATAAGTACCTAGGCCTCCTCAAATTTCAAAGCTAGTCTTTCGGGAACTCTCACAGAATGGACTTCGATCTAATACAACCCATACGATTTATAATCAGAATCCTTAAGTCCTTTGGACTTTGGCATTTAAGCAATAAATGGGAATTCGTCTACATAGGCTACACCTATGTCTTGCACTTCTTTACCACCATTTTGACCACGGTCTCAATGTGGGCCAGTGTCGTTACTGCCGCGGATCTTGAACAATTTAGTGAAGCTCTTTATATGGCCCTCACGGAGGTGGCTCTTCTGGCCAAAGTGATAAATATTTTCAAATTAAGGAAAGTAGCTGTGCAGTTCTTCGAAGTCGTGGAGAGTGAACAACTATTTTTGAAAAATTCAGAAGAATTAACGCTTTTCGAAGACATGCATCGAGTGTTCTTCTTCGTGGCAAGATTTTACACTACCGCCTGCGTAGTGGTTATTGTCGCCGCCTTTACCGTGGTGGGACTTGGACAAAAGTGGGTATTGCCATACCCTGCCTGGATGCCATTCGATTTGCATTCGGGGTATTTTTGGTACGCATACAGCTTTCAGTTTGTTGGCATGATGGTGACATGCCTGACAAATGCATCCATCGATATACTGCAGGGGTATTTCTTGCACCATCTCTCGGCTATATACCGTGTGATTGGACTTCGTTTGGAAAATATTGGAATTGACATACGCTCTGGAGATAACAGCTCAGAAGTGAATAAGCTAGTTCTAGATGAAGTGACTGAAATTATTAAGGTTCATCTTCTGGTTAAAAGGTAGGTAATCAAACTTTGTGAGTAAAACCACTTTAAATAAATATTAGATAGTAAAGCTATTTGTTTATTTATTAAGAATATTTAAAAATCAGCGCTAAGCTTATAAACTGTTTCCAATCTTAAAAGCATATTGTGCGCCGTTTCTTTCGCACTTCATTGACATCTCTCAAGTATAAGTGCAAACTGAAAACATGCCATTGCACTCGAAATAATGAACAATTTCCTTTTATACCTAAGGATTACAGTACAGTGTGAACGATTGATATCATTTCCGATATTCATGCAACTTCTCTTGAGTGCCCTGGTACTTTGCTTCACCGGATATCAGCTAACAAGTGTAAGAAATACCTTCTCTATTGACAGACAAGAAACCAATTTTAAATAATTTCTTTAGATTTCGCCTCTACAAAATACAGGAAAGTTCCTTGGAATGGTCGACTACCTCTTAGTAATGGGTCTGCAGATATTTATACCATGTTATTATGCGCACCAAGTTACTATTCAGTCGGGAATGTTAAGCGAGGCTTTGTATAACTCGAATTGGGTAGCGTTGCCCCAGAAATCAAAGAAGCTAATCTTTGTGTTTATGGAATTTTTGAAGGAACCAGTATATTTAAAGGCTGGCAAGTTTTTCAATATTGGATTGCCGATTTTTTCAAAGGTGAGTACCTAATTGTTCAAGTTATGAAAGTTCTTTTTTCAAATGCGATGTCAAGCGTCATTTAAATCTGCGCCTAAGGCCTAGGCTAGGCTTTGTGTGTGAGTTACTTCCATTACTGCAAACTACCTGAGGTAGTCTTAGGCGCAAGTGAGAATGAAGAGAGAAAAACGAATGTGAGCTAAAAGCACTAAGGCCGTATACCAATTGCGTTAAATAATATTATCTTTGGCTCATTTTCTGGCATGTACCTATATGAAGGTTGAAAAGAAAAGTTCACCGGAGTCCAATCTTAAAACAGAAAATTTCTTAAATTTTAACTCGAAATTCTTTGTTTTATTTTATAAAATCTCTCTTGCAAACTCAAAGCAAAAGAAATCGTCAAAAAGCCAGCAAACTGGACAATTTATTACCTATCTCCCGGGGGCTAGGATAATTTTTGACAGTAGGTTTAGTTTAAACTTTAGTGTCAGAAAATAAGTCGATGATAATTATTAGCAGACTGACCAATTTTTTTAAGCAAATGCAAATAAGATCGCTAATTATTAACAAACTAACGTAATATGGACAAACAATAAAAAAAAGAAAAAACCGAAACTCAAACTTTGACAGTTTAGCAAAATTTTCGTGAAAAAATTTATCTTAACCCTCAAAGTGCAATCTAATTTACGAGCTCCTTAAAGAGGACTAACAAAAACTACAAAAGAATTCTAGATAACTTTTTAAACTGTCAAACCACTCACAGTATCAAAATGGGTACAAACAGGGTTGTGCAAAATATTGACATATCGCTTTGAATGTCTTCTATTTTAAGATGCATGTGGAACGTTGTACATATCTACAGATTCAGAAAGCAGGTAGAAAATGTTTGTTTTTCTAAAAATATGAATAACGATAGCCGCTTTCCCTCCTCTGGACATTTCTATACGATTTTAAACATAATAAATAAATATCCTAAACAGTCGCATCGCACAGCAGCCGTGTACCTGTCAATTTGCTAGTTCTGTTTTTTTTCCAATGTATTGCTAGTTTTTTTTTTTTTTTATAGCAATATGTCCTATAATTATTATTTTTATTAAAAATATTACAGGTTTGCTTTCATATTTTGTTAATGCAAATTTTGCACTGTACAATGTGTCGCAAAGTTTTGCAGATTTGTGACAGCAACAATTTTGACTTCGGGGATGTTCTGACACCAAAATGTAATAGATTCATGAAAAAAAAACGCTTTCAACTAAGCAAAATATCCAATTTGTAATTGTAAGCTGTTTTCTAATTTCGCAATTGTAAAGTTTAAGTTGAAGACAGGATATGTTGCTAGTCTTAAGCCCGTATGACACTACATTTTTTTTTTGCATTTTTCACAGTTTTTTAATGAAACTAGAGCAGTACGAAACATTAGAACGAGAATTCCCTTCAACTTCATTAATGTAAACACGTAAAAAAAAAAATGTATTGAAATCACATTTTTCAGCTGCTGGCAGCTTTTTTTTTGACATTTCAAGATTATTTTCAAATAAATTCGTTTGAAAATCAGCGGTTGCTTTGCAAAACAATTGCTACCCCTTTCGTATCACACTTTTGGTCTCTTTTACACGCCGCTGACTTTTCAGCATTAAAAAAATGAGGAAAAAATGTAGTAGGTATCATAAGGGCTTTACTAGCAGAAGTTTATTCATTATGACTTAAATTAACTTTTTACTACTGCATTGCTTTATTGTTTATTACTAATGTGACCATGATTTTTCGTAAGTTGACACTTCTTTCTTAAGTTCGTTTTATTAAAGAGAGAAAAAATATTTCTACTCCGTATAAATATATGAACATATTTTTCTTTTATTACTTTCAGACTATAAATAATGCATACAGCTGTTTCGCAGTTCTAGTTCGTATGAAGAATTAACTTAAGCGGGTGTCCACACAAGATTATTGCATGGAATTGACAACAAAACAATTTGTATGTTGTTGTTGTAAACTCCTTAATGCAGAATTAAATTATTTATTCCTGCAATTGTTAGTTAAAATAAATAATACTTCATATCAGCACAAAAGTGTACTACCCTTTATTGTCATTTGTCAGTTAAAAAATATCTTATTCAATTTAATATCCTAGACATGTTTCTTCTCTGATCTGTAGGTCGACTATTAACATTTCGTAAACAAATGAAATTGATTCGAGCACAATGCAAAAATACAAAATTTATCTGTTTGTTTCTTAAATATGACATTTAAGACATTCAATTGGGGACGTTCAGGAATCTAGTTTAGTACCTAAGTCTGACAGCTGGCTGACTTGATGTATCTCAGTTTTGATCGGCTTGGATCGGTCATATTTACTGTTTCAGTTGACGTCTATGGAGGGGTAGCCGACGAATCTAGTCAAGAAATTTGTGACGGTTCGCATACGTGGCTGACGTAGGAAAAGTGACGTTCCCGAACAATCTTTTTGTGCGTTCAGGTTACCAGACCAATTTGGGCGATTGAAAACTACAATATTTTTGAATGTGCTCAGTGTTTATTTTAGTAAGTCTGACAGCTGATGACAGCTTACCTGATGTGCCTCAATTTCGATCGGTCACATGAAAAGCCTTTTCAACTGTCTCAACAATCTATTGCATAAGCACCTTAAATATAGATTAATTCCAACGAAATGATGTAAATCAACATTTTAAAAATGGAAATACCTAGCCTAGTCATCTGAAGGGAATTCTCGTACCTCTTCTTTTTAATGAACATCCTTCCAAGCTAATTAGCTTGCATGGGCGGAATAGCTTAAACACGTTTTAATTGCTACCTTTGTGGGTATTTATACTACGGCCATGTCCGTATCCTTACCATTTGTATACAGTCAGTCGGTGTTTAAGCATATTTCCTGAAATGAGCTTCGATATAGTTCAGCCGATACGGTTTGTCGTCATCATCCTTACATGCCTGGGACTCTGGCGTTTGGACAACAACTACTGGGAACCACTCTACAGAGCCTACTCATATTTTTTACATTTTTTCTTCAGTTTCCTGACCGCCGCTTCGATGTGGGCCAGTGTTGTGACTGCAAAGGAGCTAGAACAATTTACCGAGTCCCTTTATATGGCTCTTACCGAGGCAGCCCTCATGGCCAAAGTATTGAACATCTTATATTTAAACAAAGAAGCCGTCCATTTTTTCCAACTCGTCGAAGGCGACGATGTAAGTCTAAAAAATTCAGATGAGATAAAGATATTTGCAAAGTCCCATCGAGTTTTCTTTGTTGTGGCAAAATTCTATATTATCGCCAGTGTAGTTGTTGTGCTGGTGGCTTTTACCATGGTGGCGATTGGACAGAAAAGGGTATTACCATATCCAGCATGGATGCCTTTCGATTTGAATTCGGGTTTATTTTGGTACGCCTATAGTTTTCAATTCATCGGTATGATTGTGACATGTTTGGCAAATGTGTCCGTCGATATGCTGCAGTGTTACTTCTTGTACCACGTTTCGTTGCTCTACAGGGTGATTGGATTTCGCTTGACAAGGATTGCTGTTGACCTGGAAAGCTCTGATAATAACCATCAAGTGAATACAGTAGTTCTGAAGGATGTGACGGATATTATTAGGATTCACCAACTTGTTAAAAGGTAGGAGCAGTGTTTTGTAAAATGCTTTGTAATTAAATGTGTGTGTTCTTATATGAAAGAATAACGGCAAACAGTGAGCAGTTCATGTCATTTCCGATTTTTATGCAAATTCTTATAAGCGCTCTGGTTCTTTGCTTCGCCGGATATCAATTGACAAGTGTAAGGAGATAGTTAGGACTTTTTCAGTTTAATGAAGCTTATACACGTTATATACTTTCTCAGTTATCCCCAATGAGGAATCCAGGACAGTTCTTGGGAATGGTGGATTATCTGTTGGTCATGGGACTGCAGATATTTCTACCGTGTTATTATGGGCATCAAGTTACTATTCAGTCGGGCATGCTTAGTGAATCTTTGTACAACTCAAACTGGGTGGTCTTGCCTCAAAAATCAAAAAAGATATTATATATGTTTATGGAGCTTCTGAAGGAACCCGTACAGTTAAGATCTGGAAATTACTTTAACATTGGACTGCCAATGTTTTCCAAAGTGAGTAGTTTTTTTTTATAATAAATTCCATCAACAGATTTGAAATGCAGAATTATTTTGAAATGAATACTTTTCTATTCACAGGTTATTAACAATGCTTATAGCTGCTTTGCTGTTCTTATTCGTATGAAGGATTAAATAGTTGTTAAATTTTTAAAAGTGGCGGCTGCTTTAATTAAGTTCACACACAAAATTAAGAGAAAAATAAAATGTAAAAATAAGCAAACTAGGTTCGAACTTTGGTGCCCATAGTTTGTCAATTGAGTTTACATTTTTTTCAATTGGAATTAGGAAAAGCAAATAGAACTTGACAGTTGGCAGAATTTGGACAAATACAAATAAAAAAACAAGCGAAGACCTTCACAACTTTTGAAGCCACAAAAATGAATTTTAAACGCCAATTCATCCTCTACATTGTTTACAACAAAAAACTTGTGGAAGTGTTTGGCGCTACAAAACGAATTCATCATCAAAAAAGAGAGCGTGACATCGCAATGCATTTTTATGTTACTTAACAAAGCTTTTGATAGTATTTCGAGTCGATTTTTGTGGCCGAAAATCGACCATTCCTTTTATAAGCACGTAATACTGCATTTACACCATCGCGCACGCGCATTTTTTCACGAGACGTGATAGAGAGATCCGTTTTCCACAGTCAATACTAGTAAAGGAGCAAGAATGAGATCACAAATCATACGCCTAAAGTATCATGGATGTGCTGCCCATAATTATAGCTACGTAAAACGGAAATAAACACAAGTTCCGGGGAACATAATTTCTGTAATCACTTGAAAATATTTCTATTTCTGATTTAAAACATGTGAAATGAGAGCGATTTTAAGTTTCAGTAAATTAAACCAAAAATGCACCAATCAGTTATACGAAATTAATAAATAATTGTCGGTTCATCACTTCCGGGAAGGCATTTTGTTTTATAGGAAAGCGAAATTTCGTGAGCCGTCGCAATAAAAATATCAACATGCACAGCTTTCTCATAATTTCTACCACGTAAACAAGATGGCCGACGAAAGAACGTGTCACGTTTTTTTTGCGTGTTAGGTAATGCCGTGCCTTTCAGTCACACAGCATCCCTTTAATTTTACGTGTTAAGATTGTGTGACCGTGTAAATGCGGCATAATACTAAAAAACCTACCACAATTTTTTTTTTTTACAAACGAAAAGAGCGACATCTAGATATCGAAAAAATGCGTAAATGAGCTGCCCCATCGGAAACAGGTTCCAATTTAAGATGATTTATATTTGAATATGTTGCTATGGTAATATGGCGACGAAAAATTAAATGTCAACTAAATCCTTTCAAACCTGTTTTGTATGGGGAATTCACAACTTAATTTTACCAGCCTTAATGGAGACAAATACCTACCCACGATTTTTTGTTTGTGCACATCTATGGCACAGTACGAGTACCTTTCAAATAATATAAGTTTCATTCTCCTCATTTCGTAATAAATACCTAAAAAGTGTACCGAAACTTTTGATGTTCACGTATAAATATAATAGCCCTCTTTTGTTGAGCTTCGATCTCAGCAAAGCAAAGTAAAGTAGGATTTTCAGCACGCAATTACAACAACTACGCTCTACTTCATACTTCGAGACTCGCAGTAGTTGTTGTAAATGCGTGCTGAAAATCCTACTTTACTTTGCTTTGCTGAGATCGAAGCTCAAAAAAACAGGGCTTTTGTAAAAGCTAAGGCAAAAGCAACGATTGCTTTTTGAAATTGTTAGTGGAAAGATGTGAGTTAGCAATGTACCTAGCTAAAGGGCGAAATACTAAACCCCTATTCAACTATTAAGACAGCGATCGATTTCCCCCGAAAAAGCGAATATTCAAAAGCTTTTGCAGATATATTTAATTGGTCACTCGCAGGAAGCCAAGAATTCAATGGCATTTCGATTTTAAGGTTAAATTCGCGTTTGTGGAACTTGTTTAAATGTTGTGGATTGTGAATTAACTATGGCCATTCGTGGAATTCGTTTGAAATTCGTAATTTCGGTATTTAAACTCTTTGTAAGTAAAGGGTGATTTTTTAGCTGGTTTGGTTTTGGCAACACTGGTTTTGACAGCTGACGTGTGTTTAGTACCTTGTGTCACTGTCAAACAGCTTCAGTTTGGTTTGCAATTTAACCATGGATCGTCTTACAAATGAACAACGCTTGCAAATTATTGAATTTTACTATCAAAATTCGTGCTCGATTCGAAATGTTCATCGCGCGCTGCTTCCATTTTATGATCGGCATTCTCGACCTTCTGAGCAGTCTATTCGGAAGATTGTGACCAAATTTCGCACCAAATTTACTTTGTTGGACATTAAACCACCAACACGTTTACGTACTGTGCGTAGTGAAGAAAATATTGCGGCCGTATCAGCTAGTGTGACAGAAGACCGCGAAATGTCGATTCGGCGCCGTTCCCAGCAGTTAGGCCTTTGTTAACAAACTTTTTTTGCCCGAAATGGAAGTTCTTGACTTGCATGATATGTGGTTTCAACAAGACGGTACCACATGCCACACAGCACGCGAAACAATGGCGCAATTGCGAGGCGAGTTTGGTGAACAGTTAATTTCACGTTTCGGGCCGGTCAATTGGCCGCCTAGATCGTGCGATTTGACACCATTAGATTATTTTTTGTGGGGGTATGCCAAGGCTAATGTGTATAGGGACAAGCCCGCTTCGATTGACGCACTGGAAGCCAACATCCATGCATTCATTCGTGAGATACCGGCCGATATGTGTGAAAGAGTATGCCAAAATTGGACTCAGCGGATGGGCTACCTGAGACGCAGCCGCGGTCAACATTTGCATGAAATTATCTTTAAACATTAAATTGCAAGGTTCAAACTATCGATTCAAATAAATATTTCATTCATTTTTTCGAATTTTTTGTGTTTTTTTTTTTTTTAAATTTCTAAACCTCTTAAAAAATCACCCTTTAAATATTCTCCTGGTTAACACCAAACAAAACCCTATATACATAACTAGGTTTAATGAAACTATAAATACGCCGCTAGTTCTTTTTTGAAACAGTCGATATCGCCAATTCGCCTAATATTCCGCGGTGAACAGTTCCATAACCGATTGACATTTACAAAAAACTAGCGTTCAGAGGTTAAGCACGAGAATCGCAACTGTGTAAGGTATGATTTTCTTGATGTCGACTGTTGCAATCTGTTGAAAAGATAGCAGAGTTGATGTGACTGCTAGATAATAGCAATATTATCTAATAATATTGGTAGATAATAGCATTGCTAGATATATATATATGACCTGAAAATATATGACAGGACGTTGTGTTCTATATCCATATTACAATCTTTACCTCCGTATTAATAAACGCTGCGTTAAAGTTGTGAACTCGTTATTCAGCAGTTATGTCAAATTTTTGCTATATCTGATGTGTACTAGCTAACTTACTTGTGCAAAATTGTTTATTAATGCTGGGGATAGATGTTAATAACATATCACTTGTTGTGGAACACAACCCACTAATTGTATGTTGATGAATCCATGAACGTAATCAATTTGCTTTCATTCGATTGGCCTTTCAAATGATATAAGTTTTATTCCCCTTCTTTTATAAAAAAATAAACACTTAAAAAAGGAGCGTCAACTTTCCATTTTCACTTATCAAAAAGTGTGTCACTAAATGTTTTATAAACACCTGGACCTGGACCTGGACCTGGACCTGGATCTGCAGAACAAATGACATAGAATCTTAATTCGGGCTTAGAGAGTACGTCGAAAATAAAGCAAAGGCTTCTCAAAAAAATGCAAAGTATTATCCATTCCCATTTCCACCCACGTATTCGATCGCCTTCCACCATTCTAGGTTATGTGATGCAATGACATTATACTCTATCACATTCATCCAATAATTTGTCGAACTAGTACCTACTGCAGGCTTACATCTGATTTTAATTAGATACGCTAAGCTACCTACTTAACTCTTTTGAGTCCAATTCCAAGCAAACCGAACCAATACCTTTACTTTTATCGAAAGCACCACTTGAAATGTTATTTAATCGCTAGCAATAACACAATTCAAATCCAAATAGACACGCAAGTAAAAGTTAGATACGGCAAAAAAGACTTCCAAACAAAACTCACTCCCTCGGGCATTGTGTTGGTCTAATTTCGAATCGAGTAGCATCAGCACAGCCCACTCTTGCTCTTAGCTCTATACAGACCTGACTAAGCTCGATTGTCTAATGTCTAATGTACTCGTGTATCTAAATCCTACCTACCTACCTCTTGTTTGCGAATATGTGCGCCAATCTAATACTCAATGGTCGTCTCGCACAATCTTGTTATGCAATCCGACTTTGATTTGTGTTGTTTTTTTTTTTTGTGTTTCCCGCATAAAAACTCATATCGCTCATTTTGAAAATTCATTGACCCAACCGACGGCAGCAACGACAACAGCGCCGATACCGCGCACCGCCACTTGCGTGCAACCCATATTGACAGACGTTAATGCAGACAGCAGCAGTCTGCAGCAGCAGTTACCAAACACAATAACCGCAAGAAAAACCAAAGCTTTCACTCTCGTTTTTGTCTGAACGAAGTCGACAATTTAAGTTTAAGATGGCGGTGTGTCGAAGCGCAACATGTTCGAAGTGAATTCGTTTTGCTATAAGCTGAGCTTCAGTTGGCCACAACGATTACGTTAGTAAGTCAGTTCGTTTTTGATCGCGGTTTAGCTTAAACGGAAACGGAGAGTGCCCCCGAAAAGTAGGAAGTGTGTGCCAAGCGGAAAATAGGTGTAAATTTTAAGTAACCAAAACAAAAAAACGACAGGAAAACTTTTTAAAAATGACACGAATTCACTCAAGCGTTCTAGTTATTTTGGGATTTGTTGCCTTAGGTAAGTCTTGAGTTTGTCCTATAGATGTCGCAATGAAATTGAAACTCAATTACGACGCAGGCATGTCTATGTGAAATACTGAAATTCGATCCCTTCAAATCGGTTTAGGTTTTGCAATAAGATTTCGCTTTTGTTTTTTTTTTTTTTTTTTTATTCTCTGAATGCATTCACTTTCAAAACCCGTTGCGATATGTGTTCGATTTTTCGACCCCAAGGGGGCTTTCTGATTGACATACGAATAGGAGTGGTTCTACTTTAGATTGTGCACATATCAACCTTCTTGCGTACCTTAGAGAGAGGTGTCTATATCGAAATTTTTTTATTTGTAATATAATTCAGTACTCTGGTAAAACTGGTTCAATTTCTAGTCTGAAAGTTGAAGATCTTGAACTGCTCGAAAAGATATTTTTTTTTGTATGATTGTCGGAATAAAAACTGGAAGGCTTTGTCTTAGAGTTGTGTGAAAAGTCATTGGTAACCGCTATCGGATTTTGTGCACTAAATGACGACATAGGGGTTGGGAATGATCTACATATGCATATTTAGATAGGTTTTTTATATTTAAATTTGATTTGGACTTGAAGCTTTTTGCGAATTGTGCGTTAAGGACCGCGACATCTCACTCTAACTTTGGAATGAAAGCATTATATTTGACAAGCGCGAAAATTGTGCTCGAACTCGTAACTTAAGTAACAAAACGATGAAGAATCTGAGAATCGATAAAAGTTTTATCATTTAGTTTGTAATATTAAAACGATCGAGCGATTTGGTTACAAAATTAATTATTCCACAGAAAGGCCATACAACTGTGATGGATATTTCGTATGCCCTTCTTGAGTGCCACCGTCAATTTGCATATCGTTTCCGATTTGAATAAACTTTATTTACATGGTAATGTAATTCACCGGCAGTTTTTCCACCCACACTTGCAGCGATGTCGACCATTTCATAAGATAAATGAATCGCCTTGGGTTCTCAGTTGAATTCGCCGACGAAGGAACCTTGGGTAGGGTGAAAATAATTATTATATCTTTTCTTTTCTTTATTGCCACTCTTACTGAACTTAAAATTTTGTGTGCCAGGACCTCTGAAAATTGGGTGTTTCTTTGACACATCTTCCACTTGACACTTAATATTACTATACTACAAAAAATGTAGCTCAAAAAATGTTGTATTCTTTCTCAAGTCAAATATTAAATTTCATTCCACTAAGAGGGGTCTTGCAATAAGTTTCTCCGATTGACATAAGAAATGTAAGCCTCCAGAAAAAGTGCATTTGAAAAAGAATACACACACAGAAACGAAAGGAACCGGCCAGACCTCCAATGCCGATTCAAACTAATGACATACTTTCGATTACGACTCCCAACTATCCAACGCACATCATCTGTTTTACCTTTCCCCGAACGTGCGCCTTCTCGAAAGTATGACATCATTTGGACATGAAAACCCACCAACGAAGTTAAAATATTGCAAAAGTATGACAGTAGGTCGATCCATGCATTACAGCAGTTTCACGCACGATTCCTAGAGAAAAGATAACAACTTTTAAAATTTTCCATCTGTTGGTACTGCCGAAAAAGGCCAACACACACTAATTGAGAAATATAAATTCTTTTTGTGTGCACCCAACGTGATTGGCATGACAGAAATTCTTCTTTTTTCGTTCATTAAATGGGTGCCAAGAAGATTGAGAAAAAAAAAGTTGTGATAACAAAACCAATACTCGCCGTTCACTCTCTAATTGGTAGTTGTTGTGTGTTTTTTTCGACTTTAATTATACAAAACTTGTACACAACATTTCAGCCAACAAAAACAAAAAAAAAATCCAAAAGATTAACATAATGCAAGTACAATGCAGGAACACGAACTAAAATAAAATTACAGTTAACTGGTTTTATAAGAAAATGAAATGTTCATGTCGCGTACCGGTGGCGTATACGTAACCAAAATTAATTGTCGGTTTCGAATCTTTTGAAATTGATTTCTTAACCACCCAAGGCACTTGTCGTTGTAGTTTTGACAGTTAAATGATTGCAAGTGATTTATTTGTTAATTGAATCAGAACTGTAGCAAGGCTAAGAAACTGTGAAAGGTTTGTTTCACTTTTCCTAAGATAAGTGAGGATTATTGCCGACCAGACAAATTTAAAAATACAAAAAACGCATAACCTTGAGTTGGTAACAACGATGCTAACTCTGAACAAGTTCTTAAATTCCAAATAAGAAACATAACAAGTTCCGCACTGAACCTTAACATTTCAAATGTGTGCATATTTTTAAGACAAAACTTAAGAAAACAATGCAGAGTTCCTTAACGTTAGGAAAGTATTTTTGGTTTGCAGTTTCTTGATTAAACAATCCGTTACCCATGAGTTGCACAGAGTTATTAATCCAAAAACGTGTGTATACCATCTAGTTGTCTACGCCACAGTAACATAGTTGCAGCGTTGTGTAGTGACTGTAAGCTTTTGTGGTTTTATGCTACTAGGTAAAGTGTTGTAAATTGTTTTTCTGTTGGCTTTGCAAAACTGGAAAGACCAGATATGGCAGCCTCCCCTTCTCGGCACTCCGCTCCATACTTATTGTTGAGTTTTTTTTTTCATCAGTTAACTGTTTCCTATAAATGAATAAATTTATAATTCATTGAGAGAATGCTGTCGTGGATTGCTATCTGTTGTATCTTTGCCAGATTAATAGGTTTGATAATATGAAACGTAACGACTAGCATAAACTGTGGAACTAGTTTGAACAATATTAAATTGGGATACTGTGGGTTTGCCTTTCAAGGTTGGACTTGTACTTATTTTATAGATTGTTGTTACGTTAAGTACCTATTGGGACTTTCGTTAATTTGCACGACGACTGGAATTTTAGTAGACTGGAATCACAAATTGTAACAAATCAGAGTTGTGCTCGTATTTTTATGTGTGCAGAGTACAGACCATATGTCATCGAAGATTGAATCCATGTAAAATTAAAAAATGGATGCCGGTAAATCCATCACGGGTTTATGTCCTGAGAAACTACTTACGAGTTTGATAAACCAGAAAGTATAAAATCTCAAGAGAACAAACTAACGGTACCTTGTTGAGATTTTTTTGGTATGTCTTATAACCTGAAATGACATTTATTTTATTTGGTTCTTAAGAATAATTAGCTACTATGAAATTGACGACACAATTTTAAATATTTGACGTTCAGGGTTATCGTGAACAAATTCCGATGGAATTTTTTTCCTTGTCAGCAATGCAAATCAGATTGCTGAATACAAAACATTCCGAGGAAAATATTATTCCCGATAGGGGTGGTTATTCATTTGCGAAATCACCTCTCAGAGGTATGCTGGCATTTGTAATGAAGTGTCTCGGGCTGGTTTAGGTGATTGGTGCTGAAAGCAGGTTACAAATTCACAGTTTAGAATCTTCCATTCTACTTTTTAAATAACAACTGACACTAAAAGTAAATAAAGGTCCTGCATCGACCGCCTTGCACCGTTCTTTTTTTTAGAATCAAAGCCATTCCGATCAAGAATTCCGCAAAAAACCCACTGAATCGATATTCTTACAGCTGTCAGAAATTTGTAGTGAAATGTCAAATCTATATAATATTTGCAAAGCTTCTTAACCTTTCCTAGTAAAATATGTTAAATATTATATGTACGTCGAAGAGTAGAAAGATTTTCTGAGCCTGATGCGAAATTTGTAAAAAGTACGGAAACGATTTGTACAACAATTTAAAAAAATGTTCAGCCATTTATTCAGAGACATGTAAACCTCAAGTGATGTTTTACATTTGACAGATTTAAGAAGAGAAATTTCTTGCATAAACTTTTGTAAGATTCATCATGGAGATTTGTCTGTTTTCGGTGGGTTGCTGACAACCAATTTGACGCATTTGACAGCTTAAGCCAATAGAGTGTTTCGCGAAGCCCATCTTTTCACAGATGGGCTATCTTTTTTGCTCAAACGTCAAAAAAACTTGTGGGATAACAAAGCTGGTTTATAATGGCCAGAGTAGTGTTTTGTTCAAATATTGTTGAAAAGCGCACAGTTGCCATTACTTTAACTTCTCAGTTGTTACCAAATACGTTTGATAAACATAATTTTTTAATTCAACAATGCTTTCATTTTGTTTTTTGCCCTTTTTTATGCACTTTTCAGTAATTTTTTAACATAATTCAAAATAATACAAAATCCGTTTTGTTTTCCTACAAGTTTTTTAGCTGTCATTTGGATTTTTCTTCTTCTCATTTGACACTGACGTTGTCGCGAACAACCCTATACCATCATAAATGTTATATAGCATAGTGTATAATAGGGCGATGTCCGCCGTTACTTGTAAGCTATTTATTGTCTACTTCGGAAAAGACCAAAAGTCTATTTATTCCCTTTAAGTAATGTTGACCCTCACAGACATCTACCTGTAATTGCTCTTGAATCTTGACACTGCCATTACCTAGTCCAAAAACGTCTCAGAGACGACAATTATCAGACTATTCAAGCGTTATGGTGATCATTTTCTTGAACTACTTTTATATACTCAAAGAACATACAAATCGCAACCGTTGGCAAATCTGGTTGGCTTCGTTTAACTTGATTGCCTTCGATGAATGTAAATTGACACCAAACTTAAAACTCATCAAAATTCCTTGAATCGCACTGTGCAACTTCGCACAGGCAGACTTGATCGTTTGTATTATACTCCAGTGGAGCTCCCGCATTTTATCGAAGCACCCACAAGATGTGAGACTTTCTCGAAGACTCTTTTTTACGCAGAAACGTCGCGCAGCCATTATCAACTCACAGCATGTTCATACTACGAGTATTTCTCCGTGATTTCAGTTTCTCACACTCATCCGTGTCTTACATAACAAAAAAAAATACAAGCGATGACGCGGCAACGACGACGAAGACGACTGAAATTCCTCTTCTCTTTTCCACAAAGATTTTTCCCTGTCATACTGAAAAGTAAATATGCAACATTCAGAGCCGTTTATTCCGCTTCCACCTGCCATGTGAATCTTCATTCGGCAAACAGCTTAAACCAGCAACGTCATCATCTTCTTCCGATTGCCGAGAAAAACACGCTGTGCATGTAATGTTGCACGCTGATCCCACATCGATGTCATCTTTGGCAGTTACCACGGCAAAAGTGAGAGTTTTGCATCTATGGAACTGTTTATGTGAATGCCATCAATGTGCGCACATCTACAAGTAGGAAGTCGTAAATACACAAAACGCATGACATGCTCGATGACACTCGTATTTGACCAAAAAGTCAGCTGAAACCTTGAAATGATATCGATTACAAATTCAATTTCATGGTTTCAGTAATGCCAATTAATTAATGGTTAACACGGCTTTGTTTTATTTTGAGAATAAAGATCATGGTCAGCAAGTAAGAGTTTCACTTTTTCTGTAGCGATTTTCAATCTCTGTTTACAATATACATTCGTGGCTAACGGTAATGTTTGCATTATAATTTGCAATTGACAAAATTAAACCGTTTGCGCACTTTCATTTGGGGCCAAGTAACCTTGTGGATCTTTTAAATTGGCATATTGGTAATGCCTATGCAATGCCACTTGAATAATAATATTTTTGATTTAGAAATTGTTTATGAAATATTGTTTGTCTTTTAAGCTCAATCGGTTGCAGTGGGAGCACCAGAATGTCCTGAGAAAATTGGAGTGCAAGCCTATGCACATACGGAAAACTGCGATCAATTCTTTTTGTGTACAAATGGAACTTTGACTTTGGAAACTTGTGAGAATGGTTTGCTTTTCGATGGCAAAGGGGCCGCGCACAATCACTGCAACTATAATTGGGCTGTTGACTGTGGAACTCGCCAACATGATCGTAAGTAAAATATTTTTAAACTGAAATCGATTATACGAACTCAAGCATGATATGTGCTTTGTTGTTTCCCATTCGGAAAAAAATCAATTTTGGTCTCGAAATTTTTTTAAATTGAAATTTTAAGATTTATCTCCTTAACCCCGACTTCAACTTCTTGTTAACAGCCACTCCAATTTCGACACCGGGGTGTGAATACCAGTTTGGCATATATCCAGTCTCAGCCGAGTGCTCTACGAGCTATATTAAGTGCGCCTTTGGTGAACCAAATCAACTTGAGTGCGATGCTGGATTAGCTTACGATGAAAGGATACACGGATGCAACTGGCCAGATCAGCTTTTGGAAACATGCAACCCAGAAGGTAAACACTTCTTTTCCTATAGCACCCAAATAGAGTCCTAAATTTCTGTACATCCCTGTTGTAGCTGTTGTTGGTTTCAAATGTCCAACAAAGGTAGCACCCGACTCACCAGCTGCTCGCTTCTGGCCATTCCCACGTTTCCCTGTGACCGGAGATTGTCACCGTTTGATTACCTGCGTTGAGGGTCATCCACGATTGATTACTTGCGGAGCAGATAAGGTCTTCGACGAAAACACACTGACATGTGAAGATCCAGAATTTGTTCCCCATTGCAGAAATTAAATTACCTCGATTACATGGAGGAGTGAGACTAACGTTGATGTTATACACTTTTGTACAAAGAATAATTCCTTTTTTAGCAAAAATATATAAATCTCTTACTCTTCGGACTTGCCCTTCACTTGAATTAAAAATAAATTATAAATATTCTTCCTAATTGTATGTATATAATATAAATTGGCTTTGTTAAATGAAAATTTATTTAAATAGGTTGTTTTATTTATGAGAACTTGAAATAATGATACCTAACCACACTTCTGAAATTTTTTTTTGTATTCCAGCAGCTGCATAGCCAATTGAATCCTAAAAAGGAATGTGTCCCATTTTGGGTAAATAATGTTCTATGCAAATATGTTTAAAGAGCCTTCTCAATCGATTCTGTTCATTTAATACCTATAGAAGCGGAAAGTTTAACGCTCTCTGTTGTGAGCCGTTTTTAGTTTTAAGAACAATTGTTTGATTTGGAAATTATTTAACAAACTTTATTTCCCTGAGCGCTCAAGCATAATGGCGCAGCATCACAGGAAACCAATCGCTTCGCATTTGGTTCGAATCGAATTCCCCGACAGAAGATTTTTTTTGATTGTTGACGTTATGGCGAACGTTAATGGGGGAATCACGCCGACGTTCTGGCTATGGAAGGAGCGGAGGTCCCACTAAATACAATGATTAAGGGTATCAGACCACCGATGGCCGTCGCTAAAAGGGTTATCTTTGTGAAAACCTCTAATATAGCAACCACAAGATGGTCACAGTTGGAAGGACACAGGGTCTCAAGGGCACTCTGGCCCGTCATAAATAGGAAAAAGTCTGAAGAACTACTAAATCTCAGTAGAACAAAGTTAAGGTTAACGGTAGGAATACTCTCTGGACACTGTCTTCTAAGGAAGCATGCCATGAGACTAGGCTTAGCCAATACGGATATATGCAGGTACTGTGAGGACCTACAAGTCACGGAAGATATCTCCCACCTTCGGTGCGAGTGTCAAGCAATTGCTCGGAGTAGAAGGAAGCACCTAGGCAGGTACTTCTTTAAGAACTTAGAGGAGGTTGATTCCTTAAGCAATATAGGGACAATAATTAAATTCTGTATGGAAATTGACTGCTTGTGCGATTTGGTTTGGAACCTTATGCGAAAAAGAAAACGATATCCAAATTGACACGAGTGGTTTTGGTCAGAGACAAATTGTCTCTGGTTTTGGTGGTGTGGTAAAGAAGAACTATGTGAAATATGCTACACATTGTTACCCTATAAAGAAAGTACAGCTTCGCGCAGTCTCAGACATTTGTAATAAACACAGATGTAGGTTTTTCTGTAGAACAAGAACAGTCTTTTTATTTAATATCTGTCGCATAGGTTCGTCCATTTTTATTGCATTGAATGTCGGAAACAAGTTTCGACGCGAAATATTGTCCGCAATGATCTTTTCATCTCTAACCAACTTCAAATGCATTTTTTAACGACCTCCTAGAACGCATTTTTTACTTTTGGATTCCTTGAACCTTTTGATGTGGGCTTAAGTTCCGTAAAACGTTTAAAATATTTCAATAAGACCACGATATAAAAAAAAATCGCCCTTTAGATTACTTATATACCTCTGTATTCGATGGAAGAGCACTACCACCTTTTAATATTCAGATCTACTACAGACCTCTTGCCCAACTTTCGTTTTTAAGTGACTCAAAAATGCACAGGACCCATCGCTTCAGTGGTAATGCCATTTGTTGGTCGTGAGTCGTGACCAGAACAGGATTAGTAATTAATAATTAATAATGCTTTCGTTCGTATAATCGTTTATTGACACTTATTTACGTTAAATGGATATAATACATTAAACACAAACAGAAAAAAAAAAACACGGAAAAACGTGCATCTATTATAACTACAAATAAAAATGAGAACAACGTCTTATTCCAATGTAACTGCTGGCCGTTCCGGTGACTCCGACTTGTTGTCTGTGTGCAGAAATACAATAGCTCGGATCAGCCCATCGCGTATGGATTCATTGGGAGCGCCAACATTAAACATAAATTTTACCCTATCGCAAACAATGTCCGGCACACAAGTATACATCGGATACCATCCGATCTTGTGGAATACTACGTATACCTTGTAGATGCGATTGCGATAGATGTAGACTGGCCTATCGAATGAAATTTCAAACATTGAGTCGTATCGGACACGTGACGTGCAATGTGTATATGCGAGTCGAGATCCCTGCATATCCTGAACATGTACGTATAAAATTTCAGCATAACGCTCTGAAAAGCCAGCTGAATTCATCAGTTCACCGCACAGAACCTGTGTTGGCACCTGAACTCCTGAAATACAAAAACAAACAACAGAAAGACTAAGAAGCTTATGTGAAGCGTTTTCTTTTATTTGGAAACAAACCTGTCATCATAATGTTGGTGTCAACTTGAAACGTCAGACCGCAATCAGTAACACTTGTATTGCGGTAGTCGAATTGCTGCTGAATAGTTCGAACGCAATATGATCGTCTGGTGTCATTTGTCAAATTGACAAACCGTCGACTGAAGCTGGGGGCATAGTCGAATACTGAACTCACTGAGGGGAAGAGAAGTGGCTTTTTTTTATCGACTGATGATAAACGAAAGTTATCATATCCGTTCGGTGGCGGAAAGTTCGCCTTGCGCGAGATGCGAGATGTGCAGAAACCCTCGGGCATGGGGCAGTCGTTAATGCAAGGGCTTGAGATTTTGATTAGAATCGAGAGAGCTTCGTTTTGCTGAAGGAGCTTAGATCGGGCAGGCCCTTCAGCAAATTGCTGGGGCGTGAGGGTTAGGAAGCGAATTTTCTTTACCGCCTGCTTCATTAGATTCTGATCAATAATCTTCCGCTGCGAGTCCATATCAAGACTTGGTTCTCTGTTGTGTTGGTAATGTTGCATGTGCAAAGACACTTCGTCTTTATGTTCATCTATTTCATCCGGTTCAATGCTTTCATGCATTGATTCGACATCAACAACAGGCTGGTCTTCATCGATGGCCTGCGGTTCGTCTTGATTATCGGCCAGCACCTTGCCGCTGGTACTTGGAATATTGTCATCGTCATCAGGCATACAGCCTCTTTCTATGGCGTAACGCAACAAAGCGTTAAACAAATCCAACTCTGTATCGATGTCAAGCTTGTCGCAGTCCAAAATCGTTAAAAAGGTTGTCATCTCGATGTCGCAGAAGTTCGGATCTGCAAGTACTGCCTTTATATTGGCAGCGATTATCTGAAACGGTTATTCAATTTTATAGATAAATATAAACAGACCGCGTTCTTTGGCAGATGGCACTTACCTCCATGCTGCTCTGCATAAGGCGTGGTTCGTCAAACAGTTTTGCAAACTCATACGCCCGGCATGCGTTCTTCGGACTCAAATCAGCCCATAGAAAGTGTGTACACTGAGCAACTACATGCGGCAAAAGGTACTTCTTCGCTACATAGCATAGCTCACAGGCCTTGTCAAACGAACTTATATTTATCTTGTCCGAGTAGATGTACTCTAGCATTGCATGAAAGGCATCTGGTTGCACGTCGGGTATTACAATTGGATCAGTCTTATCCGGTAAATTTCCGTAGAACATTCGCTCGAAAACCGGTGATGCCATCGCCAGGATTAGCTTATGACCAGGTAGTAGCTTTTGATTGGGAGGTGTTCCAACAAGGAATCGGCAGTCCGCCCATTTTTCCGTGTCCAGCAAGTGTTGGCCCCGATCTCTAATGTTTTGATAGTTGTTTTGCCAATCGATGAGTTGGTCCATTTTTATTTATTACTTCAATTTTCGGCCAGGTTGTGATTTTGTCCACAAAATCTTGTTAAATTTGTTCTTGTGCACTTTGTTACTATTTAAAAATAGATTTTTTTGTAGGAAGTACTTTTTTATGAGAAAAACAAAAAGTAAAAGTTTACCAAGACAGTCTGTGAAAATTTGCGTTGTTTTATTTTTGTTGCATCGAATGAATTTGGAGGCATATATGACTTTCTCTTTCTATTGCGCCGTTGTCAATGTGTCAGTGTTCCCACTTCTGGTAAGGTATAGTTAACCCTCTACTTCATTTGGTATGTTATTTTCGATTTTAGCTTTTCAAATTTTGATCTGAGATTTCAGATTTCTGTTGCCAAATCGAACATAAAATCCGAATTTGATTGGTTCTCGTGTGTATTGAGTTGGACGGGACAATTTTTTTCACTTGCACTGGAAATCCATTTCAAATGATTTTTACGCATTTATAATAACTCATTTCGAAATATTTTAACAAAAAAAATAGTTTTCATGATCGGAAAATTAATAATTCTGTGTTGGCATTACCGAAAACATGTGTGAAATCTGAGAAAAAATCGAGATTTCTCAAAAGAGAATCAGATCAAAAAAGAGATTGATTTTTTTCTCAAAAAAATTGATCTTCTTACCAAATCGAAAACGACATAAGTCACACGTATTTACAGTCAGGGATTGAAATTACAGAAACAACAATGTATGTAAACAAATGGGTTTTTGGGCTAATAAACATACAAAAGAAACCCATCTCTAATCATTCGTCTCTGGATTTATTCACTGGTCACTTGCAGATTTAAACCAGAGTACCTACTTCCCTACTCTATTATCTTCGATGTTAAAAATGGTGAGTCTGCTGAATGCATCCCTTTTTATTACAATCGACTTTTCCAGAATTCGAGTTTCGATGCCATTTCAATTTGTGTACTACACCAAAGCGGTTTTGTTTTGTTTTGTTGGACCCGACACCGCAAGCCGTCGAAATTTATTATTTCCTTTCAACAACAAGTCGGAACTTGTTGCTTTCTGTGCACAGCACATGAATTCTGTCAATAATTATTTATTAAAGCATTTGTTCGTTTAACCTATATCATTTTAAATGTAATTTAGTTTTATTTTTCTTATCACAAAGGTAAGTTGGAAGTTAATTTAGACAAATACATTGTTCTCTCATTAAGTACACATTACTATTTTTATATACCCAAATAGACATAACTACCGACTAATTATGGATGAATCTAAAAGAACTTACGAAAAAAACAAGCAGTTTCTTACACATTTATATTCATCAAAAAAGAAGTTTATCAACCAATATCGAAAGTTCTACGACGGAAAAACAAAAGCCAAAGAACTTAACCTCCAAATTTTAACCGAACTTGAAGCGGCAATCACAGTGAGTAACATCGAAAATTTTAAAAACTTGAGTAATATTATTTGTTACATCGGAAATGTAGAAAATTCTGCAACATTACAAGCATTCTATGATAGCACCGACAATCCCATCAAAAATACTAATTTGGTAATTTTAGCATGCAAGCACAATGCACCTGAAATTCTGCAGTATATATTCGACAATCCAGAGATTTTAAATAATTTTTCCATTAATATTAATGGCGATGCTATTGCTCCAACTGATGAGGATGAATCATGCCATAATGCATTTTATTATGCCATACGTTCAGGGAACTTGCAACTTATCGATACACTCATCAATAAATGGCCAAATGATTATTTTGTTGCTCAAAACACGGAATTAGATAAAGTTCTTTCACAAGCATATGAGGAACTAAAACTTAAGAATGTACCATTGTCAGATGAGATTGAAATTTTTATTGAAAATAAGTTAATAAACCTACGCTTCTTCTCTACCGGACAAGTTAAGCGCGTCAAAGCTTCTCTTAGCAATATCAAAAAGCGAATCGACTTGGTACTCGAGAACATTAACCTGCTCTACTCTAATCCAAAGGAAGTAGATGAACAGTTTTTGTTTATTGCTAAATTCGTTGCGCAAAACATTCAGATACTTAAGCGGCAGCTTAAATCCACCTACAATAGCTTACCTTGGGAAGAAATAGAATTCTGTTTGATTGCTTTCATTAATTCGAAAACAGTTCGTCAAGAGATAAATCTAATCTACAATTCCGTATTGCCCAAGCAGAGGATACTACTGCACCTAAAAAACTTTGCTACGAAACTTCAAAACACCGAATTAAGTGAAGCAGACGTAAACAGCAATCTTCCAAAATTAAAACGAGAAAATGTGGTTGCTTCGATCACAAGCGATTGTCCTCCGTTGGAAGAGTTGTATGACGATTTTGAACAAGTCAAAGACATATACTCCCTAGAAAAAATATCTCATTTTATTGAGTTGGCATTAGTTGCTAATCCCAAAGAGGGCGATGGTCAGTTGGTTATCGCAAGAACATTGCAAGTCACCGGCGAGTACTTAAAAAACACTTTAGAATCTCCCAATATATCCGACAACATAAAAAACGTTCTGCTTACCTCGGTATTTCATCAAAGTTCAGAGGAAGTCGTTCAATCATTCCGTGATGTGCTCTCACATTTCTTTTCATTAAAATCAAGAATCAAATTCGAGGAAAGTGAAGGCTCAAGTTATTTTTCCACGGTGCAAAGTGATCTCGGCAAAATCAAGGTTGAAATAACTTGTCTTTTAGAGAAGAACAGGGCAAAGATAATTAGAATGTTCCTTAAGCAAATCACTGACACCGATGACTTGAACGCAGCAAAGAAGCTTGCCGACACCTTCATTGATATTATACCCGATTTAAAGGAAAAAAAAATTGAAACTGCGGTAAATACCAAAGAAATTCAAAAACTCGAAGACCTAATCGATAAGCTGGACGCAGAAATTGACGACAAGACACAATTTGAAAGTAATTTGTTCAACGACATCAGAAAGAAAATCTTTTGGGAAAAAAAGAAATTAATCGAAGCGCAAGCAACTTACTCCAAACAAATGTTGTGTATCGCCAACATTGCCGATTATGTTCATCTAATTAGCAAAAGCAAAGGCTCTCAATCAATAAAGAATGCCAAAGAGTTACTGGCACAACCGTCAAAAAATGTTGAGCCCTTCATTGGTATTCCACAGCTAATTTGTAAGCTCTCGGAAAGTGTTGCCGCGAGACCATATTCTGCCAGCAAGATTTATAAAATTAGTTATCTAACTTCAAGAATTAACCTAACCATCCAGTTAGAAATGTGTGAAATCAGAGGAATAGAAAAGCTGAAAAATGTTTTCACTTCACGCAGGGATGAAAATTCCTCTGTTGCCACAGAAGAGAACATTAAAGATATTAACGCCAAAGAAGCTTTGTACAAAAGACTGGGCACCCTGAGAAACCTTTTAAAAGCCAATGGCATGGTGATGGAGAATAATTCAAATCTAGGCAAGTTTGCTCATTATAAAAAGGACAAACAGTTTCAGCTGATGGTGGAAATGCTTGTCCTCGATATAATGGAAATTTTGCAGCATCTTCGGTGCTTGGGGAATAACCTTTTGTTTGTCGATACATGTTTCCCAATGTTAATTGGAAGATCTCTGCGCAATCATTTAGCACATGGTAATTCTCTAATTAACGTCCTACAATTCGATGCAGACGTGGCAGTTCTTTCGAATGCTTTAAAGTTGATTCTGGAAGAAGCAAACCTAACCACAAAAATGATCGGTAATTCAGTGTTGGACGACGTTGCGCAACTGAATAAGCACTTCAACTACAAATTAAGTCTGCTCAGCAATCAGCAGGCAATGTTTGAAGCTGCCAGACAAGGTGACGTTGTTAAAATAAAGAGTTACCTCACGAACGGAGCTGATGTGAAGGCGAGAGACATCAACCAATGGACTGTATTTCATTTTGCTGCCGCCGGAGGCAGCCTTGAAGCAACAAAATTCTTTTTAGACCACAAGAGTCCAGCTATCAATGCTAGGGACAACAAACATCAAACACCTCTGCATATTGCCGCATCCTATGGAAGGGAAAATATCGTCGAGTTTTTCTTAACAGAAAAACTATTTCCTGTTGACACAACTGACGATAATCAGATAACAGCATTGCATAGGTCAGCCGAAAATGGCCATAGGGGGGTGGTGAAAATTCTGCTAAAGCATAAAGCCAACGCCGAAGCCAGAGACCACAACAAATTGACCCCATTGTACGTTGCCGCACGGGCAGGTCATCAAGATGTCGTTCAACTGCTCGTATTCAACAAACGAATAGCAGATAATCACCAAAGTGAATCTCTTTTCACACCTTTACACATAGCATCCCTTAATGGTCACCTGGAAGTTGTTAATATTCTTCTTAAGAAGAAAGTAAACATTAATGCGAAAACGTGCAACGGTTTCACACCCTTATTGTGTGCAGCCGAACAGGGTCACAATGATGTAGTTAAAATGCTGCTCGCACACAAAGCCGATGTAAACTGTCAGTCTGTTGACGGCGCCACAGCATTCCTGTTTGCAGTTGCTCGCGGCAATTTGGAAGTTGTGAAGACGTTGATGGCAAAAAAGTCTAAATTTGAAACCATTAACAATGGGCCAGCCTTGCAAGACGCAGCACAGCGCGGCTATTGTGACATTGTTGATGTTTTACTTAAAAACGGCTACGAAGTTGACTCTGTGTGCGAAGATAACCAAACAGCGCTACAGGCAGCCGCCAAATTTGGTCACTTTGATTTGGTTCAGCTTCTAATAGCCAAGAAAGCTAAAATCAACAAGGCAAATTTATGTGGTTACACAGCTCTGCACAATGCGGCAGAGGGTGGGTATAATAGTATTGTCGAGCTTTTACTTAACAAAGGAGCAAATGTAAACGCAAAAACAACCGTTAGCAAAGCCACGCCTCTGCACTGTGCAGCAATTGGTGGCCATGTTGCAGTAGCTACCACACTAATGAAAAATAAGGCTGCGATTGATACTAAAAATGCGGACGGCTCTACGCCACTATGCATTGCGGCAGAGCACGGCTATGACGATGTAGTTAAAGCTCTACTAAGCAAAGGAGCAAAGTTGAACGACCCAGATAATAACAAGTGGACACCTTTACACTACGCAGTGTACGACAACAGGTTAGATGTAGTCAAAACTTTACTTTCGTTTGGTGCAGATACTAAAGTGAAGACAAAACAGAATAATACACCGATACATTTGGCGGCAGAATGTGGTTTCCTGGAAATAGTAAAAGTTCTACTTGAAAAAACCGGTGTTAATTTTCGTGGGGAAAAAGGGACGCCCCTCCATAGTGCAGCATTGGGCGGCCATTTAGAGATTGTGCAACATATTCTTGCAAAGGGAGCAAATGTAAACGCAAGGGATGAGGATGATTGGACTCCTTTACGACACGCCGTGCAAAAGGGTTTCGCAAAGATAGTAAAAGTTCTACTTGCTAATGGTGCAGACATCAATGCCATGGACAATCTGAAACAAACGCCTTTCATGGTAGCAACGCTACAAGGCAATCCAGAGATAGTCAAACTTTTGATAGCCGAGGGAGCAGACACCAATGGTCAACAAATGAATAACAATACACCCTTGCATTTGGCAGCAGAAATAGGTCAAGCGGACGTTGTTGAAATCTTGTTAAAAAATAGAGCTCGTGTTGATGCGGAGAATAAAAACGGCTTTACGGCATTACTTTCCGCAGTTAAAAATGGTCACAAAAAAGTCGTTAAAATTTTATTAGAGCATGGTGCCAGGACGAACATAATCGACAACAAACAAATTTCTCTGCTACATATAGCAGTGGCAAAGGGTTACAGTGAAATTACTGAAATGCTACTAGCTACAGATAGTTCATACATTAACACCCCAGACAGTAGCAACAAGTGGACTCCACTACATGCAGCTGTAGGCTGTGGAAAAAGTGAAATCGTTAATACTTTATTGAGAAATGGTGCTAAATTGAACGTCAGAGATAGCAGCGATAGAACTCCCTTGTTTTTGGCAGTGCAGTTCTCTCGTGCGAATGTGGTAGAAGATTTGATTGCTGGAGGCGGTAAAGTTAATGATGCAGTCGTCAATTTCGAAGGTAGTACATGCATAAATTTGACACTGTTGCACGCGGCCGCAGGCATAGGTAGCAAAGAAATTGTGAAAGTTTTGTTAAACAATGGAGCCAGCTTAGATAGCCGAGGCAGTGACGGTCTGACTCCTTTATTCTTAGCTGTTGAAACAGGTCACGAGGATATTGTGGAAATGCTGCTTATTGCTGGAGCTAACGTTAATTTATCTGCTGACAACAGAATAGCGCCACTGCAGGCAGCTGCCAAATTGGGCTACGACAGAATTGTTGGGCTTCTGTTAAAATTCAAGGCTAAAATTGATGCCAGATCGATTGATGACAAGACTGCCTTACATACTGCTGCCGCTTGCGGTCATGAAAAAGTTGTTGAAGTATTATTAAGTGCGGGCGCTAAAATTGATGAGGTTGACAATAACGGCTGGACTGCATTGCACCATGCTCTACAATCGGGTCACGAAAAGGCAGCAGAAATTCTCATACTAAAGGGAGCCAATGTGAATTTCCCTGTCAAATATGGTAGAACACCATTACACGTCTCCTCCGATCGCGGCTATGAACAAATTATTAAACTCTTGTTACTAAACAAAGCAGATGTTAACGCTGCTGATGCCAAAGGTCAGACGCCAATAACCCTTGCTTGTGACAAAGGTCATCTGCAAGCAGTTCATGTTCTTCTACGTGATCAAAATATAAACATTAACGCCTTCGACAAAGACAATACAACAGCGCTGCACGTTGCTGTTTTCGCTGGTCACAAGAGAATAACAAAAGCATTACTAAACAAAGGAGCGTATTTCGATGTCAAAACTTTAGGCGGACTAACGCCTTTAGATATCGCATTACAAATGAGTCGTTCGCAAATTGCAAAACGACTAAAGCTAATTGAAAACCTATTCGTATCTACATCCGAAAATGATTATTCGATTGTTCAAAAGTGCATCACAGAGAAGGTATTACTCAACTGTAAGAGTGTACGCTGGGGAACTTCTTTATTCACTGCATCCCAAAGAGGATATACTACTATAGTTGGTCTTTTATTGGAAAATGGAGCAAATGTTTGTACTGACAGAGGAAATGGCTCCCGTACGACAGCACTACACGTTGCTGCTAACATAGAAACTGCAAAATTGTTGCTCAAGTATGGAGCAATATACAATATGGAAAATGATGAAGGCAAAACACCTTTAAATCTATCTAAAGATCAAGACACGATCGATCTGCTGCGACTAATCGAGGAGTTATTTGAAGGTGCAAAGTGTGGTAATGGCAGCGTCATGTCTAAGCTGAGATCTGCAAAGCCCGACGAGCTAGAAGCTGCAACGAAAGCCCGTAACAATGAACTGATGACACTGTTGGCGGTGGCAACTTCCAATCAACAAAAAGATCTCGCACGGCAAATAACTGATTTGACACAAACTCCCAATGGAAAGCAATCAACCTCTGAGCACGAGTCGGTTAAGAAACTGCTTAAAGCGATTGAGAGCAACAGTCGCTCAGAAGTCGAGAATTGCATCAGAGGGGCGCCAGAAGCTATCAATTCGAAGGACACCCACGGACGAACACCTCTGCACTACGTCGTTAATAATGGTAACATCGACCTTCTAAATACGTTGCTCGTAGCAGGAGCAGACGCTACCCAAACCACCAATAAGGGAAACACAGTATTGCACACAGCAGCATCTAAAAATTACGGACAAATTGCCGAAGTGGTGCTGCGGCATGCAGAACGCAATAATAATCTTGACTTTATAAACGCTCAAACAACTGTTGGGGGTACTACAGCATTGCATGTCGCAGCTGTGAATGGCTTCTTCGACATAGTGCGGTGTCTGCTCAAACACGGTGCAGCTTACAACATACAGAACAGCGACAATAAAACACCTTTAGATCTATCTAAAGATGAAGACACGATCAATCTGCTGCGACTAACTGAGGAGTTATTTGAAGGTGCAAAGTGTGGCAATGGCAGCGTCGTGTCTAAGCTGAGATCTGCAAAGCCCGACGAGCTGGAAGCTGTAACGAAAGCCCGTAACAATGAACTGATGACACTGTTGGCGGTGGCAACTTCCAATAAACACAAAGATCTCGCACGGCAAATAACTGATTTGATACAACATCCAAACCAAGATAAAACACCTTCTCAGCATAAGCATTCATTAGATCAATTGAAAAGGCTAAAAGACGCGGCCGAATTTCATTTAGAAAAGTCTGATTACCACCTTCCAATGTTGTACGCCCAATGTTTTATGTCTGACATGCGAAATGGTTACCTAGAAAAAGACAAAACTCTTAGGGAAGGTTCCCACTTTTTGGTAAATGCATTTAACTTGGTAAAGGCATATAAAGAGTGTATGCCTGGTGGTACATTAGCTGACAAGAACATAGAAGCGATAAATTCCAAACTAGTAAAACTTCAATTTCATCCAAAGCACATAGCTTCAGGCGAGACTTACAGTACAATGTCCATGTACTACTTTGCTTCAAAAGGACAAGGCCGCGTGTATTTTAATATGCTGCACAGTGGTTTAAAGAAAGACATAGAATTGTTCATTGAGATGGTTGACCGTGATATCAATGTTCCCATCAGGCAATTTCTCAAATCAGTTGAACAGAAATTGCAGTCCTTGCAATAAATGTGTTTTTTGAGTTTATTTTCCCCATCAATATCCTCATCCTGCATCCATTCATTTGTTTTCGTCCTTCACCCCATCTCTATTGTATTTTTTTAAATGTATTTTCTAAAATTTTATTTCTTCTCTTCTAGATCGGACGTTCTAGAACCTCAAATGCGTTGTATATTCACTATCATTAGGTTGATATTGCAAACATCGGAATATATATGGATTTACAAGTTCAAATTAATGAACAAGAATGATCGGATGTTTACAATATCTTCCCACACATTTTTATATTAGATATGTTCCTGTGCGTTTTTCCTAAAAATTCGTACAATTTCAATTAAAAAAATTTAAAGATTTGCCCTCCTAAAATTGATGGCGTACGGGAACAAACCTACTATAAAATAAGTTGTGCCTGCTGTTTCGAGTCGTTAAATAAAGTATGAAATGTTTGTACAAAGCTACCATGTGAGGTTAACTCACATTCTGATGAAACGTAAGAAACTAGCGACGCTATTATCGAAACAGCAGTGCCATATGCCGCACAATGCGCCATCATCCAGACTGAAACTATACAGAGAGCATCAACTCAAAATCAGTTTTCTCTTCCATGAAATCCCCGATTTTTGTTTCCTCTTAATAGTGAACTGTCATTTTCCTCGTAGCTGAAGGTCTCTCTATAGTTCTCCGCTGTTTTTTTTTTTTTTTTTTCCAAAATCAATAAACTAAATTGACAACTTGACAATTTCGCTAGAGCTTTAATCACTTGCGTAGGTTGTTAATTTATTTTTATGCAGTTCAAAGCCGAAAAAAGAGATGGACAAACATAATAAGTAGCTCTCTTAGTTCAACGAGCCCGTGAAACTTCTAGTTGCATACAAATTAGTGCCATCCGTTGCTGAAACCCCGAAACTGCAAAAATGAATTCGATATTTTCGTGTTTTCAACAATGGATGTCCTAACCCAACCGAACCGTCGGAAATGTAAATTCCTTGTAATATGAAAAACAAACACAGCACATGATTTTTTTTATTGTAAAACTTGTCTTTATTTTAATTAATCACTCATAACATTAGTTTGCTTGTAATTTTTGCCGTCCAAGAGGGCTGGTGTCTGTGTTTGAGAATCGCCGTTAAAATTCATATAATGCCTCATGTTTCTTAAAGCTCGGCACATTCCAAAAACCGCTGAATCGGTAGGCGAACTTTATAAAACAAAAAAAAACAAAATCAGACTGAAAGAAGAACGGTCAACATAGAACTGGTTGAATGTACATTTAATTTTACCATTCAAAAGCAATCTTAAAGAAAAGGGTACGTCAGTTCTAGTTGGCCCAAATCTGAATTGGCTGTAATTTTTATCAATTTATCTATTACTTTTGTAACTTTTATGAGTTTATCATTTAATTTTTAGTTTTTTTCGTCTTGCTTATTTCATTTTCTAAATACCACAACTAATTCAGTACATTCGACATAATTATATATTCATACATAGAAACAAATGATATTTTTATACCGAAAACGTAATTTTACTGTGATCAATGAAAATACAAAAATGCATGACATGCATGTGTAACGAAATTAAAAGTCTGCAGATTTATTATCAATAAAAAAACAAAAAAACGATTGTGATATAAAAGAACCAAATCGAATGAATTTAAACAGCCTTTATGTAAAGGTGGATAGTTTTTATAACTATTCAATCATTAAATGTAAAATACTTAAAAAGAACTTATTTAACCTAAAATATATTATATTATTCATTTTAAAAGTAATAACAATAAGTTTTATAAGATTTTATTTCGCACTTATCTCGTGGCAATTTTGTTTTCAAAAATGAAACTGAGTAAACAACTGGCAGATCAACTTTTATTTGATTGGACTTCGATCTCAAAAATACAAAAATTAAAGAAGACGAAGAAGAACGGCGAACAAATTATGGATCTTGTTAAAATTCTGGAATCTGCGTAACACTTTGTCGACTGCAATTGTTCAATGAAACAAAGCAACTGAAAGTCTAAAAGGTTCCTTAAGGCAAATTCCCGCATTCCGCCGACTACCATAGCCGGTACTTCCTTGCATGACGAAACGGTTGAAATGACACAATAACAATACATACTTAGATTTGCAGTGCACGTTTTTTGGGGAACAATGTAAACACAGCATGGACTCGCAATACAAAAGCGGAAGCTTTACTTCAACTATGCTCCGACCTCTGAAATGCAAAACTAAAAGCCTTACAACGTGTTCCTAATCATCAAATATGAACTGCAACTGTGCTGCAATTCCGACCACCAAATTAAAAGCCTTACAACGTGCTCGCAATCGGCAGATATCAACTTCAACTATATTGCGATTCCGACCACCACCTCTTTGGCAAGATGAAATTAAAAGCCTACGTGCTTCGTAATCCACTTTGGCAAGATCAAAATCAAAAGTTTTACATACTCGTATTCACCAATTGCAAATATGCCGCTATTCTGACTTCCACTTGGTTGGTAAAATCGAAACGAAACATGCTCGTAATCATCAATTTATCAACTGGAACTATACTGAGACTCCGACCACTACTCCAGAAAATAAACTTGTGAGGGATTAACATTCGGAATAAGAAGCGTTCTCGCAGTCATGGATTTATCATCTGCACCATGATGGAATAAAAACTTCTTCCCTTAGACCGTCAACATTTTTCCTAAGGTGGAGAGGTTACAAATGGACGCGCAGACACCAAATCGAACGCAATCAGAAAACAAATAATGCGATTGAAATAAAGCTCCAGTCCACTGTTGCCATAGAACGTTAAAATAAAACCGCCAAACTTACCACAGAAGAACAAAATAACAACGATTAAGTCAAGCAGAACAGCCAACAATATTGCCCGAGAATAAGCTGCCTCTTTGTTTAACGTAATTTATATATTTTATTTTCTATGATGTGAAAAAGTCGTATTATTAGTGCTTGAATTGTTATTTTATGTTCGTAGACCACACATTTGGTTATTTTTTTTTTATTAATATTCATATAATGTATGTGCCTATACAAAAATACCACAATGAATTTAAATGTATCGAGTATTATTTAATAAATGTGTTTTATAACGTAATGTATTGAGAACAGTTTATTTTTCGCTACATGTTGGATGGTTTCGCCCTAAAATTTTGAAACTACATCCTCTCGGCAACTCTCAACACGAGAGACACGAAAGGCAAGAAGAGGCACATTTGTGAAACATAGGCAAGAAATGTTGAATGTTAGTCCAATTTTTAAATGGTGCCAAAAGATATCTCCGAAATAAAACGATCATGTCTTTGATTGAAAAAAAGAACAAAAAACTTTCTATTAAAAGAGCTCATTTAAAAGTGTTCTTTCTATTGAAGAAAAGAGTGCACTTCCAGGTTAATTCTTAAAAGACAAGTGCATAGAGGAACAAAACTAGTTCCTCTATGGACAAGTGTCTGTGAATGTACTTTCTGCAAAAATAACCGACAAACAAGTAAAGGCACTCAAAATTCGCTTCCGGAAGATCTAAAAACCATCCCAGCTAAATATCGACCCCGGACAAACTCCTCTTATAGGAAAAGTAATCCATTTTCAGCATTTTGCTTAAAAAGTCGATATGCAACATAGCAAGTTATATCACTTTTTCACAAAAGTTATTGGGGGCTGTTTCATCCTGCTTGCGTTTACTTTGCGTTGCTGAAATAGATTTTCAATAAAACGCGCCTAGTAAAATAGGGACAATGACTAAACGGCAATACAGATCACTAGGTTAAAAATTAAATTGAAACCAGCAGACTAGCTCTAAAAATCTAACCAGCGCCGTCTAACCAACGAAGAAGAAAAAAAATGTCCTGAGCAAAAGACGCTCTTCATTTTGCAAAACAAGGTCATGCCAATTGCGATAAATAAATTATTCTCGAGCAAAGTGTCAACAAATTATACTGCTGCGGGAGGTAGAATAATAATGAATAATTATTATTCTACCGATTGGTGTTGTTTTTGGCGGAGGAAATAAAACGCTGCATTTCAATCGATAAATGTGTTAAATTTAAGCAAGCTATGTTTCAAGACAGTAGGCGTGTCATTATGCGATTCTACTCTTGCATTCTATCAACAAATTAAGTGGAAGATGAAAAATACATATCGTCTATTTAATCTTTACCAAATTACATAATTTTATTTAGTGATTTATGAAATAAAAAAATTTAACAGAGTAGCCGAATATTTAGTTAATTAGTGGTAATTAAGGCACGGGTTTAAAACTGAAAAGATGTTTTCCCGATAGATCTCAAAACTGTGCGGTCACCAAAGTTAACAAAAAATATTTATATTACTTAATGTAATCGCACCCTTTGAAAACTGGCCAAGTGCAGAATGCGTTCCATAAAACTGTCAATTTGTGGAACTTACACATCACTTGACATTTTGGTAGATAGCAAAAAAAAAAAACCCAAAATTTCACACCAACAAAAAGCCGCACTAGCCAAACAAAGACCACACTACCTCGAAAATGTAAAATAGCATGAAAACTTTCGTTTCGCATAGATCAACCATCCTTATCACACCCACAGCTTTGCAACCCATCAGTGACAGTTTGCCCATTTGCCCATCTACAAGTTGGCATTTATTCCAATGTCCATCAATCGCTCTTCCGAGCAGAACACTATTCTTATTTCGTTTTAGTTTGTTAACACAGAAGAAACATTAAACATTTTATTATTAATTTACAATTGTTTGCATTTATACGTCGGCAATATTTTTTAGCCATTAGTGTGTGTGTTCTCTTATCCTATAACCTACAACAAATAAACAATCATGAACATCCCAAATGAGTATATTTCGAAGACGGAGGATGTCGCCGACCAGGTAAGTGTCACCTCCAGGGGAACCTGCGAATAGTTCCGCCTGCACGAATGTGAAAACGTAAACACTTTCACCAGAAAATCCCTTTCTCACCCAACCAATTTCATAAATGTACAGCGTGTAGCCAATGACAGTTGCTCTGCATCGCAAAAATTGTCAACGTCATCGAATACGAACTTTTAAGCGAATATTAAAAACGAACAATAATCGCTCACTCGTTTGCTTAATATAATCTTATGTTCGGATTTGGATGCTGTTCTGACTTGGCACTCTTCACCCTTCAGCTGTAATTTTCTTCTTTAACGGTTATGCACCTAGAACTTTTGCTTTTCATTCGGCTAGTAACTGTAAAAAGGTGAAATTTACTGAAACGTTGTTCGTTACTGAAATTTTCATATACACAATACTCTCTGCACTGTTGTCTGCATTCCATTCGCCAAGAGGCCAGCGCTGTCTGAGCAGTGAGCATGCATATTCAAAGAGTTTCTCAACCAGTTCAACATGGATTAACCACTTTCGCTCGACCCAAAAATGTGAAAATTGATCGTACGAAGGGAAAAGAGTCAAATTTTACGCTCTATTCAGATTTTTCAGCATTTAAACCAGTTTTACTTCATGACAGTCGATGTGTACATGTACAGCCTTTGTACGCGAGGTGTTACTTAACTCCTTGATCTGAAACAATTGTTGTTTTCGATACACCCCAGTCAAGGAGAAAAGAACACCACGTATTAGAAATTATTATACTCAACAATTGAGTGTAATTAAAATATCTAATGGGCATTTCTGTGTGCTGAATTCAAGCGGCTATAATTTGTGTGTTATCGTGCGATAGGGTGGTTTGTAAGGTGTGTGTGGGTATAACACAGTACGACTTGCTACCTTTTGCGTACACGTCACAGACGTAGAGTGATTTTGCATAAACTCATTTCATTATTATGCTTGGCGACTTTTGATTTGATTGCGTAGGTATTTAGCGGAATAGGCATATTTGGCACTGGGAAAAACGTGGTGGCAGCGACTGTTTAAACAGTTGTAGATGTTTGTGACAGATAAACCTAAAGGAAAGAAATAAAAAATACTCATCAAATGTGATAGAACTCTGAAGATCTTGTGAGTTAATCAGCAAAACAACGTTCAGTTAATGCCGAGCGGTAGGCATGTTAGTCAAGGTCACACCGACATCATTTACTTTCTCTTGAAAGGAAAAGTAATTAAACAGCTTTGTTGTGGATGCAGAGAAACAATGTTAATTTATTTCCGATTGACTTAGAATGACTGTCTTTTCAAATAGACACAGTTTGTCCCAACTTTCTACACATTATCCGTATAACTCGGCCTTGGCTACGAACACCTGCATTGAACACTGTTTGTCTATAACAGTCAATCCTCTTGTGAGAATGTATGCTATAAGGCTTTTCGTTTACAGATCTCTCAGTTTGGTCTAATTATGACATTTGACCTGCTCGTCAGTCATAATTAAATGTGATTTTCCATTGTGACAAAAATGATCTAAATAACTTTTCATGTTCCATTGGCCACTTTTTGTTGATCTCGATATTTTTTCAGACTTACACATATGTTTTATTATCGTGATCTGATCCGGATCAGATCACGCTGATAATAAAATACGGCTACTGCCACAATAACCAATATACTTTGCACAGCTGTTTTGCGTCATTTTAAGAAGTTTGTTTTAAAAAAAATGCGCAAAGTTTCGTGAAAACCAAAATGAAGAAATACATAAATAGCCATGGATAGAATTTTGGAGGAATTTTTATCTTGTTCGTCTTCTGAAGACTGCGAATCGTCAAAACTACTCCATTTGGGATACATTTTTCAAGTCAAGTCGATTTCCATAGTTGATTTTTCCCAAAAACGAATGCAATTTGAACAGCTGTCAAATAGCTGTCAAATAACGCACTAATGCATTTTCAAAAGCCGATCAATTTTGTTCATATGGAAAAGGTTTTTGGTGGTCCCAATGGAAAACGACATAAGATGAAGACCTACAAGCGATTACTCAGTTGGCTTTTTGAGACACAACAGTTCCTTAAGTACCTACCTATTAGCAAAAAAATCTCAAATTTTATATAGACTGCCGGACTAAGCCAAATCTTTAGATTTGCTTTACCTAAATAGTAGGTTTGTTTGACGTGGGAATTCGCCCTGTGTTTGACATGGCTTCTAGGGCACCCTAGTTGTGCCCTGAACTGAACCCAGTTAATTTGTGGGGGCAAGAATTCAGTGCTGAGTTTTGCTGTCATTTCGCTTGCTGTCATTTCATTTTCAAACTCGTCATATAATATTGCGAACACTTTTATCAACTATTTGCAATATACAAACCCAAATTCAGAATTTAGCTCACACATTTTTAACTACGGGAAAAAGTGTTACCAAAAGCTAAATATTTGCCAATAGAGTGTTTCGCGAAGCCCATCCTTTCACAGATGGGCTACCTTTTTTGCTCAAACGTCAAAAAAACTTGTAGGATAACAAAGCTGGTTTATAATGGCCAGAGTAGTGTTTTGTTCAAATATTGTTGAAAAGCGCACAAATGCCATTAATTTAACTTCTCAGTTGTTACTAAATACACGTGATAAACACAATTTTTTAATTCAACAATGCTTTTATCTTGTTTTTTTGCACTTTTTTATGCACTTTTCAGTAATTTTTTTAACATAATTAGACTACATCCATACAAAATCCGTTTTGTTTTCCTACAAGTTTTTTAGCTGTCATTTCGATTTTTCTTCTTCTTATTTGACACTGACGTTGTCGCGAACTACCCAATATCAACAGCTGACAGACTTCAGGGCAACATTTTGCGTTCGATATAGAAGTCGAATTTTCAGGGTTGAGCAGGGTTTTTGACAGGCGTGAAAATTAGCTGACACTTCTCAGCGCGCACTAGTGGGCACTAGTGCTAGCCACGTCAAACAAACCTATGTAGCACTCGGTTATACGTAGGGCAGTACAAGCAGCGCCGTGAAATGCTGTGGTTGCCACCAAACCGTACCTTGAAAATTACCTTTTTTCGCACAAGTACGGGTATTTACCTACTTATATGAAGCAAATTTGCGCAAAGAGTAAAAATAGTAAACAAAAAAAATGACTAGGTTTGTAAACACACGAGTCAAGGTATCTGCTGTCTGTTTTGAAAGTTGAATGGAGGTCAACTTACAGAAATCTGAAGATACGGTCTCCCCGAAACAATGCCCCAATTTGGCTGTTCTTGCCCTGTTAGTGGAATTCAACAGCTAACCTTACGAATTCAGCATATCGTGGACTTAATCGCATATCACAATCGATGGAAGCATTAAGGATTTTACGGGCATTTTGTATTTTTATGATTGGAAACAACTTGTTTCCGATTTTGAACGTGAATTGGCCTTTAGTTCCGTGTTTGTTCCAACTTTAACCTGTGGTCATGAGAATTGGGTGTCGACAGAAAGAATAAGATTCTGGGTACCTGCTGCCGGAATGAGATTTCTTTGTTGTAGTGCAGATATCGGATAAGAAGCGCCAGAATAGCTGAGTTACTCGTACTCGTTGTCCACGCTTCCGAATGAGATGGTTGGATAGAGTCAAACATCTCTCCTTTGAAGATTGGAGCTATATGGGTCCACTTGCGTATCCTACCCACGTTAATTATGTAACGGAGAGACGGAACACTGAAAATAATGCGATTTTGTGTGTAAAATTGTTCTGTATAATTCCTTCATCTCTAGATAGACTTGGTCCTGTTTGCAGCTAAATTCAAACCTAATCCACTCCAAATTTAAACTAACATTTCTTACAAACTCTATCTAAACAATAGGTCATACGGAAGGGAAAGAACATCCTACCAACAGTTGCCCGACTCTGCCTTATAGCAACATTCTTCGAAGATGGACTTCGCATGTGGTTCCAATGGAGCGAACAGCGCGAATACATGGACATGAGCTGGGGCTGTGGCAAATTTCTGGCTACCGTCTTCGTTTTAATTAATCTAATCGGACAACTTGGAGGCTGCGGAATGGTTATCGCTAGATTTAAAGTCGAAATTGCTGTCGGTGTCCTATTCTTCATCGTTGTGCTTCAGGTGAGCTGAGAAAAATGTCAAATAATTTGATCGTAATATCTACTCTGCTGTTTGTCTCTTTCTCAGACAATCGCTTATTCAATTCTCTGGGACTTGCAATTCTTATTGCGTAATTTGGCTCTTATCGGAGCCCTACTGCTAGTTTTGGCAGAATCAAGAGTTGAGGGACGCAGCTTATTTGCTGGTGTTCCGTCGCTGGGTGAAAATAAACCGAAAAATGTTATGCAGCTCGCTGGACGTATACTGCTTGCATTCATGTTTATCACTCTTATTCGTTTCGAATTCAGCTTCCTTCAGGTGAGCCGTAGTATAAATTTCTCCAAAGAATTGAAACGTCAACAGGTTTTTTTTGTAGATCTTGCAAGATATTGTTGGTTCGATTCTAATGGTTCTAGTCACTATTGGCTACAAAACAAAATTGTCTGCACTCATTTTGGTGGCACTATTGACTGTATTGAATTTGTATCATAACGCGTGGTGGACCATTCCCTCGTACAAGCCTCTGAGAGATTTTCTCAAATATGACTTCTTCCAGGTGAGTGTTTGTCGACATTTTCCGCTTACCAATCGCTCATCATCCTTTACCTCTGCATTTCAGACACTCTCCGTCATCGGCGGTCTGTTAATGATCGTGTCACTCGGACCTGGAGGTGTTTCAATGGACGAACACAAAAAGAAGTGGTAGACTAACAAAGAGACATGATTTTTTTTTTTTTTTTGTAAACATTATAGAACTTTTTTTTTATAAAAAACAAAAATACCATAAAAATGGGAAAATTGATTTTACAAAACACAAAAAAAAAAAATAATACGAAGAGACAAACCTCAACCAACTTCCTAAATGGTGAACACATTCTTTAAACCGATCTGCAGACACAATTGGATGACTTCTTCTTTATAGTTTGAATTGTGGTCCGCCTCGCCTCCTCCATCGATAGTGTTTAAGTTAGAAGCCTGCCCTGTTATGTTTATTATTCAACCGTCAGAGGAAGAATGTGATTCAAAGCGTTTTATACATTTTTTTTTTTTTAATTTTTAGTTTTTGTTTTCAATATGTATTTGCATGTGGATGCGCCCCAACTCTAAAAAATTCATTTGTTTATGTAAATTTGTGTAAATACTTAAAGAAATGCAGTAACCGGACATGAGTTCTTTCGCAAAAGATTTTTTTTCTTAAAGCTTTGTTTTTGGACGTTTGACAATCTAATTCTGATTATAAACGCGCGCAGCAACACACGTACTAGGTATAGACTTTTTATTTGTGATTCCCTCATCCAAATCGTAGCATTTGAAAAATGTAACCGGTAGAATAATGGATAAAGAAGAAAAAGAAAGAAATTTGTTTTATTGTTTGATTAATGTATAAGTTGATGAGAGAAATGATGATAAAAGTAAAGAAAATAATAATGATAATAAAATATTGTGAACAATTTTTTTAAAAAGGGTAACAGGATTGTTTTTTTTTTAGATTTAATCAGGGCACTCATTCCGTAATTTTTCGGACGATTATCGATAGACCTCCAAAAGTAGCAACTAAGTGCCAAAATTACGAGCTTGAGACCTTAATCCAGTTCATTTTCGAGGAAAAAGTAGTAAAAGTAGACGATATTGAAACAAATCTGGGCAGAATTTAACTTCTTATGGTCATCAAAGTTTCAACAACGATATCGCCCCAACGATTATTGTTATACGGAATCTGCCCATAGGTGATAAATTATATATCGTGCGTTCAGAATTAGTTGCGTTGATTAAGCCAAGTCGGGTTAATAGAGATGGATTCCTGGTGCCGGCGTTCATGCCACATAAGAAATCGCTACGATACGAACGGTGTCACGAAAATAAAACCGAAATCGGATTTAGCCTAAAAAATATTACGAAAAACTAAAATGCCTACGGTATGGTATTACAGAGAAAAACTGTGGTGTGGTCTGCTTCAAGCACCACTTATAGTGGAAGTGTAGTTCATTGAGCGCTTAACCGAACACTTTTCATGTCGGTTGAGCAAGATTCTTCAATTTTTTATACGTAAAATGCAGCGTTTCACTACCCCCACCAACTGTGGACGTCAAAAAAAGACGCAGTTCGCTGAGGGCTGTTATTACTGTCAGAATATACGCTGCACAACAACATCATGCAAAAATTTGCTTGCAAACTGCAGTTGCAGCCAAGTAAAATCTTTCGCAAAGGAAAAAAGAGCTTGGGCCATGAAAGTAGTTCAAGTGCAGCAGATGCCTCTTCAAAGAGCGTCAGATTTAGAGACTGCGAAACGCAAGTGCAATAGTTAGAACGACGTCAACAACAGACCATATATATGTCAACCCATCGAGCTACCGATATAAATAAAAAAAAAATACCAAGCTCAATGGAAAACAAAAGCTGGCATTGAGAGTAGCTGAAACTCCAAGGCTGAATATTTGGGAAATTTTCCTTCACAACGAATATCCACTTCTATGCCAATTTGAGGAACTGAGACCAAAACCAATCGGCAAGCATATCGCCACTTCAAGCATCCAATGATACCAACCTTTTATGAACACATTTCAGAGGTTGAATCGCTTCGTCCGTGAACGCGCAATACGCGACGGAAATTTGTTTTTGTTTCATATGTATAATCAACATAATTCCGTGAACGTCTAGCTCGTTCACGTAAGTGGCGATTCGACCCCTGTTCTTCTAACTATAACTCATGTAAATGCAACCAAGTGATTCGTAATTTTACTTTATTTACTTTGAAATTAGATTAACATTACTAGTTTTCTTGTCGCAATTGGTTTCGGTTTAACAAGGCTCGCACAAAGTTGTAGTTCGCTATCGAATGCATTCATAATTATATAACTAATCGAATATTGTTTGTTGGTAGTTTTATTTGACAAATACATCATGATTACAACATCCCTTAATTCAAAGCAGCAGCACCAGAAATAATTTCGATGAGTTCTCTGGTAATGACAGCCTGTCTGGTACGATTGAAAGTCAAAGTCAACTTGTCAATCATCTCGCCGGCGTTCTTGGATGCATTGTCCATGGCAGTCATACGTGATGATTGTTCGGAGCAGGCTCCCTCCTTCATTGTGAAGAAGATCAACGAAGCCAAGGAGAATTCCAAATAGCTTTGGATGACTTCAGCGTCTAAGGAGTCGTAAACGACCAACTTCTCGGACTTCTCTACAACTGGAGCACTGTAGATTGGCAATGTGGACATTTGGTACGACACCACCGACTTGAACTTGTTGTAGATAAGTTTGCCTTCGGTAAATTCGTAGCCGCATGTCATTACCTCATGAGCGATACGTGAGGCATCCAAGAAAGTTGGGGGTAGACGTCCAACTTCATTGGCGACCAAGATGATGTTTTTGTTGTACAATCGCTGTAAGATTGAACGGGACTTGTCGCCAATACAGATGACCTTAGTTTTGGTATCATCGATGGCCAATTCGTTACGAATTTGACGAGCAACACCAGTGTGCACGGCACCACACAGACCACGATCAGAGGTGACGGCGATCAAAAGCTTCTTGGGTTCGGCTTTCTCGTCGGGCACGACTTCGGTTTTTTCGAAGAACTGCTGGGCACCCAGACCGTAGGGACGGGCCTGTTTCAAATCACGTTCAGCACGAGCGTACTTAGCTGCTGAGACCATTTTCATGGATTGCGTAATTTTCTGAATGTTCTTCACAGACTTCAGGCGAAGAGAAATAGACTTGAGGGTGGCCATGCCACGCTGTTGTTGGAGTCCATTCTCGAGGATTGGCACCAGAATGGTGTTGGTGGTGAGTGCAGCGCGTTGCATCATTTTGGTTCAAGCTGAGAATACAATTTTTCAGTATATATTTTACGATTTATTTGGAATAAAATAAAATTTTCTTTACCAGTTTTCACGACACGGCCGAAATGACAGGAATGGCTAATGGCTTATGTAAGGTGAATGCAGTGTTCAGAGAGGTAACAAAAAGAAAATTCCCGTACGACTGACAGATGTCAGAAATTTTTTCCTCGATATGATTGTGGTGTGTCTGAAGCGAAGTTGTTTTGGAAGTATTGTTAATTATTTACTTGAGCTCTTTCAAAGTTAGTTAACGATTGCATTAACATTTTAATAAGCAGCTCCATACCTGCAATAATAAAATACAAAATGTGTAGTAAATAGAACAGGACTAATAAGGTTAGTACTTTTTTAATCGATTGGGAAATTTTTTGACACAGGGCGGGCTACTTTTTAGAACACCCATTTGGCGCTGCAATTAGTTCAGAGAATACAACCAACAGTTTTGTTTTTTAAATAATGGAACTTTTTATTCAATTTCTGTTGTTATTTATTCCATGACTCCAAAAAAATGCTCCTCAAAAGAATTGAATTAACAAAAGAGGGGAAAAGGGAAGCGGATATAGACGCCTTTTTCTTTAAGCAGATATAATTATTGTGCTTTGTCAAAATATGCTCTGAATTTTAGGGAAAGGAGTTTGCTTATAATATAAACACGATTAAGGTAGAGAACAGCTAGATCAGTTTTTGGAGGTTTTATAAGAAAGAACTCCTAAGCCACGAATAGCTCCTTTTCGAAAAATCTTTTATTTTTATACTTCTGACTCTCCAAGGAGAAAAATATGCACGTCTACCTAGAGGTTTTCGAAACACAAGTTATGATAAATTAAAAGATTATTTTATTTCCATATTGTAGCAGACCTTTAATTGTAACAAACAAAGTTCAATTATGGATGTCGGTAGCTGGTGATTTGTATCAATAAATTGATATAGGTACCTTTTACATTTCTGCAACAAGTGTTACTCCCTAGCGATAATGCGCCATCTTTTGTTTTCTTCATGTACTAGCATCATTTCTTTTTTGGCAATGAAATAAAGTTGTGACTGAATTAGTGGATTTGCAGGACTGAAGCAAATGCGTTAGGGACTAGGATCTAGCACAGCTAGTTCTGCGGTAGAAGAATAAACGAGCTAGAAAGAAGCGCCCTCATCGCGAGATTGCATTTCTAGTAGAGTTTCCAAATAAAACAAACGAATCACTGACTTCAATTGTAAAAGAAACCATTTTCCCACAACAGCAAAACACACATTTACAAGAACTTTAATAAAAATAACATGCAAATGCTCATATATACTTAAAATTGAGACCGTAATGTTGTTTCCTACAAGTTTAAACCGTTTAAGCTTAACTTGAAATCGTCCTCTTCCTTTATAAGTTCATTAAAATCTAGAGCAATTCTGCTTTGGCTTGGTACGTATCGTCTGTAGGCTACACCAACTGCGTCCAACATCCTTCTAGATGCATGATAGCTTGGTTTATCGCTATGCTTGTCCGAAATGTATATCACTTCTTTGATACCCGATTGGATGATTAATTTTGTACATTCGTTACATGGAAATAATGTTGTATACATGCGTGATCCAAATATATCCGCCGCATTCTTATTTAAAATTGCATTTGCTTCTGCGTGTACTACATACATATACTTGTCATTGAAGGGATCTATCGGATCCTTACCCCATGGAAAAGTGTCATCGTCACAGTTTCTTGGGAATCCATTATAGCCGACAGCTATAATCCTATTTTCCTTATCAATTATACAAGCACCCACTTGAGTAGAGGGGTCTTTGCTCCGTTTAGAGGTCAGAAGCGCTGTTGCCATGAAGTAGTCCTCCCACTGCAAATAATCAGTTCTTTTCGACATTTTGCTGACTAAAAGCAACCAAACACAAAATGCAATCTCAGAAGTGTTTTTATCAATTCGTATTCTTTACATACTCACGCACTGAATAATCTTTTATTTTTTATCCGAATTCGAGCTGCGAGCTGTTTTATGACAACGAGAAAGCAAAAATGGCGGTAATTACAATTTGGAAACGTCAAACACTTGACAACTCAACTCCCAGCAACGGCTATCGAGTAAGCAAACTAGAACAACCAACAACACGACAAGCATTTAACACAATTATTATAAAACAGTCATAGTTTATCTAATTGGATTTTATTTTAATGTTTATTAATATTTTTTCTCATATAATATGCCCTAAGAAATTCAAAATACAACAATGTAATCTCATTTAAGCATTTTTCTGCGTTTGAATTGGATTTTGTTTGAGATGAAGATAAATTGAACGCATCCGCGAGACATCTTTGCCAGATTTGTTCGACTTGGGATTAAAGTCGCAAAGTTTAGCGATACGCTCCCATTCAGTACCTGGCTCGATTTCGCCGTTTTCGAAAGATTCCTGCTTTTCGGCATTGCGACTTGCGGCCTTGGTTTTTGCAATCGATTCTTCGGTTTGCCTCAGCCAATCCTCCAACTCTGTTTTGGCCTGTAATCTTAGTTCTTCTTTTCGTTTTTCCTCTTCGCGATCCTTCTCTTCCAAACGGGTCTTTTGTTCTTCGCGCCACTTGCGAATTTTTTCTGGTTCTACACGATTAACTGCTGGCTGAGAAGAAGAAGATTCTAATAAATCGCCTGCATTTTGAATGATTTCAAAGCTTCCTGTTGATGATTCGAGACCAACACCAGCATTCATGTTATCCTGCGGCAATATTTCTGGTGTGACTGGCAAAATTTCATCTTCCATACCAGCTAGGGCGCTTTGCTCGCGAGCTAAAAACTCTGCAGCTGGATCGACTTCCACTTCGACGTCTTTGGGCTCAAAATCATCACCGAAATCCATTATCTAGCTTTCTAATTGAACAAATTGGGGCGTATGTATGTAATGTGTATGGTGATTACCTAGAGTCCACTAAAATAAAAATTGTATTTAACAAACAAATATACTTTAAGGAATTGAATTGAAAACATTTAATAAATTTATAGTACCTAATATGTAGCGCAACTAACAAAACAATTTGTTATTCCAGTTTTTCGCTTGAGTCACCAACATGAAACAGGAAAAAGTGTACGTTTTAGTATGGAGCGAACTCACTTGTTCCACCAAGAAATTTTTGACAAATGGCATGACGTCATTATGCGCTTAAAAAGACAGTTGAAATAAAGGAACGGAGTATATTCTTCTCGCTTTAACATATAACAACCAAATGCATAGTAGTATTTTGTGACGTCGGCAATAATGCAAATGGCGTTGAGAGATAAGGCAGTTTGGCTTTTCCCTTACGTTTGGTTTGGAAATGAAGTTTCGCATCGATTAGGTACGTTCGAGAGTCGCCTCAGTTCGAACAGATAAACCAGTAGGTGGTACCTACGCTAGATTTGAGTATTAATAATAATAGAAATACCATTTTTCTTGCGCTAAACAGTTATCCTCGGCTAATTCTTTGACATATGCTCATATGTGAGAGTTAAAGTGTTAACCAACTGCAGTCTTAAGACAGAGGTGTCTTTACGTTGTTCACATTAATAAGTAGAATAAACTACAATTATTAATACAACTAAAATAACGAAGGCCCCTGTGTGAAGAAAAAATTAAGATGCTGGTGAAAAGCGGTATATCGGCCTCAAAAATTATTGTGGTGGTATTCTTCTTCTTCAGATTTGCTCTCAGATTTCAGATTTCGTGTGGCTAATCGAACACAAAAACGTCACTTGCTCTTTTTTTTGTTGATGTTTGTGCGACTGCAATTTGTGTAGCCTTCGACACTTTTCTAAGAGTTTTCTATTCACTGGTTAAATTTTATATGAAAACATTCAAAATGATCGCCCAGATTGAGTTCTAAACATTTGTACATAAATAATTAACAAAACTATATCCACCCGATGCAATGCGTTTCTTTGCAATTGAAAAATTTCATTAAAATGTAAACAAACTCCACCAGTTGTCAAACTCAAACGCACGTGTATTGGTAAATCTGAAGCAAATCTGAGAAAATTTCCAGATTCGCAAAAGTGCTCTGAAATCTGAAAAAGATTGCTTTTTTTGTACCAAACGAACATAAAAATTGCTCTGAGAGCAAAACAAGTGCTCTGAGAGCGCCCAATCGAATACCACATAATCGAACATAAAAATGTAACTTGCTCTTTTTTTGTGTTGATAGGCCTGTTATTTTGAGCTTCGATCTCAGCAAAGCAATGTAAAGTAGGATTTTTTTTCACGAAAACGTAAACAAACTCCACTAGTTGTCAAATTGAAACGTACTTGTACTATTAAATTTGGGAAAAAAGTCCAGATTTCTACATACCTACCCAATAGAACACAAAAACTAGCATAGAGCAAAAAAGTACCCAATCGAAAACCGAGAACTTAAATGAAACAGCGCTCTTTGATTTTGACTTTCAAGTTTCAAGTGGAGTGACATTTTGTAACACGGTTTATTTTGTGTTTCATTAAAGCCCTGAATCGTTTGTCCTTTTTTATATTTATTTCAAATTCTTGTTCCCTATTAAATGGCTCTAAACAGAATATCAACCATCTCTCATCTAAGAAATTTAGTCGGTAAGTCAATATACTCGATTGATTTGAATACGATTTTTGGTATCATATCAAAGTTCAAACTCCATTTTCATTACGGGGTACAAACTCTTTCGTACCTCATTATTTTGAAATACTTTTATAAAAGAATACACTTTTTAAAGCTCTGCGGAAGATGAGCTCAGCAACAAATAATCTACAGTTCCAGACATTGGCCGTGACCAACCCCAAACCGTTTGTCTATCATGTTCAATTAAACCGTCCGGACAAGTATAATGCATTGAGCAGGCAGATGTGGTTGTAAGTATTATCAGAGAGATAGTGATTTTGATTTCTATGTATAAGGCTTAATCCGTAGCGACATTAAAGACTGCTTCGACTCGTTAAGCATAAACCCAGAATGTCGGGTTGTTGTCTTGTCAGGCGAGGGAAAGCATTTCACTGCAGGTGAGATCAATTCACCGCTAACTAATTTAACTGAATAAATTTTCTCAAAGGAATCGATTTAAATGGGTTTATGGCGGCGGCACAGGAGCTGGCCGAAATTGAGGATGTTGCTCGCAAAGGCTGTGTCTTGGAAAGACTCATCAAAGTGTACCAGGTATTCTCAACGTTTACAAAGAAATTGGGGAATGTGCTCAGATTTTATTTATTGCAGGATTCGATGTCATCCTTGGAGGTCTGTACTAAACCAGTTATAGCGGCGGTCCATAAAGCTTGTATCGGAGCAGGAATCGATCTAATTACAGCGGCCGATGTCCGTTATTGCACCCGGGACTCATTTTTTGAGGTAAAAGAAGTGAATATAGGAATGGCAGCCGATGTTGGCACATTGCAGAGATTCCCTAAAGTTATTAACAGTCAGAGTTTGGCTCGTGAACTCTGTCTTACGGGGAGAAGATTCCTCGCCGAAGAGGCCAAGAGTTGTGGCCTTGTGAGTGAGGTCTTCGACACTAAGGATGCGTTAATAGATAGCGCTCTGTTATTAGCTGAGGATATAGCTGCCAAGAGTCCAATTGCTGTGCAAGCAACCAAAAAGAACATGGTTTATTCCTTGTCTCGGACCAATCAAGAGGGTCTAGATCACATTGTGAGTTATTTCGCTGTGCTCCTAGGTTTCGAATTTAAATCTTAATTTCTTGCAGCGTGAGATGAACAAACTGTACCTGCAAAGTGAAGACTTTGTCAATGCTACGATGGCACAGATGGTCAAAGGAGAGAAGCCAGTCTTCGCAAAGTTATAAAAGACTTACACAAAATAATTTTTTTTGGAAAAGGTGCTCTTAGCGCGTATTAAAGTTTTTTTAATTTTACACCGAAAATAGTTCCCTTGTTTTGTTTTTTCCTATTTCTTTTTATTTTCATGCGTATTTTTGTCATCCAATCTACGGAAGAGAAACAGTGAGTGGTAGGGTCAACCAAAGAACAGCAGGGAAGACTAAGTGGATACTCATTCTCCATCCAAGGGCAAACAAAACCGCATTCTTCATAAAACATTTATTTGAACAGCGCTTTTAGAAAGCGTTTTCTTGACAAAATAACACTACACCGAATACAAGAGAAATCAATAAACATTCAAAGCTAAAGGCATCACGTGGACAAAAAGAGATTCACTTTGCGTTGTGAGATTCAGGGAACAAGATTTATTTACTTATGCGCCACCAATAAGAGCACAAAGGGCCCGTTTGTAATCGCCAGATGTCTCCGACTGAAATAAAAGAAAGATATAGTTATTCCCCCTTTTAGTTGGCCAAACACTACATACTTTTACAGCGCTGACCAAAGTCCGATCGAACAAGCGCTCAAACTCTGCTTTGATATTACCCAAGTCAATCTCGGATCGGCTGACAATAATTCGAATTAGCGTCGTATCATCGGTGCCAGCACCATCCATCGCTTTGTATAAGCGTTTGGCAAAGAATGCCGGCGGCGATTGAGCGCATTCAACTGAAAATATAACTCTCCCAATGAGCTTACAAAAACAGGAACGCATTCAAATTTAACCTCACCAATAGCCATCATAGCGTCGTGCAGTTCTCCGCCCATTTCATGCTTGATCGCTTGCTCCAGGGTCATACCCGACAAGTGTTTGTACTCTTCGAAGACCAGTCGCAACTGTGCAAAACTTCCATGTGCCATAATGCGGTTGAATACTTCCTCGTCGGTGCCAAGTTTGGCTTCCCCCGCTGCATACAGAGCCTCGGCTTGTTCCTTTGCTTTGTCTGCGTTAGTAGTGCCCGCCGGATCGCGAACACCAGTCACAATAAGAGTAAGCAGGCGCCTAAAATGTCCCGACGTTTCACTGCACATGTGCTCAGCCAAAGGACGGTCGTACATGTTCTCGTAGGCGGTCACGATTTCCGCTATTTCCTCGTTGGACTTTGTACAGAGGATCTCGACAAGCGCTCCTTCGTTCGTACCAATGCCGCCCATGGCCTTGTGAAGTTGCTTGCAAAGATATTCAACTGGTGGCATCATCAGCCCAATGATGACATCTTCGAATTTGCCACCGAGCTCGCTTTTGAGATCATCTATCAGATCGCGACCGTATTCATGCAAGAAATAAGCTTTGATCTCTTGGCGTTGGGCATTTGTACGCGCGGTTAGGATATCGATGATAGCTTGCTCATCCGTACCGAAGCCTTTCATCGCGGTACGCAGAGCCTGTCCATCGGCTGCTGCATCGAATGGCGCCGCTGGGACTACTGTTGGAATTGGCTGGCGAAACGAACGTAAGAAAAAAAATGTCACTACACTACATAAAGGAACACTGTCTAAAATGCCTGTTTCCCTAATAAATCTCATCAGAAAAGTACTCCCCATGTTGAAAAAAAAACATTATGCCAATTGGAAAGGGAAATACCTGTTGCGCTAGTTGATTCATCGCGAGATATTGCATAAGATAACACTACAAGTGTGAGACGAAGTGTTCAAATAAGAATATGTTTTAATTCAAAAGCATTTTTTACCAAATTAATATTAACTACCAACCGAAAGGATTATTCTCTTCTCGGTGTGTTAATCAAAAGGCTACAAGAACACGGCCACGAAATGTGAACGTAGAAACCTTTTGTTCTGGCGCACCCTCAAATATGGGACATAGGAGTGTTGATGATGACCCTCCTCTCCAATTGGCTATTTAATCGATCAAGTATTTATTAGGTCGAGCCAAAATTAACTCAACTAAGCCTGTCGCTGAAGGCTACCATGGGCTGTGACAGTTCTTCAAAAACAAAACAAAACATTTCATTACTTCACAGATCAGCCGCCGCTAAAAGTAGCGCATTCCACAAAAAATCAATAGAAGCCGCTCCCTGATTGGCTAGCAGAGTTTTTCGTTATCTTCAGCAGCAGTCCCATCGTGTTCCTTTGTCAGTCGACGTGGCAGATACAAACCGACAGCAGCCCAAACTGGAACAAAATACAATTTTTAAACACCACACCAATATTAAGCAATAAAGAGAAAAAGTATTATATTCTTTTGTCTTTTTTTCGTAACAGTTTTAAAAATTTACCACAAACCCAATTTTGTGCTGCTGTCGGTGGATAATAAAGTTAAATCCGCCATCTTAAACACTGTCTTGTGCAACACAATATTCACGCCACTTATTTTGCGTAGTCTTCGTGCCATTGTCTGCGTTTAAAGAATTCGTTTTAAACATTTCTTTGTGTGTGCATTTTTATTATACCCGTTAATGCTGATTTGCTAATATAAAATTCCAAAATATAAAACGTGAGAAAACTACATACTACACAAACTGTACGTCTGCTGTCCTCGATCATTACCACGAGACGAAGGAGTTTGAAATTTGCGATTCTGCAAGCTATCGCCGCTGCTGCTAAACCTTTAAATTGGGATACGTGCTGCTGCTCATCTGAGCAGCAGCAACGCGGTGAGTACAACCGTGTTTTTTTAAGTATTACCAGACTGCTGTCCAAATCATCATTACAGTACATGCCATCAACATCGTTCTACCGTTGGATTTGTTTAAGCCACTACCGTTGCTAACTGTGCTTAAATAGACCGTTTTTTTGTGGTACTACCATCGACATCGTTGTGGCTAAAGCCATTCACCGTTGCTGCCAACAATTTGCCACTATTTTATGCCCGGACTTCTTAAAGCCACATATTGGCTAATGCCATCGTCAGCCGCCATCGACGTCCTCGCCTGAGTTATTTTCCACTGCTGCCATCGACATCCTCGTCTGAGTCACCGTTGCTGCCAACAATTTGCCGCCATTACATGCCCGGACTTCTAAAAGCCACATATTGGCTAATGCCATCGTCAGCCGCCGCCGCCATCGACGTCCTCGCCTGAGTTATTTTATGCTGCTGCCATCGCCGTCCGCTCCTGAGTCATTTGTTCCGCTGCTGCCATCGACATCTCGCTTGAGTCGCTTCACCGTTGCTGCCAACAATTTGCCGCCATTTTATACCCGGACTTCTTAAAGCCACATGTCGGCTAATGCCATAGTCAGCCGCCGCTGCCATCAACGTCCTCGGGTGAGTCATTTTTATTTTATTTTTGCTGCTGCCATCGACATCCTTGCTTGCATTCCGCTTCACCGTTGCTGCCAACAATTTGCCGCTATTTTATGCCCGGACTTCTTAAAGCCACATATTGGCTAATGCCATCGTCAGCCGCCGCCGCCATCGACGTCCTCGCCTGAGTTATTTTATGCTGCTGCCATCGCCGTCCGCTCCTGAGTCATTTTTTCCGCTGCTGCCATCGACATCTCGCTTGAGTCGCTTCACCGTTGTTGCCAACAATTTGCCGCCATTTTATACCCGGACTTCTTAAAGCCACATGTCGGCTAATGCCATCGTCAGCCGCCGCTGCCATCGACGTCCTCGGGTGAGTCATTTTTATTTTATTTTTGCTGCTGCCATCGACATCCTTGCTTGCACTCCGCTTCACCGTTGCTGCCAACAATTTGCAGCTATTTTATGCCCGGATTTTTTGAAGCCATATTTTGGCTAAAGCCATCGTCAGCTGCTGCTGCAATCGACGTCATCATCTACCGTTGGATCTACTTTGTCACTGCCCTGGTCGCTTGCCTTTCCTTCAGCCATTTTCGGCTGCTGCCATTGACGGTCTCGTCCTAATATTTTTCAATGCCGTTGCTGTCATTTAGTCGAGCTGCAAAAGCCTCGCTGGATTTATTTTGCCATTGCTGCCTGCAGTCGCCATCACCATCACCATCCTCCATCCTCTGCTATCACCTCTTTGCAAAGCGCGCAACCTGTGCACCTGTATTGCCGTATGTCCACGCCACCCCGGAGAAGTAGTCGTGCTAACAAAGGAAAGCCACCACTACGGTTCCAGTACGAATATCTATCTGAGGAAACTGAGGAGGAATCGGAAGAGTCATTCTCGGACGCCTTTAATACAACAATGATGGAAGGCCAACAAGAGGAACGAGATCAGTCTGAATTAATGACTGCTTTGATGGCGCAATTAAAGGCTCTCAAAGAGTCTGTCGATGATTTGAAAAAAGAGACTGGAAACAATCAAGCAGAGACACAACGTCTTCGTGAGGAAATCGCCCGCCAAAGCAGAGGCGATACCGCTGTTGAGCATCGCCGTCAAACAGTAGACACCCGAACGAGCTCATCAGAAGAATCCACAACCGTAGCTGAAACCACTGTGCACCCAGGGCCATATAAAAAACTCCACGACCTACCAACCTTTTCGGGACTTCCAGAGGAATGGCCTTTATTTTCAGCCAACTTTAAAGAAACCACAAACAACTTCAAATACACCGAAATAGACAACACGATTCGATTGCAAAAGTGCCTGCAAGGGGCAGCCAGAGACGCAGTTGCGTATTTATTGATTTACCCGAGCAATGTTCAAAAAGTCATGGATGTTTTGGCTTCCCGTTTTGGCCGCCCAGACCAGCTAGTGAAAGCTCAACTTATCAAAGTTCAGCAATTCCCGTCGATAAGCGAGGCGCACATTGAAAATATTATACCATTTTCTACAATGGTGGGAAATATGGTAGCCTTTCTGGAGTCGGCTAAGTGTGAGCAACATCTCGCTAACCCAATGCTCTTAGAAGATTTAGTTAACAAGATGACGGTGTCAAAGAAACTGGATTGGGCAAGACATGCAGCCACTATAAAACCATATCCCTCTATCAAGGAGTTTTCAATTTGGCTTAATGAGCTAGCGACCATCGTCCAACTCATACCAACAAACTCAGTTGCCACAAGAAGTCAAGCTGCTCAGCCACGTCGGTTGATGTATGCCATCGAGAAAAATATCCTTGAAAATACGAAGGGTAGACGGTCCTGCAGTTGTTGCGGCATAGATCACCAAGTGAGAGAATGCAATAAATTCAAAAATCTCAACATTGCGGAGCGTTGGGATTTTGTGAAGAGGAGGCATCTATGCTTCTGTTGTCTCAATAGGGGTCATGGGATCTCATTGTGCCGCAGTAAAAAAAAATGCAGTGAGACTGGGTGTGACAGATTCCATCATCAACTTTTACACGACGAAACCGACAGTGCGGGTGCACCTTCGCTAGGAGCCAATACCATACCAGACCTTCCGCAGGTATCAACATCTCGAAGCAACGAAGAGCCAGCTTATCCATTAACACCGATGTACACTGTTCACACTGAGGATCAGAGTAACCAACTGTTTCGTATATTACCAGTTGTCCTGATTGGCCCACGAAAGGAAAAAACGGTGTATGCCATGTTCGACGAAGGTTCGTCAGTGTCCATTATGGAAGAGGAAGTAGCCATAGAACTTGGACTCCGAGGTCAGCTACATCCATTAACCCTCCAGTGGTACGGAGATAAAATAATTACTGAAATATCCCGAAGGGTAACCCTTGAGGTACGAGGAATTGCGAATGGATCTCAAGCCTTTTCAATGCGGAACGTTAGGACGGTTAAAAACCTGAATCTCCCTACCCAATCGTTCCAAAAGGAGGGAATACAACATCTACATCGCAGGTCCATAAATAATTACAAAGATGCCAAGCCCGTAATCCTTATTGGGTTGGATAACTGTCATCTTAGCGTTGCCAGTGAGGTGTTACAAGGCCAACAGTATGAGCCTATTGCAACACGCACAAGGCTGGGATGGGTCGTATATGGGCCACAAAGCAATGGAGTTAGTACGCAACCAATTGTACTACACCTTAAGGAAGCAAATGAATTAAACAGAATCAACAAACAAATAGAAGAGTATTTCACAGTGGAGAATTTTGGTGTTCGTAGTGTGGAAGTAATGTTGGAATCTTTGGATGATAGTCGGGCAAAACAAATACTGCAAGGAACTACAAAACGCATTGGAGGTCGCTTTGAAACGGGTCTATTATGGCATCGTGATAATTTTGTCCTGCCAAATAGTCTGCCAATGGCCACAAAGAGGCTGTACAACATCGAGGCTAAAATGAGAAGGTATCCTAAATTTGCTGAACAGTACAAACTCCAAATGGCTGACTACATTAACAAGGGATATGCAAAACAGTTGTCACCCAAAGAGGCCGAAGCAATTAACGACCGAACCTGGTATTTACCACACTTCGGTGTTATCAATCCGCATAAGCCAGAAAAGGTTCGGGTCGTTTTCGACGCCGCCGCTGAAGTCAAAGGAGTCTCACTCAATTCAATGTTGTTAAAAGGCCCGGAGCAAGCAAAGCCACTTCTTACGATTTTGTTCGAGTTCCGAGAAGGAAGAGTAGGAGTCGTAGCAGACATCGAAGGAATGTTTTCGCAAATCCAAATTCGCGAACCCGACCAGGACTCCCAGCGATTTTTATGGAGAAATGGGGAAGAAGACCAACCAATACAAACATTTGTGATGACATCAATGATATTCGGTGCAGTTTGTTCTCCGTGCTCAGCCGAATACATTAAGAACACTAATGCAATGGAATACGAAAAACAGTCCCCGGAAGCAGTCAATGCAATAATCAATAATCATTATGTGGATGATTACGTGTGTAGCTTTAAAGATGAAGTGCTAGCACAGAAAATAAGTTTGGAAGTCAAGGCAATCCACGCGGAGGGTGGATTTCGACTACGTAATTTTGTAAGCAATGATAAAGCGGTTCAGAGAGAATTAAATGGCGTCGCTGAAGATCACATTCAATCATCCGTAACCTTGGAGCCCAGCAAAGATGTCGAAAAGGTACTCGGAATGTACTGGAACACCGAAGATGATACCTTTCAATTCAATCTCAAGTTTCATCGAGTGGAAAAGGACGTACTAACCGCAGCAAGACCACCAACTAAAAGGGAAATGCTTAGTATAATAATGTCGGTTTTTGATCCATACGGTTTTTTAGCGAACTTGGTCATCTATTCCAAAATTCTACTACAGCAAACCTGGAACACTGGGATTGGATGGGATGACCAACTACCGCAGCACTTATACTATCAATGGAAACTTTGGTGGCGGGAGCTCGAAAATGTTAGACAGTTCAAAATTAAGCGCTGTTACTTTCCAAACTTATTTTTGGCTGAAAGTTTTGAACTCCATATATTTGTGGACGCTAGCGAAAGTGCTTTTGCTGCTGTGGGATACTTTCGCATTCAATTCAATAATGACATTAACTTGGCCTTTGTCTCCGCAAAAACCAGATGCGCACCAAAAAAAATACTCTCGGTTCCTCGACTCGAGTTGCAAGCAGCAGTCTTAGGAAGCCGTCTACAAACTTCCATTCGTACAAATCACAAGGTGCCTATTTCACGGGTAGTATATTGGAGTGATTCGAGGACAACAATTTGGTGGATTCAGTCGACCCAACGGAAATACAAACCATTCGTCGCTCACAGGATAGCCGAAATTCTCAACGTGTCAGAGCCCTTTGACTGGCACTGGATTCCAACGGATTTAAATGTGGCGGACGATGCCACGAGAGCTACCCCACCACCAAAGTTTACTGCTAAAAGCCGATGGCTGACTGGTCCAACATTTCTACACCTTCCTGAAGAAAAATGGCCAAGTTGCCCTCAAGATCCTATTCCTGAAACACTTCATGAAGAAGTTCACGCAAGGATGCTACGCATTAGTCAGGTAAACGGTCCTTTAATTGATATCGCAACATTTTCTTCATTTGTTAGATGCAAGAGAATATTTGCTTGGATACAAAGATTTGTCGCAAATACATTAGAAGCCTTGACACAAAAACGTGCACTTGGACCGCAGATGAAGGCGACAGCTAAGCAAAATAAAAATATTGCCATCCGAGACGAGCTAACTGCCAGAGAGCTTGCGTCAGCCGAAAAGTTGATGTGCCGTCAAGCTCAACAGGAAGCCTTTTACCAGGAGAAGTCTTCACTTGAAAAGGGACAACCTGTGGCAAAATCAAGCCGTATATTTCAACTCACACCATATCTGGATGACGAGGGCCTTCTTCGTTTGCGTGGACGAATAGATGCCGCCTATTGTTTGCCTTTGGATGCTAGAAGACCGATCATTTTACCGCAGCAACACCCTCTCACACGACTTATAGTTCACCACTATCACCATAGGCTACATCATCAAAACGATGCTCTCACCATAAATGAAGTTCGTCAGCGTTACTGGGTTCCACACATTCGATCGGTCTTAAAAGCCACTAAAAGAAATTGCCAAGTTTGTAAGCTAGCCCGAGTCAAACCTGTTACCCCACTCATGGGTCAGCTGCCACCAGATCGTGTCACACCCTACATTCGCCCGTTCACGTACACCGGTTTGGACTACTTTGGACCACTTCAAGTTTCGATTGGTCGCCGAAGAGAGAAACGATGGGTGGCGCTCTTTACTTGCCTCACGACCCGAGCTATTCATCTGGAATTGGCAGCAGATTTATCTACGGATGCGTGCATTCTATGTCTGAGGAACTTCATCAATCGGCGTGGAACTCCAGTCCAGATGAGAAGTGACAATGGAACGAATTTTATAGGGGCTCAAAGAGAACTTAAACGTGAGTCACAACTTTTTGACACCGATCGTATTCACAACGAAATGGCTGCCAGGGGTATTGAATGGAAATTTAACTGTCCTTTGAATCCAAGCGAAGGAGGCGTTTGGGAGCGTATGGTGCAATCCGTAAAAAAGATTCTTTTGGTGACGCTGCGAGAGGAAGCACCACGGGTGGAAACCCTACGAAGTTTATTAATAGAGGCCGAGAACATAGTCAATTCCAGACCTTTAACCGAACTGCCGTTAAACTCCGAAGAAGACGAACCGTTGACTCCCAACCACTTCCTGCTCGGCTGTACTAACTCAACGCAAACGCCTAACCTCGATGACTCATCAGTATGCTATCGAAAACAGTGGAGGATAGCACAGCAGCTGAAAAATAGATTTTGGAAGAGGTGGATTTTAGAGTATCTTCCGATACTTACCAAACGAAGTAAGTGGCATGATGTGGTACCTCCTCTCAAAATTGGCGACCTAGTTGTAATTTGCGACGCAAGTCAAGCACGGAGCAAATGGCAGCGCGGGAAAATCACAAAAGTATATCCAGCCGCAGATGGTCAAGTTAGGAGTGCCGAAATTAAGACATCACATGGAAACCTTCGTCGCCCAGCCTCGAAATTAGCTATCTTGCCCGTCAGTGGTGAATCTCTTTGAGGATTCACGGGGGGTGGGATGTCGCTGAAGGCTACCATGGGCTGTGACAGTTCTTCAAAAACAAAACAAAACATTTCATTACTTCACAGATCAGCCGCCGCTAAAAGTAGCGCATTCCACAAAAAATCAATAGAAGCCGCTCCCTGATTGGCTAGCAGAGTTTTTCGTTATCTTCAGCAGCAGTCCCATCGTGTTCCTTTGTCAGTCGACGTGGCAGATACAAACCGACAGCAGCCCAAACTGGAACAAAATACAATTTTTAAACACCACACCAATATTAAGCAATAAAGAGAAAAAGTATTATATTCTTTTGTCTTTTTTTCGTAACAAAGCCATTGTGAATCTTTACTCTAGAATGGCCTACAAATCAAGGTATGGCATTTCTATAACGATTTTTGCAGTTTCCTACATTTAGGGGTTTTATTTATAAAACATAAAAAAATGGCCTTAGCAGAAACATTGCAAAACTATGTATTGAACGAGAGGCAATTTAATTTTGTATTCCCATAGTAAACTATTAATTACATCGCCCCAGGCGCCAGGCCCCACCTATTTTTCCGACTTTCACTGAAGACATAATTCTTCATAAATCATAATTTTATTATTTTATTATAGAGGTAATCTTCTTACATCGTTTTAAACAATTAAAGAGTTAAATCTACACAAGGAATCGATTTTTTGCCGAGAATTTTTAACCGGAGTACACACATTTAGAAATGACATTACCTTATAATCCATTTTAAAAATTAATTAGTAATTTAACAAAATTAGAACTTCCGTAATCAACAACAAAGATTTTTCTCTTCCGAGCAGCTTCCGTCAACAAGGAACAAGGAAGGGACGCACTTTCTTGAGTGAAAATCTTTTTGACGTTTGAATTGCAATTTGCACAACTGTTCGATTTGAGAATTTTATTATTTGGAGGGAACAATAAATGGAGCTCTAATTGGAGCATTAGATGGGCATTTATGGCTAGCACTGTTTCAGGCAGTTTATAGGCGGTTGTTTTTTCAATCCCTGTCTGTGAATAGGTACGTATGCGAGCTGAAAAAAAAGGAATGTTGCTAATGGCCGGCCAAAGATAATGGAATACAGCGATGGATAACTTTCCAATGAAAAGGCGGCTGCCTAAAAGCTGATAACTTTCCAATGAAAAGGCGGCTGCCTAAAAGCTGTTTTCCCGAAAAATTCATGAAGTCGCGCACATAATTATTATGCTCAGTTCTTTTTTAGTATATGTAAGTTCATTAATTAGACTTTAATGCAAGAATTCTGTATTTTCAAATGTGTATTTAGTACCTATTTCACAATTTTTTTTATATTAAAATTTTTTTTTTATATTAAAAATATTTTTTTTTATGTCTTAAATTTTATTCGTAATTCCATTATCTTTGGTAGGCGGTATGCTTGACTCAGGGTTGGCGGTTTAAGAAACAAATTACATATTATGTTTTTAACACAGGAGCCGAAAAAAAAAGTAACAAGCTAACATTCAAACGTGTAGATGGGCAGAAATATTTAACAAATGTACAATCTGAACTTAAGTAACATCCCACTACTCGTCCTATCCGTAGACACGAAAAAGATGACAATGAAGACACCGTATAATTTTGGAATTTATTGTATTTATGAGTAAATTGACATAATGCCCAAGTTATGACAGAAATTTTTGCACTACTCTATGTATATATATTTTGGGCATTTTCCGCGAATACTATGCCACAGATTTTAATACGTACTAAAGTCTCGTTTCCTGTGTTTTTTTAAGATAGGTAGATGTAGTTGGTTTTTTTTTTTGCGTACAAGTGACGTACTTGTCAACAATGAACCGAAAAAACAATACTAGGAGTGTCATAAATGTCAAACGTTTTAGTTAGAGTGTTAAAAGAACTTTTTCTTGGACAATTTCCAGAAATCTAATCAAAAGTTCTCTTTTTTTTTATAATTTATTAGATAACTTATGTTTATGGCAAACTGATAATAGGCGTGTTTTTTTGAGCTTCGTTCTCAGCAAAGCAAAGTAAAGAAGGATTTTCAGCTCACGACTACAACAACTACTGCGAGTCTCGAAGTGTCAAGTAGAGCGTAGTTGTTGTACCTAATTGCGTGCTGAAAATCCTACTTTACTACTAATTAACATTCTGTTTTACTTAGGTATGCCATCAAAATAAAACAAATCATTTATTTATATCTACGGCGTGATCAAATCAACCTTTCCATCAACATTTTTTTACACACAACACAATAAAAATAAACAAAATAAATAATCGCAACTGACACCGTTTACCTGAGGCTATGTCCCAATTCCAAAACAATGTTCCTTACAATTACCTGAAAAATATATGTCCTCATTTAACCGCCACACAATTTCAATTTCCATTCCCCTATTGATTGAATCTGGGACAAATTCCTTTCATTCAATTGAATGTGGTTTAATAAGCGATATTGAGAGTACAAAAAATCTACAACGAACGACAACAAGGCCAGGGGTACCTAACCTATGTGTCACAAGAAATAGATACGAGTAGGTAATATACATAGGCCATTGTTAGTTTTCCGGTTAAATTTTAAGAAATCACAATGGCGAAAATATCCGTAATTAAAATTGGCGACCTAAAATCTATAAAATGTCAATTAAAAACATCAAGGACCCATATTAGGCATTAGTATACTCGTAAGTTTTTGTTCAAACGATAAACGCAGCGCGGTTTGACGATATCTATTTTTAGTCACGACGTTAAATTTAATGAAGGTAGCACGATTCGTTTGCGTAGTGCGGTTGTGCCGAGCCTTTTTTGCGTTAATAACAATTTTTAACTCTAACCTTATATATGAACCTATTGTGAATCTTATCTTATATGAAAAACTTAGCCTCGGCGAGCTCTTTATTTTAAACATACTTTAAAAAACCAAATTCCAAAGCTTAAAGCCTAGTATGCTGTTCCAGGGAAGCTTAAATTAAGCGACTCTCCAATGTTTCTCTCCACCACTTCGCTTTATGTTCGCTTAATTTTAACAGTGTAAGTTCTGTAAAAAAAAAATAGAACTGTGAATGTAAAGTTGATTGATTTGCTACTGTTAATTTGCTTTCGTTTGAAATTTTGTTGCGAATACCGATATTTTCTCTGATCTGTGGAAAAATGTATTTTGCATTAATACGCTTATTTAAATTCTGTAGAGATTTTTTGTACAGTGGCTAACAAATTTAGCTTGAGCTGCGTACTGCTTGGCTTAACCGCTTTGCTTAATTTTGTCTTTGGAGACATTTTTGTATGGGAGCTTAATTTAAGCCAGAGCAGCATACTAGGCTTAAATCAGTAAAAGGGGTGGGAATAAAATCCCAATAATGACTAGTAATACAATACCTACCGCATTTCATCGTATAACAAAGTGCCGTCATTATGAAAGTTCTATGTATAATACTCGTACCTATATTGTTTCAAAAATTAAAAAACTCGTGTACTTACATCACTTACAGTTCCTATACTTGTATAAATACACTTTTCGAAAATTCTTCCGCATTTAAAATAAACAAACACATAGTTCTGGAAAACCAAGAGTTAAACCCAGAGAATGTATGATACCCTATATGACAGTTGACAGCTACACAGCTGTCATCATCATACTAAAGCTTTATAAATAAAGGGGAGTTTGCAAAATAAAAAAATTCCAAACTAAACTAATAAAAAATGCTCTAAAAGCCTAAATAGGCAAATTTTGATGGTAAGTCTCAAAATAAAATGATACAACTACTATGGCATATTCTCCTATACCTCCTAAATACTTCAGTAGTTCCGGGATGAGTTTAGGAGGTATATGAGTGGTTTTAGAGAAACCATGCCACAGACAAAAGTCCACTTCATTAATTTCACCTTTTATCTGCGACAAATAAATTTCACAAATATACTATACCCTATATGTGAACGGTTACCAAAGTGCACATATGATAAAGAGAATTCCATCCAGCCAGACCAACAGCAGGAGACTTGTGTAGGTGGCAACGTAACACTAGGCTCATTAAGAACACCATGAATGCAATAGCACATCCTATTCTAAAGTGTCACTACATCAAGCTCTATGTGCGTCCGTGTCCGCACACGTGAATGCAGAGAAGGACACAAGGAAGCGTTAGCATTATAATAACACGTTCTTTCTTACCATCTTACCTAGTACCTACCCACCTTCGATGGCCAGGAAGGAACACATAATGATTCGCTGAATTTAATCCTAACTAGTGGAGTAGTTTCGCACAGAAACTAAAGCTTAACAGAGCACATCCTTTTCCTTTCCAACAGTTTAACTGGGTCTGCGTGTCGCCAGCGTCATCATCCGGATTTGATGTTTGCTTTTCGTTGAAATCCTTACCTTTGGGTGACGTTTTAATGTTTACCCTTAGCTGTTATGTGCGCCCTGTTGTTTGAAATGCATTAACCGTATAAAACAAGGCAAGGAAGTGAATATTATTACGAACAAGTATGTACTTACTGAGTCATACAAGCGTGTAAGCGTGTATAAATGTAAGCCAATGTGTGGAGTAGAGTCCATAAATGGACTTTCAAAGATGAAAGAATAAACACCTGAATGAATGGAAGTGTTTCACGCTGGCTTTACAAATTTAATGAAATATTTTCCTCCTCCCGCAGTAAGGGACTTTGAATAATCGAACTGAACCAGGATCGTGTAGAGTTACAGCTTTTAGTACTTTAGGAAGAAAAGGGAAAAAGATCTTAAGACTTAAGATGTTGGTCTTTGACGTTCACCTCTTCAAAGGATTTATAAGAATATGTGTGTTTTCAAAAAGCAAATGGTGTGGCAGCACGATTTCTTTTGAAGTTTGAAATACTGTTTTCCTAGGGATATTGCGACCAGTTCCACCTTTTAGATTATAAGAACGATATCCATTTAAGGAAAATTTAAAGTAAAACAAATTTTTAAAGTTTGTCAATTTGAATAAACTTGTGCTAAGGGAACGCACTGCTGACAGAAACCTCGAACGGTATTGCCAGGTAAAGTGAACCCATACGAATTTCATGCATACGAAATAATGAAATAACAGTGTAGCGTGGAACTAAAGTGGTGAAGTGTAAACAACCCATTAGGTTTGTTTGACGTGGGCCCTAGTGCGCACTAGTGCGCACTGGGTTAACCCTAATGCGTTCGATATAGCACTGAATTCGCCCTGGTACTGAAAACCTGTGTTTGACATGGCTTCTAGGGCACTCTAGTTGTACCCTGAACTGACCCCAAGTTAATTTGTGGGGGCAAGAATTCAGTGCTGAGTTTTGCTGTCATTTCGCTTGCTGTCATTTCATTTTCAAACTCGTCATATATCTGTGGAAATAAGTTAAAGTAGCTTATGTCAATTTTGGTAGTTTTTCAGTGTGAGCAAAACAAATTTATCTTTTTCAATCTATTACACTACATAGTCCTTCAGTTTTTTTTTAATTTAAAGTCTTTCAATGGTTGTAGAGAAATAGGACCTGGACCAAAAGAAAGCTAAGGAAAAGGAGAACTTTGTAATGTAAAAAACTCGAATTTGGCTTAAGTCGACATAAGCTTCTTCAACTTATTGCCACAGATAAATTGCGAACACTTTTATCAACTATTTGCAATATACAAACCCAAATTCAGAATTTAGTTCGCTCATTTTTAACTATAAATGGGAAAAAGAGTTACCAAAAGATAAATATTTGTCAATATCAACAGCTGACAGACTTCAGGGCAACGTTTTGCGTTCGATATAGAAGTCGAATTTTCAGGGTAGTCCAGGGTTTTTGACAGGCTTGAAAATTAGCTGACACTTCTCAGTGCGCACTAGTGGGCACTAGTGCTAGCCACGTCAAACAAACCTATTAGTCACCATACAAGTTCCACTTCCAATTGGAGACTCGAATCTGACAAATAAGTGGAGAGTTGAGTGAGCTCATTCTAGAATCAGCGAGTTTGTTCGGGACGAACCGGAATAATATAGAAACTTCCCGGTAGGTGGCGAAGCGGATATAAAAAGGCAGATTTGAGAAGAGGGAGGAAACGAAGGAAAGCTCGAAATAGTAATCGGTTATGAAGATAAAGAAAAGCAAAGTATGCAGTGAATTAATTGATTGGTTTGAATCGGATAAGAATTGTTTTAAGAAATATTGAGAATTATTAGAATAATTCGTAAAAGTGTAATAAGCAGTGATTTTATAAGGAAACTTCAACAGAACAGCTTTTTATCTTTTCGAATCCCAGCTCGGAAGAGCTTCGATCTCAGCAAAGCAAAGTAAAGTAGGATTTTCAGCACGCAATTACAACAACTTCGCTCTACTTGACACTTCGAGACTCGCAGTAGTTGTTGTAATAAATGTGTTGAAAATTCTACTTTACTTTACTTTGCTGAGATCGAAGCTCAAAAAAACACGCCTAATATAGACAAGACACATTGCCAAATAAAAAGAGAGCGAATCACACCCAACACTTGTAATATTTTAACGAGAACACCACCTAATAAAACCTCCTCTCGAAGTTAAAAGAAGCACTCGTCCCGTTTAGATTTCCGATAGTAAGAACACAGGCGTAGCCGCACGTAACTGGGGTGTCATTCTTTCGTTTAGCCTATTTCCTATATCCCCTTTCATCGTCTAAAACCCTATGAGAGAGGACATTTCCATTGTCCACCTAACATAATTTTTGGTGTTTCCTAAGAGCACGTTCAACAAAATATACGGACTCCTTAATCCGTCACGTTGGCCACCATATGTATATATGATACTTTGTGGCATTATTAATTCACATCCTCGCACGTTCCAAAATATGATGATTGCCTTATCCGTGCTTTACCCTTCGTCTTTTTTTTTATATCCGCCCCACTTACCACTTGCTGAAACGATTCCGCTTCTCCATTCATTCAACCACCAGCCCCACGAATACGAGACACCACAAACAGATAATAATAATGACATACAACCCGAAACGTACAAGCGAGTGTACTCCATTTTCTTAACGAAACTCTCCGAAATATTATTTCACATTTTCGGCGTAATAATTCTTGCCAAACGATTGTATGACATTGAATCTTTTATCATATATTACGTTCGCTTCGGAAACCATAGCGCTACATACGCAGTTGTGTCCTGTAAATATTCACATACTGTGATAAATATGCGGCGTAGGGATATGAGTTGGTATCCTTCTCCATTCTGTGTTCGGATAAGTTCGAGACTCCATTTTAACCAACTTAGTTGAATAAACAATCACGTCCTTTCCAGTATCAGTAATAAACTCGTTTGTTTTTTTTTTTTTGTTTACTGCTGGATTCAAGGACGATAAAGAACCCAAAGGTTGTGGCTCATTTTTTCTTAGTCGACAGTAACACTCCTTTTACTCTTGTGTGGTGTGGTGTGAGTCGAATTGGCTGTGGCATGGTATCTGACATTTGTCAAAAAGATTAATGGCTTCTCCCATATCCTCGCTATGGCATGCACTATAACAGAATGTGACTTTGCGGGGACACACGAACAAAGAAAAAAAAATGTGTTAAAGGCGAGAGCCTTCTCCTTCGCTTTAATGGGATTTTGAAATTTTGCACAGGCCTCACTCTTCGTTAACAATGAGACCGAAAAATAAAATGAATAGGAATTTCCGGTCGGTGTAGGTTCCCCATTTCTATTTTTCGGAAGGATAATGATGTGCGGTTCGAAATGGTTCACAACGAAACTAGATTATGCGGTGATGGCAATTCATATGCTGGACGAGTCCTGGCATTTTTGTGTTTGGTCATTTAATCGAATTGTTATTGCGGCAGTAATTGAGTTGTTTTTTGTTTTTTCCGTCGGAGGAAATGTCAAAAGCGGTTGACTTTTTTTTTTTTTGAAGTAAATTATGTTGCGTCGATGACACACCTAATGTGTGATTGCTAAGTAAATGGGCCGAGGAATGGGTGGACAATAATTTGTTATTACTCAGAGAAGTTGTTTCGGTTGTAGAGAAACATGAATCAAGGTGACGCATTGTCGAGCTCAGCCATCTTGTTGTGTTCATCAGAGTTCATCGGAGTGTGTATGAACATCGTACTGGGAAATTTCTTGTTTAAATTGTCTCAGGTAAGGAAATTATGCGGTCGGTAGTTTGCAATGGGTACATTAAAAAATCTGGTTATCTTAAGTCGACTAGAATGGTCTGGACTAGATTTAAACTGAACGCAAGAAGTAGATTGGTCGGGAACGTCAATTTTTCTACACGTCAGCCACAAATGCGAACTGTCAACATTGTACGCAGTCACGAATTTCTTGACTAGATTCGCCGGCTACCTCTTCACAAACGTCAACTGAAACAGGTTCATATGACTGATTTAAGATAATAAAAACTGAGGTCCATCAAGTCAGACAGGTGTCAGACTAACTTAACTTGATACTTGAAAGTCCCGCAAATGAAGTCTCGAACTTTTAGTCCGTGGTGCCTTGCAAGTTCATGAATAGCGAAGAAATATTTGGAAGATCAAAAACATACCTTTTCAAACAAACATTACAGAAATGAAAAATATTTTTAAATATTCGTACATGGTCGGGCGTTGAACAACTCTCACTTTCATTTGGCAGCATTATTAGCCCGTTGATGTACCTACCTCCCTGTTCACCACCTGTCGTATGCGATTCGCAATTCCATTAATTTTCCAACCGTAAACCAATTGCGGCTTCAGTTGCGAGATTTAATTGCTGTTGTCACAAAGCTTCCATGTAAAGCCACATCATAAATTCCTATTCTCATTCGTGCCATTTCGTTTGTAAGTGAGAACGCCTCCGCAGAGCAACAGTTTACACCCGAATCTGAAACCAAAGCATATCCACCTATATTGGTGCGCCTAGGACACGCACTAAAATTTTCCATTGTTAACGAACAGCAACACAAGGGCATTATCGACTTGTACGCAACCTTTAACATGACAATATTATAATTTACTATGATGTCGCCTTGTTGCTCCAAGGGGGCCCGCCCGCCCTTGCCAAGGACTTTAGCAGGACTAACACGAGCTGAAAGATTACCCCATGGAATACAAGTTTATATTATTATAATCCAATAAATATGTTTTGCCTCCCAAGACCAACCGCACACATAGAGATATTGAGGCTTCTCCTTGATGGCATTTGTGTAGTTGTTGTTGTTCACAGCCGATGGCGCTAGTGCGTTTGCGTTGTGTGTGTGTTATCCCTTATCGCTGGGCATAGCGATAGAGAACCAAAAGGATGGTTTAACAATTTATTATGAAATAGCTTGATGGCTTAAAAGCCTGGTATAAGTGGCAGCACGAACAGCAACAGCACTCCCACTCGTCGCCGCTTCCTATAATATCCTCTAGCTGAAAATGAGAACTAAGTGCTGGGATTTGTCGGCCCGCTACATAAATTTCGCACATGCTGGCTGGTATCGGTGGTGCTTCTGCTGATGTTGCCCAGTTGGCTACGACTACGAATATGCCTACACGACAGACATTCAAATGACATTACCAGCAGGCCAATATGTTGGATGATTCTACTAAGAACCTACTACTCGGTTCATGGCATTCCACTCAAACCGCACATGGAAGAGGGCACCGCACCAGCGCAACGTGTACCCATAGAGCACTGGCAGTCGTTGTCGTCGTTAGGACGTCCCAAAATGAAATTCAAAATTTTACACAAAAGGGGATGACATTCACCATCAGGATATTATATTCCATTCGGGAGCGTGTACCGCACAATGCCTAGAGATGGGGTGCTCTCCACCCTACAAAATCCATAATAATGTATATTTTTTGACAATGACAACGAACCGCACGCACGCACGCACTCATGTGCGGGGGATGGGCGGGCTTCCGATGTGCCTTGGCCAGCACACATGTGCTTGCGGAAAACATAATATTTCTGGTACTGGTGCGGGTATGGGACCCAAAGTGGTTATTAACTATAATCACCTTGAAAACAAATTCGGTTTTTTACGAGACATCTCTCGACCGAAAAGTGTTCTCCGTACATGATAGGAATTTTGAGAGCGTTTGCTTTTTATTACTATTTGCCATGTAGCACCTAGATGTGAAGGGGTGGGCCTACATGATCCTGGCGCTGGCTGGCTGCCTAGACTCAGAGATGTGGCTGTGTGTAGGTGTACTTGACCGAAATTTATTCAAATATCATGGTGTTTTCGTGGGAATGAATTGCCGGCAGGTCGAATGGCTTTAATGTTATTTTTCGGATGACATTTTTGCATATACGAGAACCTGCCTACGCGCGAACCGCACTGTATACCGAGTGGTTGGACAATTTATGTTTTACAGATATGATGGTGTTTAAGTGGCGGTTGTATAATATGGATAATAAAAGCGGCAGGACCGCTGACCACTGTGTGGTCAGTTGGTGGGGGTGTTTTTTCGTCCCTGAAAATGATAAAGAGTTGCGAGTGATAAGCTGAGTTAAGTCTGCCACCTTCTTCTAAGTTGTTTTTGATGCAATAAAAAAAATTAAAACGACTCACTACAATAACACGTAATGCAATTTGGGATGGTAATGACGGCCACATCTTGACCATATGTCAAGAGTTTTCACATAACTGATGTTAAATTGACCAAGCTTCCGAGTTGATGAGCTGATACAGCCATACAGCACATAAGACTCTTGCACGCATTCAAGTCGGACATTTTTGGAATTCGATTTAACAAGGTAAAAAATGGGGTTTAAGCTTCAATAAGTTTTTTCCCCTCGAATGCATTGTGACACAATTAGAAGAACAAGGAACATCTTAGAAGTACGAGCGGGAAAATTGAAATTGACCTTTCATTAGGTTTATATTTTTAAAAACTAAAGAAAGAAGTTGTGGTATGGCCTTAAGTTTTTTATTAAAATTAACTGAAAGTGGATAACTGAAATGAATGGACTGTATATGGCCAACTGCATATAGGTGCCTGTCGTGCAGCGTTGCCATATTGTGCCCGATCGGACCATTTGGTCCTCTGTTTTTAATTTTGGCCCATGCTCAAATGAGCAGCTGTTTCAGTTGACGTTTATTTAGGGGTAGCCGACGAATATAGTAAAGAAATTCGTGACTGAGTACTCATTCATGGCTGACGCAGAAGAAGTGACTTTCCCGACCAATCTAGTTTTTGCGTCACATCTAATCCAGATCAATCTAGTCGACTTAAGATAACTAGATTCTAGAATTCGGCCAATCTGTTTCCTCCATAAACAAGTTCACATAATTGGAAGCGACACGGAATTCATTCATTCCGACTTAAGTTTCATTTTCATTTGTTCCCCGTCATAATTCGGCTTCGTATTTTTTTGTCTTGTATACCTGTCACTTTATATTTATGTTGGAACTTACCAGTAAACATTTTTTGTTTCGACTCTAAATTTTAGTAGTTTACAGTGGCTATATTTTCCATACAAATTTCGCTATTGTGAGCTTTCTTTAACTTAAAGTCGACACTTAAATATGTTGCTAGTATAGCGCGGTGTCTTATAGCCCTTTTTTTTTTTAAGTTTTCTCTGATGGGTACGGGCCCACAAATGGCCTCAGAAAGGCCCTGAATATATTTTTCTATGTGGCAAAGCTGCTGTTGTGTGCAGCACATTGCACGGTAGCTGGTGACAGGTTTTTGAAGTTTTTTTAAAAGGGATTTTGTCTGTATTTTGAGTCCTCCCATTATGCGTATTTGGACGCGTTTTTTTATTTATTTTTCAGCGAGTTTTCAATGTGTCTTTCTGATGTATTTTAAAGCGCATCTCTACACGTTTTAATTGAGTTTTTGAAGCATTTTTTGATGAGTTTTCGCTATATTTTAAATGTTTTTTTTTTGTGTTTTCAACCTTTTTTCGACGAGTTTTTGTTGTATTTACTTTTACTGCGCTAGTAATGTTACATAAAAATTCGTATTGACAAATGTCACGTAACTTTAAAAATTCTGAGTCACCAAACACTCCCAAAAAATATGAGCCACTTCCGCTGTGGGCAGAGTTGCTGGCAGTGTTCATAGAATTTTATCCGTTAAATTTGAGATTGTTCGCTAAGTGTGAAAAATATTTTTTTTTAGAAATAAGTGTACATTTGGCTAAAATATTCACGAAAAATTAACAATGTAGATTGGTTGAAGGGAAATAAAAACATTTTGAGCAAATTTTTTTCATTTAACAAAAATTTACACACGAAATCGAAGTTAATGATATCCAAAAGCGGAAAATACACAACCATGTTTGTCCTAATAATGTATCGTTCCATTTTTAGTAATGGCGTAGTTTCTACTCGTCAAATGTCAAAGAATAAAAGCTTTAAAAGTGACAGCTACCGAAATAGCGGGTCCTTCACAATAACACCTCTCATTGGAAAACCTTTATGTTTCTAGTATATAAAATATCTCTTTTAAATAGTTTTATTAAACATACAAATCAAATTATTCGCCTTTAAAAAAAATATAATAACAATCATTCAGTAATGTAAAAATTTGGTATTCCCGAACTCTTTCACGTTTCCCCACGGTTGCCGCGGTTGGCAGCATTTATTTTTGAATTTTTTGTATGTTTTTGCATGTCACACGGACAATGTCTCAATTGACATAACACTGACAGGAATACAAAATGGCGAATTTGAAAAAAAAACTGATGCCAGCGGCAAGAGGATTGAGAGTTGGAGGTCTCAATATGATTTGTCTCTTATTTTTAATGCATTTTTAGACGCGTTGTCGGAAGTATTTTTGACGCACTTTAAAGCGTTTTTTGACGCGATTTTTGGAATGTTTCCAATGCGAATTTTATCCCCTCTTCTAATTTCAAATTGCATTCTGAAACTGACATATTTTGCAGACAAATGGAAAGTATTCGTTGGTGCGATGAAGTTTAACCAGCAATTATCTTTGTTGGGCTTGAGATTAATAAGTATTTCGCTCTCTTAGTTCTAGCATATAGCTTCAGGTTCAGGTAGAATATAAAAGTTTTGTTAAGGAATTGATTAAGAAATACGAGAAAGACTTTAGATACGGGTAGTTCTTGCAATGTAGATACCTAGACTTTCTCTAAATGTAGGATTCAATAGCGAAAATCCCTTATGAACGTCGTTCATTTGAATGAAGTTTTTTTTGAATGACAGCTCCATTCTGAAGGCCATGGGTGATGGCAAAAGTCATTAAGCCTTACTGAAATTCATTTCTAACTATCACTTGACATATTTTCCAGGTCACAGTATGCAATTTTGTATGGAAAAATTTCGCTATTGTGAGTTCGAAAAATTTAGCTTGGACACTAAAGATGACTCACTACTCACTACTTTTCCGCAGTAAGAAACTCAGAAACGATTTCTAAATTAAATGTCGGAAACTTTCTCGTCTGTAAAATAAAATTTCTAAAATAAAAAAAAAAAAAAGAAAATCCCCCATTCAGACTTACAAAGTAGTCCAGTGGCCGGCTCAAATTCAATCCATTCAAAAAGATTCTTTCGTTTTCGGAATACTACCACATTACCACACACTCACACACACTTTACTCATTCTAGGCATGCCCGCAAAAGCCTCATGAAATCATCACATGTCCAGAGATGAAGTGATACCCCCCATGCCGGATGTACTCGCATATGTGCATTTATTTTGTCATCTATGGCGTGACAGATGTTTCCATGCCTGTCACAAAGTTCTCGGCACTTTTTTTTCGTGTTCTGTCTTCTTCTCTTCAGCAGCTTAATTGCCATGTGAAAAGGAAAGTTTTCTGAATAGCTGGCGGAAAAAAGCCACATAAAAGGAAACACAAATTGCGGATAAAACAAAAACAAGGTGGGCAAGGGAAAAAGGGATCTAGGAATAGAAAGCAGCACGATTGTGTCCTTTGAAGCATGATGATTCCTAAATGTTGAACAACCGAACCACCTAAACCTACTCCGACTGTCAGTATTGTTTGTGTGAATTGGGTTTGTGGGATATTTTGGTTCATCCTCAATGACGTTTACGTTCCGCAAAGTTGCGACTTTATCAAAGGATTCTCAGTTGAGCGCAGCCATTGCACAAGTTGTGGTTTCATTTGCTGAGCTGATTAGGCACAAGTTAGTTCCATTCGATGATAATGTCTCCAAATATTTCAAATTGAAGTTTTAATTAATAATGACATGTAATGTGAACTCAACTTTTCCTTTGACATCTAATGATGTCTTTTTCCAAACAGCCTGTGGGTTTTTCATGAAAATGATTCCATTATTTATGCCTCGAGATGAATGGCAAAAAGTTTATTTTTATGACTGCTAATACGATACCAAATAAAAATTAATCAAACCCAATAAGTTCGTGTCTACTTTGAGGGAATAGGAAAATTGTGCAGAGCAAACTTTTCGTACAAGTGTCGCCCAGTAGGGGAGTCGTGAGAGGAGGCGTCCATCGCCACGTAGAACACCACTTGCACACTTTACAGCGGCAAATTGAAAGCCAAAGAAGTAGCTGAGGCGTTTTTTTTTTGCCTCCCGATCACGTCCTCATCTCAATGACCTCTTAAAACTTCGCAACTGAAGGACCAAGTAGACGGCAGGCACTGTACTTATGCTCCTAGCCCGTGCCACTTGCGGTTTGGGGTTTTTTTTTATTTTTTTTATATATTTTTTGCTTGTATTTTGAGTGAAAACTCAACATGACTGGCAGTAGATAGACAGGTGTAGAATGTGGGAAAATATCCCTGCCATCACATTAATTAAGGTTCAAGGATATATTTACAGACAGTGATGGCATTTCCGTTGTGGTTAGTGGAGTACCAACACGTGAGCTGGAATAAAAGTGACAATAATAATTTATCTCTTTTGATGAGAGATTTTTCGATGTCAGGATATGCCGCAGGAGCTGAATAAAATCACTGTTTGAAGAGTTTTAGGTGCGAACAGGAAAGCAAAAGCATTTTTAATTTGAAACAAACTTTTAAGGACTGGATAACAACAGGATGCTGGCGGAGTTAATGCGAAAACTTTCCAGAGATGATTCGTGGGCAGTGATTGGTGTTTTTGGTGACTTAAATATTTTTAATCTGGACAAAGTGCTCTCGGAATGTGCGCTTTCCCAGATCTAAAGCCTGACATGGCCTTAGTGGGTTGATTTCCATTCAACAAATTGACGTCACAATTATTGGATGTTGTTGATGGTGTCGCATTTTTTATAAAAAGATATCGTGTCTTTATATCAATGGTAACTTGTTTAAAATTTGGCAATGACTTAGGTTATATGTTGCACACAGAAGCGCACAAGTTAAAAGTTAAAAGAAAACAATGTAAAATGAAAATAGCAATCCAGACCGCCTGATCAACATTCGATTCATTCAGTTGGACGTAAAAATCGGGGTTCACTCGATCGTTATGGTATTTAGCTCGGATGTGGATAAATGAATTTCAGCATAACTTTACAACTAAACCGCGCTACTCCTCCATTACTATTCAAACCTACGTCTGTATTTTCGAGTTGGCAGCACTTTATTCCAACGAAAACCAATTTGACAGCTGATCTGTTGTCACATTGGTTTGCTTTTTCTCTACGATTTGACATGAGTTTGCCTATACCATAAATATAAACTACCGACGACGATTTATTAAGGCCAGACGCAGAACCTTTGTGACCAATTTTATACATAAAATAAAGTGTCCTTCATTAAGGACTTGACAACTTCTTTTTTTAAATAAAATGCAAATTTTTACAGTTGCCTCAAAAAAAATGTATTGGCTTGAATTACTATCGAAACGTTTATGAATGGAGTTCGACGTTCAAATATATCTCTGTAACAAATACCATTTACAGTAACGAAAAAAAAGACGGCCCAATGACGCCACCAGCATGAATACCTCACCAAACAGTGACTTTTTGCGGATGAAGTGCTGTTTCATGAAGCACATGAGGGTTCTCACCTGACCTGTCCTTACTTACTTACTTAACGGGCTCCCGACCCGTGGAGAGTCTCTGCCTGAGACACTGCAGCCTTCCATCCTCTGCGATCCCGGGCACGCTGCTTCCAGTTATCCAGACCAAGCGCTCTGGCATCAGTGATGGCTTGGTCTTTGAAACGGAGGTTCGGTCTTCCTTGTCGTCTCGAACCTGGCGGCTGGGATTCGAAGATCCTCTTAGCTGGAGCGTTATTGTCCATTCGCTCGATGTGGCCGAGCCAATGTAGTCGACGTATTTTGGCCTTTTGGACTACATCCACATCTTGGTACAGTCCATTCGCCCTCCTCGCAAACAGGACCAAAAATCCGCCGAAGAAGTTTTCTTTCGAAGGAGCCCAGTATCAGCTCTCCCTTCCTGCTTATCGTCCAGCACTCGGCGCCATAAAGCAGAACTGGCAGGATAAGGGTTCTGTAAAGCATACATTTTGTCCTTCGAGTTAGGAGTTTTGAACCCAATTGCTTTGCCAAACCGAGGTAGATAAACTCCTTAACTACCTCGAAATTGTTGCTATCAATAGTGACGTTCTGTCCTAGGCGGTGGACAGATGCTTGTTTGTTTGTTGATAGCATGTACTTAGTCTTGTCCTCATTTACTACAAGACCAACGAATTTCGCCTGTTCTTCAATCGCCGTAAAAGCCTCTATCACGGCACGCTGGGAGCGACCGATGATGTCAATATCGTCTGCATACCCCAGTAGCTGGACGGATTTGTTGAAGATAGTGCCTTCCGTGTTGACACCTGCCCTGCGCACTATCTGCTCTAGCACGAGATTGAAGAAGTCACATGATAATGCGTCTCCTTGCCGAAATCCGGTGCACGTTTGGAATAGCTCGGAGGAACTACTTCCAAATTGCACATTGCAGCGTGTATTCTCCAGCGTCACGCTACATAGCTGAATCAGTTTTGCCGGGATCCCGAATTCGGCCATCGCCACATAAAGCTCCTGACGATGAATGCTATCATATGCGGCTTTGAAGTCGATGAAAAGGTGGTGAGTCTCGACTTGAAATTCATTGGTCTTTTCCAGGATTTGCCTCAGTGTGAAAATTTGGTCTATAGTCGATCTGCCGGGCCGGAAGCCACACTGGTACGTGCCGATTAGTGTGTTGCAGAACGGTTTGAGACGTTCACACAGTACGTTGGATAGGATCTTGTATGCGACATTAAGCAGGGATATGCCTCGATAGTTCTTGCAAGACATAGGACCGCCTTTTTTGTAGATGGAGCATATGGAACTGATAGTCCAGTCATCGGGCATACTTTCTTCCACCCATACTTGGTTGAAGATTTGGTGCATGCGCCCTACCAAAACATCACCACCGTATTTGAAGAGCTCCGCTGGTAAGCCATCAGAGCCGGCGGCCTGTCCTGTCCAGTAATGCATATTTTGCTTTTTGATGGAGCCGTTTAACCAAAAATGCGCTACATCTCTGAAAATGATTTTGCGATGAAAATTGGCAAGTTAAAGTTTCGAGTTGCGACCACTGACTCGGAATTGCGGTAGTAGATTTTTATTATTTGTAAACATTGATCCTATGTGAACTTCACCATGGCGAAAATATTGGTTTTACTGAATATTTTGACACTGACAGTTCGGTAAAGAAGATTTAAGTTTGAAGTTGTCAAGTCGCTTATAAAAAACCCTTTATTATACCTAAATATTATTTTTCCAACAAATATTACTAACCTTACAATTCATTTGTATTTGATTTAAATTTAGAATTCGGCACCTCTAAAATATTGTAGCACAGTTCGATTCTTCAAAATGACGACTTGGTCGTTCTAAATTTTCTTTATTTAAAACCGAATTTCAACTAAATTTATAACTAAAGTTAATTTTATTGACAATTTTAAATTTAAAAAGAAGTCTCTAAATAAAGTTCACATCAAATAAAACTCTCATTTATTGAAAGTTTTGATTTTTTTGTTTAAATTTTATTAGGAAGAAGCTCGAAAGCATGAGCATAAACGTTTGGCGAAATCATTTGAGGTGGCAGTGCCATAACCGGAAAGAGGAGATTGAATTTAAAATGAATGAGGGGAGATTTGTAGGTTTTTGTGATTTTCAGATTATATAAGTCACTGAAGTTTTTAAAACAGTTGGTATTAGAAAATCAAATTTATTTCAAAATATGTTTACAGTGAAAGATTTTGTTCTTTGGTGACAAATAAATAATAATTTGAATGGTAGTCTTTAGAATTCGGGAATTTCTCGGAATTTTAATTCTCAGGTATAAACTGCAAAACGCAGTGTTTCGGGTGTTAGACTCCTTAGCGAGGGGTACTACGTTCGATCCCCGCAAAAACATAAATTCCATTTTAGTCTGACAGACATCCGAGAGAATAACTTTCATGAAAGAGCTTCTCAATTAGACGCGGTCCAAAAAATGAAGTCTTCACACAAAACGAATGGTCTAAGAAGGTCTGCCTACGGTCTCCACGGAGCTGTTGCGCCATCCATGAATTTATTTATTTTAACTTCCGCACAAAGTAGCCACGACCAAAATTGAATTATTGAACCCAGATAGCTTCAGCTAAAATGCTTGGCATTACTTCTTCCTTTTGACAACTTATTCTTTAAGAATGGTTGCGTGAGAAAGCGGCAAATAAAGGGTTTTCCAATAAGAGGTGTTATTTTGGTATTAAAAGAAAAATGTAATTTTTTGAGATAAATGGTCGGATGTTTTTTGCATAATAAAGAGGAAGGTATGCCGTTAATAATGAAAGACAACATCAGCCAAATGGCCACCATGAGCACGCATATAGGACCATATCCTTTTCATGAAATTTTCCATAACCAAATCGCAAAGTGGCTACCCTATGTCCTCGATCGCCTCACGAATTTTATCTTTGAGGTCTTAAATTGACGCTGGGCTGTTGACGTAGACCTTATCTTTCACGTGGCCCCAAAGGAAGAAGTCGCAAGTTGTTAAATCACTAGATCTCGGTGGCCAATTGTGATCACCTCTTCGAGAGATAACACGGTCCGGAAACTTTTCCCGTAAAAGAATAATGGTTTCGTTGCTTGTGTGGCAAAGTAAACGCTGTCCAGATCAATACCATCCGACTCCGACCATAAAAAGTCATTAATCATCTCATATTTTGTACAGGAATGGCTGAAAAAATTGCTAAAATCGATTGCAAGCAAATTTAATCAGTGGGAGAACTACTGTGTGCACGTTGATGCTCAGCTTTACGTTTGCCCTTCTGGTACCATACTTTGGTACGAATTTGCTTAAAAGTTTGGCCTAGCACTTTGCATAAGACGTTCGTCAAAAATTCCTGAATTTTTTTTATTTCCAAAGACAGAAATTATTCCTGTGCAGTTCTGTCTCTCCAATTACATCGAAGGAAAGTCTTACAGTGCCTCAGATATTGAAACTTCTATGCAATCTGTCATATATTAATAACACTCCGAACTGCAAATAAACAAAACCACCTCCTACACTGATTCCAACCCTTTCCAGCCATCTGTCGTCTATGTGCCTTTTGCAAAGGAGACCTTCATTTCACGCCGCTGTTCTGTTGCCACCAACACCAAAGAGGGCAACTCCAAGGCCGAGGCAACATACCCTGTACCTCGACAGGATCACAGCCTGTCTCACACCCTCGATAGGAAAGTTCTCAGAGGGTGGTAATTAAAATAGATTAACTGTAACCAGCTCTGTGTTCCACGATATGCACCGTATCCCTCTCCACTTCGGTGAATATAAATTTTCAATTCATCCGCTGGCTTACAACCTCAAGCAATTCGAATTCCGAAACTTCCACCAGAGCGCCAAGCGGAGAACCACTTAATCAACCGAACTTACTAATTCTTGCACAATTACCCCGCCGCCCGGCAACTGAACAACATAATTACTACGTTCGCTTATGGCAGCAGGACTCTTTGTTTAGGCTTGACACTCACACTACACAGCTAATTGTCACTATCCAAACTCATCAACAACCAATTACAACCGAAAGTAATCACCACCAATCCCATCCAGGCAGCGCCTAATAACATACACCGGGGGCGGGGGGGACTGAGTCTGACATAAGGTCGTCGGTGACTCCGAGGGCAGAGAGGGCATATCCCCGAATAACCAAGAGTGCCACTAAACTTAACCCAACAGTGTCTTAATTACCCAGTCATTTGTTGGGAAGGAGTATTGCGAGTTCCAGCCCATGCAATCTGCTTGCCGTCGGTCAAAAAAACAAGCACACCATACCTGATGGTATTTCGAGGGCATAAAGTTTTCCAAACATTCCCAGTGTTGTTGTTGTGGAAAAATTTGCGATTATGATTCAACTTCAAATACAAATACAAATTCGAATACTAATACTGTCACAGGATCTTATCGAACCTTATCCGGCTCTGGGCTCTGCACCTGACCTTTCACTCCCACTCCGCAGTCTTGAGAGTTGAGAGTAGTTGCCAGCAATTTAAATTCCATTTGGATGGCACTCTTCAAGTCCTTTACTCCTTTCGTTTGTCTGGTCTATCGAGGGCCTCCTGCAGAAGGGCGCTCTGCCATGGAATTCGAATGGAAAATGCGTTTAGCATTTCAAAAGAAGATAAAGTGATTCGAAAATACCCGGCAGAGACTCGAGGCTCCGTCGCCGCCGAGGGTAGAAGACTTTTTGTCTAAAACTGAAAGCGAAAACTTTTTGCGCTAAGTTTTGGTTTTGCTGAATTTATTTTTAATTAAAAAATTTCCCGCCACGTGTGCCATGGAGGTATACTGTTACCACCCCTGGTCTGGTTTTCGTTACATAAATTAACCCCGTTGGTGGGCTGCGCAGGGTTGCTTTGAGGAGCATTTTTGAGTTTTAATTTGTTTTTGTGTTGTTGTATTTTTTTTTGGGAACGACATTTGTACTGGGTTTAAGGGTTTTGGCAATTTTTCGCCTATTTTCGGGATTGGCATTGGAGTGGGTGTGTCGTGGGAGTGTTATCCACTTAAGTGAGTGAATAATTTTCAATGGTATTATGTCGAACTTTTAATCCAGCAGATATTACATTTTCTTACAGGGTTGGGTGTTTATGTACGGAGTGGGGTATTTGAGTTTGCAACTAAGAGGGGTGCTTTGGGTTTGGGATTTAGAAGCACTCACCCAACGTTTAGAGTTGGAGTGAGCAATCAAGTTTGCTTTGTTCTGCTGCTCATATCTCAGTGCACTTTGGGTTTTGACAAGCAACAAATGAGGACGAAGGTTCCCTTTATACTCGGCTTTGCCCGAGCCTAGGAGTTGAGTTGCCTGAATATCCCCATCTATAGAGGAACATGCTGGCTACCTGCCTCTGCATAGCCGCTGGCTTGAAATATCGAAGACGGACGCAGTACGTGCCATGGGCAACCAGCAATTAAATTTGCCCTTATCTAGAAAACTCGATCTTTTTCAGAAAATTTTTAAGTCGTCCATCTTAAGAATGAGTCGGCCGATTTTAATGAAACAAAATCTATAAGTTGCTAAAAGCTGTGTCATGTCAGAGACCGTGATTTATTGAATTCAAATCCACACACAAGCAACTACGTCGAATATTTGTTATTATTCCACTAAGCAATCATTTTAACAAACGTATTCGAAGACTTAACCCCCCTGAAAGGCTGTTCTCCTTCACAGTTCTCTGAGTTGTCCCGATCAAAATCGTGCATCTTCAATCAAAAGTTCCAATTAACTAATCTTCCTGCATATTTACCCAGACAACTAATTAGTTTAAGATTTCACACGGAATGAAATTCGATCAGCAGCAGAAGCAAAGAAATCCCTCCCAGTTTCCGTATCCGCATCCGCACATCTGTTCAGTGGCAAAGAGAACTTCATAGATAGACACCTCATTAATCGCATCGTGTACTTTCAGAATACCGCACCGCACACAACCCAAGCTCAGTACAAAAAAGGATAACGGAAGGCATTGACGCATCATGAAAATATTATTACCACTTCAAGGTACAACCAACCGGCAGAGGCACACACTACCATCACAGGATATCACGTTTTCCGCATCCACATCGTATGAGAAAATAATTCATTTGTATCCTTGAGGTGTCTGACTCGCAGTCTCACCTTTATTTTAATTCGTCAAGACGCGTAAAACCTTAATAACAGATTTTTGTCAGGCGACGACAACACCGAGACTCCATCGATTCCGTCCACCTGCACAGCAGGCACATCCTCATAATTCTTCCTTGTGTCGTGTCGACAAGGAGAAATAATTTTTTTTCTGTGTTTTCTTTCTTTTGTGTCATACGACACGGAAGATCTAACTCAATATTGAGTTCGAGTTCGTAATGAGATAAGTCCGTGCAGACACGTGGGTGTGGGCGGCGAAGGCGCTTCGACTAGCCAATGGCACATTGGAAACAAACACTTGCATAGGGTCAGAAGCACCCAACTGACGGAAGGATTAATTTTTATAATTAGCGAACAAAAAAAGAAGAAGAAGCGATTCTCGAAGAATGCCAACGATATCCGTCTCCATCCAGCTGAGACGTATGCACGCTTATGCGTTTTCTGGAATCCTCTAAGAAACAGCAAATGGGATAACAAGAAAAAAGAAAATGTGAGCAAACTCAGTATGAAGTGCTTCATGGAGGAAAAAAATAGATTTAAACTTTAAGTTTACCCTTAGTTGCGGTTATTATTCAACAAAGAAGTTTGCGGTTGCAGTGGTAGTGGCAGTTGCAGTGGCTGTACCGTTCCTAAGAACTGCCAAGGAATTAGTAATGAAAAATGAACTCGGGGTAAACTTTAAACGTGCGGTTACGATGAAACTCCATCATCGTGTCTTTTACGTACACTTTGCGGTTGTTGTTTGCTTACGTGTACTTACGCTTCGGTTGGCTGGTGGTTTGTTAAACTTTATCCGCCGTGATGGAGGGCCAACTGGGTGGCGATATGATCAAATTGCATGCATGGCAAGGTTCAATTGTGGAAACACACTTTTCCGCGACTTTTTGGAGTCATCGCTTGTGCGTAGACGGTTACGATATGTTACATGTGGAATTGTAATGGGAACTTTTGCTTCCGAGTGCCAAAAGTTCTGTGGATCTGTCGATGTTGTGGACTTTGACCGTCCCCAAAATTTGTCTCCTTATGATTAACCACGGTTTGGTGTTGCGATTTTCAAGCCTTTAAGTGACGTGGTTTGGGGCCTTTTTAAAAGGTTATTTTAACTGCCGAACTCCACTATGTCTTTGGACTTGTTTTGCAAAAATAAAAGCCTCAAGAAAGTTCAATGCTTTGCTTAAAAAATGGCCCATCCAGTCGCCAGACTTATAGGGCTATTCTGGCTAGATATTGTTAGGCGGTAGACAAGCTGATTTTAATGGCCAGCTATAGCTTTGGAGTAGCGATGAACTTTTTCCACCTCGGCTCCGAAATTAATTCCGAAAATGACACTGCATAGATCAAGCGAAGGCTTACACTTGCCACTTAATTTGGCCTTATTCATTAGCAATGCATTAGCAAAGCCTTCTTAGAAAAGACTAAGAAAACTCTATGAAGATCGCCTTGGTCGGTTAGAATGCAAAATTATGCGAGTGGTTCTCAGTGGTAAAAAAATATGGCTTTCTATTTGTTTATACATTAGGCTACTTTCTTTTATACATATGTCGAAGGCAATAGACAGCTTGTCCTCTGGATCGATGCTATGATCAAGAATAGGGATCTTTGTGCGAAGAGGAATTGAGGTTAAAATGTCGGGTGTGGGAAATTACATAACAAAAATTGAAGCAGTCAAAAATTACAAATTTTATATACTATAACTTGATTTGTTTTCTTTTTATACTTCATTTCGGCAGTATAAAAGGACAGCCGAAATGCTGATTAATCAAAACTCCTTCGACAAGCGACTCGGTAGGATCTTCGAATACTCTAAGACCATTTTCCTAGGATGTTCGTTGTAATTACTGTTGCACTGCGATTGATGGTTTGGTGGACAGACAAGGACTCTTCCTCAGTCTTCCTAAACAATATCAATTACAATGTCTTTTATTTTCCTCCCATTAGAAAATATAAGGCTACAAGAAAAATTTAGCAAATGGGGATTAAAATTAAAAAAAAAAATATCCATCTCTCCATCAAAAGCGCGCGCTTTTTAAAATTTTCCAAACCTTTTTCCATTGTTTGCAGAATTTTGAAAACAGAATTTTGTAAAAAAAATTTTGACCCATTCAGAATTTTGACCCCAACCAGTGTTCAACAAAGTCAATGGATTTTAGATAGAATGACCGCCACAAGGAATCAATTGTCAAATGTCAAATCCTTCCGTTTATACAAATCCACGTAATACCACCAGGAAGGGCAAATATTTCCCTTTGCCCTCACACCACACCGAGACTCGGTTCGATTTCAATCGACTCTTAATTGCATTCAGCTTGCATTCCGCACTATAGAGTGCACTCCTCGGGGACATCAACTGTCATAGCTAATAAGAATGGTTCCCCTCACAAAGAGTGCATCTTTCCAACAGTCCCCACCTTCCGATTGCTGCGATGTCACTTGGATCCTTTCTGACTTGACAATATGTCACTAGGTTTCCCATTATAATCCCACAGTAAGTTCACGGCTCACCCCCAATTCACGAAATCAAATCGCAATTAAAATTAGTTTCATCCAACTTCCGCCCTTACATTCTCAACCCGAGGACATCTACCATCTGCCGGCTTGCCATGCGAACTCTTTAATCCGCATCGCAGCGGAGCTCTTTCCAGGCCCCCACCCTCCGGGCAGGGTGACTCCCTATTGCATATCCTTTTCGTTATCGTGACGACAATCGCATTTCGCGTTCCGAGATATAATGGTTTACCTACTTGCAGCCGAGGTATAGAAGGAGAGATTGTGCACAGGTTCTTAAATTTAATTAAGTGGAAGCATGAAGTCCTTTGCATTATTCATCCTTTTCCCCCCGCTGCACCACAATAACAAAGCCAACGATTGACGGGAATACCTTGAAGATGCACTGACAGAATATCGCACAATTGGTTTGTGTGAGGATATTATGTTCGCATTGTTGAACAGGAGGTTGCGGATACAGGGACGAAATATTGTGTGCTGTAAACACTTTGAGTGCCTCTGAAAGGCAGTACATTTAGAAGGATATCCTGTGATACTGTGTCTGTTGTCGAGGAGCCTACAACAATATTGAATTATTTTGAACGTCCTTTCATCCTTCAGCCGATAAATCACATTTTCAAATGAAATTTGTACACGCAAGGGTAGAGTCCCACCATCTCAAAGCGATGCTACTCACACAGTAAAATAAAAAGCTTGCTGCGCTATCAACTTTCGCCATCGCAAGAACGAGCTCAAAAACGAAAGTCGACCTTATCGGGGCGATGCAAATGTCCAACACGCGCCATTAATAGAAAAACCATAACCGACCAACTAATAAATACTTTCACACCATGTCGCATATAATTGCGGCGATAAAATGCGAAATGGTTCCGCTGCAACACGCCACCACCACCACCGTCCGGAATAGGTGACAACATTCAAAATTTATTCGCAATTATAAACGCATAAACTTCTGAATGACCATCGTTTGACATCGAACGCGTCCGACTTTCATCTTCCTGCCTGCCTAATAAACTTTCCAAAGTTATTTGATTGCCATCAAATGTTTAAAATTACCAGACATAATTTATTCCGTGTTTTTTCCCCCACTCCATCCAGCCAGCACCTCATTATGCCATAAAAAGAGCGAATAAAAAAAAAAATCAAGGACCCTTCACCGTTCTGTTGAAGTTTTGTAAATGTTTTACGACATGTATACCTCCACCCAACTAAGTCAAAATATTATATTCACGTCGTCAAGGAATCGCTTAAGAATCATCATCAGCACGGTGCGGTGGAAGAACTCGACACACAGATGGGGTAGCTTCCAGACAGAAAAGATGTACATATTGTACAAGTGGAGGGAGGGTGCGAGAATGAAATTCCCAACTTTGGTTCCTTTGCCGCGGAATAGTGCTCGCGCAGTTTTATCTAAATTGCTTTTCACAATGACTACTTCCATTCGCGGAACCTCCCGTCCGCTGTACATACACACGAGAAGGATATGACAATGTCCTCTGTCAGAGGCATGGCACTCAGTGCTCTGCTCGTCATGTTTTATTAGATTTCAGCGCGCTCAAGAATTCTCCTCTCCTCTGCACTACGGATCGTCACTGTGTGTAGGTTGGGCTGCGGGTGGGCATGACAACTTGTTAATTCGTTGAAACATGTGTTTTTCCGTTCTGTTTTTCTCTCTGCCTCTGATGCAACTCAACGACATCATGTCACAGGAAACCATCTTGGAAGAAAGTTAAACTCACAACAAAAAATAAAAAAAATTGGTTTATCAACGATGTGCTGGCGGTGGCTGTATGTGTATAGTCGTACTTTAAATATTCCTTCCAGCCATTTGCTGTAATATGTCCTGCTCAAGCGGGAGTGTGTTACAGTCAGGACTATTTGGGACTTTGTGACAGGGTTTTTGGTATTTTTTGTTGGCGGTTTGTGGAAAATTAGTCACCCATCTGGATGTGATTCATATTGCAGTTGCAGCGGTGAGGAGCAGCTGCTACATTTGAAGGGACACACGAGAGTAATGTGCCAAATAAATAGGGTTGTAGTTCAGGAATCCACCCAATTCGAGGATGAACGAGGGAACGAAAATCTGAACACTTCAATTTGTTACCAAAATTGAAAAAAGCAACCATACGCAGTAAAAAGTCACCAAAATGCTTTTGTCAAAATCAAACAAAGAAAATGAGTGCATTCAGTCGTTTTGCATGGGTAATGCAGTGCAGTGCATTTAGTGAAACACATTTATTTCCTGACTCTTATGTTTAAATTACTCTGTGTTTTTTTACGTTCGCAGAGTGCCTAAAATTTGAATTTTTCTGCGGATATTATAACAAAAGGATATTAAGGGTATTCACTTAAATGCGTAAAAGCCTCATAAACTGCGTAAACTGCAAAAATTTACCACCTCGTAAATGAACTGTCAGATTTTGTATGGAGAATAGTTTACGCAGATCTCATAATTTTCCGCGACGATCTAGGCTCGGAAATCAACAGCGGAAAGTTGCGCAAATCACAAATGTCAAACTTCGACAGACAGTCGGCTGTTGTTTGTTTGTTTTCAGAAACTTTTTAAGGAAGATGATAAGAATTTAAGTAAAAAAATAATTTTGAGTGAAAATGTTTATGGTTTGCAGCAAAACGAAAAAAAAATTCAAACGCACCGACTTGACAGTCGATTTACGCGATTTACGCAGTGATATTTCCGAGGGGCGTTCACTTAAAGCACAGCAGATATTTATGAATGTTCCAGCTGCATAAAATTATGAGATTAAGTGAATACCCTTATTATAACAAAAAAACGAATAAAATTAAATTTAAAAAGCCCTAAATTTCCCCCTAAACAATTACCGAATGTCAACAAAAAAAACTCCTAAATCTGGGAGGAAAACCTTCAAACTGGCAACCCTGGCAATAGCCCACTGTAGAGTTATGTGGAGTAAGTGCCCTTTCCGGCACTTGGACCTCTAATGCTCAGCTTCCTTAAATTATGGAGCAAGTTTGAATATGCATCAAACCTTCACCGAGAAAAGCAGATCAGAACACAGAAAATCACATCAAAAACCGTTCAGAGTGAAAAGATATTTTGCGCCTTTTAGCCAGCTAACGAGAACAGGAGATGTTTAATTCTTTTTAATAAATTAGAGGACTATCTCTGGTGGAGATGTTTGGAAGTTTTTCAGGTATCTCTAAAGAAAAGTGTCGCTGGCGTTGTTTTCGTTTGTCAGAAACACTGGATATTTTTATTTGGTTGAAAAGAATTACCTGCCAGTGAAGAGTTGCCAGTGTAGAGTTGGGCAGGACTTTTAATTTATTTCGCTAAGGCAGCAGCCAAGCAGCGAGTGACTATCGACAGAGCAACGCCGCTGTGCCCATAACAAAATCGATGATCGCACAGAGCTTAGGGTGCAGCCACACAGCGAGCGACAAGCGACAGAGCGAACGTCGCTTCACCGCTCTGTCACTTATCGCTCACTGCGTGGCAGCTCCTTTACCTTCAAAAGATTTCATAAAACTTCATATGTTTATTTTTTTTTTTCGTTGCTCAGTCGCTTGTCGATTAATCGCTCGCTGCGTGGCCGAAGCCTAAATGCACTCAAGTCCTGGCACTACCAAAATCTTAGCTGGGAATATATTTTCTGAGGTCTTAATATCAAGCAACTATAATCGACAATTGGTAGGTTGAAAGACTGCAGGAATTTCTTAAAAATATGCTTGGGTAAAATGGGAACTGAGCTGTAATTGCCACTGAAAACCCTGGGACGCATGATTCATTTGTCAAGAGCAGAAGCAATGATTCCAAAAATGACTCTTAGGTTAGTGAATACATAAAGAGGTCGATAGTTCCTTGACTTCTAACATCTATTGGTTTGCGTGACCCCGAGTTCGATCGCCTGAATTGAGAAGCCTTCTCAGGACAGTCAGACAGACAATTGACAGTGCTGCCGCAGTAAAAATAACTTTAATGTGAAACATGTGTGTTTTCCTGGGGATTGAACATGAAACCCTTCACCCAGTAGTCCATCATACTTACCACTGAGTCACGTGTGGACTAAATCTTCCCACTTATTACCAAAAAAAAAAAACGAACAGCTTACTTACAGTCATTCACAAGTAATAAACTCTTTGAGTTTGTAACGAATTTACATATTCCACTGCTGGAATATAACAGAAGCATGAGTGGACCATATGGGCTACCTTGAGGGACACCCGAATACAATTTTGCTATTTTTGGACAAAGAATCATCCAACAGTTCTGTTTGTTTTCTTCCAGATAGATCCAAAGAAGAACCAGTTCTTTGCAACTCAAATAAATTAGTAACAATTAAATTTTTTGGGAAAAGAACCGATTAGCAAAAATGTTGCTACAGTGAATTTGCTTTTATCACAAATATTTTCTTTTTCCTAAATAACAGTCTTGAATTGTTTCGATAATTTTTCGGTTTATATCGATGGTATAAGTGGAGAAGCTTCGACAACGAGATTTAAGAGCTGTACATCGACGTTGGTCAAATGGCTGGAAATGTTATAGCTAAGATGGGTACCTAATGTGGAGCGTCTGGATAAAGACGCTGATCGCCATCCTGACGATACTTTGAAGGAGTTGCTCCTCTCCTTGTACCGCTGGGCCCCTAAATGTCATTAGGTCATTTCGTTGCCTAAATTACGGATAAGTTCGGATAAAAAAGGTTCAAATGGCTTAAAGCGTTCCATATTCATCATTCAGCCGTCATTAGTCCATAAGTCCAGAAGACGAAAAGAAATCTTTTGCTGAAAGTACCATCAGCTACATAAGGAAAGTAGAAACTCTAATAGCCTAAAGAAATATTTCCGATCCTATGGCACAGTAGATCCTCTCAGAAAGACCTAATTTTTTTATCCTTTTTCCCATAAAGAGCAGTCTTCTGAAAAATCTAAAAAGAGTTAACAAAAGACATGCACACTTTTTGAAAATCAATATGCTGACTCCACCCGGTGCGCCTTCCACATTTTGATTCCTTAAACAAGAAACCACGCAGGATCTACAGAAATCACAGCAAAACCCCCAACATTATTGGGCAGTAATAAAACCGCCACAACTCACCTTGACCCCTCGTTGAACTGCTTTAAAATCTAATTTCGATGCAGGCATAAATAACCTCCAAGCAAAAACCACCTCCGAAAAGCGAACATACGCCACCCACCCATATCCGGAATGATTGAAAAGATGCCTACGTCAAAGGCAAAATAAATAAGCCAACTTCCATTCTGCACACCACCGAATGAGCATCAATTTCGATAATCGACCGCAAAAAATAACCTGGTCCCCTGTTATCTGCAATATACAAGCTTATCCTCAGCAAATCCTTCCCCCTCCTACCCGCACACTTTCGAATGAGTTAGTCGTTCTGCAAAGGCTGGCTGAAGCCAACCAACCAACAAACCTACCCCGTCACATAGATAAACAACCAAATCAACCTCCATTCCAACCGTGTACACTCTATTACACCGAAGAATAGGACACACGAAGCCACAGAAAAGGTTTAAAAAAGTTAATTTATTCCAAGACCACCCCTGAGAGCCTGCCACCCTTCCGCGGTAGATGTATAAATTCATTTTAACTTAACAATTCTCATTTTATCCACCTCATAATAGCGTTGAAAATGATGTGCCTCTCCGACTCCTCGCCCAGCTGCTGCGAGGTTCGATCTTTTGTGCACTGGCAGCGGCAGTGGCGGCGTCGCTCCACAGCAAGGGCACAAGCGCGCCACACTTGGATACACTTGAGGAAATTTATTGCGTATCCTGATAGGAATTTATACATTCAAAAGAGAGCAGCAGCTATACGCCGCCAGTTAACGACGACTCATTCTGCTGTGGAGTGTTTGGGTCTTTTGGTTCTCTCTTTCGGATGCGAAGGCGGCCTGAAATAGAGCATCGCTCGTTTATAGACACCGCCATTGAGTCCTGTGGGCTGCTGGGTAACCGCAAATGGATTTCGAAGGATGGCTACAGGAGTCAAATCCGTTATTAGGCATAAACAAATACATTGGTTAGGAAATTGGTTTTTCCAACGATACTGTTGTTGATGATGGAGGTGGATGGATCCCGTAGCCGGTCCTCCGCCAGCCCATATGGGCCGCAATAAATTCGAAATTTGTTTCTGTGCGTATTCTCGGGGATAGCACCAGAATTTGTTGCCAGGGAATAAACACACGTTTATTGGATTCTGATTACGATCATCGAATAGGTTATGGTCTATCGGTGAATTTATGAGGTGTGAAGTTAGATTTTTCATTAGCCACCCTTGGGTGGGAAGCGGTGTTTTCCGTTTTTTCTTGTTTATCCAACCAACCAACACAATGCGATTGTGTTGTTGGTTTCGATTGTACACGCAATACTGCTGAGACAGAGGAACGTTTTGATTTATGAACTGTTATGTCGACACACACTATCAGTGCCTGTGGAAGTGTAAAGGATGACTCTGGATAAATAATTGTTACTCTGCCGATAGGCTTTGTGCCACAGTGAGTGCGTCGTTGGGCATGCAAGGACAGGCGGGAATAAAAGGACTACTTCCTGTGCTGTGACTGTGATAAGCGAACTAGAGCACTGGTTGGAGTTTTTCGGTAGTGAGTGCCAGCATCTGCTGAATCATTGGAAGAAGCGTATGGTCATTGACAAAGAATGTGCTAAAGGCGCCTTTGTGCATGAATGTAACCGACGGGTAGACACAACCCTCTAGTTGAATTAAACTGTCGAAAATATGGTTAAAGTCTCATCGGGAAATGGATAAAATTCGAGGACCGAGGACCAAGGACCGAGGACCGACTTGAATATATTTTTTCTTAGTGCGGGAATCGGAATAGCTCTTTTAGAGTAAAAAACTGAACCATAGTTAGTTCAGCTTCAATTGTGATATATTTGAAACCCAAGCAGCCAACGTTTGAATTTGTTTCCATAAAATTGCATGAGGGCGTTGAGAGGCGTATGTCAGAAGGGACGTATGTTGGACAGCTTGAATGAAGCGATAGAACAAGAATTCGTAAGGCAGGTTGGGCCTTACAAGTCCTCATCTATGTATCATAAAATAAAGTGCACGACTGGGTCGAATATAACTTTCTCCTTTGTCAATATTTTTGGTGCAAATTGGGAGTTGCCTGATTGTGTAGATTTCAAGTTGTTGGATTTATTTTTAGGGTGCATATTAAATATATGGCCCAATTTGAATATCAACCTGACGACGATAAAAGTCCTCTCACAAAATTTCACTTGCCTATGTCGATTTGTTTCGACGCTATCATGTTTTCAACAGACAGAGAGACACATGGGCCTAATATTGATTTTGTATGGGAGGTACCAGAACTACTTGACCGACATAGCCCAATTTGAATGTCAACCTGACTACAATAAAAATAAGTCCTCTCACAAAACTTCGTGGGCGATCACTATAATTGTTCCAAAAATATACCGTAGAAATGTGAACACAGATCAAGATTGGGGTAGTCATTTTTGAGAAATATTTAAGAAATCGATTTGTTCGAATTTTTGGAGAAAAACTTACCTTATTTAGAATACTTATTTTATCCTTAAAATGTATTTTGGTCAAAATCGTTAGAGCGTTTTTTGTAAAATTTGGCAGACAAAGGAGTACCAAGTTTAGTTTGAAAAATACTATTGCTCAACTTTTTAGCTGAAAACCGTGTGCAAGTCATTGTTCATTACTTGGTTTTTAAAGTTTTATCGAAATCGAAAATGGCGTTTTCGAGATATGAACAGTTTTTAAAACTTTTGCGTTTTCGGTTACTCGAATTGAAAGTTAAGAACGCCATAATTTTGAGAACATAAATTTTACTCTAAGTCTGCATTTTGGTCAAAATCGTTACTGCCGTTTTCAGGTAAACTAAAAAAAACTAAATATTTCAAAAATCACTTTTTCAAAAATCCATTCTACGATAATATTGAGAAAAACTGAGTTTGTCATTAATGTAGAAATGACCGTATTACATTAGAAATAAAATTTCGTTACAGTCGTATGGAACGTTTCCGAGATATGTCGAAATTTCAAAAGTAACGTTTTTCCGATTTTTAGTAGAAAACTGAGTATGCAGTCATGTTAACCTCACCCACTTAGGCTTAAATAACAATTTTAGTTGAAATCGTTACAGCCGTTTTCGAACAAATCAAACTGGTATGAAAATGGGAAGTACCTGCAATTAATGTTGAGGTTACCGTGCAAAAAAAAAATCGGCCCGAACTGTAACTGAAGTTTGAACGAAAGCCATGCAGCCGTTTAGGCTGTAGGCGTATGTACAGACAGACAGACAGACGGACAGAATTTCGTGATCCACTTTTTAGAGTTCCTCTATCATCGTAATGTCAGAATTGCTTAATATCTCGTGTTCGAAAATTTATACAAAAACTTTCCCTTTCTCTTGCTACATATGTTGAAAAGTTTAAAATATGCTAGGAATTTTGTAGTAAAATAGATGTGCCACTGGGTAGGATCTTGCAAGGCTATGAACTTCCATAGAACGAGAAGAGGTACAGCTACGAACTTGTCTTATTGCATCAGAACTACGCGCTGTTTATTTAGGTATTAAACTTGCTAGAACGATGTTCATGCTGCATCTTTAAGTAAAGAGCGTACCGATTTATGTAAACTGCTTGTATATTTCCAGCCAAAGGTTGTTTAAAAATAAGATTGACGTAAATTATGAGTAGGAAAGGACCGTCAGGTGAAGTGGTTAGAGGCTTACCTAAGCTGGTTTAAATTTTCATTTTCATTTTTGCTCCTTAGACAGAACTAATACATAATACCATGGAAGCCTTAATGATGCAATAAAAAAAACCCTTCTGTCACCATACGCTTGGGCTATTTCTAAAAAAAAACAGTCCGCTTCAAGGTCGCTTATCGTAAAACCTTTTGTGTCGAAAGAAACAATTTTCAATGGAGGATTTCTCAGCAGGCAAGCTGAATCTAAAAACTTTTGAACTGAGAAAGTTTTTCTTGGAAAGGTATTTCAAAGCCCACTTTAGAAAATTTTTAAATATTTTCGAAATAGAAGGCAGCACCCCTCTATTATAATTTTCTTTCACTCTCCTGTCCAAATTGAAAAAAATATTTTTTTCAGAATATCTATCATACATATAAATTGTATAAATTGTGTTTCTGTCTGTTTGCATGTTGTGTTGGCGAGGGTTAGCGCACTGCGACCTTGTGGTCTATTGTGCCCCTGCTTGTACCTTGGATTGGTGTTCATGCCTTTTTACAGAGCCCCATCGCATTAGAGTTCCATTAACAACCTTGTTTGAGGGTCTATGCTCTATCTTAACCTCGGCTAGTATGTCAAATTTACAGCACTTCTTCCAATAAAGTTTGTTCTATGAAGAATCTAAGAATGAGTAACGGGTCCATGGTTTGCATATCCATATCTGGTATTTGGCCCACATTTTTATATTTATAAATGATAAGTTTATAAAAGAGTTCGGCAAAAATTATATTCGCCTGTTAAACAGAAACACATCTTTAAGAAATTAATTTAAAGTACAGAATGACATCTGGGGTTTCAGCGCTCTTATCGGAGAATCTGCAGAGACCTTTTTCTGCTAGGCCTATTTTCCTCTTCGAAGGCCTTTCATTGATTTTAGACTTTGATGAGTTATTGTGCTCATTCCCGCAAAGGTTTATTAACTTGTTGTGGTGGTATTCAACAAAGGAAGGGGTGTGACACCTTTTCTACCAAAAATAAAATAAAAAAACAATCAATACGCCATTTTTCGACACTCTAGGATTTAGGGCCGTTTGTTCATACGACTCTAACGGCCATATTATTCACTCCGGGTGTAACTCACGTTTAAGTTTATTTTACACCCGATCATTAATCCACATTTTTTAAACCCGATAATTCAAACCTGCGTCCATATTATTCACTGAAAAACACGCATTAAACCCGCTGGATTTAAATGCGGATTTAAAACACTTTAACCCGTTTTTAATCCGTTTTAAACCCACGTAATGTCAAAATTCACAAATAATGGAAGTGTGTTTTGTTATTTGACACTTGGAAATTGATTTAATTTGTAGTGTGCCTATTTTAGTTTTTAGTGCATTAGTAGAATCATGGAATATATGTAGCCTTCAGAAAGGGACATTCTTCAGTCGGGTATATTACCGAAAATCCACCACATCAAAATCGAGGACGACTTTGATTTACTATCAACTCTCCATTTCATGAATGAAATCCATTTTTTTTAACTCTTTGCTCCTTTTTGTTACCTATTTCACTTTTCTTCTTTTCTTATTTCTCGCGTCCTGCGACAAATAAAATGTCAAATTAAGCTTTAACCCGAGTTAAAGAACTTAAACTGGTTTCCGGAGTGCGTTTAAATCCAATCGGATTAAACGCTGTCAAGTTTAAAAAAATGGGTTTATGATCGGGTTAAACGACTGAATATTATGGACTTGGGTTTAAGTTTTGGGTTAAACTCACTTAACACCGGGTGTAACGTTTAACCCGGATTAAAGGTAGTGAATAATATGGCCGTTAATGATTAAAGTTCTACTTAAATACTTATGGGCTACTTTTTCCAAGTCATAAACTGTCACATAAAAGTTTATGTGGAACTTAATTCGCTATGAGTCGTATCAGCAAACGGCCCTTAATATTGTAAAATTTAGAGCTTGATATAAATATCTTTACAGCTTTTGCCCGGGCTTTATTGGACTAGGGGTGGTAGCTTTTACACAACAAAAAATGTAAAATAATTTGTTTGGCCAGTAATATTGGTGGTCTCTGGAAAATTAAATTGAATTCAACACTCAGCCTTTCACAAACTCATAAGCGTTATCATTGCATTGCTGAAGTTTTTGAGAAGACGAAAAACTGGAGGGGAAAACTCAAAACCATTCAAATACGAACTGCTTGGAACACTGTAAACTGATTTAAATCTTGAAAACTTCATGCTTTTGTCTGTCTACCTGAATAATCTTCTGATTTATTCGAGTATGTGTTCCTTTAATTGTTTCCTAAGACTACAAGAAGCTAGTAGTGCCACGCCTACTTTTCGAGAGCTAGTTGTTAATTGATACAAAAATGACATCAGATTAGCTACTTCAAGAAGCTAACTCTTCCGAAAAAAAGTGTGAAGCTATTTAATCAGTTATTTTCCGTCTTCGTCCAGAAACTGAGCTGCAGTGCAAAATCTAAAATTAAAAAAAATAAGAGCCAACTAATATTTCCTTTCATGCACTCTATTCTATTAGACAGCACTTTCATCCCCAAATCTGACCACACATTTCCAACCTCTATCCATACGCATGGCGATTATCTCCCCATTAATAGCATCGATAATGTTTGAAAGAACTTTTCTCGCTCCTGCTTAATGTGAAACTCTGTACCCAATTCACATCCACCGGCTCACCTCATTTCTAGTCTGCACCATCAAAGCAGGAAGACGTATTATACATATATCTGGAAAGCCTCAGCATCACTATTGTAATGGCAAAAGTTTTTAATTACTAATTAAACTTTCGTCGTTGCACTCGAACGAACTGAAAATGTGTCCTTTATGTTCGCCGGAGATAAGCGTACCGCCAATGGGTATATTATACTCAGAACCGTACATATCCTTACAAATACGTTCTCCGGTTTCTGGAATTTTTTTCCATCCCTCTGTTGCTTGGTTTTTTCTTCTCTTTCATTATTTTATTAATAATTCAAGAAAACAAAACGTTGATGATGATAGCGCAACTCCATTGTGTTGCTCCATCGATGTTTGCTGAAAACTTTGATACGATTCGACAGCAAAAGGACGCTTCTGCCGGCATCAACAGCGAAAACGAACAGATTCGGTTGGAGGCAAATCCCGTCAAGTGGAAAATTTAGCTCTGATCTCGTAAGCCTATTAAGAGTTATTTTACGGATACGCGCATCACAGACGAAGCCCGCTGACAATGCGAAATTATTCGCTTTAAGTCCAAATGCGCATCATCCCCACCAGGAGGTCGTCACATAAATAATATAACAAAAGGAGGAAACTTTAATCTGCAAAGTGTCAGCTATTACGGCGATGCAAGTGAGAACAATACGGAAACAAAAGTACTTCCATATAAAGGAACTGTAACAACAAAGGCTGCGTTGCAATTTACCAATGAAGGGTCATGCATATTGCAGGGAAAGAGTGCCTGCTTACTTTGGTGATCCTTTTGTTGGAAAATTATCATTTTTCCACAGGACAGGTGGTGGGGCGCCAGAAAATGGATTCATTCATCAAATAAATTGAATTTCTTCGATATTAATAATGGAGATGCGGTCCTGATTTGCATTGGACACCAGCTTTTACTTGAGTGGATGTCTTGAATGGTATCAGTTGAGTGCGTTTCGTGACTTTTAAGGCCTGGCGGCGATCACTTTGGGAATAAGTAATCAAAAGTCAGTGGCTTATATTAATATTTGTTCATAAAAATGGATGAATGTGTAAAATGGAGAAGTTCTACAAAGACTGTGGCGTATACGCAACATTTTTTCAGCAATTAGCAATACCGCTGCAGAATCAAATTAGGTCTCCATGTTGAGCTGTCTTTGACTTCTCCTTAAAGTCAGGTGCACAATTTTCGAATTTCAAAGACGCATTGTGGCGCACACAGGAAAAGAAGGACGGAAACAAACGTGAAGTACTGCATTTTGTTGTATCACTTGAACGGTAGTTTCCCAACTACTTAAGGACAATCTGAAGGTGGTGCATTGCGAAAAGGAAATTAATTAACCAGGATTTATAAAGAAGCCACTAATCGACTTGACGTGGATTCTCCCTTCGTAGGAGAAACCTCATGTTTGGCGGCGTGCACAAAAAAGGGCTCCAACCCTTGGTGGACTGTGTGGTTTGTTGTTTTTGCATCCATAAATAGAAACACTGTCTATGCCTGTACGTATGTATTTGCCAGGAATATTATCCTCGTGCACCTCCCTTGAATAAAAACCACAAATTCCGTCGTCCCCTTTATTGGCAATTCCACAACGCGTCAAGTCGCTGTCATCTGTCTGATGCCAGGAAACACACGAATATAGAAGCCAACTGCGAGCCGTTGCACATACGCAAGACAAGGAGGGAATGCCATAATAAAATGTCGTTCGCTGCATGCAGAGAACTAAAAATAAAATTCCCCTCTAAAGCTGAACACAACAGAAGCATTACCAGGAGCAGCATCCATCCAGATCCAGCTAAACAATGCTTAGCATATGGAGCTTCTGAGATTCTTTTCCAAAAGAATTCCTCTGCAACATTCCCAAGCAGACGACAACGCTTTTGCCGCCTTCTCCATCATCATTCTCATTATCCTTCTTGCATGAAGTATATGTCGTAGTAATCACAATGTTCAATATGTTTGTTTCAAGTTATATTGTAGCACAAGACAAGAAAGCTCCAACTTCTGTACAAAGTGTTACCCCGACCCGGTTGGAAACTTTCCACATGCATACTGCCAGCGAGTAAGCGAATTGTCGTTGTCCTTTCAATGATGTTTGGACCAAAACATCCTTTGTCATTACCCATTTTTCTCATTTCGCAAATTCCACACACCCAGTGTGAAATGTGAACCACTTGCATGGGAGACGAGTAACATTGTCTGAAGGGAGGCTGAACGTCTAGAACACTGGAAGTTGTTGTTGAATTTCCTTCTGAGTGTGCAAGTGCCTAAGAGAGCGTTGTAACTTTCGGTAGAATAAATGTGTAAGCTAGTGGAGCCAAATAAATGTCAATGACCAGCGTTTGTGTGTGGAAATAAAGCAAAATTTGTTTACAAGAAAAGTCGTAGAATTATTTCGGTTCGAGGATGTTTTTGTTGAGGGGCGAATTCTCCTTTAAATAATCGATTTGAGTTTCAACATGGCGTTTTAAATGTAGCAGTACCAATCTTCCGTGTGGGCTTTAAACTTGAAATAATTGAAACTGAATAAAGGATGTTTTTGGTTCCCTTAGTTAGTGCAGAGAAGTTGAGATGTAGAGATTTTTTTTGAGCTCCTGCCCTGGGGCAAAAATACATAATTAGGCATGCAAAATATGAATACGGATTTTCTAAACTAGAGTTCTTCCAGTGGTGGAAATTCTACCATTATAGTGACAAAATATTCGCAGCATTGTAGGAGAACATAATTATTTTTAACGCAGTGAAAGTGGTTCCTAACTATTTGCCTTCGCTTATTTAGATATACGATTTAACGCCGCACCGCTCAGTGACACTCATGTGGCTTTTGTTGTAGACATTTGAAGGTTAAGGGCAAACCAGTTTGAATCGCTGAGTTAGCACATAATATCCCTTACGTTTGCCGTCTATTTTTGTTGCTTCAATTTTTCAAAATTTGGTAACCATTTTTCCACGGAAGAGCCGTGTCAACATTCCGAAGGAGCAGTAGTGCTGAACCAACTTTCAGTCTGTCAATATGTGCGTTGCAGTCATTCCAGTAAGCTCCAATAGATAAGTTCTTCTGGATAGTTACCAAATTGATCCTTTGCTGTACCTGGACTAATAAAGTTTTGTTTTATAACTGCAAATTCTCTAAAATTCTCGATTGAACCTCATTTTTAATTCACATGCATGATAAGCAGCGTCATCTTGCGACGAGTAAGAGGAACGTATAGGTAGAAAACACCTTTCAGGTTATAAAAAATCGCAACAACACTTGGACCGAAATGACCATACCATAAAGATTCATAAGCCCAGTTCTTTGGGACTTTTCGACGATGACTCCTGTCGACTCTGCGGAGAAGAAGAGGAGACAACGGAACACATACTCTGCGAATGCCCTGCTGTGGCAAGGGGCAGAGCGATCCATATGCAAGGGGCGTTTTTAAGTCCTGCAGATATAGGAAACATGCGGGAACCAAGAAGGGTACTGAGGTTTATAAAGAGCCTCGAAAACTCCCTGGGTTAAATAATAAAGGCCAACACAATAGATCTCTTCTGGTCGCAGTGTACAGGGCCTATCACTTACAATACAATACAATAGCTTTATTCTTATTTAAAGGCCGTGTGTCAATTACGTTATCCTTGCATAATTTTTTCACAGGATCGTATTAAAAAATTTCAGCTGATTTTCAGCTGTCTAAAAATTGATCCTCCTCTGGGTTCTAAGAACAAGTAGCTGAATTATCTTATTGGCTAAAAACTTTTATTTTGTTTGGGGTTTCCTAAAGTAAATTGTTAAGTATTTTGACAACTAGTACAGTTTTTGGCGCATTTTTTTGTTCATTTTTGGTGCTGCAATGGGACAAATTTCTCAGCTATTTACGATCGATGTATTTTTATATATTTCTTGAACCAATATATTCTTCTATTCAATGGTTTGATTTTTGAGACTTCCTGGGAAGAATTTTGACCTATATTTGAGACTAATTTTAAAACATTTTTCCAAGAGTTTTCAAAGACAGTCAGTCAGTTTTTGGTTGTAATCTGTTACCGTCTATATTATTTTGATTTTTTGTTTGTTGAGAAAAGTGTTTCAAATGTTTTTTCTTTGTACCAATTTTGAAAGCAAAACGTTTTCCGACGAGAGCTGTATGACACACTTTGCATCTACATTGCCGACTAAACAGTAGATGGTCATGGTAGATTCCTCCATCGTCATTATACAGAGATGAAGGAGTATTGAAGTGGGCCGAAAATTGGCATGATTTTGGTTTAATTCATAATAATCCATTCATACTCCCTATCGATTATCATTTTTGCATATCGATTTGACTCTCCTGGGGAAAGCTTTTCCAATCAAAGTGAATTAACACAATTTTGCACCGAGCATAACCAAAGTCTGATGTTTCTCATAAAAATTGGTCACAAAAGAACGCCAAACAAAATCTCTTACACTGCAAACACCCCCGATGAGCTGAAAATTTAGAGGAAATCTTTAAATTATTTATATCCTCTAAAGCACACTCAAAGTCACACAAAATAAATTCCTTTCCCTGCCCTACATTAGCGTAATGAGATTGCTGATGCTCCCCTCATCATATATGAGCATAAAAGTTTCCATATCCAATTCAAAACGAAACGTTAAAATTAAAAGTCCTTTTGAAAGAGCCGAACGATCCCAACAACTTAACAGTGTAACAGTAGGTTTAATTTTAGAATTCATTTTCGTTTACATTTTTAAGTCCCCTTTTAATATGGCTCTCCCTCACAACGACACAAAAGGTAGAATAAAGCCAAATGCCCATAAAAAAAATACCGAAACGCCTAATTTCGTTTTTATGAGTATCTCATAAGCGTCTTTGCGCTTACAAATTGCACCACAACAGCAGCAGCTTGAATATATCTCTTCTGACTTAAGGATGTTTAAAGGCTTTTCGAGAAGCAACTTTGGATGGCTTTCATTTTATTGGGTATACAAATTTGGTTTATATTTAAATTTTCATGGAGCGAAATGTGGAGGAGCTTTTTTTTTCTAGGTCACAATATTGATTGCTGTCCTGCCCCACGGCGCAGTGAATATTTTCATCAACTGCAATTACTTCCCCGACGATGCAATGGTAGTACTCCCTGCATTATGCTGTACATTTCTGAAAAAGATGTCTTATTAGTATCATCGGGAGCAATTACGGAAGGCTTGCTTTTTTTCCCATTGAAGATTAATCAGAGAGTCAGACCACAACGAGGTTTTTGTAATGCACCTTTTACAGGAGACATCCGTTTCTTTCGATTGCAACAGATGGTGTATTAGCATTTTAAATTGCTTCTGCAAAGAAGGACACCGCGGGAAGACCTTCAGCTACTTACAATTCCAAGAAAATCTTTTTGAAGAGATAGAAAGGTAGATACACTCGTTCACAATACCAACGGTAATGAGAGAAAGTTTCAGCGGGCATAAGGAAAAAGAATACCTTCAGAATTAGTTTTGGTTTCGATAGGAAAGGACCTTTTTCTGTTCCTTGCAATTCACAACATTCAAAAGAAAATAATTACTCCCGAAATATATTGATATTATTCTTCGAATGAAGGTAAGTGATACGCTTTAAAAAATGTTTTCCTACCACTTAACGTTCTAATTTTGGCATTTTCTACACCACTGAGGCGGAGACGACATCGATCGTAATAGCATATTTTTGACACGAGTTATTTTCATCAGGAATTTTATAAAAATCCGATGGCTACTGGAATGACGAACGGACCAACAAACTTCATTTTTGAGACAGGACAAATTCAAGCGCCAACACTGATAGCTATACGCGAGAAAACTTACTTACACCAGTGATGCCAGAACACAAGATATGTTTTCTTTTTTCAAGGTTTTTTGACTCCAAAATATGTACAAGACTTTTCACCACAAATTAATCAAATTTCATGGAGGTTCTACTCACAATATATCTATTATTATGTAAATCGGTAATAAACGCGAGTTCTGCAATCACTTTAAAACATTTAAACAATTTCACATGTTTGTGGCAATTTGTGTCAGTAAACCAACAATTCATCAATCAGTTAAACGAATTAAATGAATAATTGTCCGTTCATCACTGCCGGAAGCCATTTTGTTTTATAGGAAAGCCATCGCTATACAAATATCAACAAGATGATCTTTCCCATAATTCCTTCAACGTTAACAAAATGGCCGGCCAAAATAAATGTCACGTATTTTTGCGCGTTAGGTGTGCTGTCCCTTTCACTCAGACGGCTATTTAGTATTGGGCACCCTTCGGTCATTTTGCATCTTCTGTGTTAGGTGTGTGATGTTGTAAATGCAGCATAACGATCCTCGATTGAACTCGATGCGACCAATACTTGTAACTGTAGTCAATACTTTGTCTACGTGTAGTTAAAAATACTGAAAAAAATTGTTTATTTAGGAAAAACAAGATTTTCAGATTTGTTATCTTTGAATGTCTTTTGTCACCAATCTGATGTTTGTTGATTTCGCTGAAAGGCATGTTATACAGCCACCTAGGGATGCCAGACGTCCGGCTCATTGCGGGACTGTCCCGATATAAGGCTTTTGTTCCGCAATTATACCGCAACGAAAAGTGTCCCGCAGAGTGTCCCGCACTGAACAATTTGTCCCGTAATGTCCCGCGTTTTAACTTGTCGCCCTTACTTCATTATTAAATAAAACAAATTGCAATTATTAAGATACAGAAACTAAGCGCAAGCCTTAGTTAGCCTATAACAATAACAAAGTGTCAAGTGCGCTTTAATCGAATGATGATAGTTCAGTCAGGGTCTCTGAACCAGGGTTGACAAACGTGTTACGATCGTAACCTTTAAGTTAAGTTAGTCAATATAAAATATATAATCTTAATATAAAGTGTTTATTATTATTTATTAAGTTATGGTCGTTCTTGAATTGTTTTTTATCGGAAAAATCCGAAAACTAAATTAATTTGAAAAAGTTACATAAAATGTACAAATATGAGTTACAAGACTTTTACTTAAACCAAATATCACTTATTACAACAAATAAAATTTAATCTAAAATAAAAGAAAAATTCTCACTTCAAATGCAAAAATGTCCCGCCGTCAAATTTTTCAGATCTGGCATCCCTACAGCCACCTGATAAGTCCACAGAAGGCGAATTTAGTCAAAAGATCTCATTTCAGCAGCTAATTAAAACAAAAAACAGAAACACAGACCGCCAACTTTGCTTTGATAACGAGTTCTGTCCTCGCAAGAGACTGACCCTGCAGCAGAACTCAATATAGTCTGTGAAATCCTCACGTTTTAATTGTCAAAGTGCATTAACCAGGGTCGGCATTCTGTAAGGCGAAACTATCAAACGTTTTCGTGGACACGAAGAAATTTGCGTGTGTAACAAAGGGTAAAGCATTCGTGCGCACGAAAATGTTGAGTCTGAGCCCAGGTTACGCGCACTTATTTTTTAAACTCTGGCGACTAAATTTCTCTCGCAGAACGCTGAAGTTCAGCTTGGGGCGATACAAGTATACATTCAGGTTGTCCATTGATTTTTGTAAAGGCCGAAACTTTTTTGCAACAATTTTCATCGGACATTTTTTTAAATGACAGGCTACAGCCATCTGTCAGTGGTGTGTATTCATATATTTTCCGCATAAATGATTTTCTTTTAAAAAAACGACACAAACTTCGACAAATCTGAACGAAAGCTACAACCGACAGCTGCAACTTAGCTATGGCCTGTATGTTGCAGATTAAAACATAAACGAAAAATTATTCTCGATTGCTTTTTCCTTGACATAGGAAGACAGTTAAATAGTAAGAACTTCACAAGAAATACGAAATACTTCTCAATAGACCCTCAACACAGGTTCGGTCTAATTGGTTGCGGCCGTGGTCCATGGAAATTGACAGTGCCCCCAAAAGTAAACTTATGTAAATTGAAAAAAGTGATCGACCTCGATACAAGTATTTAAGACCGTCAGATAACAGCAGATGTTTTCTTGTTCGACGTGACAGCAGGCTATTTAGCACCAAGTTCCTCTACCGTAGCATTGACATTTTCAGCAGGTCACAAATGAGTAAAAGAGTCTTTGACTTCAACCCAGACTATACGTCTACAGCTAAAATCGACTTTGCCTATAAGCGGAAGGGGTCCCAACTTGCAGTATGGAAGACAAAAACTGCCCTAAATAAGGGGACTCATGGCTTTAGCCCAACACACACGATGAATTGAGCGAATGAACCAAGACCGCTTTGAAAGCCCTTGAGCCCTTAAGCCTTCTACCAGTCAGTGAGATTAAACGGACTGGTTTCAGTTCTCCAGCCCATCCCATCGCTCTTCTTAAATAGGAGCTAAACTTACTTTTCTATGTCGTCTGTTGATGGCCAGTCAGCCAATCCGCCAGTCGCTACTATTTTAATGTACAAACTTTCCATTGTCCTTCTTTCGGTTTTTAGTTCGTTCTCAGGGCTTTTCCGAAGCTTGTAGTTACTTTGTAACGAGGGGCACATTGGGCCGGTCTAATAGGACTAAGTGAAACTGTGGCAAGTGTTTCTAGACCACCTATTCCCCTACCTACCTGCTTTTTGCAACTCCTCATTTTCTTCGTGGTTAAGAAGCTGGTACAATGCACCAACTTGGGAGTCTGTAAGATTTAAAATGTACCTTTTAAAAAATTTAAGTAAGAAAAGTAAAATTCTAACAAACAGCCTCGTCGTAGGCTTATGCGAGTATTACTCCTGGGATGATGGACAGACTTTCTAGCCTTAGTTACCCACTTCTGACTGAAAGTGCCGTCGTTGGCTCTTTAAAGTCTCATTCGCCACCAGTTTTTTTAAGGCTCAGTATTGAAGAAAAGAGCTGTTGTCGAAAAAGCTTATAATTCGAGACTCGAATGTCAAAACAGCATATAAAGAGCTAGAAACCTTTAAAGACGTCATCACCGATTAAAGTTTGAAATTTGAAAGTTAAAAAAAAAACCTTCCTTTCGTCTTTTGTCTGCTGGCTCTTTTAAAGCTGCTGAAGTATGAGCAGAAGAAAAGCTAAAGTGCCAACGATTTCAGCTAGAACAACAACAACATTAACAACCAAAAGGTTTAACAACAATGCCACAAAATTCGAGCAATTAAATCCCATGGTCAGAATAATTGAAACACCTTTTCCATGACGGTTTGCGCACAGAAATTCCCTTGTCCTTATCTAGAGTTAAGGGCACCTTCGACCAATCTCTGCAATAATTTCCAGGACAATGGATAGCCACACAAATAATACAATACCCTCGGTCAAACCCTCGTCACATAAATCTATTGATTCTATTTTTACGGCTAGGCAAACCCCACTGCAAACTACACATCAATAATGTACACGTATACACTCTTGACTCGGTCTAGACACATTGTTGTAATTGTAATAAATGTCAAGAATAATACAAATTTTTAGTATAACAATGGGCAACAACCCTCGCAACAAACTACAATGGTACAGAGAAGACATAAGCCGTATGCCATGCGAGCCCCTTGTCAGGTGACAGAGCTCCCATGATGTCCGCCCGACACGTCGCTCTGGGACATTCATTTACATATTTTTCGGTTTTAATAGTCCGCCATGAGCAAATAGCAAAATGTTACTTTAAGGACGCAAACACGTGGTAAATGCACAGAATCAACGTCTAATCACTGTATAATGGGGCAAGGAGCACAATGTTAATGGCATCGCGTCGCGTCGTTGCGGATGGCCCTGGAATTGCACTCAAAGCATAAAAGGAGCGCAAAACCCGCTTCAAAAATAACCCGAGGAGGAGGAGGATAAAGCGAGGAGGGATTTTTTTCTCCGTTGTTTTCTTGTTCGTGCTTCACCCAGAGTCCGAGGAAAAACTGTAATGATGCATTTTATTCTCATTCACTGTCAGGATTAGAGGAATTCTGACTTTTATCTCCTTTTTTCTGCTCCTCTAAGCTCAAGCATCTTGAGCTCAAATTCAAATATCACTTTTGACGAATATGGATGGACAGCTGCAGCCTAACAAGGACCCGAAGTGCTGTTCAGTTTTCATTGAGTGCGCTGCAGCAGAAAAGCTCCAATGAATACTTCTGCAGGGATATACGTTCGACTCATCGATTTTCAATTACGCCTGATGGATAATAATTAAATAAATAAATAAATAGACAAGCTTGTTTGCATGTGTTTACCGCGATGATGAGGAGAGGCGCGCCGCCGATGACGCTACTGTTGACACTCGAATGAATGTTAATTAAAATTAAAAATAAAAATAAAATAGTGTTCGCAAATATTGGCAATAGCCTTTGACGTGACAAAAATTTCAACGGAACCATTTAAGCAACACATTTTTAATTAAAAACTTGACACAAAGGCTTTTGATTTCCTGCGTAAAGTTATAATTTTAATGAGGAATGGCGGACTTTTTATGGAGCTGGACTAAAGCAGAGAGGCCAAGTTGTAGTTTTTAGTAAATTTTTCAACTTTACCTGGACATTGAATACGTCTTATTGCTGGGAGTACTCCAAACTATAACCTATAGTGCCATCGGCACGATGTTGCATAAATACCGAAGGTTTATTTTTGACTTTAATAAGCACTTGGATAGAAGGGAGTTGAGTTGCTTAAAATTCAGACTTCCGAATCGGTGTCAAGTGGCACTAGCTTGCAAGGCTGTGGATCCAAACAGCAGCTACAGAGGTTCAAAACATTAGCCAAGCTGAACAGTTACTGATCGATGTTTGATATGCAGCCAACACAGATCAAAAGTACCTATGTTCCTTCTAGGTTTAGAGATTGACTTTTAACGAGGAGAAGCTACGAACCGCCCTGAAAAAGAAATTTGACACTAGATTTAATAAAACTGGGGTAGCGACTCTGCGCTATTTATCGTAGATACGCAAAGAATCAGTCGTTTCAGTGTAGCAACTTTTTCCAAGTTGCGAGCCAAGAGGCTGGTTAAAGCTCTGATGTAGGCCACCAGCAACCCAACAAAGGTAGTACCTGGACGATGAATGTATATACCCGAAAAACATGAGAGAAAATGCACATTTCCGTGTGTGGGAGTAAGACTTATGGTCAGCAGCAGAATCCTTTCCGACGAATGGAGGAGAAGCTTACGAGGCCGAGGAGCTTCTTCAAACTCAGAGGTGATTCCTTTTTAGGGCGTATGCATCCAATCGACAACCAAGAATTGTGGGAGAAAGACTGCCCGCTACATCTTAATATGCGCCTTGCAAGATCCATCTCAAATGAGAGCCTATCCAGGGTACTCCTACAGAGGTCGTTTTTCACAAAAAAGATTGTCAAATGGCCAAGTTTTCATACTGAAGGAAGTCGAGCCAAGTTGAGACTCACTAGCTTATCATCGACTTCTACTAAACTCTCTTAACTCCTGGCCAATTTGACTCAGGTGAGCTATTCTTACCCGGAAAACAAATTCGCCAAGTGGATAGCCTGTTATAAGAGACTTCGCAAAACTGTACTAAAAGGAATACCTTATTTCTAAAAAACCGTTCAGCCAAGCCAATGATAACCAAATTAAATTCCCCTATATATTGGAATTTTTTCATTTTTAACCTTCAGCTTATATATTTTGTGGGTCACGCTCACAATATGCAATTTTGTATCTAAAATTTCGCCATTTTGAGTTCGGAAAATGTAGCTTGGACACTAAAAATGTTGATTAGTATCACGAATTGACAAACTATCTATTGGCAGCAAAGCAAATACCCAGAAATGGAATGTTGTATGGGAGCAAGCTTAATTTTTCAAGGCTGCTCCACTAAGAGCAAGTGCTTTAGAGTTTTTCGTGCCGCAAACGAAGATTTAAAAGACTTAAGACTTTAAAAGCTTTTGCTGATCGAAGATCCCTGAAATGGGTACAGAAGACTTATACAAGGTGGGCCAAAAGAAGTAGTCCGATGTCATTCTTTTTCTAAATGAAAAACTTCGATTCTGTTTTTTGATTATGTTTATTTGAACCTTTAGAATTTTATTGGTCAAGTCGAGAAGATAATATCGGCCAAATCGGCGCCGTTGTCATATTTTTTAAGGAAAAATGTGATGTGGCTAGGTAAAGGAAAACAAAAGGCCGTGAAAGAAGACCGAGAAGACTGCGAGCTGTTTTGGAGGGACAAACAACTAGCCGTCGGTTTGAACTACAAACGCGGAACTGCACCAAAATTTAAGCTTCTATGAGAGGAGTGCCAAAGGGGCTTGAGATGATGACCTGCAGGTGTGGTGATGCATCAAATAAGCTGTAGTGTCAAACCCAGATCCGACAATTGACAGCTGAGGAACGTGGACCCACATGTGCCGCTAGAAGATTCAGAAGTTGTCATTTTTTGATCGTCTTTACAACCATCAAATCGACAGCTTCAAAAATGAGCCCGAAATAAGGAGTCCCTACACGAAGTCGGCGCAGTGGCTTAGTGCTTAGTGTGTTGGGCTACTGAGCAAGGGGTCCCAGGTTCAAATCCCGAGAAAACCCAAATTTCAACTCAAGGTTTTTTCCACTGCGCCACCTCTCGCCAACATCTGACAAACATCCGAGAGTATAACTGTCATGAAGAAGCTTCTCAATTAGCCGTTTGGACTCGGCATAAAATTGTAGATCCCTTCCATTCGTCCCAAAAATGAAAAAACTCACACAAAACGAATGGTTGCGAGAAGCTTAACCGAGGCTCAATACAAGGAAATGGAACAGAAGGTCTCCACTACCTTGTCCGGCTTGGAAGGTGAATTGAAGGGTAAATTCTTCCCATTGACCGGCATGGAGAAATCCGTTCAACAGCAACTCATCGATGATCATTTCTTACCGACCTGTAGCGCCAACCATTTATTTTTTTTTTTACACGAAACCGGAAAAGATCGCCTGGCTCGAACAATTCAACGAGTAGCTTCACGAAGAGTGGGCGCATATGGAAGGCACGCATATCCATATAAAACAGTCAACAAAATATAATATCACTTTCCATTTAATGCGTTTTAATAGCATCTCAAGGACCTCCCTCACAGTTCCATTATTTTCCAATTTGAATGCCACTCGAATGTAAATCGTCCACGCCCATTGCCCAATTACAGCTGCCGCATAACGAATCCGCCAAGAGCCCTGCTGATGAGGAGTAGTAGTCGTCGTCATCATCAGCATTGAGCACATATACAGCGACCGCAAAAACTACCAGTATCAGTACGTAGCACGACCGCTGCCAGTCAACAAAACGTGCAAATACGGAATTGAATATGCTAAGTTTGACATAATTTGCAGAAATCCACTTAATTTTGTAATCTGCTTTCGACCCGGTCTCAGCTTGCTGCCAGAAGAGGCCTCCGCACCAACCAGTGCACAGTGCACAGTGCACCACACCAACGACACAGACAGACTGCATGAGTGCATTTCCGCATGTACACTGTTCAGTACCGGAGCTGCAACATAATTCTCATAATTCATGCGGCAAATATGCCGCATATGAGCGCCACCAAACGGCTTAACCCTTTAAGTAGATTTAATTTAACTGCCATCACCGTCAGCACCACCATCAGGACTGGCTGACTGAACTGGGCCATAGCCCTTGATTATCATGCTACACCCTACACACCGTCGAGGCGTCCTCATCCTCATCCTCATCGTCCCGCTCTGCCATTTCGAATGTGTGTGTGTGTATGTGTACCTCTATCAGAAGTGGGTACTCCTTGGGAAAATTTATTGCTTTCATATATCCTGGGCGGGTATGATGGGCGAACGAACGACTGTAAATCCCGTGAATGCAAACCAACGGCATTCGAATTGCAATTAAATGCACACCAAGCACCTTGTTGTGCCACTGCCACACTCACTGTACTCCCCACCATCGATCGTTTCCTCATTTCACAAAAGTGAATCCCGCATCTTGGCGCGCTCGTCGTCGTCGTCGCTCTCCGACTTGTCGTGGCACTTCGATCCCTTTGAGGGATTGATGTATATGGAGCACACCACTCTGCGGCTCCGTATATATCTATATATAGGTATATATCCGAGTCACAACTTAATCGCTTGGAAATTTCCAATTTTGTGCATTTTTCCTCAGCGGGGGGGCACAAAAAAAATAAGAAAGTAGTGACGGCTCCCGGTACAGTTGACTGACGATGGCGCAATAGCTTCATCCCAGCCGAGAGGATGTCGTATATCGCCGGCATCGATTTGTAGCTCACGACGATGTGGCTTGAACCAGTTTCGTCTCGTTTGTCATCGTTGTCATCATCATTTCTAGATGTCAGAGAGCATAGTTGAGAGAGAAACGAAACGAGCGCGGCAGGCTAATGGACTCACGTTATTCCAAAGGATGTGGCAATTATGTGGGTTCAGTACTTTGCCCCATTCAACTCGGAGGCTATGCCCTCAGGCGGAAAATGGCTTTCCTTTTGTGAAAATCATTTTTTATCATCAACGGTTGCTGAAGCCAGCCAAGAAATGGGTTTTCTTCGATTACTAATGACGATATGGTGCGGGCGGCGGCTCGGATTGATGCCAATATAATGGAGCCGTGTTTTGGGATTGTCAGGAGCCACAGACAAGATGGGGACACAACAAGAAATTCCAATTTCCATTGACAGCCGTTTGAATGGAACGTGAACTGAAAATGTTTTTTTTTTCCACAAAATATTAAGTCGAACGCCACTGAGACGTTGCCGTGCCGGGGGAAAGTGGTTTTAGGTCGATAGGAAGCCAGTTTGGTTGTGATTGCAAGGCCCAATCAGCGTGATCCAAACGAAAGTACCATTTTCATATTTCCATGTCAGGATTCTGATCAGAGATTTGGCGGATTAGTTCACGTTGCACGAACGCTAATGACGGAGTCTTGGATGCTGGGATTATGGTTTGAATCAAATATTTCGAAGGGTGAAGGGGGTGCTGTATTTTTTGTAAGTCATAGCGACTACACGGTGTGCTGTTAAAAGCTGTTAAATCTTGAGCACAAAGCTTAGGCTTTCATAACTCTCCCGAAGGCATAGTTTCGTCTCAAAGAAAACACTGGGACCGCTGATGAGCCAAGTTTTGTCGAGTGAAACTGTGCTGCGCTGTTGCTGAATCGTCTTTCTTCTGCCACCTTACTTGCTGGGAGTTTAAGACTCTGAGGTATTTTTGGTGCAAAAATAAGTAAAAACTTTTTCATTAGGAACTTGACAGCTCTTTTTTAAATAAAATGCAAACTACTGGAAATATTTAAAAAAAATGTATTGGCTTGAATTACCAACAAAACATTTATGAATGGAATTGGACTTCGTTCATATGTCCACCACGGGAACGTATGCAGCGGTCGATAAGTTGAACCCGATTTTCGATGACCTAGCCGCACTTTTTGACTTTAGCTCTGAGTTTCTCTAACGTCGCCGGCTTGTTGTCATAGACCAATGATTTAACGTAGCCCCATAAAAAGGCCTAGAGGCGTAAATCACAGAATCTCGGCGGCCAATATACGGGTCCGCTTCTCGAGATAACACGAGACTTCAAAAACTCGATTGTTGCACCCGCTGTGTGGCTGGTGGCCCGCCTTGTAGGAACCACTTATTACTGATGTCCAATTCATGCAATTGCTCAACGAAATAACGATCCAACATGCATCTGTAGCGAACACCATTTACCGTAATGTGACGGCCATTTTCATCGACGTAAAAAACAACCGCCCGTAGACGCCAACGGCATGGAAACCGCACCAAACGGTGACTTTTTGCGGATGAAGTGCTGTTTCATGAAGCACGTAAGGGTTCTCACCTCTCCAGTAACGCATATTTTGCTTATTGACGAATCCGTTTAACGAAAAATGAGCTTCGTCGCTGAAGATAATTTTCACTGACTCAGAATTTCGGTAGTAAATTTAAATTATTTTTGAACGTTGCTTCCTTGTGTACTTCACCACGATGAAAATGTTGACTTTAAAGAATATTTTGACATTGACAGTTCGGTAATCGGTTTAAGGGTGCATTCACACCGAAAGTTTGAAGTTGTCAAGTCGCTTTTGACAGAAACAGGGTATATAGATTCTGTTGCACAAACGCCATCAGAAGCTTAAGAAGACTCACTAGAGGAATGTAGTCGTCACTAAGTATTTCAGAATTTCCAACCCGCTTACTTTGCGAACTCCACCGATAACCGTCGAAATGGAATGAGCAAGTCTATCCACCGACTTCACCCAGTCGAACTGCATGGGCAGGATCTATTCCAAATAATACTAAATAGTGGCTGGGATTTCACCACTCTTTACAGTAGGGGCGTGAAGTTGAGCCCACTGTTGGTTAAGAGAAAACTTTGCTTTCACATAAGTAGCAACCTCCTCAACTCCTTTTTATACCCTCCAGAGGAAGGTATATTCACTTTGCCAATACATTTGTAACGCCAAGAAGGAGTCACCGGAGACCTTATAAAGTATATATATTCTGAATCAGGATCACATTCTGAATCGATTTAGGCATGTCCGTCTGTCTGTCTGTCTGTCGGTCTGTCTGTCTGTCTGCTGAAAGCACGATAGCGCCCAAAGTAATTGACGTAGGTGAATGAAATTTGGTGAAAGGACTTCTTTTTATCGGCGTCAGGTTGGTATTCAAAATGGGCTATGTCGGTCAAGTAGTTCTGGTATTTTGCATGACTTGTATGCCGTGGAGGGTATCAAAGCATCGGCCAGGCCGATGATAACACTTTTACTTGTTTATATTGCTTTTTGGAATGGTGACCAAAAAGCAATCAAGTGACTTAAAGACGTCACTTGCATGTGGCTCTACATAATAAACTTCGAGAGCCAAGTCGGGCTAACTTCTAAGACAGGTCAATGTTCATAAACAATTTTTGCAGTAAAGGCTAGTATGCTGTTCCAGGAAAGCTAAAATTAAGCGCCTCTCCAATGTTTCTCTCCACCACTTGTCAAAATTAAGCCAACATTAAGCGGTTCGCTTAATTTTAACAGTGTAAGTTAAAATAAAAGAACTTTGTTGGTAGAGTTGATTGACTTGCTACTGCTACTAAGGTCCTTGCTTCTGCACAATGGAATTACTGCTCAATCACGTCTATGAGTCTGAATAGTCTGTATTGGTAACTGGGAATCTTTGGATGTTCAGAGTACTAGAGGCGAATGCCTAATATCGATCATAACAGAATTCAGTTGGTTGGCGTTTTAATTGTCTGCTGTCAGATATGCTTCTTTAAAAATACTGAAGTGGGACACTTTTTTTTTCAACATTACTGTTTGTAAAGGAAAATGTCTCTTGTTAAACGAGGAGATCGATCCTATGAGAGAGAGAGTTCAAACGCATATGGCAGTTGACGTAACAGATCCGTAGGTAACATAGGGACGGCTAATTGAGAAGCTTTTTCATGACAACTTTGTTCTCGGATGTTTGTCAGACGTTCGCATGAAATGTCGCAGTTGGAAAAAACCTCAAGATGGATTTTGTTTCCAGAAATCGAACCTGGAAGCTGGGACCCCTTGCTTAGTAGTCCAACAAACTTATCACTGCACCTATTAAGCTATGAATAGCTCCACAAAAACAAAGTCTCTTCTAAAACTCATGCGGCGTTTAAGACAAGCTTATAGCTCTTACTGCAGCTCCACCAAATCTTAGGCAGCTACCCTCAACCAATCGACAAGTGAGAATCATCAGACCACCTCCGAAATCGGAATCTTCTCCAAAAGATGCTATTTCCTTATAAGTAGCTATCTTCTTAAAACCTTCTTGGTAAGCGTTTTGAATGCTGTTTGTACCTTGCAAGTCATAATTATGCATATGGGTTGTTAACCTTAAACTAACTAAGACTTAAGGGATGCAACGCTGCGTTGTTTGAATCCCCTCTAAAATATTGCTCGGAGCTTCGGCAATCTGGGACCAGTACCTAAGACGTGTTTGTTTAGCCCACAAGCCAAGTGTGTCTATATTGCTTACGGGTTTTCGGCAAAAGCCACTTTATTAGTGCGACTAATTAATCGTTGAATTTATAATTTCGCCGACTCCCACTCACAGTTCAATTTCGCTGATCCAACCCAACCCGTCCTATGCGACTGAGACTGAGAGTGCCCACGGCGGAAATTATATTTCACTTCCATTAAATTTGCTCAAATAAAATTGAATTGTGATGTGTACCTACCCACGCGACGGCACTCACACCTTGCTCCCTCTACCGGCGCACATTTTCAATACCACTTTGCTCTGTAAGAAGAATTTCGTCCTTCATCCGTTTGAAACATCAAACTAAGGCATGGGGGACCGGGCGTGCCGCTAATTTCACTCATGCGGCTTGCATGTGTGCTCCCCACGTCGCCGTTTAAGGATAATGTGTAAAAACTCGAAATTATCTCCATAATTTGCCCCTGCAAGAGAAGGGAACGTCTCCGTAACCGTCATAAGTTTGTCCTGTCATTGGTCGTAGATTGATGGATAAAGGTCGCCACAGCTGCCCACCATGTGGATGTGGAATGACATTTACATGTACGTCCGTTTACATGTGCCAATTGCGCTCATTGTGCAAAAGGAACAAAATTATAACAATTTCATAAGTTGCACAATCAATTTATCGTCCACATGGGGTTGAGGACATCATCGATGAGGACGACGACGGTCGAGTACTTAGCACCGGTCTCGAAGGACAATAATTACAGATGGAACGTTTCAATTATGCTCAAGTGGGCAATTTTCCTGTGCCACAAGTATTACGAATTCATGGACACGAATTAAAATTTCAAAGAGCGAATAGCCCCATCGGACGAGTTTATTTTTCGCCATTCTATTTTTAACCGCAAATAAGTTCGAGAGGGTATATACGGCAACTGTCTGTTTCGTAATTGTGGTCATTAAAGGTCGCTCAAGGGATGGTTGCGGTTTTGCCCATTTATCATCTGTTCGCTGAAATTAAAACTTGAAGGGTCCTGACAATCGATTTGTTATTGATTGCAAATCGGTGAGATTTTTCAATTTACAATCGAGACAGACAACTGTTTGTCGTAAAAATAAAACCGCCAGTGAGAGTTACTACTCGGTAACTGATCCAAATGAAAAGTGATTTACTAAAGTGATTCTTTTGGGGAACACTGTCAGATGGGGTGAGCTGAACTTGATTGCTTGATTACAGGGGACGGCGACTTTCTTAAATATATCTTAAGACGATTGCACTTTGAAGAGCTCAGCTAGATGCGTTTTTAGTCGAATTTTGGACTCCAACACAGAAATCGGGTTCAAATTGATTGAATGCGTTGCAGAGAAAGGGTCTGCCAAAAGTTTGTCTGCTGGTTCCTGACATGCACAGAACTCTTAGTAGATTTTTGCAGGTGTCGGGCAAAGTTAGACAGTTGCATTCATACAGGACTCTAGCTTTAGGACCAACCTTTAACAATCAGTCGCTTGAATGAGTTTAATTTTCAGGCGTATAAATGGGATAGACATTTTTAGGCTGCATCCGATCTGTTACACGAGAGAACGAGAGTTGGCACAGTGGAAAAAAATCATAAAATTATATTTTCTCTGTCAACAGACTTACCGATGAGGTACTGTGCCGCTGTAGATCTTCCATCTATTAAATTTGAAGGTAGGTAGCTTCTACAAGCTTCCAAAGGGTAAGCTGCAAGAAAATCCTACAAAAACCGCGGAGTTACATTTAAAAATAAAAAATCCTAGAAATAGCCTCGAGCCAAAATGAGATTTGCTTGCTTTTTTTATGTATTTTTAATACACAGAGGTCTGAAGGATCTAAAAGACAAGCTTGTACCAATAGTTCGGTTTTGCGCAAGTACCATCCATTGCCCTCTATCCTAAGTGAGTCTTTAAAGTCATATAAAGTAAAAATTTCTCTCCATCGCCAAAGAGGTCTTTTTAGTACCATCAGGTATTCCCTGCGCAACTTAACTACATGAAAGATCGGATTTAGTTTCGGTTAGGCTAGGTAAGATGACAGTCTTGACAAAATCACGCCACGAGATTAAAGATTTGGAGTCATTGTGACACCAGATTATAGGGATGGCTAAAAGACTGGTTTGAAGCCCTAGTCACTTTATTTTTGAAGCTCGAACGTTATGCTTAACGACAGGCTAGAAGAGAGACTAAAAACTGCCAACCCTGTTGAATTTATTGCTGCAATCCAGGGTAAGTGGGAGATTGAAGGTTGAGGTGAAAATGGTCCCGACCTGTGGGTATCTTTTCGGCTGATGACTCTAACAGTCATACCCGCTTTAACAATTAACTTCTGACAGCTCATAAGAGGATCCTCAACAGTAAAGTAAGTCTTACCTTTGGCTGTTTGTACTTTCCTTACGATATTTCAGTATGACACACAATTATTCACCAGAAGATGATGTGTAGGGCCGGATTTAGAGGTATGGAGGTAACAAAGGATTGGAGGCTCCCTGGACCCTACTTATTTTCTACAAATAAAATGCACATTTTTTTGCAGTCGACTTTTTCAATAAAAAATTTACCAAGTAAATTCATTTAACATACGAAGTCTAGAGCCCCTGGGCTCCCTCTATCAGCGGATGACCTCGTATAATTCCGGCCCTGTGCCTTCAATTTTCACAGCGAATAATGACCTTGTGAACGCAAAAGCAGCACGAACCCCATTCCATCCTACAGGCCCGAACTTCAGCGGCCCTGAAAGTCAGTGCCTGCTCTTCTTCGGTGGTCCTTAAAGATCACACTCGAATGCGTTTCCTCCCTTTGAATAATGAGTTCTAGATCCACATTTGGTTAGCTCAATTTTCAATTTCCACAAGTCCCTCTTAAAGTGCACAACCAAAAATTTCAGGCGAGTGCAGTACATGCAACTCAAAAGTTCCTAAGCCATTCGCAACACAGTCAAACATACATCAGACGCCCTTATTTAATATCCATTTCGTATTGTTTGCATAGCTATTTGTGAACATTTAAGGACACACACAAGGCAAACAAACATTTCTCTGCACGAGTTACTCCATACATGCGGCCGTCGACCAACCACCCACACATGCAGCACACAAGTAATAATTATCATTTCGTCGGAATCTTTACAAAGCTATGCGGGCCCATTCGGCAACATCGCCCCCTCTCACATATAACCATAGGGTTAATGTACTTCATGACAACTTTATTGCCTGAAACAATAAACTCTCCCCCAAAACAATTCTACATAGCAACAGAGCGAATGACTGCAGATTTCAAACAATCGCGAAAGGGGTGGCTTTTTATTTGAAAATTTATCTATTTAAATACACCCCGCACTTAAACGGCTCTGGAAGAACACCTCATTCTCCCGCGTGTCGTTTCGTATAAAATCTCACGGTCGTCGACAAAAGCTGCAAATAAACTACAAAATGTTGCCGGGAATGTGTTGCCGTTGCCGCCAGTAAAGTTTTTTATATGAGCCTCGTTCCAATCCGACTCCCTGTCTCGCTTACATCCAGAATAGCTTACATATTATTGTAGCATATGACGCTCATCTGGGATGTAGAGCAGGATATTCCCGCAGCAGTGCAAGAGAGTGCGAAATTATTCGTGAAATTTCATTACAAAGAAATTCAACAAAAAAAAAAGAAAGAAAATGTTTAGAGTCTGAAAATGAGTTTTGCTCCTTGATGCGTTTACACATAAGCGAATGTGTGACAGGCGCTGCTGTTTGTTTAGTTGTGCGTCCTCTTTTGTAATACAATTTTCGGATCATTATAGGGTGATTTATGTGTAGTTTTGCTTGCAACGACCTTGATCGTTTTAGGTTTGACGACAGAAGTGCCAATTTACACGGATGAAGTCGTAAGTGATTCCCCAAATCGATTGACGGATTAATAAGGTTTTCTATTCCCATTGCTCATACAGCTTTGACTTTGTATTTGAAGTTGAGAGGGTAATGATGGTTGCATGAGAGTGACAAAGGTAGGTGGGCAGTTGTTCTATATGACTTTGCAAATTCTATGGCCGCAGTTTTTATGTTAAAAAATCAGAAACGTTATTTTTTTTTTCATTTTATGACAGCTCATATGACGTATCATATGACAGCTGATATGAAGGCTCATATGACAGAAGGTATGCTTCGTTCGTGTTCAGATAAAGTTAGGTTAGATAACTCAGTCGCAAAAGTAACATCCCCCAACTATCAATGTTTGCGATATCAGTCAAGCGCTCCTATTGTCATCTACCGCCATTTTGCTTAAAATTTTGACTTTAATGTAGTTTCAACGTACTTTCCACGACTGAAGTCTGATGGAAAATGCATATGCGCCCTAAATATAAATCCCTTTTTGACAAGGTAGAAGAATCAATAATCTCCTCTTAGATTCTGTCAGAAATGACATATATGCGATCGTAGAAGTCATTTGATGTCTTAAATAGAGAAACATATGATCCTTTTGACATTAAACATGCAATTACTGCACCTGAGAAGTCAAATGGGTATAGGGTATTTATTTATAGCTTCCGCGGTTGAATGTAAACATTATCTTCCGTTTTCGTTTAAAATTATTTGTAAAGCTGTCAACACTGTGAATAGAAAACGATCTGACGTATCAAGAAATCACAATGCCAAGTGTAATGAGGCGTCAAATGCCATCTGTCATCGTTAAACTTCACAGTGGTTCGTACCCCTCTTCATATATCCGACTGAAGTCCATATCCGCTGATGCTTTATCTTGGGGGGATTCGTTATTCGAAAATTCTCCTACTGACACGCCCCCAAAATGGAGGCGAATCTCAAAATATTTTTAAGAAATGCATCCACTATTCGCTGGCATGTTGTTTCAACTGTAAAAAAAACTATACTATAGCCACGCCCACTTTATAAACCAAAATATATATTCAAAATGAAAAAAATATAAACAACCTCCAAATGTATAGCATGCTTTTTTCTGGGAGTTCAAAATATTAAATAAAACGGTTGAAAATTAAACATAATGCACACATTCGCCTTGGGTTCAGTTAAAGTTCGTCAAAAGTTCCTCCGCAAAAGACTGGAGACTGAATGTGCGTCGTGCAAAAGTTTTTCACTACAATAAAAACTTTTACGATTCCCATACCTCGTGAAGTGGGTGCAAACAGTCCTGTGTCGCACTGTCATATTCCCAATTGTATGCAAAGAGTTAAACAATAAAATGAAGAGACGATTCGTTTACTTGACGAATTTCGGTTTTAATTAAAGTTATCTTTGGGGTGATAATATTTGAACGAGCATTCACATTCGCAATGAGATGGAAGTCTTCTTAATTTTTTTTTTGACAGCTTTACTGCCTATCTTAACGAGGGACTTAACTGCGGATATATTAAGCAGCAGATGAATTTTTGCCTCTGCTTTTGGTTTGGTGTCAATTTCTCAATTTTTTTTAAACAAAATTGCGACTTGTAAGCTTGAAAAAATTGACTTTAAGCTGTCAGGGTCCCCTCAGAGCATTAGTGTTTGCATTTGTTGCGATGTTGCGAATGTGAGGTGTGAATCAGGAATCCAAATAAACGCACATGTAGTACCTTAGTAAGACTTCTGCAAGGAAGTCTAAAAGTCCCTGAACACATGCACATACAAGCACATCGGACATTTTTCCCACACCTGAATTGCAGCACACATACTGACGCCATTAACCTGATTTTTTGTCAACATAAATGAGAAATCCCACAATGTCCGCTGAAGAATAAAGTAGAAAAATAAATTTCATCGCCACGAGGACTCTAACCCTGCACGCAATTACCGCACCTTATTCGGCTGAAAGGAAATAGCTGATGCCCGCTATTAAGAACGTGTCCCATTCAGACCGCATTCACTATTCACTCGGAGTGTGAATAAACAATCCTTAAGGATCATCATCCTTCGTCCTGGGTTCAACCGGAAATCACTTTGATCTCGGCTACAAAGCACATCTTCTAAGGAGCCATAACAACACCTATCCTTGCGAATGCCAAGAATCTTTCTAGAAAAGCCGATGTCGATTTCAAAAACAGTTGACATTGCTTGCATTCGCTCGCTGATGTTCCTGCCTGGGTTTCTTCATACTACACGTCTGTATGTGTGGAATTTGTTCAAGGGAATCTGCCTTCTTCCCTTGGGCCAAGTGACTTGAAGAAGCGGCCCCAAGATGGAATAAAAACCAGCCAAAGAATGCAAGGACCAAACAAAACCGAGAAAAGTAAACGAACAAATTTCCTTTTGCTCCATCTGTGTAACGAACGGCCGAATGGAAGCCCGAGCGATACATCAGTTAACCAAATAAAAGTCCTTTTTCGCATAGTATTCAGAGATAATGTTGCCAACATATCCTTACCTTAAACTTGGCAGAGGAGTGTGAGACAGTGTGGCAGAGGAGTGTGAGAGAGATAACCTGGAGTTGGGCTAACTGCAGGTTGTGTCTAGCTAGTGCAAGCAGGCATGCAGTCATTCAGTCATGCAGACAGACGCACAGACAGACATTCGGGATGGCACACACGAGGGGGTCAGTTATTCCTTTTGGGAAATGGACTTTTGCCAGAGGCGATTTTCGTTTTCACTTCTTTTGCACGTTCAGTTCACTTTTCCATCGTTTATGCAGAAAGGGCTATGCCGAGACATGGTTCACCGTGCCGTTGTTGGTTATTTTTTTTACCTCTTGTGTCTTGTGTGCCTTCGAGAAGCTACATAAATAAATGTAGGTACCTCCTCGATAGAGACTATCTTTCTTCTCTGATCCAACTCTTCGCTGCGCTGTGCTGTGTTTGTCTGTGCAGGCAAGCTTAGTGGTATACGTCGCACCACGGTGAATCAATACAAGGATGTGGGCGGACAATCCTTCCGGAGGAATGAATATCTTGAAAAACGACAACAAAATCGGAAATAAAAACTTAAATCGCTGCAAAGGAAATTCTTCTTTGATTTCATCATTCTGACGTCTATTCGGCATCGCCGCCGTCGCTGCTGCTCTTCTTGTTGCAATCCAGTAAGGACATGTATAAAAATTTATAAATCGATTGAAAATGCAGCGAATCGAATGCAGAAATGTAGGAATGTGCATCCTCGAAGCAATATACGTACAAGTTGAATCGATTTCGCGGGACCAGTGTGTATGAATCTGTTTTTTTTTTTTTTTAAAAGGACACACGGAAGTAGGTAGGTACCCAATTGGAAAATTTCTGATTGAATTTTCGGAATTTTCGTAAAATTAATTTGCATTTTCTTTTCTTTTCTTTGACGTCTTATTGAATGTAAATGTGGTGCATCGGGAGAGCTGGAATAAATTTGAATGAAATCCCCGCCATTGTCAGAGGATTCAATTTGAGCATTTCACGAAATCACATCAATGGCAACAAATCGGGCGAAGCGCCACCCCGTTTGCATTTTCTTTGCGAAAAGAAAAGAAAAATTGAAAACAAATAAATTCAATTGTGATATAATAACTTGGGGACTCGTCAACAGATTTCATGCATCATAGGGATGTTTACAGAAATCTTGACAAGAACGACAGTTGTTCGGCTACAAGCTCACATTTACTATTCTAAAAAGGACAGGTGGACTAGTGACACTAGAATTGCCATGGAATGGAACGTGCATTCCAAAAATGATATTTTCAAATTATTTTGGCGGGCTTATTGAGTTTTTTTTTTTATTTCTCTGGAAGCCTTAAATTTACCCTTTTCACACTAAGCACGAAATTGTAGATCCCTTTCAAAAACTACAACTCACACAGATCGAATAGCATCAATAAAGCTTGGACCCATATTTTGACGGATTTTTTAAAGCGTTCACTTTTGACGGAATATTGGAATGTCCACTTTGACGGATTTTCGAATGCATTTTGTGAGCAGTTTTTTTTAAAACTTTTTTTAATGCGAATTTTAACAGATTTTTAGGACGTGGTTTCGAAGCGTCTTTGACAGGTCTTCAACGCCGTTTTTTGACGGATTTGTGAACGAATTTTTGGAAGGGTTTTTCAAAGCATGTTCTGACCATAAACTTAGTTTATTTTCGACGAGGATTGGACTCGTTTTTCGTCGCCTACTTTGACGCATTTCGAACACTGTTTTAAATGATTTTTATGAATTGAAGTTTTGGCCGTGTTTTTCTAATTTATTTGGATGTGTTTTCGAACCGTTGTATGACGGTTTTTGACGCAATTTGGACCCTTTTTCCGTCGCCAATTTTTGCGGTCTTCAAACACGTTTTTAAATGTCTTTCACGAATTTTTTAAATGGTTTTGCCAGTGTTTTCTAATCGATTTTGACTGAGTTTTTGGATGTGATTTTGGACGCGTCGCATGACTGTTTTTGAAGCGATTTGGACCCTTTTTTCGTCGCCTATTTTGACGGATTTTAAACACTGTTTTAAATGATTTTTATGAATTGAAGTTTTGGCCGTGTTTTTCTAATTTATTTGGATGTGTTTTCGAACCGTTGTATGACGGTTTTTGACGCAATTCGGACCCTTTTTCCGTCGCCAATTTTGGCGGACTTCAAACACGTTTTTAAATGGTTTTGCCGGTGTTTTTCTAATCGATTTTAACTGAATTTTTGGATGTGATTTGGGACGCGTCGCATGACTGTTTTTGAAGAGATTTGGACCCTTTTTTCGCCGCCTATTTTGACGGACTTAAAACACAATTTTAAGTGAAGTGAACAGCTTTTGAAATATTTTCGGCCGTGTATTTCTAGTCCATTCTGACAGGTTTTTTGAATCGGTTTTCAATGCATGTTGTATGTGTTTTTGACGATTTTATTTTATCATTTTTCGACTTGTTTTTTGAGAAGCTATTTTATGATGTTTTCGCCTGCTAATTCTGCCCATATTTGGACAATATTTTGAACGTTTATTAGGAAATTTTTGACCGATTTTTCGATGCATATTCTTACGCGTACTTTGACGGACTTATGGTCGTGTTTTTCGAAGCGTTTTACGATGGTTTTTAACAGTTTCGTCTTGAAGTATTTTTTTAGGTTTGAGGCATTTTTCGATAAGTTTTTAAGTGTTTTTTTTTTTTAAATAACTTTGGGATATGAATTGAAAGACTGCAATCCACTCATTCAAACTAATACCAAGGTAGTATTTACCAAATTTTACCTGCGTTCTACTGGCAATCACAAAAAAAAAACATTATCACAGCTTCGCTGACTAGGTTGTTGATTCAGCACCAGGTAGTTATCACTTTTGCTCATCTGCTCTACGAACAACCACTATTGACAGCTATCGCTGGCCTGCATATCGCACGTCATTTAAAAATTACCTCTAGGTCTAGACAACGAATTTCCTGCATTTCATCGTCTAGCCTTGGGTACACCTAAAAATTAGCAATAGCCTCGCAGCATTTTGCCTTCAGTTCTTTCCACTCAACCAATCAGTATCGCACTCAACACCCTCCAGTCGGTAATGTAGTCCGCGGACAAAAAGCTCGCTCTGCTCTATGCAGTTCAGTATTATAAAAGTTCATTGCATCCCCTATTCGAATTTAGTCTACACCCGAACGTCAAATCGAAACGTCGACTGTCACGAGACAGGACTCGGTCTGATTTCCTTGTCAGTCAACAGAAGAAAAAGCACACATCAGCGGTAATGATAACAGAAACTCTTTCCAATCGTCGACGTTGAGTTAGCAGCTCGCGCTAGTGGTAATGCCGCTTCAATCATAAATACTCTAACGGGGTCGTTTGGGCGGCATTGGATTATATCACGTTTCCCGGAAACCGACCAAGTGCTGGGCTCGGTAGTGTGCTGCCACCTGCCACCCTCTCCCTAGTGCGGCTCCTCTCAATAAAGAAAATAGTGCATAAAATAGGCAAAGCCAACACAGTGTATTGCGAGTGTAAAGTAGACCGGGGGTAAAAGTCAAGTGCACACACAACAACGAAGGAGAGCCTTAATTAGTCTCAGGGAAAAAAGAAAAGAAAAGAAAGAATAAGAGTGCAAAGGAAACACCGAAGAAGGCCTAAGAGGCTATGTGCTGTGTACAGTGTGTGCCCGGTTATGTGAAAGAATAGTGTATGCGGGTGTGCAATTGTTTTGTGAAGTGAGACCAAAGGTGGTGATTGTGTCTCGCCGCCGAACCTATTACAATAGCTAATAGCTATTCGAGTCGATGGCTAGGGTGTCCCGTTTAGTGTGCCATCCGACATGAGTCGAATGCGGTCTTGTGATCTTTCTTCGCTACGGCAATTTCAGGGATCAGTCTCTATGAATTGATGGATTTCCCCGACACTGCATTGAGGATTAATTGGTGATTTTTGTGGATTTTCGCGCATCACTAAGGAGTTGGGGGTAAGTGTACCGCACGTTGGGCGCCAGTCTGTGTAATTTTTGTCTGCTCACCCGGCTAAATTATACACGCTGACAATGAGCTATTATTCGTCAGTTTATTCATCGCTTAACGATCTAATGTGAAAGCGCCTTTCGTTTGTGGTGAATAAGTTATTTTCATCTGCGATGGTGTATGAGTATATGATGATAAGCTTGCTGCTAAGTGTAGGTTTGCTTTTTTTCATTTATTTTTCTTTGTGTTTGGGCGACAGTTAATGCCATAATAATGGAGTGTTTGGCATGTGGCTGCTGGCTGGCAGTGGCATGTTATACCGAAGGTGTACTTGTTATTTCGTGAGATTGGGCGGTGGGTTTGTAAATCGAGTTCTGTTGTTAAGAGGCGGAATCGGTTGTGTTAGCGGGCCGCGTGCCTGATCACAGATAGTCGCAGCGATATAATGTTTGTGGTGGTAATTGCTGAGAGAAACAGAGGAGCAAATGACTTAATGGCCGTATATACCAATCAAAGGAATTTATTTTGGATTATCGTAACTCCTACGTGCTTGCATTGATTTCGACCATTGAAAGACACCAATTGGGTTTATGACCTCGACATTGGACGTTGAAATTGATGTTTAACTGAACTGGATGCGAGTGTAGCACAATTTACAGGCACGTGGTAGCAATCAGGGACACTAGTTGATTTTATATTAAACATGATTTATGATGAAACATAAAACCAATGGAATGGGTTCGGGCTAAACTTCTGGAATAAAGTCAGTACGTGAGTGAGTATGAAGTTGTGCGGACAGTTTTTTTTCTTTATTTTTGCTACAGAAAATTCTGTTACTTGTATAAAATTTGACTAAACAAAATATTTTTTTCTGAAAGTACCTACCAATGGAGTAATTTCAGTTCTTCAGAAAAATCACGTCGCTGAGAATATTGCTACTGTAGCCCAAAGTGTTGAAGAACACCCAGGTTTGTCCATTCATCGTCGTTCTTTGGAATTGGCCATTCCACAAACGTCATTACACCGTAGTTTGCATAAAGACTTCGGTCTTAAAGCTTATAAGTACATTACTTTCAATAAGACGGCGCTACGTGCCACACAAGCAACGAAACCATTGATCTTTTACGGGAAAAGTTTCCGGACCGTGTTATCTCTCGAAGAGGTGATCACAATTGGCCACCGAGATCTTGTGATTTAACACCTTGCGACTTTTTCCTTTGGGGCCACGTGAAAGATAAGGTCTACGCCAACAGCCCAGCGTCGATTCAAGACCTCAAAGATAAAGTTCGTGAGGCCATCGAGGACATAGGGCAGCCACTTTGCGATTTTGTTATGGAAAATTTCATGAAAAGGATATGGTCCTGTATGCGTGCTCGTGGTGGCCATTTGGCTGATATTGTTTTTCGTTATTAACGGCATACCTTCCTCTTTATTACGAAATAAACATCCGATCATTTATCTCAAAAAAATTGCATTTTCTTTTAATACCAAAATAACACCTCTTATTGGAAAGCCTTTAGTTCCGTTCAAGCGTTGACATAAGTCGAACAGAATCAAAACAGTCTTGAATATGAACATGTGCAATTGAACGTTTCTCCCTTTATATGGCAACTGAAAATTGAAACCAAAGTTGGGTCATTTGATGAACTGCCATGACTTACCAACTCTATTTTTTTTTTATTACGATACCTTACACGCAACTCATAAATAAATTGTCTTTAAAATCGGCAAAGTTTTATACAAACCTGTCCTTAAAGTTAAGGTAGTCGAAAGAGGGATGGCTGGTAGGGAAGTGCAAATTTGTACATTTCTGTCAAAGTTTGTTAGAAACTTCGGGAGAAACCTCTTTTCGTTAAATGGAAGCACTGAAGAGGTTCATAAATATTTAAGAATACTTAATATAAAATAACACGGTTACTGCATTGTAAGGCATACAATAGTTTTCTTCAACAATATTTTTCCTTCAATAATATTGCACTGATCACTTCATTAGAGTCTGCCAAAGCGTGTAATGAGACAATCCTTTCGGGCTCCAAGTTAATCTACCGCCCGTTTTTAAAAACCTTCCAAAAGAACTTTTTATCAATATTTCCAGCCACATGAATAAACATTTTCAAAGGGTCTATAGAAATACTTTTCACCGACTCAATCAACAAGGACTATTGTTCCCCAAGAATACCCAGCAGACTTTATTTCTCCGAATGTTTTCAAAAAAAAAAAAAACCTTCCATCGATTCTAAAAAGAATGAAACCAGATCATACTCCATGAGAATGCCTACTTTATCGAGAACCCTCTATTGACATAGTTTCGCAGCAACTCTCCAGAGAGACTCTCGAGCTTATACATTCTCTTATCCTTGTGATACAGAAAATCATCATTTCCATTCACTGTTTTGCAGAAACAGAAAAAAAAATAGAACAAAAAGCCATATGCTGAGTAGGTACAAGTTCACGGACACAAAAGAACTCCCACCTCGCAGATACCTACTCCAGATAAATATTAGTTTTTCAAATTGAACTTTTCGTTGTATATTATTTTTTTTCCTCCTTTAGTTTACAATTTTTCAGTATTTTTCCTCCCGATTAAACAGAAGAGTTTTGCTCTAATTTTTTGCTTTGAACTTTCTGCTCAAACAATGCCGGAGCAGACTTTAGTTATCCTTGAATTTTGTTCGCCTTTTTTCATATTCTGCTTTTTATGTTTACACCAACTACTATTGGAAGCGAAAAAGAGTGAAATGTGTTTTCATTCTCTCTTTTTTGCTTTGTTGGTTTTTTTCCTTTGCGATAGATTTTAATTATATCAGTTTTTCTGTGCCCGATTTTATAGTTTTTGCAAAGTCCTTTTTCCGAGTGTAGTACCTTTTGGGCAAGGCTGGCGGGTTTTTCTTCTGTGTTTTAAGTGAAATATTGTCATTTGAGAGATTTGTGAATTGGATGAATTTTTGCTTAGCACTGCAAATGGAATTCTATAGATTTTCCTTTGATTTGAAACGGGAAAGGACGTGGTAGTTGGTTGGGGTTCATGAAAATGAAACGTTGACTGTTGCTGGTTATTTAATAGGGGGTCTGTCTGAAATTCTTGAGTGGATTCCAAGAGGTTATGGACAATGAAATGAAAACCATTTGGATTTGGTGTATAAAGATGTCCTTTGGGAAGGTATTTTGTGATTCAAACAGTCCATTATGAGACAGTGGCTTCGGAATTTGTTGAACTAACATTCAAACAATGCGGCTTTTAAAGTAGGTTTGTTTAGAAAATAATAAGTAAACTGATGACCTACTCTTTCTAAAATATTTGTAGTACAGTTCCTTCGACTTTTTATACCCTTTTTGATTGAGGACACATTTTTTTATTGTAAATGGCTTCCAAACGATATGGTACAATAAACCAAATTATTTGTACCATTCACAGTTGTCCCTTATCGCGGGATAAGTTTAAACTTTAGGTGGTACACATTTTTATTTAATAACGCATTATCTGTTGGGACATTTAGAAGCCCTTCCGCTTTTAATTTGCTCAGTTGGAAAAAGGTACTTGGACTTTTGAATTCCTATCACTTGTGTGCCCAAAGAACTTTGTCCGACTTAAAGCTGTTTTTGTCTCCCGATAACCTTTCACATAGAAAAAGACTGCGGCTGGTTTGGTCATTCGAAAAGGGGTATTTAAGCTATCACTAGACATATCTGAACCAACTGAACCATCAGATTGGAAAGTCTGTTGTTTTTCAAAGGATTTCTGAAAATATTTCAGTTTTTTTGAGGCTTCTGCTATCCATTGTTCTGCAAGAGGAAACCTTTCATCTTTCGCAATGGTGAAAGGGTTTAAAACTTAATACCAAAGATCCACTCAAAGAAAGTAGGATAGTAGCTGACATTTTCAAATATACCTATAGCCACTTTATTTGCTGGACTCGCCCGGTTACTTAACTCCAACGCTCAACGCATGTTTGACGAAAGTGAAGTGAAATTGCCTACAGTGATTTTTTTTTAGGTGCATTTGGATTATTTTGGACTGTTTGAAATGTGAAAGTTACTCAGACGCAGATAAGCTCAGATTAGGTTAGGGACTGCATCTCTTTGAAAGTTTTTTTCTTTTGCATTCTGTTTCGTGGTGGTAGAGAGGGTCTCTCTACTCATTCATTACAATGGATAAATATTGCAATGGGCAACCGAGTTGTTACCCAAATTTCTTTGTCAACAGCAGAGACGATGGAGGAGCTTTCCCTATTCCTCTTCATTATTATTTTTATTCCTGTCTGCTATTAACAGCAGTAACGAGACAGTTCATTTAAATAAATTGATCTTTAACTCAATCCCTAACAGTGTTAAAATTTGTTTTATTACAAAAAAAAGAATGCCACCCTATATTCAATAATTTTTGTAAAGATTTAAATCAAAGTAAATGGCTGCGTCTGATTTTTATGGAGTGGAAGTAAATCCCCAAGTTTCGATAAGAGCGGCAGCAATCTAGTGAAAATGTGGTTACCAAAAACAAAGGCTTACAGGAGATATCTCATCGGCATACGCTATTATTTCCATTACAGCTTGAGTCTTGTAACCCGTCAATGGTTAAAAGTTCAAAAACGTATATAGGTTCATAGACAAAGCTGTTTGGAAAGTATATATAGCGCTGCAGTTGCATTGAGAATGGGCCTTAGCCACAGTGAGCTACGAAAATTCAGAGTCGCGACTAAAAATGTTTATTGCTAAGGCCCAAGGAAGATGCAATCCCCGACCTCTAAAATAAAAAAAATCACTTCTTACATCCATCGTGGACTGTAACTTAGTTCTGGATGAAGTGATTCCCTTCTGTTGAACCTCCTCTGACCACATGAATACCTTCGTTACAGCAATTAGTTAAATACTCCGCATTTTCCTTCTCATAAGTCATAACTTAACTGATGTCATATGCTCAACAAATTACAAAACGGTCCCCCATTTTTCCCTTAAAAAAATGCAAATAATATTTTGCTATCATTATTCCGCCGTCGGCAGAGGAATTTAATCCCAGTTCAAATTTTAAATGATATGTTAATGGTATACGTACGTCGGGTGGTAGCTGCACTTTGTTTAATTTAGCTGCAGACCACTATGCACATTTTTCGAATAAATTTATTTACAGTGACTTGTGGTCCAGGTATTTCATACACTGTGGAATTTAAAACAACAATTTACATTTTGTACACATTGTGAAGTGTAATAATTTAATTTTTTTAAATGCGTCATTTGCAAAATAAGCAATTAGAATAAGGGAGCCCGTCGCACATATTCCGTAACCCTTCTGACTATTATCGTCGAAAAGATAGACCTCCAAAACTAGCAACTATGTGCTAAGATTACAAGTTTGAGAGCTTAATTCAGTTCATTCTAAACAAATATAATGGAAGCTGACGTTTGTCAAAAAAATTCGACCAGAATAAGACTTATTTCGGTTATCAAGGTTTCAAAAACGATATCGTTTAGACTATCGTTGATATACGGAATCTGCCCCCTGCTTTCAAAATTCTGTCTTCTCACACAAAAATGCAGCTTTTAGAAATTCAGCTTATTTTCTTTAAATTCTGCTTTACAAATTTAAAGCAAAACTAATTTTCTTTTTCCGCTTTTTCCAACTAACAAAAAATATAAACATCAAGAAATAATTGAAAATATATATATAAAAACAATTTTAAATATGTATCTATATAAAAAATTGAAAAAAGGAGTAAAACTGAAATAAAACAATTAAAAGAAACAATACAAATTAAGTGAAATATTGAAAAAAAAAAATTCAAAAAGTGAGACAAAAATAAATGAATAAATTACGAAAGACAAGTTAAAAATAAAAAGAAAACGAAATTGAAAACTGCAAATTTAAAAATTAAATAATAACATTTTTCGTATTTTTGGTATTTTTCAATTTCTTGTTTTTTTTTTATCTTTGCAGCAGAATTTTGTAAGAATAATTTTCACCTATCCAGAATATTGACCCCAGCCCTAAGAATAATTTCCATTTATTTTAAAACCAACTGTAAACGGTCGGTTTCGCCAGTACTTACTATCACCATTTTCATCTAAAGAAGGCCGTGCCCATTTATGCAATTTTTTTCTGTCTTTACTTTAAATTCGTAAATCTTCTGAATATTCTATACGATTACACAAAAATTAAAACTAAACACTGATCCATTAAGAACTACGTTATTTATGTGAAAAAAAATATATAAATTGGGACAGTAGTTTTCAAGTGATGCGTTAAAAAATCCACATGAAAACAGAAAACAATTTTATTGAATGTTCTAAATATTTGTACCCAATTTTTTATGTGTCCCAGATGAACCGTGCACGCCTCGCCTCAACAGTCTTCCACTAGCTAGATCGCTACTAAATGAATTCGAAGTTTACTGCCCATAACGTCGTGTGAATTTTCATAATTGCGACACCACTCAGATACCAGTTTACAAAAAAGAAGAAAGTACAAACACAGCACAAACGGTATAAAAGGACTCTTCTTGAAATACAGAAACCTGGCTTTAAACAAAGCTTCTGAAGCTGTCAAAGTTTAGAAAAATTGTTCCAAGATATTAATATTAAGTTCAAATTCATAAAATCAAACATATGTAATTAAAAATAAATGGCCAGTAGTTCTGCCTGATATAAGCTGGCTGCTTTGGGGACAAGATTCAAAAAATCTTAAGTCGGTTGAGAAACGGAAGTGCTCCCACAGTTTATTTTACAACCATGTGCGAAGATGGTTACATATATAGATGGAGTTTATAGGCTTCCCCCTGCTTATATATTTAATCTTGACATTTTTCAATGCAACTGTAAAAATCTTCTCTATTCGTTCAGTTGCTCTAAAACATAAAACCTATTCCGAACAGAACGCTGCACTCTTAATATTTTATGAATTATTGTCCAAGAAAAAATAATAAAAGCTAAAACCAACTCAAGCCCCACTTGTCCGAATTCCATTCACCGAGCATCGCAATTTAATTAAGTAACACAATTTCGGTGGGATTGCCCAACGACCAAATAATGGCCAATTTTCTTATTGACACTGAGAAGGGCGCCCGCGACGATGATTCCCATAACACACGTAGTCATTATCACACATTTTCTCGTGTGTACGCATTTGAAATGTTATCCGCCGCACACCACTCCACACACACACACACAATCCATAGTAAAATATTCTCGCTTTTACTGTCTCGTATCATGAGAAGTAAAACAACCGCCGCGCGGTTCGTATCCTTGGAATAGTTTATTCATCAACAAAGCGACAATGAATTGCCAAACAAACAAAAAATATAATCAAAACCAAACTTTTGGGCAACGTAATATATTTCGTTTGCTTTTCACTGATATTTATCATCATCGCCGAGCCGTCATCAATAAATGAAATTAAATTCCGTTTTATCCACGGAGAGAAACTGAAGTTTGTATTTTCTTCCTTGAATCGGGTGTAGATGGGGTGCGTTCGGTTGCGAGAAGACGAGCGGTACGCACCCTCAGATTTCGGTAAAAAAAAGTCGAGGATGGTGGTTGCTAAAGGTCGGTTTTCATGCTCCACGGTGTGGAAAATGCTATTTATTTACATTGGAGCCCATTTTATGTACGAGTATATTTGTGCAGCATTCGTTAAGGCATATGGAAGGCAGTTTCCTGGAAACTGATGGCAATATGCAGGCGCCAAACCTACATCCAGAAATGGTACCGAAATGGTACCTCCTGTGGGCGCTACATTTACATGCAGAGGTGAATGTGAAATAAATTATGGCAGGTGATAGACGGTCTTCGTTAATCGAAAGGAAATGGGATTCAGTAGATAGATTGGGCGAGATAGAGGACAGCCCTCAGAGGTTTAAGTTTGGATAAATTCAAATTTTATTTGGGCATGTGTTGGGCCGAATGAGTATAGGTACGTATCCCCATTTGAATAATGGATTTTCTTTTTTCATGGTACCTTTGTTGGGAATAGAGGTTTAAAGCGCTTATTTGATGAATTGCCAAACTCTGGAGGTGATATCAACCCACAGGTATGAGAGGATACTCGTACTTTGCCCAAAAATACCTTGGTTCATTGACCTAAACTGTGTAGAGCGTGGTATCGCCTGACAAACTGCTCAATAATTGCGAGTGTCTCTGAGAATTTTCCTTGGGGAATTTCGTTTCGTGGAAAATGGGAGGCTTAAAGGAGCTTTCTCTACTCGAGAACGTTAAAGCCCAAGTAAATACAACGTTTGCTGCCTTTTACGAAAGTATGAGAGTAGTTAGAATCTACAATCGATTTTTTACTTAATATAATATTTTGACTAAGCTACCAGATTTAACCTTTGAGTCATTTGCAGCTTCCTCCTATAGAGTTGACGTGGCTTAAGGTCAGTTTTTATAAATATTAAAGTGTTATTACGAGATGCTTAATATTTTTGTATTTTTTCAATTTATCAGCAACCTGTTCTTGCTTTCGAATCAAAGGCAGTCAAAGGTGTTTCGCGCACTAATGGTTTGGACAACAGAAGTCTTCGAAAAGAACAAGTAGCCACTGCTTTTCGAAAAGACGTCCATTTTCCGATAAATATATTTAACATTTAATAGTTCTTAAGAAAACAGGGGCGCAGTGGATTAATGGTTATTGAATTGGGCTACAAAGCGAAGGGCCCCCAGTTCGATCCCTGAAAAACAATCAAATTCCATCTTGAGGTTTTTTTTTCTACAGAGCCACCTCTCGCAAATTTCGGACAAACATTTAAAGGTATAACTATCATGAAAGTGTCTCTCAATTGGCCGTTTGGACTCGACATAAAGGGTGTTTTTTAAAGGTATAGAACTTCGAATTGAAATAAAACCCAAGAAAATCATTTTAATGTCCAATTGGCTCTATTGGAAGGATAATTTTATACCACTAATGTTTAAATATGGTTTTGAGCATGTGGCCGCCGCGGCTGTTTCGAATAAAGCCAAGTCTAGAGGTCCAATTTTCAACCACTTTTTCGAGCATTTGGGGCTGTAAGTCGACAATAACGCCACGAATGTTGGCTTCCAAGTCCCCTAACGTTTCTGGTTTGTTGGCCTAGGCGAGCGACTTCACATATCCCCAAAGCAAATAATCCAATGGTGTCAAATCACACGATCTTGGTGGCCAATTGACAGGTCCATTCCGCGAAATTATGCGCTCATCGAATGTTTCCTTCAATAAATCGATTGTGACGTGCGCTGTGTAGCATGTAGCGCCGTCTTGTTGGAACCACATCTCATCCACATTCATATGCCATCCAATTCGGGAACAAAATAGTCGGTTATCATGGCCAATTGGTGGCGAATCGATTCATTCGGGTCCTCTTCAACACTTTGCTCTACAGCGGCAATTGTTTCTTCGGTGCGCACTGTTCGACGTCTCTGCGGATGCGTATTATCACATAGAGTATAAGTAGTGCGAAAACGATCCATGGTTAACCGAATTAATTGCTCTGATGGACGATTATGTCGACCATAAAATGAACGAAGCTTGCGGTAAACTTCGCGAACTGAACCATTATTTTCGAAATAAATTCGCACGATTTGCAAGCGTTGTTCATTTGGCAACCTGTTCATGATGAAATGGCAAACCAAACTGAACATAAATGACATTAGAGTTGCCAGATTTGACCACAAAATGTCAGTTTTATCTCTATTCGAAAAACCAGCCTCTAAAAAAAACACCCTTTACAATTGTAGACCTCTTTCGTTTGTCCCAAAAATGTAAAACTCACAAAAAACGAATGGTTGTGAGAAGCTAGGCCTAGGGCCTCTACCGACCAACTATTTACTTTATTGAATAACACTTTTACCTTTTCACTACTTAACCTTAAAGGTGGAGGTATTTTGGCAAGCGGATAACCTGAGACCTGAAGAAGAATTTTTTTTTCCCAAAATCACATATCTAGAAAACGACTCAACCGATTTAGATCCTTTTTTCAAAGAATCGTTGGTAGTGTCCCGAAAGTGATTTATGCGAGGGGTTAAATTGAGATAATTAGCAAGACAGTTATCATATACTTGTCAAACGTTCGTGTATGGTATGTTTTCCAAGGGTTGAAACTGAGACCCCTCGCTTATTAGTCCAAATATCAGCGAGCTTGCGAGTAATACAAGTACATCAGACTAAGATGGACACCTCATTTGGTCGCCAAAAGACTCACTGTCTTACACTTTAAATAGGAATTCCGATGACATCGGCCTTGTAATAGTCAGACTTGCAATACAGAAATGACTCTGTTCAAGCAATTGCAGTTTATGATGCAGACGTTAAGGCGAGAGACGTTTCACAAAAAACGAGCAGTTTTGCTGATGCTAAGTGCTTTTATTTATTTGCCGAAAAATGCATTGGCCATTTTAATTTAAGAGTCCTTTGCAACTAATTTTTTTCACATCTACTATCGAAGCCTCCATGTTTGTTTTGCAGACTGTTAAATAAATAGGCTCAAGTTTTCGTGCGGGTGTTTGCTTTTACGGAATTGCTACATAATCTAGTGCAGCGCACCGGCACCAGTAGGAAAACCTTCGACCTCCTAACCAAAGGCGAGTCAGTTTGGTTCTAAAAATTTAAACAGTAAGATTTTTTAGTCTGAGACGCCATCTCGAGAGAAGAGCGACCGCTTGACCTATGGACCTTAAATTTGCTGGGGAAAATGACTCGTAAAATGTTCATTGGCTCTCCGACTATATTGAAAGTTCCCAAATTTTTTTATTGTGTTTCCAAGGAAATCTATCTATCAATCTATGCAGAGTTTTGAGCAAAATGCTGGCAAGTTTATGAAGTCGCTTGGTTTAAGTCAACTGAACTTGCGGCTCTGTCAACAACCATGTACAAGGTTGAGTCGATTTTTACAGGCGAAGGACCGAGGTTGAAGAAGTTCGCTTGAATGGTCGGACTTGATACAAGATGGGCCAAAAGAAGTCATCCGATGTTGTTTGACCCGTATGGCAATCAATCCCATTTGGCCGATATCGTCTTCTCGACTTGACCAATAAAATTCTAAAGGTTCAAATAAACATGATCAAAAAACAGAATCGAAGTTTTTTATTTAGAAAATGAGAGCCAAACAACATCGGATGACTTATTTTGGCCCACCTTGTATCAAGTCCTTTCGTCCTTTCAAGGGCTTTAAAATAAACAATATACGAGGAGGAATAAAGCCACAAAAATGTTGAACCGTCAGAACGTGAGGAAACATTTTAAAGCTACGTATAGCCCAGGGAATTTTGTCAAGTCTGATCAAAAGCTTCTAAAAATCTGAGTCTTTGTACAACTATACTGGGAGCTGTCAGCAAAGTGAATGTGTAAAAGGAAGGCAATGGCTTCCTCACCTGAAAGAGGTCATTTTCCAAACAATTTCACTAGACAGCTGGAGATAAAAGGTTTAGTGGAGATTCGAAGCCTCACAAGTCACAATCTCTGAGGTAACTTTCGTATTTCTTTTTACAAAGATGCTCGTTGTTTCCTGCGCAATAGAAATAAAAACTCAATTTAACAGCAACGACTAGCAACCATAGTGACGCTGATTTAACACTAGCATCACAGCTTGAAAGAGCCTTAAGTACCTTCCAGTCGAAGGGATATACGTACCTCTCTTTAGCGAAAGCTTTCACCTTCACCATGTCCTGTCTGGACATGTACATTTGCTCGGTGCAAAACGGCTGTCTTAAATCCCCATTTTCCGGATGCACCTTTTAAAGCGATAAACCCCAACAAAGTGCACCAGGTATACTACGAGTACAAACCCATTTGCAGTGCAAGGATAATAAATGCGATCCGTGGCCGAAATATTTTCAAAAATTCATTCCGCAGAAAATTGCGGCACTGTTGTAGTTGTAGTTGTAGCTCAAGTTTCTTGCATTATCCTCCGGCACTGCTATTGGTTTCGCCCATTTTACAACCTCCGCCGAATAAAGTGTGCAGCACACCATAACCTGGAGAAATGGTTACGTTCATGCTTTGGTGCATTTTAATTTTACCCCCATTTTCATTGTACTGCTCCGGTACGATGGTAGCGTGTACAGGAATTTTGTTCGCCCATTCTGCTCCATCCTTGTAAAATAGACGTGCGAACAAAGACGTTAAGCCGGAGGGCCACTAAGACGACGACTCTTGAGCAAGCAATTCCGCGGTATATCCCATCCGCCCCACCAGTAACAGCACACAATCTCATCATCATCAGTCTGACTGCAGAGCAGCGCTCGCTGCCACTCTATTCAACTTTGTCCGAGATTTGTGCCGGGGAGCCTGACCTCCCCACCGAAATCATGTGAAAGCGCATCAAATGCCACCACACCCAAAGGACTTTGGCCCCATTTTTCCGTTTTCTCCATTTTCTCTGTCTTTTGCGTTCTCCAGTGTGTAATTGATAGCAAGCCGGGTCGGAGAGACGGAGGCTGGAGAGCTGTTGGTGTTATCCTTGAAGCACACTGCACACAAGATTGCAAAACTTCCGCCTTGGTTCGGTGGGAAAAGAGAGGCTCCACACCATCAGCGCACCACCAGTGGCAACCAGGTGTAAAGCCGGTCGGTGGTGACACAGTTTCTGCATGTCGAAGGAAACAAGATGACGACAACGTCGGTGGATGTGCTGTGTGTAACTGGGTTATGTAATTGGCATGAATTACATTTCTGTTTTTTCTTGCGGCAGGTAACGGTGCGGTCTCACCATCACCACCGCACATGATGGATACAGAGCAAACAACTTGATTGGGTAAATAAATTTGCATTTGGGTTTGTGTTTGCGCGATTTTTTTTCTTGATTTTTATTTTTTTTTAACGCTGTCGTCCTTGTCGTCTCGTGGGCCATAAAACAAATCTTCGCTCGGATTAGGATTTCTCCTCCTTTGGTGGCTTTAAATGGGTTATTTATATTTATCCATCTGCGCCGATGAAATGAACAGCGGAATGATATTTGCTCTGCGAGGTGTGTGTTGGTATGTCCTTGCCAAGTCTCTTCATCCAGTTCGCTGCCTTCCGACGTTTTGATGGAGAGATGATGTCTGTCTGTGTAAGCTGCGCCATGCAAATCAAGCTGTTTGTATGTTACACCTGCTCGCCTCGCATCAGATTCTTATCCAGGACGAAACCATTTTACGTGCAGGCATCTCGTTAAAACGACATTATGCGAAATGTTTAATTAGAGTAGTTAGACATGACCAAAGGGATGTTGCTTGTGGCATGTTTTGACTTTTCAGTGCGATGAGGTTCGTTAAATTACATTCACGAAATGTTGGCTTTATTACCACCCCACATCTGGAGCAAGTCGAAAGTCTGAAACAATGTGTCCCTCCGGTAAAGATAAGCAAGCCAGTCGCACAGCGGGATGGTCCCAAGTTGGGAAATCCCTTTGGTGGAGAAAGTCACGTGTGGATGGTTCTGTTGTATGCTTTGACTTGTGTCTTTGTCGCATAATATTTTGCGGATACTTTGGCGGACCACAAATCCACTTACTGTAATGCAGATTGTGGTCGTATTAGTTCGACACAAAGGGGACTTTGAAAAGATTTCCAGGACGTGCTTAAAGTGCTTTGTGCGGCAGTATGGAGTGGTTGGGAATTTGCGGTCTTGCCTGAGATTAAACATTAAGTCGCAATGAAATAAATCCGTTTTGACCTAAATACTGCATTGAAAGTTGTCCCAAGGGAGTGTGTGGTTAGTGCTGGAGGTGCGGGATATAGTTTGGCAAAGTATTTAGAGGCCAAGAGGGGGGGCTTCAAAGTTTAGAAATTACCTTTAAGCTGTTGGACGTATTAAACGTGTTTAAAGAGGGAGCACATTTTGAGGAAAAGAAGTTATATGGTGATGACAAGTCAGCAGCAGGGGGATGATGTGTACGACAAGAAGGGGTGACATTTGATTATGAAACTTTTATCCGGTGGTGAGAGTCTAGTTCAAGCTTCTGCAGAGTTTTTGTGTGTACGGCTTTTAGAAAAATGTCGAAAACTTGTTCACGACAATTGTATAAATGCTCCTTTGACTTCTCCTCGCCGCAAGTGGCTTTGGCTTTCAATTTGTGACCAGTTGAAAGCATAATATGTACGAGGTGTTCAGCAGAGCCCTGACATCGCATACTCAACTTTTGGTTCTACTATTTTCGACTTAGCTATTGGCCTCAACGAAAACCACTCTATAGTAGAGTTTGACCCATATCTAGCTGCATCCACAAGGCGTGTCGCCGCCGATGAAAATGGGCAACCTCAGGTAAGGCCAATAAAACTTCAGGCCTGGATATAGGTAAAGTCTTTCAAAGTTGGTAGCCATGCAATGGCTGTCGGATTTACTGAAGTATTTTTCACTTCTTTCATCATATTCAGGCTGTTTGCAGACATATGAAAGTAGACTACGGGCCGACACTTCAGGGTATAATTTTAGGAACTCGGATGGTATGCCCTCAGGTTGATGACGTTGGTGAGAAATTACCAAAATTTGTCCTTATTTCATTTGGCTCTTTTTGCTCTTTTTTTTAAAGACAGCCAACGGACTAAAGGGAAAAAAGTGTCTGTACCGACGCATTTATCATCAATGTTGCTTATGAGGCTCCTTTTACAAGTTGGCGACGAATTCTGTGGGTTTAGAGCGTTAGATCTTGAAATAGGGAGCCCTACTGAGGCTGTGGCACCGCGGCTTCTTTAAAAGGAGCCTATTGCGCCTAAAGCTTTAAAATACGTTTTGTGCGGATCTTATATTCGAATACATTGTTGGGGATCTAAATTTTTAGCCCGGACATCGCTAAGCAGAGGTTGCTTTCAATTGTTGCTTGCCATTCACCCAGTACTGCAAACATGGACGAAGTAGTTTATGGTTCTAGCCAGCTTTGAGCGATCTCTTCTACCTACATCGAGTCAATGAAGATCTTGTTACGTTCTAAGTGTAGAAGATGAAACTTCGATTGACAATGCTATTTAGAAGCTTGAACACGTTAGCTCATTGGATTTCTATCGAAGCCTGTTTCATCTAAACATTACAGCTAAGTTTTTCACTAACCTAAGTTCCGTTCGGGCATAATGAATGAAGGTCTTAAGATTTACTCCAGCACACTTATCGCCACATAACAGTGCGACTTAAGCTCATAAAATATATGGGTACAATCAGATATTTGGCGAATGCTTCTGAGACTCTTTCAGGACTTATTACAGACTTCAGCCCACCCTTCAATCACCTGAAGAAATATTGCCCTGGAACCTAAGTTACGCTGCCTATATTGTCTCTGAATATAGATCTTGAAAACGGTTTGAAAGAGAAAAACAAACGAGCTTTAAATATGAACTAGAGGGCTTTGAGAGCTTCTTGATTGTCCGCATGCAGGCATCTTTAACGCGTCTTCGTAAGAATTTTCGGACACACAACTCTTTAGCGTGCAGATTTAAAGATGTTATAGCTCTTTGGAATCATTTTCCATAAAGCAGCAGTCAGTGCAAGTTTTTGGGCCCATTGTTGAGCTATCAGAAATATTTTGAAGACACTAGTCATATAGAGGTTGAAGACAAAGTCAAAATGGTATCCCAAAAGTAGTAGATTTACTGGCTTGCTCACTAAGGCTGCTCTACAGTTTGGGTGAAACCGAGGCCTCTACTAACAAGCCCCTCCAGTTCGCACCGGGATTTAGCTAACCGCATTCAGTTGCAAAATCCAAGCCAGTTGAGGTTTACTTTCACTTGTGTTCCTCTACTGCGGTGTTCCTGCAAGTAAGATTTGAAGACTCAACGGGCCGCAGCATTTGTTTTTATTCCCATATGGTCAAGTCATCTCAAACAATTGATGCGCAATTTTTTAATGTCCCTCTACAGCTCGTCTAGTTTGTCGTTTAATGTTTTGCTAAAAGGCCCACAAACGGGACTAAAAGTTTGACGAAGAATCCTCCTCGCAAAGCTACCGAGAATACCTTCATTAGCTTTGGGCAAAGTCCTAGCCGTAAAGCAAGGCTGGGATTATCAGGGTCGTCTATAGAAATCACGTAGTCGTTCTTGGCATAGGGACCTTCTTTTCAATTGCTTTCTGAGGTCGAAGAGCCGAGGTAGTCAAAGCACATTCAAGAATCTAGTTATCTTAAGTCGACAAGATTAGTCTGGATGAGATGTAATCTGAAAGCAAAAACTAGATTGGTCGGGAACGTCACTTTTTCTACGTCAGCCACATATGCGTACTGTCAACTTGGTACTCAGTCACGAATCTCTTGACTAGATTCGTCGCCTACCCCTCCATAAACGTCAACTGCAACAGCTGCGCATATGACCGATTTCAGCCAATCAAAACCAAGATACAACTAGTCAGAAAGCTGTCGGACTTACTAAAATAGATACTTGAACGTCCCCAATGTATTTTAAGAGCTCTAAGTTGTAGCTGTCGATTGTGTCATTCTGTCCGATTTGTCGATGTTGGGTGTCCCTTCTTTTCGACAGCATGTAATTGGTTTTGCTCTCCTTAATAGCCCAACTCATTTTTTGCGCTTCGTCGCGTCGTAGTAAACGGCAGTTTTCTTATGCAGACGTTTTTGCCACGCCTACTTTTATGGGCCTTTTCGATCCAAATCGTTGCTTCAAAAGGAAATATTCAAGCTCACCAACTGTTTACCAAAGTCTAAGTCAAAGAATTGAGAATCAAAAACAAGAAAAAAATATGATTTGGTTGAAGCTTGACAGTTCAATAGCTCTGTTCGTTCCGAATTTTCTTCTGTCAGTATTTGGCTCTGTCTGTGTCTACTGCTGGAGTTACTCCCGACTAATTTATTGGGTAAGTCAGACAAGTTCTTAAATGGATGAGATAACAAATTCAGAAAAAACTATGGCGGATATTTCCCGCACAGACCAAATGTCAGACTCGAGCAGAAGAATTCTCTTTAAAGTTGACGTTGGCATGTGATAATTTAAAATTTTCTGGGAAAGCGAAGCATTGACCACTGGATCGTCTTGAGACTTTTGATATTTTATGTAAAGTTGCATACTTGTAGGTACGTTATAAATCGATAAGCGCCGGGCCAACTTTCATGACTCTATTTTTATTTTGTTTGTACTGCTTTATTTCAGGAAGGAAGAAAATTCCGAAAAATCGATTTATTCTCATTTTTCAGCCAACTGTTGCGGGCAGAACGGAGCTATGTCAGCTTGTAATTTATAAAATCCCATTAACTATTTGAAACTGAGCAGCATTTCACCCGCCCCTGATTGACTGCACTGCTTCTCGGAAATTCACACCCTCATCGAAAAACAAGACCACAGCCAGAACTTTCCGCCTCTTCGGCAAATTAGTGTTCGAGTGAAAATCAACTGAACTCTGCTGTTTGTCCAGCAGTTATGCAAACAATTTGGCGAGTGCCCATGCACAAGTATGCACATAAATAAAGGTCCTGTTGCAGGAGTTCACCCAGACACCATTAACCCTTGATCGCAACAATAAATTAAGCAAATTGGACATATGAACCGCTGCGCCCATTATCGAGGTCATCGAACACAATACAATGTAATTATTGATTCCGAGGCTGAGATCTGAACTGTCCCATCCTGCCGCATGTGCCCGGAACTCCGCGCACAGATAATGCACTTGCAAATATTTATAAAAACAACGCGAGAGTTGGGGAATTTTCAACGAAAAGAAATAATCTCCTCGCACAACGGATCCGCTGTGGTTGACTTTGGTTTTACTCACCGAATCCTTTGTGAACGGCAAAGGAGGCGCCGCAGTGTGTCTTGTAGCAAACATTTAACCGGGCAATGGTGCGTGGCGAATGGAATACACTCGGTCGATTAAAATGCAACCGAGGAGGGTATTCATTCGCATTCTCTTTCCACGCTCGATTTAATTCGAAAACGATAGCATTCTTGAGCTTGCGAAGGGATATCCGCGGTATTGCCTCGGCCTTGCAACAGTACTCAAACGATTTGTGATGCCCATTGATTTCAGCTTAGGGAATGTTTGCTGTAGGGTACTGTATTTTTTAAACGGAATTATCTTGCTGTCGGCATTCGTGTGATTGTTTTCGTTCAATTGAAGGAATCACTTTGAAGGAATCACTTTGAAGGGGTTTTTCGCAACAAAGTGTACTTTAAGTGATGGCGGTGAAGGGAAAGAATGTAGTGGTAGACTAACCACCAAGGCTGCTCACAGCGTTATGGTTGCAATGCGTTTTAAGCTTGTGAATCCAATTGCACAGGCGGCTTATTTGGAATACTGAAGGCGAGCGAATAGTTGTCTGTTTTTGTTTTTAGGAGGACACGCGCTAAAGAGTTTTGAGTGTCAGAGTGAACTACGGAAGGGGGCTCAAAAAGATAGGAGACTCCGATGCGCATTGGGTTTAGATGTAGATTCTAACAAAGAGAGAACCACAGATTGGAAAAGAATTCCGCATCCGTGTTTTAGTCCGACCAAAAAAAGGCTTCCGTTGAATTGTTGAACTGCACGAATGCAGCTGAGAAATTCGTTTGTTCAACTGTCTTTAAAAAAATAATTAAATTTGCGGTCTCCGACCAGGTATCGGAAGTTAACTCAAGCTTATATATTATAGAAGGGTGTAAATATTTGTTGAAGAAGCCTAGACATTCACAGCGTTCTTCGTGACCTTGTACATTTTGCCATTTTCAAGTCCAGCCTGCACAGTGGGGACTACTTTATAAACTGCAACGACCATCACATTACAGATGTGACGCTCACGAATCTAGCATAGCAACCTTTTAGTGAAGTCGTCTATTTGAAGTTTTTTTTTTGTCATTTAGTCTATCACTGTTTGTCTATCCATCACACGGTCGCAAGTGAAATACCCTCAAATGGAGTCTACTTAAAGTATCTTGCGAAATCGACTGCAAAAGATCAGGGCTATCGGCAGACGGACTTGACTAAACCATCTCAAACTGAACCTATGTAGAAGAAACTTGCTGGCACATTTCGAAGTTAGGAAACCTTAGTTTAACTGTCGCAAAATGGATCAAATCTTGTTTTGCCAGCTTGTACTCACACTCCAATTTGGCCAGAACGCAAGTCTCGTTACCCTAGGTTTGACTTGGAAAAATCACTTGGAAACTTGGATGGGACAACAATTTTTTAAACAAATTAAAGCAGCTCTAAACAGGGTTGCCAGAACTTTAACCTTAGAAAAATGTAGCCCAAAATTGTTGCCCAGAAAGAAGCCCACTTACCCATCTCACTTAAGCGCGCCGCGAATTTTATTTGACTTCTGTCTTCTGCAATTGGCTTTTGTGGCTTGTGTCAAGTCAAAAGGCCTGCAAAATAAATTGGTGTGCCTGCAAGTTGAACGACTGTTCGATGTCACTGCAAGAGTGCTGCCAAGATTTAATTTAGAAAATATTTTTTTTTTGCAGTTTTGTGAAGAAATGAAGAAAACCAAATTACACAAAGATTCTAAAAATGATAAAGCCCAAAATTGTGGTAAATCTTAAATTTATTGAAGAAGTTTCTATCATTTTTTATCCATAGTTTGAGAATCGCAATGATCCCCCGTTTGCAAGGTCGATCGACTGAGTTGATCCATTGAGTATGAACAAAATTGCTGGTGCAAGTTTGATATTACAAACAAATTAAACCAGGACCTAGCAATGACCTACAGCTTTTATTTTATTTAACTAGTGGAATTCCCAGTTCGTAAGTCGCTTAAATCTGTTTCTGCTTTGACTGCTCCTTTTGGGCTTTCTAAACGCTCAACCTTCGACCTAACCGAGTGCGCTTTTTGACCGTTTAAAAAAAAAATTGTTAAAATTAACTCTGTTAAAAAATGAGGTATTCACTACCTGTCAAAGTATCCTGGAAACAAAAAATATTCCAACATAAGTACATATTCATCAGATCCATGTTTGCACTACGAGGGGATGCTCATATATGTACAACAGTTAAGTTGATTCCAACAGACTTTAACGTTTGAAGTGTCTCCGATTTATTTCTATTACTTGTTCCTGTTATCCTTTTTCGCCACTAGTGTAATCGAAACACATCCATAGCGGTAAAAAGTATACAGAGCACCACATTTTCAATTCCGGAAGCAACGTCATTGTGAAAAATCCCTCAACCACAGCCGACATTTCATTCGTCTCAATAGCGAGAGGTTACGAGTTCTCACCGATTGGTTGCATTTAAACTGTTTTCCCTTATACAGTGCTCTCCTACTCCATCCTCGGAGCAATCATTTAATGATGCATTTATCGCAAAAGTATACTTTCAGAGTAATAACCATCGCTGGTAATGGATGCATCGTTCCTTCTTAATAGTTCCCCATCCCCAGTTCACAAGTTATGAGTGGTTGCAAGCAGTCATTAAGTCTCTTCATGTTGCAGATCGTTTTGCAAATTTCAAGGATAATACCTCACTTCGGGCTTGTTAGCATACCAAAGATGAAATCACTGGCATTGTAGTCATTATGATTTCCACCGATAATGAGAATTGCATGTAGCGGCAAAATGGCTGCGAAAGTTTTGCCTCAATTGCAAGCGCCGCTGTAGAGTCTCAAAATTTCACTCATGAACGTCAAAGTTCCTTCGGCATAATACCCAGCTATGCTAATCCACTTAAAACGACAACAGCGGAGGGAAGCTATTCTGCGAAGTAAAAGGCCAGAAAATCAGCATCACTGTCATCTTCTGCAACACTATCACCGTTCGTCCTTTGTGTGTTAATTCTCTGGGACATGTAATTCCATTAAAATTTAATTTATTATGAAACAGTAAAATTTCATCCTGATGCATCTGCAAGGGTTTTCTGTGGCAGCTACATGAAACAAAAACAAAAATAAAATTTTGTTGTGATTCAGTTTGCTCGCTATGCGATTCTCCGACGTTATTATCCCTTTTCGTGCATGCAAACATTGTAATCCGATTTCAATTGTCCCTAATGGGAAGCAGACAGAAGACTGTAAAACTGCATAAAACATGTGCCATTCATTTGCCTGTGTCCTTTCAATTAGCTACCATTAGTGCTGCATGACTTGCTGTTCAAACAGTGGCGTATGCCCGCGATATAAGTGGGAAAACAGACTCACAAATTCAATTAGTTTTTAGAGTGGATCTATTACAATCGCAAATGACGTGCATATATACCTTTTCGAATTGTAGGTGTGGCTCTTAGATTACCGATGACAGTTGGCAAAGAAACCAACCTCCAGCGGAATAGTTGAATGATTGAGTGAACTTTAAACTGTAACTTTGACTGTAACTCGCATCAACAATTTTGTGCAGTTCCCTAAATACATTTTCATATTGAAACATAAATACGTGTTGAGCCTCGCATATGACCTACATGGCCATAGGCCAAAGGCACCTTGAGCTCTGTCCGGGAAGACAACTAAAAAGGGTTTACGGCTCAGGAAAGATCTACATCCTACCTTTAAAGTCTGTTGGAAAGATCTACATCCCGGGTAGCGTAGCGAATCAGAACCTTGTCACTTTAAGTAGCTTTTTGCATCTTGAATCAAATCAAAGCCATCATACCTTCGTTAGGACTTGCAGCTTGACTCAAACTATCTATTAGCAAATAGCTTGCCGTGCGATAGAACAGCCTTCCAATACTGAAGTGGATTGACACTCTAAGCAGCCATTTGCAACTTAAAGCAAAGCTGTTGACGTACTTGCCTTTTTTTGACTCTGTAGAGACTTCTCTGGCTCTATTCTAAATTTTCTCTGGCATATTTTCGATCTTTTCACCCTATTTCATGAACTGATCATTTTTAAAGTGTTGAGAGATATTCAATATTTTCAAAGCACAAATAGAAAAGGTGATAGAAAAAATACCAACACGGCTTCCACATAAAAAGGTGGCAATAGCTTATAAAGCTTTCACTGGTTAGCATAATATTTTATGACCAATAATTATTGCTTCTTAGTAATTTCCAATCGAAGCTGTTGGCTACAGGAAAGATTAAAACCTTGATACAAGCCCTTCAGGATATTGATATTTTTTCACTTTAAAAAAGCAAACGCCTTCCACATTCTTCGCAAGCGGAGTTTGGGCAGCCCTGTCAAAATCTAATTCAATGCATAAGCCCTCTATAAAGCCTGCGTGTTTGTACTTTCCAGAGGTCTTGAGAAAGCTGTTCCGAAACTATTTCCCAGTATTATTATTAACCAGCTATACATAAATCTAAAGGTTAATCCTAAAATCTAGCAGCACTAGCTGCAAGGCTTACTCCTGGAAATATTGCCTAATAAATGCTCTACCAACGCGAAAGAGTTTTTTTCAAGCATTGACAGCACTAAATAAACCGAGCCGAAGAAAAAATATTTCCTGGTAAAATTGCTAGCTAACATGTTTCCAGGCAGTCCCTAGATAGCAACGCTAAAGTTGCATACAGAAAGTTGCTTGAGGTGGCTCTGTAGGATTGTTGTCTATAGTTTGTTTAGCTTTTTGAGGAGAGCATGTTCTAAGGTCTAACTAAAAACTCGATCGATTTAAACTGAAACGAAAATCGTCCTAAAAATCGTTCCAATTGCATTTTAAGGTTTTTTTTCAATTGCCCCACCTCGCCACCGTCTGACAATCTTCCGAGATTTTAACTGTCATAAAAGAGATTTTCAATTCGGACATTCGGATATTATTGTAGGTCCCTTTCAGTCGTCTCAAAAATAAGGAAAACTCAAACAAAATGTTTGGTTGTTAAAAGCTAGGCCTAAAGTACATGAACCTGATGCGCCATCTATTTATTTTTTTATTCTTCAAGGTTTTTATCACCTTTTCACATCGTTGTCAGTGCTTTTGCAAACAAACAGCAGAACAGGGATCATTGGAGAGTTGTGCAAAACCTTTCGTCAAGCTACCGCAGGCCTTTTAAAAACAATTATTACTTTCAAAAATCATAGAAGCATATTACGTCCTTCCCAACTTTTACCTGAAGCTGGAAATACCTACCTACCTATGTGACTTTCAAAAGAGGTATTGCAGTTAATACCTACATCATTTGGAAATTGAATTTCCCGATTAATTGTCAAAGCTTTGCTATAAAAAGTCATCGCAGTAAATTAAACTTTAAATCCTAAACTGAGCCCTTTGTCATCCCTCACCAGCAAAACTTTTTTAGCAATTTAAAGCGCCTCAGCATTTTAACTACGCCAATTCATCAGCCGTCCGCTCCATCAAGTGTCAAGCTCACCTATCTGCGATTCTTTGAAAGTTGCCACCACCATCATTTTTGCCTAATTTAACAAATAATTGAAGAACGTTCCGCACAAGATAAACCTGGAAAGCAAAAACATAATTAATCCTGCACGCGACTTCAGCGACAAAATTACCTGCGTCGAGAAATTAATTAGAAATAATTACGATTTTCTGCCATGTGCCCATTTTTGACATTAAGCACTACCTGCCATGTATAACGGAAAACACCGCCAAAAACGTGGTAATTAGTGCTGTATGGTAATTTTCATCTTTTTTGTTTACCTCCCCCAATCCTTATATTCTCTTCGGGGGTTTTTTCTTCGCTATACGAACGAAAACAATTTTCCAGGTTTTTATTGTCGCGTTGGTAGGTCGTAGGTGTCGAGTTCATATTGTGGAGTAAATCTTTTCGCGGAAAAATGAAAATTATGCCCAGAATGGGAAAAGGGAATACCCAGTGTCGGAAATGGGGTTGTAATGATTTTGGTTTTAATTACACTTAAATACGTGCTAAATAATTTACAGCCTGAGATTTTAGTGAGCGCAACAAAAAGGGTATAGCGTGCGAATTTTTTTCTTGAACTTGAGGTTGTCTTTTAATAAACCCACCTATGAAGAGCTTACACTGTTGCTGCGGAGCTATATTTGCTCCGAGATAGGGCTGAATATTTAACGGGCTATAAGTAAACTTAAATGGGATTAAATTGCTGCCTATGGAAAAAAGCTCAACTCAAGTAATTATTCATTTCACACACCAATACCAATAGCAATAGCATATCCTTGGGAAGACAGCCGGATAAATTTACGTGGAAACATAAAAGGGAACTGAGCTATATTTTGCATTTAGCTTCGGGGGTACCTATTAGCGAGTGATTTTCTTTTAATTGTGGTATACTATGCGTCGGAAGATGGTGCGATGAACCACAGTCGCAGTTAAATTCGGTGCTTTCTCAAGGCAAAGTTCAGTCTTGGAGTACACTGCCGGGTTGGTGAATATTTTGCTCGTGGCACAGCATTAATATTAAATTCGTATATCCGGCTTTTGGATTTGCAGTAGAGAGAGGATATCTTCGTTTGGAGTGAATAAAATATGGTGTTGTTTCCGGTTTTTCACGTGTCAGTCACTTTAGTTCCTCCCAGGACTGTAGGCGCCAGCAAAAGTACATAAGCCAAGTAAGTCGAAGGAATTTGCTGAAGACCCGCATTGTGAGCAACAACAGCGCACGCTTTTTAACATTTCCAAACCTATTTTTTGCTGAATTTTGTAAAGCATTCTTTTGAAAATTGAATTTCGAAAGCAGAATTTTGAAAATTGGAACTCTGAAATACGAATTTTGTAAAAGGAATTTTGACCATTCCGAAATTTTGACTACAACCTTACTTCTAACTTATACAGGTCAACCAGGGTTTCAACCAATGTCCATCTTTTGTTAGATCAGTGTTTTGAAAAAAGATTATAGTTGCGAAATTCAAGTGCAGTCGCCTCTAAATTGTACGCGCCGACCTAAGGCTTCGTCAAACTTCAAAAACTCCTCTATTCGCTCTATTCGCATCTTACGCGACTGGTTAACACTCTTCTTGTCTGCACAGGTAACTTGGTTTAAAGGTCTCTAATCGGGCCTCGGAGAAAGTTGGAGTACTACCTCTAGGTATATCCCCTTGATCTCTATCTTTTCACAATCCCTTTCGACTCATATTAATAACTACAAAGGACTTTCTACGAGGCTGATAGAATATTGAGTGGTAAAATTTTGTTAAGTTCTTGAGCAGTGCACGTCCTAGTGTACTTTACTCTTGGTTGTGCTTACTGTCCGTGGTGGAACAAGTCCTCAGCCAATAAGGCCCCCAAGTAATAATTTAACTTTGATAAGGTTGAAATTTGTAATTTTCTTCGAAAGAGCTTCTAAAAAATTTGTTAGCTGAAGTAGAGCTATTTCGAAGTAATTGTTTCAAAAATAACTTCTCTAAGACCTTTTCGAAGTCTTATGCAGCTACCTGCATAAAAGTGAGCCAGATATAATTCCATTAGGCCTTTTGCAGTCAATATTGCGGAAAGGGAAATAGCCTCGAACTCAAATTGGGCTCCAGCCAGCTTGGTCGATATCTAGCGGCCTCCAGTTACATACACCAAGTTGGTAGAGGTCGTTCTTTAATTGCGCTCGCCGCCCGGGGTGGCATTCCATTGTCTTTTATGTTTTCATTTAATATGTCTGTTGGTGTCAGGGCTGTTCAAAGAGGCACCTTTGCTGCAGCTTTTTAAGTACAAGACCGTATCTACGTAGGCCACTTTATAAGTTCAAACATCATTTGGCTGATTGGTGAAACAACCTAGGCCACGTTTTTGCTTGAATCATGGTTCGGTAGTACAAGGTGGGCCAAAAGAAGTCATCCGATGTTGTTTGGCTCTCATTTTTTTTCTAAATGAAAAACTTCGATTCTATTTTTTGGATTATGTTTATTTGAACCTTTAGAATTTTATTAGTCCAGTTCGGAAGATGATATCGGCCAAATGGGCGTCGTCACAATTGATTGCCATACGGGCTCGTTTTATGGTATTCGGCGAGAACTTCGGGCGACAGATTCTAGCACTCGTGTCGAATCCTTTAGAGCTTCTAGGGTCTCGGGCTTGTTCACATAAAAAAAACCCACAAACAAAAGTCTGGAACGGTTAAATCGGGCGATCTTGCAGGCCAGTGAAAATCTCCAAAACGAGAGATGAGGCGCCGCCTTCAGAATATCGGTTGTGGCTCGCGCAGTGTGTGCCGTAGCTCTGTCCTGTTGGAACTACATGTCCTCCGGTCCTAATTCGTCCAATTGCGGCAGAAAAAACTCGGTAAACATGGCCCTATAGCGCGCACCATCCACTGTTGTCATACATCCCATTGCTAAAACGAGACCGTATGGCAATCAAGACTTAGGAACAAAATTGGTCTAGTGGGTTCGGACGGACAAAAGCGAAACTAATAAGGTTCCGTTTTCTTCCTTTGGGTACGGAACTTTAAAAACACACTAATTTTAATTTAAGGTTACCGAAAAGAATATTGCATCAAAATGGAAAAAACCCCAGATCTGGCGGACACTCCAAAACTGGCAACCCTGGCCATAGAGGAAAATAGAATCGTTTTCGAAAATAGAATCATTTGGCAGCCATTAGTGTGCTCTGCAAGTTGTAGCCCTCTATTGTCGAAGCCTTAGATTTTGCCAGCAATGTGCTCCGTGATCAGCAAATATCCGACTGCTTCTTAAGAATTTAAGCTCGATTTGTACGGTGTGAATCCTGCTCAGATGTAATCTCAGTGTTTTCTATAAAAAGGCTAAATGTTTATCCTTTCAGAGGCTCACAACGTATCACACCGACGTCTTTTGTTGTCATCATCGCTGCGACATAACTCAGATTTCCAACCATAGAAGGGTCTTCTGACATTCCCATCCCCACAAAAGGATTCAGTTGAAAGATCCATACGTAAGGTCACCATGATCGATCCCTGTGCTGCTCCTGCTGTTTTTTCCTTTCTTTGAAGTCACAAGCTGGCTTCCTGTTCATCTCACTCATAACCACATTTTCCAGCGCCAATCGAATACATTTTGCTCGCCAAGAACTGCCTTCCCTGATGGCAGTTTCGGTGGCTTTACTACTTTGTTCAGAAAGCAATATCTCTCGCTGAACAAATGGATGTGAGAAGCAACGCCTAGGATACCTCGCCAACTATTTACCTCTTCAATGGCCCCATCTGCATCATCTAAGTGACAGTTTTACAAGCTAAGCTACCTTTTAGAGAGATCAACAGCAGCTTCATAAACTCCAAACGAAGCGACCGGTATGCAATTTATTTCTATCCCGATTTTACAAGGTTCAGCTAAAATGGACAAATTGGTTGGTGCCACCTTCCAAATATTTAACCGACGTTTTCCACCATCTGTCCTCGAAAAATCCCACATATTCCTCTGTTTGTCCAATTGAAAAACTGTTGCCTGTGACTACACTACAACTACTCGAAACTATACCAACATATTGTGTACAAGGAAACTCCTCTCTTGCACAAATTGCTTTCCTGCAATCACCTCCGTCGATAGAAAAATATATAAAGGACACAAAAAAAAAATCCAATTTAAACTGTGTAACCAATTCAATTACAAACTCATCACCGTCCATTCTATACCACGTACAAGCAATTTACTTCGAAACTTCAAGGATTAAAAATTGAAAAACACACCAAAAAATAAAATTTGTTCTCGTTTTTCTCTTCAAATATTGATACCGTAACTAGGACATTAAAGTGGCAACTAAAGTGTACATCCATACGTCTGGTCCTCCCTCCAATCTCAGACTGGGGCATCAGGAAATAAAAGGAAAAGGAAAACCTTACATCGAACGACTCCTCCTAATGGTCATGATCGCAAGCATGGATTCGTTTCCGTCCTTTTTGCCATTTCGCCATCGCCATGACTCCATCGAAAGTGCTTCTTCTATGTGTATATATATGTGGAAGCATGTCTTAGCCGACACATACCACGCGACGGCGGCCCATCCGTCCTCGGGGCCATGAGCACTGTGCAAAACAATAGAAAACCATTTCCGTCCTTTTAATGGCGCAAATGCCATATAGTGAGCCATCCTACCCGGTTTTTGTTCATTAAACTTCTGCATCACGCCATAAACTGGCAACATGGGACGTTTATCCTTGCCCCCTGCCGCCCATCGAGCGCACCATCTGCAGATGAAGACATCGACCGGGAGGAGGGCTCTCAAAAATTCCTATTTAATGTCAAAATTCGATTGTATTTCGTGTGTAACATGGTTTCTTGTCTTTTCTTTCAGGATAACTTGCCGCAACCAGAAACCAGAGAAACGCCGGGATAAACCGAGGCGAACGTGTTCCATATGCGGCCATAAAACCGAATGATACAGCCATCGAAGGAAGTCGAAAACAATATATGCCATTCACGGGCGGAAGGACATCTGAAGCACGAAGGAAGAAACGACAACTGGAATGGAATGCGACCGAGCGTTCGTCCTTGTAGAAGAGACAACGAACAACCAGCAGCTGGGCGCTTAGAATGAATCCAAAGATGCGTGTCACGGGGGAGCAACTCATCCTGTACGGTTACATAGCAACATTCCACATCATCATGATACTCACAACGAAAGTGGTCTTCGTTAGCGGGGACTGGCTCCTGAACTGCGGCGACTGCAAGTGTAAGTGGAACTCGGGCAAGAAGACGGCCGACTGCAGGAATCTCAGCATATCCACGGTGCCGGAGAATCTGAGCTCCGAGTTGCAGGTGCTCGACCTGTCGCACAACAAAATCACCTACTTGGAGGAGAACGCCTTCCTGACGGCCGACCTGCAGAACCTGCACAAGCTCTTCGTGCGGAACTGCTCGCTGGAGAACCTCGACCCACTTGCCTTAAGGTCCCTAGAGATCCTCATTGAACTGGACCTGTCCAACAATCTGCTGCGGCGGCTACAGGCGAACATATTCGCGAACCTGGTGAAGGTGAGAGCTCTCGTCCTCAATGGCAATCTGCTGGAGTCTCTGGACGATGGCATCTTCCAAAACCTCAAGTATCTCCACAAGGTCGAGCTGAAGGACAACCGGATATCGCACGTGGCCACAGAGGTCTTTGTCAATGTGCCGCTGCTGTCGCAGATCTACTTGAGCGGCAACCGCCTTAGCTTCCTGCGTAAGGAGTCGTTCGAGAACCTTCAGCGCCTGACCAGCCTCTCGCTGGAGCTCAACCCCTGGAACTGCACCTGCGAGCTGCAGATCTTCCGCGACTTTGCATTCCGCCGGAACCTCTACACCCCGCCAACGTCGTGCTACTACCCGACCCACCTGCGCGGCATGCTCTGGATCGAAGACCAGCCCGAGGCGTTCGCCTGCAAGCCCAAGATCATCTATCCCTCGCGGGGCGCATCGATAAACACCTCCAAGGAGAACGTGACACTGATTTGTCGGGTGCATGCCTCGCCGAACACCCTCATCGCATGGGACTACAATAAACAGATGTACAGCACCAGTGGCGGGAACAACCCGGCGCGGGTCCACATTCAGCTGCTGCGCGAGGAACAGAACTCGGAGAAGGAATTCGGTCGCGATATCTTCATCTCGCGCCTGACCATCCTCGGCGCGGAGAAGAGTGATGAGGGCGTTTATACCTGCCTGGCGGAGAATGCCGGCGGCAAGGACGCCGTTCAGATGAGCCTGCTCGTTCAGAAGCAATCCCCGAAGGACCTGCTGCTGCAGAGCAATTTGATCATCGTGATTTGCCTAATGGCACTGGGACTGTTGTCCGCCTCCGTGTTCTTGGCCATGGTCACGTGTTGCATCTACAAGCGTTTCAAGGCGATAAATCTACAACAGCAGCAGCAGCACCATTTCCACAGCCACGGCGGAGCGCTGGGCATGACGACGACAACCACAGCGACGGCGGGCAGCGAAACGTCGGTCGGTCAACACCATCTGCACCACCATCACCTGCACGGCGATGGCCATTTGATTCATCAGAAGAAGGGTGGTGGCAGCACGTTGAGTGGTGGGTCAGCACTGAGCCAGCATCAGGCGACAAATGGGGACAAATATGCGGCCATTAAGATCATGGAGAACGGAGTGGGCGGTGACGGTGGTGGGGGAGGCGGCGGCGGCGGTGGACTCCATCATCACCACCACCAGAAGCAGAAGCAGCTTCACCATCACCTGACGGGGGATGATTTCAAGGAGACGAAATTGGCCCACTCTGACAAGATTTATCTGGAGAAAAGCACTGAAGGTAAAGGGTTTTGGGCGGTTGTTTGTTTTCTGTTTTTTGTTCCCTCCGTTTTCCTGTTGGTTTATTGTGGTGCGTGCTCGGAATATGGACGCTGGGAATTAATTAAAATCTGAAGAGCCATGGCATTCATCATGAGAGCGAACGATAGTTGTAGTTGTGTATTTTCTGGAGAATTAGGATTATTCAAGTGTGAATCCTTGGCAAATATATGAGGATGCTTGTCTCCTTGGAACTAGGGAATGCGTCCATGTGACAGCAATTAATTTTGTCCGGATACGGATGGATTGTCGAGAGTTGAGTGGACAAATTCGGTTGTATGTGTGGAATTTATTTTCGCCAGCTAATTGCAGCCCTGTGGAGGAGAGTTTGTAATGATCCGGGATTTTGTTTATTCCGACTTTTAATTTGAAATTTGCGGCGAACAATATCATCTTGAAGTGATGGAGGGCTTACATTCTGTAGCCGAGCTCTTCACCTTTTACCTTGACTAAGAAATGCGCGCTGCAAATGCAAGAGACAATATTGGGCCGGGTGTTAATGGCAATGATTTAAAAAAAATAGGTTAAGTTAAAAGGTTAAACCTATTGTCAACCCACCCTCAACAAAACGCAGTCACAGCGTTTGTATGGATGCTTGAAAAATAAAATAAAACGAGCCACATATAACTAAGCTCATCACAACCAGCAAGAAATGAAGAACATTCTGCGTCCCAGAAGTCGCTGCTAGGGGTAAACGTTCTTGAAACGGCCTTTGTGGTCTCCAAAGTCTGATGATTGCTTCGGCGAGAGCGATTTTTCCCATTCGCTCGATGCCACTGTGCCAACTTAGGTGACTTATTTTGACTTTTTTGAGCACATCAACGTCTTGGTAAAGTTTTTAGAGTCCGCCTATTTAATCTTTTCCATCATACGTCACTTGAAAATCATTAAAACAGAAGGATTTCAGAATTTGCTCTTCTAAAACCTTTTTAGAACCTCGAGATTTCAGCTTTAAACACATCTGAAAACGGTATAAGCAGCTGGTACTTTGTTTATGTCAAAGTGGGCCATTTTCAGAGGCTCAAAAAACCCTTAGGACACCACAACCGATCGTCTTAAAATCAACTAAAAAGCGAAAGATATGGCTATCCTTGTTGATGTTTATATTCTGCATAACCCCCTTTCAGAACAAGATTTAAGAAGTCACATGATGGTGATCGTCTTCTGGCCGAGATCTCGTGTATTTAGAAAAGAGCTACATCAATGGAAAGTTCATTTTTAAATTTTTCTTCCTCAAGTACAAGGGTTAAATCTGATTTTTCTGTAGCCAGACTTGAGCTAAGCCCATAGAAAACTTCTGACGACAAATCATACATCGTTTAGGGTCAATAAAAAGGTACTGAGCCTCATCGATTCAAAAAATTCTGATTTTCTTAGATTTTCTTAAGTGTAAACTAACAGCCTATATTCGATTTGTTGAAACCAAGCTTGAACGTGTGCTCAGACAGTAGGTTGGGATAGACTCTGGTAGTGGTAGCAAGTCAAAGGGAACACCCCTTTTGTAAATGGGGCTTGTGGGTCTGATATTCCACTCCAAGGGTATGCTTTCTTCCCACCCAGAAACTGCTAGAAATGCAACTATTTCCTATTTCGTGACTATAGGTTTCGTTGGCTGTTTTGAAGAGCAGTCCGAAATCTCACGCAAACGGTTGCTCTGCTATTTTGCAAAAACCTCTGGATGTTGTTTCGATCGCAAGAGCCTTCAATCTTCTTGAGTAGGTCTGCTAGAACTCCACGTAAGTCGATGTTTTTTAAGCCATTCCTTTCACCACCTTTTTCGTGTAAGCTTTATCTTTATTTTAAAGGCTCTCAGTGCGGGTTGCCTGATGGTAGCTTACGGCGATATCTGCTTCATCACTGATAGTGCCATGGTTTAGGGACCGCTGTGAACATAATTGGTTGATGTAGAGACACGCTTTCAGTAGATCCTATCTGCCATAGGTGTTCTTAAAAGTTCAACGTTGAATGTCTTCTTCTTGCCAATTCGCAGCTTCCCTAGAAAGTCGTTCGTTCGATAGTCCACTTTAGCCATGATCACAGACCACAGATATGCAGAGTTACAGCCTACGAGTAGCAAAGGTCCTCGTATCATCAGTTGAGTTGTTTGGTTCAATGCTTCAGCATTTTGCAAGTTTCGTTTGCACATTTTCTTAGGAACTGACAACAATGCTCAGTTTTGTCCAAATACAGCATCTCTTCTGTCAAAAGCTGCTTTATCACCCGTCGAACAAAAACCAAGCAAAAATTAAGTACGCCGTTTATTTGTACTACTACTTATGATCAGGTGGGTCATAGTTCTTCTATAGTACCTATTCCGCTGGACTACACTAAGTTTCAGGCTCTACACTCACAGCCCGCCCAAGTTACATCTTAAAACTACTGCCACTTCAAGCGAATTTCTGTCAAAATTTCCGAGAGCAGAATTGTCCCAACAAAGCCTTTTTATTTCACTTCGAATTCGATAAAAAACTTAAAATGGAAGACCAGCTCTTAAAAAGAACGTCGGTCGCGTAAACTCTGAAGAGCAGTAGGTATCTACCAAACTTAAATGAGCTAAAAGAAGTTTCGGTTTTGAGTGCATTCTCCATCAGTGTAAGTTCAATAAGGTTCAGCGACAACCTGTTCATCTTGGCTTGCCTGAAGAAATTTTGTTGTTTTGGCGGTTATACACATTGGCCCCCACATTTTTGCTACTTTTTGGTTATCCTGCTGCGAGCTGTTTTTGTTTATAGTCCACATATCAACCCATCAACCGATCAAAGTGCCGCTAAACATTATTTTGCCTAATTTTCATATTAACAGAATTGTACTAAATTTTCCATACGTTTCAAAGTGAAGACACTTTGTCTGTTAAACATTTCGCGTGTCAGGAAAGGAAAGTTAGTCTTCAGTCGACAGATGCCCAGATCTGCGTATCTAAAGTCTTTTTAAATGTTCATCTTCACTATAAAATCCAAACAGACAACTGAACGACAAATTGCACATGTGCACCTAACTTAACAGTCTTCTTAGTTAATGACCGCGTCATGATATGGCTCCTAAAATTCTACGACATACCTAGTACCAAATTTTCACAACATCTAGCTCGGAAATGTATACCTACTGTTCCCTATTACAATGTCTACCAACATCATCCTGCCTCCATTCCATCTGCCTCTTTAAAATTCCACACACAGCCACAAGTTCAGAACCTCATCCACAGCCTCCGAGTTGATTTGTGACCCATGCAATCTCATCCAGTAACAGCTTTCTCGAATTTTAGCGACAAATTTTATTAATTTGTCACGTCATTTCGTATGCCAGCATATAATCACTTCCTTTGCAGATCTACCGCCCCGATACTAGATTGGCGCCCATAAATACATGTCCCGCTGTCAAAAGCCATTACAACAAACCAATCAATTAAATTTCACAATCAAACCCGCCTACAGTACGCCGAGTTGAGCCTTTGCACACCAACAAACAAAGGTCTGTTCAATTCACCATAAATTCTGCTTATCACCTCGAACAGTGCCCATCCCCCACCCCCTCCAGAGGTCGCAGCACATACAGTATACACCTTTTAGCACCCTCTTTGACTTCAACTTGGAACATAAAGCAGCGCGTCCCAATTGTTTCTTTATAGCTCATTTATTTTTTGATTTATTACCATTATAGGCGGACCTTGCATGAATTATGAGTACCAAAACCTGTGCCTATGCTGTGCGCTCCGTGGAATGGAACGGAACACAGGAGAAAAAAAAAAACAAAAATCCAAAATTATTAATAAATTCTCCTCGTATAGGTTCAACGCCTGCTAAAAGAAAAAAAGCTCATTTCATGGTGTGCATAGCATACCTTAATAACAACTATACGGTACAAGGGGTATAGGAAGATTTATTACAATATTCTCGTTTAATAAATTTTCTTGGTATTCTGCTTGTTCTTTGTTTTGACATGGTAATGAGGATTTGCCATCGGCCGACAGGGCAGCATTACACACATTTAAAGAGTTTTTGATTTGCCTACAAGTTCGAAGTGCCAAGCTCAAGTGAGTGCTTTGGAAAGTTCCTAAGCTAACTTGCTTGATATCTAGCTGCGATTGTCTGAGGCTTGTTGGCATAAACCCGCGACTTCAAGTAGCCTCAAATGAAGAGGTCTGGAATGACTAAATCAGGCGAATTTGCTGGCCATGCCCAATCGCCGAAACCGGGAGATTATGCGACCAGCAAATGCTTTTCCTTCACAATGTCCACAATATCCGAAAACTCCACGCTTTTGCGGAGTATAGCGCTCCATTGCTTGTTTGTTTTATACTGCAGCTGTCTAGCTCACAAATGTCAAATATGACTGACGCCATTTGCAAAAATTATAACATCTTCCGATAGGGTGATTGATTTTGCCCCACCTTGTATGAAGTTCAAATTTGGGGCTACGATTTAGGACCAGAACGATATCGGGACGTAATCCAAGTCTCAAGTCTGTCACACTTTCAGGTGGTCCCATTTTGTGTCACTTTGCCTACAATAATTGAAATTGGAGCAATTCCAACCATAAAGCTTGCAAAATGTTGAGTTTTTCTCAAGCACTTATTGAAAAATCGTTTGGGACTTGTGACTAGAATAGGCAACATTTTTTGTTTCCAGGTGAGTACAAAAGTAGCTTACAATACTTGAGGGATTGAAGGTTTACATCTAGCAGTTGAATCAGTACAACTGCGAACTGGCAAGGCTTCTGAACATTTTTCTGCACTTTTGTTGCTTGTTTACAGATAAAAGTTGAGCTTATTAGTGGACCTCTCTTGGCGAAAAGAGCTTCATCCGACATCCACTCAATAAAAATAAATTCCCCTAAGCAAATCAAAAACCAACCCGATAGTGCCCTGTAAGGCTGGTCCAGGAAGGCACAATAGGCTCCTTTTGGAAGCCGCAGTGCCAGAGCCCCTTGAAGGCTCTCCCGCTTCATAATCTAAAAAGGGTGGTCTAAGTGCAAGTCGGTTTCTGAAGCACATGCAATTTTGATACTGAAAGCTCTTTACCTATCTCTGTTTCTATATCCAATCAGAACTTCTTCTGAATATCATGAAGGGATGCCCTCCTGTTACAAGGTGCTCACCTTGCGTTCCATGAGTTGTGAAAACATTTTTTTTGCCAACTTCACCAGTCCTATTTGACAAGCTCTTCTTTTAAAAAATTCCTACTAAAGTTTGAAATGTTATCCTACACAACGCCACTCCTCCTGCAAAAGCCTGATAACCGTGGTTGCTATTTACGTTACAAGCCTATACAACTAAAAATCAATTTTGGCGGATCACTTTTTAGCTTCGGCAGGCCTTTTTTAGGAACCTCAAGAAAGAAGAGTTCTTTTTGTTATACTAAGTTATAAGATAGATGAGAAGTGAAAAAAGATAAAAAGAGGGCACACATATTTCTTTCCCTTGCCAAAATTCTTGAACCATTCAGCTTAGGGTTGTCTTGGTCCACCTCTTCCACGACCCAATGAGGTAAGTAAAAAATATTCGGACACCGTAGCCTGTGGAAGTTTTAACATAGTCAGTTAACCTATAAAAATCAGCACTTGAAGTATACCTGCATTTACATCTTAGGCCATTGCTGCTTACTTCGTCCTTTGAATAAAGACTTTCGGAAGCTGTGATATTAAGATAAGGAAGACTCCCTTTGATGTTGTATAGCATTTGAAAAGTCAAGCTTAATTATCCCTGCAAGCATGTGATGCAGCCTAAGACTTATCAAATCCGCACTCCGCGTCACTTTGATTTATTCAGATCAACATTTACAAAGTCAAAGTAGGAATGCAAGTTTGTAGGTGACTGTCCTTAGATGGCTTTCTTGGAACGACACGCTTAGTCCAGTATCACATGAGCGGAAAAGGCCAGCGACCATACTGATGAGAGCCTTGGACTCTCGAATAGTGTGCGACGAGTAGGTTCTGTAATTCTTATGTCCAAAAATCTTCTGTAGTCGTCAGTGCAGCCTGCTTAACCGTCTATCACGCAATAAGGGCTCCCAGCAGTAGGCGATTGTCTTTGCGGTTAAACTCAACGATAAGTGACATTTCATCAAAGTGCTGCATGATTTTACAGCCAAACTACTTGGGTTTGGTTTTATCGACAGGGCTGCGTCCTTTAATTTCCCAGGCAAAACAGGAGGTTTGTCAGACCTAAAGGCCTATACCCTATAGGGTATAGAGACCTTTTGTTTAAAAAAACCCTTTAAAGTCGACATTCGATGGATTTCCGGCTGGAAATAGGATGCGATGAACTACCCACGGACAAATTCAGAAATAGCCATGATTATTGTGAGGTAGTCGTTAAACCTGACACTCCGCCTCATGCTTCTGTCTTTCAGGCAAAAGGGGGCCTATATGCCACACTTATTTGCCACGAACTGTCTTAGTAAAGGGGGAACTAGGAATATGCGTCTGGATTTTCATATACACCCGGCATTAAAACACCAACCACTTGGAAGTTGGCGTCCATCTCAAATCATAATGGTACCCAGGGCAATAAAATCAACTTTGACGTTTTTTAAAAAAATATTTCGGGGGTTTCTGGCCAATGTTTGACTTATCAGCATATTTGATTAGGAGTTCTACAGGTTATCTTCAACACAGCCGTCGATTACGTGACTTTGCATCACCTACTGTCTGAATATAGACAAGGAAGACTTGATGTCTGTATAAACTTTCAGTTTGCCTTCCTTCCCTTAGTATAAAGACCTGTATAGACAACTCACAAGTGTGCAGCATCTGTAGTCTTTTAAAAGCACCTAAGCCGCTTTCACAGGTTTATGACCCACATTAACCAACACAAACACCCCATCAGTTCACATCGCTCAAGACACTTATAGCCAGGCTTTTACGAAACCCTTCACCCCCCAACAATAACCAAGAACTTAACGCATTTCCCTTACTTTGCAATTGCAGATTCTCTCCACATACCGTCGCACACGGTCTACTTGCCCCATGGCCCCAACATGGCCGAGATTAATCGCATTACACCACTGAAACGTCATCATCAGAATGCCGATGGCACCATTACGGCCGAGTATCAGCCCGATCTGTTGCCCAACAACACACAGCAGTCCTTCACGAACAATAACAAAAGTCACAGCAATGGCAGCCTCTACAGCCAGACAGCAACAACAACAATAAATCACCCCAGTCCATACGATGGTCAGCTGCAGGATCATTATTCCCATAATCACCATCCCCATCATCATCAACACAATTATCGTCCACAATCGCCGACAGCACCATCTCTGGCATCATCATCTGCAGCAACACTGAAACACGCTGCAGTTCAAGATGTCATCTCGACTGGCAACACTGCAACGCCCGCCTCTCAGTATGCAAACACCAGCAGCAACTTAGCCAAAAGTAAATACGACCATGTCACTAAGTCCACAACGGATTATTTACAGTCTAGATATATGGACCTGATGCGAGAGATGTCATGCATTCCAGCGCCAGCATCATCATCGCCGACAGCATCAACGGCAGGGGGCTCCGATTCACCACCCCCACCGCCGGCACCACCCAACGATACACCCAGCTATGTGACGGCAAAGCAATTGCTGCGCTATCCCTCAACGGGATCATACCAGCGACCACCCACCGTTAACAACAATGCCAGTCTTTTGGACTACAGACAGCCCCCACCGCCGCCACCTTATACAGCCAGTCACACTGGCACAATAACGACGACGACAACGGCAGGCGGCTCCACTACAGTGCCCTCAAGGCGGACCAGCCTGACACAGAGGGAAGTCAACGACGATGTCATCGAATCGGGGTCGGAGCTGGGCGTCGGCTACAGAGACGACACGACCAACATCTCACGCCAAACAATTGTCACAGCATCACCATCCCTGAACTTTTTGACTGGCTACACCCCAAGGCGGCAATTACTTTGATAGCAGGAGGCCGAACGACGAGAGTTTCATCATTCTACCACGTGGTTGATATAGGCGACACGGCCCTCTTCCTATAGAACACAAAACACAACAAGACAACAAAAAAACCTACAACCAGCCGCAACACATGAATCGGTTTGCTAAGCCAACTCAAGTGTGCATTCCCTTTGTGACACACATCCTGAGAGTGAGGGCGGGCGAATAAGTTCTGCCCGCCCGCATGTCTACGGTTACCTTGACTAATAATAATCAATCAAAACCAGCTCCAAAGTTGCCACACCGTTGAGTAATGATGTCTCGTCCTGTGCTCGGTTTTGTACACGGCGGGCCAGCTGCACACCAGGCCCGCATTACATGACCAGCATTCAGGTGGAATTCTCGTCACCGCCCAGTCATCTATCATCCTCAACATTGGGGACTCAGGCGGCCAGACACGAGAGCTAAATTTGAGTTTCATCGTGTTCTCTATCGCTGCGAAAGGACTAAAGGATCATCTGGGATTTTTCCTCACATGGCCTACTATGATTGAAGGAAAAATGATAGGTGGGCCCATATCTATGAATAAAAATGAATAGCATTCAAGCGGTGACGTTGCAGAAATTTTTCCCAACCGTCAAAGGACGGGCGTAGTGCTTATGGCCACTGCAGTTTGCTATAAAAGATGAATGCAAATGGGATCGAATGAAAGTCGAAATGGTTTTTTGGGGTGGCAGGGGCAAGGGGAAATTTATTGAGATGAGGTTTCATATTCCCCACACGGGCGAGGTCGACGATGTAAATCAAGGTCCATTGATGGCAAAGAAAGGACTCGATGGTTGGCAAGGAATTGAAATGAATGACATGGGACGATCTGTGGTGGCCATACAAGTGGAATGGAATTGCCATTTTGGATTAGGAAGAGTTATGGTAATGTGGTATGAAAATTGTTTTCCGCTCGCAATTTAATAGAATTTTATTTGGCCAAGTCGACTGGATGCATTAGCGGGCGGGAAATGGTTTTCAAATTGTTGAATATATGGAAATAGGATTTTTGTTTTATACCTGCCCAAAGCCAGGTGACACTGAAAATTGCTTCCAACGTTACATATCTCCACTCTAAGTGCGTAAAGACTGATGGCCTTCATTTTTCTATTTGAATGTGTATAACTTTCTGATCCAATTTAAATAAATAAAGTTAAAGGTAAAGTTCGAGTGGTTCCTTAAAAAGGAAAATTACCCTCCTCCTTTACAGTGTCGTAAAATTTGTCTGGCTGTCAATGTTGAAATGTGCGTACTAAACTCATTTAATTGTGACGTAGTAAGTCTTAATTCTATTTCAAATTTCACTTTGGTCTATTGTACTACTAAGCAGACATCTCTATTTGATGTGACGTACCTAGAGCTAAGCTCTAAAACTGGACAAACTTTTCGTGATTCTGCGCTCATTTTTCTTGATTTGATCTTAAAGTTCTTTCCGTGCTATTACTTTCTTCGATCGTGACGTACAATTATGACTAGTGGCGGGATTATTAACCAAGCCACCGCCATTTGCCCCTAGTTTAGTTCGTCTCCAGATAATGCGTATAACTTGCACCAAAATTAAATCAAAATGTCAGGAAATATCTATCTTCTAACCCATCCATTTAATTCCTGTGAAACTCGATGACGGTTTAGATCGATTAACGCTGGGCCGATTTTCATGATTTCTCTTTGTTCGTTTTGCTCAGAAAAAGTCTATTTATTTGCATTTTTCGAACAAAACTCGGTCCAGCAGCTTACATACTCTTAACAAGTTTGTAGAAAAAATTGTTTTGTGTTTTGCATTCTTCTCCCTCTAGTTCGTAGAATAAACACCCGGATATGCACATGCCAATACCTAGGAAATTCGCACAATCTTCTTGCATATATTCACATAAGCTTCTTCTAGATGATCCCATTTAACTATTTTGCGTACATTTCTGCGAATCGCAGTCAATTTTTTACCCGTTTTCCTCTATGTCGACCACTTGAAAGAATACATCGCCTGGGATTCATAGATAAGCTTGCCGGCGAACAAAATTATGATGCAGGTGATTCACTCAAAGCGCATTAAATGCGAACTGCTAGTTTTGCTAAGAGATCTAGAAAAATGTCTTCAAAGTTCTAAAGAAGTCATAAAAGGTAACATTTCCGGTTTTTTATTTCCACTTTTTATATCGGTTCTGTCAGATTGAGGCTTTATTTTTCAAAGTCTGACAGCGGGCTGAGTTTTTATTGCCCTGGACGTGAAAATTTGAACCATTTTTTCAGTTGACATTTCGGAGGGGTTAGGTGTTTGGGGCTGGAGTTTAGTATTCCGCGTCACACTCAGGTGGAAGTTGACCCATTTCGGAGGGGCTACTCAGGAGTTTAGTGAAGAATTCCTTAGCCAAGCTCGGAACTGACGGAATTGCATATTTGATTAGGTAAAAGTCCGGTTAAAGACCAGTCGAGTTGTAGCGTTCCGGGTAAGGGGATACAGATTTCAGACAAATTTAATCGAGTTAAAGTTTTGAAATCAACTTAATTTTTCAGAACCACTTGTCTTTCCAGATGTTTGTGTCTGTTCATGATATTCATATTGAACAGGCAACTATCTCTTTCTCCACTGTAAACACTTTGTTGGCCCATTCTTCTCTGGCTGCAATTCATGCAGCGAGTCTCCGTTTAAAGACGAAGGTTTCTTTTTCCAAATGACATTGACAATTCGTTTTTCACATGCGACAATTAGGAACATGCGTATCCGACTCTATAGGCTGGTTTGTTTTTCACTTGCAGTCTGTCCAAATTGATGGCGTTCAGGTGGATAAGGTTGTTAGCCAGCATCATTCGGTTTGAGTGGTGTCACAGTCCTCAGCTTAATTTTTTTTCTTCAATTGCCGAGTGATTTTTGTTGACACTTCTCCAAAGTCCTTCCAATTGATTTGTTGTTTTATCAATACACAGTAGCACGAATTTTTAAAACCCAAACTTGTATACAGCTTGTTCCATTCATCATGCGACCTTTAAATCTAGTTCATGATAGGTCGACTATCAACACTCCTATTTGCGTTGACTAATTGACCTGTAAGCCTGCCTATTTCAATTATAAGCGTGTTAATTCAAAACTGAAAAACATCCGGTCGGACTTATTCCAGCCCACAATTAAATTTCATGTCGCCACAACATCGCACTAAATCCATCCACCTATCGTTTTCATTTATTTTTCATATGAATAGCAAATATATTTCGATTTCAAAAGCACACTCAACGGCGCAACATTCTGACACGATTTCGGTTGTTTGAATTAAATTTAATCCCACACAATGCCAGCCTTCATCCTTTGGTTACGAATGTGTATACGTATTTGGTAAATAAGAAAATCGATGTCACCTGTTTTGGCGTAATTAATCAAATTTAAGAACCATTTCCATATATTTTTTAAAATTAAACTTTGCACATACCACATTAACAAACCTCAAAGTGTATACAAAGAAATTAGGACCAAAACTCAATCAGCGAATGTAGAAAATCGATAGAAATTTCCTTCCATGCCACGTTCTCACTACACACTCTGAGACTTATATTATTGTGAATATAATTTACATGATAAGTAGGAGAATAAATAAAACAAAATTAATTAAAAATTATATATTAATACAAATCAAACTAATTAATTGAATCGAATGCGTATATCGATTGTTTAATCAGTAAGTGATGACCGAAACAAGATACGATGAACGAATTGTGTAGTTAAATGAAAAAAAAAAACACATATAAATACAAATAACGAAGAAAAACATATTTATTATAATAATTGTGTAAAACAATTTAATTAAAGAGAATTATGAGATAGAAGTCAAATTCATAGAATAATTAAGTATTCAAATAATGTAAATTGCGAAGACTCTGTTTTTTTAATAAATATTACTTTAAGTAAGCCACATTATATCTGTTGTTATAAGGAGACTATATTATTATATACATTTAACTTATGTACGAAAGGGAAGTCTAATGTAACGATAATAATGAGGAAATTGTAAAATTCCAATTAAATATAAGCAAAACAGTATATTTTACGGAAGCACATTTTTTATTGAGCAATTTTTTTTAGCGCTGGTTACTTTTCTATTTCTACTGTCGGCGATTGAATTTTCAGTGGCAATCGAATTCGAAATCTGGACGAAATTGCGATGGAAAACTTGCAAGTCCACCACTTAGGTAAGATCTCTGTGGTCTCTGTGGTGTACTGTATGATTGCCTAAGACCTTTCCAGAGAGGTTGTAGGTAAGGAATCTCAATTTGAGAGTACTCCCAACTCCCGAGGCCTTGAAAATTCCAAAATTTTACAGAGAGATACATTCCATCTCGTTATCCATCGAATTTGAAGTCAGCTTATACAGGGATGGACCAGACCAACATCAGGTAAGCCGAAAACACCTCCGAGCCCGTATATGTCAAAAAAGTTTGTAGAGAAGTTGATACGCCATCGTGCAATTGTCTTGAGGCCGCTCTTACTCGAAACTTATAAGAGGTACAACTTTTTCAATCATTTTTGACGATAATGAGACAACATCGGAAGAACACAGCAGGCTCTCAGTGGCAAGTATTGAAACGAAGGCGATGAAGGTGGGTTTGGGTGTGGATGGGGCCCAACTAAAAAATGAGTTGTCGTCGAGATTGCACTCCTAGCATCAGCAAAATGTTTCAATGGACAAGTTTAACTTTGAACTAGTTCAAGGCTTTGCCAACTTATAGGCTATTCTACCAAAAGAAAACAAAGACAGAGAAAACTGACACAGAGATCAAGCAAGGTATCACTCCCGCCCATAGGTCGCTGTTCCTTCGGCCTTTGAAGTGAAGCACTCTTCATAAAACCAACTACAAAAGAGCCCAATCGCCCCTGTTTGGATGTGTAGAATTGACTTTGTTAAAAGTGTATAAAAACCTCTTAGGACGTCGTTTAGAAGAAGATTCTTCAGGTGAAATCGGTACGATTTGTATATCGATGGAGCGTGGAGGAGAAAATAAAAAAAAAAAAAACATTTTAAAGAGCTTTTCAGCGACGTTGCACCTCAACTTTTTTGAGAGGATCTACGATGCTGTAGTCCGTACAAAGAGGCTAGATCACTTGTAACGTTTGAACAGCAATGCATCAGATAGACCAGTCTTTTGCCAACGAAGCAAACGAAGACCCCACAGAGTATCCATTGAATGAGTGTCTTTAGAGGTTTAGTGTCTCATTTGTATCTTTGTTCTTGCCCTATCAATTTATACAGTGTCCAAAATTATTCCAGCTCATTTCCATCTGACCAAAGGGACACACTTGACCGTAACTTACAGCGTTGCAAGGTTGGCATGAAGGTGATCATTATTTTACGAATTCTTTTCTCTGACGTCTCTGAAACCACTATTTGAAAGAATACACCCCTATCCATGCATGACAAACCTATCGGCACGGCATCACCACTTTTTCGGCAGCATCGATAGCTCAGTTGTAACGTGGCTTTATAGCGCATTCTAGAGTGCAACCGCGGCATGACAAGTTAGGTAACAAAAAAAAACCAAACTCCAACTAAAGGTTCTTTTCCACTGCGCCACCTTTCGTGAACGTCTGACAAACATCCGAGAATATAATTGCCATGAAAGAGCTTCTCAATTGACCGTTTGGATGCGGCATAAAATTGTAGAAGACAATCGTTAAAAATCATAAAGGAACTATCCCGTAGGACGCCATGGAGGTGAAGTACCTACCTACCTACCTACCATGAAGCTAAATTCGGTCTTTCATCCCTAGCTCATGTTTTAAACAAGTACAGACAACTACCATAAAAAGAGCTGAAAAACTGCGGCTTTACTTTAAGGCGATGGGTCACAATCACTTGGGTAATTATTTCATAATTCAAATTCCAGTCGATGCAGTTAGTATGGCAACCCTACTAAGTTTCCGCGTCCATACGCGCCATTTAAGCAGATCGAATTGGACATGGTCCACAGACATGAATGAAGGAAATAAAATATTTGATTTAATTCTCCCCACATTCTCTTTGCTCGTACGTTACGAGAGATAAAGTAGAAAAAAAGGAAACACTTCTGTGGCGTTGCCTTGTATTAAAAATTACGCCACAAGTGCCTTGGATTTTTTCTTACCCTGCGTTGCTACGTCATAATTAAAAAAAAAATAGCTAACATACCGTACAATTCGGTGTCGCCAAGCTGTCAATTCTTAATCTGTATATGTCCTTTAATTCGATCAAGGGACTCAGTTACCTCTCCTGGAGTAGCTATAAGTTGTCCTTAATATTCCAAAAGAGGGCTCAATTTTGGAAAAGTACTTGCAAATACTAAATCTGCATAAGCAACGTTTAAGCCAATCTCTTTTTAGCAACATAACATTCACCAATTAACATCAGCAGACACAACCGTCTCACGATCTTTTGCAATCACTTCAGCTTTTCACTCTGAAAAAGGACATCAAATACAGATTTTCGCGCCATATTTCACTGGAACTTAGTGTAAGCACCATTTCGGGATAAAACAAAAGAAAAATGTGCGCGATATGCAAAGCTCCATGGTTACATTGAGAGTACGACCCATCCGAATAAAATGTAGCCAAGTGAGAGGATATCAAAATCGATTTTGGCCTGCACAAAAATACCGAAAAAAAACAACACCTCGTCTTGCGTAGCTAATGCGCTCATACATCAAAGCCATTTATTATTTGACGTCCAGTGGTGTGTTTTGTGACTTTAATTGAAAAGTTTTATTTTTATTTTTTAAATTTAAACGTCATTAATCAAAAGTTTCATTGGGACATGATAAATGGATGCGAATGTGTGCCCTTTGATAGATAGCTGTACTGGGATGCTCGCACACAGATACGTGATGTAATCAATACAAATTTTAAGTGGATTTTGAACTTTGTACTGCGGTAATTAAGTATTTAAAAGTCCGATTTGACTTCAATGCTGCTAATCAATTTCACGAAAAGTGTCACCTGACCTCGTAGGTTGGAAGTGCCTCAGATTGTCCCCGGTTGGAGTGCTGTATTATATTGCTAATTAAATAGTCGCCTGGGATTTAAATGCAATTATCAGCAATTATTTATAATTATCCGAAGACGTATGAGTATTGATTTCTGCAATAAATATTACAAGGCAGCATTTAACTTGGTTGCATTTAACTCGGTCGCATGTACGACGGCGGGTGACATATTTGACGCGTTTCAACATTCCCATGCCCGACAGTCATTTAAATCCAATTTAAGGGTGTCGTTACCGCCACAGTGTACAGCGTTCTACTGGTGGTGGGAAAGAGTGCAATTAAGGTTACACGCCGCTGTGCATTTAAATAGAAAGAAATTTATTAAAAATGCTATGCGCCTAGGAGTGCCACCTAGGGAAGCTTCAGTTCCTGGTAGGGAACTCTTAAAGAATTCAATGGAATTAAAATTTCTTCTTTAGTGCAATTTTCTTTGCAGCTATATCAAAAGGGGGAGGGTTATGAAAAAAGTTTTTCCTTTTAAGTGGGGTCTCCATCACAGATTGCTGCTGTCATGATTCTAAAGAGGAGAATGAAGTGAAGATGCCGATTTGGGAAACAAAATTGAACGAGGGGATATAAGTTTGGGGACAGCTTATGAAGTACAGAATGGTTGGAAAGTAAATCGAAGCTAGAGCGGACTAGTCAGATTAGAATTTAGTTCACTCCAGCAGAACGGTTTTTTTTTTTTGAATGGCTCTCGATGGATTAAGTCGACTTAATGACAATTTAAATCGTTTAAGGTGATGAGGTCATTTGTTTAAGACGGAGATGGGCACTTTTACATACTTCTCTTCTGTAACATAACAACCACAACTTTTATGCAATGTGGTATCGAGGGATGGTACCTACGGAGGACTGCTGAAGTTTAAAGATGCTTGCCTTGGATCAATACAATTTTTTTAAAGGGTATACCTGTTCCAGCTATAGGTGCAGAAATTGGTAAATGAGTCTATATCGTCTGTACAAAGCACTTTGCAAAATGAGAGTGAAATGGGAAAATGGGGTGTGGCACCTCCCATACAAAATGTATATGTAAAACTACTTTTATCGATACTTATGGGAGGTGGAGCAGTGCCATTCAAAAGAATTGTTTCTTTTACTTATTTATTTACTTATTTTATTTATTTTTTAAGCAAACGTGTCATCAACGATTATATGTATTTCCTGATTTTCCTGAGAAGCTACTAAGTAGTGTAAATTTTCTTAAAAATGGTCAGAACGAGGCAAGTATTTCTTCCTCTGATACTGCATCCAAATAGGTAACTTTTGGCGAAGTTTTCGGTGTGCATTTCGCTTTTGGGACGCCCTATAAAATGGTGCAAATGACAGAAAAAGTTGTCGAACTTTGGCGCAGGAAAGTATATTTTAAACACCAGCACTTTACCACAAAGTGGGTGCTATATTGAAAACGGGGCAACGCACCAGAAAATTAAAATATTTTTTATTAATTTGTTTCCCACAAAAACTAGAAAATATCAAAAGAGAACAATACAATGCACTCAGTATTAAGAATCTGTTTAAATGTTTCCAGGCTTTTGTTCTTCCCAAATCAGGCGAAAAAACAAGCACCAAACAATACGAGGACATGAGATCAGTGGGACATCGCATTTCAATTATTATTTTTTTCCGAAAACGGATACCTCGAATGTGATTTGAGGTTCCAACTTATTTTCCCTTCCGACTGATACCTCGGTAGGGCCGTATGACAAGCATCCTTTAGAAGCCCTTACCTCTAGGCACTTTTACATTTTCGGCAAATAGATACGAGCACATAGCCAGAGAGCTGTTAAAAATATTTTCCAAACTTTCAGATGGCTTGGACAGTGACTTAAACACTTAAACCTCCAATGAGTCCGATGGAGAACAGAATCTACTTTATGTTGAAGCAACCTATTTTGTCGTTGCGACAAAACAATTCACCTACGGTTGCGGAAATCTACCTTTCATTTAGCCGCTTTCAAAATACGCCGTAAATGGTATATCCTATTATTAGTGTTCGTCGTCCTTTTTTTTTTTTTAAGAAGAAGCCAACTTCGGTCGATTTACTTACTACCCCCACTGTGTCACATAAATATCCCACTTCATTTATAAGATATCCTTATTTCGGATGCAGAGAAAAGGCAACCACTTGAGGTGAACATGAAAAGAAAAGCAGATGACACCGTTCTACTGTGTCAAGGTTTAGTCCACTTCGGCACTAACCCAAAAACCGAACAACTTGAGAATGTGCCATTGTGCACGTCTGTTTCCTTCATAGCATATTCAAAATCCAGCCTCCATACTGCTTATGCAAAGAGTTAACTAACCTCATTTCGATCCGCAATTGACATGCGTATCCTGACTGGAAACCATCATCACGATTGTTATGATCTCGATTTCACACTCGAAGTTCGTCCTCAATCGATTCCAATATCGAATCGACGACGACGTCTTCGGCATTCGATTCATCAGGCCGCTCAGGCTCAGGTGTTCTATTCTTTCTTCTCTGTGTGTGTTTTTTTCTCGTTCGAAATATCCTTGAAGTGCTGCTCAGCTGCCACAATTGCATATGAAATTATTACAGGATGAATGAATGTGAAATTGTGTATAAGCGTGAATGTTTTCCTTAGCCTGATTACTATGATGGCCTTGGCAGCAATGCATGCAAACGCAGGCTATACACGCCTCCCTCTGCCTGCGTTCGTCCTCGCGCCTCGGATGCTTTTTCACCCCTTTCGTTGTGTGTAATAAAATGTAGACTCTGTTCGCTTTCAGAAAGCTGGATGCAAACGAAAAAAGCACAGAGCAGAAAATAACGAGGGAAAAATAATATTTTCCCTTTCGTCCTTAGCGGAGTGGTATGCGGCAGCACATGCTGTAATTATTATTTTGCATGCATGCAAATATTAAACTCACTCTCTGCCACCTCATTAGTTTTGAAACCACACAAACAGAGAGATGGAGACGGGCCTCAAGTTACGCAGAGCCGCGCGGAGTAAAAAAAAAACAGAAAATGGGTAGATACTCGTACTATGTTCTGTGACGACGAGAAGAATGCAGTCGGCCATTGTTGTTGTAGTAGTCATCGTCATCGTCGTCGTCGTCGCCGCCTTGTCATCAGCATAATGCGGGCAGGACTTTTGGAATGGTTTTGCTTAACGTAAGATGGCATCATCATCTGTAGGTGCATCATTATCATCAGAAAAAAATGCACACGCGCTTCTCCCACCACACACACATGCACACACCCACTTTTAGTATCACGAAACACGCTTGGAATACACAATTTGTGTGGGCACATAGTTACCAAAGGCTGCATGGTATGAAAGGAAGCCGAGGCGGACGAGTGCATATGGAGTGAGTGTTGCCATACCCGGTTGTAGCCGGCCTATTGTACTTTTTGACCAAAGCTATTAGGGAAGGGTGCTTGGAGGACAGTTTTGTGATTGAAGTGTAGAGTGAAGTGCCAACCATCGAACATAGACGCGGCTTCCCTTTTTCCGATTTTAAACAAATTATTTTAAATCGCCGAAGCAGGTTATTCGCATTTTGTATCGCTTCGAGGTTAGGGTTACCAGGTGGTAAGACGAGGAAAGGGCGACTTATACATTTTTAAATACATTTGGGGGACAACTATTTTAAAGGAACCTCAAAATGCTCTTAGATTTCAGTTTCAAATTTAAAAAAGTAACACAACGAAATATTTTCAACTATTTTATGTAAAAAACTCGTTAAATGGATGTACCTATAATCAGTTGTGAAAGTTTGTGTAATACTTTCACTATGGCCTCGCATATATAAACATTGAACGGTAATAGAATCGGTTAAGTAAAAGCAGTTTTTTTGTTCAGTTAAAAGATTTATGAAAACGGGGGACTTCCTTTTATATTCTGAATTTAAGGGGAAAAGTCACTTTTAAGAAGAAAAGTACGTATGGCAACCCTATTCGAGGTCCCTTGAAAAAGATGATGTTTGCCAGCGAATTCATTTGAGAATCCCTTGCAATATATTTTTCATTGAAAACGGTTTCAGAAAATGCTGGTTAAAGAAGCCACGGCGATTCATCAAAACACACACGGAAGAACCATATGCGAACACCTAGAGGAAACTTATGCGAATGCATGTAGCAATATTGCGCAAAATTTCTGGGAAACAGTAAACTAATGTACGGGAGATCCTCGAATAAAAGAATGCCTTCTTCAGTTAAAACAAATAGCTATAAAAATTTGTAAATTACCTTAATCGCATTTATGTTCACATTTTGTACTAAATACGTAAGGACTCCTAATCTTCCTGTTCAAACCAAGCAAAGTCCTTCCGACTGTTTATACTGTCACTGTGCAGCCTTTTGGGCATGTTTTCATTCTATAAACACCCAGTGGGTCTTGAGCGTCATGAGAGACATAGAGTGTCAAATAAGAGTCTCGAGTTTGTCGTCGTTAGCTGCAGTTAGCGTTTGGAACTCTTTTTATAGCAGTCTTTCACTACCTGCTTCATACGGACCTGCAACTATTTATTACTGACCACATCCGAGAGGTTCATTTCAATCAATGTTAATGTGGAAGACAGACGTTGAAATACATGCACCTCAGCGAGGGTTCTTTTTAAAAACAAATGTGAGAAAAAAGAAGTTCGAGTCGAATGTTAAATAAATGTAGGTATAGATCTATGTTTTTGCTTATAAAAACCTCATTTCGTGTGCTTCCTTAGTTGAGATTTTCCGCTCCTACGTTTTCACTCCGATATGGAATCGGATACCCATAAGAATTGTTCTTTTGCTCTACTTATCCTAGCAGCTTAGACGGATGCTATGCTATTTTCAAACCATACAGCCATATAGCTCGTATGGTTCGCTGTTAAATTTACTTCTTAAAAGCAATCGAAAATAAGTCGGGGAATTTTGAGCTCAAAACGGGTATAGTACGAGTATTATGCTCTTTTTTTTTCAAGCTTACCCTCAGCACAAACATCAACTACCGCAGCCACAATTTGCTACTGAATTTTGAACAAACGACTCCCTAGTTTCAAATATAAAATATTGCTGGACCTAGTAGGCGTTTGCAATTGTTCCCTCCAAAAATATTTGCATTTTCTCTCTACTGGCGTGGAAGAAATCATCATTTGGCACAGCCTCCACCATCAGCTCATCAGAAAACTGTCGTCGCCAATCATACGCTCATAATTCCCTGAGTCCGTGGTCAACAGAGTTATAATTCGAATTACCATAATTTTTGTAATAAAGGGCATCCGAAAGAAAAAATCCAATTTGTCTAATGAATGCTTAATGCGAAAATTGGCATCCCTGGCCACAATACCACGCGTCTTATTCCAACAAAAAGGGAACAAAAAAATATTTAACAAATCTGCTGGAAACATGAAAAATGCATATTTAAATTAAGCCCCAGCAAGACTGATAGCAGTGGGGTCAGATTTGCCGCTACAGGATCTGGCTACCTCCTACTTGCTACTGCAGAAATAATGATACGTCAAAACCTGCAACGCATACCTACCTACCGTATGACTTGAACCGGCTGTGTAGAACTTTTAGGTGCTGTCGCAGCTAAATAATATTTCCAACCTTAATGATTGCATCTATGTGCATCTGTCGTAGTTGTCGGGGGAAATGGGTCAAGACTGGAACTGTAGTTACTCTCATTTTTTGCTCTTTCAACCCTCAGCCTGCCATTTCATTTGTATTATTGTTATTCGTGTTGTTGTTTGTAGGACAAAAAACGGACACAGCTCCGAGACAGACGTGTGTGTGTGTGACTTGTGTACAATAATTTTGAAACGGTAACCATTGCGGTGATTCTCATGTAACTACACCACAGCAGAGTTATCATCATCATCATCGGAAGGACATCGAGTGGAATGGGAGACAGTGAACACTAGCAACAAGGAGAATAATTTTCTACCACCTTGTGTATCTGCACGTAATTAGACTGCGAGCCGACCAATAAAAACACAGCCAGACAACACCGAACTGTGAATGTCGTTGTCGAACTACAGAATTACAGAGACAGACTACAGTACAGGATACAGGTCCTGCCTGCCCTGACACATTACAATGATTCATTGTTGCGTGTTGAATGTCAAAACGGGTTCAGTTCAGAGAAAATGATGACCTTCTCGGGAGCCCGTCGTCGTTGGACATTCAAAAGCCATGACTCCTTGTCCTCTGCCTTTTTTGTGTCCTTTGGGTGTGTGTGCGATACAGATCCAGTGTAAGAGGAATCAAAGTTTGAGTGCGTATTATGCGGTTTCGCGTAACTGGTGGCAACGAGTAAATGGAATTAAAGTTCCCATTAGGGCGTGGTACCTGCTGGCCGCTTACCTGTGTATGGTTGTCGACTGTCACCTGTCAAGGCCAAAGGACGGTTTAGTGCAGGTGCACAGCTGGCATTTAGTTTTTTACCTATCATAGTATTTGGTAGGTATCCATTTCAAGGACGAAGTAAAGTTACACGGAATGTTTGGAGGAAAACTAATAGAGGAAAATGAAGGAAGAGGATGTTATCATCGTCAACCACTTATTTTCGTCATGCATAATGAAAGCGGTCGAGTTGGCCGTGCTGTTAATGATGTTGCTAACGATGGCGAATGGAAGCGTCAGCACAGCACCCGCTCTATGGCATTATATTTTTGGTTATGAAACGATGACGAGCGTGGACATGCAATTATTATTGCAGCGACGAGAGGAAAATAATGAGCAGCCGAAGGGATAATTGAAAGCCATAGGCTATCACGCACAGGTTGCTGCAATAAGCTCAGCCTATATAACAGAGTTTCGGAATTAAGCGGTTTGCAATCTCTGTTGTATATAGTGTGACCATCACTATCTGGCAAACTGTAATTGACAAACGTGCGCGTGCCGCGTGGACGCGGTAGGTAGACAGGAACCTATCTATGGGTGCATGAGTGGAGTTGCTGATTTTAAAGTGCAAGTCCCGTCGGGGAATTGCTAATGTTGGTCAGAAGGCCTATTAAGGTATTTAATGAAGTTATAGCTGTAACAGTAAAACGGTCGCATGGTGACAATGGCTGTGTTTGGTTGCTGAGGAGATCTGGGGAAAGACTTTCTTTCAATGGGAGGCTTGAGTGGAAAAAGCGCTTATAAAGACTGGAAAAGATATTTCTGAATTTGTCAAAAAAATTAGTTTGTGCCAGCAATGGTATCGTCCTTCTTGGGGCAACTATGCTAGGAGGGTATGGGTATGCAGCTGAGACAAACGAGGCAGTTAACCTACCTAAGACTGCTTAGACGGGGCTAATATTTTTCTAGACGGAGCGAGGCTTCTCTGGTTTATGAAAATAAACAACACAAATACTTATGTGGCCATGCGGGGGGTAAGCCTCCTTAACACCATCCTAGGAAACCTATAGAGCAGAACGACTTCTTTGTGGAGGTCTGTGATAGTGACCTGAGAGCTGAGCTATGGAGCGATGACTCTCAGGTTTGACAGGAGAGTATCTCTGCAACTGTGCTGTGAAGGCTTTTTATTGAGCGTTTAGGATACTGCCTAAAATCGGGGTTCTCTCACTCTTTCCAGAAAAAAAAACTCAAATAGGCAATCTAAAAGCTGCGGGAAGCTTGGGTAAAGGACTTGCCTCACTTTTCGTATTAGTTTCCTGGCTTGGTACCTAAGGTAAGCAACAGAAGGGCAGATTCACTAAACTAAACCGATTCCGATGTAAGCCAGTTTGAAATCACTTTGACAAGATGTCGAAGGATCGATCCCGTCGTCTATATAACCGAAGACAAATCGTCACAAGGATAAATAAAACAAAAAGGCGCACGCTAGAATGTCCGGCCTAAATAGTACTCTATCCTTTTCCGCTTTTGCCTTGCACCTATAACAAATGGTCCAAGTGTGTCTTTCCAGACAACCGCCTTCCTTAACCTAACCTAACCTTCCTGGTTTGGCTGATACAAAGTTGTGTACATCTTATATAGATAGATGACCCCCTGGGAGTTCCATTAACCGATTTTTTTCATTAAACTATTTTTAAGAGTGGAATCTATGTTGGCCTCTTCTAAGACGTTATAAAATGCCCTGCCCAAAACGGGCAGCTAGTGCAAACTCCTTCTAGTGAAACCAATAAGCTTTTGGCATATTTTCAACAGTATTGTGGCCACGTCAGAGTTTTGATTTTCAAATGCTTTTACTTTTGGAGATCGTACGCCCTTAAAAAATGTCCAGCCTTGCCAGATACTTCGATATTAGGATCGTGTTGATGGACAGTTAAACTGGGGGGGAACTTTTCTTCTTATGGGCGAAATGTACTATATTTTTGTTACACCAGATGTCGCATCATTGCCTTCAAAGTCATAATCTCATTTCAAAGGAAGTTGCTTATCATTTGACCACTTAAACAGCACATCCTTCTTTGTTTTTCCCTAGATCAGTAGGTCCCAATACCGCTGTAAATCCACAGCAGTTCCTAAACCGTCCTACAGACTATGTGGTCGTCGGTTGCTGAGTATAGATGCGTCTATTTTCCGTCTCAGAGAGTCTTTGACTTTGACATCAGAAGTACTGTCCTAAAGAGACCTTTTTACTTCGTTTTTATTAGCTCACTTTCTTGTAAGTTTATGTTTGTCTGTTCAGCAAAAATGTTAAACGGAATTTTAACTAACTTCTGAATTTGGTGAGAACAATATCTTTTGTTACCAAACACTCAGTTTCAGTTGCAGCTCTTTTAAGCTGCACCACACGACTCAATCTCATTGTCAGTTGAATTCTGACAGTTGTTTATTCTGAGTTATTGGAGACGTTCAAGTATCTAGTTTAGTAAGTCTGACAGCTCTCTCACTAGATCTATCTCGGTTTTGATTGGGGGAAATCGTTCATGCGTTCAAATATTATGATTTTTGCAACCAAAAAAGTAATTTTGGACCACAGTGCGCCGTCAATTGCTGTTCAAGCGGCTACCGCTTTCGATCGAGTCTTCTTCTCCTTGTTCCACTGCTTTAAATTAAAAAGTAGATTTTTTATAGTTCAATGCGAGGAGGGCACTTTTGGAAAGGAAATGCTTTAATCAGTTTAATGATGGATGCTCTTCTCAGAGTAATCGCAGTCTTTTTGGCATAAATCTCCATCCATCAAAGGCTCCATTGAATTTGAACTACTGACAATATTTTTTTTTGTTTGTAACACCAGCCCCGAGCTCAGTGTAGATATGGCGCAAACACCGGAATGCAATTTCTTGTCAACAACAAAACAAGAAACAACCGCCCAACCAAATGCCATGCACAATGTTGACCATTCTGAATAAATAAAATGAGCTCGCAATGAATTGGAATGCATTCGAACAAAGCAACAAAAAAAACTGCAATTTCTTTACAAAATATCGACTCGTCCTGGCGAGTTGCGACCATAAAAACTGGATAGCAGTAGTAATTTCTACTATAGCAATTAAACACGTTACGCTCCACACTCACATCTCACACTCCCCCGCAGACCAAACAGGACACACCACACGCATACCTACTGATACTGATAATTCAACATGTGTGTAGCCAGTAGCCACCCATTTGCACTCAAAGTTTTGCCGACTTGTACCGTTGTACGACCGGTATATGAGCCGTTCAGCGTGCCATGAATTTGCCATAAAGTTGCCACTTTACTTACAACACTGATGGTGATAATGAATATAACATTCGCACACACACACTGCTACATGGCATGCACAATTTTACACTGCAAATGATTTTTGTGCAGCAATATCCATTTGTAAATATTCATATGAACATTTTTTTTCGCACCGGCCGCGGCCGTCATGGATTGGTATGAAACGGGCATTGTGTGCCGCTGCGGCTGGGGGCAGTAAGCGCATTCAATATTGAGAGCATGTGTACATAACGCCTACGCGCTACACGGATGCGGATGCATCAAAAGGATTTACGCTCGTATTTGGCATGATCACAAATTGAAGCGAACATAGAGAGTTCATTAAAAGTTATGCCAAATATAAATAAGTTTCCACGGCATATGGAAATTTCATGTTGAGAGATTTCTTTTGAATTTACTATTCGGTCGGATTTCAGTCCATTGGTGTAGTACTGGCTTTGTGGGAAACAACATTTTCTGGATATTTTTGTAGCTTGAACTTGAATATAGTTTTAAGTGAGCAACGAATTAATCTGTGGTTCCATCGTCTTAAGGAGAGTTTGAAAGATGTTTACCTTTGTGGAGCTAAATTTGTAAACTGAGCAATCGATGCACTACTCTATACTACACTACTTTCGCTTAGCTACATAAATAGTAGGTACATGCCATGCGTTTATTTATTCAGTAAAAAGAATCAAGGTTCCTGTTGAGACGCATTCTTTCATCTACAAGTGACAGAACAATTTACTGTTTGGATTGCAGCCACACCGTCGCTAAGCGACAAGCGACAATTTTGAGCGATTGAGCCCACGTAATCATTGTCGTTAAGTGACAAGCTACGTTTCTAGGCGACAGAGCAGCATTTTCTTCTTTCTGTAGGGTTGCTATATTTTTTGGCTACAGAGCAACAGTTTCTGCTTTCTTTTTTGTTTGCACCGACAAAGTCGTTAAGCACCAAGCAACATTTTTGAGCGACAGAGCAACATTTTCTGTTTTCATTCTGGTTGCACCCACGAGGTCGTAAATCGCCAAGCAGTATTTTTGAGCGACAGAGCAACATTTTCTGCTTTAATTGGCCTGCTACATTTCTGAGTGCGAGAGCAACTTTGTCTGCTTTCCGCATGCTTGCGCCCAAGTAGTCGTTGTCGTTAAGTGACAAGGGCAAGCTACATTTTTAAGCGACACAGGAAACTTTTTTTGCTTTCTTTTTGTTTTCGCCGACAAAGTCGTTAACATTTTTGAGCGAGAGAGCAACATTTTCAGCTTTCATTGTGGTTGCACCCACGAGCTCGTAAATCGCCAAGCAGCATTTTTGAGCGACAGAGCAACATTTTCTGCTTTAATTGGCCTGCTACATTTCTGAGTGAGAGAACAACTTTGTCTGCTTTCCGCATGCTTGCGCCCAAGTAGTCGTTGTCGTTAAGTGGCAAGCTACATTTTTAAGCGACACAGCAATTTTTTCTGCTTTCTATATTGATCCTCCCATATGTAGTCGTTAGCGTTAATTGGCAAGCTGCATTTATGAGAGACAGAGCAACTTTCTCTGCTTTATGTATGGTTACTCCACAAAGTCGTTAAGCCCAAGCGACATTATTGAGTGAGAGAGCTACTTGATCTGATTTCTGTCTGATATGTCGCTCTGCTGCGTTGCCAACCCTATACGATTTGCAGCTCCAAAAAATTGTTTTAGCTCTTTTCGAAGGACTACTAAAGTTTATTCAGGTCACTCAAGACCACGTCCCAAAATTAGACCGATTGAAACCACAAAAACGGATACCTATCCTAAAAAAACGAGTGCTTAATAAAACCTCAAAACTCTCAGGCGGGCATTTCGATTAACTTTGGTATTGATGTGCTCTATTAATACAAAATAATAATATTAAGGCTGTCTTCCTCTATAATAGTGCGTTCAATTTTCCACTTTAGTGCCGCCTGTGGCATGCTTACACTTCGAACTTTAATTCAAATTTGGTTGCACGAACGCAAATATTTGTTTTTTATCTAGGCAACAAAACCTGTGGAAAGTACTTTGCTTTTGCCCAAATTCTGTGCACACAATAGGCCAGCAGATGGCAGAAAATTTCATTATAATCATCACATCTTCCTTCTTTCATAACAATGACCCCCCGCTGCCCACCCCGCTCTAACTAACTTTGCGCCTCTTGGAGTGTCGTTCCATCCACCTGTTGTCGTCCTCGCAACACAAGAACTAAACGGCTCCAAGTCAGATAATAACTACGCCGTACATCGATCCATGACAAGTTAACACACACATGGCGAGTCCTTCGCCCAACCCCTTTCATGTACCATACCCAGTACCAACATCGTTCATGTTCTTACCCACACTCTTGAGGAGTGATATAGCAACGAGCGCCTAAGAGTCTGGGCGACGAATGTCTTGTTGTTAAGATTTACGGCTTGACAGGACTTCATACGTTTACATATCGCTCCAGCTCTTCATCCCTGTAAGTTGCACATCAGACTAATAGACATCCCCCTTCATCCACCCCGTACCATTAGCTGTGCCCTCAAAATGTAAATACCACTTAAACGACATGCGAGTGCAGAGCCGAATTGAGGACACTACTCCCGGGAGGAGCTGAGAAAAGGATAAGAAGATGTATGTTCCTGAAATCCTCGAACATAAATATCAGCAACATGACAATAAATTTAAATAGAATTACTCCTGGGTTAGTGTAAAGCATATTAATGATGCAGTCATCCTCTGCACGAGCTACCCTAAGCCAAATGCAACTCTAGACACAAAATAGACCGTCTCCATGGGGAGGGTATCTCCCTCCTTGTTGTAGGCAATTTGCCCCTTGAAATAGAAACGCTTTACGAGAAAGTTTTCGCCGGTGTTGCGCCCCTCTGCCCGGCAAAATTATCGAACTCATCAGAAACTCATCAAGGGATATGAAAGAAATAGCCATGCCAATCCTAATTAAAAGATGGGTATGTGTTTGATTAGTTTTTATGTGTGGCAGCTGCTGCCTCACAATAAGTCATCAAAAACTAAAAGTTGCCAGGATGATAAGCCGAAGTTTGCCATTTACCTACCTACCGACTTCGATCTGATGCTGTAACCGGGGGTAAATAAGAATTTTCTACCTCGAAAAAGTCGCCGTAGTCCTTCGGGACGGCGAAATATCGACTTGGTGCAACACTGTGTGATTTTAAAACTCCTTAAGTAGGTAGATCCCGTCAAAGGAATTGGTAATTATTACCATCCGTAAGGAGTTCTCTTCGCAGTCACATTTAAGACAGCGCTTCCTTTTAACAGGATTATTGTCCGCTCGATGAGGCTTTATTTCATTCCTTATTAAAAGAAATAGGTAGCTTCCTACACAAACACACAGATCCTCTAGTGTCCTTAACATTGCTTAACAATTCTCTTTTCCGTCGACATACCTATATCTACAACCAGCGTTGCCACTTGTACTACATATGTAGTACTATGCTACATATTTGGGGGATTTTTTAACGCTGTACTACATACTACATCGTTACCCCAAAGTACTACATTTCTTAAAATCCGTCTAACCATATTACTTTACGAACAACATTTCAAATTTCCCCCATGTGCTTTTATAACTAAATAAATCGATTTAAAAACTTGGCATCACTCCAAAGTATGTGCAAATCTTCAGCTGAATGCTGTTATTTACGTAGGAATTACAGCCAATTTAAATTTGTTTGTTTATTGTGCTGCACCCACAACAACTGTAAATAACAAATATGGATCGGTTTTTAAAATTAGTTTCAGATTCGGACTGTGAATTAAAATAATTTTTTTGTTATGTCATTACTATTTATTTGTTTGTTACTTAATGTAAATGTCAATTAAAAAAAAAAATAACAGGTACTACATTTTGTTTGAAAATGCTACATTTTATTAGCTAACGTACTACATTTGCTAAAGACTTTAGTGGCAACGCTGTCTACAACTCTACCTATACCTCCACCTATACAGAAGCTTCTGCATGGGTTGGAGGAGCATTCTACAAACAAGCACAGTCGGAGACGCTCTAATGGAAATGAAGCGTGTTTTTGTTATTAGCCTTTGAAGATTAAAACTATGGCATGGATGCTTGACCTAGAGGTATCCATTTTTTTTTCCTGTTTGATGGTGTGAATCTGCAGTAGCTCAGAGAGACAATGACGACAACAAAACGAAAGCAAGGGCATAAATAGATCTGAAAGCTCAAACAAAAAAAAACGAGTACAAGTACGAGTCCTAAAGCTGATACATTGTTATTGTGCGACTAAGCGAACAATGGCGGCCCACCCCGTCGCACATGTTGTGTGGCAGATTCTATTTATCCGCACTGTAAATTCAATGCGGATTCATTTTCGTATAATGGCTTCTGAAGCTGTCCGAATATATACGTACTCGATGCATTTGGCGATTATACAGTGGGGCTCGCAGCACGGGATCAGCGTAACCTATTATATCGGGAGATGCGGTAAATACAGGCGATTGTCTATTAATCCAGTCAATGGAGGCGACTTAATTGCCAAATGTGGTGGAAATTGCCAATTACTGAGACGTTGTAGGTGCTGTAACGTATATTCTTATTTGAGACTTAGTGGCGCCACCGACGCACGTTAAGCGAAAAAATAAAGACTGCAATTTGTCCTCCCCCAAATGCGGAAATAAGCTCACACTAATCTTCTGAATTGACGGCCTTTTCTTGTTTAGATCATTTGTGTCACAGAGGAGGTCAGAAGCGGTCCTTTACAGTAAGTAGTCCGTTCTTGCAAGTAATTTTTTTTATTACTGATCCAAAGTGGCACATAAATAAAATGCGATTTTTTAAATTTATTACTGTTCAAGGCATTTTTGTTCTCTTGTATTACTAATGCAGATCACAAGTGAAAGGGTCGATAGAGAGGCTATAGTGGATTTCCTGATATTTGTTTCAAACAGCTGGGAGTGGTAATGCAAAAGGAAAACCACAGGAGGCAATGCATTTCACATGCTTAAATCAAACGAGGGACTTGTAAATTAAAGCAAACGGTGGAAAGTATTCTTGCATTTTAGGATTTTTAGTTTTAAGAACATTTTGCGGGGTAACCCCAACAAAGATTGTTGTTGACATACACAAAAAGGGTCTATCGGTTTCGTCGCCACAAGTGTCATTCATATATCTGTGGCAAAAAGGAAGAACAGCATAAGCAGACTTTCATATGACAAAATATAGATAATGTTACGATCGGATGAACCGAACCCAGTTCGAATTGTCATATTTTTTTCATTAAAATATCTCTTATGGTTGTTTTGTTATGAATAAAAAAAAACGCATAAACACATTCCCATAACCTAAAGTCAAACCTCTAACATGCGCTCCTGAAAAGTGGCTAAAATATGACTTATGCTGTTTTTTCTTGTTTCCACATCAATGGCTGAGAGATTACGTTTTGTTTGAATTTCAGAACAAAGCATTAGGTCCCACTTTGTGGGATATTTTCGATGTAGCTGCGCTGCAAAGGTCGGAATTGAATAGCAGAGAGGTTAAACAGGAGATTGAAAACTGAGGTTTCTAAAAAAGCTTTATTGACAGGTCAAATATAGTTAGCAAATGCGAGGCAAATGCAGCAGACAAAATTGAGGCTCACCGTCATTTGTGTTGTAAATTGCAGACCTTAAAAACGCCAAATAAAACCCGTCCGCGAAGGTGGTTTCTAACCACTAACCTTTATTGAAAATAATGGGAGTCATCGATTTTATAGGCACCCACTTTCGACAAAAGAGTTTCATGCCAAACTCTGTCAAAAGCTTTCGTGAAATAAGACATGGATTTACTGGGTACAAGTCCATAGCACTACCTTCTTTAATTTGTCATCAATCCAGCTACAACTATCCAAAGACTTGTTTACTGCTCACTAGATTAGATTTTGAATGTTTGGGGGAGGTGGAAGCAAGTTACCATATCACTGCGGCTACAAGTGCGCATTTGCCAAATCGCGTTCAGTTCAAACAGTAGGCCTCTTTTCTGGGTCCGTCCAGATTCACCGAACCCATGGTCTTAATGATTGCGACTTACGTTCTTTCCAACTTCTTCTAGTCCGCTGTCACTCCGTTGACTCCGTTGACTCATGTAACTAGGCTAATAGCTCGAGGTAAACCATATTTAAATCGATATGATGCCACTTTAGCTGTCTGCTCGATAAACCTTGATTCGTTTCTTTTACTTCTATATTCATAAGTTGATGAGCAAATGCGGTCAATAAATTCTTAATGGCGGGAGGTGAAATAAAAAGTTCTATTATGTTAATGGAAAATTCCATGTTTTTGAATTTTCATCAGTTACCCGCTAGGAGAAATCTTCTTAAATATTTTTAACCTTAGAAATCGTTTGGCATCCTGTTCTTCACAAACAATTCTTACTTGCAAAAGATCTAAAACAAATTCAGTAATGCACTACCACTGCTGTTCCTAACTTGATAGCAACAAAATTGACTGCCTACAAGCTTTTTGTCACCTACGTGAAGTTAGCGCGCACTTTTTCTAGAATGAAAAACGTGAAATGCAGTTCGATAGACATTCGTTTGTAGTTGTTTGTAGTGAAATTTTTTTCGTTTGTAGTTCAACCGTTAGAAAGTTAGAAGCATTAGAAAAAAATTTCAGCGCGCACTTTTGAGCTTTTGAAATGGAAACTAGCCAGTTGTATTCGAAATCGTTTGTAGTTGTTTGTAGTGAAATTCTTTTTTCCCAAAAATGTCTCATTTCGGAGATATAAGGACATTTGTGTTTCCATCTATAACTCCGAATTTACATTATACAGAATTTTTTTTGAAATTACTGTTGCATTAAGCACATCCCAACTTAAATAACTGCATTTAAAATTTTTGAATTCACTCAAGCGTTACTTAATAAAACGCAATTAAAGTCAAAAAATGCATCATTTCACGTTTGCATCCATTGTATCGATTTCCCAACAACAACAAACCAACGGTAAACACATTACCGCAAAGCATTCATCCGTGTCCATCGATATGAGTCATAATTTGTCAATTAGCAACAACAACCAATCAATAAAGCCCGATTTTATCTAAGAATTTTTTCTATTCCTTTGAATAACCTTAAAAAACGACCACTTTTAAACAATTTATAGCAACAAAAACATATATTTTGCAAACTCTGTACACCTGGCCATCTAATCCAATTCAAATAATTTGGTTTTATCACAAATAACAAGATTTTGATGCAACTTATGCAAACAGTAGTTTTTCATATAAACTCATATCAATATTTCGGTTATTAAGCAACTTAAAGTAGTGAAATCAATTTTTTTCTAATGCTTTCTATTAGATGCTTCTAATGGAATAAAAAAATGTGATCTTTTTTTCATAGATAACGTTTTATTCAAAATATAAGAAAATGGGTGAAACCTTCCGCGCAACCCGATTTAAGGGGACGGATATTTCAAATGCTGGACAACTACAAACGACAAAAACTGGTTAGTTGGTAGAAAGCATGTATGCTCTATCTAATAAAACCAAAAATAGCTAAATTGTTCCAACCAAAGAGAATATATATGCAATTTAAGCAGTCGACCTAAAACACTCGTTATCTCCGAAACGGTGCAAAGCCAAGTGATGAAATTTACTATTTTCAACAGTTTTCCACCTAACCAATCTAATAAAATACAAATTGTATCCATCCGCCTAACGGTTTACGATTTATATCAAATTTAAGCGAAATTGAAACTTAATTTTTTTTGTGAAGTTAGCGCGCACTTTTTCTAGAATGAAAAATGTGAAGTGCAGTTCGATAGACATTCGTTTGTAGTTGTTTGTAGTGAAATTATTTTCGTTTGTAGTTCAACCGTTAGAAAGTTAGAACCATTTGAAAAAAAAATTTCCAATCCCTTAAATCCTTGTTATCTCCGAAACCGTAGCAAGCAGAGTGATAAAATTTTCTGTATTTGAAAGTGTCCACTTCACTAATCTAATAAAATTCAAATTGCGTCAATCGGCGTAACGGTTTATGATTTATTTGAGATTTAAGCAAATTCAGACCCCAATTTAAGGGGCTCATTACTCAAAAACTGTTGAACTACAAACGATGAAATTCTACATATCTATTCTATACATCGTTCTTTACCTCCGATATAAAATAGAAGACAATCCCCATTAGAGAAAACTTTTTATTCGCAATTTAAGGGAAGCCTTAAATGGACTCAGTCGCTTATGGTCTCATTTCACTCATTTTTAAGCGATTCGATATTTCCATTCCTAAAACGCTTTGAAGCTTGAGATATGTTTTTTTCCAATGAAACTACCCTTCTCTTTCTAACAAGGTCATCAAAACTAATTTTCCACTAACGGTTAACGTTTTATCGAATCGCTTAAAAATGAGTGAAATGAGACCATAAGCGACTGAGTCCATTTAAGGCTTCCCTTAAATTGCGAATAAAAAGTTTTCTCTAATGGGGATTGTCTTCTATTTTATATCGGAGGTAAAGAACGATGTATAGAATAGATATGTAGAATTTCATCGTTTGTAGTTCAACAGTTTTTGAGTAATGAGCCCCTTAAATTGGGGTCTGAATTTGCTTAAATCTCAAATAAATCATAAACCGTTACGCCGATTGACGCAATTTGAATTTTATTAGATTAGTGAAGTGGACACTTTCAAATACAGAAAATTTTATCACTCTGCTTGCTACGGTTTCGGAGATAACAAGGATTTAAGGGATTGGAAATTTTTTTTTCAAATGGTTCTAACTTTCTAACGGTTGAACTACAAACGAAAATAATTTCACTACAAACAACTACAAACGAATGTCTATCGAACTGCACTTCACATTTTTCATTCTAGAAAAAGTGCGCGCTAACTTCACAAAAAAAATTAAGTTTCAATTTCGCTTAAATTTGATATAAATCGTAAACCGTTAGGCGGATGGATACAATTTGTATTTTATTAGATTGGTTAGGTGGAAAACTGTTGAAAATAGTAAATTTCATCACTTGGCTTTGCACCGTTTCGGAGATAACGAGTGTTTTAGGTCGACTGCTTAAATTGCATATATATTCTCTTTGGTTGGAACAATTTAGCTATTTTTGGTTTTATTAGATAGAGCATACATGCTTTCTACCAACTAACCAGTTTTTGTCGTTTGTAGTTGTCCAGCATTTGAAATATCCGTCCCCTTAAATCGGGTTGCGCGGAAGGTTTCACCCATTTTCTTATATTTTGAATAAAACGTTATCTATGAAAAAAAGATCACATTTTTTTATTCCATTAGAAGCATCTAATAGAAAGCATTAGAAAAAAATTGATTTCACTACTTTAAGTTGCTTAATAACCGAAATATTGATATGAGTTTATATGAAAAACTACTGTTTGCATAAGTTGCATCAAAATCTTGTTATTTGTGATAAAACCAAATTATTTGAATTGGATTAGATGGCCAGGTGTACAGAGTTTGCAAAATATATGTTTTTGTTGCTATAAATTGTTTAAAAGTGGTCGTTTTTTAAGGTTATTCAAAGGAATAGAAAAAATTCTTAGATAAAATCGGGCTTTATTGATTGGTTGTTGTTGCTAATTGACAAATTATGACTCATATCGATGGACACGGATGAATGCTTTGCGGTAATGTGTTTACCGTTGGTTTGTTGTTGTTGGGAAATCGATACAATGGATGCAAACGTGAAATGATGCATTTTTTGACTTTAATTGCGTTTTATTAAGTAACGCTTGAGTGAATTCAAAAATTTTAAATGCAGTTATTTAAGTTGGGATGTGCTTAATGCAACAGTAATTTCAAAAAAAATTCTGTATAATGTAAATTCGGAGTTATAGATGGAAACACAAATGTCCTTATATCTCCGAAATGAGACATTTTTGGGAAAAAAGAATTTCACTACAAACAACTACAAACGATTTCGAATACAACTGGCTAGTTTCCATTTCAAAAGCTCAAAAGTGCGCGCTGAAATTTTTTTCTAATGCTTCTAACTTTCTAACGGTTGAACTACAAACGAAAAAAATTTCACTACAAACAACTACAAACGAATGTCTATCGAACTGCATTTCACGTTTTTCATTCTAGAAAAAGTGCGCGCTAACTTCACGTAGGTCTTTTTGTCGGCTTTTTGTCGTACCGATTACGGCGGTATTGAAAAATCAATTTCGATGAAATGAGGACCAAATGAAAGGTGGATTTCCGTAGATGAATTCCCGCATGCACGGCTTTTCCAGAATCTGTTTAACTTTCCCCTCTAATGCTATTAAATTTTGGCCGTCGGTTTTCTTTTTGCAAAAATCAGGTCTTAAGAAAAATTGTTCCGAGCCAATGTGAGCAAACAAGTCAGAGATCTCAACAACGACAAGTGATTTCCGCCTTAAGAATACGGCACATATACTGAAAGACTTAAAACAAACTTGGACTCAACTTTGACAAGAAAACCCTCAAGTGTCACATTTCTTTCCCACCACATAATAGCCACTCCATTCCCAATGTATGGGTATAGCATCATTGACATGGCCTTCTTGTACACTCTCGGACAATGTGACGTCGTTGTGTGCAGCACATTTGCATTGCATTTGGCAGCAACATCATTGGCCATTCAACCACACCATCAACAACTGCTGCCGGTGCTGCGGGATGGTGTACTACACTAACGTCCCATGCTACACACACCATACATGGCTCGCTTCAAACGGCAAGCAGGCTGCAGGGTGTGGGAAATCGCCTGCCAGAAGGATCTCTTCAGAAATGCTTATTTAGGTATCGGCAATATGCAAACGATGGCCAATAGAAAAAGGTAACGAGATTCGAGGCTACATGTCAGCTACTTACTTATTCCAACGCTTCTCCCTCCGCTTGTATTTTGTTTGTGGAGTTTTTTGTTGTGGCCCTGCCGCTGCCAGTGGCGGGACACAATGCTCCTCTTCAACTCCTTATATTATGAATGGAAGACGGAAGAGAAGCAACCCTACCATTGGAATGGCCTGTTGTGTCTGGGTATTTACACGTCCTTATGCAATGTGTACACACACATTCACTTCACTTCTTTTCTCCCCGACACCATTGTCCGGACGTGTTTAGCATTACACATCGATGTAGGTATACATCGTACACCAGAAGGACTCGAGCCCGTGTTTTGTTTTGCTTCCTGCCGCACGAACGGCCGCCTGAGATCATGCGAGCATTCCTTCTCAGCGGACGGGGGGATATATTCAAAGGAGTTTAACATCGATTCCACATTTGTCCAAAACAAAAATAACCAACGACTACTTTGTATTGCTACCTCGTTCCTGGGGGTATCTTCTGTACCTTGGCGCGGAGGTCTTGAGTCCTCCGCTTATTGGAAATTGTATTTTTCAATTTTATTATGCTTTTTCGATTACTTTGTGAATTCTGTTTCTTTTTTCACTCGTGAAATCTATAGATCTCGCATCCTACGTGGCGGGATAAAAATATTCTCGGAAAATGCCATGGTGAGCCAAATTGGAGTCTGCGGCCAGGTTCAGGAGGCATGCCGTCTTCTGAGCTCTAGGATGGACGATTTCTGTTAACATTTTACCCCTAGAGCTACGGGTATCAGTGCAGTTCATTCAGCATTTCACTTACGGCCATTACCATGAACATGTTTTATATGTTCGTACGAATGTCCTGCCTGGCGATGGCATGTTTTACTTTTCGAGTCCGTGTATCGCTGAAATCATCTTAAACTCGCAAAACACACACATCGCAGCGAGACTTCATTTGTTGTTCTGTGTCTGTTCTCTGTTGTTGTTATCAAAACTAAAAAAAGCTGACATGGCTTTCATTGTTTTGGCAACGGAGGGGATGAAAAGTAGCGTTCTGCTTGCGCTATCCACTGCTATGTATAGCCAACACACCAAAGCAAACACCATCACTCGCCGAGATAGAAACAATGACTGAATCAGAATCAAGGAAAATGAAAACACACGGGGGAAGACTGCGAGGAAGTTGTATATGGTAGACTTGACTTTTAATCCGCCATGGACTCAGTCGCGCTGAAGGATCTCTTGGTTTTTGTTGTTTCTGTTGGCTGTTGGTTTTTTTTCTTTTATTTGTTTTTTTTTTTCATCGCCAGTATGATTGCTGTGATGATTGTTATCCTTGCTCGGCAGAAGCACAAAAACAAAAAAAAAAGTTGAACGAACGAACGAATTCTTTTTAAAGAGTTCATGCATACGTATGAGGAAGTAGTTTCCAAATTTTTAAGCTCCAAATAAGTTGTATGCTTCTTTCATGGTACCGACTACCGGGTGGGTGTATGTGTAGTTGTTGAATCGCTAGGAAGTGAAATGACTGACTTGATGGATGTTACAGTTGGATGGGGGTACGAATTTTCGGTGACTTTTTATTTATTAATTTTCATGTATAGGGCTGCAGGCGATTAGAGAGAAGACTGACCTAGTTTTGGGAGGCAGGGTTTTTCGTTTGCCTTTTATCCTTCGAAGCTCAACAGATCTGCACCATCATTCGCAATCGCAGCACAACTCTAGCTCTTAACTGAGTATAAATAAATTTGTATAAATAAATTTGTTAAAAACTTAATTCTGCTAAGGCCGAGGTTGGCTTGATTTGTCTACATCAATGAATCGTCAACTTTTGACCCGATTTTCTAGCAAACAACTAGCCCCCGTATTAATAAACAACTTTTACGCAGCGTTTATTAATACGGGGGTAGGTATTTAGTATTTAAAAAACACTTCGTTATTGTTTTTTTTTAAATGGAACAACTCTTGAATAAAATCATTTTTGAATTTTCCCCCTTTAATAAAAAACAAACCGATTTATGCACAACACGATTGGAGAGGGAGTATTAAGTTTTCCTGCCAATTGTGAGGCGGTAAGTCGAAAACCCTTACTTCTTCTCTCAATATTAAAACCCTAGTGGTTTGGTTGCCAATCTCAATCGCTAAGTCTCTACAAATTTTAAAAATGAGTCCTCTGCGCAATGAAATAAATTAAGAAAATAAGAGAATTGGTATTTTTAATATGAACAGTGATGCCATTTGAGGGATTTATACCTTTTTGAAGAATTTTCTGCGAATTTTAATATTTCCAAGGGATAAAGGGACACTTTAGCTGTTAAAGGGATTTTCTTTCACAGTTACAAGTTTCATATAATAACGATTTTCAAACACGAAAATGAAATGGAATTCACTTCACAGCAAAACAAAATCATCTGGAATCAGTGATAGTACATAAAAAAAATACCTACCACGTGTCCAAAACGTGTCCCTATCGACGTAAGATTTCCATTACAAACCTGCCTGTCTACATAATATTTGGAAAAATTAAAAGTGTGCAAATGCTGTATTTATTTCATTTAATTTTTAGTTTTTTTAAAGTTCGTTTCGTATATAAAATTAGTGTAAAACAATAACTTAGTGTTAATATTATGTAAAGGGATCTTATATTTACAAATAGGAAGGCAAAACAATAAATTAGTAGTTTATTTATGAAATAAAAATAGAGACGCAATAGAAATTGTTAAGTATAAATTTAGTGAATTAAATTAGTTTATTTAAATAATTAAAATTTTTAGTCGAAAATACCTACATGTAGAGATTTTTCCCTACATGTACTATCACTGTGTGGAATTTGTTAGTTGTCGTTCATATTTTTCAAACAGATAACCTTATGGCAACACTGATTATGAATTATAGCAACTTTGCTCAAAGACAGATGTAGAAGAGAATTTTATTTTTAAAGATTTGCTAAAATTCCAAAAGTCTTAGAGATGTCTGGAAAGTGAGCTCACAACTTCTCATCTGAAAGCCACATAAATTTCTTAACAAATGTAATGCTAAGATTATACAGGGTGTTCCGGAATATCCTTAAAATAAAATTCTTATATTTTTTTAAATGTTTATTTGCACCTTTTCATTTTTCAGCATGGTTTTGGTCACTTGGATACTTTTAACTGCTGAGTTCTATTACCTTTCGGAGGATATTGTCATTTATGGCTTCTAGTGGCTTATAATCATGTAGCCGTCACTTAAAAAAAACCCTAACAAGAGAAATCGGGAGAAATCTGAAGCACTGCCAGTTCAAATTTATCAAATTGTGACAGTAATGGGTTCATAATGCTTCTCAATAACAGTTTCTGTGTTTCGCACCACAAACAAAAAATAAGGCCCCACGACACCGTTAGTGGGTCGATGATTTGGCTTTTCACGAATGGTACGTATAATTTTAGAGTGGCAACATATTTTTGTTTGGCTATCCGTTCAGTTGGAAATGGGCCTCGTTCCTCGTCACTCATGATAAATTTTGACAACAGCGCCACCGAGTATTCCTCAATCTTTAGGAGCATATGCTTTCATGGCTTTTTTACATTTACAAACCTAACAGATGCCCTCATTTGCAAAAGTTATACCATTCACTAGATAGGGAAATACACTTTCGGCCTACCCTGTAAAAAAGCGCTTGTTGAACGTGGTGATCAAAAAACGCTCGAAGATCACACTGTATAGATCTCAAAATTTCCCCATTTATTTCCAACCACATTTTACTTAGAACAAATAAAATTTTTACAACCGAAGCGTGTTTTTTAGATGATGCTATCTATGAGTTTGCTGTTTATAAAAATAGGAAAAAAATTTTGAAATTTTTAGTCTGTGACTATCTTCAACATGTCTTCTTCGTGCTCAGTTCTTTTTTCGAAAAAGATTCTGTTTATTACTACCCTTCTGAGAATTGCTTGATATTGCAACGAATAGCTTCAAAAATGTCGATGGTCTTACAAAAGCGAGAAAGTTTCATGCGACCCAGTCGTGCATTTTCTTTCAGTCAGGTTTTGCGCATCAGCTTATCAAACTTTGGCAATACTGCAAGTTATCCCAAGATCTTGCGTTAACGTTTATAGCATTAATGGCTGTTTGAGTTGATTTCATAAAAAAGGTTTTCACCTCGCAAATTTCTAAACAGCATCCCAAATCATAATTCTTCTTAGAATGCTTTTAATTTGCGCGAGTTCTTATTTTTTTTTGCACGAAGGGAAGGGACCCACAATTTTATGAGTCCAAAAGGCTGGTGGAAAATACCTTAAAATGTAATCGAGCTTGATATACCACCCGCTGAGAAGTCCAGAATGCGGACTGGACCCACCCATTCACATTCGCAATTTATTTATAGTATTATTGTGAATTAATTTTGCTTGTTAATAAATAGTAACAATAATAAAATTGAAACCAGTCCATATGAGGTGAAAGCGTTGCTATTCTATTCTGTCTCAACTACTACTCCCTTCCGATGAAATAATTTGTTTGACCTTGCTGCGGGCAACAATTGTGACCTAATAGTTCAGTTATTAGCTTAAACAACAAACTACGTTCGAGTAGTTATTTGGATAATTTGTTGTTGACAAGCTCACCAGAGCTGTGGGTATTCGCCCTCATTTCTAGTTCTGTATACCTACAAACACATTTTTGTACAAGATCATAATCTCTACGATGGTCCTCGGGGGATATGGCTGCCTACAACTGTTGTTCTAAGTGCTGAAGCTATTTTTGGGAGCTTGACAATTTGCACGCAACCTAAAAATGGCCATAATCTCGACGTTATTCCCTTATGACCATAGTTCTACATACCTACATGAAAGTGACTGACTGTCCTAGTCAGTGTGGTGGTCAACAAAGTGGGCAACAACAGAGTGCATTTCAAGGCAGGTGCAGCCACATATTTTAGAAACTATAGTCCTTACAGAAACAGTTTAAAAACAACAACACCAATAGAATGATAAATCGATGAAAACCAACTAAAGGACGGGGAAGAAGTTTGGGACCTTCAAATAATGCTCCCAATTTCAAACACTCAACGCAAACACGCCCCTACTTTCGTCACTAAACAATTCACATTCGCAGTGCTGACAACACATCTCGCACCACATCACCTGTTTCGCATTCAGAAAAGTGTTTTAGCCCTGACACATTTAGTAGCCGATTCCAACCGCCCTTGATACTGGCACATACCCGCATAAAATCATAAAATGTATATCGCCTCGTTTGCGCTCGCGATACAAGCGCTAAAACTTTTGCCGCGCACATTTTTAATTGCACAACAATTGTAGCAATCTCCCCGTCTTCATGCCGGTACACTCTGTACATCAGCCACATCGTTTGAATCCTTGTGTCTAATAATAATTCGTCAGAGCGGAGCGTGAAATGGATGGATTTTCGCAACTCTATTCCCCGTTAACCCAGTTTAGCGGGATGAGTTGCTCCGTTTTTTTGTTCGCCGCTCGAAGAAAACCCATATTACAACGTAAGCGTAAAATTAATGAAACCCATCAAGTGAAGAATTAATGATGCTTGTGATTTAATTAAAAATTTAATAACGCGTTCATCAAGCAAGCAGCCAAAATAGCAACAAAACTGGAGACACAACATGCACTGGTATTGCCGCAATTACCACCCTCGGTTTTCACACCTCACTCCCCAAATCGCCGATATGCTATGCGAGGAGCTGAGCAATTCTATACCAGTCAAGTCGGCATCATAATCCTTTAATGAGTTACAAGGATCTCTGAAATGCGAAATGCAAAATACAATTTGTGCCCCGAAAAAAGAAATCAATTCCAGCCGGAGTTGATATAATCATTCGGGAGCGGCACGGAGCGAAACTTTTTCAGATGAACATAGTAGCGGTGCCGTCTCCTTGTCGTTTTTTAAAATTTTTTTTTTTTTAATAAACCATCAGCAGATGTGAGGCAACAAATTTTTGTTGTCCTTAGAGGAGGATGCTGTAACTTGTATTAATTTCGCCATTGAATCGCGGCAATTCTGTTGGATTAAAATGAAATTAAACGGGGTGGGGATGGGTGTGCGCGTTTTGCGGTGGCGGCGCCGTGTTGTGGGTCATAAGGGTGTCGGGCACAGATTGTTTTCATATTGCGGCTTGTGTTACTTTGCATGAGGTTCGACAGCGGCCAAGTGCGGGGGTTGGTGTGGTGTTATAGTAGACAAGTGTTGTTTATGCAGTACCTTGGGATAATGGATACTAATGGGGTTCCTTTGATTTAGTTGTCCTTTTGCCGAGTGGCTGTCGGATAATGTGAGCGGTCTTGAATGGGAAGTCGTTTGGGATCGGGACAGCGCTAGTTCGGTGTTGTCCTGGCTGGGAAGGGGTGTGTTGTCGACATTTGGATTTGGATGATAATGTATTGGTCAGGTTTTATAATTTTTTCGCGACGTTTGTACACCGGCTTAGTTTTGACAATAGGAAGAGATTGGAGGGGACTAAGATGGCACTTACTTTTTGCGCGTCACAAAAGGCGAGGTTGCTCTGGCTTAGGGATGAACAATCAACTTTTTAGAGCATTTGTGACTATCCGCTTCATCAAGTCATTTTGCATTTCCTAGCCGTCTTGGATGACAATTTTTTGACTGGGTCTATATTGCTCTATACCTAGTATAGTACGTCGTTGAACATCCACCTCCAAGGCCTATCAGAGGAAACGGGACCGATTAATTTACAAAGAACTGTACACTTAATTTAGTCGAGGATACTCTCATCTGCTTTAGATTAGAGTGCATCGGGCTTTAGTGCCATAAAGTATGACTAAGCGGATCAAGTATTTATACAGACGCCTGACAAACAACATTCGAGAGTAAATACTCATGAAGGCGCCTTTAAAACGTCCTAAAAAAATTTAAAGTTCGCCCAAGCAAAGGGCTGTGAGAAGGCAGACCTAGATTTTATATAAATCTGTTACGCCAACTATTCATTTGTTTTTAATTTAAATAAACTTCTTCCAAAAGTTCGCATATTGCTATTTAAAATAGAGCTTAAGCGATTCACTGGAAATCCTTCCACAAACACTATTCGCGACATCAACCCCTTCGAACGAAATAAGTATCGCTTGGGATTCGCGGATGAAGTCGCTGGCGAACGAAATATTCTTCTGGGGAACTAAGAGTGGAAAGAAGGCGAACCGTCTGCGCATATAAATTCATATTCCCGACTGAGTACATCTTTGCAGTCGAATCAAGATTTTCTCTACGAGATTTTGCTATGTCTGAAGCTGCACCCAAAAAGTGCTATACTTTCCTGTAAAATCTACCTTCAAAGAGAAGAGGACCCTGTTTGTTGAATGAATATCTACAGAGCCGTTTGTTCTGTGTGCCCATGAATTCACTGACTCTCTTCGATGTTGACAAGTTAGGCATAAGCAAGACTAGTTTTTGATCGATAGATGTCGTCTCGTGCCTTGAGACAATATCTCAGAGGGACGGAGGGGCCCACAAGTCCATAAAAGAAGTGTCCTCACTGACTGACAACAAAGTATGTGCGACCCAGTTCTTGTCAATCTTTTGAATTCGTTAAAACCCTTCACAGCAATACCTCTCAAACTACCTTACCCTGCTGCCACTTTAACTCAAACATGACTCGACTCCCACCATCACTCCCTCGGCTGGTATAAGAGTTCATTTGGGTTCATGTGCGCATGTCCCTCTCCTACAAACCCGATCCACAATGAACCACTGCTCCATTCAGTGATTCTATTTTCTGTTCCGTCAAATTTCGCTGTACGTGTTCCATAGCGAAACATATTCTGTCACTCGAAATGATTACGGCGAACTACATCACCGGGGCTGCCATCATGTCTCTCTCTCTCGTCGAGCCTACACCAACGTGAAACCTCTTCATTCAGGTGTGAGGGTGGAGGACTTCTAACCTTCTTATCGGCTCTGTGCTACGTGCTAGCTACGGCTACCCCCTGTGGGTCGATGGTAGAGTGAACATTAACCCACTTTCTGTTTGTTTTCGTATTTTTTTTACTTGATGTCCCTCTCTTATGGTATATTCTCTCATCATCGTCATCATCTAGCTGCTGCTGTTGTCTTGTCGTTGTCTTTGCACTGAGGCGCGCTGCCTAGGGGATGTTTCGTTTCGCCTGTGCCTTACATTTTACTACCCTAATTTGTGATGTGATATCAACCGCCACACCTTACTTTTTTTTTTTGTGTGTTTTTCTTTCTGTTGCTCCTTGCCTACTTTTTCGTGTGGGTATTTGTTTCCGCAAAGTTACACGCGACGTTAAAAGAGAAACCATCGCCACTTCAATCCGAGCCAGCACAAGAGGAGTATTTAAATTTTGATAAATATTTGCCAGGACATTTGCACGACAGTTACATTACCTCAGGGTGGTATTAGATTTATTTGTATTTTTATCTGTATCTATGTATATTCTGTGTTCCAGTGGTGTGGTGCCAGGAGATGTAAAAATTAAGCAGAACTGCAACTTGTACGCACGAACTTGAAATTAATCTGCAAGTCGAACGTTCTTAGAATTTGATTCAGAGTTGCCCATTCCTGTGGGTTGTGAGTCTGTTTTTCCAATGATTGAATGATGTAACACAATAGCGACTCCATTGGGGAATTCATAGAAATTCCTTTTTCTATTGTTCGCACGGCGTAAACATGTCGAGTTGTCTTATCTTAGTTTTATGTCAACATTCTGAGTTGAGTAGATGTGTGTTTGACGATTCTTGATATGGAGATGGAGCTTTCCTACGAAATTGATATAATAGCTGTAGAGCGTCTCGTTTCAGAAATGTTCGGCGCTAGCAGAATCGATGATTGACGGCAGCATCTCTTTGTGTGCGATTGTGATTGGAATGGCTTAGTCGTAATTTGTGGGTTTACTTTGGGTGTTTGTGTTGGCCCGGTACTGATTTCGCAGGAGCTAGAAATCATAAGCCAGTTTGTCAACTGACACTTGGATAGGTATTTGAGTGAGTTGTATACACAAAGTTAGAATGACATTCAACAGAAGTTAGGCGATTCGCAGGAGGTTTGAAGATAAAATTTCCAACATTTGGGGAAGGTATTAGATTTGGACAAACACGTGTGACTACTGGCAGTTGGACAACCAGGCAAATCAAGCATTATTCTCTGGAAAACGACATGTAATGCAATTGATATTTCAGCATACGTAGCAACAAGCGATCTTTAGCCAGCTGCCTCCAGTTTCACACGCTAAGTGGGTGTGCGCCACCTTAGTTGCGGTCTTCCTCTACTGCGCCATCCCTCGGGTGTTGAATGGTGATTCGAAGATTTTCCTGTCCGGAGTATTCGTTCTACATGACCCAGCCACCTCACTCGTTGTATCTTTCCTCTTCTGCTTCTGACTAGGTCGATGTCGCTGAACAGCCCTTACAGTTCGTCGTTGTATGTCTTCCTCCATTCACCGTCTATGCAGACGGGACCAAAAATTACTCGAAGAAACCGCACCCAAATTCATTCAGCTTCAGTGTTACCTTCGGGACGCTTAATAGTCATTTTGATTCCTTTTAGAAAGCCTGGACTCCGGAATCATCTTTCTGAAAATCAGTGAATTCGGACTCCTTTTTGAAATGTGCGAGGCTTTCAATTATTACTAATTTTTTGGACTCTTGAAAATTTTTACAGCTAGCACTGACGAGCATTAAATTTTATTTTTGGCCTAATGAAAAAGGGACCCGCAGCTTTACGCCCAGTCGGAAGTTTTACGCCAAAATGTTTGTCAAACTCTCGCGAAGAGTGTCGCAGTAGAAAGAACCCTAAGACGCATGTCGTTTGTTACATTTGCACAGGTACCACTGAGCCAAATGCCACACAAAGCTGATAAATGAACTTCATAACAGCTTAAAATATTTAAGAAGGTTTTGCCTGCCTTAAGTATTTTTTTTGACTTTCTGCAGATCAAGAATCATTTAAGTATGGGAAAGATAAAAATGTAAAGTCAAAAGAAAATACATTTTGGTTGAAAACGTTCTCAAAAAGTAGGCGTGGCAATGACCGATAATGCCTCACCTCTTCACAGAGTCTAAGGAAATATTTAAAACAGAGTTTCTTTTGGTTTTTATTTGTTTTAGTTCTTTTAAGAAAGACTGATGGTAGAAAGTTTTCCACTTACTTCAAGAGTCAAGTAACGAGGGCTTACATTTTTAGCCGATCTTATGTAGATCTGGTCAAAGTACCGCAGAAGCGCAGACATCACAGAGGTCAAAACAATTTTTCCCCAAGTTCAGCTGATCATTTTTTGCCGTCGTTACCAATCTCTTCTGGTGTCTAAAAGAACTTTTCTAGTGCTGGCCAGTATGTAGTTTAAGGTAGACACCAGCCGTCTTTTGAGGCTTTAAGTACTTTAAGTACAGTGTTTCTGTTTATAGAGAAAAGAGCTGCCCTAGTGTCAGACTGAATGCAAATCATTTTCTTCGCTCTATCCAAAAAAAGTCCTACTGCATTTTCTAAACCCAGTTCAGTATTAACGTGTACTTTTATGGGCAAAGTATTATCCCTCCTCTTTGAGATCCATACTTGAGAAAGGCTTCCCAAAAAGGTTTAGGAGATTCCCATAATCTGGTACACATTGGCCCTGGCACCTGGCGCTCGCAACAGTTGTTGTTGGACTACCATTTAACGCACTCTTTTTGTACAAATGAGAATAACCTATTTATATACCTAGTGATATTTGAAAAAAATCACAAACCGTCCTTTCAGCAATTTATAATCGACGCTAAGTCAAATTTATATACAGCCACCCGCAGTACATTCCACTGTCAGCTGTAATCCATACCGCTTTCTAATTTATAACTAATAAAGTCCTTCCAATACTCCATCAACTCAATCAGATGAGTTATATATAAATTCAGAAGACGGTCCTTAAAGATCCTTAAACGAGTATCCCTTTCCTGCCCATGATTCACTGCAAAAAAAAATCTCTTTCTCTAATTTCATCCGATGTCCAGCAATCTAAACGTGATCACAGTACACATTTGCCATTCCAACAAGGACCCCAGGACTCCACACAGTGCTAAAGACGAAGGGAATCTAATTTTCTGATCAATTCTAAGTATATATCCCACCCGCCTTCGGCTGAAACACCTTTCATCGTCACTTCTGACCTTACATCAGCCTCGGGCCAGCTACAATCTACAACTACAACTACAACTGCACGTGAGCTATTCCCCCTACACTACAATTCACATCCGTTTTTTTTTCCGCACAAATTATTCAATAAAGGTTGTTGAATTGTTATTATTAGATTAGCAGGAGTGCCAATAGAACCAGGATACACGTGACCTGCCATTTAGGAAGCGACTGGGCGTGCAAATTACTGTATATCGTCGTCGTACGTCGGCTACTTTTTCTTCTTGTACACTCCCCCACTTCCTTTTCTATTTTTTCCCAATTACACGATGTACTACGTTGGAGAGCAGTTTTTTTTTTGCATTCTTACAAGAGTCGTGTATACCGGAATAAGAGTGGGTATCGATTTAATTTAAGGTCAGCTGTTGTGCACGTATCCTGTAGCACTATTCAATTTGCTGGTTTCCTCTATTGAGGAAAGTACGGATTTAAGTCGTTGCAGGCAAATGCGGCTCTATATCAAGTTCTATGGAGTTTTATACGTTGATTGGAACCTGGGATTGAATAATTGATGCCAGTAGGGACGAACTAACGACCAGTTGAATGTCAACTTGCGGAGAATGATAAATTAACCCGATCAAATGAAGGCAAGAGGCAAGTGTACTTTTCTGCTCCAACAGAAAAAAAAAACACACACACTTGGAATCCTTTAAATTCCCTTAGTGCTCATGATTGTGCTCGTAGGTATATCGCGCCATGTGAGGGCGAACAAAACCAAACAGCTTTCACAGTTTATTGCTGACAGCCGTACAAGGGTGAAATACTAAATGGCAGGCAAAAAATAAAGCTAAAAATAGGATTAAAAAATCCTTTTAGTGTACACCAGCCAAGCTGACATTTTGCGGAAAAAAATTCATCTAAAAAAAATATCTTTGCTGAACTGAAAGCGAGTTTTGTTCTTTTATGTGTACAAACGTAAAAGATTGACAATATAGATAAGCGCGCATGCATGTCATTAGTATAGGCGAATTATTTTGGGAAACATTTTTCTGTTGTGTGTGGGTGGAAAATTTAATTGACCTACATTTTTCAAACGAAAAGGAAGGACACCGAATCAGCGGCTATCTGTGTTCAAGAGCGTTGAAACGGGGGAAAAGTTAAAGCAGTCATAGAAGATATTTGACTTTGCAAAAGGTGACTTTATATCCCTTGACTACAAAAACAAACTGAAGTTCATATTTTTACTAGCGAAACAGCTACACCTCAAGCACTATTTGGACAGTCGAAATGTACCTATTCAATATAAGTGGGGAAGTCCTGTGGCCAAAAGTTTGACAGAATTCGAACTTTAAAAAGGTTATGTTTATTTTTAAATAGTTTTTAAGGCTTTTTAAGACTCAGTTAATGGACATCTTCATAAATTACAATGTTTTTCTTTAAACGCTGAAGTAACTGGAACAATACCCATGAAATACGACACAGCATGTAGCCTATAAATATGCAATTTATTCGTCATTCCACGCACATTAAACTGCGCATTTTGTAAATTTTGATAATGCCTGACAAAGCAGTGCCTACAAAAATCAAGTGGCCTAGGGAAGTTAACCTTCCACTTTCATTTGATAAAAATTGGTGTTAACATAACTCTGGGAAAGGTACGACAAACACAAAATGTGCAGCCTATAAATCTGTGGCCACAAACCATAACCGCCTAAAGTCGACTTTAGACGAAATTGAGATTTTGATGCCATTAGATTCAGCGTAGTCAAATGTAAATTTTTTTTAGCTTTATATCTTTAAAAATGTGCCCACAATTTAAAAAAAAAAACATAATAGGTTAAGTCACTAGAGTCCATCACGCGTTCGTCAGGAACTTTAAACTGGTCTCCTGAAAAATGAGTAAAACAGACTTTAGCGGTTTTTCCTTTTGACCACAGAAATATTTCGAAGCCTCTAATAAAAGGCCATTTAGTGGCAAAGACGAATAGCTTGTATAAATACCAAGCAAAATGAAAAAAAAACCGGTCGTAAAAGTAGGTCGTAAAGTAGGCCTTGACTTTATCTTTGAAAATTTTGTAACAAATTTTGGTCAGAAGTGTCCTCAAAGAGGCGGCGTAGAGAACTTATGTGTGCCCTTAAATGGTACGTTTCTTAGAATATCCCCATTTATACAAAAGACCTTTTTGATAGCAGTGTCAGCCAGCAGTGCAGAGGATAAAACTACAAAAAAAAGGGTTTGCGTCTCGGGACGCGCGACAGAAGTGATGACTTAAACTTATCTTAGTTGAACTATTTATTACTGAAATTGTTCGTAGCACAGCGTCATCATTTGCCATTCCATTGCACACAAAATTCAATACAAAAAATCAATTTTCGATTTTTCCAATTTCCCGACTTCTCCGGAAGGTTTTCTTAAAATTTCCTTTCGTAAAAACCTTCTCTTGGCAATTACGAACAACTGAAAAAAAAATTGAGCCAAAGCGGCTAAGCCGTTCTCAATTGATTGAATTACTATACATTTTTATACCAGTTTTTATATATATACAAGTATTGGTTACTTTGTTGTGATTGGCAACTGCGTTCATTTAAAAGGTTTTATTGGGAAATAACAACTTTTGAAAAATTTTTAAAGTGCTTTTTCCAACCAAAAAAATTGCCAAAATAGGAAAAAATTGTGGCAGGCTCTCGAAAAAAGTTGCCAAATTGCAACTTTAGTCGCACAACTGTCACGCCGCCTCTGCATATTTTGAAAATGAAATTCTCTCTTAAATTTCCTATCTGTTAGACTGTTATTTCTTATGACTGTATGGCCGTCGACTCTCTTTTGTGGCATCATTTCTTGGCATGATGAATGAAAGAAAAGTTTGTACACAACTGCGTAGTTGAAATTGAATGTAGCAAAATTCAACTCAGTTGTTAATACTTTAAAAAACTAAAAATGCAAAAGGAGGCACCCAGAAAATATCTTTTTGCTGACACTTAATTTGTTAAGATGGGTTGAGTGTGTGATGTGTGAACCGCAAGAGGTAAAAATACTACTATAGGAACAACAGAAGTAATATAGACAGACTGGCGCCGTTACGCGTTACGTAACGAATCGGTTTACCCTCCCATAAGAAGTTATCCCTTCAAAAATACGTGTTATGATAATGAAGTGCTGCTTTGAAAAAATCTGCCTTCTCAAACAAAAATGCTGCTTTTCAAAATTCTGCTCAGGTTTATTTTAAAAAAAACAAATTTAAATTAAATTTTAAAAAAATTATTTGAAATGCAAAAAAGGAAAAATAACCAAAACAAAGATAAAAAAGAAAATAATATTCTCTACATCTCTGCTTGACAGAGTTTTGGAAAACGTTAAAAAGCGCGCGAGAGCTATTTACTTCGAAGGCTTAAATAAAAAAAGAATCTTGTTTTATGGGATGGCAAATTTAGGAATATGAAAGGAGAAGCTGCGATTTGAAATAGCTGCAACTGACTGAACCAAAGTTCAAAGAATCGTCGGTCCGAACACCGAACAATGTGTTTGCTTACATATGTATTTGACAGAGCGAAGCCGAATAACTATTATGAGAGATCACAAAGTATTCTGTTACATTGTGTCTCAAATGCAGAGATGCGAGATTGGATGCTTTATCGTATCTTGGGCTATCTTTTTTTCTTAAAAGACGATACAAATTTCCTTTAAAAAGCAGAATTTTGAAATCGGAATTTTGAAAACAAAATTTTGTACAAAGAATTTTGACCCCAACCCTATGCTAAAATATAGAATATTCGTCTCTAAGGTTTATATGGGCTCTTAAAGATTTTAGTTTTGTTTTATATTTTGGGAAACCTTGCATGAGGTACCACTGCAATGGGTCAGCTAAAACCACCTCCGCCCGACCAGGCCGATTTGTGTACACATGCAACTTCAAGTCGAACCAACACTGAGAACCGTCAAAATCCAGCTTGTGGCTCATTCCTCTGAAGGAAGGAAGATGTAATCAAAAAGACGTATTGTTTAAGACGCCATAAACTCGCCAACCACTCTTACTGCTACGTCAGTTGTATTTCGAAGTTCCGTCAACAATTTAACGATGTTGACTCAACTCCTTGGCACAGCTCGACCATAACGCCAACCCTTTTTGAGAGGCAGTTCACTGATTCCCACTGCTTACCATATTAATTACGTCCAATAATCCAGTAGGTATCTATTTTCGGAAAAAAAAACCGAGAGAAAAATTAAATAAAGCACTTTAAGCTGTCAGTTTTTTTTTAATTTAACTTTTTCCCTCCTGAACTTACCTACACACGTTTCTTTCTTGTGCTAAAAGGCTCACTGAAGCATCCAGCAATTTACGCAGTCGACGGAACGAAATGGCACGTTAAAAATGTTTGCATTTTGGCACTTATCCTGTTTTGCTCTACACCACCCCAACCAGCACCACCGCTCCCATCACCCCTATCGTCGTCATCACCTTCACCAGTGTTGGGGGCTGTGATTTTTGCCGATTCAACTATAAGAGAAGGACACTGCATGAAAGGAGAAAAACATAAATAAAAAACCAGCAACAAAAGGAAAAAGAAAATTAGAGGTGCGACGAGTCCCGTTCTTTGTGGTTCTGCTCCCGAAATTGGGCGTTTCACACTTTTCTTTCGATTGAGCGCTGAAATCGGCTTGCGTTTTACGGTCGGATAAACTCAAAAAGGTGCGTCCATTCCAACGGTGCCGGCGGTGCGCGGTACACTCTTCGGTAGGTCGCTTTAAGTGTTCATTTAAATTCGCAACTTGTACTTGGCAGTCCGATTTGTTTATTGTCGAGAGGTTTAAGGAATTTCCTAGTAGCACCACAGTGAGGGTGTTTTTTTTTTTTCTTTTTTTTTATCAGATTCGCTAAACCATTTGCTGAGAGGGGTTAAAAGTTGTTCAAGTTTGGCTGCAAGTAAAACAGGTCAGTGGTTATGGTCGTTTACTCTGGACAATCAACTGGAGGGAAAACGGTGAACGTTAATTGAGGGCTGCTGCTCGTAAAATTGTGCAGAGTTAGTGTGAAATTTTATCGATACGGATTTTGTGTTTGTCGGTATTAAAGCTGAGCCGTTATTGTGCACAGCTGATGTCTGCCGTAGGAGATTTAGTGCGGGACCAAGTAACGACTGTCATTAATCTAGTAACCACATTTGACGCCAATGGCCTCGAACTGGAGAGGCATGGATGACCGAGAAACAGCTTCACATTATTTAGCAGGTGTGCCTCTGGAGCAGTTGGCGTGTCAAATAAGTTCACCTAACGAATGGTTGATTTTTTTATGACCTATTTGACAGCTAGAGTCTACAAACAGCTTCTAAGTGACAGAGTCTCGAAAGTGCTTTCACCTACTGCAGGCGCCAACGACTAGTGGTATCGTCCTGCGTCGCAACATTTTCATAGAGGTAGAACTTATGACCTTTAAAGCTGTGTCAGGATGGCTTCATTTTGCATCCTGGGCCTTGCAGTGCTCCAAAGATTCATTGCATGTACCATCAGCAGTTTTGAGACGACTTTCCAAAGACGAAGCTTTCGATCGCATAGAACCGACAGAGACAGCCGGCTTCTTTACACTTATTGGATACCGTGATACTTGAAAAAACCGCCGTCTTGGCCTTTACATTTTCCGTCAAACAGTGTCTTAGAGAGTGCGTTCGCCTATCCACCTGTCATCTACAGTAGGCACTTGCCCAAGAAAATATATCAGGCTTTGAAAGCTTGACAGTCTGTTGACACTTTGCTATCCAGAAGAACTGTCATTCCGGAGAGAATGTGAAGCAAAAGAGTGGAATTGAATGACAGGGAAAGCCGAAACCTATTTTACTGTTTTTGTGTGTCCTTTGTATTCGTACACAAATACTAAAACTTTCAATTTATAGACCTCCAAATTTACTTGAACACATTCGACAAAACCCACTTGAGATATATATTATTTATCCTGAACATATCAAGGTTGCGAATCCACTCCTGAAGCCATTATTTCATTTTCTACAAATTCAATGGTCAACAAATCAAGTTGCAAATCCCCTTAGAGGGTTCTTTGTCAGTGCCTTAGCATTGTGCACACGAATACCTTCTCTCGTAACATGACAAACATGACAATATCCTCCTCCTCTTCTCCACATAAAACCTGAGGCTATATTCAGTAAATATCCTGAGTTACTAGACCGCAGTTTTTATCCTTTTATGTAGAGAAACGGGATCCAACAAACATCCAAGGGAATATGCATGCGGATTTCCAATTCGTTGAAATGCACTCAACTGGATTTCCTTGGGGGTACTTTAGCCGGTCGGTCCTTCCCCCCCTACGAGCGTGGGTTTTTTGTATCACTCTCTTCTGCGCTTGCTTCTTCAAACAAGGACGAAAGAAGCGCAACGAGAAACGCGACAGGAAAAAAAAATTAAATTGAAAAGAATTGAAAAAAATGACGATAATATCCACTGATATATCTACATGGGTAATAATGACCACAAACAAGGATCCATAGAACAGCAACCAACAGACAGAATGTTACGGTACCCAATGAACATGGGAACACGACAACTGGTAACTGGATACAATCTAATCGAAATAGAAGATAAATTGGGTGGCATTGGTTCAATTCGGACCCGCGCCCCACACGATTTATTCCCACCCCACTCGCTCTCTGGGGAGGTATGCCCTTTCCTGGTTTCATGTTTCTTTTTGTTCGACTTGTATTGAGTCGAGCATAACAAATGCGACCGCACACAGCTGTTGGGGTGCTTAAGCATGGCGAAAGTTGAAAAAGCCGACTGTGTGAGTGTGAGGGGGTGGTGGACCACAATTGTTGCCAGTATAAGAAAATCCCACCCAGCTGTATTTATTGAGGTGCGGGAAAACCCAATCGATTAGTATTTTACTGTTCACATTTCGATGTGAGGACACGTATACCGCTCTCTAATTTAGAATGTGTTCTCTCGGTGTATTTGCATTGAGCTGAGTTTTTCGCATCCCTCGTTACTTGTCATTGACTGAGCTTGAATGGGGTTAAATCCGAAAACATTAAATGTTACATTTCCTTTTTGGAGTCACTTTGGTGTGGTACTTGTAGGTATTAAAAGTACTCTTGCATACGTTCGTGGGTTGTGAAGAGTGAAACGGGCAACTGATTCATTAAATGAAATCGTTTTTGATTGAAAACCCTGCTGGAACGTTGCCATTGAGAATTTTAATGACATCGTGGTTTTGGTGGCTGACGGAACTTTGGGTCCTGGGGAATATAAGAGAAAGTCATGGGGTACTGAAAGGATTTAGATGCAGAACCGTCTGGCCTGGGACTGTATTTGGTTTTGGCATTGCGTTCAGGGAGGAAATTTGGTTCCTAAAATGGGGTAGCCGTGCTATAGCTTGGGGAGAATGAGTCATAAAATCTGCTGGAACAACAAGCGCAAACGATCGTGTCATTTGAAATAGCATGAGAGTAATGATTTTAGCAGCCAGATTAGCTGAAGAGCCTAAAGGACGACAGCGCGAAGCAGTTTTTCGAAAGAACTGGGAAGCGTACGCTATGAGCTTAGTGTAGGTCAAGATCGAAAAATACTCTGGAAGTTTGGACCTACAAAAATTGCTATAAACAAAAATAAGGTAAGCACAAAGTTTTCCTAGGCCTAGTTTCCCATAACCATTCGTTTTGTGTGAGATTTTTTTTCATCTTTGCGACGAAAGGTAGGGATCTACAATCTTGTGACGATTCCACACGGCAAATTGAGGAACTCTTTCATAAGAGTTATGCTCTCGGAAGTTTGTCAGACGAGAGCTGTACAGCTTAATAAAAAAATAAACAGTCGCATTTCGAAAGAGGTTAACGAAATACAAGAGCAATGTCCCACATCTGGGATATGCGGGAACTAACCCACGAAAATCAAACTTTCATTCGTTTCATGTTTTATAAAAATCGGTTTTGAAATACCGCCACAATCGGTACGACTAAAACCGTAGTCTTGTGACTCGACAGTGACTTTAAAACAAAACAAAACTTCTACCATTCATTTAGCTTATTTCGATTGTAAAGAAAACTGTCCTCGACGACCCCCTACAGCAGACGGTCACTGTGCGTTGTACATTCGGTGCAATTGTTGTGAGATCGCAGCGAGTATTTATTCGTTAGTTTAGTTTTAGTGTAAGTTCTCCCGCTCATTGTATATTTTGGTATTTTTTTCGGCAAGAATGCACTATGTGCCTTCACAGGCAAAGTACAAGCTCTTCGCTCGAATGTTTTTGTCATAAAATCATCCGCAAGACGTTTTTCCTCTGGACGATATCGCTCTTGAAACTTTGCCGACCATTATAAGGTATCTTCTGCAAGCATTTTTATTGCTTGGTTATTTTTTTTATTATGTTTGTATTTTGTTACATTGTTATTGTATTAGGCTTTTGTTTTAGACCCAACTTGATAGTTTTGGAGACATAATTTATTTTAGCGGTCTTCCCTGAAAATGTACGTCTCTTGGGTCCCAAGTGTTCCTTCTGACGACTTTTTGACTGTCTTTTGGGTGCGTACATTTTCTTCCGATCCTGCTGAAAAGTTCATCGTTCAACCCTCGATATAGAAGACTATCATCTGTCACTAGTTCAACCACTCGTTTCGGTGATAAATTCTTAAAATAGAAATAGAACTCTCTTGTAGAAGGAGCGAGTAAAACGAGTAGTTCTCCTGAGTAACAAATTGAGATTAACCAGCCGCCTTTTAGACTCAAATTCGAAAAGTTTTTATACCCTCAGATGCTTGTGAGGATTAGAAAGGATGACAGTAAACAAAATGTCTATTTCCTGGAAGTAGATACATAAAATCCGACGGCCTACATTTGCAAGCCTTCGCTTGAATTAATTCATGGAAATTCATTTGCGAAGTAGGTGCCTTGCAGACGGCTAAATCTTCATCAGTCGGATGAATATGTACTCGAACTTTACTTCACTAAATGCAAACTGACATTGTGTCAAATGGCACAACGTTTGTAAAAATGTTGATCGAACAGTTAAAGCAAAAGCTTGGCAAGAATTAAAAAATCCCTCTGTGCAGTTTCCTTGCCTGAACTCATTCTCGCTTGCACCCTCTCAACCAACACCCAATCCGCACAAGTCCGTCTCGAGAGAGTCGAATAACTTTTCATCACACAATTACGAACATGCCTCCAAATGGCTACATACGCCTCGTTCACCCTATCTGCCATTACATTAGCACTTCCTAGACGACCGAACACGAACACCCCCTCGAATGGCACTCCCCTTCCACATTACAGGTCCCAACCACCAGTTGACTTTTAGGACGCAACGCAAAAGGTTTCCAAGTTCATGGTTTCACAAGCTCACTCTTCAAATGGCATAGAAAAATCGTCCCATCCGAGCGAAAAGAAAAACGCTTTCCCAGCACCAAATTCCCCCAACCGTCTTTTCGTTTTCGGTCTGCCTAATGAAGGCACAAACCCAGCAAAAAATACGAAAAAAAAAAACAGGAACAAAATGTTTGACATGTTTTCCATTTCAATTTCAGTTTTCTGCCAAAAATGTGCTTATGGTTATGGGGTGACGCCGTCGGTCGGTCGCTCGTCGTGATGGTCTGTATGGCGAAGAGCGGCAGTTCTTGCCCGCCTGAATATAAATTTTCCCCATTTAGGGTGATGGCTTCCCAGAATTTCCAACTAACAAACTTGTTGCTTGTTGTGGCGTACAAGCATGAAATCATGTTTATTTCGGTCAATGTACCCAGAGTGCCGACATAACCCTTTTAGGCAAATTGGAATGTGTGTGCTGCGTGCATGTGGGTAGCTTGTTTAGTTTTCGGGTTGCTTCGGGCTGGAATCTTTGTTCATTTCGTGGTGGGCTAGTTGGGCTGAAAGAATTTTCCCCTGCTGCCCCCAGACCGAGAAATGCTTTTTGCTACTCGTATTTGAACTGGCAAAACTCAAAGCTCATTGGATTCTGTCGTTACAAGTTGTGTTGGGTTTCTGTTTTTGTTTGTATGGGTTTGCATGCGCTTGTGTGTTCCTTGAAATCTATTGTGCAGAAGTTTCATCTTGGCACAAAGTTCAGGAACTCCTGAAGTATGCAGGGCCTCTTATGGTGATGATGGTTGCATTGCTGCTGCACGGCGCGCTAAAGGAGTCCCGGGCACATTAAAATTCATGCCGATGCTTTTTCTTAAGAGAAACCCCGGGACTTGACCCGGATAAATTGAATGAAAGGAAATATTGCAACCGAACATCGCAGCTGGAGTGCAAGACTTAAGTCTGCCACCTCGGATATCCTTTAAAGTGGGAGTGGGGAATCCGTTGTAATGGCGATGCAGAGCGAGCATTTGTGGGATAATTATCCAAAGTGGTTTTCAATGATAGCACTGGGATAGGTGAGGGTTTAGTGATTTTTTTTTCACAGGACATTTACTGCGACCGTCTATACAGGCTGTAAAGGATGCAATCTCCTGAGAAAGTACAGAAAATGCGTGTTGCTATGGCTTGGACTTGGACTAATGATTTTTCTATTAGGGGGTGGTTTTTTTTTCTTTCAAATTTAAAGCGAACTTGGTTAACCTTTTCAGGTGATGTGGGCATAAAACGATGTGGAACCATGGCTTCGCATTTCCTCTTAAGGGGGATTATGTACACATAATAAGTGTGGGAGACGAATTGTGGCACTGGCATGGTGCTCTTTATCTTTGAAAGGGGTTTACAGGCTGAAACCTTAAACCGCACTGGGGCAAACGTGTAGAAGCGCGTATTCGGTACATCAGACATTCTCTGTTTATAGACATCACGCATCAACAGAAAATGAGTTAAAGGAAACAACAAAAGGGAAAGTTGTATCAATTGAAGTTGGACATGAGGACTCAAGACAATCGCTTCTTCTGCGCGCTGACCGAAAAATACCTCGATGGTTTGTTAAAGTCTAACACATGTCCGCATACCGGCTTCTTATTCCATTGCAGCCATGCCAGCAGGTGGGCATCCCAGCAGGAGATTTTTGTATCAAGTTCGCCAAGGGGTGGTTTCCCCTGAAGATTTAAAGTCGGTTTGTGAGTTATGTCTTGTATTGCAACACTGAATAGAAGTGTAGTATGACATCATTGGCGAAAGAAGAAAAAGTTCACATATTTTTGGGGTCTGTGCAAAGCGGTGCTAATGTTCATTTAACGTCAAGTCTTTCTTGTGCATAGGTACCTCTCCTATGAGCGGTCTTTTATTTTAAGGATAGGTTGGGGTGACAAATAAGCAAATATTTGTCTTCAGTGGCCTTAAGTTAGGTTAGGGTAGGTTTATTGCTATCTAGAACGTCACACTTAGACCGTAGTTGGACGTCCAATGTGATTTGCTAGAGGTTCAGATGAACATTACTAGTGCGAAACTTGTTGCTGCCCGCAGAACTTTCTTTAAGAAGTTTTGAGTATCACAAGTAAGTGTTTTTGGAAAGGAGAGGGTCACGAAAATAGTTTATTCCAAGACTATAGCTGGTGACAACCCGTCTGTGAAAAATGTAGCTGATGCCCTATGCAATCTATCTAACTGCTTAACACCGAAGATTGATGGGGTGTAAAAAGCAAGAGAAGCTATATTCTGACATTTAGTTGATGAATGGAGTGGAGACCTTAAAATCAGTCAAAGGTGGAGCGGATCGATACAGTTTCCACCTTCAGGTGACTGTTTGTTGAGACGCAAGGTGACCGCGAACGGTCTTTCCCTCGCCTTTAGCTTCTGACAACCCGTCTTTCGAAAAAGGAGACTTAAGTGAAGCAAAATAGGTGATTGAAGGAATTTACGCTGACCTAAGAAGGTCCCTAAAAAGGAATCCACTAAATCTTGGTTGGTATTCAAGGAAGCGACTTCGACTCTGACACGAATTAACTAAAACATTGGGCAGATTTCGTATAACAATAATCGTCGGGACGATATCGTTTTTCAAACTTAGATAACCACAAGAAGTTAAATTCTGCCCGAATTTGTTTGAATATCGTCAGCTTCCATTACATTTATAAAAAATTAACTGAGTTAAGGTCTCAAACTCGTAATTTTGCCACCTAGTTTGACACTTTTGGAGGATTATCGTTTCGAAGATAATCGTCTGGAAAATTACGGAATGAGTGCCCAGGTCGATCAGTTCTTCAAAGAAGTAATCTTCAAAGTTTCTATTTCAAGAGCTAAATCGGTGCAAAGGATAGTGGGGATAGTAGTTTCTATTTTATCCTCTTTCGTACTTCATACAGCTTCTACAGAAATAAATTGTTTGGGGTACTGCCATATGCTACGACCATGCGGAGCTATTAAGCAGTCTTGGCTGGATTTGGCTGGAAGTTATGTAGCTATTTGTACTATCTGCTGTTTTAAGCGACTTTAAGGGCCTCTTTGAGAAGAAAGAGTTTTATTAACCACAGTGAAGCAGGCTATCCTTCAAAAGTGTCAGTTATATCTAGGCCGCTGTCTTATTGTCTGACTTGCACGTCCGCCTTTAAAGACACACAAAAAACTCATAATCATACCGCGGAGTCTTTCTTAGGTTTGTTCTTTTTTTCAATCTTTTTGCATGTAGCTATGTAAAGAACCTCGTTATGTAGCAGAAAAGCTCAAATGCTGCACTTGATCGCCCGACCCCTGTATACTGACGATACCATCCACAACTAATAATCCACTTAAACGGGAAAAATAATCCCACATCAAAACTGAGCAGTATTTTCTTTGGTAAAATGTCACATAAGCTGCGTTTCAAAAGTCCTCCTCACCTCCGGTGTAATTATTTTAACCCCTCGCGGGCTACATCCCTGTCGATGGCAGCGTATGACACCTCGTTGGATAATTAGCAACGGCAGCAGTCGGGGCTTGTCTTGTCTGAATTTGCAATTCTCGAATACTAATCACTACAATGTCAAAGTAGTTGCGCAATTAAGCCAACCGTTTGTCGGCATGTAACCTCTGTATAATTTTAATAACTTATCTCACACCCTTACCCCCGAACCATTGCTAAAATGAAAACACATAATTTCCCAAGTTCCCAGTCGCCCGCAGGAGTTAAAGGATTGAGAAATGCCACCCCACGCATAAGACGTTCGTTTTTTTTTCCCGCCTGAAAAATGAAAATTTTATTGTAATCGATAAAGTTTTAGATACTTTCGCACGCGAGTAAGCCCATCGTTATTCAATAAAATAGGCAACGGGACAGTGGAAATACGAAAATGCTTAGCGGGCGAAAAAAAAACCCCCGAACGCATAAACTTTGTTAGCTAATAAAATTCCTTGGAGTGAATTTCAGAGTCATGATTCAAAATTATAACCGATGGCTATATGGCTATCACGATGTAGGCGGTGATAATATGGCCAAGTTGTAAAAATGAAATATTTTTATCCAAAAGCAGGGCACATGGAACGAAGCGTGCCAGACTTGAGGAGCTAGTTTTATTTCGTAGAAAGCAACGGGTGGGGAGTGTTGGTTTGATGGTTCGAATTATTGTGAAAAATGGAGACATAAAAAGCGGTTAATAGAAAGGAATAACCTCGGACATGGTATTCAGGGAAGTTTGGTTTTGCGTGAGCATGCAATTATTTACGGTATACGTTGAAAAAGTCTTGGCCTTCCGGGAATTTGTAGTTCTAGCAGTTTACAGGGAAAAATTTCCATATTTTTATTGAGCCCTAAAAGGGAAAACTGTTTATGAGGTACGATTTACGTTTACGTGTAAAGGTTAACAAATTGCTGGTCAGAGTTAATCTCAAAACAGATTTTATAAAAGTGCTAACACGCCTATCAAAAAGGGTTCTAGTATTTTTTGCCGAATTACATTTACTACGTGGCCAAAAGGAGGAGAAGTACCCCAGCAGTGGGAGATATAAAGACTGGAAACTAACTTTCGCAGAATCATTCTTCGTGCAAAGTAGACTCTAGAGTTTGGTTGACGCCTAAAAACCCTGAAACGCTTCGTTAGAAACCAAGTTGAGGTCTGTTCCGTCACGACTTTAAATAGAACAAGTAAAAGTGTTATCATCGGCCTGGCCGATGCTTTGATACCCTTTACTGCATACAAGTCATGCAAAATACCAGAACTACTTGACCGACATAGCCCATTTTTAATACCAACCTAACGACGATAAAAAGAAGTCCTTTAACCAAATTTCATTCACCTACATCAATTACTTTGGGCGCTATCGTGCTTTCAACAGACAGAGAGACAGACAGACAGACAGACGGACATGGCTAAATCGATTCAGAATTTGATCCTGATTCAGAATTTGATCCTGATTCAGAATATATATACTTTATGAGGTCTCCGGTGACTCCTTCTTGGCGTTACAAATGTTTTGGCAAAGTGAATATACCTTCCTCTGGAGGGTATAACAAGTACGGCTTTTTTTTTTTTGTGGGAAAAATTGTATAAGAAACCCCACATTTATTAACCTCCTGTTTTTCCAGAGACAAGAACGTCTCCCCTGCTTTGCAGTTGAAGCAAGACTCCCTTTTATGATTTAATTTGCAAGGCACTCGAATGGCCGCTGTTGCCATTCGTAATAATGTCTATCAGATCGTCAATATGCAGGCGCTTCACGGTGGACGCTGTCAATTAAGCTAGCTTCCTAAGTCATCATCGGTAGATGGTAGAAAGGACGAAGCAGGAAATACTGGTATAGACATGATAAACGTGTTTAATTCAGCGATCTGAAGAAGCGTTTTTAGGGCACTTGTCTTCACAGTCAGGGTGTTACTCTGGGACACCGAAGATGGTCCGAAACAATATAGCAAAACTGGAAGCGTTCTACAAGCTCCGTGACATGTCGGCTATTGTGGAAAAAAGATAACTGATGATCCCGATGTCCCAAAGTATTCTGTTTTGCCAATGATAAATCTAAGGTTGTGGTTGCTAAGTTTTTGGAGGAGATGATTTTTAAATTGTTTGGTCGAGGTGGAAACAAGTTGCCAAATCACTGCGGCCACATGTGGGCCTTTTGTAGGCCTTTTGTGAGCCTTTTGTGATTTCCTCCAATTAAAGTTCGCTCATGATACAGGACTTGTTGATTCTAATACATCTTTGAGAGGGCTGTCAGACATGCCCTCTGCCTCAAGGTAGAGTTTACCTAGATGGTGTTGACGTAATCTGATTAAGCAGTTACAGTAACACAGAATATGTTCTGCTGATTCCTCTTCCTCGTTGTATAGTTTGCAAGTGGTATCTTGGGTTATTCCTATAGTCATGAGGTCTTTTTTTTGGGGAGCAGGTCGAAATGCTGCTTTCCAAATTCTGCTTTGCAAAATTTTGTCTTTTGCCACAAAAATTCAGCTTTTCCAAAATTAAAGCAATAAAATTCTGCTGACTCCGTTTTGTCCGACTAACAAACACAAAATAAAAAAAATTATTTTAAAAACAATGTTTGAATTTATAAAAAATATAAAAACTAAAACAAAATTTAAATTAAAAAGAAATAAAAAGACGCAAACAATTGTTAAAATAAATAATAAACAGAATTTTTTACAAATAATTTCAACACTTCCAGAATTTTGACCCCAACTCGTTTCTTGACTTGACAATGCCCAGTGAGGAACCCTGCGACTATACAAATCAGAATTCGAGTAAGGTTTGGGAGTTATTTTGTTCTTATGTGGGAGATGTTTGGCATGAGCATTTTAGCAGAAGAGTAATAAGGACAAAAATGTCAAATGTTCAGGTCTCTAGGTTTTTATACCCTCCAGAGGAAGGTATATTCACTTTGCCAATACATTTGTAACGCCAAGAAGGAGTTACCGGAGACCTCATAAAGTATATATATTCTGAATCAGGATCACATTCTGAATCGATTTAGCCATGTCCGTCTGTCTGTCTGTCTGTCTGTCTGTCTGTCTGTCTGTCTGTCTGTCTGTCTGTTGAAAGCACGATAGCGCCCAAAGTAATTGACGTAGGTCAATTAAATTTGGTGAAAGGACTTCTTTTTATCGGCGTCAGGTTGCTATTGAAAATGAGCTATGTCGGTCAAGTAGTTCTGGTACCTCCCATACAAAACCAATGTTGGACCCATGTTCCTCTCTGTCTGTTGAAAGCACGATAGCGCCCAAAGTAATTGACGTAGGTGAATGAAATTTGGTTAGAGCACTTATTTTTATCAGCGTCAGGTTTGTATAGAAAACGGGGTATGTCGGTCAAGTAGTTCTGGTACCTCCCATACAAAACCAATATTGGGCCCATGTGTCTCTCTGGCTGTTGAAGGCACGATGGCGCCCAAAGTAATTGACGTAGCTGAATGAAATTTGGTGAAAGGACTTCTTTTTATCGGCGTCAGGTTGGTATTGAAAATGGGCTATGTCGGTCAAGTAGTTCTGGTACCTCCCATACAAAACCAATATTAGACCCATGTGTCCCTCTTTCCGTTGAAAACACGATATCGTCCAAAAGAATCAACCTATGTGAATGAAGTTTTGTGAAAGGACTTCTTTTATCGTCGTTAGGTTGGTATTAAAAATGGGCTATGTCGGTCAAGTAGTTCTGATATTTTGCATGACTTGTATGCAGTGGAGGGTATCAAAACATCGGCCAGGCCGATGATAACACTTTTACTTGTTTAAATTAGATTTAGACGCAAACAACTTTGACATTAGAAATTAGCTTTTTACCCACATTGATCTTCTTACAACAATAGTACGAGTTCCAACTGTTGTTGTAAACTATGAAAATCAAGGATCTATATAGATCATGTGGGTAGAGAGGTGAAAAGCCATCAATGGTAACCACTGCTCTAGCAAGAACGTTGCCTACTATTACAAGGCTAAAACTCTGAAGAAGACTGCTTCGAATACGAGTTTTATGATTCAACGAAGTGAATACCAAGGCATGAAGGAAGGAACCTACTATGTCAGGTCTCCAAACGCAACTATAGAACCTGAATTCCTCTGTAAAACAACTTAGCAGCTCAACTATCTTTTAATCGTGTGCAGAGTTTGGTAACAGTGCGGAGCACTGCATCTGCGAATATTATGATTTTTTCTTAAATCAGACTTCAGACTTCAATATCTGTGAGCTCATCATCACCGACTTAAGAAGTCTGAAAAAATCTGGAAAATTACTGCAGTAAAATAGAGTAACTCCGAGGTACGATTTATAATTGGGACTAAGTCTTTTAACATATATACAGAGCTTGCGAACATAAAAACCTTCTCACAATGCCCCTCTGTAAGACATGTGTAAATAAACGTGTGTTTGCTTGTTTTGATGAGTGTCTAGAGTTGAGAGGTTCATAACCTTTTAGTTTTGCGAAAGTTTCATGCGTTTATGAGCTATACCTTTCTAGAAGACGTTTCCTCTTGCCATTTTGATAGAGTGCGCTACCCTACAGCTCTATAAAGAACCTTTTGATCTAGCATCCCACAGTACTTTCTTTTGTGGGAATTTATTTTTGTGACGAATGCTGCTGACTGATGCCGTCCATCAAGCTTTCTTTAGACAATAATGCGCCCAAATGTTTGTCAGACTTCGGACAAAATTTGAATGTAATTTCCTGCTCCACAGTCCAGCACAATAACCACTGATGCACTGATAGGTAGGTCATAACCACCTCCACAGGTCATTGACTCTGTCAGTCTATGGACTTCATTAGTCCTTTAGCAAAAAGTTCCAACTACATCCTCTTCACCAACAGAATAAAAATAAAAAACGAACATGCACCATTTCAGTTAAAGTTCCACAGTAACATGAAACTTTTAACTGTACCATCATTGGGTATGAAAAAGTCAGTAAAATTTTCTTTAGGTCCGTTTCCGTATCGAAAGTTTCGCAACAATTTTCCAACTAAATAGATTCGGAACTAATAGTTGGAACCCATCACTGGTGGTGGAAGTGAAACTTCTGTAGTTTGGTACGTTTCAAAACCAATTTGTATCCGTTGTGTTCACGGGAAGGGATGACTGTTGAACTTTTTGACACAGTTTGGTATTTTGTCATTCCGTTCTTTAGTGACGACAACTTACATATACGAGTATGCGAGGGCGAACAGCCATCCGAAAGGTAAAAGTTCCAAAGCGCAACTGGAAAGGAAACTTCGCCTGACTATAGACTCCTCAAACTTTAAGTTTAAAATCGATTTTCAGCGAAATAAATGTGGAGTAGACAATTCGCCCCCATTCAAGATGGAATGGGAAGTTTGATAGGTACTTCTGGGTATGGGACTCTCTTTCAATGATTCAGTGGGTACAGCTATGTTTGCAGAGCGCAACAGTGCCGAGTTGGCTTATGATGAGCTCTAGGGTGAGTGACCAGACATGAAGTTAGTTATGCAAGGCTCGGCTTAAGATAGAGTTTCACCCGAAGTTGCATTGTTCCAAAGGGTGTAACGAACGAAGTAAGACCATCTTTTGACAACAAAACTTATCCAAACTTATGTTTGTGTTTTAGATTGTAGAGATGGACGGAACACAAAAGATTGCCTAGCTAAAGTTATACCAGATGCACTCTTTGGAAATTATATAGGGTTTTCGTCAAAGTGCTTCGAGAACACTGAAAGTTCTTAGTCTGCTGAAGCTCCTGCCTTCGAAGAGTATTGTTACCTCTTGCACCAAAAACCTTACTGCCTATACTTTCTTTTGTGAGGTCTTGCAGCTTCCGGAGCTATACAGTTTGTGACTTGGTGCATTTTCCAACGAATTGCAGCGTCAAATGTGTCCGTAGCTTCCAAAAAGCCCACCACAACCTTACACCTACGATACGCCTAATACCCACCACCAACCCCATCGCATTTGTACACATCCGTAATACAACTTAAGCACAAGCTTAGTTGCTCTCAGAGCAATTTAGATTTGCACCTTCATGGTCCATTTGTCTTGGCAAATAAAATTCCAGAATGTAATATCCGCCCTGCGAAACGTCATCGGACAATACTTTCTATATCTCGGCAGAGAGAAACCGACACAAGGACGATAAAACAAATATCAAAACGAGTCGAACGCACAATCCACCGAAGGAACACAGAAACCACCGAAGGAAAAACAAACGAAACAAAATGCTGCTGGAACACATCATCAGCTCGGATGTGCCAGCTATAGCACCTCAGAACCCGAGGGACGCTATCGTTCCACATAATCAATTTCCAAGCAATAAAATGATATTTTTATGCGATACCTTTGCGGGCGACGCAGACGTCAACATGAATGTGCCGCGTGAAATGGCATTCGAGGTAGTGGCAACGACAACATTATATCGTCCTTTGCAATTGCAATTGTTGTAAGTGTTGACGATTTTGCACTTGAATGGGATCAAAGAATATAAAATTACCAAGAAGACGCATCTCATACAAATGTTTCTACTGAAAATTTTTGTATGGCGGGTTCCAATATTGCTGCCCGCTCTCACAGCTTTTGCTATTGCTTTTCTTTATCAAGAACTTTTTAATCTTGCGCTCTCAGAGAATTTCATAAATAAAACAGTTCTACGAGAATACAAACAGCGACATAGTAATCCTCAGGACTTACGAACAATACCTCTTTATATGCCTATAGCCAGGTAGCAGGTACACGAACATGTAGCAACAGAATAGTCTGCTTTCCGCATAACCGGTTCTTGATGAACGACGAGAAGATTGACGAAAGGCACATGTACACGATCCTTCTGCACAGTGCCGATTTTTTCATTTGCTTCGTTGATGTACATGTAGATGGTGGAAAATTTATTTCTTGCGAAAAAATTAATAAAAAAAACTGCTTACGATCTGGCATAAAATGCTGTATTACTGATTGTTATATTTCAAAAAGGTATAATCCAGAAGCAAACATTTTTAAATTTCCGCTACTGGATTCTTCAAGATGGGCCAAATGAAGTCAGACGATGTTGTTCGGCTCTCATTTTTTTCGGACTGAAAAACTTCGATTCTGTTTTTTGATTATGTTTATTTGAACCTTTAGAATTTTATTGGTCAAGTCGAAAAGATGATATCGACCAAATGGGCGCCGTCACAATCTGAATTGCCATACGGGCTCGTTTTATGGCATTCGGCGAGAACTTCGGGCGACAGATTCTCGAACTCGTGTCGAATGTTGTGCTTGAGGGCTTCTATGGTCTCGGGCTTATTCACGTAAACACTGGACTTCAAAAAACCACACAAACAAAATTCTGGAACGGTTAAATCGGGTGATCTTGCGGGCCAGTGCAAATCGCCAAAACGAGAGATGAGGCGCCGCCTTCAGAATATCAGTTGTGGCTCACGCAGTGTGTGCCGTAGCTCCGTCTTGTTGGAACCACATGTTCTCCAGTCCTAAATTGTCCAATTGCGGCAGAATAAAACTCGGTTAACATGGCCCTATAGCGCGCATCGTCCATTGTTGTCATATATCCTATTGCTAAAACGAGCCCGTGTGGCAATCAATTGTGACGGGGCTAGTTGGCCGATATCATCTTTTCGACTTGACCAATAAAATTCTAAAGGTTCAAATAAATATAATTAGAATCGAAGTTTTTCATTCGGAAAAAAATGAGAACCAAACAACATCGGATGACTTCTTTTGGCCCACCCTATATGACAAAAATTGTTTGAGAATGTTGGTACTTATTCTGTTTTCTCTAACAGTTTCATGCCTTCTTTAGAATTCTGAATTTTCATAAATTTTTTAAATGAAGTGTTTAAAACTTTCCGGAAGAAACCTCTGTAGTTGAGTTATCAGTCTCCTTGGCACACCAGTTGTAAATAAGAATGAATAAACAAAATCGAATTTTCTCTCATTTTTCACTATGGCATTGTATTGACAAATAACAATTTTTGTTTTCAAAGTAATATTTTGCTTAGGATTGTTTCACTGCTGTTTTTTATCACATCGCATTTTGCAGTATTGGAGATTTCCATAATGGTGTAATGGAAGTATGGATAGGTACGTACGTGTGGATCGAAGTTGTCGTTGTATGAGAAAGAGCTTTACTCCCAATTATTTTTCAGTCGGCTCTCTTTTCACTATTTAAAAAAGAGCTTTCTGTGTTTGATTTCATTTTCAAAGTCAGATAATACTTCTTGGTAGTTCTATATTCTTTGATGGGATGTACACTTTTTGACTCAACTGAGACTATTGAGAAAACGCAGAATGGAGATCCGCTTTGTGTGTGTTGTCCCGTTTATTGGGAGAACTTTTATGTCCGATGCATAAAATGCCTCATTAAGCTTTATTTTCCAACGGCAAAGGCAAAGGCACCCATGCCTGGGATATAATAATTAAGATATAGATTTTTAAGTTGAAGCTTATGAATGGGAATAGTATAGTTTCATCCTTCATCGTCTCAAGGACATGGAGGGAATAGTTGTCCACGCCAAATTGGGTTTCGAACGAGCTAAGCTCGATTGGATTTTATTCCGTTTTGATTTGTATCGCTGAAATCATTGGATGCAGTGGAAATAATAAGACTCAGTCATGAATTGAGATGGCTTGCAGCCAAGTGGACGACGAACTTGAAATCGTTACTTTGTCGACCCAGAGGAATATTCTTGTCAGCTGTCTAATGCATGTTAAAAAAATAAATAAAATAAAAGATCAAGGATTGTCTAGAAGTGGCCTGAATCAAGAAACCATTTACACAAATAATATTCGATAAGAAGCCTCCTAAACGGTTGCCTGGATTTTATTCAAATATCGGATTTGGAGTTTGATGGCCTACAGTTCGGGACCGGCTCTTACATCCAAGACTGATATTTGAGCTAAGGTAGGCGTGGGTAACGTGATCAGTTTTTTTTTTGCTAAAAATCGAAATTTTGAAATTGGACATATCTCAAAAACGATCCATACGATTGTAACAAACCTTGAATACCCAAGGTAAATGGTCATTTGTTACTTTACAGCTCAGTTTTTTCCCTCTGTTATCATTTTTAAAAAAATTGGTTTTCTTTAGATACCTACCCTGAAAAGGGCAATAACGATTTTGACTAAAATGCATATTTAGAGCAAAAATTATGTTTTCAAAATTATTGCCAGTTCTTTTTAATTTTTAATGCTTTCCAAGTTTATGCCATAAAAAAAAAAAATTTCAATGAGTCTTAATATAATTTTTTTATTAGCCATGTTAAGCGAAGGTGTGCTAAAACTTATTAAATATTGGATACGAGTTTTCATTGACAAATTGGTTTTCAATTCTGTCATTTATGACTTTGTTTTGATATGCAATTATGAACTCACTTTTGTCAATGCATGATGACAGCTACGTTTGCGTTCATAAATGTGTTCAATGAATATTTGTTGCATGGTTTGGGGAACATTGTTTGCAATTATGAACTCATCCATCCTTACATGCTGTCGTCACTTGCGATGAATTCAAAGTATGCGATATCACAAGTGGAGAACATTATACCAGCTTTAGTTCCATAGTTTGCGATAGAAAGCATGCTTTTATCGCATACCTACCTACCATCTATAGCATACTTTAAACCCAAGAACAGCTGTCATTTTGCTGTCAATTAATTTTGAAATCAAAGTGTGCTATTCCGGAATTAACAATTTTTAATTTGAATTTGAATGATTCAGCCTTATTGTGAGTTTCGCCCGAACAATATTCCACCCGAAAAAAACAGATTTCTGTTCTGAAATGTCACTTTTTTCGGGTGGAATATTGTTCGGGCGAAACTCACAATAAGGCTGATTATAAATATAAAAATGACAGATTAGAAAATTAAACACTACAAAGTCTTAAAACCAATTAATAATTATTTACATTTCTGTTGTGCAATTCTGCCAAAGATATTTGTGTGCGTGCTCGTTGTCCTTTTCGTGTTTACGAAAAAAATATGCTATGAAATGCCCAACAAACGAAATCTGACAGCTGCTCTGCTATGTGCTTTTTTTGTTTGCTGTTGCTCTTTTGCTTTCGTCACAAGTGACAGCGTCTTACATCTTGAAAAATATCTTATACTCAGTTTTCAGCTAAATAGATAAGCAATAGTAGGGCGTAACTCACGCAAAATTTAGTTTTCTATAGAAAATAAGAAATCTTTAATTTTTTACTGATTCATAGAGTATACAGATTGGGGTTATGTTTGGAATAGCACATCGGATAAATGGCCGCCATGGCAAAGCTGGCAAGTACGTTCCATTTTATTGAAATTTTCCATGAACCTGCACCTCCTAATTTCACCTTTCAAGACGTTGGTGGTCGAGAGCTTGCTTGCATAGACCTTTGACTTCAAAAAACCCCAAAGAAAAAAGTCCAATGGCGTGAAATCGCAAGATCTGGATGGCCAATTCTGATCGCAAAAATGGCGGATAACACGATTACAAAATGACTCATGCAGTATTTGAATTGTTTTCTTTGGCTGTATGCGGCACCGTCATGCTCATTAGTCTTCAGTTCTTGAGTCAATTGAACTTTGCAAGCATGAAGTTTCAAGTCTTTCGTGAGAATTTGCTGCAGAGAGCTTCTCAAAATGCCCAATTCTTGACTACGGTGCCGAATTGATTTTCCTGTACTGTCAGTCATACTCTCGCGAACTAATTCGATTTTTTCTGTTGAACGACTTGTAACAGGACACCCAGAGTGTTTAAATCCCTAATTGATCCAGTTTCCCTGAATTTTTCAATTATTCTCTTCACAGTTGATGGTTTTAAATCACTATGGCGGCCATATTTTGAACGAAATTTCCTGACTGTAGCTGACAAGCTTTCATTATTTTTAAAATATTGCTCAACAATGAAAATGCGTTGTTCTTTCGTATAGCGGTCCATTTTTACTGAACCCGAATTGTCAGCTGTCACATTGTTATCCTTTTTTTTGTGTTGGCATCTCTGTACTAGCTATTAAATGGGGCAAATTTTGCTTGAATTAAATGACACCCAATTTGTTTTGCACACTAAATGTTGGCAAACTTTTTACTGTTTTGTCTGCATAGTTTAACAAAAACCGCTGTAACGACTTTGATCAAAATATATAATATTAAAGAAAATTTTATTTTTAATAAGATCCCGTACTTAGTATTTTTTTCAAAATATTCAAACAAATTCTTTTTTATTTCTCAAAATTGCCAACGCAAATATGGATTGGTCTTTGTGTACTTTTGTAAAACTCAATGCTACGCAAAACTTACTCAATTCTTTCTTTTTGTTCAATCATATTGAATATGCACCTTAAAATAATTCCAACAATTTTGTAATATGTTGCGCTATACAAGTAGTCATATTTACTCACGAGGTTAGTTTTTTTGAACTCACGATGGCAAAATTTCCCATATAAAATTACCCATTGTGACCTACAAAATAATTAATGTAAAGGTAAGAACTGATTATTTAGCAATGCAGGCTACTTTAATGATAGAATTTCTACCACTGGGCGAACTCTAGCATGTAAAAATATACAATCGCTGTCAATTTTTTATGTGAAGCGCCAGTGATGAAATGTAATTATCCGATGTGAAAGCAGTGCCCTATCAGTTCATAAATAAAACATTTAATTATCTCCCTCTTAATAGAAGGGTAAGGGTGCAATACTACTGGTTGGTTACAATGTCCCTCGTATGTTTTTTTTTTACCAGCTGAGTGCACCAAAACATGACCAACCTTCTATTCAGCTCCGTGAAGATGTACTTCATACTCCATACTCCATGTATCCAATAAACGTATTCAGTGGCGCAATAATGAGTGCTGCTCATGATGTACTTATTATCCCTTTGTGCGGAGGTTTCCTTGCAGCGCCAGCTTGTTTGTTGTTGTGTGCGAGCGCCAATTTCCTGAGTTTGTAGTTTTTATGTGTTTTTGACGATGAACATAGAGAGATATGCGGGTGTGTCGGCAGGAGATCCCTTATCCTTTCACTCACAATATTGTTTCGTTTTGTTCACTTTTTTTTCGTTTGTTTCTTTATATCTGTGCGAAAACTTCGACATACTTGTCGTATGTGGTAGCTACCCAGTATCCAGTAGAACAAAGTGATAATATAAGGTTTCATTGTTACGCGAAAGTACCCATACAAGATAGTGTAAGCTACCGATAGCAAACAGGACGTTTGGTTGACAGAGTGAAAGGATTTGCTTTTGTATTCAACAGGATATGAAGTCGGATATGAAAGTATAAATTCGTTTGCGTTGGTTTGAGTGGATATATTTATATTGTTTGGGCTGAGCGTGTACAGGCACTTACGTAAATATAATTTGGGATGTCATGTCGAAGGGATATTTAGATTTGTTGCGCCGAGAAGAAAGCCTCCAGATGCGAGTAGCTCACAATAGCAGTAAGTGGATGATGAATGAAAGCAGCTATTAAGGGAGTGGTGCTCTTTTATTTCCTGTTGCCATTATTTTGCTTTCGAATGCAGTGTATGGTTTCATATGTTGGAATACAGGAAATGTCTAAACGATGGGTCGATGGGTGTCGTTTAGCGTGTATATATCTAGCTAATAATCTGCAAATATTTTTATAGATTTCACTCACACAGCAAGGGGTTTGGGTATGTGAGTGTTTTTACCCTAAATGTAGGTGGAAGTTGATGCGTAGGATTGAAGAAAGATCTCAACGAAATTGAAGTGCAATACTGAGACCGAGTTGCGTGAAAGGACTTTTTCCTTGAGGCCGTTTCTAAGCCCTGCGACGGAAGTTGAAACGAATTTGATTGGCAGAAAAGTGTGTTCCAAGTTGATGCCATGGAGTCTGGGAAATTATTTTCAGTTATTTGGACGAATTTTTGTTCTTGTATGTCAGGACTTAACCATTCCCCATTGAAAGCTTAAAAGCTTTGATATTTGGAATTAGGACGTCGAGCTATAAATCGCTCAGGCTGAGGTAGCAAATTTATTTACCACTCAAAGGTTGGTGGACTTAAAGACTCGCCTGGCTGCTGAGCTATCCAATTCTTAGCCTTAGAAGCTCTTCTACAATCACAACTGTATCTTATCCTCTGCGCACTCCATCGATACAAGCGGTAGGACAATTACCCACTAAATCCTTCAATTAAAATGTCCAAAGAGGTTTTAATCCGATGTTGACAGTTCGCAACATCCTATAGCAGGAAACATTTTTGGACAGAAGTGATTTAAGATCAGCATACGTTTCCAAGTCGAGTCACGGTTTAGTGTGGCATTTCGACTGACAAAAGTCCTAATTTTATTGAGGTCTAAAATGGGAAACTAGAAATATTGGAGAAGGCCAGCTTGGTAAAATTTCTGGTGCCAAGATGGTGCTGATACCCATTCATTCAAGGTTGTCTACCATCTAAGAAGTTGGAGAAACTGCTTGCCCCCTTCGTTCTCCGAACTAAAAAGCCGGAGATTTCTCTGAATGGGGTTACCGTAAAGGAAAGAGATCCCTTGCATATCTTGTCAAAGTCGGGGCTTCAATGACAGAAATGAGATAAAAACAAACTTTTAGATAATTTTAACCCAACAATCTACCTCTATCTAGAAGGTGCAACTTCCATAAAAGTCGGCTCTGGAGGGCGTTTTCGGCCTGCCAGATCTACCATTGATGCCTCCATTGACGCAAATTCTATAAAGCTAATTTCAAGTCGAGATATATCACATTTTTCTTGACTTTAAGAACCATTTGATCAGATCATCGCTATTAGCTCCATATGGTGTTGGTCGAAGCAGGGTACTCAGCAAAACAAGTCCGAACTTGGTCGCATGTCGTCGGAAAACATGAAGTTTAATAGGCGTTTTGAAAACTTTTTAAAACTTTCCCAGATCAAAGCAACGACGGTCGTCGACAGCTCTAAGTGGCTCGTAAAAGGAACTTTCATTGCGATTAAAGAAAGGACGACATGTTTTGGTTTTGAAATAAATGTGGATCCAACTAAATACAAAAAAGGAATCGACGAAACTTCATTCATCACTTGGGATAGCTCGCAACTATTCACAGAAGCAACTTGCAGATAGGGAGGAAGAAAGTTCGTAAAACATCAAGAGTCAGACCACAGTTGACAAAAAATTCGTCCAGAACTACTTACATATTTGGCAGGCAATATGTAAGCTCCCGTGAGTCTTGAAACTCGTTGCGTCACTTGCTATAACACAAAGGCAAAGTGAGAGCTGATAAGCACCCATTTGTAAAAATTCTTCGACGATTTTCAGTCTTGAGTGGAAGGTGCTCAAATATAATAGAAGACACTTCGAACTTTGTAACCTGTTCAATGACGATATCGTTGGAAAAGTTTATTTTCTACAAGGCACCAAAATTGGTCTTTGAAGATGCGGTGAATTGAATTCCAGCTGTAGCCTCTGGAAGACATAAGGAAGATCGAAACTCCATTTCAAATGCCAGAGTAGTTCATTGCTTTTTGGATGCAACGCGCTCATTAGACTGAGCTGTAGAGACTCCAAGGTATAGCACCATCGGTTTATATATATACTCGCTTAAATGCTTAATTAAAAATTGGAGCAGACTTCTTTATCCCACTTTATACTGTCCCCCTTAGGCGGTTCCATAGTTCACTTCAAAGTCATTCTTCGTTTAACTTCCATAGGGTATAAGAATTTATGGCAAAGCCGAAATAGAAAAAGTTTCTTACTACCTCAGAGCTGTGCCTGTCGACAGCGACCTCCTACCTTATTGTCAACATTCCCATTTTTGCAGCCACCATTGCACCAGTGACATCCCTCTGCAGGGGATTCCTGTAAATTTGTATACAATTGCCAGAGTCTATTTGCCTCACCAGATTTGTCAGTGCAACAATCTAATTACAAACTTTAATTACTAACTTCTTATGCAAATTGCCAGCTTCCATAAAAGCCGGAATAACTTCCACCCAACCCGGGCAGTCGCCACTTTTAAGGCACAACCCTAATGTGAGACAACATGAAAACTATTTCATTATCCATTACGCAAAGGGGATCCCAAATTACATCAAGGGCGTACTTAAGTAACGAGTTCCAATGACCATCCAAATGGACGCATTTGTCCCCAAACAAAAAAGAAATCTCTTCCATATTTATTGCCTGCATAGCGACCAGCCAGTGTGTTCTCTTTCTACTCGCCCCGTCCCATTATCTTGCCAAATTAATTTAATCTCTGGCCATTAAACTTTTTCACGTTTTGCGAATATTTCTTCTGGTTCTTAAGTAGAACATATAGAAGTTTCCTCGGAATATGAAGAGATAAAGGGTCCTGCAGTTGGTGAGTGCTGCTTGCTCAAAGCCTTTGCTCCAATTAAAACACGTCTGTCAAACAGCTTCTCCCCATAACGCCGCACTCCTAGCCCCTACTACTACTCGTATCCGTGTGTACCTATATTGCGTTTACTACACGCCTTAGAGCCGTGATGAGAGAACGTACTCCAACTTAATGAGGAGCATTAAACGTCATAATGGGGAAACTCTTTTTCTATTCCTCACTTTAAATGGCACTTAGCAGAATGACACGACGACGCGATGGTGTATTGGGGGCGCGTCGGCCCCAGTCGTCACTCGTCATCGTCACCCAGTGCGTGACACTTATATGTAGGCAGCAGTCTTTCGCTTTCTCTGCAAATGTGTAAGTCAGTCGGCACAGGTATAACTTCAACTTCGATGGACACTTTAATTAAATACGTGATACGTGTTCATGGGTTTGATTAAACGGATTGTCGTTCGCCTCCGCCTTTGTGCGAAAGGAGGCGGAGCTCGGAAGTGCATCCGATATTGGGTCAGTGAGGCTCTGTTTCGATTCATTAAGCCTAATGAAAGGCCGTTGAGTTGATTGCATGTGAAATTGCGGGTCACGTATTATGACATGTCATCAGTTGGCTGGGGTAATGGAGCAGCATAGTACAGTATTGGGCAACAGATTTCCACTTGGGAAGTTTGCCGCAAAACGAAAACAGTGAATGCGATTGTATCTTCTGTGACAGCTGCATGCTTTTACAGCCCCCGCCCCCCTTAACAGTAGTAGTTCCATTAATTAAAACCAGAGAAACAGAAATGAGCAAAAATACTGAAAGCGATTTAAACAAAAACAAAAGAAACTTGCAAAGCACTTCGCAGTGTGATTCATTCTCAACATACATTTATCAGGATTCAGACGACCAAAAGAGTAGGTACGAACAGTGAACATAACTACACGTACCCTATGAAGCAATAAGCAAAGAAAAAAAAATACTTTGCAGCACTCAAAGAGAAAACTTTCATTACATCGCATAGCTGGGGGCGGTTAGTTTAAACTCTTTTCGAGATAATTTGGAAAAACCTGAAAATTTACTTATGGCATAGAGCATACTCCATTACTCTGCGCGATGAGCGCTGGAACAGTCAGAAGCGGGGCGAATATACATTTCTTTTGTTGTCTCCCCACAGGGGTGCGGTTTCCCTTGAAACTCGTAGGACCTTGGGATTATGCATGGTACCGCTGAAGGGTTAAAACAAATCTTTTTATCATGAGATCATGGGAGTATTTGTTGAGATTGAGAGGAAATCTTTGGTTGTGGCAAGCGGCTATGCCTTTTCGGAGTACTATTTTTTTTTTACTTTTAGCCATATTTACACTTGGGAGAAATTGTAATGTCGCCATACAAGATTCGCCAATAAAATGTTTTGCGCACAAAAACGATTAGTTGAGGGAAGGTAGGCTGCAAATGTCGCATGAATTTTTTTTGTTGCCATCTTTGATAAGAGCGAACTTATGCCACTTACCGACTACAAGAAAGTATGACTTCGAAAGAATTTAAAGTCTGCGACTGGATCGCCCTAATAGGTACTGTCATAAAAGGTATGGGTAGTTTACCTATTTTATAGATGACTCAAGGACAGAGAATGCAACGGGAGCAGGAGTCTTTTCGCAAGAACAGAATGGGAATCAGCCAGTCATGCCGACTGGCAAATCACTGCAGCGTTTTATAGGCAGAGATCTATACGCGGTTAAGAAAGCGGCTCAAACTGTTTTGGCGAGGGAACTACCAGCAATGGAAATTACCCTCTGCGTGGAAAGCCAAGCAGCACTTAAAGCGATCAACTCCAGTCTGGAAAATACTAAATCTGTAGCTCAGCGTCTTTAGGCATTAAGTCAGATAAACCATCACTCAATACTGGGTTCCTCTGGACATGTGGAAGGGACCGAGGCAGCGGATAAACTGGCCTAATGGGGCTCTTAAATGGATATACCATTAGCTGCCATGCTGGTACTACCAGCTTTCTACGCCTCATTGAATTTAGCCAAAGAACGATGGAACAACACTTACGGGTACGGGTAACTCGCAGCTTGTGGCCCACAATCAGTGATGGCGACAACAATCGAAGTTTTCTTGTCTAAACCCGCAAATAATTAGGCCAATTTCCAAAAAAAGTCATGCATTTTTGGTGAAAAAGATCAAAACTGCTTAGTTTGGTAGTTTAACACTAGGTACTGTTACATACTTATAGAAACATAAATGATCAATTTAATTTCTTGAATGCAGTAGCGGCCCTTGTTCAAATGTGAAAGAAACTCACCGAATTTAAGGTACGCTGTGCTTTCAGGCATTTTTAGAACTGCTTCCTTCCCTCTTCGCGGAGGTAGGTAAATCAGCAGATAGTTTGATTTATGTGCTGATTTTTTTATAAAGACCTACGTCCTTAGGTAGACTTTTCCAACAAAATGACTGCTGCTAATTTTTGGTGGTAGATTTATTCAAAACCACGAACACAAACTTGTCTCCTCGTGTGCGACCCGTCACCGAACCAACGCCATATAGAAAATATTCCCGCAATAATCCATTGCAAAATTGAATAACTCCATTTGTCCTATATAGACCTACCACCATCCACCAATATACGCTCAATGCCAAAAGGCTTGCACGAAAGGAATTTAACTGTTTCGTGGACCGCTTAATGGACACACATATGGTTGCGTTAAGAGACCCGAATGAAATGGCAAACACACAAACGCACACACACATGCAGCAGCGCTAAAGTGTACTCGGGTTTTATGAACATCAAGGGCAGTGTAAACACGCTTGCTAAATGTATTAAATTGTCATCGATTCCATGCGAAACGAATCGAACGTACAGAGGGACAGAATTTCCTTTTCATGTCGCTTCAGGGGATTAACGTTATTGAATTTTTATTCCACACATGCAGGCGGAGAAAGGACAACAACGAAATACGAAACACCCAGCCCAGCATCAATACAATACATTAAGGTCGTGTTTGTTGCAAATTAAAGAACAGCCAGTCCGCCGCAACGCGTCCAGATTGGTAATTGCTTCGATTTTAAGGATATTACCGTTTACACTACTTTGCTTTGGTGTGATCATGAGATGGTGCTCGTGCTGTTGCTGATGCTGACTGTGTGGTTGCAGCACTCATGCTCTTCAATTAGGGTGGGATAATTTTATTGCTTGCCATTATGCGTGATGGGATTAATTGGGGATATTCGACAGATACAAATCCGCTGGGATTTTGTTTTTTTGTTTATTCAACGGAGGGAGTAATTTTAATGAGCTGATGGGAATTTTAAGTGCGCGTTTGGTTGGTGGGCGCATCTGCGAAAGAGTAGTTCGATGAATAACTTATAAAGTAAACCCTAAAAGCACCAACATTATTTGCGCGGGCGCGAACTAGGGAAGATGTCCTTACTGGACAGATACAAAAAGTGACATCAACTCAATTTGCCTGCCACATCCACCGAGATGTGTTGCACAGAGAACCTATTGGAAGAGGAGGGACTTCCCTGCTTCTTCTTATAGGTACGATCGATGCCTTCGTTTTAAGAGCACAGAGTTCAGTAGGTACCTTACTGGTAGAATGTGAGCGGTAGCCAAGAATTATTAAAAAAATTGCGACAGTTCGAAATCCTGATTGAAAAAAGTTCCAAAATTCAGAATCAAAAATTAAGGAAGCATAGGTACCCATATACAGACTTTCGACTTAACTTCATGAAAGAGAGCACAACTTGACACAATGAATGGGAATGTGGTTATTTTTTCATATGAGACAAATTCACTCTTCTCGGACACGATACAAGTCCAGCTTTTGTGTTGTTGAAGGAAACACACATAAAACTCAGATGTGCACGAAGGACGAGCACAAAAAGCTTAAGATGACTGGGCGATGGGGATAAGTAGGTATGATGTGATGAAGAGCATCAAGTAGATTTTTTTTTAAATCCTATAGGTTATTTAGACACTGACAGCTGTTTTCAGCGGAACGAAATGAGTCGCTTAATTTTGAACAACACTGGGAGATATTGAAAGGTTATTTGAAAAGTGAGTGCTGCGTAGCCCAAACAGTTGGTTTTTTGAAAAGAAGTTTTGGCCGAAATGAGCACTTTTTTTCGAAAATGAGGCTGGAAATAACTTTTCAGTCAACGGTGGGCATTACAGAGAGATGCTAACCATTTTTTTTTTGAAATTGAAGCCATCGATTTGGATGACCTCTCTGATTCATGCAGGAGCTCGGAGCTGCCACTTGAACGACGTTGTGTTCCATAATTATTGCGAATGTTCGCTCTTACTGATAAAGCCATAATAGGAAAAAATTAAATCTTGTTCATGTTATTGTTTTTTTAAAAGAAACTGGTAGTCAACCCACCCTGTACGTAACTTATTTTGAAAGTGCGCTAATTTATTTTGAATAAATGGTCACACAAAGAAGTGTTTTAAAGGCATTTAAATTCCCACCCGGCTGTGACTACCAAGTGGTTGTACTTCAGCGTTGCCATCAGACGGTCAATATATTTCCCACCAGATAAATCTGAAAAAACCCAGATTTAGTTATTTTTTCCAAAAAAAAAATATAATGTTTTACGACTTAAAAGAAGGAATTTCGAATTTGAAACGAGAACATAGAAGTTTGGTTTTCCGAATGCAAAAGTGTGCGCCAAATAAATATAAAACAAGAAATCAACGCATGTTGCATTTTGAAAAGCCCCTACGCAACATTGATGAAATTGTTGTTTATACAGATGAGTTTGTTGCTTTACGGCCGGTACGCAGCTGTTCCGGAACGAAAAATCCCATACAAAAATGACACAACGAAATCATTAACGAAAAATTTCGCTCTCCTTTTCGTTTTGCTGTACGCTGCTGCAAAATGATGGCGGAAAAGTGGGTAGTTGTAGTAGATTTCTTGGTACAATTCTTCACTCTCTTTTCGCACACGTTTATTGTCTGGGACATTAATTGCTTGCGAAAATTTGACATTTGTATCCATTTGAGTTACCAGCTTTGTGCCTATTCAAACGATTAAATTATTTCGAAATGAAATGGACTTCCAGTGCAAGTGAAAAAAAGAAATTTGTTTGCGGCCAACTCAATACAAACAAGAATCATTAAAATTCGGATTTAATGTTCGATTTGGCGGCAGAAATCTGAGATCTCAGATCAAAATCTGAAAAGCCGAATCAAAACGACATTAGTTATAGGAAATGAGTACGTTCGCCATAGAAGTATTCATTTAATAAATTTCTAAGGAGCCTTAAATTCGGCAAACTACAGTGAGTAGCGTAAATTAGAAAAAATCTCAAACGACAATTTTAAGGAGAAAGTGAAAAGTTCGAGTAGACAAATCAGATATAAATAGCCAGTGCTGGTAACACTGCTACTTGTGTGTCAGCTGATGGAACTCTTCCCAAATTGTTTTCCGCTGCCTTTTCGCAGACGCTTAGCTGTCCATTTGGGGACCACCGGAAAATTTCGTTCCGGAACAGATAATTTGAATTTTCAAATATTGCTTTGGAGGATCGATCGGTTATTTAACTGCATTTTAAAATAACACACCAATTTAAAGGTATATATAACAAAATAAAAAAAAATGGAATTTAAAATAACCCCAGATTTAAAACTGAACAAATTCTCACCCCGTCAACCAAAAAAACGCCATAATCTGTCGGGAAACGGAAACCCTTATATTGGCAACACTTTTGTACTTCCATAAATAAAAATAAATAAATAAAGGGTGATTTTTTAGCTGGTTTGGTTTTGGCAACACTGGTTTTGACAGCTGACGTGTGTTTAGTACCTTGTGTCACTGTCAAACAGCTTCAGTTTGGTTTGCAATTTAACCATGGATCGTCTTACAAATGAACAACGCTTGCAAATTATTGAATTTTACTATCAAAATTCGTGCTCGGTTCGAAATGTTTATCGCGCTCTGCTTCCATTTTATGATCGGCATTCTCGACCTTCTGAGCAGTCTATTCGGAAGATTGTGACCAAATTTCGCACCAAATTTACTTTGTTAGACATTAAACCACCAACACGTTTACGTACTGTGCGTAGTGAAGAAAATATTGCGGCCGTATCAGCTAGTGTGACAGAAGACCGCGAAATGTCGATTCGGCGCCGTTCCCAGCAGTTAGGCCTTTGTTACAGCACTACGTGGAAAATTTTGTGGAAGGATTTGGGCGTAAAGCCTTTTAAGATACAGCTGGTGCAAGAACTAAAGCCAGCCGACCTACCACAACGCCAAATTTTTGGTGAATGGGCTCTTGGAAAGCTGGCCGAGGATCCGCTTTTTTATCGAAAAATTGTGTTCAGCGATGAGGCTCATTTTTGGTTGAATGGGTACGTAAATAAGCAAAATTGCCGCATTTGGAGTGAAGATCAGCCAGAAGCATTGCAACAGCTACCAATGCATCCCGAAAAAGCCACTGTTTGGTGCGGTTTATGGGCCGGCGGCATTATTGGGCCATATTTCTTCAAAGATGATGCGAATCGCAGCGTTACTGTCAATGGTGAACGCTACCGAGCGATGATAACAAACTTTTTTTTGCCCGAAATGGAAGTTCTTGACTTGCATGATATGTGGTTTCAACAAGACGGTGCCACATGCCACACAGCACGCGAAACAATGGCGCAATTGCGAGGCGAGTTTGGTGAACAGTTAATTTCACGTTTCGGGCCGGTCAATTGGCCGCCTAGATCGTGCGATTTGACACCATTAGATTATTTTTTGTGGGGGTATGCCAAGGCTAATGTGTATAGGGACAAGCCCGCTTCGATTGACGCACTGGAAGCCAACATCCATGCATTCATTCGTGAGATACCGGCCGATATGTGTGAAAGAGTATGCCAAAATTGGACTCAGCGGATGGGCTACCTGTGACGCAGCCGCGGTCAACATTTGCATGAAATTATCTTTAAACATTAAATTGCAAGGTTCAAACTATCGATTCAAATAAATATTTCATTCATTTTTTCGAATTTTTTGCGTTTTTTTTTTTAAAAAAAGTTCTAAACCTCTTAAAAAATCACCCTTTAGTTGGCGCAACAGGTCCCAATTCTCAGAACCATTCGCTTTGTGTGAGTTTTTTAATTTTGGGACAAATGGAAGGGATGTACATTTTTATTCCGACTCCAAACTGCTTATTGAAAAGCTCTTTGACAATTCTACTCCCGAATGTTTGTCAGACAGTCGCGCTTTGGTAAAAAACCTTTAAATGGAAATTGAGTTTTTGCGGGAATCGACCCCTCGCTTAAGAGTCCAGCACATTGAGGCCAACCCACTACGCCTACACACCTTCTCATGTGTTTGTTAACTTTAAACTTCGGACAATGCTCATTAATCCTTAGGTTAATCACACCTGTCACCGGCGCAATAGACGTTCTAGGTCGACGTGGCTATTTTTCGCCTTGGCGAGTCAGAAGTTTAATAAAACAAATCACTTCTGTTGTATATAGCATATAAAATGCCCTTTTAAATTTTTTTGCTAAACGCGATGTAAACGCCTTTGCGAAATGCCTCTCCAAGCCTAAGGTGCAAAAATTCGTACCCTTGCAGCTGCATAAATTCAGAAAAACAAAAGGCATATACACCCTGCAACCACGCATCTCACTCAGGATCGTTTGGTTTTTTATCAACGACTTTGCCTCCCCCGTAAAGTGTTCCTCGATTTATTTTTTCCTGCTAGGATGCCTGATTTGCAATCGAAAAAGTTTTTCCAAACAATTTATTCGCCACCCGCCCAGTCACAGTATCTCTAGCTTATAGCACCACTAACGTGTGAGATCACCGACGTAGATTGAACGCAATAGAACTTTTCCCACTAAACGGAGTATATAGGGTGGCTTTCACTTGCTCGAGCGTCAGCCTGATGACGGTTAAACTAATCGAACTGACAGCAAACTTAAATTGAACTTTAATCTAAAACCAAAGTGACTTAGTTCAGAGCACCAAAATGAGATTTTGCCCCACTATTGAAGGCGACTGTGTATACACAAGACACAAGACACAACCCTTTATCGAATCAATTTGAATAACTCCTTAGCTCCTATGTGTACTCGTTCTCGTATCCATCCATCCACAGGATAGTATCTTATTCAGTGTATTTATCTTCGACGCTGTCGTTGCATCGGGAAAGTTCTCCCTTTCGTATATAAATAGAACAGCAAAGTTTGATTGTAAATAACTTGTTTCCCCCTATCCTTTTTGTCGGTCACTTATCAATTTTTTTGTTTTTTTCATTATTTTCCATTTTGTACTGGCAGAATTTTTTTTGCGTTTGCTTCATCGTCAAATTGGGAATGGTATGGCTGACCAATCGTGAAAGAAGAGCAAACAACTTTGGAAATTTATTTTTCCGCTAAATATTCTATTTTGTGCCTCAGTAAACTTTGAAAACAACCGCCAACTGGTTGGGGAAAAAAAAGGGAAGCAGAACAAAACCTATTGATTGCTCTTCGTTACTGGTTGTTTTTTTTCCGATCCTGTTTTGGTTTTGGTGTACGTTATTATATGGAACGGTAGGCAATTCTTTCTTCTTTTTTTTGCAGGGAATTGGAAAATCAAATTTGATTTGGGTGCGATGATTGACTAATTGAATTCAAAGCACCATCAGGCAAAAGGGGAATTGATTGGCGGAATTACGTTTATCAGGGAAGACAATGAATTAAATTGCCGGCACGCATGGCTGTTATAAATGTCGTAAGTGGCGTTAATAAATCGGAAACCATTTATCGTAACCGAGTGTATGTCTGGGGGATAGGATGGACTTTTGGGAAATGGAGAAAAATGTGCTGCGGTCTCGGATGGAACTTTTATTGAATTGAAAGCCATTAGGCTGCAATGTTGTCTTTTGTGTAATTTTAAATTTAGTTTACCCTTGGAAAGCGGCGAAAGTAACAGCGAAATGGAAGAAGAACTACAATCCTCCCCGTCATTGGGAATATATTTTTTTTTGCAGGATCAATGTGGTTTTAATTCCCTAAACAAGGTGGCTGGTACTCAAATTCGTATAGGGGTCGTTGTAATTTTCTTCAATCTTTCTCAGGCGATTGGTTTTCGGCTACCGAACTTGTTTTCCAAATTTCACCCGTAGGTATAAAGTTATCAGACTATTTGCGTCGGACTTGGACACTTTTTAAACATCCAACTCGAAGGCAGTTCCTATTAGAGTAGCCGGAGGGAAAACCATGAAGGAAGGGAGACCTGCAGTGGGCTTGAGTGCGAACTCTCAAACCAGTCCCTAACCGATTGCTAGTACAAGGTGGGCCAAAAGAAGTCATCCTATTCTACAAACAACATCGGATGACTTCTTTTGGTACTTAAAAAGGAGGTAGAAATCAGGACGAATCACACTATCTCTCCACCAACCCTAAGCATCCAGAAAGAAGACGGATTCTCCGCAAGAACAGCCGATGAAATACGGAGTTTCTGCAAGAAACTTGACGAAAGACAAATTATCAAATAATTGAGCTTCGAAATCATTAAGTACAAGAGGCTTCGCTCCTTCTGCTTGTACACCATCAGCGAAGGTTCACCTATTACACTGAAGATATTTGAAAGCGAAAACACTCTTACATGGCTCTGAATATAAATACATCGCTGGAACAGAAAATGTTTTGCCAAAGGTTGACCGCTGTTTTTTCGACTTGTCTATGCCAAAAGTAAGCATTTTGATATAGAAGCCTCGTGTTTCACAGATCTGATTTTCAACAGAATTCAATATTCAACTTAATGAAGCCTGGTAGGGGATTTAAATGGAAACATCTTGAACTGGATGCGGAAGAGCTGGTTCTACTCAGACACAAATCTATTCCGCTACTAAAAAAGACTAGATTTAGGACTCGCGCGGATATAAAAAGACGTAAGCTTAGACTAGGCTAATAACAACAACAAGAGGAACCCTAGACTTCGGTGATAAAGGTAATTCAGATAACTTGAACGAATTCCATCACAGAAGCGGCCGCTGGCGGCAACCTCTTACTCCTTATGGAAGTTCTTCTAACTTTGGTTTAACAAAGCAGCAACTTGTGCCCAAGTTTCTGTACAAATTTTAAGTCTTACTTACAACTTAAAGACAATAAACTTTCTGGCCATCGATTGGACGTGACTGATTTTCCTCCATCAGCCATTTCATATATAACCTAACCTAACTCAAGTAGTACTTGAAATGACACCCTCCATCCATAGACTCTTATCCCATTTTTAAGGTTACGTTCCCAAAGGGAAAAAAACGGAACCTTATTAGTTTCGCTTTTGTCCGCCCGATCCCGCAAGACCAATTTTTAACAATTTCGGTACTCATTTTAATGGTAAATAACACAAAATTGCAACGTAGCACATAGCTACATACCATTCAGCTTACAGTGAAAAAAAAAAACAAACTTGTAAAGTAAATATTGAAGACAAAATTAGAAACTGAATTCCATTTGAAGGAATGACGCATTAAAATGCATCGGACATTGCTCCAAACTATAAGCTATAAATTTATTTCCCATCGATTACACGTTTCAAAGTTTTATTTCCCCCGCAACAAGACTTCCGACACAAACTGCTGCAAAAATAATTGCATCCTCTGCCAAAGTAATTGGCTTTACGAACAAACTTTCCCCCAAAAGTCTGTTCTCCACAGAAATGCGCACAACACATGAAAGGGCAATCACAGAAAATCTGACCATTCCAGCGAGGAAGACCGCATATTGCGCTAAAGATTGCCATATAAAAATGAAACAAATTGGACCACCGAGCTATGATGGTCCAGTTTGGCTTAAGTTGTCGAACGGTCTTCCCCTGCGAGTCCTGTGCTATTAAATAACGTAGTTTGTCTTTTGATGGCTGTGGCAGGAGGAGTGTGGTTAGTTTTATTATGCAAGTGTAGCACGCCAATTTTATTGACATGAATAGATGCAAAGGTAGACGTGGGGGGGAAGTTCCAACATTCAACTCGTTCGTTATTGACATCCGTTGGACAGGTGCTGCAATTGTTTCAGGGTAGTGCATTTGTTCAGTCGAATGTGGGGGATGGCGTTTGATTTTTGAACGTTACGAATTTTGGTTTACGACTTTTTTTGTTGGCATTTCTAGAGAAAGTGTCGAAGGTAATCTGCTTATGAATAGTCCGGTTGAATATTGGGAATTTAAAAATTACGTTTCACTGCACTAAAGACTGCCTTGACCAGCGTTGCCACAAAGAAAAAAATATTCAGGGCTGTTCTGAGAAAACTTAAAAAAAAACAAGTAAAAGTGTTATCATCGGCCTGGCCGATGCTTTGATACCCTCCACTGCATACAAGTCATGCAAAATACCAGAACCACTTGACTGACATAGCTCATTTTTAATACCAACCTAACGATAAAACGAAGTCCTTTCACCAAATTTCATTCAGCTACGTCAATTACTTTGGGCGCTATCGTGCTTTCAACAGACAGACAGACAGACAGACAGACAGACAGACAGACAAACAGACAGACGGACATGGCTAAATCGATTCAGAATGTGATCCTGATTCAGAATATATATACTTTATGAGGTCTCCGGTGACTCCTTCTTGGCGTTACAAATGTATTGGCAAAGTGAATATACCTTCCTCTGGAGGGTATAACAGAAAAGCTATGAGGCAACAAAAAAATATAAAATGACAGGTGCAAGACAAAAAATACGAAGTGGAATTTTTATGACGGGAACAAAAAATGGAACGCCAGTCAGAACTCAGAATGAGTGAATTCAGTGTCGCTTTCAATATGTGAACTTGGTTATTGCTAAATTTTGTGATAAAATATTTTCTTTACTTTTAAACTCGCGCAGCGATAGCGAAAGAAAGAAAACATCGGAAAAATTTAATTGAGCCTTATCAAAAACTGTTTGCTGTATTTTTCGTACGAATTTTGCAATTGTGAGCTTCTTAAAATTCTTATTGGTACGGCGGACAAAAATTGAGCAATAGCTACAGAGGCTTTCGGCTCCCAATCGCTGTAAAGTTGAAGAAGTCGGAGTTTTGGAACAATTTTGCTGAGGGAGCTACTTGTGTCACTTTGACATGGAATTTATAGAAGCCAAGAGAGCGATGGCTCAAATATCACTTCAAGCACATTTATCCATCGCAGAGGTGTCAAAAGAGGACGAGTTTCGCTGTCAATGCTTGCGAATGTCCTAAGCGAAAAGTTAAAAATCTCTGAGGGAATGAGTCGGTTTTTAGTGGCAAGATAAAACCACTACTTGCGATCAGTGCTGCCAGATCATTTTAACTACAGGGAATAAAAAGTGATAGATTGCTACCGAAAAAAATTGTTTCATCAAAAAGTAAGAGGTTAATTAAGCACCGGAAATTCTCACGTATTTTACTATTTTAGGAAATTCAAAAGGCTTCAACTCTAAAAAATTGTAAACACAGTCTCGGTGACAAATCGAGCAAACAGTGTGTCTATGTCAAATATGGTGGTGATCTTTTGAATGGTATCATAGGGAAATACAATTTTTTTCGTCTTTTTACAAATATTCTTCCATATGAGGGCTTGAGATGAATTCTAGGACGAAAGTGTTATACCAGTATATTAAAATAAACTTATCGAATAAAAAGTGACAGATATTTCAATAGGAGCTAGAATTTTTTAATGGGCCCTAAAACTGAGCCCCAGATCTGGTTCCGAAAGAGCTAAACTGACAGCACTGATTGCGATATACATAACTCATTAATTTTTATACCTAACTGTTTAATACTTTAAATATAACCTTGGACTTGGCCTTAAAGATCGCAGTTTCTTAGGTAGAAAGGGGCATGGCCCCCCCACGGGACAGTGAAAATAAGCAAGTCTAAATTTTTGAAAGAAAATATCGCACAAATTGGACTGTGGACTCATTTAGCAGTGGTGATTGAAGTGCCCCCAAAAGTGGTACATCGGTCAGTCCTATTCCGTGTTAATCTTACATTTACCCCGAACGAGGCAGTAGGGACTTTAACTAAGACGAGGCGCTTCCGACAAAACTGTCTGTAGGTGTGATTATCGCTTGCTCACTTTTCCACCGCATAAACTCTAAAGTCAACCACATTCAACCGAAGCAAACAACTACATCTGCTGTTACACTAAAACCCAACCTACTCAGCAACTATTTACACACCCCACACCAACAGCAGCAAACAAATAAAGGGAGTAGGCCAAACAAATGCCAACAGCCTGAATATCAACAACAGTTTCCTTGGAGCAACTTGTTGAGCTAAGCATTTCGCAGCCTGCTGTCAAACAGGGCATATGATCCCCCGAGCATAGTCCATAAATCAACTGAGGCTCACAAAATCATTAAACCCTAACCAAACCTGCCGATAAAAAGCAAAAGCAAAATCAACTGCTGAATATTGTTTACACACAACCGAACCCCGAAAAGGTTGCCTAAGTACAAATTATTTTTAATTTCCTCCATAAACGGGAAGGATGAGTGCCCAGAAATCATTCTACAACAAAGGACTACGCGTTTGTGTCCCCCGGTCCGAGTTGGAGGAAAAAACTTTTGCTGAAATATCAAACAACGATTTGAATCAATTACACGCTACTACCCGCACAGTGTCTACAATTTCCAGTCTCAGGGGACGGCAACAGAAATGAAATATTTCCGACTTCCGTTGCGGAGCGGCCCCAGTTCTGGAATTACCACTCGTTTGAAGCGAATCGAAACCAACATCGTCTCATTACCAGATGCCTAATGGATTCCCTTGCTTCCGTTTGATCTTACTAATTTCCCATAGCCCCTTCCTTGCAACGGCTTCGTATTTATTCATAAATGGAGTTAGTTTTTTTTTCTTCTGCTTCCTTGTTTTATTACTTTTGCCTAGGCTTTGGGTAAGGCGCCTTTCGTCCTGCGGACATTTCACGCAGTGTTAATGTGAATTCGATACATAATCAGTGGGAAATGAAATGTATCTTATTCGACTTGGGTGTAGTCGGTTGGTTTATTTTTATTTGTATTATCCTTTCTGGGTCTCTTCTTCTCGGGGTTTTGTTTGTGTGTGTGGGAAGTTTGCCGAGTATAATAGAGACTATGGGAGTTTATTTTTTGAATAAATGATTTATATGGAGGAGAAGGAGAAGACGTATTATTGATTGAGGATTGATGATGTCTTGGGGATCGATTGGATGTACGATTTGGAAAGCGTTTTGGATTTATATTGAGACTTTTGGGACCGTGGCCCATATCTGGTGTCAGAGCACTGATTATATTGAGAATGTATTAATCAACTGGGCGAGAGTGAGGAGAGCATTTATTTATTCATAAACATCGGGTGGTTATTCCATTCTAAGTGATAGTGAATAAGTAAGCGAATATTGGTCCATCAATCAGTGAGCAAAGATTACATATTGATTGTGATTGTGGTTGCTACGAATTTAATTAGCACTTCTGGTTGCGACTCAATATGCCTCGGACAGGAACTTTAATTAAGTTTAGGTTGGCTAGAGATTGGAGGTATAAAGCTGCACTGAATATATTTTACGAGGCTTAATTAGATACAGTGGCAACAAGCAAGGAAAGTTCTGTCAGCAAGCCCCTCTTAAAGAGAGACAAAATTTACTTTTCCATCATTTGGAAGCAACAAAGCGAAAGGCTATTTCAAAGTGGTTATTTATAAGGACTTGAGTTTTTGTTTAAGAGAACAGAGTCCTGGCGTTATTCTCAAAAGTAGTGTGTTGACAAGTTTTGGTATATAATATCTAAGAACGAAAATGTCAGTAGATAATTTTTTGACCCAAAGTATTTTTTAGAGCGATCCCTTTTCAGGGTTCCAAAGATATGTAAATCAATTGAAATTGATCTGAAATTTCAAATTCAAAATTATTTGTTTGAAACATAAAATACGTAGATGGCTAATTTACAAAACAAAAGTCGAGGTGCATAGATAGGCGTAGATAGGGTGACCATAACTAGTAATAGAAAATTATGCGATTGCACATTTCAACTAAAATATGAATATCTTACATTTTTGTGAAGTTCTTTCCGAAAACACTGAAATGTGCCCATTGTTAAAAAATGTTCTGCTATTTGAAGAAGTACCTACTGGACCATCACTTTTTTTTTACCCAAATCAGGCTTTCATATCGACATATTGAGAGATGAGATCTGTAATTTGCAGTTTTGTGCATAAATAATGTCAACCGAAACGGAGAAAAATGTAGGACTTCTTTTTTATTGATATTAGCAAAACTTTTAATCACAAAGTTTTGTGGGAAAAATTGCAGCCTTATTTCATTGGGCCTTACTAGCAATCATTTTTAACCTTCACAGTAATTGTTTTGTAGATCACATTATGCAATTCTGCCATTGTGAGTTCGAACAATTTTGCGTGGACACTAAAAATGATTATTGGTATCGCGGATTGTCTCGTACTACTTTTGTTTAGTTCAAACCTTTAAAGACAGGCCTCAGAGTGAAGATAGATAAGATTACGAGCGCAGTTGGGAATACCCCAAGGATCGGTTTTTGGATCAATTCTGTTTTCAACCAAATTCACTTCAAAGGAACATTTAATGCTTTTGCGGTATATATTTTATTTTTGATGTGAAAAATCTATAGCCAAGGGTAAACCCGATTGTTGGCGTGGCAACACATGCCATTGGCGATATGTCTGCTTCACATGTTAAACTAGAAGAAGTGAATTAATTTTGATTGTTGTGTACATTTCACCCAGGGGCCCTACTATGAAACTCGATTCGACTATTGATTCTATTCGAAAGATATTTGCGATTCTACTTTCAAATGGTACTCTCTATGAAAGTAGAATCGAATGCCGGTAATGCCAAACTATTTGCCAACAAAGTTGGGATTTTCGAATGATTCTCGCATTATGTTTGACATAATCCAAATCAGGAAAAAATTCAACAAGTTGAACGAAGGCGGGTGTTTTTAAATATCCCTTGGACAAATCTGGATGCCTGGTCATATATTGCACCATTATTTCAAACTGTGACACGTTTGTGTTTGGACTAAGATGATTCCCTGGTACAAAAAACAAACATCTTACGTGAATATTACTATGTTTATGAAATATTCATGAATTATTAATTTATAATTTCTATTTACTTTCATTCTGAGAAAAAAAACTTCTTAAATCGGCCTTCTCGCAAACACATTTGATGTAGAATGATTATTTGCGAATTCGCACGAATTTGACATTAACTTTCGAAAACGGTAGTACCAGTTTTGTACCAAGAATCAAAAAAAAAACTTGGCAGTACTAGAGCTGTTCGAATTTTGATTTCATAACTTACTTATAGAATTACAGAGTCGCGATTTTGCGAATTCGAAGAGTTTTACTTTAGAATCGAGTTTCAGAGTAGGGCCCCAGTAAAAAAATAAAAGGTATATATTTCCACACAGACACAGATTTTCAATAATTTTTAAAAGCAATAAAGAAAAACTACCTGGAGATTTTAATGCAAAATTTTGCAAAACCTGAATCAATGCCAATAATTACGTTCCTTGAAAAAGTATTTAAATTGCTCATTAACAACAATCCAAGAGAACCTACTGCCAGATATGGAACAACAATATATGCTCTATTGTATCCAATACTTTTGTAACATAATTCAGTTATCATCGTCACGGTTATACCGTCAGAGGCAACATCGAATATAACTATTACTGAAGTTACTGATTAAAAAAATTGAGTTGACGCAATTGGAAACAAATTTTAAAATTTGTAATTTTTGTTGCGCCGTACTAATAGCAAATTTTAGACTCGACTTTAAATTTACTAAAGCTCACAATTGTGAAATTCGTATGTCCCGCGTTGGCTCACAATTGTTTTTTATTTTTGTTATGGTTTGAAGTCTCTTAAAACTAGTTTCTCCCACTAATTGGTAAAATTATTGGGAAACCGGTTTGCTGAACATAATTTTACTATAAGATCGTCAATAAAAGAATATAATATTTCGGTTTGTCAACCCTCGACAGTTTGTAAGCGAATTTGGCCGAACTGAAACACGAACTTTGTGATGTTAAATTATTGAGTTGCAGTGGGTTCATCTTAAAAGAGAACGTGAGTGAATTTCAATGCTTGAGAATTACAATAATTGATTCTAGAATAAGCTTTTCGAGATGTCACTAATACCTAATGCATTTGCAATGCATATAAATTTAAAATTTTGGGGAGAAAAAATTCGAAACACAAAAATGCATTACCTACTGCACTTGAACATTTTTTTTATACAACCAATGATAAATGATTATTGGCAAGACAATTAGTTCCAAAAACGACTTGGCTAGCCCATGCGGTAATTATTTTTGCATTTTCTGGGAAATCTACCCATCTCATTCTTCCTCACTAAGAACCTGCTCTTCGTTGGACATTACTTTAATTGGATGACTTGACTAAGGTCAGGCTTTTTTTTCAGTGCGCTGAAAAGTCATCAAATGACGTGTTGAAGTATTCATGACCAAATTTTAAGTGCATTGACGAAATTCAGCATTTTGCTGAAGTCTAATAAGTCGCAATGCTAGAAAATTTATGTTGAAATGCTGAATATTTGGGCTAAAATGTCGAATTTAGGTGCAGTGTAAATGTACTATTGGGAAGAATTTTCGTTGCACATTTAAACGTTTCTTATTTTTGCGAAACATCTGCAAAGCTACTGAATACAGTTTATTTCGGAATCGCTTACTGCGGAGGCGTTTATCTGAATAAAATTAAATCAATATTAATAAATATAATTTGTGAAAATTATGACATGAAGCTAATAGAAAACTGAACTGAAAATGTTTTGGAAATACGGCAAGTCCGAGAATTATACCGCTGAAAGTGTTTAAGACTTTTATTTTAGAAAGCCTGGAAAGCGTTGATTAATTTCTAATTAAAGTAAGTACATAATAAGTTGCAGCTTTTCGTATATTATACTTTGACACTACTGCATATCGTAATTTTAACTTACTTACATTCATAGTGCCGTTCATTTACTAAGAGAAGACAAAACTAGTCCCTGCAACCTGAATTTAGATATTAAATATAATAATTCAAAGATTATAGCTTCTGATGGTGTAATGAAATATTATTTTCAAACATAATCGTATTTTTTCCTGTTACTTATTAAATTATTAAGAGTAAAATATTGTTTTTAAAAATTATTTTATTTTTGAAACTACCTACTTAATCTTTTCGGAATAATTGATGGTTCTAGTACATTCTGTTAAATTTAACACTGCGTCAATAAAATTTCTTTTAGAATTTTCGCCTCACACAAAACTGTCAGTTGGGTTAAATGGAAACACTTTCTGCTTTTCTTATAACCAACATTATGAAAAATTAAAAAAAAAGTTTTTTGTATGCCTTTTCAACTTTCGAAAATTAGCATTGTCATTAAAAAACACCAAGAACTGCACTGCTGATCATTGCACTGCTGATCGGTAACCACAAAGGGCAAAAGAGTGGTGTTTACATTTACCCCGGCGTTGTTTACATTTCCCCCAATTTTTTTGAAAATCCAGGGGTAAATGGAAACAGTCCGTTTAATTGCTGTAGGCACTAGGGACCTCGGTATGGGGTGAATGTAAACAAGTAATAATGACACACGTTTTTTTACGACTAAAATTTTCATTGATATTCGAAAATCACCGGCGAGTAAGTCCGGCGACAGTATGGCGGCAATTCAAATTGACTTTTTGGTTGTTATTGGACTACTACAATTAATTTTGAAAGGATAGAATAACCGCCGTTTACAATTACCCCATGTTCACATTTACCCCAACTGACCCTATATTTTAAAATTGTGTGAACATATTCAACACTATTTTTAATATTTAGCATACAAAAGTATTCACCGTCGCCATTATTTATTATTTCTATTTAGCAGTAATAAAGAACTTATTTCCCATTCTTAAGATTTGTGTAATTATCGTGAATAGGAAATAAAATCATTCATTTGTCTATTTATATTGACAAACACTATAAAGACTATAAGCAAAAAAAAACTGTAAGCAATGCCAACAAGGTATTAATTTTTTTAATAGTTAAGAAGCCTCTACGGCACACACCCACGCATTAGAAAAAAATAATAAATCATTATTACGAAGGTCCAACGTCCAACAAATCCAAGGTCCAAGTGAAAAACAAAACCGGTTTCATCCAGATTATTTAAAAGTTCGGCAACTTATAAATAGGATTTTGAAATCCCTAAACAACACATATTATTTCACCATCACCAACAAAAACACGACTGACATTTAAATTCAACTAAAAGAGGATTAAGGTTGTTTACTGTAATCCTTACATGCATAGGTGTTGAATTCATATTAGCTATTAGCAACACCTTTCGCGTGAAGATGTGCCAGTACGGCAGGATCTGCCAAAATGCTTCCAGACAAAAGCATTGACACATTTTCCTGCACATGCGGACTGACATTCAATCTCTTCGACGCTACATTCTCCATACGCAATAACTCTCGCTGCCTCTTGGGTGACTCATTCCGAATAGTAGTATAATACAGCCGAAAGTTCAGAACTTCATCTAGAAATGAATTTACATGAAAACGTCAGTATCCCTTCAAACGTCGGGTGAATTGTTGGTCTTACACGGAGTGGTGAATAAAATTCTTATTCAAAATAATCGGTTTGCGTATTTAGTAGGAAATTTTGATCCGTGACGATTGGAAGGAGAGACGCAGAAAGGTACGTAAAATGGAATCCTGGGAATAATAATAAAAAAAAAATAAGAATTTCGAATTGATTGATTCGAATTTTAGCATTTTGAGAGCCCTTCCTTTCTCTGTGCAAGTTTGGTAGACATTTTTTGCACAGGGTGTCCATATCTGATTTTCAAGTAACTTAAAAGTGAGCGCATCTTAACTGCCCAGGCTTTTCTATTTCAAAGAGTCAATTGCAAGCAATGATGCCAACAGAATAGAAGTTTTAATGCTTCTTTCAAAAAAATTTAGTAAAAATGATAAAAATTGCGTATTTTACAAAGGAAGTGCGACGAACCTACAAGGTGATTAAAATTTGTTAACAGAATCCGGGTACGTAATTACACCTTTTTTGATCTCTGTAATTCCAGGAATCGACTTTGATCAAATTACCGAATTTTCCAAATTCAAAATTTATTTGTATGAAAAGTTTGTAAAAAATAATTCACCAAGAAATATGAATTTTTTCTAAAAATTATTCCTCAACCATCGGAATCCTGCTTGAAAGGCATTATTCTGCCCCAGTTCGCATCACTGATTGGCAGCTTAAATGCGAGCTAAAGTATGTCTGCGAAATAGTTTGGTTAAGGGCAGCTATAGAGAACTAAGGGGACTTATTGGAGATGGTTCGTTTTTACCGAGATAGTGTCTTCCAATCAGAGTTGACTTGTTGCTTGAACAACACACAAATCTGGGCACTCATTCCGTACCTTTTCAGACTATTAGCTCCAAAACTAGCAACGAAGTGATAAAATTACAAGTTTGAGAGCTTAATCCAGTTCCTTTTCTAAAAATTTAGTAAAAGCTGACGTTTGTCAGAAAAACTCGAGCCGAATATGACTTATTTTGGTGATCAAAGTTTCAAAAACGATATCGTTTCGACGATCGTTGATTTACGGAATCTGCCCCCTGAACGCGAGCAATATTGTTTTTAAATATTAAACAGTTGCGGATCAAAACATTGTAATGTTTGTCTGCTAAATAAACATTTATTTCAAAATGATTTATCGAAGAGACGGGTTTTATCTACGTATGTAGAGGTAGAGATCGCCTACAGCTACAAGTATTTTTTAAGGGCTCTCATAGAACCGGATATTGCAAACATTTTAAAAAAATGTTATATTTTTATCAGATTTTCTTATTTAATTTGTTAGACCAATATACGAGCATGAAATTAAGATTCGAAATGATGTCGGGTTTATTACCGCCTGGCTAATCCCGACGAAGTGTATTCTGCCGTCGAATTTCGTAGCGCTAGTAAAGACTTGGGTTCTGTAACAAGTCTCTTCTTGAAATCACCCGCCAAATTTTTCTTAATAAGTCTGTGATTACAGGTGACATATGACACGAAGCGCGATCTTGTAAAGGGTTTTTCAATAAGAGCGCTCCAAAAGTTTTTTTTTTAAATAAAATAAAAACGGTTTAGGATATCAATGAACTCGATTTCTTTTGCATGGCCACGACGGGCACGCTTGCAGAAGTCCAGACGCTGAACCCAATTTTCGACGGTTTTCAAGCACAAATCGGCCGATACTGCTGCAATTTCACGTTCGATATTCGTACGAAGTTCATGAATCGTCGCTGGCTTGTTGGCATAGACCATAGACTTGACGTAGCCCCACAGGAAATAGTCTAACGGCGTCAAATCGCACGACCGAGGGGGCCAAGCGATTGGACCATTTCGTGAGATAACACGTTCTCCAAACTTGGTTTCCAATAAATAGATTGTGACATTCGCTATGTGGCTTGTGGCGCCGTCCTGTTGGAACCACATGTCCTCCAAGTCCATATCATCCAATTGGGGCCAAAAATATTCGGTTATCATTGAACGGTAGCGATTCCCATTCACAGTAACGTGCCGGTCTTGATCATCACGGAAGAAGTACGGCCCAGTGACGCCGCCAGCCCATAAACCACACCAAACCGTAATTTTTTCGGGATGCAATGATGACTCATGGAGCACGTGTGGATTGCTGCCTGACCAATACCGCATATTTATTTATTTATTTATTCATCAACAAGCTTAGCTTACAGACTACGAATTTAAATTTATATATAATACATTAAGTTTAAACTAAGATAAAGATACTTTTGGCATTAGTTTGAAAGCAATCTAAATAAAATGCTCTTGAAGCGTTCTCTCGAAATATGAAAATCCATATGTCTGCTTACCACATTGAACGAATTAAGGCATCTAGTAATTGGCTCATTCCGACCATAGTTTGTTCTATGCCCCAGTTGGTAAAAGAAGTGACTATCCCTCAAAACCCTTCCCCTAGCATTAATTGGAAACATGGACAAAAGTGTACAACTATCGATATGTGAACACAGTACGTCTCTCGCAAACATTATGTCATGTGCATTCCTTCTTGCTTTAAGTGTCATTAAACCTAATAGTTGACATCTAGCTTTATAAGAGGGCTGAAAATCCCAACGCATTTTAAAGAAGACATATTTGGTAAATCGCCTTTGCACTCTTTCAATACGGTCCGAATGTGATAAATAGTTTGGATTCCAAACAACATCGGCGTATTCAAGTATTGATCGTACTAGGGTATTGAAGATCGATATAAATGTGTGAGGATCAGAGAAATCTTTCGCGTTTCTTTTGATGAACCCAACAAGAGAATTAGCCTTAGCGACTATATACTCGATATGAGTAACAAAGGTTAGTTTCGTATCAAGGAATACACCAAGATCTTTAATTTTGTCAACTTTTATTAATGGCATGAGATCAATACAATAGGTATGCGAATATTTCGTTTGAGATCTTATGAACGAGATAGCAAAGCATTTTCGAACGTTTAACTTTAAGCAGTTATTGACGCACCATCTTGATAAATTGTTTAGGTCCGTCTGGACCTTTAAGCAGTCATTTAAGCAATTAATTTTTAAGAATATTTTGAGGTCGTCAGCGTACATTAAACAGTGGCAAAATTGCAGCTGTTGAACAATATCATCAATAAATATTATAAAAAGGAGCGGCCCAAGATGACTACCTTGAGGAACTCCAGAAGTGCAAGATATTAATCTTGAATAATATTTATCAAGACAGACTTTCTGAAACCTTCCAATCAAAAATGATGAAAACCACTTCAGCATAGCGGAGTGAAATCCAAATTGCTTTAGCTTTCTTATCAGAAGTACATGGTTTACAGAGTCGAATGCTTTACTAAAATCCGTATATACAGCATCAACTTGACATCCGCCTTCAACAGTATTTGTAACAAAAGATGTGAAGTGGACCAGATTAGATGTTGTCGAACGACCTGAAACAAAACCATGTTGAAACTCTGATATGTTGCCCTTAATATGAAAATTTATTTTGTTTTTAACTATACATTCAAAAAGCTTTGGTATAGCAGAAAGTTTGCAAATACCTCTATAGTTTTCTATGTCATTTTTAGAGCCAGATTTAAAGATCGGCACCAAAAATGAGACCTTCCAGTCATCCAAGAATAAACCCGATGCTAGTGATAGATTAAATATCATAAGTAAAGGTTTGCAAATAGAGCTGCAACATTTTTTTAAAATTATTGCAGGAATGCCATCAGCGCCAGGTTTAGGATTAGGTTTTAGGCTACAGACAGCAGACTCAATATCCTGAATCTCAAGTGCTAGTTGGCCAAAATCAATTTTAGGATATGAATATGATTCCGGCAAATTAGGTATAAAAGATTTAGAAAAAACTGATTTAAAGAATTGTGCAAATAGTTCGATAGAATCCTTAGCGTCATTGGACACATTTCTTTTATAAAACATTTCTTTAGGCAAACATTTCGAGCGCCTTTTTTGATTTATAAAAGACCAAAACGACTTCGAATCTCGTTTCAAATTGTTTTCAACATTAATAATGAAAATGTTATGCAAAAATGTATTTAAGCAAGTAAAATCCTTCCTTAGTTTGATAAAAATCACTTTATCCGTACTGTTTCCCGATTTTTTAAATTGCTTGTAAGCTTTGTTCTTTAAGTTTCTTAAGTGCAAGAGTTGTCTGTTATACCAAGGGGGGTTGGATCTACACTTCCTCACAAAGCATGGAACAAACATGGAAAAGCCGGCCCTAAGTAGAGAAATAAAGTTGTTATATATATCAGGTAGACATAGATTTTCAAATTTCGTATCCCAGTTGAAAGAGTTGAGATACTCATTAAGACCGACAAAGTTACATTTAGAAAAATTAAGAGAGCTTACTGAACTCGGTTTAGCTTTTACATATGAATACAAATCAATTTCTAACATAATTTGTTTATGATAAACTGAGTTATTTAGAAGTGGAAATGGCGCTTCAGAAACATTAGCTTTGACTTCATTGACGTTAATGAAAACAAGATCTAATAATCTATTCTGCGAATTTAAGATTGAACTAATTTGACATAGGTCTATTGAAAACATACAATCAATCAATGTTAATTCGTAATCTTTTTTAACATTATATGGAATAAACATATTATCATCTTCAGACCAAGACCAATTTACATCACCAATATTAAAATCCCCAAGGGCACATAATATATCAGCTTCAGAACAATAATGGCTTACAAATTCAAAATTCTCAATACATTTTTCATAAGTCTCTATTCTACTCCCCGAAGGAATATAAGTTACTACATAAATAAATCGTGTGCTTCCAACAAAAGCTGAAAAGCAAATTTGATCAGCATCTAAATTCGGCAATGGAATTTGTTTCCCGGAGACCGTTAATTGAACGGCAGCAAGTACTCCACCACCACGCTCCTCAACAGATTTACAACGATCACTACGGAAAACTTCATAAATTGATTCGTCGAAAATTTCCGATGACCAAATATCCTTATAGAGCCATGTTTCCGTAATTATAATTATGTCGTAATCCATGTGACAAGACGCAATAAACAAATCTGAAGTCTTCGTTCTGCATCCACTCGCATTATGGTAATATACTCTCAAACGTTGTTTAAGGATTTCACCACCATCAGCAGTAGCAGGGCTTAGTTTTTTGTTGGATTGTGAGTAAAAGGACGAATCTTTACCCCATTCGGCCAAAAATTTCCATCATAAATAATATTTGCGTATTGTATTGGTACTCCAATTTTAAAGTTCACAAATTTAAGTGGAAGCTGATTGTCTTTAAGCTTACTCAATTTGAAACAAGATATACATTGGGATGCAACTTCGAGTTTGGATGAAACATGCGAAATAATTGCATCTGCATTGGTGTCGGGATGAAAACTTGAGATGTGAAACCATTTTAATTTACGAACCACATGAAGATTACTGTTTTGCACATTTGTTCCTATAATAACCTCGGGACGTTTGTTCTTATTTATCTTTGCATTGTTATTGTTAATAACAACAAAAGGTTCAGTAACACGATCAACAGAGCCATCGTCATGCAATTCACCACTACTGGCAGCGGCAGCCAAATTGCAAGCAACAGCATCGCCATCACCAACAGCAGCAGCAGTATCAACACAATGCACATTAATAATATCAGCAGCAGCAACCAATGATTCATTGTCGTTTATCGTAACAATAGGCGAATCGATATTTACATCAGCAACAGCAGCACCAGCGGTAGCAATCGGGAGAGCGGGTGAACTCAGATCACCGTTGACAGTAATCGCGTCTGCCGAAGCCGACATCAAAGCAGTAGTAGAGGCTAACGTATCACACATAACAACAGAAATATTTGGAGAAGAAATTAGCTTTAATTTCTCTTTTTAATTTTTCTTCAATGCACTAGTAGTAGCAATATCACGAGAATTTGTTGGAGTGCATTTGCTCGCTTTTGAGGAAAGGCGCGTAAGAGGAGAAGCAGAATTAGCAGCGCGACGATCCATGGGTAGTTGTTTTGTAGGTTCAACGAACTTTGCGTTTCTTTGAACGCGAGTTGAATCACGAATGTCTCGACTGATATTCAAGGGCGTTGCATTAGAATTAGGCTTTATTAATGTGTTTTTAGATTTAACAGATTCCAATGATGATAAACCAATCTTTTTAATTTCATTAATGTTATTTTGCAGGAAAATAGAAAGGTCACTCATTTTTTGTATGCATAATAGCAGTGGGGTATTTATACAATTTTCACACTTAAAGAAAATGTTAGCATTTGTTTTTATAACTTTAACATCGTTTTTATGAATCGAACAACAATTTATATGTGCGTTCAAATCGCATACACCACAAGATAGGAATTCATTGTTTGTTATTGGATTTAAACATTTAAAGCACATTGAATTCATTGTTTTAGAGAGCAGATCAATAACGCGTGCGTTACAGACAAGAGAGCGATATTTTGTTTATTGACGAAGCCATTCAGCCAGAAATGAGCCTCATCGCTGAAGATGATTTTTCGATGAAAATCCGAATCATTTTCAAGTTGTTGCTCGGCCCAATTCACGAACATACGACGCTTCTGGTGGTCAAGCGGCTTCAGTTCTTGCGTCAATTTAATCTTGTAAGGATGTAGGCCAAGATCTTTTCGCAAAATTCGCCACAACGACGTCACAGAGATGCCCAACGCTTAAGAACGACATGTGAGAGAAACATTTGGGCTTTCTTCAACTGAAGCCTCAGCGGCAGCAATATTCTCGACACTACGGGCACTTCTTTGTCCCACTGGCACGGGAGACTGTGTTCTTTTGTACTGTGTCTGTGGATTTTAATTTTTCCACTGAACGCTCAATTGTTGATCTGCTAGGACGATTATGACGACCATAAGTTGGACATAGCGCTCTTAACGTTGAGGCCACTGACTCCGAATTTCGGTAGTAAATTTTTTAAATTTCGACTCGTTGTTGGCTTGTATATCTTTCCATTATGAAATGGCAAACCTTACTGAAGAGAAATGTCAAAAGAGCGGCAAGAAATTCGGCGTCGTTCGCTGTCCCTGTCGCTCTACTTTTGTAGCGTCCCTGTTGAAAAACCTTTTATAAAACAAATCCCAAACAGGTTATTGCAACAATGTAACAAACAAATATATCTATCAAAGTTCCTCATTTAGTAAGAAATAAGTTTCACCTTTTTTTTTTTGTGGATATAAAAGACTTTGTTGCGCCTCGTTAAAAGTATTTTTCTCTTATAAAATTAGCAAATCAAGGACTGTCAGAATTATCGTATATGCTTTTGCAGCGCTGTTCATGCGTCAATCTGTTCACAATGCGCGATGCTTATAATCATATAAATTTTACGAAATTTTCCATATAAAATGATCCCTTGTGACCTACAAAATATCAAGTGTGTAGGTTAAAATTTATTATTATTAGTAAGGCCCAATGACATTTTGACCAGACTAATATACTGATCACAGAAAGTGTCAAAAAGCAAGCTCAGGATTACAGCTTTCAATCTTTAAAATGAGGTCGCCGATTGCTTCTAAGTTGAGACTTAATGTTGCTCCATCAAGCAATTTGCTAGGTCTGAGATTACTCATAGCGCTAGTACTAATAACAAATTTAAATCTCTACTTCAAATTTCCGAAAGGAAACAATTTCAAAATTTGTACGGAAAATATAGCGAAGACTTTCCGCCTTACTAATAATTATTTTTGGTGTCCAGGCTAAATTTTTCCAACTCACAGTAGCGAAATTTTCCATACAAAATCGCACATTGTGACCTACGAAATATTTAGTGTGCAGGTAAAAAATGATCATTAGTAGGACCCTTTGAGTCGAAACTATTTTAATATTTAATGTGATGCATTGAAAAATCCGCATTCAAACGGACACACAATTTTATAAAATGTATAGAGCTATGTCAGGAGAGTAACAGAAGTAGTAAAGAGCGATATTATTCCACTCTTAATTTCTGCAGAAGTAATTGTAACATAGGCTTAAACTTCTCGCATTTTTATTACGCTGCCTCCAGTCCTTGTACCAATAACTGCTCAAGTGCGATATAATAAACCAAAGCAGATCATTTCGGATTCAAATTTGGTCAGCTTTGCTTGTAGGTACAACATTTGGTGAGGGACTCGCATTTACAATTTGTTTCTATTACAGAGAATTTTGTTATGTAGTTTATTACTATATAAATACTATTGCGAATTCAATTATTTATACAAGTTGTCATTTTTGACATGTACCTACTCTTTAGACGACGGCCGAAAACGTTTCCCTTCCCAATTTTGGGGTTTGGAAAATAGACATCACTGTCCGCAATGTAATTATGTCTCAGGGTCTCTGTCAACGGTTTGATATGGAGTATGACACGTTCGTCAGGATCAATGAAGAAATATTTTCGAAGGAATATTATGTCCGGTAACTTTTGGCTGTTAACTGTAATGAATGTTCCGGCCTTACTTTTTTGAAAAAAAAAACAAAAATGCTGGGCCTTAGCAATAAACATTTTTAGTCTCGACTTTAAATTTGTAAAAGCTCACAATTGCAAAATTTGTATGGAAAATATAGCCACTACGAAAATTTAGAGTCGAGACTAGAAATGTTTATTGCTAAGGCCTATTATGACCGTAAGGCAGACAATTAAGTGAACTAGAGGGCTTGCTTGTCCCAACCAATCATTTGAGTGAGGTTTCTTTTTACAGAGAACGCGTACTGTGAATATTATAAAACTTTAAAGTTTGTCTGTTTGTTCACTTGCAAAAGGTTTTTGAGGAATATCAAACTGGAGTATATTTTACATTCCAAGCATAAACAACTACAAACACTTCCAACCATTTTCCAACTCGTCTTTAAATTTACCGAAGCAAATTCACATTTAGTGAAGCTGCTATCCTTTGAAGTTGGATCAAGAAGCGATTTATTAGTGAACCAAGATTTCATAGGCAACATTTAACATCCTTGCCCTGTCAAGAATATACCTTCAACCTTCCACAAACTCCTTCATCGAAACCAAAACTGAGCTAAATGCTGACAGCAATGAAATTACTTTCAAGTTGGAAATTCAATTAAGAAACCAAATGCAGTCTGCTATCAGACGACCGATCCTCCCCACTGAAGGTTGAACCTTCTCCTCAACACGCACCATCAGCTATCTTCATCTAATGTTACCGTTTCCAGAGGAGCTTATTACGCGGGCAAAGTCTTTCATGTCGAAACGTCATATCCACCTGCCTTGGTTTTTATAACATCATTCTCTTCGATTTCACATGCAATGAGTCTCATGTGACATTTTTCCCTCGGTTTTTTTTTTCGGTTCGCCCAATCCAACCCCAAACCCTGGGGATTTCTGTCGCTTAAATTAAAGCTCTTAAAGTGCTTAAGGGAGTAATATTCCCACCACCTGAGTCCGTTTGAAGTAAATCGATTTCTTAGCGACCTACCCCACCACTCTGTCATAACGCACAAAATAAACAATTTTCTCCAAGGAAATAAGTACAAGCAGCTGAAATTGCTGTGGGGTGGTCATAGTAAAGTGGATTCATTGATTTGAGGGTGTTGTTGTACATTTTTCTGTTTACTTTCTACTGCCGTTGTCATATGCTATAGAATCATATACTTTGCAGCACCCTAAATAAATAACATGAGCATCAGGACGAAACAGAAATAATATACGAGTTGACTCCTTCGATTGATGGCTTCATGCTATGGTACATTAAGCTTAACACTTTTTTGCTGTCTTTCCCTTTGTCTTGTTTCACTTTTAACGTGCTTCCTGGGGCGTACCTCATTTTTCAGTACATCGGGGGTTGGGGTATATCTTCTCTTTCCGGTTCTCATGGGAGTTCAAAAATGCGAAACCATTAAAGATATGAAACTTTGGGGGCAAAGGTACACCTGAGATGATTTGATTTTCAGCAGGGCAAGATTGTTTTATGGTGACAGCTTTGACGGTATGTCGTTGGGGTTTCGATGTTCTTTTTCAGTAATTGAACAGAGGCTTTTAAATTTCGGAAATATTTTCAAACAACTATTAAGATTGAATTATTGAAGCTCACGTGTGATACTTCGGGGAGTCCTTATATACTGTGCGTAATTTCTTTCGCTCTGACAGCTGTCTGTTCTAAGCCATGTACGTACCAGCTGCACTTTTCCGCGTATAATCATAATTAAAATTCAAATATGACGACTTTTGCATTGAATATTCTTTTTAATTTTTTATTACTATTAAGTGAATGTGCTTAATCCTTCTGTCATAGAAGTGTAGGTTTACAATCCTACAGGGGTGCGAACCCCTTCAAGTGATACGAAATACTTGTCACCAGTTCAAAATTGTGTCAGCAGGACAATCCACTTATTATCGACCATAATCCTCAAGACAAATTGTGTCAATTATTTTCCGAAAAGGATTATACGTAATGGAAGGATGCGAGAGTTCCCTGCAAAATCCTCGTAGTCAATATAAATATTCTATGTCTATCAGTTTGCTGTACAATTTTCTGACACAATTCTGTCAATAAGTCTTGACTGACACTTAACAAGGGATTTGTGTACACTTTCAATTGCCTTTCAGAAAGAAGAGAGTGCAAGCAGAAGGTAGAGTCGAGTTGTTTTCATCGTCACTTTGTCAGATTGTTTTTGAAATTGATTGATGTTATGGGGTTGTCCCCATATCCCTGTCGTACTTGTGTTGCCATTTATACGTGTGCTTAGCTCTAATCCCTGATTCAGGTGTGTTTGATTAATTTATTTTTAAAATTTCTTTATTTTTAAATTCTGCCAGAGATGTAGATGACAGGGAATTCTTAACAAATCCTGCTGTAATAATATCTGTATTAAGTATTTATGGCCGAAGGGGTTGGTTGTATTTTAAAACAGAAATTGGATCCTGAGAAAGTATCTGCTTGAGGGGCTTATCTGTACATGACCGTCAGTTAATTGCCAAATCCTTTTTATGCGCCATTTGTGTATAGTCATGTGGGGGTTACGTAATACATAATACGAAACTCGATAGCATGACATTGTCATTGATTTTCAGTTCAGTTATAGGAAGGAGTTATAGGTCTGATGGAAGGAATCCTCTTCTGTACAGCAATAGAATAATCTTCTGTTGTATACTGTTTTTCTACTCACTTCTAATTTGTTGTTTAAAAAAGAGAAATTCTGGAAAAAAAGTTTGAAGTCGATTGTTTGCTACTGCAGCCTAATGCCTGTCGTCCACTAAGAAACCCATTTCCAATTCAACACATGCAAGTCAAATGGAGCATCCTTCAAATTCCATATTCATTTCATTGTGTTGCTCGTTGCGTTGGGCCGCAAAATTGAAATATTCTCTGCTCAACCCGTTGCTCAACATCTTGCATTTGTTGTTGGCGAAGGACAGAACAACAATTCCTGCGAACAACATCTATAAAAGTGTCTAGGTATATAAAAATATAAAGCCGGTGGTGAACGATTGGTAAAAACAGAAATTGAAATATTTTATATAGGTGTAGCTATCAGTGTTGTTGAGTGTGTTCAACAAGATGCTCAACCACTGATGTTTAATTAGGTGTACGAGTATGTCAACACAGCCATCAACTCGTTGAGTAACCACAACGAAACCGCATTTCACCAAGAGCACGACCTCCGAATCTGTCCACAAGTAAATTATTTGTTTGCTGAAATCTGAAATGTTGAAAAACAAAGTCATTCAAGATTCAACTATATAATGAGTTCACCAAGTAGGGCTGCAACTCATTTATTAACTAATTGCTTATTTTTATTTTGTCCATCGTGCATTAGTTTGTGCACTTACAGTTCTATTTATAAGCTTAAAGAAAAAAATTTAAGTTGAGCAAAATAGTTGTAAAAACGGTTGGAGTTAGGCATCAAGTGAACGCCGGGCATTAGAATCGCCAATCTTTTATATCGTACTTAGAGTACTTGTTACACCAATTTTTTTTTTTTTTTAGGTCAAGTTTATTCATTTGCAGCGCCATTTTATTGCCACTTTGTATTTAAAACTTCTCTAGGTAGAGGCTTACTTCTCAGGATACGTTTTCAGTTCTTGAAATTTTATTGAAAGGAGTCCTCATGAAGTATGCTTCCTTGAAGCCAGACCCAAAATTATTTTTTATGGACTGTAAATAATTTTGTAAAAGTGGAGGCTCTCGGATGTCATCAGGTGTGCGTTGTCAGGTGGAGTAAGTTGTATTCTGGATTTTCTGTAACAATTTTCTGAATGAATACCACACATCAACGACAAGAATAATTTCTGGGCAAATGGTTGCATATCCGATGCTAGTCGAGCTACCCATCTGTGCATAGAGTTATAAGCATTAAATCAGTTGGGGAATTCTGACATTTATAGCAATGCATTTGGGAAATTCGAAGATCCTTCTATAGGACATATACTCGCTGTTCGTTAGGAGATTTGATCAACGATATCAGCGCGGAATTGCAGCAAGGAATTACTCCTCCCAGTCGCTGTTTCTATGGCCTAAAACAATTGGAAGACCAATTGAATAGTAAAGTCGTCTTACGAAGAAAAGCGCAGATTTTTTTAAGTACATTCCTAATGAAGGTAGGTAAAGGTAGTCTCAGTCATTTTGAACAAAAAATTTGCCTGTGATCTTGGGTCCAGTTTGTATCTAAGGAAAAGGTGTGATGTATACGTTGTTATGCAAAGCCTACCCCTGGATCAAGTGGTCGCCGTTTGTAGAGTCTCTTATTACGATTCTTGAATCGGGGTCTTAAAAGGTGTAAACCACACATCTTGCACAGAAGTTCTTTAGAAATAACGAATATCTCAAAGTCGGGTATATCCGCGGACCGACTTCATCTCAGAAAGAGCAAAACCATTCAATGAAACCTCAATTAATCTGTACAAACACAAAAACCGATTCCTTTTACCCTAGAATAAATTTCTTCAATTTTCTGAACCGTTTTCATATCTCCAAAATGGATTGTGAGTTCCCCGCAACCTTTCAAATGATTTCATCCCGATCAACTTTTGTAATCTATATGATCAAAGCCGGCGATTCTCAAACGTATACAGCCCTAAAATAATATTAGATAACAATTTCGGACCCCACCCACGCATATCAAAAGAATCATTTTTGCAAATGAAAATTCGAACAGAAAAAGAAAAGGATATCCTCAACCGCCTATGCCGATAAACACTTATCCCTCTGCCACCCTAATGAGGTGTACTATATACAATTTTAATGGATTTTCCAATTCGCAGGCATTCCTCTAGTTATCTACTACAAAGTCAGCACAACATCATCATCTCAATTCGTCAAGGAGTTAATGTTAATGAAAGTGAATTCCCACTATTGCTGTGCGCCGTGCCACATAATCCTTCCTCGGGCATGAATTTAATGCAAACTGGATTGTCGTACATAGAGAATTGCTGTGCCATTCCAAAGCAATTACCCGAATATCTCTTTAATGAAGTGGAAACAGAACGGGCTACGGGGCGAGTCCCTTGGGTTTGTCGTTAAAGTCTATAATTTTCAAAAGTGTCGCACAAAATTCCAATAAAACTTGGACTGGTGCTTTCAACAACTATATAGATCCGCACTATAGTCGGTGAGCAATAAAAATGCACTTACATATAAAAGATTAAAACTTCGCAAGCAAGGGCATCAGCGCACAGCGCGTATGAATAATGACAAGTAATGGGGTGACACTAACACCGAAACGGCACGTCGACGCTGATTCAGCAGCGTTATGAAATTCATTGCTCAGGCAAAGATGGAGAGAGAGAGGGAGAGTGAAAAAATAGGAACAGAAATGCAAACCTAATACATTCTCCTTTGCCGGAAAGGGAACGTGAGAAATTTATTATAAAGTGCTTAAATCCGCATCTATCCGTGGTGGTATTTATCTATGCGAAGTGAAACTTTTTGGCCAAAGCCAAAGGCAGTGTTTCAGGCGGCTCGAGTCTGTGAAGAACGTTTTCCAGATACATTCCAGTGCCCGTTTGAATGGGAGCTCTCTTCTTGGCTTCTGCGATGTTGCAAATTTGAGAACGACTAATGGAGTTGTCTTGTGAGGAAGTTTTGATGGCAGCGCTATAAATAGCTGACGAGTCGTATACGGTATACCTTGCCTACACACCCTTGACTGATGGTGATGATGATGATGATGATGATGATATTGCTGTTGTGTATACCTGATGGAATTATTAGGAAAATTTATTTCGAAAGAAATTGTAAACGGAAACCATAATTTGTTTTTGAGGTTATTGTTGGAGTACTGTCTTATGGGCTCAACCTCAGATTGTTTGTCGGTATAGGTTTACACCAAACAAAGTATGTAATTACACCGCTTTGCATTATGGGATTGAGATTTGACGTGGGTGTGAAATTGGAAAGAAAACAAAAGATATGTCACGTATACGCCTACGAAGTTTGTCAGTGCTCAGTCCGTGGGTCGGCACACGTCTATTTTTTTGCCTGTGAAGGTGAAGCACGATAAATTGATTCTAGTAAAAAATGCATTAAAAGAAGAGCTTTTTGCTTCATCCTTTATTGAAGAATTGTGACAGCTAAGTGATTATTTTTGGAAAGATATTCTCTTGCCTGAGATGTCTGAAATAAATCGACGTTTATTGACATTTTTTTAAATTAACGCTTATAAATTAAAGCTTGTTGAATACACTCAACTTGCGTGTAAAATTTAGATAGTGTCTTTAACTGATTTTTGAGGTTGTGCTGATTTTTTGCCTTTGTGAGTCCACCTTATAGCCATCAAAGGTAATTTAAAATTTATTTCATTGGTTGTCGGAAGTTCTTTCAAAACTCACTGAGATGCCGAGGTCCTCTTACTAGAGAGGGAATGTCCCCTTCTTTCCCAGGAACAAGTCAGATGATTGCAATTGCAATTAACTTAGGCTCGCTCTGTTGTTTGGTTCAATTTGTTTTAATTCTAGAGCCTTGAGGTTAACTGTTAAAATAAAATTCCAGATTTCCGTGAAGGGTTCGAAAGGATGAATCGATTTATTAGCTGGTCGGATGAATGATATAATTGCAAAGCTCTACTACTCTTCTTTTTGACATTTGACAATCATTTGAGAGCATATAATGACAATAATCAAAAGTGTAATGGGGAAGTTACTTGAATTAAATTTAAAAATGTGGATGAAGATTAATCTTCACCTCCAAAGCCCGTCAACACAAATGGAACAGATAAAACCACTCAAAATTTGGAGGTATTTAGGCTGCTCTTTGACTTTTGGAGGTGAATATTCAACGACGAACTAACTACTACACAGCGACATCGAACTGGTCAGAAAAGTGCGCGTTAGTCCGCTCCGGCTCCGGTAGAGTCTTCAAATCTAGACTTGACGGATTAAAAGGGCAGGGGAAGACCTCGGCTTAGGTGGTGCACACATTTTACCTGTGTGCACCACCTAAGTAGACCTCAATCGGAGCACGCAACTGGAGGCGCCTAGCTAAGGACGTGCCTATTTGGAGAGGCTTGTAAGTTGAGACCTCGGTTTACCCAAATCCAAATAGGCCCAATTTCTAACAACCATTCCTTTGTGTGAGTTTTTATTTTTGGGAAAATGCTTCCATTCTTCTTCTTCTATTTTGTGAGAAGTTCGAAAGGCTCAATTGAGAAGCTGCTTTTAGGACAGAAATACTCTCGAATGTTAATCGTTTTCCGACCTCCTGCAAGAGGCAGTTCAGGAGAAAAAGTTGTAATTTGAGGGACTTCTCATTTAGAAGTTTAGCAGATGCACTTTTTAGCCCAATTTAATTTAAGAAACTTCTCCCGGGAAAGGCGGAACTACAATGTCTTGCCTTCGCCTCGTAGGACTTGCAGATGGGCAAAAGTTATGCACTTAAAGGTAGTGTAAGTTGCAGTCCTCTGGAGATAAGAGTATGTCCATCGAACGCAATATTCATAGACTACTTCTCTGTCTGCCTTGTACGGCGGCTATGTGGCATTTTAGGCAATAGTTTCGAGATTTTTGTTGGAAGACCTGGGCACTCATTCCGTAACTTTTCAGACGATTACCGTCGAAACGATAGACCTCTGAAACCAGCAACTAAGGGCTAAAATTCCAAGTTTGAGAGCTAATCCAGTTAATTTTCCACAAACATAATGACGTTTGTCAAAAAATTCGATCAGAATATGGCTTATTTTGGTAATCAAAGTTGCAGAAACGATATCGTTTAGACGAGTGTTGATTGATTTGGTTGTACCTACGGAAGAGAGGCTTGAATCACGACTTAGTCTTCTAATGTGTGTATTAGTTCAACTGTTCCCCTCGCATGCTGCCAAGTAGGTTAAGTGAATGTTTTGGGTGCAAGTTCCACAGATGGATGCAGTATTTGAAAAAAGGGAATAAGGAGAATAGGGAGGTACTTCCGCTAGCTTAAATTTGAGGACGCTGATTTTGCAATACTGAAAAAATGCTCCTGTCATGATTTTCCCGAATGGGCTGTGACTTCCAGAAAGGTGCATGGATTCCCTTGAATAGCTACGTCGGTCATTCATTTCAATTCGTGGTGCAGTCGGTGAATTTTGCTTTATAAAGTAAGTAAGCTCTATCGTCTGCGCCTTCAATATGACCAAGTTTTCTTCGCCCCACTTCTACATATCTGTATTGAAAGAGTTTGCTCGCATCTTTGACTGCATGTTGTTGCTGCATTCCTGCGGAGGCTATAAGAGTGCCGTCATCGTAGAAATAATTGTAAGTCCACCCCACCAAGTCATTGAAACGGAGAAGAAGTATAGAGCCTTATAGAACTCCTACGTTTGTAAATACACCATCTACTGCAGCTTGTATTGAGGAAGGCTTTGCATCTATCGGCAGGGTTGTTGTGGTGCTCCCCAATTTGCTTAATAGTTTGCATATGAGGTAATGTTTTTCACTGAAAAACCCCTTACAAAACAGAAAAACGTATGAGATAGGTAATTAAAGCACTTATGGTAAATGGAATACTATTTGTTTTATCATCTTCGTGGGCATTGGTTCAGTGTACACTGTACAGTGTGATGGACTACTGAACCATGGATCTCAACCTCAATCCTCGGAAAGAAAAACACAATTTAATCTTCAAACTTTTTCCGCAGCGTTACTTCTCGGGAAAGTTCGACAAACATTCAAAAGTATAAATAAAAAGGACCTAAACCGCTTAGTTAACAAATCCTTTTCGGGATTATACAAAAAAAAAAAACGGACACCAACCCCCATTGGGGATGGCCTAACTCGTCCGTTACTTACTTTACTTAACGGGCTCCCGACCAGTGGAGAGTCTCTGCCTGAGACACTGCAGCCTTCCATCCTCTGCGATCCCGGGCACGCTGCTTCCAGTTATCCAGACCAAGCGCTCTGGCATCCGCGATGGCTTGGTCTTTGAAACGGAGGTTCGGTCTTCCTTGTCGTCTCAAACCTGGCGGCTGAGATTCGAAGATCCTCTTAGCTGGAGCGTTATTGTCCATTCGCTCGATGTGGCCGAGCCAATGTAGTCGAAGTAATTTGGCCTTTTGGACAACATCCACATCTTGGTACAGCTCATAGAGTTCGCGGTTGTATCTTCTCCTTCATTCGCCCTCCTCGCACACAGGACAAAAAATCCTCTGCACATCTCGCTGGAGGTAACCTCTGCTTCGCTTGCCCGATACTGCATCGTCGTCAGTTTCCCACGCCGGCAGCACACGCGCATCCTTTTCATAGGCATTGAAACGCGATCCCTTCGCACCCGAACTGTGGGAACAGGTTCGCACCTGAACAACAACAAACTGATGGGTCAGCAAGTAAAGCAGCGATAAGTTGCTGACGCGGGCGTATTAGTTCGTTAACTCGCTTCTTATTTGTTTTGATTTGACGTGGCTCAAATATATCTCACTATTTCGCAATAAATTACAATTGTAGCAAACCAAAATCTGCTAAAAACTGAGCGTAACCACAACCAAATAAATGGCCACCGCCATCATTTTATTAAAAAATTTGTTATTCAACTGAATTTATTTTATATTCGCTAAATGGGTTGTTTAAAAAAATTAAAAAAAAATCAATTAATTGGATCAGAATTGTGCAATGAAAAGTAAGTACAAAATTTTGCAAAAAAATAAAATATTTAAACTAAAAAAACTTTTCAACCACAATATGCAGCCCCTAGTCCGGGGGAAGCAGTATTTGTTTTTATAACTTATATCTACACCATGCAATATAATTCCGCTGTATCGCCCTTTTTTTCTAGCGAACTAAAAAAGTTAAAAATAAATGTTGGATATTATACATACTATTTTACTGACATAGTAATGTATGCAAACAATGTTCCTGTTAGCACAGTAGTTAATGGAAAATGGATTTCACTTGGGCTGAACACAGTCGGATGGGGTTGCTCGTGCAAATTGCATCTGGGATTTCAATTGAAATGCAGCGAACTGGGTGGGGGGAATTATTTGTATAAAATGAAAAATGCCAGAAGAGTAGGAAAAAAAAAAGGAAACGTGAAAACAAATTTCCAACCAACACACTCCCGAACTGAATAATGAATCAGGATGCGGTTTCATTTTTGATTGCAAATGGTGGATGAAATGTTGTGCGGCGTGTTTTTTTTTTCTTTAAGGAAATGAATAGTAGATTTATATTAATTGTGAGCTTGGATGCTCTTAATATCCTGAAAATGTTTCCAGATAAAAGGATTTTTTTTTGTACTTTTTTTGTTTAGCAAATTCAAATCCAAAATGAAATGGGCAATGCACAAGGAAGGATATTACAATTGAAAATCTGATGAGTACAGTTGGGTAGTCGAAGGTGGGTAGTATCGAGAGAGCTGCGTGAAGTTGGATACTGTCTTTGGTGGAGGTTGTTTCTGCTGTTGGTGTGGTGATGTTTATATGGAGTTTTGGATCTTCTTCTGTCGGGTTGCTCTTGGTGAAATGTAGTCGAAGCGTAAGTGAGGTAGACGTTGAAAAGTCCTGAAAGATATAACTTGTAATAAATAAATAAATAAAAATTTGGCTCAACAGGTCCGTTCCGGCCTAGCTCTCACAACCATTCGTTTTGTGTGAGTTTTTCATTTTTGGGACGAATGGAATGCTAAAAAAAATTGTTTCCTATTCCCCGATTGTCTTCGATTGAAATCTATAAATAAGTCGCCCTTTAAATCATGTATAGAAATATCCCTAAAATGCAATTTAAGTAACTTAGTCGGGGTTTAATCTTCCACTCACAACGCCTACATTCACCTGCAAAGGTAATACAAAAAAAGGGACACAGCCTCACCATACCACTGTCGCCACATAACATGACGCACTTGTTACTACGCTACGGCAGCTGGTCGCTTCTCTAAGCCACCCTTCCCTAATGAGCTTCAAAAAACACTCCGACTGTTCGAGCGGCGACAGTATTTTTTGTTTTCTGGTGGAATAGATCAACTTTGAAAGCGTATTTCATCAAGACTCGGTTTTACGGTCTCTTTGTTCGTATTCACAACCCCCAGCCACCGGTGTCAACCGGCTGCTGGACACACTCGAAGTGCAACCGAGTCAACGTTTGAGGTCGAGTCCCACAAATGGAAAATCTGTGCAATACCAGGCACTGGCGAATGCTTCATTTTGTTTGTTCTCCAGCCTCGCACCCTCTCGCACAAAATTTGCCAAATTCATTTAATTAGCACTAAGGACACACACTGTGGTCGTGCTATGTACACAAAGTCATCATGCATCATACTACTGGTGAAGTTGGACACTTTCGGACAACAGAGCCAAGATTGACAGAATTTTTGTAGAAAATCGAAAACTTAATTGACTCCAGTTGGGAGTTTATATTGTGAATTGGTATATCCTGAGAATTAATTAACATGATCGTTGGCTCGTCTGAAGAAAGATTGAATTTCCCATGGATCATGTCTGTCCTGGGACTGGAATTATATATGGTTCTTGAGTTAATTTTATATTTTAATTAAAACAAAATGGAAAGGCATGATGACTTTGAGTGCGTATCCGTTTAAGAATTGGGCAGTCATGTTAAATGTCTGCTGGGGACATTTCAGTTTATCACAGATTGTTCGCAAAAAAGGAAAGGAAACAGACGTCTGCCGCCTGTGTGTGTGGATGATGACCCTTTGCAGGCAAAATACGAGATAAAATCCTGATCCTGATGCAGTCAGTGTTGGGGATAGCTTTATTATTTTCCTCAGTTCGTACTGTCTTTTGTGTTGGAATGGGAAAGGGATTCTCCAGAGAAATGTAACATTTAATGCGGACATGATTTAAGGGAGCCGTGGGTATTTAACAATCATTTAGCGAAGGGGATTACTGCGACACGGATTTCGCTGAGCAGTGCAGCTGTTCGGATATCTTTTCAAACACTTTTTACTCAGCTGTCCTTGGGTATAAATGGTAAATAAATGGCCTGACAGGACCATTGAGTGAAGAAGGAAGAAAGTCCACTGAAAGTCCACTGGAAAAGAGGTTAAATTTTTCGAGAAAGTTGTAGTTTTTGGCGGCTTATTTAACACTTGTGATATAAAACAGAGCTCACAAGGGGCATTCAAAAAACTTAGATCGACCCATGTTCAGTTGCCATCGAAATGTAGGTATGTAAAATTTGTATATGCTCCCTGACGTCTGCTAGCTAACTAAGGTTGTTGACATTTGCTACTCTTGAATGGCTTGAATTAAATGTCCTTCTTTGGCCATTTTGCATATGGGAAAGAGTTCCTCGTTGGATCTTTGATACGATATCACTGACAAATATTTGAAACGGATTATTTATAAAAACATAATTTTGAAGCGGGCCTTACGAGATATATATTTCCAAACGCCTTTTTTTTGATGGTCCACTCCTCTTATTTCTAAGCTCTTCATGTAGTGGCCTTGAAGGTCATTGGAAAAAAAATATTCTTTCAACTTGTAACAATTAGATAGACCATAATCTAGTTCTAAAATTACTCTCTCCTTTACCCGTAATCATCGTTCGTGACTAAGCAATTCGTGTGGGAATTCGCCTACGGACAGGCACCTTTCATTTGGTCCCTATTTTGTATAAATCGATTTTAAATTAACGGTGTCATCGGTACGACAAAAAACGGGAGGCCTATTAATACTGTATCAGCTATACTATCACGTATGCAGTGAGCTCAGTTCTAACTAATCAAATGACGAGTTTGAATTCACAGATTGACACAAATTCAAAAGCGTTTTCTTCTGCTCTGCTCATAATGCTTGAATATCAGGAGACTCCTTAAAGTCGTCTACTATTAAGCATGAACATGATATTTTTGTAGTTTGCAACCGAAAGCAATTATATTGGTATATGCGAGTCTTGAAACTATTCGACTTGACTGCACCAATCCGCAAACAGTCAGTAAACACCATGCCATTCAGAGATACATCATCGTCAAAGGAGTATTCCATTTCAATCAATATCAATTTGGGTTGCTCAAAATAAAATTGAGGATAATTGAGGATTTTCATCTGGTCCGTATTTGAACCCATAATGACTGGTATTGCGTACATTGGGACTATCCCCAAAATCGATGCTTCTTCTTTGCGGTATTTCTGATAAAGTCTTAGCAATTCCAATTCCTATACAGGGTGTGGCAAAAATAGCTTTCCCATTTCAAATTGTTGTACAGTAAGCTATTATTATTATTCTTGTTTAAATTCAGTCAACAAATGTTTTATTTTATTCACTTAAACTTGCAAATGGCGGCCATTTTCTGCTGAGGAAGTTTATGTTTTTTTCCAGGTAACTTTTCATCATCTTTCGCATAGTTTTGGGGTCCCGCAGCAAGGATTTCATTTGGTTTTCATTTGATTCGCTGATTTGTTGGTGTTCTTTCAATAATTTTTTTTTATAATTGACGCGCGCTAAAGAGTTTATGACTACTCTTATAGTGCAATGTGACTTACACAGGTTAATTAAGGGTACCACTTCTGAGCAAAAAAAGGCGCTTGTTGATGGGGTCATGTAACCATAACCGAAGCCTTTTTTTCCAGTCCAAGCTGAGATCCTCACGTCTTGTTCCTGATTGATTTACATATTAGAGAGTTGGTCGAATGTCGAAATGCTACTTGTTTTTAGTGCCGGATTACAAAATTCCGCATTTCAAATTTAAAGCAAAAAATTCAGCTTTTTTCAAACTAACTGAAATATATAAACAAAAATTTAAAGTAAACAAATTCGGTCTTTTTCCAACTAACAAATATAAACAACTAAAAAAAATGCATGAAGTAGATATTAAAAACAATTTCTAATTTATTTATTTATTCAAATTAAAAGTTAAAGAAGAATTGAATTGATAAAAATACAAATTTCAAAAAGAGAATGTTTTCTACATCTCTGCTTTACAAAACTCTGTAAACAATAAGAAAAGGTTTGGAAAATATTGAAAAACGCTCGCCTTTGAACATTTTCCAAACGTTTTTTATTGTTGACACAATTTTGAAAAGCAGAGTCCTGAAAAGCAGGAACACAGCACTTGAAAAGCAGATTTTTTTAAAAACGATTTTGACCCATCCAGAAGTTGGACCCCAACCCACATAAATTATACACACAGTGAAAGAAAAGAAGGAACGCATTGCTACACGCTTTGTCCTATCGTTTGTGTATAATTCGCAATAAAATGAGATATTCCGGATGATATTTCAGGTACTATACAAAACATGCATGAACGTGGTGTTGTCAAAAGGGCAGGGCAAATGTGCCTTCATTACCTGAGTCACAAAAAAAGAAAAAAACAACTTTTTAACTGCCCCCTAGAGTGCTGTGAAATATTTACCATTGGACTTTCAAAGTAGAAAACAGAAGCTCCAACAAGTTGAAAAGGGAATTTTCTTCTTTTGCGCCACCCTGCACATTATTATTGTTATCAATGACTCGCTATACACACAGCTGACATAAGAATGGGTTACAGCAGTGGAGCTGGATATAAATACATTACATACATAGTTTGCCTATAAAACATTTTATACACCACATGAATATAAGTCGTAAGTGTTGTAAGTTTGTGTATTTTTACGAGGCAAGTTGAAGTTTAATACAAGTATCGTTCAAGAAAACAGGATTCAGTTAAATAGTAATTAAATAGTTACATACTACTAATGTTGGTTAAAGAAACGTAGTCGTATTTAATTTTCCTTACCAATAATAGGCAGAACTTATTTTCATATTTATTTTTCGAATTTTTAAACATTTAACATGATATTTATTGAAAAATCCAACACATTATAAAGATTGCTGATGCAGGTCGCTGAAGTTGATTCTTAGAATCCCACAATCAAATCCCATTTAGTGAAGACGTCTCGTACAGAGTCCCACCATTTCTAGCTTAACAAGATGCATACCCAATTGATCTATCCAAAAAGATCTAGAACAAGCTTCCGAAATTCGACTTTTCGTCACATAACTTGCGTGGCTCGCCGTGAACAACAGAACACGTGCCAAAGAGGGAGCTTCTTTAATTAAAGTTGCAGGCTCAAGATTCCTTTTGTTATTAATTTGCGGTCTACTTTTAAATTTAATTTTCTAAATGCCTCAACTCCACCCGAAAATATTTAAAGAAAACTCTGATGTTTCCTGGAAATATTTCGAGTTCGAAAATCTCGCTTGTCCTGTTAACAAAATAACATCATTCTGACTTGAAAACATTTGGGTGCGCGTCCCTCAAGTTAATTGCCTTCATGTCAAAATGTCAATGTATCCAGCCCATTTATTAATTAAAACCCGTAATGTTATTTTACCCTTGAACTCATCCTTGACCCTTGCTCCCCAATCTGTCCGTGCATACGAGTACCATGTATTTTGTCCGCCCGAATGGGTTCACATTCATTATTCAAATTTTAAACCATTTGACAGAAGCCAACACACACATGTAGGTATATAGGAAGGACCCTTACATGCCCCGCTGACCCACTGATTCATATTAGAGCAAAAACTTGCAAGTGTCCTTAATATTCATTCTAGTTCATTTGGCTCTGTAAATAATAATCTTTCTCTCTCTTTTGGATGATGCACACAGGTGGAAGTGATTGAGTTTGCCTTTTAGTTTTTCGTTCTCCTTTTTTGGTCTGACTCTGATGATGGTCCCTTTTTGTTATTGTGTTGGCTAAAGAATTCCATTATCTCTTGTTCAATGATGATTACACTTTATTAAATAAAGGAAGGTGATTTTGCCGAGGAGTTCATTTTGTAGAGCGGTAGAGGTACCTTATTTGGTTATTCTTTCCGGCAAGGATAACAGATGTTTCTGATGGACATTACGTGATAAGAGTGATATTATCCGTTATGGTGGTGGGCAGGTTGTCTTTTCTTTTGTGTCTGTAAAATTGCGGTTTGGATGGTGTGTCTGTTTTGCTTTAAACTGCAAAGTGATTCTTTTGAATATAAAGCTGCTGCGGCTTATGAATTTTCAGTGGGAGTTGGTCTGAAATTTTAAAGTAAAACTGTCGCTGCGTGGGCTTAAATATAGCCCTAGCTATTGTACCTTTAGGGACATACCATGGAAAGAATTTTGGGTTTTGTGGAGAGGCTACCTATAGTTTTTAGTGGATTATTCTAAGAAAAAATCACAAAAAGAGCATGATCCGGTTCCGGACTTGTTGTACTGAAAACTGAATTCACTTGCTTACCCAGGACTAGGCATCGCCATCATTGGTTAAGTAAATAAATCCCCTAAAGTAAGAATGGAATCAACGGATGCAACCTCCCTTTGGGCAACACACAATGACGGGTCGGAGGGGTTCAAAAAGAAATCAAAACAGAAGAAAAGTGAAAAAAAAAACTTTGAGTCTTAAACTAGTAGCGACAAACTCATTGCATAAACTCGCCCTATAGCTACAATAATTTGTGATGCGGAAACCGGCAATAACCAGGAGAACACCCAATAGAAATGATATGCACCTTCCTATAATTGATAGAAGGAGAAAAAAAACCTTGAACCGTTTTTAAGCACGAAACAGAGTGCAAGGATCGAAGCACAGAGATACATTTTAAACAGCTTATACACATTATAAGGGCTAGCGAGAATCACTTAAAAATGTAGATAAAGGAGAGAAATGAAGGGTGGCCTTGACACAGTGGGGTCAAAGCTTCCGTAATCAAATCTGAGTGAATCCAATGAGACAATTCAAATAAAAAATTCACAATAATTCTGTGAACTAGTGTGTGGGCCATCTGCAGACGCTGATAGCTTCTCCGCGCTCAAAAAGTGACAGATGATGTCATATCTCCGAGGTACGAAATGGACCAATCTTAGAGGACAATGGGAGAGTCGACGTGTTCGCCAGAAGAACTGTGCGTCGTTTTCTCTGTTGAAGCGGAACGAAAGAGATGTTTGCGATCTGCATATACAAATGCAATGAACTGCGGCAATGTTTTGCTGAAGAAATGCTCGGATATTGTGATTTTTTGGAGTGAAAACAAATTGAGTGCAAGTGTTTGGATTTAAAAAAAAAAAAATATCCACGCGATTAAGTGTGTTACTCTCTTTCTTTTCTCAGCTTAGTTCCTATGATTGTTTTAAACTGAAACCAACTCTTAGGAACGTTCCTCTACTTTCCCAAATCCAGCTGTCATTGTTTGCTCAACCATAAAATGCCAAAGTAGCATCCTTCCTATGAGCCAACATTCAAAAAAAAAAAAAATGATATTAGAGTAATCACTTCCAGCAATCGTCCTTTGGCCGTTTCTTCCTGCATGTAGTCCACCTGCACGACGATAAACAAATAACGATGTTCTGTATAATATTATACTTGTGTCATTCTCACTGTATCACTGTGTCTCCTTATTTTTCTATGAGCTTTCATGTACTATTAAAGAATCAAACTGAACTGAACACAGGCATCAGAAATTTAATCTCCGACGACGCTAAGCAAAGTCCGAAAGTACCTTTTAAGAATTTAAATTGATAGCGTCACCTACACCCCGTACTCGTACGCAACTAGTTATAATTTCAAGTTGAAAACTCTATCGAGCTTAACGATGATATACGAGTACCCATATATATATTAGTAATTCCATTATCCTCCTCAAGGATATCCCATTATATATTCAGAACTAAACCATTTGACATAGTTTGCCGCAGCCATTGCGAGTGTGTCATCCACCTTGTTCTCAAAATTTAATTCGAAAGAGGGAATAAAACATATTTTCATAGAAAACGACAAAGAGCCCAAGTAGCATTCGAATACACATTTTAGGCCTAGCGACGTTCTGGTGTCAATTCGTGATCCCATTTAGGAACATATGTTTCGAAACAACGAAGTAACAGTTCCTTTTTTGTTTCGGAAGTGGCGCAACACAAAGTCGGAATTGTTTTTGACGCAAATCCTATATATACACAAATTGGGAAGAATGCCATCCCATATAGTTTGTGACGTTATGATACGTCATTCATTTTGTGTACCTGTGTTATGTACCAAAATTATATTCTGACTGCATCAAACATTTTATTATTTAACACAAAACAACTACTGAAATTTTATGGGCAACATCATTTTGCTTTGAAATGTTACTAATGTACTTCGAAAAAAACCATGATCCTTACAAAATATGCTTTATTTAATGAAAACTTTCTTTTAAAATTTTTTATGGTATTTTAAATGCTGATAAGGAGCATTATAAAATCAGTATAAAATAAATCTACGACGTCTATATACACATAATAGTAACATTTTAATCTATTTAATTACACCATATCCACCAAAACTGCAAACTTGAAATATCTTATTTCCCATACACATTTTTTTTTTCAATGCAAAATGGATACCAAATGGATGGATACAAAATATTCCCAATTAGGAATTCGTTCTTATTTGTGTGGTAAATAATCTATTGGGAATTGTGTTTATTCTGTGTGCCACAAACTTCCCAATCGGGAATCGCGTTTAATCTGTGTTGACAGTAAGTTTTTAGGAAATGTGTGTATGAACACACATCGCCACACATTTTACACGCTGCGGACATAATGTTTCATTGAAGAAACAATTTTTACACAATAAAGAACTTGTGTAGACATAAAATCCCTAGATAAGAATATTCCTAAATGGGAAATGTTACCTAGCATGTGTCGAAAATGTTACTTATTGGGAATATTTTCTGGTAACAAAACCGTCTTAACGACGTCGCTCAAGACACATGACACATGAAGTCGCAAAATGCTCCTTGGGAGCCTGTGTGTTGGGTTGCGCCGGGCTCGGGGGTAGGATATGATGAGCGACAGATATTTTCCATGCCTAGAATCTCTCAAGGTATTGGTCGCCATCGTTCCCATCCTCTTGTTTGCGTTATCCATTCTACTCTGTATACACACACATTTCTTACTGTTTTTTCGTGTGCCTGTGCATATATATAAATCCTCTGTGTCATTCAACAAGAGATCTTCCGGATGATGGAGAATAAGGCTGCATAAAGAAGTTATCCCCACACACAAAGTGTGTTTGTATACACGTTAGTTATTTTTGTCTTTAGTCGCTCGGGCTTACAGTTTGATTAATTTGTTGATGGAAGCTCAACGGTGTGTCCTGTGTGTGCGTGTTTGGGTCAATATCACGCCTCGGATCAGATATGGATGCGAAGCCGTGTGCCTAGGTCAAGGGTAGGTATGCACAGTCAACTGACTAAGTAATGAAAAATGAATGAAAATGTTGCCTTCAAATGGAATCGCGAAAAGGAATTTAGACAAAATCAGACTACACACTGATTGTGGTGTATTGGATTAGGGTATTTCTGCCAGAGGCTGAGATAAGCTTTTTGTGTCAAGGTTTGTTCTCAGCAAAAATGTCCACAAATTTAGGTGGATGTATGACACGGTTTTTTATTTGTGGCACGCTCTCTTAATAACGACAAAGAGGCAACAATGGGACATCGTAGGTAGGTACCTTAGGCTATGCCAAGAAAGGCAGGGAAATGGAAACTTTCAGACCCGATAAAGCGAATCTGGTTGAAATACTCTTGTTTCACAGTTGTGCTAGGCGATTGTGCATGGTTCGTTTCAAGTCACAACAATGGTCCTTAAAAAAAGCGACTCCTCTGATGGCATCAACTATAGCTGAACTTACATATATCTAGTGGCACGACTAAAAATTGTTTGACAATCCCTCACAATGTACGCTTTTTCTTTGGCGAACAAAATTCTCAAAATACCTTCGAGGCTCTCTGGGGCTGGGTATAGACGTTATCGTTAGCCTTATTTAAAACGGCCGCCGTCAACAGTCATATCTCATAACAGATAACTTCTAAAGTGAATAATTCTAAAAATGAATACTTGTCCAAGAACATAGAGCGATGGCCGTACCAGTTGGAAACTAGGAGGAAAATATTAAAAAAAAGTCTCTTGTCTAAGCCACTCCAGTTTAGGGATCAAAGTGAACTTAAATACTGGCGGAGACCCACGCTTTGCCGTCCGAATTTCTGTCGTCTGTCGTCCTGAAAGAAAATTCCAAAAAATTCATGCCGCAACCTTTGCCTGGGAAGGTCCAATTAAAACACAGCTTCGCAAGTACTCCCAGTTTCCCGGCCAACTAAGTCCTGTACCGCCTGTTCTATCCACGGTACATTTCGTTCAGGAAATGTCAAAGATTCGATAACGCTGTAATTAAACCGCTAGTGGATGGTGGATCCTCTTTTTTCGTTTCTATAGGTTCATAAATTAATTTTTTATCACCACATTAGCGAACGCTGCGCGCTTGTCTTTATTGTAATAAATCTGCTACTTAGGGATGACGTTAATGCGACAACATAAAACATTTACAATACGGATTTTTATGTCAATAAAAATTGAAACAACGCTTCCGTTCTCCGGCGCTGTGGTTTTATTGAAACTGGAGTTGGGTCGATAATGATGATGTGGATGACAGCTATTTTTAGGGATTATGTAGCCGCCCTCTTCCCACTCAAACCTTAAGAGAAAATTCATCTAGGAAATAAGTTGTCTAGGAAGTAGCACTCTATGACCTTTGAGGCACCTCCTAGCTGTACCAGTCTATATGTCACAACTTTTCGAATCTGTTCTGGCAATTATATTAAAGTCCTCATATGAGAAGCGAAAACTTTCAAACACCCACGCTTTCCTAAAACAATTTTAGGAATAATTTCGTGGCTGAAGGTTGGCGCAAAAGTTATGCCCAACAACTTTCGCCAACTCTGCCAATCGCAACACAATTTCAGTGGACATGTCTCCGCCGCCCATTAACCCCAATGCTCAATTCATAGTCTCTCTTCAAAAAGGGGGTGCCCCGGAAACTTTTACATTCCGAAAGGGAATCCAACAACGGACAGCTGCAACTACCACCCCGCAGCAGGTTGCAAAAAGTTGCCGCCGTAACTTTACGTATTTTTTTGTTTCTTGCGGGCCTTATTATGTTTCTTGTGTGAGCGTGGGAAATTGCCGGAAATACTTTGCGAAACTTTTACAATATTCTCGATTCGAAAATATTGTGGAAAACTGCAGACACATAGAGTCAGAATGAAATCCCTCAGAATCATACCTTCGGCCTGACTAAATGCAAGCAAGCTTTCGAACGCACAAAGTGTATAAATTGTGGTTAACAAGATGTGTCCCTGCTCCTCATCCTGATTGGCACTTTTTTTTTGAGTTTTTTTTATGCCAAGCTTCACCATTCGCCCGATACCCTTTTCCCTGATAAACCTCATTATATTCAAAGGGTTTTGAGGTGGAAAATCCTCTTCCGTGTTATATTTGTAATTCTTTCCAGTGCTCTGCCAACTTTCACTTTTTGTGTGTTAATCCTGTTAGGGCTGTGATTGTTAATTTACACCTTTGCGGGTAAACCAACGAGGAAAAAAAATCCCCAAATTGTGGGCCTTTCGTATTTACGAGTGGCTTGGGGCGTCACATTTCACGGTTAAGCTAAGAGGAAATTATGCTTTCTACGTAGACAGACTGTTGTGTACCGCAGGGCTTTAGGGACTTAGGCTTAAGACACGTGCGTCAAACCGGATGCCAAAGGTTACGTGAAGTTGTTTTGTATAGAACTTATCACACACAAATAACATTTGCGTGTTAGTTTCGAGGAAATATAAGTTTTCCTTACCCACCAAACAGTTTTGACAACATAAAACGATGGTACCTTCGAAACGATACAAAGCTACGATAAGGCTGAAGCACCCTTTATGAGGTGAAAGTTGTGTGACCCGTCAAAAAGTTGTGCTTCTACCTGTAAAGTATAAGTGACTTCTTTAACGGTGTAGTTTGTTTCAGGGAAGAGTTGATAATTCATGTAAGAAGTTGCTTCTATATATAAGTGCATGATTTAGACTTCCTTTTGCTAAAGTTATTCGCTCATTAAATCCTTTCCCTGTAAAATAAGAAGTAGCAGTTATTTGAGTAATGACAGTGAATTCAGAAAAAAGCTGCATTTTAGTTAAAAACACTCCCAAGAAGTAGGCGTGGCAATGATCGACATATCCATAGCCTTCTCGTAGTTTTGAAAAATATTTTAAACTAAGTTTTGTTGAGAAGTGTAAACGGCAATAGCGGGCCAAAATAAATACTGGTCAAAGACTTCCTGGAAGTCTTACGAAGCATTTCATAAGCACTTTCATTAAAATCTTTCCAGCACTTTTCGGAGGAACCGCGGACAAAAATAAACTAATGACAAAAGAAAAAACCGCCTAAGAAAATGGGCTTAGCAACGAGGGACATATCCTTCAGCATTCTCAGTGTCATAAAAAGCATTTCGAAGGCATTTTTATCAAAGTCTAGGCAGTAATTTTATGGCACCCATAAACACACGTAAAGACCTCTCAGAAAAAAAAGGAAACCCTACGCACTTGACCAGTATTTTTGATTTTTTTCATTCCTATTTAGGCGTCACAACAATGGTCCTAAGAAAAAGCGACTCTCTGATGGCATCAACTAGAGCTGAACTAAAGACCTCTCAGAAAAAAAAAAAATTTTGCTCCCAAAGAGTGGGCATGGCAATAAACGGAATATCCTAGAACCTTCTCGGTGTCTTAGGAATCATTTAAAAATAATTTCAATCGAAATCTGTTCAGTAGTTTTTGGAGCAACCGCGGACAAATATAGATTCCTGTAAGAAAAAATAGCTCCAAGAATTTGAACATTTTTTTTTCGCTTTCCAAAATCGTTCTTGTTTTAAACACGTTGTTTCTTTAAATTGATTTTGCCTGGAAAGAGGTTATGTAGATGATTGTTTCGCTACTGGTAAAGGTCCCGAATGTGACTGGAAGCCTTTTGTCGCCTTGCGGAATTGAGCAGCTTCTGTGTTAAAGATGTAGAGTAGGTTGAGGAAGATATTCACTTGCATCGGGGATAGTAATTCAAAACCCGTTTGTCCATCTGTTGCCATATTGCAAAAACTTGTTCAGCTACAAGACTGCCTTTAAATCTTCCTAGTTTCTGCTTTTTCGAGAGCAGAAAAATAGAGGAAGGGTTACCAAAGAAAAATAAAAAATCTCGTATACGTCAACTTGGATGCTGGCAACACCTTGGTTTAGCCCATGGCAAATGCTCCCTTTCACATATCCAATAATGGATGTGGCCAAACAAATGTTTAGTTTATCAAAAGCCTCCCCCCCCCCCCCACACACACTTTATACTGGTCACTTTAAAGTGGTCATATTTACGCATTGAAATCCCTTTAAGAGCTCATCCTATTACCATTCCGTAACTTGTTACATACCATGTCCTGTCCATAGACAATTATGCATTCAAGCAGCACTCCTTTGAATTCAAAGAGTTCTCGTTTAAATTCATTCACTTTGCACAGATGCAAAAGCTAATACATACCATATCAAATAGTCAAATCAAAATTCCAAAAGAGCTCGGCATCTTCTTGTCTGTTTCTTTGGAATAGATACCCATGCTCCCCCGACCCCCACCCCCTTGCATTCAAGTTGGATTCATTTCGTATGAATGCGAGTGTCAAGTTGTTGAATGAAGAGCAACGCAAACGCTAAAGTTTTCCTTTGTCTGGGACTAGATGTGTGTGCGGCCCGATTACATCAGTTTACTTTACCTATATTTGTCCTTCGCATTAATAGGAATAGGAGCTCTGTGGGTAAAGTCAGCAGGGAACATTAACTTGAAATTTACATAAAATTCGTATGCACGACTATACGTCCTGTGCACACACACATATGAGTATCTGCACGTACTGTATGTACTCGGAGAAGCGTACAACTTTGGCAAACAAATGCGAGAAGTAACTGAAAATGATTTTCATTAACTTTCGCACACACATCTTGATCTCGTTCTCTCTCTGCTGTGGGTACACTATACACTGTACCGACTCGTATGTATATGGGGAGTAGTTTCTTATGGCAATTTAATTGTAATTAAGTATACGACAGAAATGCTCTGTATATATATGCTGGCATGCGATGCTTGATTAAAGAACAGCAAAGCGGCAAGATATGTAAGCCGAATTAAGCTGAATAACGTTAAATGATGCCGTCAACTTGTATTTAATTAAGGATCCAGCCTGCACGCCCGCGAAACATAATATGCAAATAACGCCATGTCTCCATCGGCATAGGTACCGGTACCCCTTTAATGAAGTCCTGAAAATTCGTCGACGATACCTACCAACAACAAGAGCATCTCGCCTTTAAGGATCATTGTAAACGATGGGCGGAGAGAAAAAAAAAACGAGAACAAAAAACGCCAGCACAATTTATGCGCGAGGGTGAAAGCAATTAAATCTGCCAAAAATGAAGCGAAAAATCGTTTTATCCTCCACCCCTATGACTGAGGGCGGGGGGAAGGGGAGGAATGCAATTTAATTTACGCCATAAAACCGTTCTTCGGGCGAAATCGGATGTGGGCAAGAAATATCGGTTATTTGGTCATCGTGTTGGTTTGAACAATGAAAAATCGCCAACAGTTATTGGAATCTGATTGCTCTGTTGTTGTTCTTTTTTTATGCCTGCGATAATATTTTGGAAATAAATTGATTCAACTTGTTGACCAACAATGAAAAGAGTTTTTTTTTTGTTTGTTTGATTTGTATTCTGCGAATACATGACATACGGTATTATTATTGGAAATTGTTGACTTAGCGACTATAAATGAATGAGGTCACAACCGCAAACCATATGAAGCGTTTAATTCGGAATTACTCGACACTATGTCCCACTTTGTCCGACTACTGACTAACGAAACGATGTGGTGCCGGCGGAGAGTCTTTTGGAAACATACAAATTAGAGAGGATTAAGTGAGCAGGATGCGCTTGGAAGGTTCATGCATGAACTTGGCGAATAGTGCAACTTTTTAGAGGATCTAATCTCAATTTACTAAATGATGGATAGATCTGTCACTTTCAGGAGTCGTGTGTGAATTTGAATTTATTGATACACATCCTTTTGTGTAAAGTGCTGATTTGAAGCTCTGATCTAGCTCTCAGGTATAAAGGTATAGAGTGAATATTAAAGTAAACGTCGCCGTCAATACTAAAAGATAGGACTCCTTAAAAATATTTCTGTTGTTTAAACTCCGCAAATTACCAACAAATTATTACCACTCAGCAGTTTGTCACTATTGCAAGTACCTGCACCTTATTCTGTTGTCACCCCTCTTGAGGCCTTTTCGTGTATAATATGGTTTCCAGCTTAATTTGATTGAAACTCCCCCCATGAGCTGACAAAATCGTAAGCCAAACTTAGCTTAGAGGTATCTCGAAAATCTCTTCACTCACAGAACAACATATAGAGCTTATGAAGAGCTTATTACAGAGTGGCTTGAAACTGTGGACTTTGTCTCCGACAGGCCTTAGTTACCAATCATCACTTTAAAGCTTCACCTTATATAAAGGGTGTCCTGAATTGAATTCTGCGCCATTTAAAGCACAGTGATGCCAACGCAAAAAGAGACAACAATGTCACAGCTGACAGTTCGGGGTAAGTAAAACAGGAGCGTTACACGAAAGAACAACACATTTTCATTGTTGTTGAGCACTATATTCAAAATAAGGAAGGTTTGTCAGGTACAGTCCGAATAATACAAATGTGACCGGCAGAGTGACCATCAACTGTGAAGAGAATACTTGAAATATTCAGGGAGACTGGATCAATAAGTGATTTAAACACTGTGTGTGCCCTGTCACAAGTCGTTCAACAGAAAACATCGAAGCAGTTCCCGAGAGTATTGCTGGCAGTCCAGGAACATCAATTCGGCACCGTAGTCAAGAATTGGGCATTTTGAGAAGCTCCCTGCAGCAAATTCTCACGAAAGACTTGAAACTTCATGCTTGCAAAGTTCAATTGGCTCGAGAACTGAAGACTAATGAGCATGAGGTGCCACATGCCATACAGCTGGAGAAACAATTCAAAGACTTCATGAGTCATTTCGTAGTCGTGTTATTGGTCGTTTTTCCGATCAGAATTGGACTTTTTTCCTTGGGGTTTTTTGAAGTCAAAGGTCTATGCAAACAAGCCCTCTACCATCAACGCCTTGAAAGAGGAAATTGGGAGGTGCATTAATGAAATTTAGCCACAGTCAAAACAGAAAATTTAAATAAAAGAGTACGTACTTGACAGCTAAGCCGTGACGGACATTTATCCGATGTGCTATTCCAAACATAACCCCAATCTGTATATTCTGCGCATCAATCAAAAATTTAAGCTTTCTAATTAAAAATCTGCATTTTCTATCAAAATCGCATTTAGTATGAATTATGGGCCACTCTTATTTTGTATGTCACACTCACAGTATGCAATTTTGTATTGAAATTTTTACAATTGTGTAAGACCGCGAGCATGCCGCACCCTCCTCACCTATGCCGAACTTGATTTTTGCTTAATTTTTTATTATGTCAATCAACCTAGGGAACATTTTTGTACCCGATAACTTTTTGAGTTTAAGTATTTTCAAACGTCAGAAACACAATTTTTTTTAAAGAGGGTATACGTCATTCATGTTGCGACGGTCGTACGAAAGTTAATAAGGCTTTATCGTGAATGGGCTTGTCGTATCCGTTTGAAAATTTCTACGGACCTACACGACCGTCGTAATGTGAATTTCCCCCATAAAATATCAATTGAAACTTAATCGATTTTTATGGAAAGGGTACACCTCTTAGAGTGAAGTTCAAGGAAAAGAACAGCATTTCCATTTGTAGCGCCCCTAACAGTAGTATTTGCGTTCCTACCAACAAGTTTGTGCAACCGAAACAGTTTATGATTGAAGGACAGGGGTTGCTGTAGCTCCTTGCCACATCAAACCATCCGTCGTAGAATGTCTACTCCCCAATGATAAGCCCATATATGTGTTAGGTAAAGTTATATACTTCCTATAAAAATCATTGCCAAGTTTGATTCGTTTTTTTTTTACGACAAAGGACATTAAACCAAAGTCAGACGAAGCAAAGCAGACAGCATGTCTCAATATTGTTGCGAAAGTTAATGGAAAGGAAAACCGAAAGAGATTTTATTCGCAATAGTTTAGCAGTCGTAAACTTTCCACCTACACACACATACCCATGTAGTGGAGGCAAGAAAGAAATCATAAAGCATCCACTCAGTACAAGTCCAGGATGTGGCATCTTTAATCTTGGAGGTAATTTTTTGTTCTTCTTACTTTCTCATCGATTTTCGATTTGACTTTGATTTAAGGTCAGCAATTCTGTTGATTACTTAATTTGGGACGACTTGTGTGTGATGAGGACGACTTGTTTCATGAGCAGCATCCGCAGTTTCGAAATACAGAAACATTTTAAATAGATAATGGCGGCTCAATTAGAGCGAGCTGTGTTGCATAAGAAGATTGGACAAGCTGATTTGATGTTCGCGTCTGTTGATTTGATGTCAGCGTCCAGACAGACAAGAGACTAAAAAATCAGCGGCTAAAATTCCACCGCATTCAAGGGCAAGATTTAAGTAGAAATTAGGTATAACATCGGCTGAGCTATGAGGGGTACCTTCTGATTTAGAATGTTGGCATATTGCTACCCAGTTTTCAAGACGTCCTTTAGGTAGGCTTAGGTTTGACTGACTCCTACATCATTCTCTATCATTTCATACGTATCCGCCATGACATCTTCTCTATTTAACCATCCTTTGTTGCACTTGCAACCAAATTTATGAAAAACTCTGTCTCCACCTTGGGCAAACAATTTTTGCATGAATTCATCAACCAAAATCCACTTGCCATTTGGTTGATTTTTCACTACAATTGGCTTGGAAATAACACTGTAATCGGTACGACATCCAAGCCTAATAATAGATTGATTTGAGAAGCTTGCCGCACCAACTAAAGTCACTACTGCGCCACCTCTCGCGAACGTCTGAAAAACATCCGAGATTATAACTGCCATGAAAGAGCTTCTCAATCTCAAAGGGATCTACCTTCCATTCGTCCCAAAAATGAAAAACTCCCACAAAACGAGTGCAGTTTTGAGAAGCTAGACCTAGGGTTCCTACGGACCCCTTGTGCCAACAATATTTTTCTTTTTTTAGAGAAGCCTGCGCCAATGTTCAAGTGCTGACAATTGGACAACTTCTACTCGAAGACTCTTCGTGCACTTAATGCCCAGCAATTATTCCGACCCAGTTTTCGCTGTTCTATTCGCCTGGCAAAAAGGAAACAACACAATTACATCACTGTCGTTGCCACCCCACGGATTACTGCAAACTGCAAAATAACATTTTAAATGATTCAACACCGGATGAAGTTGGCGATTCATCAAGCCAATTCCAAGGACTCGCTTGCATTATTAATCGACCACCCGCTTCTTTCACATTGAAAATTACACGCAAGCAACAAAGTCCCAACATTGAATTACTGTTCACAATTTATTTCACAATCTTTGTATGTACTGAGTGTGCCGGGGACTGCTGTGTGCAACCCGTTGGGGCAAGTTCACTGTTCGCATCCATCACATTCCGAGCACGTATCATATAAATAGCGCCGAGTAAATGGATTTCTTACGCTTTAGCAAATTTATAACTTTGTCCTGTTGCAGTGTGTTTGCATTGTCTTAAGGGCGGAATATGATATGCTCCGCAATCGTAGATCACAACTCAGACGTATGAGTTGGAGTGAACAAAAATTGCACAATAAAAGCGGAGTGTAAAAAAATCAGATTTCATGCTCGCAAGGACATTCCTCTGCTGTGCTATTTTGTTCGCAATAAATGCATGATTGTGAGCGGAATGTGGTTTCAATTGGAATATATATGTCAACTGGGTGGGATTTTTAGTCAGGAATTTAATACAACTTACTCGAGGGTCAGTAGACCGCTTGAAGTGTGCAGTTGTTTTGGTATTTCAAGGCACTTGGCCCGAAATACACAAATGAGAGTGTGACTCGTGGATGATCGTGGATATTTAAAAGCTGAACGAAGCACACGATAAAAGACTTTGTCGTATGCCGCCTGTCCCTTTTGGAAGTAAGGAATTTTGTGGGAAAGACGAAGAAATGCACTTTATTCTTTAGCAATAGAGCCGTGCTATTCTTGATCTCCACATTTTGTTCAGTAGATTGATAGGTTGGTTGAAAATCCTTCCCCTTTGGCATTGCTGACCAAGCTGACGAGTGAGTACAGATATGGATAGCAGCAGAACAACAAGACGAACTTTTGTGTGAAAAACAAGGCAGCCCTTAATTGTTGACACCTAGTTTAGCTCAACGTGATAGTATGATTTCGGAAAATAATTAGCAACATCAGAGTGAACACCAACAAATTCGTTGGAAGCTTTTATTTAATCGTTTCGCGGACATAGTCGATTTTGTTTCTTAACTTGCTCCAAGGGCTGTGTAAATAATCAGCTGGTTGTCCGTCACCTAGATGCTTCTGTAGGTACTTGTTAATGACCTCTTTCCAGTCGTTACATCTTTGCATCTTCTAGATCTCATGCGCTAAATTTTCTTCATCCCGAGAACGTCCCTCTACAACTTTTTGTGTCATCTTATTAAGTACGAAGGGAGCGTGAGCTCAAAGGATATCGATGTTGTTAAATGAAAGCGAACCCTCATCTTACTTTTGTACGTAAAAAACTTGTTGCCTTCCTCTGGAGGCCGGGTCGAAATATTGATTTTTAAATTCTGCTTTAAAAAATGCTGTCTTCTCTTTAGATTCTGCTTTACAAAATTATGATTTTCAAATTTAAAGCAATAAAATTCTTCCTTCCAACTAAAAAATGCAAACTATAAGAAAAAGGAAGATATATTTATAAAAAAAATTAAATCTATAAGAATAAGTAAATAGTTTCTTACAGAAACATATTGACAAACAATTTTAATAAAAAAAACAGTATATGTATATTAAATAAAAAACAGTGCGAAATTTAATTAAGAAAAAAAATTAAGCAGTCAGAAATTTCAACTTTTATTTATTATTTCATTTCATTCTTGTTATACTTATATTTATAAATCATACTAGCTGGTACCCGCAACTTCGTCTGCGTAGAATTGGTACTTCGAGTAACTCAATTAAAATATTCATATCAACAACACCGCCACTTATCGGTTCCAAAACTATCCTATCTTTCAATCCAACCAATCAGCTCTACAAATACAAATTAAATTGGTAAAATACGCAGCAAATGTATTTATTTCTTACCAAAACTATAGATACCCATGATGAATTTTACTATCCCTAACTTGAGAAACTTCATCCCCTTCACGTTTTGAAGGTTGCCTATGTCATTCCCAGAGGTCCCATCTATCCCTATAGCTAGCAAAATTTATAAAAATTGGTTTGCGGCTGTGAAAAGGAAACATTCTGACTTTCGCCTTTTTAATATTAATGTGGTATTCGATTGGGCTTCTTGAGATTCTCTCTCAGATTTCAGATTTCCCGTGTGTCTAATCGAACATGAAAACGTCACTTGCTCTTTGTGTTGATATTTGTGCGATTGGAATATGTATAGCCTTCGACACTTTTCTAAGCGCTTTCCATTCACTGGTTAAATTTTTTATGAAAACATTCAATATGCTCGCCCAGATTGAAATCCACCCGATGCAATGCGTTTCTTTGCAATTGAAAAATTTCACGAAAGCGTGCACAAACTCAAACGTAAATGTGTTGGTAAATCTAAAGCAAATCTGAGAAAAAATCCAGATTCGCAAAAGCGCTCTGAAATCTGAAATAGATTGTTTTTTTTTTGGACCAAACGAACATAAAAATTGCTCTAAGAGCAAAAAAGTGCTCTGAGAGCGCCCAATCGAATACCACATAAGATTATATGAAGCCTACCTTGAATTTTTGGTGCAAATGACAACTGACAACAAAACTATGCTTTGAAATAACAAAGTGATGCCAAATTTGTACAGATATTTTGTGATCACCTTACGTATTTGACTATTAAAAAAATTACTATTACCTACCTATCACCTTACCTTGCACAAATTTTGTTCATAAAGCAAGCTCAAGCGCCCAATTGTCACACAAATTTGGTGGAAAAATTGTCACAACGTAACGTAAACATAAACGTCATCTATCATGAAAATGGCGTCGTAAAATCGCTCCATACAAAATGTATGGGAAAATGTATTTTTTTCTTAATTTTTTTTTCCCGGGATTTTTCTGGAATTTTCTTTTGTATTCTTCTTGTTTGGCCGGAGACCAGTCCGAATTGATGCGAATCATCGAAATCGGTCCAGGCGTTCTTGAGTTATAAACGTAGTAACTAACGTCACTCTCTTTTATATATATAGATATATATATTTTTGCGAACCTTTTAAATTTAACAATGATGCAATATTTTTTGAAATTCTTAATCACTTTGAATATGACAAAATTTAAATACCTTTCCTTAGAAAACTCAAACAAAAGCTCATAAAAACAGCTCTTTTTTTAAACCAAACATAAAAACTTATTTTTGGCAGGACAGGAAATTTAATCAAAATTCCCTTTAACAATCCACTCGGTAGGATCTTCGAATACTCTGGAGACATTTTCCAAGGAGGTTCGCAGTAATTACTGTTTGGTGGTCAGACAAGGACTTCTCCTCAGTCTTCCTAAAAAATATCAATAACAGTGCCGGTTTTTTTTTCTTTACTTTCGTATTTCTATAATAAAAATAAAATAAAATCGTCTTTTTACAAAAATACCCGCGACATCCTTTATTTTCCTTCAAGGATGGAAATATAAATTAAGAAAAGAGGAGTTAAAATTAAAAAAAAAAAAAACAAAATAAAAAAAAACCTTCATCAAAACAGAATTTTGTAAAAAGAATTTTGACCCTTCTAGAATTTCGGCCCCTACCCCTTCCTCTGTCAACAACTGTATTTAAACTAGAGTTCTCTTTCGTACATATTTATAGAGCAGAAAGAAGCTCGGCTATTGCAGATGTTTTCAACCAAAATTCACCCAAAATTCCATATTCCCGTTGCGTTTAGTGAAAAACCCCCCTTAAACTGTGTCCAAACCATCAGAACCCAGCGTCCATGGCTTTAATAAATTATTGGACAGAGAGAATCATCACATCATTAACCGAATAGCCGCTGGACACCGTCCCTTAAACGGTTAAAAACGAAATTCAATTCCGCTCAAGGACGAAATATCCTCTGTGCAATAATCCAGGCTGTACACTACGAGCATAAATACTGAGGCTTTAATTAATTTTGGATTTACGACCAAAACCTCAGACGAAGGCAACTCAGCTCACCGTTTTGCTGTATTAATATCTAATATCACCCCAAGGAAGGCATATTCGCGCACGTCAACTTATCGATTAAAGTCGGGCGAAGCTTAATTAGAGAGAAATTATTTTTCCATTAGCCCATGTCCTAATTGAAGGTATTTCGCTTTTTGTTTTTGTGCACATCCTAACAGCTCTAAGCCTATAATGCACTGTGCATGGATGATCTATAAAAGGACCAGCAAATCCCATTACTAAAAGCGCTGATGTGCGTGTATATGCCATCATCAAGAATTTATCAATACCACTGCGACTGTAGACACTGTGTTACTGTATACGGCTAATCGAAAAGTCAGAACAATCAATTTGGAAAATTAATCAATCATCAGGGCGAAGAATTAACGGATTTAGACCAGGCAAAACTAGAAGGGAAGTGTTAAAAGCTCACACGGTCTTCGTGTTTGTGACAGATAATCAAACGCGTATTTGGCCAAGGACGCACGAACGCCAGGGAGTGTACCCCCATCAGTGTCTGATAGCGGAAGATTATCGATAAATTATTTTGGAATATTTTGCGCAATCGGTGGTCAAGCCCAGTATGGAGCTAGTTTGCTCATTCTTTTGTTGTTTCGTAGTTATTGCCTTGCTGATCTAAGTTCCTTCGCAATGACAGTGTTATGGGTCTCTACACGCAACAGGATGAAGGCGAGGTATGATGTGACGTCCCTGGTTGGTATGTGATGTCCTTGAAAATATCGGAAAAGGGTTGCAAAAGACCTTGAAAACTGGTTGCAGTAACCTGCTGAGTTTATAAATTAGGAAATGTTCCCTTCATGCTGATGAGCTCTAGCCATTGAGCTTTTGAGACAAGAAGGGGGTTCATTCATGAATTTAATTTTGCACCACAAACTCGACTTTTAGGTGGGCCTCTACAGCTTGGAGGTTACGATTTAAGACTCGGCACAGGTGGCTATTGAGCACTAAGCTGTTGATATAGTTTTCAACTTGACCGCCACAGTATGTGACCATATTTCTACTGCTTGCATGGAGTATTTAACTGTCAACTCTTGCAAAAAGTTGTCCCTAATTTGGAAGGGGTCTCCAATGTAATTTATCAGTCTCTGGAACAAAGTTTCCAATGGTTATCTCTTTGCATGCTGAGATGTTCTGCCTGACATTCAGACGAATGTCTCAGTGTACTTAAAAATCTGTTGGGAAACGACTCCGATTGTAAAAGTTATCGTTTCCCAATTTTTTCTATTCGTAGCCCTAATAACACCGCTTTTGTGAGTTGCAACCTAGCACAATTTAGCCCTTAATGGAGAACTGTATCAGTTTTCGTGTATCTCATAATTTAATTAATTTGTTGGCCTTGTGGGCAATGTGGTCATACAAACAATTATATTTCATCACATAAAATGTTTCACTACTGGGGCCGAAACTTGCAGTGCAACGCCGGTTTTTTCTCCTAAAAAAGAGGATTTCAAGTCCTAGAGCTCCCAGGATCCAAATCCGGTAGGTACACTGTACTATAAAAATTTAAAATTTTTTTATTTAAGAAATAAATCCATAAAAACGATGTAAGAAAAAAAAAATGGGGAGTACGTTATTCTTAAGCGAAATATTTGATTTTTAAGAACGAGTTCTTGTTATCAATAATAATAGTCCAAGCAATAACTTTTGGCTTACAATTTATTTAAAAATCGCAAAACTCTTCCATTACCAAATTTTCTGCTCTTAGTGTACCAATCGTGTCTAGTCGTAAATAGGACAATAAGAGGAAGCTTCGTTTGGATTCCCATTTCCTTGGGCATGACCGTATTGTCGAGCGAATAGGGTCTCAACTCGTGGACGTTTTAGTCTCATCCGCACTAATTGGTAAGCTCTTGTAAATAGCCCTGGCGGCTCTACTACTAAATGTTAAATAATTCAAATCTCTGAACAGATTTATTTCGTACTGTTTTTGCCCGGTAAGTCTTGGTGATCGTGTGTCTTTGTGTGATTGTTTATCGACTTTTTAAGTAGGTAATAGGAAAATCAGGGATATAGGGTATCGGTACATATTTCTGTGGTCTGGACAGGCCACTGCCACCAACAGTCCCTGGGCAAAGATTTCCAAAGAAGGGAAACTTGCGAAACATGACATCTAAAACTCAAAGGTTTCCGTGGAAACAAAATAAGCTTAAGTTCAGCAAGGACCGTCAGTGTAGATATCACTCTCACCTCTTTTAGAAAATATTAACCCCAATATTAGTAAACAAATGTGGCGCTGGCTTTTTTATCCCGAAAAATCAATTCGGGACTTATGTCTCGGGGACTGATGTCCCTGCGCCAACAAATGTAGGTAGACAAGTTAGCTAATCAGCAGGCATTAGATATCATACAAAAAGTTGGCTTGTTATCCTACTGGCCTATCTCACACAATAGGCCTGTTTTTTTTAGCTTCGATCTCAGCAAAGCAAAGTAAAGTAGGATTTTCAGCACACTTATTGCAACAACTACTGCGAGTCTTGAGGTGTCAAGTAGAGCGTGGTTGTTGTAATTGCGTGCTGCAAATCCTACTTTACTTTGCTTTGCTGAGATCGAAGCTAAAAAAAAATTTATTTAAAAAAAAACAAAAAACCCGACTGACTGTAAAAATAAGAATTAAAAAGATATGAACAAGACACATTCAAGTTCGTACACCTAACTTGTTGACAATCGGAGACTATATACCTACAAAGCCTACCAAATATATGAGTATTGAGTACCCTCCGACTGCCAAATAGTTAGGTGTACGAACTTGAATGTTTCTTGTTCATATCTTTTTAATTCTTATTTTTACAGTCAGTCGGGTTTTTTGTTTTTTTTTAAATAAATTTTTTTTCATACGACTTTTCAGAATGCTGCAACGGTCACACAGTCTATGTCGGAGTCGCTTGTGCATGGTGAATGAAAGAAAACTATAGTTTTTACACAACTGCGTAGTTGAAATTTAATATAGTAAATGTTCAAATTTTTTTAATAGTTAATATCTTTTTAACCTATGACACTCCGGGGAAGAATACGAATATTATGACACCTCACTCTTCAAAATCGGTCAAGCCGTTTGGGCAAAAGGGCGTCCCGTAGGAACGTACATAGGATACGCGCGAAACACATAACCATCCCTGTGTCCAGTCGGGTAAAAAACAGGGCTAATTTAAGTCTAGCTCATTACTGAAGAGAGAGTTTTTAAAATCGGTTCAGTCGTTTCAGAGGTTACCCCCTACAGGTAGATACTACCGCTTTGAATATTTCTACTAAATTTCCTTCTTTTAGTTGTATTTCCAGATTGAATATTCGCTAAGCAATTTTTGACCTGGCTTTTGAAGGAGAGTGAAGAAACTTAAGCTCTTATATTACCAGGCTTTCCTAGATTTTTTAGTGAATTGACCAAGCTTTATATGCTTCTTTAATTACCTTTTCCTTAGACAACATTATATTCAACTGTTCTTTGAGTAAGGCTTCCAAAATGCTCCAGACACTGATTATAGCCTCTATATAGCAAGAGCCAGTGCGAACATTTACGAAAATCTAAACGACTTTCTGTAGGAAAACTTCCAAACCCTTAGTGTGTGGCTAATTGTTAAATTAAAATTAAATCTCACTCCCACTATTTATCTCCATTACACTCATTTCCACCAGCTGCAGTTCTACATCCATTTCTTTGCTGTCGTGAACAAAATTTACTCGTACTTATTCCAGACAAGGACAAATTTCAGTTTTGGTAAGTCAACCGATGGTGGACTTTATTCCGAATTTTATTGTAATTAAATGCCAGTTGGCCAGACTCAGTATATCCATTTAGAATGTCCTTGTTGCGTTTGCCTCTGCGATAGATACCACTACACCATCACGATGGAACACTATAATTCTTAACTTTTATAATTTCGGGAGGAGAGCAGCTACATATCTCCGCTGCTGAATATATACAACAGCCCCGTTTAGTGCTTGGCCATACTACTTTGTATATACTTTCCGCTTGGTGAAATCTTCCTTTTTTGAAAGGAGTTTTTGTCCAGAGTTAACGTTTATTTTTATTCGTTGCCCGGCATTTTAATTACGTTCTTTGTTTTTTTCCTTAAATTTTTTAGTTTCATTTTGCGGAGTTAGCAAAGCGGATAAAATTATTCCAAAGATGGTTGGCCCGGGTTGTGGTGAAGTGGTAGTCCGATGCGCAGGTATGTAGTTAGTATTTAGTGTTTCTTGTTGCTTTTGCCTCTGCAAGTGGATAAGGAATGCAAAATGTTTGCAATAGCTTTTATTAAAGTAGTTGGATCCTCTTTTTCCTCTGAGTGCACTCATATCGTGCGGTTGCTGAGCACTTTCGGCATCATTCGTTTAACACTAACTCCGCAAAGGCTTACCCTATAAGCATCGAAGACAATAATCCGATCCCCAAAATAAACCCATATCCGGCCTCAATTTCAAATGGTACAACCGAGTCACGTCGTCAGCAATTTTGCCACCGAAATAGTCAATCCTCCTAAATATCTGTTGAGGGATTATTCACCCCCGAACAAGCGATAAGTTGCGTATATCGCTGTTCACCAGTTGAGTGGCATAGAACTCGCCAAAAATTCCACTACTTGTGGCTTATGCAACACTCGTCATGACATGCACATCGACAGCGAATGATGAATGTGGGTACAATTGGACTACCCGCTAATCTCCTTTGTGGGGATTTATAGTTCGGATTTTCTCGCGAAAAACAGATTCAGTTTTTGTGTCGTATATTCCGTTTCAGTTTCAGTTACGAAAAAGATAGTTTGCCCCAACCATTGCTCCCGCTGGGTTGCTTAAAAAGTTTTTAATGAATAGCCACCGGTTTATTATTATTCCCGATATTTGTCTCTTCTCTTATTATCAATAATAAAATATCCGTTAAATCCAAATATTCGATTGGATTACTTTTTTTAAAAGTATTTCAAATCCTGTAGCACAGAAACTCATTCCCAGATCCATTGTACTAATGATTTGCATAGTTGCCAAAGCATGAAATTAAAAATCATTTTCGCCCCCCAATCGGATTTTCGATTAATCGAATTTCCAATCCATGGCTACCAAGGAAAGGCGATACAGACACAGATATTGGAATATGGATACTAGGCAGGAAGTTAATTGAAAATTTTGCTTTGGAAGTGCTACGATTTAAATCGAAAAAAAAGAGCGACACGGAAGGTATTTTGCATTTTCAATAACAGGGAGTACATAATTATTGCTGTGGATGTGGAAACGAACAAATAGGGGTTGAAAACACATTATTTTCGCTTCTGGTGCCAAATCGAATGTGGATGCAAATTCTGTCGGAATTGCACCCATTGAGGATCTTGACAGGACCTTAAAAGGCAGGACTACACAACTGGCAATGGTGTTCGATTGTGGGGATCTCCGATCTCCTGGAGATGGAAGACTGAGTTATGCATTTTATTTTCAACACATAAACTAGGGGAATCGTCTCTCATAGACTTCCGGTAACTACATTCATCATTCACAAACTATATCTCACCCCTCGCGATTGTCTAAAAAACATCCACAGGTATAACTGTCATGAATGAGATTCTCAATTAGCAGTTTGAACTCGGCATAAAATTGTAGATCCCTTCCCCTAAGGACAGGTTGCGGCAACCATTAATTTATATATTTTATTTTTAAATGTGGCGCCTTTTAAAAACCCCTTTCTAATACGATGCATGCATTATCATCATCCATGCGAAATACACTTTATAATTATCGACTTCTATACTGAGCTACTTCCAACTCACTTCCTGCCCCTTTTCATGGATAACATACAACTATCTGTCACTTCAACATGTAGGGTTCACAGATTCATCTGCGATGACAGGCGATTTTATCTCTCGTATATTGCCTACTCCCAAAGGGAAAAGGCCTTAAGCACTTTTCTATAATCGAACACATGGTGACACAGTACTTTATTCTGCATCCAACACAAATCTTGTTCAAAGGATCAATCCTTCTGCACAAGGTATACATCGTACAGCATCAGTAATCGTTAGAGGCATGGCGTTACTTCTATACACTTTTGCTGCTCTTTAGTCGGTCGTTTGAGACAGAAATCGCATTGATTACTTTTCAATATCGAATCACATGGGATTTTATCATCCATTAAAGAAGATGGACATAAAGAGTAGGCGAATGGATTTGGGGGAGTTTCTTACCGACTGGCATATTGTTTGTGTGATTGATTGGCATAAGCGAAGGACGATTCTGGGAGTTTGAAGAATTTTTGTGTTGGCTTGCGATTTATTTTTACCAACAACTGGAAGGTTTTCTGACGCGCTCCTTTGCGGTGGAATTTGATTAATTAGCGTGTTCTTTTTTTAGGTTTTTATTTAAATGGAATGTGAAATATGTTCCGCCGCAGCGTGTCTTTGATTGACGGATCTTATTTACATAAAAGCGAGGGCTTTTTCAGATATTTATTTGGATTTAAATAATTGTAGCAACTTTTTTAAGTCGTTAATAAAATCAAGAAATAAATACCCTATATCGGTGGAGATAGGGGAAGCATTGTTTCATGATGTGGTAATTTGCCAACATGCCAAATCGTGTCCAAATGGTGCTTTAAAAATTCAGCTTTTCAAATTTAAAGCAAAACAATTTTGATTATTCTTTTTTTTTCAACTAAAAAATATAAACAAACATTTAAGGGGAATAAATTCAGTTTATTCTTGGGATTTCCACCAAGAATATATATAAATAATAGTGAACAAAAATTTAAATAAAAAGAAGTAGATGTTAAGAAACAATTTTAAATTACAAAAATAATAAAAAAAACAATCGTTAGGTACCTACGTATCTGTTAAAAATAAAATTAAGAATGCCAAATTTAATTTAAAAATAAATCGGAAAAAGAAAAAAAAAAGAAGTTGAAAAAAATATAAATTAAACAAGTGTTATCATCGGCCTGGCCGATGCTTTGATACCCTCCACTGCATACAAGTCATGCAAAATTGGTTTTGTGAGGGAGGTACCAGAACTACTTGACCGACATAGCCCGTTTTCAATACCAACCTGACGCTGATAAAAATAAGTTCTCTCACCGAATTTCATTCACCTACGTCAATTGCTTTGGGCGCTATCGTGCTTTCAACAGACAGACCGACAGACAGACGGACATGGCTAAATCGATTCAGAATGTGATACTGATTCAGAATATACATATGTATATACTTTATGAGGTCTCCGGTGACTCCTTCTTGGCAAAGTGAATATACCTTCCTGTGGAGGGTATAAAAAAGAAAATGTTTTCTACATCTATCTCTCTGTTCTCTAAAATTCTGCAAACAATAAAAAGACGATTGGAAAATGACACACAATTTTGAAAAGCAGAGTTTTGTAAAAAGAATCCAAAATTTTGACCCCAATCCGGTCGAAATACATCGAAAAGTACAGGCCAGTTAAGTTTGTAACGACATTTAATAGTTTTCGTATCTATTTAGTAATACGTTTGCATAAACAAATAGAAGAAGAATTATCACTCAATTCCTTGGGCGCGCTTATTTTTATAATACTTTGCGGCAGATCCTTTCAATGACTTAAGAGTCAGTCCCTAATAGAGTTCCATTACTTTCTGGCTATCGGTGATAATTTTTTAATACATCTATCAAATGTCTTACTCACAGAAATCTAATTAAGGCGGTAAAGTGGACCGTGGCAGAAATAGGACAAAAAACCAAAAAGAGCCGATTTTCCAATAAAGTTTAAAAAGTATTCGAAGAATGCCGGCCTTTTGAATATCTGAATATATGTTATCACATTCGGACTCATACTTTTGGTGTTAACAGAGGTCTCTTTGCAGTAAATTCAATACATGGCGAGGCCCAAGTGCCATATTCACCCCGAACTGTAGCGCCACCTGAAAAAAAGACATGATTGATTATGAAATTGATAGTTTTGTTTGATTGCCAAAACTATTAGCTATTTAAATATTCTTTCCTTTGTGTTCTTATGAAAGACGCTTGCAATTCGCACCAATGTGCAATCACAACAATTTGAAACGATTTAATATTTTCATTCAAAAATCTGCCGTAAACAGTGATCTTCTCTCAACCAAACTGACTGTACCCGAAGAGCCACAGGCTGATTTTACAAAATTTTACGGAGAATAATTTATTCACCGACTACACAACGGCTCGTTTTGAATTTGCAAGGCAGAGGAGACTGGCACAATAATCGACTGCCAACCAACGACGTAGCTGTATTCAACTGCACAACAGGCCCGAAAATCGGGACTGGCAGGTGTAATTTTACTCTCGGTCCTGTGAGGCGGTAGTAAAGTATCATTCGACAAGTATGTGCCTCTAAAGTTCTTTTTTCTTCCAGGTCTGTCGCCATCATAGCTTCAAAGTGTGAAGAAAGTGCCTTGTGCGTCGAGACCTTCCTTTCAAACGAGTGTTCAATGATCTCAAACCAGTGGGCCTTTCGAAATTGCTTCAAGGTAGCCCCGTTGAATTCTGTTTCGGATCGGAAATCAACCGCGAGGGTGGCAAGAACATAAAACTGAAGAACATAGAACATCAGTTCAACTCAATTTAAATCTTTGTCAGTGCAATACAAGTATCTATGTAGCTAGCTCTAAATGGAGATGTAATTTCCAGCAGCAGGAGGTTGATAACCTTTTGTATAAGAAATTAAAATAAATTAAAAGCTTTTCGAGAGCTTTGAATAGTTTAGAAGAGTCTTCTGCTAATTGCACCTATTTGGGACTGAAGACTGTAGACAAACACAGCCTGTTAACTGTACAAGAAATACAAACTCTTTGTCGATCGTGTGGAGCATGATGTGTTGGAAAATACGATTTGTGCTGTTTCCCTACCCTAAACAATGTTCACTATATATTACAAAGCGGTAGTGGCGTTTCTTCAATAAGTCTTCACCAAATAGCGTGTTTTTGGCATACCAGTATTAAATTTAATGCATTTTCAACTACATCTTTCAACTATAACCCTCTGCTTTGCATTAAAGCCCACAAAAGACCAAAAAGAATTCCCTAAAATTTTCAACCAAATCCATCAGGCATCAGCCGATGGCACTGCACATGCCACACACAGTTTCCACAAAAACTAAAACACCAAAGGATCTGTCAAACACACACCACCTCTACCCTTTCTCTCGGTCTCTCTTTCTGTCTCTCCATCATCCTGAATTGGGTTTTCTTGCAAATTAAGTCCTCATTCAATTGACGTTATGCAAATAATGAAATATCCGCTGTTACCAGTCGTCGTCATCCTCATCCCGAGGACATCCTTCCTTCCGCTAGTGCGGTATATACTACAGCTACAGCTGCCTCCGTAACGATTTACTTCCACATAAGACTACTCGCATATGTGTCACTGCACTCGTCCCAATCAACTACATACTATCTGCACATCTGATGCATACTAAACGACTCGACAAATGGTGCTAGTCCCCTTCCACATTTTTTTTGCTCCTCCATTTTATTTGAATTCAAATCACATGACTGCCGGCGTCGATATACAATATACATTCGCAGCGCCGAACCATTCGCTTTGCTCGATCTTCAAGTGCAATAAGTCCTCTTCGTCCTTTTGTGCATGGTAATTGCACCAACTGTTACGAATAGCTCACACAATCTATGGCAATTGCAAACTAATAGCATTTAATTAAAAAGCGCATTACTTAGTATTCGCAGCAACCCCCAGAGGGCACAACCTTTCGAGGGAAACAAAATAAATCCGCTCATGGCTTCATATTGGGATTTTGTAACGGAAGCCCTGGGGTTCACTAAATTTTAATTAGGGAAAAAAGACGAAAAACTATCGGGCGATAATATGTAATTAATTTTCTTTTACATTACTTTATTTACAGAAGACGCGGAGAGAGGAACTGTGCGAGTGCATCTATTGGCAACAATGTGGAAGGACGTGCAGCCATTAGTTGGGGATTTGCCGGTATCGATCTGATCTGAGGTTATGAGGTCGGGCGAACAAAGAAAATTTTGTTAGCACAGCACATTTTGTATGGTCGGAAGTTTTTAAATTAAAATAAAGATTTACAAGGTCCGGGCAATATATAAGCTAGGTTGGTGTATCGGCGGTCTTTGTGTTGGAGGTCTTTAGAGTGTGTAGTTATGTCGAAAGCTTAAGTCGATGGGTTCCTGTAAATGGGGTGGGAGGCTACGAGTATGGTCAAACAACGTAACTGCGTGGTTGGAGCCGTCATATCTAAAAGGCTGTTTAAGTGTTAAACAGGATCTTAGAAGGGGTGGATAAAATCCTTCAAGCACTAGTTAGGCAGATAGTTTTAGGTGGCTCTTGAAAACACTGAAATCTTTGATCAGTTCAATGTGTACAACACGGGGAATGGTTTACTTTCCATACTGCATCGTGGTGAGTAGCTAAGTATGGTTCTGCTGGGTTTTCATTTTTGAGGGGATATATGCAGCCTTGGATTTTATTTCTGGAGATACCATAGCAGTTATGAATTATTTACGTTCTACAACATTAGTCGAATGACACTATGTGACTTGACGAAAAGCTGTAATGTTGGCTTTGGAGACACTACAAAAATTCGGAATGCAGAAGAAGGACAATGCTGTAGGGCACTAACCCCGTCAGTGTTGTTCAAGACATTTATGAAGATTAAAATTGGTCAAAGGAGACATTGTGTTCTTCCCATTGATTTCTGTGCGTTATTTCATATTCTAAACCTATTTCAAAGATCTAGAAGGCGTGCTTGGAGATGGATGAAAGGATGACTAGTCTTTTCGGTTCTTTTAAGCCTGATTGCAACGCTCTTATAGCATACTCCTTATGGGTTTATGATATCTTGAGTGAAAATAGTTACCATCTAGTATGTTGCATTGGGTTAAGAGCTCCATTTCCAGGAGAAGAATGGCGCCAACTAAGCTTTATATTGAATTAGTCGGTGAAACAAGCTTAATACCGCATCAAGGCAGTACCAAAGTAGAAATAAGGCCAAACTTCATCCAATTGTAAGATCGTCAAAAAACACAGCCAGGCAGACAGATCGTCTATTAGCAGCAGTAAGGGGCTGTGACTATTTATATTCGCCCTGCTAAAAGTTTTTATACCAATCGTTGCACAAAAGCGGTCCATTTCGGCCGCCTTTTAGACTGCTAAGTAGACTCTGTAAAGAAAAACTTGAAAACCCCCATTTTGTCATGCGGATATTATGTAGCATGGACTCATGAGGATTTTGTGATTAAAATTCATCAGAAGATTTTTGGTCGCACTTGTTTTGAGCAAGTCCTAAATGCACTGATTTGCAGACGAACTGTATGAGCTGCACATTGACATGTACCTAGAAGTTGAACGTTTTAGATGGGAATACGAGTATAGCTTGTGGGTTATGGTCCACACCGAACTCTATGTAAGTAAGTAAGAAGCAGAGCTTGTGATCCATACCCACAGAAAGCCTTTGCACAAAGAATTGAAAATTATTCCAAAAAAAATATAAAGCACAGCTGCTTACAATTGGCTAATGATGACCTCAGGTCCACTCAAAGCTGTCTTCCGACTAAGAAATTGGACAAGAGAACGTACACTGAAGCGGGCTATCCTTGCCTAGACTTAAATATATCACTGACACGTGTATTCCCTATTGTTCCTATAATTCCATCAACTCCTAGTCTTCAAATGCCCCTACCGATCACCAAGTCGTCGAACTGTCATGAAAGAGCTTCTCAATTGGCCGTTTGGAATCGGCATAAAATTGCAGATCTCTTCCGTTCGTCTCAAAAATGAAAAACTCACACAAGACGAGTGGTTGTGAAAAACTAGGCCCAGGGTCCCTATAGACCTGTTGCGCCAACTATTTTTTTTTTATTTACTGGAAGGCCCAGTTTAAGTTCATATTGTACAAATAAAGTCTGTCTGACAGCTATGTTCGTGACGAAGCCATAACCCAATTGACCACTAGTAGCAGCTGCTTTTAGCTAGCAACAAATTAGAAAAGAATTGAACTCTGCCCATCTCACGTACACAGACAGGCATATTATTTCCAACACCATTATCTTTCCACTTCCATTGAAATGAATCCGAATAAGATTACCTACCCCAGACAAACATGATAAATCTTCTAATAGAGAGTGATGCCAGACATTGTGTTCTTTGGCATACATCTATCATCCATCTGATCCAATTGCCACAGGTGACAGATCCCAATTGCGGAAATTCCATCCTCCCTCAATCACATTCATTAGGGTCAGTTTGCTACCATGCCTCAAGTTCAACTATAAGCAGGTATTTGTGTACACAACATCAAAGTGAACTTACTTGCCATACAATTTATATCGAGTCGTCGTCCGTTCATCTTATTAATCAATAAACTCTAGTCAATAGCACAGCCCCAACCAGATGCGAAGAAAAACAGTATCCGCACAAAGGCAGCGCAAACTTTTACTACACATTGATTAAAGGTCAAATTGGAATCGGAATCAGATAACAAGGCCAACGATAGGGAAATAATAAATCGGAAAACTAATAAAAGAACTTCAGCTCAGGCGTATAGGGCTGGCGGGAAAAACGAAATCCGCCCCCCCCCCTTCGACTCGAATAAATCCGCAAAACAGGCTGAAGAAATTCATTAGCAACTGTTAATCAGAAGTTTGGGTAACTTTTCGCCAAGATGAAGTTTTTATTTCCTGCAACTGGAAGAGAGAAGAGGCCACGTCCTAGAACTTAGTTGAATGATTTTAAATCGACTTCGATTTTACACAGAGTTTCGATTTGGGTATGTGTCTGATTCTATTTATAGCACTTCCGACTCATCCCACAAGACCAGTGGGTGTCAACTCATTTAAAAAGGTCTCTAAACGACACAAGCTTATGGAGATATACCTCTACGTTATACCCTATATTATAACGAATTGATTTATGAATTTGAATTGGCCAAATTTGAATTGGAGATACCGATTATCCGGAATAGAGGCAAAGAGATCTGGATTTATGTTTCGCTTTGCTGTAATGAAAGCATTTCTTATGCATAACAATCTGGTTTGGGTCCTTTTGACAAAGGTACAAACAGATTAAAAAACGGGCCAGACGTTTGCCTTTCGGTTCGTCTTGCAAAAGACAAAGTACCCACGATCAGGGGTGAATAAGAAATCAACGCCCAACATTAGTGTAACCAACTGCTGAGATGATAAATGCGTAGCCGGGCATTTTTGAATATAAATCACGAGACTTATTATCACTAAAATTCAGCACATAAATCACGGCGCAAACAAAGGCACTTGCCGTTCAGTGGAATGGCTGCGGCAGCATTTGTTGCAAAGGTCGGCTTCTTTGGAGAGTATACTTTTATGTGACTCGGATTTGCTGTAAGAAGTGTTGTTAAACGAGTGTATATGATATTTATTCTTGACAGATATAGAAATGATAAACTGCTAGGATAATGAGAATGGGCAAACGTATGGGATGATCAAGTTTAGGTGAGGCTGCTCCTTTCCAGCAGGGGGCATATTGCCAAGCGTATTTATTTATGTGATCATTTACACCGTCGTTGATTGAATGGACAGTGTTTATCGGGCGTAATATCTTTCGAAATGACAAAACTGTCAGGGGCGATGGTGTCATAGGGCCATGCGGTTCAAATATCTGCCGCCAGACCTTCGGAGGATCTGTATTGATCTGGATTATTCACTCACAAACTACAGGTCTAATGGAAGTCGGTATTTTTTTCAAGCTATGGCTTTTGTCTGAAAGCCGCAAATATTAGTCATGCCAAAAATTGAAGCAAAAGTGTTCGTCGTTTGTGTAAGCAAATTCGTGTTGAACGGCTCATTGGCACACTATTCCAAAGAGAACATGCATTGACCAAGTTTCTTAATAAAGGAAAGATAGTAATAAGATGTCAAACGGTTGATGCCTTATTTTAAACCCGCAAATCTGTCGATTCTCCTCTAGTACTAAGTGGCTCAGCTTCAAGGCGACACAGAAGAAAAAGGCCTTGTAACCGCCTTATAAAATGGTCGATTTCGGACCACCTGGGGTTAGTAGTATAGCAGCTCTTAATACACGAGAGATGTGCAGATTGTAGCAATCAAAACAACATGCGGTTCTAAACCTTCTATATTTACTTTTATTTATTTTTATTTATTTGTTTACTAAAGGGTAGGTACACAATGTAGAAACAAGAGTGCCTCCTTTTGGTTTTCATTCAAATTATTCCCCAAATACTCCAGGTGCTAATGGAATATTCGTCTTATTTTCAGCCAAACCGGTGGATTATTTTCGCTGATATAGACGGTGCATAGTTAAACATCCGTCACTGCAAGTAGCCTTTTGCCACAGTGTTCGAAAATGGCTAGCATACGGGGATCTACAGAAATACTACGCAGCCTTTTATAATCTTCAAGTCGGACATAACTTACGACTCGGCATTGTGCAATGGAAAATTTTGAGAAGAGACTAAAAGACGCAGGCAAAAGCAAAATACTCGTTTTAACAAATTATGGTGGATAGTCGTCTTTTTTAAGTAGCGGTGTAGTTTGGAGTGACAGCAGGCTTAGGGGTCAGCTTCTATAGTCAGTCCAATGAATAGCTAATTGTCGCCAGTTACTCTCACTTGAATTGTCGCCCTCGGCCACTTTATTGAGGCAGTGACTTTAATTTATACAACTGAAGGTTCGTGCGTTTGATTTACTTAGCCCACTTATCTTAAGCGCCGACGGTTCATTTTTGTTGACTATTTTGCTATCGCTGTGTAGCTCGTATAGTCTCTTGAATGTTCGTCCCCAAAGCTAATTGAAACTATCCAGATTGATGCCGGATCTCGTCGGACTAACCGACGACTCTGTAAGGTTCCTTAATTCAAATATACACCTATAAGGCGGAAGAATTAGGTTTAAGTTTTTTCAAGTAAAATTCTATTGGCTCTACAGAAATAAAGAAGATGGCGAAACAAGTCCATATAAGCGACCCTATAGGAATAGCTTCTAAGAACCATTCGTGTTAAGACAATTAACTGAGAAGCTTTCAAAAGTTAACAATCAGAAAACTTAAGAGCGAAGTATAAACGTTTTCCAATGTCATCGACCTAGTGCAAATTAGTCGTCTAAGGTGCCTCGGATATGTAAAGGCGTTTTGTTTAGGGCTTATGTCCACTGCGTACGGCAGTGCCAGCCCTAGGTTAGTGAAAGAACGTGACCCCAGTAATAAAACCAAACATGAATTCGCCCATTCAAATGATATCGTCTGAGTGTATTGCTTATGTCGGGTTGGGCATTTCGAATCTTAATACTAAACAATCGACTCCCCTTTGCCATTTTTTCCCTTTGAATAGATAAGGACATCTAATCCAATCAAGTCTAAGCAATTTGATTAAAACAATTAAGAGCAAGTAACCCAACTGAACGCGGATCAGTGTCCCCGAACTCCAATTTCAAAGACCAATTAAAGTTCTCTGCCCCGACAGCAGGTAGGTAGGCAACGAAACTTTGTCTAGAATGTCAAATTTTATTCACCGTTCTCAATTGGAAATAGTTACGACAATCTCAACCAAATAGATAGGTAAGTTCGCCCGTCAATAATTAAAAAATTCCACGCAGCCCACGAAATGTTCTTTCTTTACATTTCATAACTTTGTCTGCACTTATTCTCTAATTTTATTTCGAAAGTTGACGATGAACAAAGAACGCGAGTAAGAAATTATCCTATTGACTCAGAGTTCCGAGATTGTGCCGTTGTGCTCTTCGAAAAATGGAAATTTTATTGGAATCGATAAAGTTGGATGGGGGGAATCCTTATTGGCGATTTATCGCACTTTTTCCCTCGGCCATGAGATATTTTCTGTGAAATAACGAAAATGCATATAAACTTTGTTGGCTAATAAAATTAGGAGTAAATTTACAGTCGTAAGAGGCGGAGAGGATTGCTCCAATAACAATGATGAGGATAATGAAGATTGTGAATGATGACGCAACGTGGGGTAATGACGACGACGACGACGACGCGACTGTAAAATTCAATCAGATTGGGTGTGGACTACGGAGTCGATGGGGGCGGGGGCCATCGAATTACGTGCAACGTTAAAGTGTTACAATGATTTTCATTGCTTTTGTGTGGGGGTATCGAAATCAAGACAGAAAGGGAGATCATTTAAAAAGTATTCAAATATTGATTGAATTTCGAAGGACGATGCGATGAGTTTTATGACCTGCTGCAAGGTTCAAGCGATAAGAGGGTGAAAAATTGTTTGATGCTTGCAAAATTTTAGTTTGAACGCAGATTTTTTTTGCCCATGCTTATTATTTGTGGAACAGTTTGGAGAATTTAGAGAAATTGTCTAACAGCATCAAATATTTCCCATTCGCATTTTAAAATATGTAATCAAATCGAAACAGGTTGTAATTGGTACAAGGTCCTTATCCGAAATAGGTGGCGGCATAAAAATGGTCAGGATCTTAAACCAACTTGTCAGCTGTTGTGAGATTTTATTATTAATTTTGCTGTCATATTTGTTCAGTCAATCTTGGCACGTTAAATATTGCCTTTTGAACGGACCTATTATTATCGATGCACCGAGTAGTCCTTATGTTCACGATTTTGAAGAAAGTGCAGATTAAAATGTCAAAAATAGGAGTATAACGTAGCGCGATTTTTCAATAGATATAAGTAACCGTAAATATAGCAAACGTATATCCATCTATAACTAGTTTGTACTCTGTAAGCAATCCTTTGGTCACATGCAAAATATATTAAGGTGTAAAAGAACTAGAAGAAATATTTTTTGGGTCACTAGTTTTATAACCAAGAGTCTATCACTTATGCTTTAAATTTTTATAAAACATATAATTTTCCGTGAGAAACACAGCAAAAAAAAAACCTTAAAAATGCTTCAACAAAAACATCGAAAAACGAGTCTTGAAAGACGTCAAAAACGCACCAACAAACACCTTCAACGAGTCGAAAAGGTTTCGAAATAGGAGTCAGAAATGGACAAAAAGCTAACCTTCCCTACATCTCTGTTTACAAAATTCTGCAAGCAAAAAAAAGGTTTGGAATATTTTAAAAGCGTGAGTTTTTGAGAGCACATTTTTCTCATCGTTTTCAGATTGTGGTAAAGCAGAATTTTGAAAACAGAATTTTGTAGAAAGAATTTTGACCCATTCAAAATTTTGAATGTAAGAACATCCCGAAAATTCATAAAATGCGATAAATTTAAAATAATAAAATCAAAGCAAATTCAAAAGCTCCTAAAAAATGCGTCAAAAAACGCAATCAGTCGGAAAAGGTTTAAACAGGCGGAGTCTGTTATTGCTAGAAAAAACTGTTCGAAAAATATGGCAGCATTGTGTAGAAGCCATTAGAATTATTTTTCTAAAATTATTTTAATACCTACTGTCATAAGAAAATTTTATTAATACAATATTCCTCGAGTCTTCCAATTCATTCCAAAACTTCGAAAATAATGAATCAGAAACACTCCTATAATCGGTTATAAGCAACATCGACATTTAGAACATTAATTCTTATATCAGTTGTTTTCATATAAGAACAACTCGGATATTAGAAACAGTTTTTTTTTATTTGAAAGTTTTCTTATATCCGTCGTGGCCCGTTGAAAAAAATTTAGATCAGCTCGTATTGTTCACAAAATTGCTCTCAAACTTTCGTATTTATTTATTTAATGTACGTATCTCTGGTTTGTTTAGTTTTTTTCCTTCGCAACCCATTTATACCTTGTCTATTTGAATCTATTTATCCTCTAGAAATAACACCTCCCATAAACAAATACAAATAGAATAATTCCCGCTTTGCTTAAATTAACAATAATAAATGCCATTAGACAAATCCCATTTTCAAGTGGAACTTAATTTTATAATAAGGTACAGTCGTTGACTTACTGGTACTTTATACGCCCAGATCGGAGGAAATATAATTGAAGATACTTAAGTCCTTAATTCATCGCAGAGTAACTTTTTCCCCGTCAAATAGATTGCTTGGACGTTTGGTGACAAACTCATTCTGCAGTCAAGAATTTACTCTTTGCTCAGCACTGGAGGGGAGAATTAATCGTGGAGCGTTTTATTAATACAGAAAGGAAATTAGAAAACTAAAATCGTTATCGCTGCAACAAATCGGATTTTTATTTAATTATATTGCGATTAAGTTATATTGATAGTTCGATATGAATATTAAATTAGCCTAGAGTGCAATGACAGTAGCATTAAAAAGTATTAGTTCAGCAATTCCTCTTAAAAGTATATACAGATAATTTGCCTCAAGTCAAAAAAAAGTTGGCAAAAATGTCAAAGCTGCCCCTCAAACACATGTACTGTGGACTGGATGAATATATTTCCTTACTTTTAATTAATTCCCTTTTCCAGTTTACTGACAGACTGACTTAAAAATTGTTTATTGCTGTTAGAAATCATTCCAATTTGAAATATATTAAAGTCGATAATGGTGGATAATACATTGACTAACATCCTAAAGCTCGCAGGTAGTGAGGGGACATTTTCGAGTGAAATAACAACATTTGCTTTCACTTTGATTATTTTAAACTAATTACATTTTCGGTCGCAGAAACATTATTTTTAGCCATTTGCCTACATTATATCCAATTAAATGCTGTACTCAATACGATGGTAATTGTTTATGATAAAGACAATTCAATTATCGTCCAATTGAAATTTGGATTACACTTTTGAAACGTTAGTGTTCGTTTGCCATTGAGGGAGAGAGTGGAAACGAATTTGTTTAATTCAATTGGGTAGCCCGCACGAGTTTTTGCTTAGCTAAAATATTCATACAACAAATTCGCATGTAGATGGTATGGGGTTTGGGATGCGTCTATTCAAAATAACAATCGCACTTATTCGGAAGCACGAATTGCATTAATTTACGTGCGTTTGGATTTTATCAGGAAATTAACAAGCAAATTTGTCTATGCAGATTAAAAATTATGAGTAGAGAACTCTTTTTCTACTTTTACATTCAAAATTAGTAAAAGTTATTTTGTGTGCGATTTTATTTATCAGCTAAATGGAATAAAGTCACAGATTTATGCGAATTTCGAAAGGCTGATTTGAGAAGCTTTAAGAGGAATACATACTGTGAAATGTTTGCCAAACGTTATTTACAGCCATCTATTGCTTATGACAAAAACAACCTTAAAGCGGTTAATAACATGACACGTAAAAGTAGTTGTCATTTTTAAGATATCGAGGCTATGATTAAACAATTTAAAAAACAAAAGAATATAGTAGTTTAGTCTCCAAAATAAAGCCCTCTCGTACTCTTAAGTACATACAATAAATATAAGGTTCATTCCCACACTCCTTTTTGTACCTAATGGGATGGAACTCTTTCATTTCCTGTATGGCTTCATTAACGATTTTGCGTTTCTCTGGAACTGAAAGAAATTTCAAAGTCGTTTCTTAAGCTTTACACTTTAGAAAATCTGAGTGGGGTTTTTTAAAGGCTTTTGTTTCGCTTTAAAATAATTAGAATAAATAAAAGAAAATGTATTAGGGGTATTTACAGGCAAAATTGCGAAATTTTTATTTTTTAAGTAGGGGACACCCTCTTTCTAATCTCTAACTAGCAACACTAAAGGAGAGCTGCGGACAACTAGTTACACTGATATTTGGCGAACTTTCAGTAGACAATAGAAAAAGTTTAGCGCTGTTCTTTGTCATAGAGACTTAGAGTCATGAAACATGCTTTGTTACTCAGAATCAATAGTCAAAAGCCAAACGCGGAAGAAGGCGCTAAAAAACCAAAGAAAGCACACGTCAAACAACGCGAGAAAAAAAACCTCAAAGAACGAGTGAAAAAATTGAGTCGCGTCGTAAGACTCGAACTAACTGTTATTGTAAAAATAAAATTAAAACAATTTGAATTTTATAAAAACAATAAAATTAAATGTTATAACAAAAATATAATTTAAATTAAACAAGTAAAGGTGTTATCATCGGCTTGGTCGATGCTTTGATACCCTCCACTGCAACAAGTCATGCAAAATTGGTTTTGTATGGGAAATACCAGAACTACTTAACCGACATAGCCCAATTTAAATATTAACCTGACGACGATAAAAGAAGTCCTTTCACAAAACTTCATTCACCTAGGTTGATTCTTTTGGACGCTATCGTGTTTTCAACGGAAAGAGGGACACATGGGTCTAATATTGGTTTTGTATGGGAAGTACCAGAACTACTTGACCGACATAGCCCATTTTCAATACCAACTTGACGCCGATAAAAATAATTCCTTTCACAAAATTTCGTTCACCTACGTCAATTCCTTTGGGCGCTATCGTGCTTTCAACAGACAGACAGACGGACAAACAGACAAACGGACATGGCTATATCGATTCAGAATACGATCCTGATTCAGAATATATACACTTTATGAGGTCTCCGGTGACTCCTTCTTGGCGTTAGAAATATAATGACAAAGTGAATATACCTTCCTGTGGAGGGTATAAAACCGAGAAAAAGCGCGACAAAAAACGCCCCAAAAACCGCATAAAAATGTTAAAGCTTTATTAAAAAAATTAACAAAATCAGAGCCAAATGGAACTCAAAGCGTATTACCTACAAAACTGAATGATCCGAAAGTGAAGCAATCCATGAAGTACTCGTATGTATGCGACAAACGACGTGATGACATTCGAATGACATTTTATTCGGAACATGATACATTAACCGCTGTGGTCTTTTTTATATTTACTCTCGCTCTTAATGAGAGAGTCTATTTTTAATTAATTAAATAGTTCCAGTTCCAGTGTTAATGTTAACTGTAAGAGGGTATTTTAAGTAACGTCCTTAAAATGCAAATACCCTTTCAAATAAAACAGCTTCAAAGGAAAACTTAAGAATAAATCTATAAACAGATTATAATAAGCACCCGCCATTGATGTTAATTACATCAAAGTAGTTATTCCGACCTTTCGAAAACATTTCGAACAGTGACTAATTGCACTCCCTGTGCAGGATCTGAATCAATGAAACTGCTGGCTATTTACCTAATGCGATTGCTAACTGCAGCGTTCCTTGCCCAGACCTAGCTATATTGAAATATCGCCCAAAGCAGGGTGCAATGCCACGATGAAGAGAAACAACAGAAACTAATTTAATTCGCCCTTTCAATCACTCTGTGCGAGTAGTGTTGCTGTGGAAAGTTTTCCTCCCTATAATCCCTGAAATGGTATTCATACAATCCTTAAAAAACTTGCTTTTGATAAACTAAAATCGGAAAATAAAATATCATAGTTATTACATTAAACAGACTAGGAGTCATTTAACTCACAGTTCACAAAGCCGCCTGTCGGTAGCCCTTGATTGTGGGCGGTTTCATAGTCATAGCCCGAAAATGGAAATTATTCCCATAAAAGTAGTCTAGTACCAATTAAGTTGTCCGCAAATTACGAAACAATTAGAAACGACACCAGGCGCTCGGTGTGCTAGTTGGTCCATAGCGGCAGTCTGATTCGGCTTAATTGAAACATTTGCGATTTGAAATTAGCATTCCGGCCATTGCCATGTTTTCGAAGAGGAAATTAGTTTCCACTGGAAATTAGGCTGACAAATTGTTGCTATTTTCCAGGGCAATTTCAATTTAATAGCCGATGTTGCGACTGTCATTTCGGAACGGAGTTAATTGTTTCGTAGTTTTTAATAATGCTGATGTCTATTTATTTTGAAGTAGCAGATGCTGGTAGGTAGTGTTAATGGACAATCTGGAGGCGAAATGTGGTAAGTTCTTTGCACATTATGCAGCTCGAATAAACAAAATGACAGGTGGCGATGCAGAAAGAAAGGAAACGTCGACTATTTCGCAAGATATGGGAACAAATAGTTGACACAACAGGTCCATGTTGGACTGTCTATGAGAAGACCATTCGCTTGGGTGAGTTTGCTTTTTTTGTTTTTTAATGCAACGAAAAAAGAAACCTGGATTGACATGATATACCTACCTCTGTCCAAAAACTTTTGGAAAAACAGCCGAAACTGATCTTAAAGAAGATCTCAAACTACAGAAGGCGAGCAATGTGCCAATTTAAACGGCCAGGTACTGAATCGCCACTTAAGCAGTTTAAAGGGCTAACGAAAGACGGTGTACTCTGCTCAGCTATAACCATGCAAGACTGGCATGGCTCAACAAATAGTCTGGTAAATATCAGCTTGTCATATGGAATTCTTGTCCCGGGGTAAAACTTAAAATAGTTCCATGAGTAATCGGACCTTATGTGGTAACGCACTACACTTAATTTGGTCCAACTGTAGCACTCCGACTGTATAATTGCCACCTAAAATAAACTAATTCCACCCAGTGACCCCAGGTCGGCTTTAGCTAAACCAATCCAACTCTTGAAGTGGGATATGGCTGCAGGCCATCAAAACTATCCAATAGCTAATCGGCGCTCATTCCGAAACCTAACACGCAACATTGCCCGATGATAATTCAATGCAGCAACCTTAAAAGCGTATAGAACCGACAACCTCTCATCGAATGCATCCAAATTAGCTATGCGTTCTGTAGGAAGTTCTCTTCCAATGCCCGTGCGCCTGAAGCAATCGAATTCGTTTCTCACATGTGACATGGTAAATTGAATTCGACTCCTTTCATTTGAATGACCGCATTTCCTAATCAGAAATTACCATCCACCTCATTGAAAGTAGATGCCTAGCTAAGCAGTCCCAGTTCAAAGTTTGTCAGTGTGTCATGGACACACGTCAACGGCTATCATTTTCAGATATTGACATTTGTAAATGGCTTTATGTGTCATCATACGCATACCGTCAAAAGGAAATTAGCGAAATGACAATTTCAGCCGGCAGACAGTGCAATCGATTGATTGTGCAATTGTGGCCTTGTTTTTGGGTCTACACATAATCAAATATTTTCACTGATCAATTAGTTTGGAGTGACTGCATGTTTTGATGCGGTGACGATATGTGGACTGCATGTCCTGCATTGGCGTCATGTTGACGGGATGCTGAGGCACTCGTTACGATGGCAAGATTTACATAAACTATTGACGGGATTTGCTAACCTTTTTCATTATAAGGGACCAAAAATATATCCGCAAGTTTGGAGAGATAAACGGGTTAAATTTTTGTGATTCAGGCGAACTAGATTCACACTTAACTTCGCTCCAACGGAAAAACCGACCCACCGTGATTCAGATGTGCGCCCATGCGCCGAGAACCGCCATTGCAGGGTTGTGACTAATTCCTTTCGATTTTATTACATAAACTTAAATTGATAATGTCAGATTTTGGACTGTAGCTTAGTTTTTGGATAAAGTTGACTGATAACTTTAAAGATTAATGGAAGTGCGAGCCCTCCTTCGTGTGCTGCCTTTCTTTCCAAAGAGTTATTTAAGCAATGACAAGTCAAAGGCAGTAAAAGTCAGAAAAAGGACGAACATTTTGGTCAAAAATCAGCCCAAAAAGGATACGCGGCAATGAAGTTTTAGCTTTTAGTTTTCTCTTAGCCCTAAAAAGCACAGTTTCATTGAAATCTTTTACATAGTTTTCACGTCAACATAAAGCCATCAACAATTCAATTGCATATTTATCTAAATTTCAATTTGAAGCAGAAAATCGCAGTTGCTTTCAATCCAAAACCTAACCCGGTTAGAGGTGCCACCCCGATTCAATTTGGAATTTGTGCATCGAAACTGAAAACGATGAACCCCTCCGCCAACTGCGAACGGAGGTAGTAAGTGTTTCGAAATCAGAAACCGTCTCCCGATATTGATTAAAATTAAAGTTTTCCCCCGCCACAGAATACATCAGATAAAATGTAAACATTTAAATGAGTAAACTTGCAAGATAAGCTAAAGTGAGCGAGTTGAATACACGTCATACCGAATTGATGGTGGCGAACAAGGGATGAGTATTTACTCAACGCTAACATTTCAGGAACTTTGTTTGCACTTTAAAGATAAAAGTGCGAAGCAGTAAATTTGCAACGAACTACCCGAACGAATGACTGCAAACAGGGAGTATAATTATGGATGACATTTCGGCACAGATTTTTCCACCGAATGCAGTGCGCCTTTAAATAGGGCTTTTGAGGGAGAGTTACGTAAGAGGCTGTTGGTATTGTTATCCAAGGAAATGGAGTAGTTTTGCGGTAGCATTAAGGTTGCAAAAGGGAAAGTTCACGATCTGATGCAAAGGTAAGTCATTTGGATAGGCCCGTGGGCTTTCGTTGGTAGTGGAGAACACCAAAAAGATGCTTGCTTCAGTTCGTGTGCCCTGTTTTGTAAAGATCTGTTCATCTTCAACCTCAGCAAGGAAGTAATGGCTATATTTCCACTGGTAGGTAAATATTGAGTCAAAGCACTGCTTACGAAATGTTTGTCCTGATTCGGGAGCGGGTCGAATTTCTGCTTTCAAAATCTGATTATCAGACAAAAATTCTGCTTTAAAAATTTAAAGCAAAAAAATTCACCTTATTCTGCTTTTTACAACTAACAAATGTAGACAAAAATTTAAAGCAAGCTCATTTTTATTATTATTTGTACACAAAAAAAAGCTAAAAAAACAGATACCTATTGAAAAAGAATTTTAAATTATTAAAAAATTTAAGAGTAAAAAAAAAATGTATTTTTTACTAAAAAACCAAGAGCAAGAATAAAAATATTAAAATGAAAATTAAAATAAAAAAGCAAACAATATATTGGAAAAAACCAAATAATTAAAAAAAAATAAAATTCAGAAAGGAGTGAAAGGATTAAACATATGAAAAAAACGAGATTAAAAAAAAATAAAAATTTAATAAAGAAAATGTTGTCGACATCTCGCTTTTCAAAATTTTGCAAACAGTTAAAAAAGGTTTGGAAAATGTAAAAAGACGAGCATTTTTTTTTATTGTTTGCACAATTTTGTAAGAAGAATTTTGACAAATCCAGAATTATGACCCCAACCCTCTTATTTCATTTCACAGCACTCCCTTCGGACTGATGTCATTCTGTCACCTCGGATAACACATCTACTTAAGTTCACTTCGTTGCATTCCTATTGAATCACTGTCTTCTGCGGCATATTTACCTTATTACAGCGATGTAGTTGACTTTTTCTCTAAATCAAACAAATTTCCAGTTTTTACCACTCGAGTCGTATATATTTTTTTAAAACACTAAAAATGTTTAAAATACCAAAGAAATTACCGCGCCGAACACTGCGTTTGATTTTCGCTTGAGTCTCACTTTCTAACGACAAAAAAGAACCATTAATCAGAATTTTTCTTCCTTTACGTTTTAATTTCCATGCTAATTACAAGTCCTCGTAAGTAGATAGCGAAGGCACGAGCAAAACAAAAGGACGACCAAAAAAACCAAAGAACACAACCAAAGGTATAGGTATAGTGATGCACAAGTGTGAAGAGGAAGAGCGAAGAGAAAAAAAATCTTGTAATGAGAACTTGGTAATTAATCAGCACACCAAAGAAACACGATGGCGGAGGAACTCACGCACTGGTATGCTTTTCATCCACTTGACTGCTTTATTTATTGCGGACCAGGAAGCAGGGCTCCATAAATAAGGAAGCTGGATGCGAACGAAAAGACGTCATCATCTCAGGCCGACACTCTGAAGTTTGTCTTAATTCATCAGTGAAATCAACGCTCTGATGAAGTTGTTTTGAAAAGTAGGTATATAAGAAGTACTTGCCCACGCGATTGACTTGGGTGCGGCAAATGGGGACATCAACCCGAAAACCAGGAAGTTAAGGTGCAAAAGGGTTTTACGCACTAACTGCCGAGTGTTTTATTAAAGGTAACTTTTCCACCGGAAGAAGAGAAGAAAAAAAACCTGCAGACACTTTAACTGCAAACCATGCCATATCTGGCAGTCGTTACAAGCGTTTTATCACTTCATTGCAACATCGTAGTATTAAAGTAAATAGTTTTGTAAATTTCCTCGACATTAGCCCCATTTCCGCAGCCGTTCTCTGTATGTTGTGCAATTTGTTTCAACGGCAGGCAAATTTGCACCTTTACTACATAAAAGTAAATGGCTTGCCATAAAGACTACATATTCATGGGCAACGTTCTAAGCAGTAGACTGTGCAGCAGTGTATGCCCTGCCTCAGTTAACAACTTTTGAATCGAATCTAAAGCTATAGGTATGGTGTTGAAAAAAATATGTAGGTAAAGAGATTTTTACCTTTTTTTGCCTACACTTTATGGGCGGCCGTTTAAGGTAATTTCAACGTCGTTTAATGACACGATGGCAAGGGATTTGATTTTTTTTTTATTTTTTCTTAAAGAGCTTTGCCTTCTCTTTGGTATAGATTTTGTAAGTCCTTCCAACGCTTGCTGGGTGAGGAATTTCTGCAGTTTGTTTAATTTTTTCGAAAGAGTGGGGATTTAAAGAAATCCTGAAGACATTTTCCGAAACAGTTGCGGATCGTGATGACGAAAATATTTCTGCTTGATGCATGGTTCATAATTGACAACTACTGAAAAACATGCGGCACAATTGCATTTCTCTTTTAAAGTTTTACAAAATGAAGTCATAGTGAAAAAGTCTTGTGTAACTCAGTCGTGCACAAGCACATTCTTCATTAAAAAAATTAAGAAAAAAACATTACTTCAACCACAGCGAAGCCACAGCAACCAGAAGGAAGATTATCCCTTCGTTTAGACAAAGAAAAACCTCTTCCAATGAAGTAATTAGGAAATACCGAAACAAAAATAGCTGTTTCATTATCTCACCGACATACACCGCTAATTACATTCATTCACAGGAACAAGTACAAATTGGTTAAACGTTCCTTTTGTTTTTCAGTCTGATGTCGATGGCACAAAGGATGTGAACCATACTAGAGAGTGTTACCGAACATGTTAAGCAGAGTTATCCATTAGGTAAGGACGAGACAGGAGAATTATATAAAATTGTACCTGCACGTCGTATCGCTTTGTTTTGTGTACGTGGTGGATTTTATGTGTCCTCGGCCAGGACTATGAACTTTTGTTTGTCCTACTGCAACGAGTGCACTCAACAATGCATATGAATTGATTCAGTTGTTAGAACTTGGAAGGGTTTATATCTCCCAACATCCTTCTGATGTTACCGTAATAATCTCTCTGCAATGTAGGGACAGAACCCAATCGATATGATATTGCTTTTGTGACTCAAAGTAGACAACTCGAAACTCTGTATAACTTGACCTAAAATCAAAGAGATAACAAAGGCTTATGAATGCACTCACCTAATTGTGTTGTGAGTAGGTACCAATTGTCCTTTGACCGAAATTGAAATTCAGAGTCAATAAAATGTTGCCAAACATGCACAAATAAATCAGTTTTTATGCGGCACATAAAAGATACAGAACTAACTTCTGAAACATATTTAAACTTGCTGCGACCTGAAAGAGGGCAGTAGCTGGATCCTCAGTTACATCGATTTTATGTAAACTTCAACCCATCATGGGCCTTAAAGTTTCCGGTCAACTCAGATATTAATAAAACTATAAATATTGAAAATACTCCGAATTTATTATCTGCTCTATCCAAAGGTATCCCCCTACCCCACAATAGCAGGCATCAAACGACAAAAGTAAACCCAATTCACCGGTCTGCTTTCAGGGTTTTAACTACTTGCTCCTGTGTCTGGGTGCACACAAGTGTTGCTACAGCTTATTGCTGGAGTAGCCATGTAATAATTAATATTGAGCTGCAGCTTCACCTTTGTAACAGAATGCCAGGGGAGATTTAAGTGCGATGGTTGTTTTTGATATTGCTTTTTGAGTGGAGTTGTATGTTTTATGAAAGTTGAGTAGGGCGGAACAACAATAGACAGACACATCTAAACCTACACCCGACAGAGGCCATATTTTGGAATTCAGCTGCTTTACAACTCAACTGATTTTTTTCGGAAGAGTTTTGGAGTTTCACAGTTGTTGCAATGCAGTACCTAATCTACCTGGGATCCCGATGTTTATACTTAATAACTATGCAGTTTGCTGGTGAATATTGAACAGAACATTGGCGAATAAGCCAGAAAAAAGGGGTTTAATGGACAGACTGTCCCTGATACAAGAAGTACCACGAATTGTGTACAAAAATCGGGCACAAAATGATCAGGAGTATGTAAAAATTCGTTGTGGTTGTATAAATTGGGAGTAAGTTTTAATTATCATCAACTTAAAGCCAATTTTAACCGCCAACAAAAACTGGGGCGTATACGTAACATTTTTACTACCGCATGCAATTACATGGAAATATAATATTTAAGAGACACAAATGATAAAAGTCCCTAACCTGCTTGCTGGTTTTTCTTTTTCTTTTTATGGTAGGTATGGACTGTTTCAGAACGCAACAGCAGCTCTCTAATATCTTTTTAGCGGACCATCTCAATAAACGACCCAAGAGCAGCACAAATTAAAATAGTGAAAACAAATGCTTTAACCCATCTGACTAATTTTGTACGAACATTATTGCAAATTTAAATATGAACCCACCTCTACAAACTACAATTACCTTTATTTGGACATTACTTAAGCGCTTTGGGAAGAGATTTCCTTTTACATTTTGATTCTACACCGAAAACCACTTTGGATAATTGCGGCAAAGTTCAGCTCCGTTTGTTGTTCAGCAAAATATTTTTTATCTCAGGCAGGATTACTTAGTTTGGTCTTTCAGAGTCAACGTTTTCATCCACTTGCTTTCTTTTAAGCCAGTTTGGGGTCAAGTGCGTTGGGATCACTTAAGAAAGTTCCCAACTTGAATATTAAAATGCAACAGGCATTGTGGTGAATTGTGAAAAGAGATTTTTTCATTGTAAAGCAATGCGGGTGGCGTTTCTATATTTTTATTGTTTGGCAATAGAATTGTGTCAAAAGGTTTGATATGGAGTAAAAAGAACAAAAGAGGTTAATACTCAAGGAGGGTTGACAATAACTGCAAGATTGGTAGCAAACGACAAAGGAGAGCGAGAACAATAAAGAAATACTTAGTTAGGGTATAAAGTAGGTGCATGGATTTCCTATTTCGATTTAAGGTCAGTTATTGAAATGGGGTTCGAGATGGGCTATATTATTTTTAGCCAATTTAGTGTCTTTTGGTGAGAAGCTAATATGAGTAAAATGCTTAATCTTATGTACAGGAGAGTATGAATACATGCTCCACTTTTTGTGGTTCAAATTGATATTTGAAAAACGATTAATATATAGTTTTTTTATTTCGTTGAATAAATTAGAGCTGAGTACTGAAAAATAGAGTGCAGACAAAAACAAAATAGAAAAAAAAATATTAGCATCACTAATTAATGTTGAAATCAGTTATTAAGTCTCTGCTGAAAAGGTAAACTATCTTAAGTCGACTTAGGCGAATTTTTAACAGTTTTGTGCATTAAATTCGACAATTCAAAACGCATTGTTGTATCTTATCCTGGTACTTGTATCTAATTTATACCCTGGGTTATAGAAAAACGAAATCATCTTAAGTCGATAAAAATGCTTATTAACATTTACTAAATTATCTTAAGTCCACATAATGATATACGACTTGTAAAAACCTTTCAGTTAAGATGTTTTTGTCAAAACATAATTGGTATTTCCTGAAAATCTAAAATATCTTATTTCGATATAAGGTTGTTTTGGTCGAAATATGAATATATATAAAACATCTTATATCGATATAAGATTGTTTGCTCGGTGTAAGTTACTAAAAATTGTGTACCTAAGTCGACTTAAGATAAAATGCATGTGAAATGTATATCAAATGTGTGGAAAAGTAAATTTTCTTAAGTCTACTTAGGATAATATTCAAAATTAAAAAAAAAAAAATATCAGATTTATGTCGACATAAGATATTTTACCAGGTGCAAAAGGCGAACCGTTACTAATTTATAGCCAGTTTAAGATGTTATTTCAGTGCAGTGCAGACAGCAGTCAGAGTGGTTTATAGTCTTTGTAGTGGTCTTTTGTGTATATGAAAAGTGATTTTGGTTACAGAGCATCAAATTTAAAGCTAACTATAACGGTAATTTGTTTATAATAGGTTAGGTTAGGTTAGCGGGTTGGCAGAACAGGGGAACCTGTACGTGCCACACTTAGATCAATGTAGATCCGTTGTGATGCCCTAGGGTTTTACTACCCAGATACACTGGAAACCTATGAAAAACCTACGGATTAGTAAACCAGTCCGTTTTATTTACAAATTTTAGTAGGTCGTTAATGGACCTATCTGAGAGTTCCTTTAAATCCTCGAAGAAGTAACTGCCAAGGAATTTTTTTCTTATGTGGCACAGTGCTGGACAGTGACAAAGAAAGTGTGGGGTGTCCTCATGCACCTCCTCATCACCGCATCCTCTGCACAGGTCATCTGAACTGATTCCCATCTTCTTGGTATGGTATTTCAGTTTATTGTGTCCGGTGATAATGCCCACAATTAAGGACAATGATTTCTTGCTTAATTGTAGGATTTTCTCCGTTTTCTGTTTGTTGTAGATTGGCCACATTTTTCTGGTTATGACACAGGAGTCTAGTTTGCTCCATCTCTCAATTGTCGCCTTTAGTATTCTGTTCCCAATCATCTGTCTGAGATTACAGGGGGGAATCATTACTGTGGTGTCGGCCTGGTTTAGTTCAAGGGAGGATCCCTTTCTTGTCAGCTCATCAGCTTTTTCATTCCCAGATACACCTTTGTGCCCAGGAACCCAGCATAGTCTTACGTTGTGCTGCGCGCCAAGAACCCGCAGCTCTTCGCGACAGCGACTTACAAGCTTTGATTTTAACTAGACGGCAGCGATCGCTTTTATTGCCGCTTGACTGTCAATGAAAAAGGTAATATCTGCATGAGGTATTGCCATCATTGCAACCTGTTTAGCAGCTGTTGTCACTGCCAATACCTCAACTTGGAATACGCTGCTGTGGTTAGGTAGTCTGATTGAACTGGATAGTCCGAGACGTTCCGACTAGAAACCCTCGCCAACGCCAATTTCCATCTTTGATCCATATATGGGTATGGTTGGTCCAATGGATGTTGGTTGGTCCTCATTCCATTCGTCCCTGCTGGGGAAACACGTGGTAAATGGTCTTCTGAAGTCTAGTCGGGGGGTGATATAGTCCGTGCATATATTATTGCCCGCGAATTTGTTTAGAATTTGTGCGTGTCCTGTCAGGCTGTGTTTCCAGTTTTTGGTCTGGCTTAACCGAAGGGCGCTGTTAGCAGCAGATTCTTGTACAAAGAGATCTAGGGGTTTGAGATGGAGTATAGCCTCTAGGCCTGCTGTGGGGCTGTTTATAATAAGTAAGTAATTTATAAATAATAAGTAATAACAATAATTTTATACATAATTCAGAAAAAAAGTGTTGTAATAATGCTAGAGAGTTATTGGAGAAAGGCAAATGAGAGTGGCGAAATATTTAAATGGAGCAGTATTAAATGGCTCAGATATTCGAGAGAATTTGGACGACTATACTACAAGACCAGCTGGAGTAATGACAAAGAGTTTAAAGTATTAAACGTTGTAGCAGTACAACTTTTTATATAATACTAGCTGACCCGGCAAACGTTGTTTTGCCATATAAATTATTTCTAGTAAATATTTTGTTTGTTAAATAAAAAATAACGAATGTATTGTAAGTGTGTGTTTTTTATTTTATAACTTAAGTTTTTGAATTAAAGAAGTACCAAACATCTTATGTTATGCTAATGTTTCATTAAACAAAACACAGACATTTGCACTTTATCTTAAGTCGATTTAGGAACTGAAATCGATATTTTACGAAATTCGCTAAAGTACCTTATCTCAACTTAAGATTCGATGAGGAGCAGACATGTGAAAGGTAAATCATCTTAAAAAGCAATTGGCCTAATATCTTGCTTATTTTATAAGATATAGTTTTGAAATGTGACTAGGATAAAGAATATAAAATTTCGCTCCTAGAATGTTCTTGCTTCAGAGTTAATAGTTAAAGGTTTTTTTCAAATGACGTTTTTTTATGTTTTTTCGCTCTCCTGAAGAACTATGAAAATGGACTTAAGATAGTTTACCTTTTTAGCAGAGAGTGAATTACATAATTAAGTTGAAAATAGAAATGATAATTCAAATTTCATTGTGGTAGCGGAAATGTTTCTGTGACCGCAGCGATGTAGTTTTGAGTTTGGGGGGAGCAGCAGTCCACTTTACTGCCACCGACTCTAACGAGAAGCGAGGAGAATCTCTGCCACATTACAAAATTATGTTCCGATCTTGAGTGTGGGAAAAAAATTGTGTAAATGAAATGAAATTTAAATGTAAACGATGAACAAATTACGTCGACAAAGGCAGAAGTTGTGATATTTAATCGCTGCAAGAAACATCTCCATTTCAGATTTCAAAACGATTTAATGAAGGACACCTTTGGGTTGGAAAATCACACTTATCCCATTTGCTGTGACCAATGGCAAGTTCAAAAAAGTCTACCAAAGCAAAAAAGACTTTTAAAGGTCATTGTAAAAAAACATATCCATCAAAAGGATTAGTTCACACGATTTATTGAATTTTTCCCTTGAGAGGAATACACGACTGAGCCTTAAGAAGCATTCTCTATCACTGCATGTTTTTCTTCGTAATTATAAATCATCATCTTTAAGGCCATTTGTTCAAGGGTTTGGGTATTCATAGAGCAGGATGCTTACCGTTTCTTTTAAATATTGGGGTCACCTTCAGAAGTAAGTCGTTCTTGCTTCTATAGGCCCAGATTGAAGGGAAAAGCTCCTTGAATTAAAAAGGAAAAATCACAGGCTTAAAAAGGGGAAAAATTCAAAAATCTGTGAAACGTTAATTGTTTGAAATTACATAAACATATTTTCATTACTACAAAAATTCGTAAGACTTTCTTATATTCTGAATGCATTCACTTGTTTCGATATTATGTTTAATAGAAAAGGAATTTATTGTAAATTATATATATATTTTTATGTTACATGTTTATTTTAAACTTGTTTATAAAGACAGTTACATTTAAAATTTTTTTCATATGAAAACATGTGCAAATTTAACTTGGAGATAAAATAGAATTTTTTTCGAATTTATAGCAAAACTTTTGCTTTTGCTGATAAAAACAAAAGAGTCTTCGAAGTCTGAAAATACTACTTGTGAAGATCCAAATCACCGATTTGTACTTATTACAAATATTTTGTTTCTTTGCCTTCTATTCTTTATCAAAGTAGGAAGTATTAGATAGTTCTATCAGTTGAATGACGTGGTGTTAAAAAATTTGGGTATTTAGCTTCAAATTTCAAGAACTTGATATTATTTATGCAGCCTAATAATATATTTGCAGCATAACCAATACACTTATGCAGCTTCATTCATGTAGATCTATTTTTATCAGCAATGCTAGGGTGACTCTGACTTTAAAACAGTCTCATAGACTTTTTTTTTAATATTTATCTGGCGCAACTCTATCATCACGCGCTCCAGTCATTCTAGAGTACGCCTTCATAAATTTAAACGAAATGCAAAAAATTTACCCCAGTGCTTTTGAATAAAAAATCTCATAAAAATACCTTAAAGTCCTTAACAACACAACATACCACAGGATAAATGGAAGAGAGCTTTAAATATTCCCTGGTGCATCCATTTCCTCAAAGTGGTATATTTTCAAAAGCAGAAAGCTATCTGCTGATAGGACTTTTCGTGGCAAACTTTGGAAGTTTTGGAAGAAAGCTTATTTGAACTTTCAGGGGAAAAATAAGAGAACTAGTGGGTTCTCTTAAATTTACTCAAATTATCTCAAGTTCACCAACGTGACAAGGACAAGGATTTAGGCTTCAATAGTTGGAAGAAAAAATTTAATTTCGGATGTCGTTGACCTTTAAAATTTAAAGTCAAGGGTTTAGTGGGCTGCGTAGATACAATTGTGTATATATATTAAGCAAAAGGTGGAAGGGTGGAAGTAAGTACATTAAAGGTTACATTAGGAAGTTTTATTCATATTGTAGGCGGCTGAACAGATGTGATCCGAATTACACATACACTACTACCATACAAAATAGTTAGTTCAGGCTTCATTTTGTAACAATGGTAATTTTTTTTAAGATATGTTTGACAAGTGAAAGTGTTCTTTAATAAAAGCAAGTTGTTAATCCTCATATAAATTAATAAAACCATTCCTTTTTAATTTTTTCTTTACGCTTTAGTTAAGAACAATTTAAATTGCTTAATCTATCCCCTATGAGGACCTGATCTAATGCCTTCTCTACTACAACTGAAAATTAAAATAAGCTGCAGTGGTGTCAACACTCGCTGTCGATTTTGATCTTTTTCACCGCGTTTGATGATGCAGTCTGCACAGCACTCGTGCAAGCGGACATTTGCTCGAAAACACTTTTCACAGCTTAGAAATTGCAAGACAGCTAAATTTTCAGGACTTCTGTATTCTTTTATCTTATGTAATCTATTCCAACTTGAAAACTGAAACTAAATGCTTTAAAGGCCGTCTTTTGCGCTAGAAAAAGAAAAGCCCGCTTTAAACCTAGTAGCTGATGCATATGAGTGGTTTGTTGCACACTAAACTGGAAAAATTTTATCAACACTCATTTAAAAGGCGATACGGTAACTACTGCAACTCTCCAGTGTCTTTTTGAATCTGTCGAATCAAATTTAGATGTTCCATGTTGTAAATAGAATTTCCTGCCATAGCGATAAGTTACAACCAACATCTCTATCGTTGTCATTATTTATACAGGACCACCCCCATCTATGCTATCAATGTGAACTGGCAAATCGAGGGAGAAGATGGTTAGTATCGCTATCGATTCATTTTGCAACTCAATTTTCTGCAGATAGTTGCTAAATACATATTCACTATGCGAGGTGGCGCAATCTTCCAGAGAACAAACAATTTTACTGATAAAATTACTAGCGGCTTCCATAACACTCACCAGTATGCACATGCAAAAGTTGGTATAGGTACCTACCGACTGTTCAACGGGGAGTTGAGTCGCTAACCACTTTATTGAAAATTCATTCTCTTACACATCCTGCAGAGCACTACCATGGATACGTGTATGTACATCGAATGCATCGGATTGTCTATAATAGCACCCATGAAAGTGTTATCGACGATAGAAGACTCGGCCAGAGAGAGACTCGAATGCATTAGATGCTAATGGACCGGTCCATGTTTAATGACTTTTTTCCCAGTTGTGGCAGTGTTTTTCCTTTTTACTCTTTACTTGTTTACCTTTTGTTCAATAGCGGGTGAGATGAATTATTTATCAGATAAATATAGTCTGGTTGGGAAACACTTGTCAAACAATAAAGTGTTTCACAGCAAATATTAACAGAAAAAATCTACCCACTGTTAGAGGGGTGGGAATTGCTCTTTATTGTTCGGTGGAAAAGGGGTGACAGTATTTCATACTTTTATAAGTCGTGAGCCAAGATAGCTTTCTTCAAAGAAGTGATACAAGTACTGGAACATATAGAGCGGTGCAAAATAGATACCCAAATTAAGTGACATTCATTAATATACCAGACAATAACAAAATTTCAGCTGCCTTTTGATGTCATATCCAATCGCTATACTGACCCTTTCACTTGGATGACAGGTATTATTTTCTGAAAACGCTCATACTTTCTTTTTGTATAATCGCTTCTGAGGAACTGTTGACATCTCAATATTCACAGTCAGTTGAAACGAAATATATCCGATCAAAGTGTGCTTAGTGACACAGGTGGTCTATAAGAAAAATAATCAAGACAAACATTCCAAATGCTTGTACATTTCTAAGGATTACATTGAGTTCAATCAAATACCTGTCATAGATACTGTTTTGTCTGGCCATGTTCGAAGAATAATAATCTTTGGGAGGACATCATGAATTGATCTCTATCACGACTGGCTGTACTTTGTTCAGAGCACTGCTCCTACTTGTAGTCTTAGTTACTCCACAGCCAAGGAACAGATGGAAAATGCGTAGACAAATTTTTTTAATCAATTTTTTCCTCTTTTCTTTAGGAATAGCTATGCAATAGTTTGTCTACACCAATAGAATTTACTGTGTTTTATAATTTCATTTGGAGGAACTATTACCGATATGTGTGTAAAGGTACTCTACCGTGCTTATTCGTTTTGTTGGTTTAGGTGGCTGTTTTCCCGGTTTCCTGGCAAGGGAGAAACACAAAGCGTAGTTTTGAGACCACAACTTGCGGGACTTGTAGATATAGAGGGAGGGGTAAGTCATAGAAGCTCAAAATTAGGCTGTGGAGTTGAGAAATGAGCAAAGCCTTTGATATGCTGTCACATTTCAGTTGATCAGATTACTTTTTTATTAAAGGGTTTTGAAATGGAATAAAACAAAATCTCTGCAAGCTATTAACGAATTTTATTTTTATGTAAAAGACCCATGTGTGTCATTACTTATGGAATGTAACATCGTTGAAATGTTCGCCGTGGCGGCTCATGGTGGAGCAGATCGCAGTTGTCCAATTTTGAGTCTGCTGCATAGATCCGGCTGAATTTGAGCGATGGAATTAGTTATGCTGCCTTTAGGGGTATCGGACTTATTGGCGTCGACCTGCGACTTCAGGAAACCCTAGAGGAAAAATCGCAGAAGGATCAAAGCGCGTGATGTTGGCGACCAATCACGAGAAAAAATCATACTTTCAAATCGATCATGCAGAACTTCAATCGTTGTGTGGAGCACATGTAGCTCCATGCTGAATGTCGTCTACCTACCAAAATTAGTGTCGGTGACCTATGATGGCCTTATCAGCGTCATTTTTTAAAAAAAATACGGACCAATAACTCCACCCGGCCCAAAATCCGCCCGAGGCAGCAACTATTTGCTTCCTGATGAACCTCGTGTGGGTTCGCGTCGTCCTGTAGATGAAAAATTTGCTTGTCAACATAGCCTTTCATCTAAAAATACGCTGCGTCGTTAAAGATGATTTTTCGGCCAAAATAGAGGTGCTCTTTCGAACGCATCGAAGCTAAAACAATTGCCTAAGGTCACAGTCTTTGTGTTCGTCAGTCAATTGAATCTGGCTCAGTTGTGGGCCCGACGCAAAGGTTGAATATGCGAAAGCCCGTTTTCTTGAAAATAAAAAACTAGAGATTAGACCGCCCAACCAACCAGAGATTAGACAGACGCAACCAAAACAGCATCGACGTCATCGGCTGCCATAATATCGACCTGTTCAGTTTTTTCTCTGCAGCTTTAAGAATCATAATGGTTGCATGATCGATGATGCAACCGCGGTTTGTATGCCTGACTTTGACAGAACAGGAATTTTCTACAAATTTCTTAAGAGCCTTTTTTAGCCTTAAGGAAATACAAGTATTAACAGCAGAGATGCTTCCAAGAAGGACAGACTTGTCGTAGCTGCCTTACGAATCAGCATCCATTTTAGTTGCATATTTGTTTCACTTTTACTTTTACCAAAAACTTTTTTAGTAAACCAGCAGGGGTATAAAAACCAATTCGAAATCACCCTAGTGCGCCTATTTTAGTTTTCTAATACCTAAAAAAAGGAGCAAGACTGAAGAAAAATTCCCTGCGTATTTCCTATGCATGGCATACAATAATTAACATACGATACCCATCATAAAAAAAAATTGTTTTCCCACATAATAGGAAAATATCGAATATTTTAAACTCTTTTCTTTACGCTTTCGCCAGCACAGTGAATTATTTAAATTATCCTTTCAGCACTTGGCCATTAAAAGGCATTTCATGTAAAACCATACATTTCATGAAATTTTCTTCTAACTTAAATTTTGCAGCAGTATTAGCCGTACAAGTAACCATGTTATACAAAAATTTCCATTCAATATACCTTCGGTATATTACAGAAGGAGCAATAAGCCTGCACGCAAGCTGCGTGCCTTTCGTGGCACGCACTTTTATTTACACACCCATCACAATTGAGATAAGGATTCTCATTCTGTGGGTGGATTTACTTGTGCATACCTTCTGCAACGTTTGATGTGGTAGCAAAATTAAAATATATGAAAGACAATGCTAAAGTCGTTCAGTTTATTTGAGACATGATGCGATGAAAGTGTGTATATCCATTTATTCAGTAGACTGGGGAGAGGATTGAGTTTGTTGTACATTTTGGTGCATAAACTTAATTGCATGTCAGCGAAAGCTGTCAATTGCCTGTATCACAAATGACACATTTACGAAAGTCAAAATGAGGCCAAAAATTTACAGCGAATTTAGCGTCTATCTAATATATATCACAATTCAATTGCCCCTCTCATCGGGATACACCAGCAACGTCATGTAGACACCAACCGTCAAAAAGAGAAAAAGAATCCTCAAACCACTGCATTCGACCCAGTCGTGCTTTTTATTCTATTGATCCATTTAAATTCATGAGACCCAATTCCACTTTAAAATGAATTCCGTGCCTCAATTCCCCTGTGGAAGATGCCTTTCAAATTGATTAATTCGCAAAAGAATGTTTGAACTTTTGTCTCTCTTTTCTGTGGACATAAACTTTTTCGATTTTGTTAAATGAAATATGATGGCTCGCACCTACGCATCACCTAAAGGTCCCTTTTTCGGGGTTGCCAAAAAGATGAATCGATTGTCAATATTTCAGGTTGTATCCCCCATCACAGGGCACATAATCGACATTTTTATCGTCCGCACACATGATTTGCTAAAAGAGTGTGGGAGTTTAGTTGGGCATTTGAATTGAGCGGAGCGGCAATCTGGGACGAAGGACGATTTTGAGTCCCAGACGGCCACCATCGCAGCAAATATATCTTTCTTGGAAATTTTAAAGATGGAATGTGCGTTATTGGATCGAATTGAATCACATCTTTATGCAGACTATGCCCAGAGACTTCTCGGAGCACAATCCAACTAAGTTATCCAATTGATGTAGTTCTCTTCTGGGAAGTAGACAACAACATTGTTTACTTTGTTGTATCCTGCTTTACTGTGTTGCGTCGTACCTTCGGATATTTAAAAATGCAAATCATAAGAGAATATTATCCACTTTACTCAGGGATGAGGGTGCCGACGTTCATAATATAATGCGAGGGTCTGCAGGGGTTTTATGCACGATAAGGGGATTTTTTTTCTGCAAGAGTAAGTACATTTTCTTCTGCACTGGGGGCAGTTTTTAAGCTGGAAGGTGGAGCACTGATTCCGAGAATAGTTGTGTTTACATTGCACTTAAAGAGGGTTTAAATTAAGTGCTATTAGCATTCGAACAAATTTCCTGGACTTTCAAATGACTTTACTATCAGTATCACAAATACAGAGTGATTTGAAAGGATATGCAAAACTAACCACATGAAATCGGAGTATAAAAAGGCAGAAAAAACTCTTTATTGTTAACAAATTTTTACCAAAAACGGAAAGGAAAGACTAGGTACCTACCTACTTAGTGAAATTTATATGGTGGAAATGTCAAATTTTGTTCAAAAATTCCATGAAAAATATGTAAAGACTCGTAAGTTCGCAAAAAGTCTCTGAGCAATTTACAAGACGTGCAGTCATTGCATCTGCAGGATAAATGGCGTAAAGCGGCTCGGTAGGTACCCGCGAAGATCGGAAATGTTATCTCCGAGAAGACTATCTCTTTAAGATACGGGCCGGTTTGAAGATGCGATGAACTTGCAAATTGACTTTTTCGGCAGCAAAGGAATAATCTTGAAAAGTGTTTAAACAAAAATGTTTATACTGATCACATATCTGTTTTTGCAAATAAAAAAAAATAAAAAGGTATTAAAGATAGGCCTAGCTTCCCACAACCTTACAGAAGACTGACGATTCGTCTCGTACGAAAAAGCACCAACGGTACGGAAGGAATAGCAAGCCGTTAACGCCAGGGTTTCCAAAAATTTAGTTTTCTTTAAGCTCTCAAACCTTGAAAAAATTTAGCCCAAAATCGTTGCCCAGATAGAAGCCCAAAAATCGTTGAAAATTTTCGCAAATTCTTAAGTACTTTTTTTGGTATTTTTTCCTACTTATTCATCTTACTTATGCGCGGCGAGTTTTATTTGACTTCTATCTCCTGCAAAATGGCTTGCATGGTGTACCTGCAAGTTGAACGACTGTCACTTGACTGCAAGAGTGTTGCCAAGTCTTAAAAGTGCGGGTTTCTTAAAAAATAATTCTTTCTTGTAGTTTTGTGAAGGAATAAAACAAACAAAATTTTCACAAAATTTGTAAAACGATAAATAGCCCAAAATTGTGGTGGGCATTTTTAAATAAAATTATATCCAATGCACCCAATCTGGCAGCACTCGTAAACGCAGAGACGGAGAGAAACGCACCCATACACAAGACAAATGTTCGAAAGACAATTACAAATTATCCCAACAAATATTAATGATGACTGAAGACGATGGGCACCAGCATACCCCGGGGGCATTCATTTTCTACCCTCGATGATTGAAGACGTGATTTAAATTAATGGACAGTAGAATAGATACAAGTCGATGTAAATTAATTTAAGTAGGTACTGCGAAGAAATATTGAAAATAAAAAGTTTTCCCCTGTAAGGAACAATTTCCTAAAGAAATATATCCTTGAAGTGCACTTTCAAAATCAAAGCCCAAAAGCATTTATCAGCAGAATGAATACTACGTAATACCTTGTAATTCAATAAGAACATGAAAAGGCATTCAATACGAAATGGACTTCTAAATTTTTACTTCTTAAAAAATAAATCAAAATAAGTCAAACAATAAGGACATTCGTTGCACATCGCTTTAATGCAAGCGCTCCCTCTCAAGTTGGCTTTTGTTTATTTACACGCGTGTTGCGTGAAAAAAAACCTCCGCATTATTAACCCATATCAATAGAGATAATTGCGTGTACGATCGAACAAAAGCTTTCGAATAATCCCACAGGCAATAACAATGTAATCGCATTGCGATATGCGTCGATGCTTTAAAACTCATCCCGAAAGCCGGTTAATTATAAATGAATTTATTGAGTTACCGAAGTAAATGGATTTTACAGCAAGTTAACATTTAGGGATTTTATTTTTCCGGTAGCCTGATTGTAAACAGTACCCCGTGGGCTGATTCAATTTGAAGGGAAAATTGCATTTCCCCCTAGGGTGTATCAATCGCATCGTTAGTCCGATAGTAGGTGTGATCGGATTTCAGTTAGTTAGTACCAATCAGATTGATGCTTTTGTGAAAATATCTACTATAAACGCTCATCCCATATTTGGTTGTTAAAACTAAATATATCCCCAGCATAGATCCGCTTTTTATAAGGAATTTCCTGTCACGTTCCCAGACAAAGGACGTACATTATAGCACAGCATATCGACAACTCAGGGTCAAAGCCATATCGCCTTTGCACAACCTATTGTTTGTTTATTGAATGGAATCGAGTTTATCGGCTAATTGATATGCTTCAGGGGTAGAACTGATAAGTTTACTACATTGAAAACCTGCCATATTGCGTGTGAAGCAATTTTCTTCCTTCGAAATGGGGTCGTTTGGTATTTGTTGCACGAAAACTTTTGACAATCCTCTGATGTGGAAATGAAGGCTTCGCTTGAGCATCTGGACTAGGAAACCCCTGTTTATTGCTACCAACAGGATTATTTGATACCTTTTGAGTGGTTTTTATATTGATGGGGACCTGTGGGTGGTAGTGGTGAGAATAATTCCTATTTTGTTGGTAACAATTCTTAAAAGAAGTGTCACTCACCCTCGAATATCAAAGTTATGAAGTGGCAGAAGCTAATTTGTACAGAAATACACTCATGACAAAAATGTCAATCAAAATCAACCAGAGAAAGTACCGGAAGACCCAGTAGTGCACTTTCAATATTTTAAATACGATTCGCATTTGTAGAAACAAGGGTTGGCCAGCATTAATTTTCCAAGTCTTGGAAAATGAGGCAGCTGGTATTCAATTACGATCAAAACTTAAATAAGCCAATGCCGACCTGTGGCGTTTTAGAGCGGAAAACTTATATATCATCTTTAAGGATAATCACAGAATACCCTTGAACCTTTGAACCATTGAACCCTTGAACCTTTGAACCCTTGAACCTTTGAACCTTTGAACCTTTGAACCTTTGAACCCTTGAACCCTTGAACCTTTGAACAATTGAACCCTTGAACCTTTGAACACTTGAACCTTTGAACCTTTGAACCTTTGAACCTTTGAACCTTTTAACCTTTGAACCTTTGAACCCTTGAACTCTTGAACCCTTGAACCCTTGAACCCTTGAACCCTTGAACCCTTGAACCCTTGAAATTGTGAACCCTTGAAACTTTGAACCTTTGAACCCTTGAACCTTTGAACCCTTGAACTCTTGAACCCTTGAACCCTTGAACCCTTGAACCCTTGAACCCTTGAACCCTTGAACCCTTGAACCCTTGAACCCTTGAACCCTTGAACCCTTGAACCCTTGAACCCTTGAACCCTTGAACCCTTGAACCCTTAAACCTTTGAACCCTTGAGCCTTTGAACCCTTGAACATTTGAACCTTTGAAACTTTAAACCTTTGAACCTTTGAACCTTTGAACCTTTGAACCCTTGAACATTTGAACCTTTGAACCCTTGAACCCTTGAACCTTTGAACCTTTGAACATTTGAACCCTTTGAACCTTTGAACCTTTGAACCCTTGAACCTTTGAACCCTTGAATCTTTGAACTTTTAAACCCTTGAACCTTTGTACCTTTGAACCTTTGAACCTTTGAAAATTTGATCCTTTGAACCTTTGAACCTTTGAACCTTTGAACCTTTGAACCTTTGAACCTTTGAACCTTTGAACCTTTGAACCTTTGAACCTTTGAACCTTTGAACCTTTGAACCTTTGAACCTTTGAATCTTTGAACCTTTGAAACTTTGAACCTTTGAACCTTTGAACCTTTGAACTTTTGAACCTTTGAACCTTTTAACCTTTGAACCTTTGAACCTTTGAACGTTTGAACCCTTGAACCTTTGAACCTTTGAACCTTTGAACCTTTGAACCTTTGCGCATTTGAACCTTTGAACCCTTGAACTCTTGAACCCTTGAACCTTTGAACATTTGAAACTTGAACCTTTGAACCTTGGAAACTTTGAACCTTTGAACCTTTGAACCTTGGAACCTTTGAACCTTTTAACCTTTGAACCTTTGAACCTTTGAAACTTTGAACCTTTGAACCTTTGAACCTTGGAACCTTTGAACCTTTGAACCTTGGAACCTTTGAACCCTTGAATCTTTGAACCTTTGAACCTTTGAACCTTTGAACCTTTGAACCCTTGAACCTTTGAACCCTTGAACTTTTGAACCCTTGAATCTTTGTAGCTTTCAACCTTTGAACCTTTGAACCCTTGAACCTTTGAACCTTTGAACTTTGAACCTTTGAACCCTTGAACCTTTGAACCCTTGAACCTTTGAACCTTTGAACTTTTGAACCCTTGAACCTTTGTACCTTTGAACCTTTGAACCTTTGAACCTTTGAACCTTTGAACCTTTGAACCTTTGAACCTTTGAGCCTTTGAACCTTTGAACCTTTGAACCTTTGAACCTTTGAACCTTTGTAGCTTTGAACCTTTGAACCTTTGAACCTTTGAACCCTTGAACCTTTGAACCTTTGAACTTTGAACCTTTGAAGCCTTGAACCTTTGAACCCTTGAACCTTTGAACCTTTGAACTTTTGAACCCTTGAACCTTTGTACCTTTGAACCTTTGAACCTTTGAACCTTTGAACCTTTGAACCTTTGAACCTTTGAACCTTTGAGCCTTTGAACCTTTGAACCTTTGAACCTTTGAACTTTTGAACCTTTGAACCTTTTAACCTTTGAACCTTTGAACCTTTGAACCTTTGAACGTTTGAACCTTTGAACCTTTGAACCTTTGAACCTTGGAACCTTTGAACCTTTGAACCTTTGAAACTTTGAATCTTTGAACCTTTGAACCTTTGAACCTTTGAACCCTTGAACCTTTGAACCCTTGAACTTTTGAACCCTTGAACCTTTGTAGCTTTCAACCTTTGAACCTTTGAACCCTTGAACCTTTGAACCTTTGAACTTTGAACCTTTGAACATTTGAAACTTTGAACCCTTGAACCTTTGAACCTTTGAACTTTTGAACCCTTGAACCTTTGTACCTTTGAACCTTTGAACCTTTGAACCTTTGAACCTTTGAACCTTTGAACCTTTGAACCTTTGAACCTTTGAGCCTTTGAACCTTTGAACCTTTGAACCTTTGAACCTTTGAACCCTTGAACTTTTGAACCCTTGAACCTTTTAACCTTTGAACCTTTGAACCTTTGAACCTTTGAACCCTTGAACCTTTGAACCTTTGAACCTTTGAACCTTTGAACCATTGCGCATTTGAACCTTTGAACCCTTGAACTCTTGAACCCTTGAACCTTTGAACCTTTGAACCTTTGAACCTTTGAACCTTTGCGCATTTGAACCTTTGAACCCTTGAACTCTTGAACCCTTGAACCTTTGAACATTTGAAACTTGAACCTTTGAACCTTGGAACCTTTGAATCTTTGAACCTTTGAACCTTTGAACCTTTGAACCTTTGAACCTTTGAACCTTTGAACCCTTGAACCTTTGAACCCTTGAACTTTTGAACCCTTGAACCTTTGAACCTTTGCGCATTTGAACCTTTGAACCCTTGAACTCTTGAACCCTTGAACCTTTGAACATTTGAAACTTGAACCTTTGAACCTTTGAACCTTTGAAACTTTGAACCTTTGAACCTTTGAACCTTGGAACCTTTGAACCTTTGAATCTTTGAACCTTTGAACCTTTGAACCTTTGAACCTTTGAACCCTTGAACCTTTGAACCCTTGAACTTTTGAACCCTTGAACCTTTGTAGCTTTCAACCTTTGAACCTTTGAACCCTTGAACCTTTGAACCTTTGAACTTTGAACCTTTGAACCCTTGAACCTTTGAACCCTTGAACCTTTGAACCTTTGAACTTTTGAACCCTTGAACCTTTGTACCTTTGAACCTTTGAACCTTTGAACCTTTGAACCTTTGAACCTTTGAACCTTTGAACCTTTGAACCTTTGAACCTTTGAACCTTTGAACCTTTGAACCCTTGAACCTTTGAACCTTTGAACTTTGAACCTTTGAAGCCTTGAACCTTTGAACCCTTGAACCTTTGAACCTTTGAACTTTGAACCTTTGAACCCTTGAACCTTTGAACCCTTGAAACTTTGTACTTTTGAACCCTTGAACCTTTGTACCTTTGAACCTTTGAACCTTTGAACCTTTGAACCTTTGAACCCTTGAACCTTTGAACCCTTGAACCTTTGTACCTTTGAACCTTTGAACCTTTGAACTTTTGAACTTTTGAACCCTTGAACTCTTGAACCTTTGTAAATTTGAACGTTTGAACCTTTGAACCTTTGAACCTTTGAACCTTTTAACCTTTGAACCTTTGAACATTTGAATCTTTGAACCTTTGAACCTTGGAACCTTTGAATCTTTGAACCTTTGAACCTTTGAACCTTTGAACCTTTGAACCTTTGAACCTTTGAACCTTTGAACCTTTGAACCTTTGAACCCTTGAACCTTTGTACCTTTGAACCTTTGAACCTTTGAACCTTTGAACCCTTGAACCTTTGAACCCTTGAACCTTTGTACCTTTGAACCTTTGAACCTTTGAACCTTTGAACCTTTGAGCTTTTGAACCCTTGAACCTTTGTAAATTTGAACGTTTGAACCTTTGAACCTTTGAACCTTTGAACCTTTGAACCTTTGAACCTTTGAACCTTTTAACCTTTGAACCTTTGAACCTTTGAACCTTTGAACCTTTTAACCTTTGAACCTTTGAACCTTTGAAACTTTAAACCTTTGAACCTTTGAACCTTGGAACCTTTGAACCTTTGAATCTTTGAATCTTTGAACCTTTGAACCTTTGAACCTTTGAACCCTTGAACCTTTGAACCCTTGAACCCTTGAACCTTTGAACCTTTGAACCCTTGAACCTTTGAACCCTTGAACCTATGTACCTTTGAACCTTTGAACCTTTGAACTTTTGAACCCTTGAACCTTTGTAGCTTTGAACCTTTGAACCTTTGAACCTTTGAACCCTTGAACCTTTGAACCTTTGAACCTTTGAACTTTGAACCTTTGAACCCTTGAACCTTTGAACCCTTGAACCTTTGAACCTTTGAACTTTTGAACCCTTGAACCTTTGTACCTTTGAACCTTTGAACCTTTGAACCTTTGAACCTTTGAACCTTTGAACCTTTGAACCTTTGAACCTTTGAACCTTTGAACCTTTGAATCTTTGAACCTTTGAACCTTTGAATCTTTGAACCTTTGAACCTTTGAACCTTTGAATCTTTGAACCTTTTAACCTTTGAACCTTTGAACCTTTTAACCTTTGAACCTTTGAACCTTTGAACCTGTGAACCCTTGAACCTTTGAACCCTTGAACCTTTGAACCTTTGAACCTGTGAACCCTTGAACCTTTGAACCCTTGAACCTTTGAACCTTTGAACCTTTGAACTTTGAACCTTTGAACCTTTGAACCTTTGAACCTTTGAACCTTTGAGCCTTTGAACCTTTGAACTTTGAACCTTTGAACCCTTGAACCTTTGAACCCTTGAACCTTTGAACACTTGAAACTTTGAACCTTTGAACCTTTGAACCCTTGAACCTTTGAACCTTTGAACTTTGAAACTTTGAACCCTTGAACCTTTGAACCTTTGAACCCTTGAACCTTTGAACCCTTGAACCCTTGAACCTTTGTACCTTTGAACCTTTGAACCTTTGAACCTTGAATCTTTGAACCTTTGAACCTTTGAACCTTTGAATCTTTGAACCTTTGAACCTTTGAACCTTTGAACCTTTGAACCTTTGAAACTTTGAACCTTTGAATCTTTGAACCTTTGAACCTTTGAACCTTTGAATTTTTGAACCTTTGAACCTTTGAACCTTTGAACCTTTGAACCTTTGAACCTTTGAACCTTTAACCTTTGAACCTTTGAACCTTTGAACCTTTGAACCTTTGAACCCTTGAACCCTTGAACCTTTGAACCTTTGAACCTTTGAACCCTTGAACCTTTGAACCTTTGAACTTTGAACCTTTGAACCTTTGAACCCTTGAACCTTTGAACCCTTGAACCTTTGAACCTTTGAACTTTTGAACCCTTGAACCTTTGTACCTTTGGAACCTTTGAACCTTTGAATCTTTGATCCTTTGAACCTTTGAATCTTTGAACCCTTGAACCTTTGAACCCTTGAACCCTTGAACCTTTGAACCTTTGTAGCTTTGAACCTTTGAACCTTTGAACCCTTGAACCTTTGAACCTTTGAACTTTGAACCTTTGAACCCTTGAACCTGTGAACCCTTGTACCTTTGAACCCTTGAACCTGTGAACCCTTGTACCTTTGAACCTTTGAACCTTTGAACCTTTGAACCCTTGAACCTTTGAACCCTTGAACCTTTGTACCTTTGAACCTTTGAACCTTTGAACCTTTGAACTTTTGAACCCTTGAACCCTTGTAAATTTGAACGTTTGAACCTTTGAACCTTTGAACCCTTGAACCTTTGAACCCTTGAACCCTTGAACCTTTGAACCTTTGAACCTTTGAACCCTTGAACCTTTGAACCTTTGAACCTTTGAACCTTTGAACCTTTGAACCTTTTAACCTTTGAACCTTTGAACCTTTGAAACTTTAAACCTTTGAACCTTTGAACCTTGGAACCTTTGAACCTTTGAATCTTTGAATCTTTGAACCTTTGAACCTTTGAACCTTTGAACCCCTGAACCTTTGAACCCTTTAACCCTTGAACCTTTGAACCTTTGAACCCTTGAACCTTTGAACCCTTGAACCTTTGTACCTTTGAACCTTTGAACCTTTGAACTTTTGAACCCTTGAACCTTTGTAGCTTTGAACCTTTGAACCTTTGAACCTTTGAACCCTTGAACCTTTGAACCTTTGAACTTTGAACCTTTGAACCCTTGAACCTTTGAAACCTTGAACCTTTGAACCTTTGAACTTTTGATCCCTTGAACCTTTGTACCTTTGAACCTTTGAACCTTTGAACCTTTGAACCTTTGAACCTTTGAATCTTTGAACCTTTGAACCTTTGAACCTTTGAATCTTTGAACCTTTGAACCCTTGAACCTTTGAACCTTTGAACCCTTGAACCTTAGAACCCTTGAAACTTTGAACCTTAGAACCTTTGAACCCTTGAACCTTTGAACCCTTGAACCCTTGAACCTTTGAACCTTTGAACCTTTGAACCTTTGAACCTTTGAATCTTTGAACCTTTGAACCTTTGAACCTTTGAACCCTTGAACCTTTGAACCCTTGAACCTTTGAACCTTTGAACCTTTGAATCTTTGAACCTTTGAACCTTTGAACCTTTGAATCTTTGAACCTTTGAACCCTTGAACCTTTGAACCTTTGAACCCTTGAACCTTTGAACCCTTGAACCTTTGAACCTTTGAACCTTTGAACCCTTGAACCTTTGAACCCTTGAACCCTTGAACCTTTGAACCTTTGAACCTTTGAACCTTTGAACCTTTGAATCTTTGAACCTTTGAACCTTTGAACCTTTGAACCCTTGAACCTTTGAACCCTTGAACCTTTGAACCTTTGAAACTTTGAACCTTTGAACCTTTGAACCTTTGAACCCTTGAACCTTTGAACCCTTGAACCTTTGAACCTTTGAACCTTTGAACCTTTAACCTTTAAACCTTTGAACCTTTGAACCCTTGAACGTTTGAACCCTTGAACCTTTGAACCCTTGAACCTTTGAACCTTTGAACCTTTGAACCCTTGAACCCTTGAACCTTTGAACCTTTGAACCCTTGAACCTTTGAACCTTTGAACCTTTGAACCTTTGAACCTTTGAACCTTTGAACCTTTTAACCTTTGAACCTTTGAACCTTTGAAACTTTAAACCTTTGAACCTTTGAACCTTGGAACCTTTGAACCTTTGAATCTTTGAATCTTTGAACCTTTGAACCTTTGAACCTTTGAACCCCTGAACCTTTGAACCCTTTAACCCTTGAACCTTTGAACCTTTGAACCCTTGAACCTTTGAACCCTTGAACCTTTGTACCTTTGAACCTTTGAACCTTTGAACTTTTGAACCCTTGAACCTTTGTAGCTTTGAACCTTTGAACCTTTGAACCTTTGAACCCTTGAACCTTTGAACCTTTGAACTTTGAACTTTGAACCTTTGAACCCTTGAACCTTTGAACCCTTGAACCTTTGAACCTTTGAACTTTTGATCCCTTGAACCTTTGTACCTTTGAACCTTTGAACCTTTGAACCTTTGAACCTTTGAACCTTTGAACCTTTGAATCTTTGAACCTTTGAACCTTTGAACCTTTGAATCTTTGAACCTATGAACCCTTGAACCTTTGAACCTTTGAACCCTTGAACCTTAGAACCCTTGAAACTTTGAACCTTTGAACCTTTGAACCCTTGAACCTTTGAACCCTTGAACCCTTGAACCTTTGAACCTTTGAACCTTTGAACCTTTGAACCTTTGAATCTTTGAACCTTTGACCCTTTGAACCTTTGAACCCTTGAACCTTTGAACCCTTGAACCTTTGAACCTTTGAACCTTTGAATCTTTGAACCTTTGAACCTTTGAACCTTTGAATCTTTGAACCTTTGAACCCTTGAACCTTTGAACCTTTGAACCCTTGAACCTTTGAACCCTTGAACCTTTGAACCTTTGAACCTTTGAACCCTTGAACCTTTGAACCCTTGAACCCTTGAACCTTTGAACCTTTGAACCTTTGAACCTTTGAACCTTTGAATCTTTGAACCTTTGAACCTTTGAACCTTTGAACCCTTGAACCTTTGAACCCTTGAACCTTTGAACCTTTGAAACTTTGAACCTTTGAACCTTTGAACCTTTGAACCCTTGAACCTTTGAACCCTTGAACCTTTGAACCTTTGAACCTTTGAACCTTTAACCTTTAAACCTTTGAACCTTTGAACCCTTGAACGTTTGAACCCTTGAACCTTTGAACCCTTGAACCTTTGAACCTTTGAACCTTTGAACCTTTGAACCTTTGAAACTTTGAACCTTTGAACCTTTAAACCCTTGAACCTTTGAACCCTTGAACCCTTGAACCTTTGAACCTTTGAACCCTTGAACCTTTGAACCCTTGAACCTTTGTACCTTTGAACCTTTGAACCTTTGAACCTTTGAACCTTTGAACCTTTGAACCTTTGAACCCTTGAACCCTTGAACCCTTGAACCTTTGAACCCTTGAACCTTTGTACCTTTGAACCTTTGAACCTTTGAACCTTTGAACCTTTGAACCTTTGAACCCTTGAACCCTTGAACCTTTGAACCCTTGAACCTTTGAACCCTTGAACCTTTGAACCCTTGAACCCTTGAACCTTTGAACCTTTGAAACTTTGAACCTTTGAACCTTTGAACCTTTGAACCCTTGAACCTTTGAACCCTTGAACCCTTGAACCCTTGAACCCTTGAACCTTTGAACCTTTGAACCCTTGAACCTTTGAACCCTTGAACCTTTGAACCCTTGAACCCTTGAACCTTTGAACCTTTGAACCCTTGAACCTTTGAACCCTTGAACCTTTGTACCTTTGAACCTTTGAACCTTTGAACCTTTGAACCTTTGAACCTTTGAACCCTTGAACCCTTGAACCCTTGAACCTTTGAACCTTTGAACCCTTGAACCTTTGAACCCTTGAACCTTTGTACCTTTGAACCTTTGAACCTTTGAACCTTTGAACCTTTGAACCTTTGAACCTTTGAACCCTTGAACCCTTGAACCTTTGAACCCTTGAACCTTTGAACCTTTGAACCTTTGAACCTTTGAACCCTTGAACCTTTGAACCCTTGAACCCTTGAACCTTTGAACCTTTGAACCCTTGAACCTTTGAACCCTTGAACCTTTGTACCTTTGAACCTTTGAACCTTTGAACCTTTGAACCTTTGAACCTTTGAACCCTTGAACCCTTGAACCTTTGAACCCTTGAACCTTTGAACCCTTGAACCTTTGAACCCTTGAACCTTTGAAACTTTAAACCTTTGAACCTTTGAACCTTGGAACCTTTGAACCTTTGAATCTTTGAATCTTTGAACCTTTGAACCTTTGAACCTTTGAACCCTTGAACCTTTGAACCCTTGAACCCTTGAACCTTTGAACCTTTGAACCCTTGAACCTTTGAACCATTGAACCTTTGTACCTTTGAACCTTTGAACCTTTGAACTTTTGAACCCTTGAACCTTTGTAGCTTTGAACCTTTGAACCTTTGAACCTTTGAACCCTTGAACCCTTGAACCTTTGAACCCTTGAACCTTTGAACCTTTGAACCTTTGAACCTTTAACCTTTAAACCTTTGAACCTTTGAACCTTTGAACCTTTGAACCCTTGAACCTTTGAACCCTTGAACCTTTGAACCTTTGAACCCTTGAACCTTTGAACCCTTGAACCTTTGAACCTTTGAACCTTTGAACCCTTGAACCTTTGAACCCTTGAACCCTTGAACCTTTGAACCTTTGAACCTTTGAACCTTTGAACCTTTGAATCTTTGAACCTTTGAACCTTTGAACCTTTGAACCCTTGAACCTTTGAACCCTTGAACCTTTGAACCTTTGAACCTTTGAACCTTTGAACCTTCAACCTTTGAACCTTTGAACCTTTGAACCCTTGAACCTTTGAACCCTTGAACCTTTGAACCTTTGAACCTTTGAACCTTTGAACCTTTGAACCTTTGAACTTTGAACCTTTGAACCCTTGAACCTTTGAACCCTTGAACCTTTGAACCCTTGAACCTTTGAACCTTTGAACCTTTGAACCTTTGAATCTTTGAACTTTTGAACCCTTGAACCTTTGTAGCTTTGAACCTTTGAACCTTTGAACCTTTGAATCTTTGAACTTTTGAACCCTTGAAACTTTGTAGCTTTGAACCTTTGAACCTTTGAACCTTTGAACCCTTGAACCTTTGAACCCTTGAACCTTTGAACCTTTGAACTTTTGAACCCTTGAACGTTTGTACCTTTGAACCTTTGAACCTTTGAACCTTTGAACCCTTGAACCTTTGAACCCTTGAACCTTTGTACCTTTGAACCTTTGAACCTTTGAACCCTTGAACCTTTGAACCTTTGAACTTTTGAACCCTTGAACCTTTGTACCTTTAAACCTTTGAACTTTGAACCCTTAAACCGTTGAACCTTTGAACCTTTGAACACTTGAACCGTTGAACCTTTGAACCCTTGAACCCTTGAACCTTTGAACCTTTGAACCCTTGAACCTTTGAACAATTGAACCCTTGAACGCTTGAACCTTTGAACCTTTGAACCTTTGAACCTTTGAACCTTTGAACCTTTGAACCTTTGAACCCTTGAACCCTTGAACCTTTGAACCCTTGAACCCTTGAACCTTTGAACCCTTGAACCTTTGAACCCTTGAACCTTTGTACCTTTGAACCTTTGAACCTTTGAACCTTTGAACCTTTGAACCCTTGAACCTTTGTACCTGCGAACCTTTGAACCTTTGAACCTTTGAACTTTGAACCTTTGAACCTTTGAACCCTTGAACCTTTGTACCTTTGAACCTTTGAACCTTTGAACTTTTGAACCCTTGAACCTTTGTAGCTTTGAACCTTTGAACCTTTGAACTTTGAACCTTTGAACTTTTGAACCCTTGAACCTTTGTAGCTTTGAACCTTTGAATCTTTGAACTTTGAACCTTTGAACCCTTGAGCCTTTGAACCCTTGAACCTTTGAACCTATGAACCTATGAACTTTTGAACCCTTGAACCTTTGAACCTTTGAATCTTTGAACCTTTGAACCTTTGAACCTTTGAACCTTTGAACCTTTGAACCTTTTAACCTTTTAACCTTTGAAGCTTTGAACCTTTGAACCTTTGAACCTTTTAACCTTTGAACCTTTGAACCTTTGAACCTTTGAACCTTTGAACCCTTGAACCTTTGAACCCTTGAACCTTTCAACCTTTGAACCTTTCAACCTTTGAACTTTGAACCTTTGAACCTTTGAACCTTTGAACCTTTGAACCTTTGAACCTTTGAACCTTTGAACCTTTGAACCTTTGAACCTTTGAACGTTTGAAGCTTTGAACCTTTGAACCTTTGAACCTTTGAACCTTTGAACCTTTGAACCTTTGAACCTTTAACCTTTAACCTTTGAACCTTTGAACCTTTGAACCTTTGAACCTTTGAACCCTTGAACCTTTGAACCCTTGAACCTTTGAACCTTTGAACCTTTGAACCTTTGAACCTTTGAACCTTTGAACCTTTGAACCTTTGAACCCTTGAACCTTTGAACCCTTGAACCTTTGAACCTTTGAACTTTGAACCTTTGAACTTTTGAACCCTTTAACCTTTGTAGCTTTGAACCTTTGAACCTTTGAACATTTGAACGCTTGAACCTTTGAACCTTTGAACTTTGAACCTTAGAACCTTTGAACCTTTGAACCCTTGAACCTTTGAACCCTTGAACCTTTGAACCTTTGAACCTTTGAACCTTTGAACCTTTAACCTTTGAACCTTTGAACCTTTGAACCTTTGAACCTTTGAACCTTTGAACCCTTGAACCTTTGAACCCTTGAACCTTTGAACCCTTGAACCTTTGAACCTTTGAACCTTTGAACCTTTGAACCTTTGAACCTTTGAACCTTTGAAACTTTGAACCTTTGAACCTTTGAACCTTTGAACCCTTGAACCTTTGAACCCTTGAACCTTTGAACCTTTGAACCTTTGAACCTTTGAACCTTTGAACCTTTGAAACTTTGAACCTTTGAACCATTGAACCTTTAACCTTTAACCTTTAACCTTTGAACCTTTGAACCTTTGAACCTTTGAACCTTTGAACCCTTGAACCTTTGAACCCTTGAACCTTTGAACCTTTGAACCTTTGAACCCTTGAACCTTTGAACTTTGAACCTTTGAACCCTTGAACCTTTGAACCTTTGAACTTTTGAACCCTTGAACCTTTGTACCTTTGAACCTTTGAACCTTTGAACCCTTGAACCTTTGAACCTTTGAACTTTTGTACCTTTGAACCTTGAACCTTTGAACCTTTGAACCCTTGAACCTTTGAACCTTTGAACCTTTGAACCTTTGAACCTTTGAACCTTTGAACCTTTGAACTTTGAACCTTTGGACCCTTGAACCTTTGAACCCTTGAACCTTTGAACTTTTGAACCCTTGAACCTTTGTACCTTTGAACCTTTGAACCTTTGAACCTTTGAACCTTTGAACCTTTGAACCCTTGAACCTTTGAACCTTTGAACTTTGAACCTTTGAACCCTTGAACCTTTGAACCCTTGAACCTTTGAACCTTTGAACTTTTGAACCCTTGAACCTTTGTACCTTTGAACCTTTGAACCTTTGAACCTTTGAACCTTTGTACCTTTGAATCTTTGAACCTTTGAACTTTTGAACCCTTGAACCTTTGTAGCTTTGAACCTTTGAACCTTTGAATCTTTGAACTTTTGAACCCTTGAACCTTTGTAGCTTTGAACCTTTGAACCTTTGAACCTTTGAACCCTTGAACCTTTGAACCCTTGAACCTTTGAACCTTTGAACTTTTGAATCCTTGAACGTTTGTACCTTTGAACCTTTGAACCTTTGAACCCTTGAACCTTTGAACCCTTGAACCTTTGTACCTTTGAACCTTTGAACCTTTGAACCTTTGAACCTTTGAACCTTTGAACCTTTGAACCTTTGAACCTTTGAACCCTTGAACCTTTGAACCTTTGAACTTTTGAACCCTTGAACCTTTGTACCTTTGAACCTTTGAACCTTTGAACCTTTGAACCTTTGAACCCTTGAACCTTTGAACCCTTGAACCTTTGTACCTTTGAACCTTTGAACCTTTGAACCTTTGAAACTTTGAACCTTTGAACCATTGAACCTTTAACCTTTAACCTTTAACCTTTGAACCTTTGAACCTTTGAACCTTTGAACCTTTGAACCCTTGAACCTTTGAACCTTTGAACTTTGAACTTTGAACCTTTGAACCCTTGAACCTTTGAACCCTTGAACCTTTGAACCTTTGAACTTTTGATCCCTTGAACCTTTGTACCTTTGAACCTTTGAACCTTTGAACCTTTGAACCTTTGAACCTTTGAATCTTTGAACCTTTGAACCTTTGAACCTTTGAATCTTTGAACCTATGAACCCTTGAACCTTTGAACCTTTGAACCCTTGAACCTTAGAACCCTTGAAACTTTGAACCTTTGAACCTTTGAACCCTTGAACCTTTGAACCCTTGAACCCTTGAACCTTTGAACCTTTGAACCTTTGAACCTTTGAACCTTTGAATCTTTGAACCTTTGACCCTTTGAACCTTTGAACCCTTGAACCTTTGAACCCTTGAACCTTTGAACCTTTGAACCTTTGAATCTTTGAACCTTTGAACCTTTGAACCTTTGAATCTTTGAACCTTTGAACCCTTGAACCTTTGAACCTTTGAACCCTTGAACCTTTGAACCCTTGAACCTTTGAACCTTTGAACCTTTGAACCCTTGAACCTTTGAACCCTTGAACCCTTGAACCTTTGAACCTTTGAACCTTTGAACCTTTGAACCTTTGAATCTTTGAACCTTTGAACCTTTGAACCTTTGAACCCTTGAACCTTTGAACCCTTGAACCTTTGAACCTTTGAAACTTTGAACCTTTGAACCTTTGAACCTTTGAACCCTTGAACCTTTGAACCCTTGAACCTTTGAACCTTTGAACCTTTGAACCTTTAACCTTTAAACCTTTGAACCTTTGAACCCTTGAACGTTTGAACCCTTGAACCTTTGAACCCTTGAACCTTTGAACCTTTGAACCTTTGAACCTTTGAACCTTTGAAACTTTGAACCTTTGAACCTTTAAACCCTTGAACCTTTGAACCCTTGAACCCTTGAACCTTTGAACCTTTGAACCCTTGAACCTTTGAACCCTTGAACCTTTGTACCTTTGAACCTTTGAACCTTTGAACCTTTGAACCTTTGAACCTTTGAACCTTTGAACCCTTGAACCCTTGAACCCTTGAACCTTTGAACCCTTGAACCTTTGTACCTTTGAACCTTTGAACCTTTGAACCTTTGAACCTTTGAACCTTTGAACCCTTGAACCCTTGAACCTTTGAACCCTTGAACCTTTGAACCCTTGAACCTTTGAACCCTTGAACCCTTGAACCTTTGAACCTTTGAAACTTTGAACCTTTGAACCTTTGAACCTTTGAACCCTTGAACCTTTGAACCCTTGAACCCTTGAACCCTTGAACCCTTGAACCTTTGAACCTTTGAACCCTTGAACCTTTGAACCCTTGAACCTTTGAACCCTTGAACCCTTGAACCTTTGAACCTTTGAACCCTTGAACCTTTGAACCCTTGAACCTTTGTACCTTTGAACCTTTGAACCTTTGAACCTTTGAACCTTTGAACCTTTGAACCCTTGAACCCTTGAACCCTTGAACCTTTGAACCTTTGAACCCTTGAACCTTTGAACCCTTGAACCTTTGTACCTTTGAACCTTTGAACCTTTGAACCTTTGAACCTTTGAACCTTTGAACCTTTGAACCCTTGAACCCTTGAACCTTTGAACCCTTGAACCTTTGAACCTTTGAACCTTTGAACCTTTGAACCCTTGAACCTTTGAACCCTTGAACCCTTGAACCTTTGAACCTTTGAACCCTTGAACCTTTGAACCCTTGAACCTTTGTACCTTTGAACCTTTGAACCTTTGAACCTTTGAACCTTTGAACCTTTGAACCCTTGAACCCTTGAACCTTTGAACCCTTGAACCTTTGAACCCTTGAACCTTTGAACCCTTGAACCTTTGAAACTTTAAACCTTTGAACCTTTGAACCTTGGAACCTTTGAACCTTTGAATCTTTGAATCTTTGAACCTTTGAACCTTTGAACCTTTGAACCCTTGAACCTTTGAACCCTTGAACCCTTGAACCTTTGAACCTTTGAACCCTTGAACCTTTGAACCATTGAACCTTTGTACCTTTGAACCTTTGAACCTTTGAACTTTTGAACCCTTGAACCTTTGTAGCTTTGAACCTTTGAACCTTTGAACCTTTGAACCCTTGAACCCTTGAAACTTTGAACCCTTGAACCTTTGAACCTTTGAACCCTTGAACCTTTGAACCCTTGAACCTTTGAACCTTTGAACCTTTGAACCCTTGAACCTTTGAACCCTTGAACCCTTGAACCTTTGAACCTTTGAACCTTTGAACCTTTGAACCTTTGAATCTTTGAACCTTTGAACCTTTGAACCCTTGAACCTTTGAACCCTTGAACCTTTGAACCCTTGAACCTTTGAACCCTTGAACCTTTGAACCTTTGAACCTTTGAACCCTTGAACCTTTGAACCCTTGAACCCTTGAACCTTTGAACCTTTGAACCTTTGAACCTTTGAACCTTTGAATCTTTGAACCTTTGAACCTTTGAACCTTTGAACCCTTGAACCTTTGAACCCTTGAACCTTTGAACCTTTGAACCTTTGAACCTTTGAACCTTCAACCTTTGAACCTTTGAACCTTTGAACCCTTGAACCTTTGAACCCTTGAACCTTTGAACCTTTGAACCTTTGAACCTTTGAACCTTTGAACCTTTGAACTTTGAACCTTTGAACCCTTGAACCTTTGAACCCTTGAACCTTTGAACCCTTGAACCTTTGAACCTTTGAACCTTTGAACCTTTGAATCTTTGAACTTTTGAACCCTTGAACCTTTGTAGCTTTGAACCTTTGAACCTTTGAACCTTTGAATCTTTGAACTTTTGAACCCTTGAAACTTTGTAGCTTTGAACCTTTGAACCTTTGAACCTTTGAACCCTTGAACCTTTGAACCCTTGAACCTTTGAACCTTTGAACTTTTGAACCCTTGAACGTTTGTACCTTTGAACCTTTGAACCTTTGAACCTTTGAACCCTTGAACCTTTGAACCCTTGAACCTTTGTACCTTTGAACCTTTGAACCTTTGAACCCTTGAACCTTTGAACCTTTGAACTTTTGAACCCTTGAACCTTTGTACCTTTAAACCTTTGAACTTTGAACCCTTAAACCGTTGAACCTTTGAACCTTTGAACACTTGAACCGTTGAACCTTTGAACCCTTGAACCCTTGAACCTTTGAACCTTTGAACCCTTGAACCTTTGAACAATTGAACCCTTGAACGCTTGAACCTTTGAACCTTTGAACCTTTGAACCTTTGAACCTTTGAACCTTTGAACCTTTGAACCCTTGAACCCTTGAACCTTTGAACCCTTGAACCCTTGAACCTTTGAACCCTTGAACCTTTGAACCCTTGAACCTTTGTACCTTTGAACCTTTGAACCTTTGAACCTTTGAACCTTTGAACCCTTGAACCTTTGTACCTGCGAACCTTTGAACCTTTGAACCTTTGAACTTTGAACCTTTGAACCTTTGAACCCTTGAACCTTTGTACCTTTGAACCTTTGAACCTTTGAACTTTTGAACCCTTGAACCTTTGTAGCTTTGAACCTTTGAACCTTTGAACTTTGAACCTTTGAACTTTTGAACCCTTGAACCTTTGTAGCTTTGAACCTTTGAATCTTTGAACTTTGAACCTTTGAACCCTTGAGCCTTTGAACCCTTGAACCTTTGAACCTATGAACCTATGAACTTTTGAACCCTTGAACCTTTGAACCTTTGAATCTTTGAACCTTTGAACCTTTGAACCTTTGAACCTTTGAACCTTTGAACCTTTTAACCTTTTAACCTTTGAAGCTTTGAACCTTTGAACCTTTGAACCTTTTAACCTTTGAACCTTTGAACCTTTGAACCTTTGAACCTTTGAACCCTTGAACCTTTGAACCCTTGAACCTTTCAACCTTTGAACCTTTCAACCTTTGAACTTTGAACCTTTGAACCTTTGAACCTTTGAACCTTTGAACCTTTGAACCTTTGAACCTTTGAACCTTTGAACCTTTGAACCTTTGAACCTTTGAACGTTTGAAGCTTTGAACCTTTGAACCTTTGAACCTTTGAACCTTTGAACCTTTGAACCTTTGAACCTTTGAACCTTTAACCTTTAACCTTTGAACCTTTGAACCTTTGAACCTTTGAACCTTTGAACCCTTGAACCTTTGAACCCTTGAACCTTTGAACCTTTGAACCTTTGAACCTTTGAACCTTTGAACCTTTGAACCTTTGAACCTTTGAACCCTTGAACCTTTGAACCCTTGAACCTTTGAACCTTTGAACTTTGAACCTTTGAACTTTTGAACCCTTTAACCTTTGTAGCTTTGAACCTTTGAACCTTTGAACATTTGAACGCTTGAACCTTTGAACCTTTGAACTTTGAACCTTAGAACCTTTGAACCTTTGAACCCTTGAACCTTTGAACCCTTGAACCTTTGAACCTTTGAACCTTTGAACCTTTGAACCTTTAACCTTTGAACCTTTGAACCTTTGAACCTTTGAACCTTTGAACCTTTGAACCCTTGAACCTTTGAACCCTTGAACCTTTGAACCCTTGAACCTTTGAACCTTTGAACCTTTGAACCTTTGAACCTTTGAACCTTTGAACCTTTGAAACTTTGAACCTTTGAACCTTTGAACCTTTGAACCCTTGAACCTTTGAACCCTTGAACCTTTGAACCTTTGAACCTTTGAACCTTTGAACCTTTGAACCTTTGAAACTTTGAACCTTTGAACCATTGAACCTTTAACCTTTAACCTTTAACCTTTGAACCTTTGAACCTTTGAACCTTTGAACCTTTGAACCCTTGAACCTTTGAACCCTTGAACCTTTGAACCTTTGAACCTTTGAACCCTTGAACCTTTGAACTTTGAACCTTTGAACCCTTGAACCTTTGAACCTTTGAACTTTTGAACCCTTGAACCTTTGTACCTTTGAACCTTTGAACCTTTGAACCCTTGAACCTTTGAACCTTTGAACTTTTGTACCTTTGAACCTTGAACCTTTGAACCTTTGAACCCTTGAACCTTTGAACCTTTGAACCTTTGAACCTTTGAACCTTTGAACCTTTGAACCTTTGAACTTTGAACCTTTGGACCCTTGAACCTTTGAACCCTTGAACCTTTGAACTTTTGAACCCTTGAACCTTTGTACCTTTGAACCTTTGAACCTTTGAACCTTTGAACCTTTGAACCTTTGAACCCTTGAACCTTTGAACCTTTGAACTTTGAACCTTTGAACCCTTGAACCTTTGAACCCTTGAACCTTTGAACCTTTGAACTTTTGAACCCTTGAACCTTTGTACCTTTGAACCTTTGAACCTTTGAACCTTTGAACCTTTGTACCTTTGAATCTTTGAACCTTTGAACTTTTGAACCCTTGAACCTTTGTAGCTTTGAACCTTTGAACCTTTGAATCTTTGAACTTTTGAACCCTTGAACCTTTGTAGCTTTGAACCTTTGAACCTTTGAACCTTTGAACCCTTGAACCTTTGAACCCTTGAACCTTTGAACCTTTGAACTTTTGAATCCTTGAACGTTTGTACCTTTGAACCTTTGAACCTTTGAACCCTTGAACCTTTGAACCCTTGAACCTTTGTACCTTTGAACCTTTGAACCTTTGAACCTTTGAACCTTTGAACCTTTGAACCTTTGAACCTTTGAACCTTTGAACCCTTGAACCTTTGAACCTTTGAACTTTTGAACCCTTGAACCTTTGTACCTTTGAACCTTTGAACCTTTGAACCTTTGAACCTTTGAACCCTTGAACCTTTGAACCTTTGAACTTTGAACCCTTAAACCGTTGAACCTTTGAACCTTTGAACACTTGAACCTTTGAACCTTTGAACCTTTGAACCCTTGAACCCTTGAACCTTTGAACCTTTGAACCCTTGAACCTTTGAACAATTGAACCCTTGAACGCTTGAACCTTTGAACCTTTGAACCTTTGAACCTTTGAACCTTTGAACCTTTGAACCCTTCAACCTTTGAACCTTTGAACTTTTGAACCCTTGAACCTTTGTACCTTTGAACCTTTGAACCTTTGAACCTTTGAACCTTTGAACCTTTGAACCTTTGAACCCTTGAACCTTTGAACCTTTGAACTTTGAACCCTTAAACCGTTGAACCTTTGAACCTATGAACACTTGAACCGTTGAACCTTTGAACCCTTGAACCCTTGAACCTTTGAACCTTTGAACCCTTGAACCTTTGAACAATTGAACCCTTGAACACTTGAACCTTTGAACCTTTGAACCTTTGAACCTTTGAACCTTTGAACCCTTGAACCTTTGAACCTTTGAACTTTTGAACCCTTGAACCTTTGTACCTTTGAACCTTTGAACCTTTGAACCTTTGAACCTTTGAACCCTTGAACCTTTGAACCTTTGAACCTTTGAACTTTGAACCCTTAAACCGTTGAACCTTTGAACCTTTGAACACTTGAACCGTTGAACCTTTGAACCCTTGAACCCTTGAACCTTTGAACCCTTGAACCCTTGAACCTTTGAACCCTTGAACCTTTGAACCCTTGAACCTTTGTACCTTTGAACCTTTGAACCTTTGAACCTTTGAACCTTTGAAGCTTTGAACCTTTGAACCCTTGAACCTTTGTACCTTCGAACCTTTGAACCTTTGAACCTTTGAACTTTGAACCTTTGAACCCTTGAACCTTTGTACCTTTGAACCTTTGAACCTTTGAACCCTTGAACCTTTGAACCCTTGAACCTTTGTACCTTGGAACCTTTGAACCTTTGAACCTTTGAACCTTTGAACCTTTGAACCTTTGAACCTTTGAACCCTTGAACCTTTGAACCTTTGAACTTTTGAACCCTTGAACCGTTGTACCTTTGAACCTTTGAACCTTTGAACCTTTGAACCCTTGAACCTTTGAACCTTTGAACCTTTGAATATTGAACCCTTAAACCGTTGAACCTTTGAACCTTTGAACACTTGAACCGTTGAACCTTTGAACCCTTGAACCTTTGAACCTTTGAACCCTTGAACCTTTGAACAATTGAACCCTTGAACGCTTGAACCTTTGAACCTTTGAACCTTTGAACCTTTGAACCTTTGAACCTTTGAACCCTTGAACCCTTGAACCTTTGAACCCTTGAACCCTTGAACCTTTGAACCCTTGAATCCTTGAACCTTTGAACCCTTGAACCTTTGTACCTTTGAACCTTTGAACCTTTGAACCTTTGAACCTTTGAACCTTTGAACCTTTGAACCCTTGAACCTTTGTACCTTCGAACCTTTGAACCTTTGAACCTTTGAACTTTGAACCTTTGAACCCTTGAACCTTTGTACCTTTGAACCTTTGAACCTTTGAAGTTTTGAACCCTTGAACCTTTGTAGCTTTGAACCTTTGAACCTTTGAACCTTTGAACCTTTGAACCTTTGAATCTTTGAACCTTTGAACCTTTGAACCATTTTCAGCTAGCTATACACAACTAAAACTAAAAGTCCGATGTAAAATTAGAAATAGTCCAGCTATTCAATAGAAAACTGAAGCGTTTGGAAGATGAAGGATTTAAGCGACATATTGAAATAAAGGGCTTAAGCGTGTTTAACATATTCTTCCACGTTGTTTAAGTACAAAGTGGTTGCAAATAACACCTTCTTTCTTTGCTAAATCATAATATAAAGGCATTAGAGAATGATACAGAAATAAAAGTTTTCACATAGGACCTGCATCCGTAGAAAAATGGCAAATCTCAAAAATTGTCACTTAGGACCTCCATCTTCAATACGCTTCATTGTCAACTAAAATTTCTGGGTGAACGACAACAGGTTGGATTTAAGAAAGACCTCTACTGAAAGGGCTGCTATCCATAAATATGGTAATTAAGAAAGTTTCTCCTTCAATTAGTTACTCCCAACAAGATCGTAGAAACTGTCTTACATAAGACAGAAATTTCCAAGACATATTTGTTAGTTCGATTTGAACCACACCGCATAAAGATACCACTCACGTAGCTTCTTATCACGCACATGTTACAATGCCAAACACAAACCAAGCCTGGCAGCACTTACCCCACCTCCGTGCCCCAAAAACATCGCAAACTATTTTGTGAAAATTAATTTTGTCTCGCAAGCTGTGTTATCATCCATACAGAGCGTCGCACACACCGACAGACGAGTTGACAAAATTTACATATGGCAACTATTGATTTCGTGGGTGAGTCCACCCCCACCCCAAACAATCCGCCATAACTGTACTATATGGCACAGATAAATTATAACCATGACCAGTGCTGTGTCTGACCCTAACAAACAATGTTTTTGTCCACACTCAGCGAACCAAAAGGGTAGGTGGCTATAATATTTCGGTTTTGTGTCGCTAACAACAACTGTCCAGCTAAAAGTGTGTCCTTGTCCTTTTTCTGTTTTATGCGGTATGGTGTGCTGTTCGCTACAAGGTTTATGCATAAAATGTGTTCACTGAACTCGTTGCCGGACTGTCTCCAATGAAGCATTTTAAAATGTCCTGTTTTTATGTTGTTTTGTTATTGTACTTTGACTGGGACATCAATTTGGTTAAATGGTTTTGTTTCATTTGTGAGGACATGGATGGACGTATGAAATAAAGGGAAATTTCCGCTCTTCCTGTTGTTTTTTGTTTTTTTGCGCAGCCTTATGTCGCATGTCAGAGGACGTCCCAATGTGTTGTGGAATGTTGGTAACAAGCAAATGCATACTGCGTTCCATACAGCAAAAACGTTTTTGTAAAGAGCCAACATTTGGAGAGCTCTTTGAGTTTTCAGGAAAGTCCGATTGCCGGGTGGCTTTACGCGAGATTTAATATCTCGTCAGAACATTAGAGGACACTAAATATAATTTGAAGTACTGCCAATAAAAAGAAATTCCGACTTTCGACCGAAGAGTTACCACAGTGAAACCGTAAATCGGTAAACCACCCTATAAAAATTAAAGCATAAAAATACCAGCTAAACTTAAATTCTGTGTTCAAGTGGCTCATCTCCGGGCGACTTGTTGTGACAACAACAACTCCATTCACAACCACATGGCGGCGTAGTCACTCTTGATTACCCCAAAGTCGCAGGGTTCCATTTGCAATTAAATAAAATCCGTATTCCGGAAAATGCAGACATTCACTCAACTTTTACCTTCTCTCTCATAGTGACGCTTCCACCGACCGGTTGCTGCTAATTAGCTGGAAAATTATTCATTAAATGCACCGTCATTATTTTCGAATCCTTCCGTTCCATGAATTTAGTACACCAAGTCAATTTAAATGCACCAAACAGTTGCGCGGCCTGCTGTGACCTCTGAATGCAATAAGTTACCTTTTTCTCTTTTCCAATTTCGCGACGTAAACTGTGATTTTTGACGCATTTCTGCAAAAAAAAAAAAGATTTCCGGTAGATGCTGTGGAATTTCGCTATAAATTCCCTTACATAGTAGGAATTTATGGAAAAAGGTTGAAGGGCAAAATGCGAGAGTTTAAATGCACGCCCATGTGTAAGGAATTTTTTAATAATGAAAATTGCTCTGCTGGAGGCATAATTACACGGTCTTGGTACCTTCGTCTCTGGAATGTTGCAAATTGCAATATGGAGACAGTCAAAGATGTCAAGTGCATATACAGATAAATTTTATATGACATCCAAAGAGTTAATAAAAATATCTGCCCTTGTTACGATGCAGCAAAGGAGGATGGAAACGGAAATGGTTTATTAAACATTTTTTCTTGCTTTCAAATAACAATTAAATTGCTTGGACAATTGAAAGGGACTGTTTGTGTTTATATTAAAATGCGAGTGGCAACGTCCTTTCATTTGAACATGTTCTTCACTATTAAATATTTTTTTACCGGAATTCGTAGTGCATACGGAACTCTGAATTTTATATGGCAATGCCATTAAAATCTGCTAGCTTTGAGTGGAAAACAAATTCATGTGCCGGGCGAGAATCACGTTTCACAAATTGTAATGATATTGAATAATTTAGCAATTGGGTGTCTACGAGATGCGCGCGTGCTAATGATTTCGGATTAACTTTGGACATGAATTTTCCTAGTGTTTGCTAGAGAGTGTTGTATTTGCACTTATCAAGTTTTTCTATGGCAAACTTGAAGTATCGAGAAAGGTAAACTTTAAATATCGACATGTTGAAGTTTTCAGTCGAAGGTATAGGTACTTATAACTTTCTCGTTCATTGGAAGTTTGGCCCGGGGAATCGTCTGAATTTTTAACCTTCACCTCATAAATATATTTTGTATGTCACAATATGCAATTTTGTATGGCAAATTTGGCAATTGTGAGTTCGAGAATATAAATGATTATTGGTTTTCCTGTCCCACCTAAATGTCAAAAGTACTACCGCATTAAAAGAGCTTTTCTGAAAGTATTGTTAACAAAATGATTGTGAATAATCGACTGCTGTATGAAATCATCTCATAAATTTATTTAATCAGAACTAATATTTTCTTAGTAAAATTTTTCATACATTTTGTTTAACTGAAATTTAACAGAGTTTTTGATTTTTAAACTAAGAAGAAAGAATGCTTTGAATACTGATTGGTTTAGGGCTGCAAGTTCAAAATGAAAGCATATCTAGACATAATGTTGATATCCCGGGACTCGTCTAGACATTTCAAAGTTTGACGATTTTATTAATTAGAAAAAGGGATAGTATTTTATTTCTGTTGTGTATATAAAAATATGTATTTCAAGTTTTTAATGACAAAAGCCTAATGGAAAATTAAAAACAAAAATCCGAAAACCAATTAGGCTCACATTTCTTTTCACTTACGCTTTTATCTAATTTCGACGATGGTTTTTTAAACCAGTTTATAAAAGACTTGCCAAGCAAAAGTTGTTGTAAATCTGAAATTTTTATATAACTAAATCCTGTTTTAATCTAATCTACAGTAAAAATTGCAAGCATGTTTTAACAAAGTCAACCTACAAATTTTATGAGTTCTGCTTGTTGTTGATTATTGCCACATTTAGGTATTTAGCTTTTACAGAATCTACGATGTCAATGCCTTCAAAAATGATTTAAAACTCAAAAAATGTTCGTCGAAATGTAAGCGAATTAATGACTCGTCCTTTACGAAGTCAAATGCTGTTCGGTTTCATTCTTTAGTATAAAGGTCGTTCAATAAACTGAAAACTCTTTCGAAAAAAACGTTTTTCACGCAAGTCAAGTACTATTGAAAACAGCCTCATCAAGTTTTTTGACTCATCGGATGAATTCTTAAAAAGTGGAGACTATATTTTGTCAGTCGACACGGTTTTTGGAAGATGTTTAAAGTCTTCTCGGGAACAGCAGTAAAAACAGTATAGAATAGAGCCAAGAGGGACTATAATCAGGCTATCAATTGCAAGCAAAGCGATAACCATACGTTCATTTGGTTTTTTGTTTTTTTTTAATTAACTACACAATTTATTCAACTGATGGTCTACGTGAAGCTGTGGCAACCGCCAGAAGAGCACCCATTTACCTACCTACCCACTATGTATTAGCAGAAACAAACCTCGAAAAACAACTCTCTTTAAGCATGTTTTGCCGAAACCTTTGAGCTTTTGAGGGCAATTGTTTTTAACCAGAAATCTGATCACCACTTATAAAATCTGAACAATTCCAGTAGAAATAAATGGAGAAAAAACGTTTTATTCAAAAAAACACGCAGAGTTGTCTTTGTACGATTAGAAAAATGGTTGAAAACATTTAGCTGACAAGCGGAACTAATTTCTCTTGCAAGTACTTTATCTACTGAAGAATGTTTCGTTGTACTAGTTTTCGCTTTTCGTGGGTTAATAAAACTATTTGATATTTTTTATATTTATTTATTAATTTCCCATACTAATTAGAAAATTAGAAAACACTTCAACAATACATTCAATTAAAATCACACCATCATTTGTAGAATCAAATCAAATTAGTGCCTCAAAATGAGGCGCATGAGTTTGAAATCACTTGCGTGTGGATGGGGGAATTCCTTTTCTCCTACAAAAGACATTGCAAAGTGAGTCAAGGGAATAATTTATTACACAGCACGAGGATATAAATGACTTAATTTTCTACACTGAGATTGCTTCATTTTTGATTTTATCTATTAAAATTGGAGTGGAATAGACGTTTCGCAAAAGCGTGAGAAGGAATTGCAAATGTGAGGGAGGTAAAAGATTTATTGATTTTTTCAAAGGAGCTGGAGATGCTAAGTGTATAAATATTTTTAGGAGTTAGTGCATTTAAATATTCAACTGGCTGAGTGTGTTTAATATTATTTAACTAGCAACTGTAAGTTAAATTTCTTTTGAATGACATCAAGGTCACGGGGCTTGTGAGGAATACTATAAGTTCGAGGTAGTGTTGCTATGTCATTGGTCTGTTTGGACATTTTTATTTGATGTTAGAATTTCCTATGCCGATCGAATTTCCCACATTTAGTTGTTAGTTTTTCAACTTTTTTCGTAGAAAAATTCCCAGGAATATGTAAATTTGCAAACGTTTCCAGCCTCTAATATTGCATTTTGTATTAAACAAAAACCAACTCGTACCTACTCTTCAATTGATACAAACCCTCTAGTTATTCCCCCTTCCAAAAATCAATACAAATTGATAAATAAAATGCAAATAATATCGCATTGCCAGAATGACCAGATAAAGTCACTACAGCAGAAGAATTGTCTTTCAAATTGTATTTGCTATACGAGAAAGGAGTCATTTGGGTGGTCCTTCTGGGGATAGCAGCAGCTACCCCTAGTTGAATTGCACGTGCTGTAACATTATCCGTTACTGCTCGAGAGTGAAAATGATCCGTAAGCAAAATGACATTAGGTCGCACAGAGATTGTTAAACAATTAGGGCCATTTGACAAGACCGTCGTTAAATATATAATTTTTTAAAAGTTATTTTTTATCGGGTGTACTTTTAGTCTGAGGGAAGTACCCTGGACGATTATGTATTTTCGAAACGGAAATAAAATGCTGTTGCAAATTTTCTCAAATGGCGTGTATGCTTAATCGCTATTAGGATTCGTCTGGAGCTCTTATTTTCGTCCGCTTTCTTGAGCAGGTGGTGCCATGTATGTGGGCCATCTAGTGGTTTCTTTAAAGATCATAGGTTATTTTGAGAACTGTTTCCAGCTCGAAATCTTGACAGAGAGTCAGTCACCCTTTACGCTTGAAAAACTTTAGGATATATTGAAACTCATTTCCAAAGTGAGTGTTGTGTAGCCCAAACACTGCAGTTTTTTAAAAGAAATTTTGGCCGAAGGACCCACCGCGCCAGCTGCACGAACTTTTGTGCAAAAAGTAGAACATTGAGTTTTCATTCCATTTAAGCTAAGTAGGGCACACTAAGAAGGATGTGACAACTCGCCATTTATGAGGCACCAGTCGGTAGTCTTATGAATTTGTAACTTTGAATTAATACAAAGAAATTTCACGATTCTTCAAAGTGACACTTCAACTTCGTTTTGAAGGTGTAAAGTGTTAAAAGTATGTAAAAGCCAAGATCTTTTTAAATAATTGTCCAGAAACATATTTCAGGCGGTTTTGATTTCAGCCTGTTTTAGCAGTGCAACCTATAAAGGACTCTATTTGAATGGGAGTAAGATTTTGTTTCGGTGGATATATTTGAAACTCATTATTAGGTTTTGCAATTCTAACGACGAAACACGTAACAAGGCGTCCTCCAAAACCAGCAAAGTTAAAATTTACGATTTACCGAAAGACTTCTAATATATAGAACCTTGGAACAACTTTGATTTACAAAGTATAATTTTAGGAAAGAATGGACAATTTTTTTTGAGAATGATGCTCAGAATTGTTAAAAAGGTTTTGCAGTCAAACTCAGGTGTAGAATTTGAAACTCTTAGTTAGTTAGTCAAACACAATTATGTCGTGTGTTTCGAAAATTAAAATGCGTTTACCGGAAACAAAAATTCAGCATAAAAACGTATTCTAAATTTGCACATTCGGTCACATTTGAAAATATTTTCCGTTTTTACATTTCCAAAAAAAATCATTATTTTCCCTTCCACAACTTGTGGTTTCGTACGACCGCAAAGTAGTGAAATCATGTACAAGAACATTCGTCCTTGAACCAAAAATAGCAGGAAATTCCCCTCTGAAAGTGTATGGTTCTGTTTAACACTCAGAAGTTTATCTTGTATTGCAATGAATTGAAGCTGAAATCGATAAATTTCAAGCACTAAAGGATATATCAGCAATCTGTGGCCACTAATCGGATTCGATGGTCACGTTTATAATTATTGATTTCAGCTTGAGTTGTTGATGGTTCGGTTGGTTCTATTGTCTCATTTCGTATTACCTTTGAATAAATCCAATCCCACCTACCCCGGCAGCTTGAACGCAGTTGCGTCACATAATTAACATTCAGGGCACAGATTTCCATTGCGTAACAATAGTCCTTCAGTGTTTGGATTAATGACAGTTGAGCTGTACACAATATTGTTGTTTAAGCTGATTGGTGAATGCGATTATGCCAGATAATATTGTGATTGTGATGACAGCCTGCAATCTACTAAATGCGAGTAGCGAAACGTTATTTATAAATCAAAGCATGACGGATTGTTTGTGTGTCCTTGTGGTGCGTCTTCAAGGACAAGTTGTCTGCTTAAGAAGAGAAGTGCACAGGAGTGCTTCTGCTTAGTAGTAAACATACTTCCTAAACCAAGTCAAGACTGTCTCGGAAAAACAAATCCATAAATCATTCATAATCAGTTTAAAAGAGAGGAAAGAAACATTAGGATTTATGGTCCTGCCCAAACTATTTTTAAGGAACTTGATTTTCGTTTGAATTAGTTGTTGTTAAATTGTCAGATTTTTTACAATTTCGATTACGAAACTTAAAGTGAAACTCTGTGGGCATAAGTGTTGATTTCTAGTGCAAATTGGTCGACTCATTATCATCATTAGGTATATTAAATAAACATCTAAAGTCTTCGTACACTTTTTTTAGTAACTATAATGAAATGAGGCGAATGAGACTTATGTCATTCGAAAGGTACTATGCTTTAGATGTGCACAAACTAAATCGTGCGTATATGTCGCCATTAAGGGTGGTAAAATCAAGTTAACAATTCCCCATGCGAACCTTAGTTTATTGAAAGCATTTTTATTACATTCAATTTGTCGTCGCCAAGTTACCAAAGTAACTCATTCAAATATAAGCCATCTTAGATTAGAATTTGTTTTCTATGGAGCACCTCATTTACCCAGGAATCATTTACCTGCCTCAAAAGTAAGCTAATTGCATAATTTTAATGCAGGGGCATAAAGAGTCACTTCACGATAGTAATAATCATTTTTAGTGTCCAAGCTAAATTTTTCGAACTGAAAAAGTCGAAATTTCCCATACAAAATTGCATATTGTGGTGTAGAAAATATTCAGTGAAAAGGTTAATTTTTAATTATTAGTAAGGCCCTCTATCTGCGAAGTGTTGACCATAGACTTTCGTTTCAATGATTTTTCTATGAAAACGAAAATTTTTCGAAATAAATTTTTAGCTCTAACTTCTCAAATAAATTATGTAAATTATGAGTAAAACTTATTTTCAAAGGAGGTTTATTTTTTTCGATATCTGTATGTCACTTTTTTTATAAGAAAAAACAATATAAACATCAAAAATTGTTCTACGTTTTTCAGTGCTACATACTTATAAATAATAGTAAGGGTCGATTTTTGACCACAATCGAGACAGGTACCTATGAACCTGCCAACAGAATCACTAAAAAAAAACTCTTAAGTCTGCATCCAGCAGTCACCTACAATAATTCGAAGAATATTCATCTTAATCCCAATTGAGCACATAACTCAATCTAATACAAAATAAATTAAAGCGAATTTACCACACTTTAATATCATTTCCTTCGACAAACACAGAAACGATTTCTTCACCTACATTCAAAAACTTCGCAAACTGGTCAAATATCGAGTTAAACTCATTGCCTTCCAGCATAATATTCAAGTCTCCACGGAAAATTCTCTTACACACAAATGGAATATTCCAAAGAGAGCAAGTTCTCTTTCCATAGGGATTCATTTTTTCACTGTCATTCTTGTTACGTTACGACTACCGAAATCGGAACTAGGAAGGATGTTGTGTCCGAGGAACGAAAATATCCCTACATTCCAGTGTTTAGAAGGCCTTCCAAAATATAAACATCAGTTCACTTGAAAACGTGGCTGTTAATGGTTAGACTGCTGTCCACTATCCTCTAATGCCTTTAAGCGATTTTGTGTTTAATAGTCCCTTTCTGAGTTTGTTTCTAATTTTCTAAATATTTTTATTTAAATCAGTTGTACCTTCGAACATATAATGCAGAGTGCTTCAGTTCAATGTGAATATCTTCATGGAAATTGACGTGATTCCGTGGTTTATTTTGAGCGAAATTAGTAATCCAAGGGTGTTATAAGTATATGGAGTTAATATTTTCGAAACATCAAAAAGTTTCTACAATTTTTGCAATCATTGGTAGAACTGTTAAGAATATTAATATATACGTAACTAAAAAGCGATTGGGAAATAGAAAAATTGTAACTTTGCTAAAAAAGTCTGTTTTTAAGTGCACACTTTATTAAATTTTCAAAAACGCTAATGGAAAATGTTTTGTTAAATAAGTAAACAGAAAAGCTATACAAGGTATTTTGAATAAATCGCCCAGCACAAATAGCAATCGTACTTAAAAAAAATATAAAGGGACGGTTCTCCAAGGACGGATAAAAAATATTTAAACAACAACGTAATAGAAATATTCGCATTTCAAGTGTTTTAAAAAAAAAACATTTTTAGCCTCGATTTTAAATATACGATAGGCTAGATTTTACGAACTCACAATGGCGACATTTCGGCGTGAAGAGTAAAAATGTTTAATACTAGCTATTTCTCATATTTAAACACATCCTTGAAAAACAATGTTATAAAGCAATTATTGTCTTAATCAGTAATTGCTAAAGATTTTTTTTTTTGCCAGCCTCTACCCCAAAAACGCCTTTGAAAACTGTGTGAACTGAAGCTGTCTGTATATGTGAAAGCAAAAATTTAAAACTTATTACATAAATTTCAATACACTTGCAATATATGTTTCAAATTTATTTATTTATTTTTTCTGTATTGTATTTCCTATTTATTTAATGACTCGCAATTTTACATTTAGGACACAGGACAAACCTTTCTTGATATTATGACTATATCCTATACTATCCCTTTGCTCTTATATTATACCAATCTTGACCCATAAGGACAGATGGAATGTCAATGTCGCACATGAAAATGCCTTTATTTTAATTATTTTTTTTTTTTGACGAGTGAAATTAAATTGTACGAAAAATAAAATAAACTCTAATTGCATTTATTTGCTGGGAAGTTTTATACAAATGGCATCACTTAGGACAGCTGTCCGGAAAGAGTAACACTCACTTTTTGGGTAAACGGAAAACAGCAAAGCACTTGGGCATATTTTATTTTAATATTTAATAATATTTTAACTTTAGAGCTACTTACTTTCGGTACAGAGAGTTTTATGACAGAAACTACTATTGTCCCATAAAGTGAAATATTTAAAATGGGTAATCCTAGAGTCAAATAATTCAAACGCAGTCTATTCACCCTGTTAAAATATGACCAACCGCACTTTTAGAGCTTGGGTGATACATCTTTCTGTGTCTGATTTTTTTTTTTAAAGAAGACATTAAAAAGTTTCTCGTCTGGTGAGACTGAGGCTTGTAATTTTTTTTTAACAAGTTGTTGTTGTTTGCGGAACGTAAGGGTCTTTGGGTGATTGAATTTTATAATTCTCGCTTGGCACCTCTCGTCGAACTCAAAGCTTTTGAACTATCCAAACACAGTATTCTAAAATAAAAAAGCAGCACGTCGAATTATTCCTGATCATAATTGTGCCAGTCGTTCTTGTACCTAAATCTTGTCATAATATCAAGTCTACGCTGAAAGAGTTAACTGTTATAAATTTAATATACATACAGACATTGATCCGATTTTTTGAGCAGTCTTAAAGTTTTACACTTGGGAAAATAATATCTTTTGCCGTTTTAAGGTTCAGAAGTCACAAGACAAGTTAGCTTTAAATTTGGGGACGCTCTTGGCTGTGTCCGAAGAAAATTTTATTGCTTTTCATAAACTTAGTGGCTTGTACCTAATTTTTTATTTTTGAATAGTTAATCGAGTAGACTACAGTATGACAAGTCATTTAGTCTTCTTGAGAGTGACAAAATCAATAAAACGAATTATAACGCAAAAATAGCTGATCCACCCTGTTTATGATAATTTCCCCGTTCTACGAAGCAAAGCATCTTATAAAGTTAACCCGTCGAAGACTTGTGAAGGGTGAGCCAAAGTTTTTAGAATTTATATTTTTCAAGAAAATGCGTTCTTGGTAAATAAAAAAAATGCATCCCTTCAAAATATAGCTTTCATAAAAGACTGCTTGCAAGAAGCTCAGCCTATGGTTCCATAGGGACCAGCGGAGTTAAGACCCTTGATTTTGTTAATATCTCGACCCCCTACACCGATTTGAGATTCATTACAAAGTCCCCCCTCCCCCCCCCCCCCCCCCACAGCATCCTAATCATTTGATCCTACCTATTATCTCCTTGAATCGCCACTAAACGATCTAAATCAAGAGATATGACCAGAAAGATACAGGGACTGCCAGCAGCAGTAAATCAACTTCAGCTGTCTAGCCACTTGGGCGAATGGCAAATCCTACTATTTTGATCCTGGATGCTATCTAGCAAAGTAGACAGAATAAAATAGATTGTATCAATATTCCGAAATGTGTTTTCTATGTAGCATAAAAAGGAAATAAATGCTTCGAGTCTTCTTGCGGGCATAATAACAATTTATGTACTGACTACTGACATCCTTTATAGGCGATTCGCAATTATACGAGCACTTTTTCGGATGGCATTATATGCCGGTATGGGGTTTTCTCTTGTCTGTGCGATTTATTTATGTAAACCTAGTGTCCGATTAGATTTGTTGGCTATACAGTTCGTTTGTTGAAAGCGATTCGAGGTCTATTTAGATTGCATGTAAGCGAGGAGGCACTGAGCGTCAATAAATTGTACAAATGCGAGTGTTGGCGTCTTAACGTGGAGACATAAGCTGTTGCTATTGGAGATGTTGTTGGCTCTTCAAGCTGAATGAAGTAATTAAACATGGAAGAGAACAATTCATTGTTAAAGGGGATTGATTTCAATTTGACAACAGTTGAAGAAAGTTAAGAACATTTTGACTAAACCCAGACGATGGTGCGTAGACAGGACATCAATGTGTGGTTCAATTTAAGAAAACTAGGTATTTGAATATTAAACAAGGAATTTTCTCTAATTTCCCTAAGAACTCAGTAGATTCCTAAAATTTAACACAGCACTTAGTAGCATTTTTTGTATATTTTTTACTTAGCACCATTGTCGGAAGCGAATGCAGTGCGATAATTAATATCAAAGTGTTTATCGGATTAATATACCTTTATCACCCGAGTTTCCTAAAGACGATGTCTGAATTTTCATTCAGGAAATTACATTTCCGAAAGATACCTATCCAAATCTGAGCAACCATTAAATAGACACAGTATTGTAGTGTGCACTGTTGCGTAAAATAATTCCATTTTGTTATGTTCCCCACTTGTAGGAGTTTTTGTATTATTCATCAAATTGTTCACATATTTTTATTTGGCAACAAAAATAATCCAATTGGGACGTTCTTAGTTCTACTGACATTCAAACTCTACTCTCGATGAGTTGTTTGTTTTTTTTAAATATATCCACAATGTCAGTGGCTTCGAAAAATGTGCTGCATCCAAGGCTTTCAGTAGCAGTAGATACCCAATGCGTTCGAGGAAAATTCTGTATGCTCCAGAGCTCCATTCTGTTAAAAACAAATTTTTTCAACCAATTTTCCAAAGCATGTTACAGAAAAACTTCTGCACCACTTGTTCACTAGCTACCTACGGTTAAAATAAAATGCTACGACCTTAAGAGAGCACTCTTTTCATACACACGACAGCAAAGCTCTCATTTCAAATGCCACTAATTAGAAAAGAGCGCCAATTTGAAAGCAATCTCCTCAAATATTTCTAAATCTGTTTACTCTGTCTACTATGCCAATTTTCCTCAGGAGTCATCAGATGGAAAATAGGAACGCAAATTACAACATTCAACAAACACACATAGCTGCTGGAATCTTTCCTGGGACATTTCCATGGAATTCCATGCGCAGTAGGTAAGTGCTTTCCTAATCCAATTTCCACGAAGTCCAACAACAAATCTAGCGGCATAAATTTGTACAAGTTAAACGCCAGTCGAAACAACAAAAGTCACAATCAATAAACAAAATCTCATTGAGTGAAATACAATAAGTTGAATATTTTCTCCAGTTTAACCGTTTTTACAAATGACTTCGCAAGTGCATGTGCGACTTTCATTAAATAAACGTTTATCTTTAAATCCACCCAACAAATAAGATTAATTTCAAGTGTATCCCCCGACCAGAAGCACAGAGCAGAAATTTATATTGTCCATGCATGTGTGTGCATGGGTCTCTGTATGTCATGCATTTTACATGACTGCATTTTTATTAAATAATAAAAGAAATATTAATTATTTGCATATATGCAAATGGCTTTGTAAAACACGCAGCACTTGACGTAAACGAGATCCCGAAGGACAAGCCGGTACGAGTGCTGGTGCTGGTATGAATGTAGGTAGATGCAACAATAACAGCGACAAATGTCGACAGACGACTACGACCGCGTTATGAGAATTGAAAAACAATGCAGAGGAGCAACGCTCATGACAATATTATGTTGTACACACATGCTGTATGTGTGGAAAGCTCTGTACACAATAGTTGTTTATGTATTCCATTTGGGGGAATTTCTTTGAAGGACTTGTCTGCAGCTCCCTGTGAATGGATGTCCTGCTGTTTGGCGACTGCAACTGCAGCAATCTGTTTCGCAATTAACCATTCCAGTTGTGAATATCCCGATTCATTTAATCGGCTTTGCATAGGAATGGTATTTTTTTCTTGTTGTTGTTGTTAATTTTTTATGCTGCAATGACATTTGAGGATAGCACGATTGGGATCACAAGATCGTATCCGAGTGTCGAACAGATTTGGTTCTCCGAGACGAATTTTACTTTTAGTTCAAATGTGAAGGAATTTTTTATGAAAGACCTTTTCTCAAATCTATATAAAGAGAGTCCTGTGAAATTTCTTCTTTGGTAATGTTCAACTCGGCTAATCCATTGGCAAGTAATACACAACAGATTTTTTTGCGAGACAAATCGCTAAAACAAAAGATAAGGCAACGCAGCCCTCAGAATTTCAGTTTAAGCTCATGCAGTATGCACCAGTGCTTCATCCTGTTGGAACCACATGTTTTCCACTCCTATTTTTATTTCAGTTGAGGAAGGAGATAGTCTTTGAGTACAGCTGTGTAGTTTCTGGTTGATGCTACGGGGTCCTCTGTGACATCTTTAGCCACAGCTGCGACATTCTCAGCAGAATGGCCAGACCTCACTGCATTTGGTGATGTCCCATACTCTTTTAGATGAGCGGCTTAACGTCGTAGTGTTTGCCCAGTTGGTTCACGCAGCGCCAACACTACCGACGAACTATTCCGCAAACAAGTCGAAACAGTTTTTCGGCGTTCTTTAGGGATACAGCGACTCATGTCTCCTTTGCTTAAATTTTGTATCCGTTTACCCCACAAACCGTGAAAAATAATTGACATTTGCAACCTTTTCCAAAAGCTATAACATTTTTCGATGGTATGATGACTTTTGCTCTACCTTGCGTCATATCAGTTTCTATGTAGTAGAATTTACTTTTCCATAAAAAAAATTATGTTGCTCAAAATTCCACACTTTAGTTGCTACATGACCCACTAATTTGTCAATTGTGCATTTGGTTAAGCTTTATTTAAACAGGCATTGTGGAACAAATGTAATTAAACTCGAATGCCTCTGGTGATGGGTTGAATTCGGTACCTCCAACAAAAGAATAAAATAAAAACAAATTAAAATTAAAACACTTACCCCATGCCAATTACATGCCTACAAATCTGACAAAGTGTTCGTTATTTATTTATGCGCACAACATCCTAATTATGATGTATTTCCCGAATTGTTGAACCATTAAATTTTATCGCCTCTACCGAGGTATTACATTGTTTATCAATCAAATTTACACTAAGCGGCAAATGAATTGAGCTTGTGATTATTTTCGAAAAAAGTGAAAAAGAGTAAGCTGCCTAAACAGTATTTCAAAAATTTGCATTTCAATTGATATGAGTAAACCTTTTTTTGAAGTGAATGCAATCTGTGAGCCTGTGACCCTGTATAGCAAGTCCATATATTCATAGTGAAATGGCAGGCCAAAATAAATACAAATCAGGTGTCAAACTGCAGTCAAAATGTCGTTATTCGTCTCGAACTGAATGTCAGACTACTACTTCTCCAAGGGAAACAGTCATGTTTCCAGATAAACGGAGAATGGACTTGAGCTTTTCACTCCATTATTATATCGAACAACCTTTTTTTATTTCATTCATGTTTTATTGAATCCATTTATTGTAATTATTTAATATATTGAATATATATTAGAGTCGGAGTGAGAACAAAAACTTCTTCTGTCAAAGTGATAACTTAAGCTAAGCAGATGGTTACCAGCAATATATAATAACTAGCTGTACCCGCCCGGCTTCACCCGTGTAAAATGGTTTCAGAACAGTTGATGGAAAAAAAAATAAAAAAATTTACTGTCTTCTAGGGGACACAAAAATGTATTTCTTTTGATAATCGCTGGAAGGAAAAATCAAAAAATCATCGAAAGACATTGTAGAGGTATAAAGTGAGGAAGCTTTCTTCAATAGTGAGGGATTTGAACCCGATCTAAAAAAAAACTCCCGAAGACTGAGTCTGAGTGGACAATGAAAATGAAGGAAGATAATTTTATAGTGTTTAACTCACTTTTTTTTATTAATGTAACACTTCTTTGTATACTATGTTAGCGGTTTTGTTTCTATCGGCTAAGATAGTGATATTTCCTGCATTAATTACCCTGGAGCACGCTACATATAACTGCCCGTGTGTGAAGCAATTCTTTCTTAAATCAACTCCCGCTTTTCTTAAAGTTTGACCCTATGACTTATTAATTGTCATGGAAGAACAAACATTAATAGGAAAATTGAATCCGTTTAAACTGAAAAGAAAATCTGCTGGGAATTATTTGTACGTATTCTTGTTATAAATACCGTTTCTCCTTTACCACACCCAGTTAAAATTAACGCATCAATAAAGTTTTTCTTTAACGATAGGCGTGTTTTTTTGAGCTTCGATCTCAGCAAAGCATAGTAAAATACAATTTTCAGCACGCGATAACAACAACTCTACTGTAAAGTCTCGAAGTGCCTGTTATCACTCTCAATCTGGTTCCACTACAAAGCTTGGGGGGATTCAAATTGCGAAGCAACATAATGGGAACTTCAACTTTATGAGCAGCAAGGCCATGGGCTGTACTGCTATTTAAAAACTCTAGCGGCTAATTTACTGCCCTTGATCGCTCTTTTAGCTTTTTTTGAAAGGCAAAATACCCGCGAATTGGGTAATTACCCACGATCTAGCATTACTGATACTTATACCTATTTGACATTTCTTTTATTGTTTTTTCTTTTCCTTTTTTAACAAACAAACAGCATACAGCACACTGCCTCTGTCTGTCTCCCTCTTCCTTACAGGAGTGAAATAAGGTTAAAAGAGATGTAAATTTATCGCGCGGTTAGTATGTTTGATTTGAGAGTGAAGTGCATATCCACTCACGCTGGTGAAAATCGTAGAAATGTTTCAAATTTTGCCTAAAACCTTTAAAGTTTTCGAGTTAATGGATATCCAAAGTTGTACAAACAGATGTCCTCTATAAGACGTTGGTTACTATATTTAAATGCTATCAGTATTTTCGAACGGAAAGCGTTGCAAAGAAAAAAGCGAAACGAAACGAAAAAATAAATTACTCTTGTCCATTTTTTTCCGGAATTTATAGAGATAGAGAGTTGAAATAAAGTGGAGATTGTAGGCCTAGGTATCCTCTATAGGACTAAGAAAAATTCACCTGAATATATTGAGTAGTTTCTAAGATTTTTGCATTTAAAGACATGCAGTCAAATGCAATCTTAGTCGAACAGAACTACACCAATTTTTTTTATATGATTAATAACCCTTAAACCTTATTACGGATCGGCGGAACCTAATGTTACCACCTATAAATAAAAACAATTGTAAAAAATTGCCGAAACATAAAGCCGTGGCTAAATGCGAAAAATCAAACTGACCCTGTGTTTTCATCACTCACTGTTTGAAACATTCGGATGGCAGATAATACACAGCAAATATTTCTTTTTCTGCGCCATAAACGCCTAAAATATTATAACCGATATAATTCATGCGAATTTGAAATGTAACTCGATCTGGAATTGTTTTTTATTTGACTTCCACAACCAAACACGAGGAGAAATGAACATAAAGGGAACAATAAAAACAACCAGAATGTGTAACATTTTAGCAGAGAATCCATCAAACAGCAACCCCAGGTATTTGAGCCTAACTGATGCGAATATTTCGCGGTATCGCTGTATCATGGGATGAGATATATGCAAACAATGGCGTATGTACGGTCGTTGACTTGTACATATATATTCGTGACTCGACTTGAGAAGGGAGTCTTTCAATAAGAAGAGAAAACACTTTTTGAAGGTTTCCCAAAAAGCAATCCAGTGATTTCGATATCTTGCCTCATCCAATGATAATTCGCTTAATTAAATCCTTTCAACGATTCTTGGTACTTCATAGTCCTCATCCAGCCCCAAAAAACACTGAAGATGATGAATTTACTTCCTGATAATAAACACTGCTTCCTAGAACGCATTTCCGCCAAAAAAACAAATCTAATTACAAGTGCCCTTTTACTAATTAAGCAACAAGAAGATGTCACCTACCTTCCTAAACTTTGCAACTCTCTATTGCAGCAAAGTTCTTTTAACAACTCTAATTATTTAATTACAGGTTCCAACAGTGTAATACCTACTAATAGAAAGTTGTGCAAAACTACCTTTCTTCTCACTAAATCCATTAAAATACTCGTAGCTGCAGAGTCTTTGCTTATCCAGGGTAAGTTCTTTATGGTGCCAGTTAAATTGCAGTTCTCTACAATTGAGCTCCAGTTTAAAGTAATGTAATTTTGTGACTCAGTTGTAATTGATTTACCCGACTCTTGAAAATGCATTCTCGTTACTTTAATGAATGGATTCAGATATTGTGTATTTAATCCCTTAAAACTTGATTTTCAATTGTTTTTTTGAGACATAATGATGACTGATTATTTAAAATGTGTGTTTGGTTATTTACCGATGCATTTAAAATTGAAAATATAAATTAAAATTTTCTAACAAACAGATAAATATACTTACAGCTTGCAGAAATTGGATGAACTATAAATCATCATCTTGAGGGTATGATTAGCAGTTCGAAATAATGTCACAGAGTTTGGAAATCTTCTATATATATAAAAATGGATCTTGGTTTGTTCGGATGCTTAAAACTCGAAAACGACTGGACCAAATTGGATACTTCCTTCTGCGGATTTGTTCGTAATTGCTTTGCGAAGGTTTAGGAAAAAAGAAAAATTGGAAAATTCTCAACAGGTGGCGCTGTAGGCGGTCATTCAATTTGATAGCACAGTATATGTTCTTTGTGATTTGATAATTTGGGCTGTGTGGTCACGGAGGAGGGGGGGGGGGCAATGAATTAAATAATGTACTGATAAAGAAGTTGTACCCTTTTGTAAATCAAGAAAGAAAAATAAAACAACATTTGAAAGAAAGTCAAATTAATTTTAAATAAAATTTTTAAATTTACTATTATTATAATTGTTTTGTTAGATCGTTAAGTGTTTTGTTCTGTTTTTCCAGTTGTATTCAAAATTTCAATTGCACCCTTTTCGTTCATTTGCTTTCTGTATTTTGGCTATTTCAAAGGTAAGTTAGTGATTTGTGAAAACTGCGTGCGATTTATAAAAAGTTATGATCATTTACAGTTCGATATTTGTTACGATGCCAAAAAGAGGTCATGGTAACATTGGTCGGCGTTCACAGAATGCATCACGACACCGAAATGTCATAGCACGTCAAACGGAAGAGGAACAGTCAGAAGAGATCAACGAAGCTTACAATGAGCAACAACGATTGAATAAAGTGGAAGAAAAATATATTTTCTAAGTTCTTATTTTTACTTTTTGAAAATATTAAGAATTGAAAAAGTTGAGTTTTACTACATTAAATTTTATCTACGCAAACTCTGTATACTACAAACTATGATTCAGGGTAATACTTTTATTTCATTCATCCTGCCCGTACAAACGACGCAATGAAAGAGAGTGGATTACAGATACAAGAGTATTATAGTGAAAACATGATACTCTTATGACTTTTCACACGTATTCACATATCACAATTTCACATTTCACTGTTCACAGCTAAATTTACTTGGGAATTGGGTAGGAGCTCTGGAGCTTAGTTTATGAACAACATTTTGTGTAAGGTAAGGTGATAGATGATACTTTTGTAATAGTCATTCAAGGTAGTCTTGATATAATCTTAATATTATAAATGCGAAAATCAGATTGTTTCCTTTTCACGGCCGCAAAACCAACTTTTATTAATTTTCGTACCTATAGGGATAGATGGGACCTCTGAGAATAATAACATAGGATGTGAATATATTAATTGAGTTACTAGAAGTACTAATTCTATGCAGACGAAGTCGCGGGTACCAGCTAGTTTATTCATAAATATTCAAATGCAATTGAGCAGCATAATTGGTATTTCAACTTTTAAAGTTATTTTTGATGTGCTTATTTAAAAATTAATAAATTCTTTATTCTCGACAAGGAGTTGACAACTTTCATTGTAAAGTTACTTCTAAAGAGCTCGACAGTGAATGATCCATAGAGCTAAATAAGATGGCTCCCTTTATGTGGGTCCAAATATTCAAACTTACAACTGTAGTGGATTAAAGGTGGATTTCATTTTCGAATCAAAATGTTATTTTAACACAAAATGTAAAAAAAAATGCACTCATTAAAAAACTCTTGCTTGCGTTTTGTTTAAACAAAGGGTAAATATTTATAAAGAAAATATGGAGCTATGAGCTTTAACAAATTCTCTTTATTCTGATATATAATGTGTCAATATTTGTACCTTGCATATACGTTCCATTTATACATACCTATTACCTCAAAATAAAAAAAGGTTACGTATACGCCACCGCAACAAAGCAATAGGCTTACATAATAAAGGCACATAGAATAGGCCAACTGTCAACAACCAGCTAAGAGACGGTTGCAGATTCAGTGTATCAATAAATATTTTCCGTTCAAAATACTTATTAAGACCCATCGTATGCACAGAGTTGAAATGTCTTCAGGCCTTCAAGGACTGACAACTTTCAAATATTGTAGACCGAACAAAAATAATTCGTCTTCTTAACGTTGAAAATATTTAGAATCGCTTAAACTGTGTATAATGCAGAACATACCAGTTGTTCGCTGTCAAATAGTAATTCAGAAGGCTTTGGCTTTCAAGCCCAGTAAGATTTTCAGAAGGCATATGACACAGAGGCTAACATAGTGATAGACTCTAAGGAGATATAAGGACTAACCGTTTGTGTTGAACATTCTGATTGAATTTTTGTTACGCATTAGAATGGTTTAAAAACGTCTGCATTGAAGTTAAGGTAATGAAAACTAGGCCGAAATGATGATAGTCTTTGAAACGCTGCTATCTTTAAAACCCAAATATAAGTGGAGGCCAAGTAAAAAAATTAAATTGATTCTTCCTCGTGAATTGATCAGAAAGGTAAATTTTGGAACATCTAAGTAAATCCTACCTCCATCATTCCAAACCTGATTTTTGTCGTAGGATCATGAATTTTTGTAAAAGCGGATGAAGATCCTTGGTCTTCTTAGAGTGATTCAGGGTCCCGTTTGCGTTGACGAGCTTTGGAGGAGGAAATTCAACAGCGATCTCTACGAGCTGTACAGCAACCTCAACCTGGTCAGAAAACTATGCATTAGTAGTTCAAGATGGCAACAACATGGAAAACAAATGGATACACCGATGCGTCTTCAATTTCAACACGAGGAAGACCTCACCTTTGGTGGTGCACGTATGTGGACCACAACCAACTTGGAGTGCGCAACTGAAGGGAGTGAGCTAAAGATCGAGCTAGCTGGAGATTCGTGTTGGTCGACGACCATCGGGTCTACAAAGTTCTGTAGGGCTACCTAAAAAGTAACCCCCTTATTAATAAACGCTGCGTAAAAGTTATCAACTTGTTATTCAGAAGTTACGTCAAATTTTTGTATGCTATCTGATGTCTACTAGCTAACTAACTTTTGCACATTTGTTTATTAATACGGGGGTAAGTAAGTAATTCATAAGTCTTGTACTAGAAGGACTGAAATGGATGAAACGATTTCGGGTAATGAAGATATAAAAGCTGCAGACTTGCAATTTCGTGGTTGTATTTCTGGGCTGACACGAACAGATCGTGTAATGAGTTTTGAAATAAATAATGCAGACTGTGGGGTAAGACCCTTTTGTTGAAAAGCCCTGGCCTAACTTTTTTTATTGAAAACAACGAACTTATAAATATCTAAGACAGTTCAATTCAGTTTGATGGCCAGCCATCGGGGTATCGTTCTATTTAAAAACATTGCGATTGCTTACAGACAGAGTTCATCGACCACACTTCGCAATAAAATTTAAATCGCTTGGATTGGTAGCACCCGTCTTGATGTGCATTTTTCAATTACTTAAGCCAATCCCATCTGTTACGTTCGCCGTCCAAGGCGAGGGCAATAACATTCACAACCACATACGGCACTTGGAATTTATTGGTATGTCATACTACAACACTGGCCAGATACAAAGGGTGCAAAATAAATTGCATTCGCAATTAAAATTTAATTGCAGTCACTTTACACCATAAATTCATGTATAATTGCGACTTGGCGTGCTATCAATAATATGACACCAACGGCCGCGTGCTGTCTATGGACTATTTATTATTCATGGATGTAGATCCTACTGTTGCATGTGTCAAAGTAGATGTCATAGTGATATTCATGTTCGTACTTGACTTTCGCCATGCGCAGTAATTCCGAATCAGCTCTGAGCTCCCTACTTTGAGCAAGCTTACACCAGCGAAAATCGCATCCCTCTGTAAGGGAGGAAGAAATCGATATCGTTTCACAGTAGCGGTAATCATTGAGCACGGGGGATAAATAAATTAACTACTAACCTCAGGATGATTAAAACTCCCTCTCTGGTGAGGAAGTAAAGAAGTAATACCTGGGTGTTGCTCCCGAGGTATAGAACCGCCACCGGTACTCCCTGTATTAAGTGGTCTTGCGAGTGGTTTTCTCAATTTATCGGATATCGTAATCCGATAAACAATCTCGGTTGTTCCCTTTATTACCTTATTTCAAAGAGGACATAAAAGTACCTACATGAGAGATGAGACTCTTTGTGTATGATATTTTGGGATTCGCTTCTCCTGCCTGTCGGTGGGGAAACCCCAACAAAGTGGCAGTTGTTTTGTTGGTTAGTTATTGGTAACGAAAATCTAAAAGGAGGACTACACGCACACGTTTTCATGTGGCTACTGCACACACATATATATTTCAGTACAAAGGACGCACGGAATAAGATACTAAATTGCTTTACTTTGACGCTGTGTTAAAAATAAATACGACCTTCATTGTGGAGCATTATGCGTCAGTACTTTGCGAAATAAAGCCTCAGTGCATTTGTTTTAAAAAGACCTAAGAAAGACCCCAACCTAGATCATTAATCAGAATGTTTTCTCTGCTCTCTGTTTTGTCTTCATTTGTATGCTAATTGCACGTTGTAAATCTGCCCTAGGAAATGAAGTAGAAAGCTGAATAAAGCAAAAGAAAGTTAAGGGAAGGTGAAATGAAAAACAGTGTAATGAGGAAGTGGTTATTAATCAAAACCAAAATTGAGGAGAGCCAGGGAAGCACAAGCCTTGGTAAAAACAGTTCAAGACTCTAAGCACAACGACACGCAGGCAATGAATGTAGATCGAGGCATATTCATCTTTCTAGTTAGAGTACGTAACGATAGAATAAATCGATCGATTTGTCAGCTTGGTTGATGTCCTGTGGTGTAGAAATTTTCTGCTGCTATATTGGGATAAGGTTCGGTTGCATATGAGCAGGTCCGTACTGTTTGTACAATTGAAGAAACTTGGACGCAATAAGTAAGGAAAGCACATCCACGAAAAGTAAGCGTTTTTGACTTTTTTTGTGGGGCTTTTGAGACGTTTTTGGCCGCGCTTTTCAACAAGTTTTCTGATGAAATTCATTACCGTTTTTTTTGAAGTTTTCTGATGGACTTTTGGGGTTGTCTTTTCACGCCTCTTGAAGGAAGCTTTGATCGGGTTTTCGGACGATTTTGGTCACTTATTTGGATATGTTATTGTATTATTTTTGAACAAGTTTTTCGATGAAATTTTTGACAGTTAATGGACAATTTTTTTGACATAATTTTTGTTGTTTTCGCAAAAATTTACAGCCGTTTTTTAACCCCTTTTTGTCACATTTCTTGACATAGTTTGAAACAAGTTTTTTTTTACACTTCTACACTTTTTTGCACATGCTTTTCTTAACGTTTGTTGGACTCGTTTTCAATGCGTTCTGTAGCATTTTTGGTCGCATTAGTAGGCGAGTATTGAAAAACATTTTTTTAAGCTTTTTGTAGTCGTTTTTAACACTTTTTGTCCTCTTTTAGGCATTACTTTTCAAGACGCTTTGAGACGCCTTTTGGACCAATTTTTCGTCAAGTTTTTTTACGCTTTTCGGAGGCGTTTACAGACACATTTTGAACCAATTTTTATGGCCGATTTTTGAAGTGTTTTAGATACGTTCTTTGACACGTTTATGCAACCACTTTTTGACTCATTTTGTGTTTTCTAAGTTAAACTTGAAAACACTCTTCACTAGATATGAAGACGAAATAGCCGCAAAACTTGTCATTTGGTATCTACTGAGCTTGTTTTATACCGGACAGAAATGCAACAACCAAATTTCTAATAAATTTCTCACGACCTACGCCTCCACTTACGTACATGTAGTTCGACAGAAGTTCAAAAGTCCCTAAGTGTGATGTTTCGCAGCTCAATAACTCATACCCTATATGTTACTTGTGACAGAAATAAATGTTCCATTCAAATTCAATCGTGTTCAATGTTAACAATTCTAAGTTTTTGATTTTAAAAATTCATTCCACCAAGTAAATTTGCAAAGCTACATGTGCTACATGTGGAAGCGCAATCAAGTCAACACAATCATCTCATATTCTGAAAGAGTGCTTAAAGATGTTTGCCAATAAAATATCCAAATCGGCAGACCCCAACAATGCATAGCTGTATCAGTTCATGCAGAACGAGCTTCATTCTTTATGGAGACAGTGACATCCGTATAAATAGAAAGGAAATATAAAACCCTTGACCCAATTCCTTGCTCAACATCGCAAGTTGTCGACAGAAAGTCAGTTCTGTAAGTTTGCCGTTTTCCTTTATCGAAGTAGTTAGAAGAAAATAAACTTTTATAATCGCCTTTTGTGGCTTCGAAGGAGATTGATGTCAAAAGCAGTTTGCATCTATCAACTGTTATGTTGAGCACTTGTTGACCACTTCGTCAAAATCGAAGAATACAAAGGCATTTGTCACAGATTGCACTCGGATTACTTGCAAAGGACATCAGCCCATCCTTCTTTGAATCCTCCTTCCGTTGAATATGATAAATGGGATCATTTATGCTACTGGGTTGATTTTTTACTTTGACATAAGACTGCAACTTGCTCCAGAACGAAAAGTTACAATACAAGCGACAGAGCGCTCATTACCGGCTTATTGCCATGAGATGGTGTCACTTGAGAATGCACATGCAACTACAAGCGCAAAAGTAAACAAGTAAGAGTAACATGCCTCGTTTCTGATGTTAAACACATACGTACACCTCTGTCTGATGAATGTCAGAGAGTGTTTTACTTTTTTTGGCTCTTGAGTGGGTCGTACACCTTCCAAGAAAGGCAACCTTGTTCTGTAATTAAAAAATGCACTTAGTTACATGAACGCAAACAAAACCGTTGAACGTGCGGTCGGGGTGCACCGTCAGGACAAAGTTTTGCGAAGTAAATGTGAAAGTGGAAAACGAGATGATATAAGGGTTTTCCTTTATTTGCCAACAACTGAGGGAACTTTAATGCTAAAGCAAGTTTTGCGTAGTTAATGTAGCTTTTGAGAAGTATCGTTAACAAGGCGGTTCCGCATCTTATTATGCCGAACGTATATACTTATTACTTTGCGGATGAATGCACTTTTCGCTGTTGGCATTTTTATATCCGAACTCTCGTGAGAAAGTTTTTCCCTCCCAGTAAAAGGTTTTAAGTAATTCGAGGTTCAAGGATGAATATTTTGGCCACAAGATGATAATTACGAGAACCATTGACTTTCACACTCGTCAAAAATTCAACCGTATAGTTGAAGAGGTAGGTTTGTCACCATCGTGTTTTCAGCACACGTACACAACATTTTCAAAAGGTCCCACATTTTATCGGGAAGTCTTCCCCATATTTGAGAAGAGAAATAAGTCCAAAAATTAAAACTAATGTCTGTTGGCAGTGTCCATCTGCTACGAGCCACATTAAGATTCTCCGAAATGGAAAACGAGAACTTTTCACAGTCCCACCCAACCCACGTCATGGAAGTAGATTTCGTGGACATTTCCTACCTTAAGTGATTAGTCACAGGAGACTACCAGAAGGGATATGTTATTGTTCGAAAGCATATGTCATATCAAGGAATCTTTGGTGATTCCAATTGCTCACGTCACAAAACATCGAAAAATGTGATTGACAGAAGAAGGACAGTCCCTTGAGGTAGGTAACAATATGTATTTAATTATTTAATGGGAGTTTCAATTCCACTTTGAAGTCCTTTATATAAAGTTCCTGTCATGTTATTGGCCTGTGAGCAAACTTTTGCTAATTTATTTATTAACGCAATCAGCCTCTGGTATGCGACGAGCATCACTTTGCATAATAAGCGGCTTTGCCGAAGTCCTTTCAGACACAGCCTATAAAGACCTTTCTCGAGTAGGCAGGGTGCAGGAGCAGGATTGAAATTCATAATATAGGGGAATTTGTGAAAAAGTTTCTCTTGTGTGAATATCGACAATGGAGTGAAAAGGCAGCTTAAAATGACAAAAATCAAATTAAGAGAAAACCCAAACAAGCTCGCACTGATCACAAATTATTGACATTTTTTATTCAGTTCTTCTTTTTTTTTTTTGTAAATTTGTCAGTTGGGGAGTGAATGAAAAAAAAAAGTGGGTGCATTTTAAAACCTTTCCATTAAAAAACAATACACCTACAATTACCCAATTACCCAAGCGGAAAATTTAAAAGCCTCATATAATTGAATTCACTCACACAATTTACTTCCTTTTAACAATTAACAAAATAAGCAATTATTGGTTTGGGTAATCGCGTGATACAGTTCCCAGTAAAAATTCAATTTACACCGAAACGCTAATTAAATGAATGCCTTAAATAACTACCAACCAAAATGACAGCATAATGATTTGTTTATTTAAAAATATCCCACGCCCAATTTAAAAATAAAAAAAAAACAATGCTTGCCTTAATTATATTCCATTTTAGCCATTAGTTTAATCCAGCTGACATGCTTCTGTGATTTATACCTTGGGCTTTGTCAACATCACTTCAAAGTAGCAAAAATCATTCAAAGTGTGTTTATTTATATTCTCACATTACTGGTCCTTCAAAGGCTAACGAGTTCCCAGAAAGGATAGCACACGTGTTTCCGAATCGACGAAAAGACCAATTCAAATACCAGCATGATACCATTTTGTGTTTTTTTAGAAAAGTTTCAATTTTACTGCCTAGCGGTCAACGAATACGAGTATACGAGTAGGTATATGTGCGACGCTTTATCTTGTTGGGAATCTTTTTTTATTTTTGAATCCCTTTGAATTGTTTCGGAAATTAGGAATGAAATTGATTTCTTTGTCGACTTTCGGCGATATCGATGACAACGATGTAAGAAAAAATCCAACCCCTACATTAAATTTAAGCGAAACAAATAAAATAAAATATGTCTGCCCATTAGAAAAGAAACAAGGAAACTTGTTTTTTTGCACTGTTACAAAATATATTCAATCTCCTTTCACTTAGTTTTTATTTCGGCTGCTGCGGGTGCCCGCTGTGTTTGTTATCTAAGTGCACTGTGCTTCCACCCTCCACCCTGTTGATTGCGTTTCGTTTAACCATTTTTTTTTTTAAATAAATTAAAAAATCTGTTTAAGAAAAACAGGAGTTTGCTTTTATTTAGTTTGTTGGCTGTGCTTGCATTACGTTATTACATTCATGATTCATATGGTAGTTATGATACCTTAATAAACTGTGGAACTGTATGTGAAAATTTTGGTGCAAACCGAAGCACGGTCCGGGACTACCCTTTAAAATATCTCAGTACGTACTACGTATACTCCTACGTAGGAGTATGGGAAAGGTGAAACGGGTTACACTGCTGCAGCTTTAAAAATGGCAACAGTATGGAGGTATGCAGAAGTGTTGAACATTGATACTTCTTGTAATCCAAATGTGGATTCTTATTGTAGGGGAATGCGCAGAAATAATAGCAAGGCCAAGGGGTAGCTCATTTGTTCCTTAATTTTAGAAAACCATTTACGATCAAGATCAATAAAATTCGGAGAAGAGTGACTGTCCGATCAGACCTAGGATCGTATCTCACAATCGGGCAATGAAAGAAACTTAATGATAAGGACTTATAGCCTTTTTCGTGGCTTGTTCCACCCTAACCAAACCATACTTCAACCATGTTTTGTGTCTATGATGACACACACCTTGGAAAGCTCTTTTTGGCCTTCTAATTGTGTTAATATTGATCGCGTAAGCAAGTAGCAGAGTACAGACTTTTAGAGATAATTTTGTAAATCGTATAATAGCTTCTGGAGAGAATTACTTCAGGTGGGATTTTACAGAAGCGTATATTGACTTGTCTGAGCTCATTTTCGGCAACAATTTAGTATCACTGAACTCATTTTCGTCATGTAGACGGGCGACTTCACCAGATGTGTCAAAACTATAAACATGGCTTTGTAAGCCCTCAAAGAAGGCTTCCAAATCGATAAAACGACGGCGAGAGTCATTTTCATTTTCATTTTCCAAAATCTTTCTTAATGTGAATATATTTCACCGACGGTATAGCTTGCTGGCTTGAAACTGTACTGATAAGGGCAAATAATGGTTTCTAACAAAATGCTTGGGGTGTACCCATACCCAATATAGAACAAGCTTATTCGTCTGTACTTTTCGTAGTTGAGTAGGAGGTCTTCCTTAGCTCGTGGACTCTCTCTACCGAGTAATCTTCTGTTTAAAGGAACTAGTTAGGTTAAGCAATTTTTTTTTGTGTTTCTCTGGAGAGCACTCTAAGACTGGTTTTATCATGAACATTACGTATCTGTAGATGTCGAATACGAACTAAGAAACTCAAAACTTTTCTTAGGACAATGATTTTATTTTCTCGAAATTTTTGTCAGACGTTCGTTCGACTTGGCGGAATGTGATTTGATTTATTTTAGGTATTGAATTTGACACCCTTCGCTTAGAAGTTCAGCACGCTAACCACTGAAAAACTGCACCAAAGTCGCAAAGTCAATAATTGGCTGCAAAGTACCAAATTTGGTTAGTAAAGGTTTTAGGTTGGGAAAGGGTTTTGGGTCAATGTTGGCAGCTTGGAAGATTCCAATATATAGGATGCTGCAGGCGTGAATTATATATGAGTTGTAATACTTATGATCCGAAGACTTTGCTCCTACATTATCTGCTGTGACTCAAAGCCTAATATTTTGAAAATGGAGAAGCAATGACTGGGTTGTGGGAAGTTTGAACCATCGATCGCTGTAAGTATGGGCTCTCCCAGGTCATTACAAAAAGAAGCGTTGCTTGGACTTTCAAGATAAATGAAGAATAAAAAAATAGAAGCAGCCACAAAATATCAATAAACCTCAATAGTAACAGAGAAACCATAAATACTCGTTCAATATACAGAGAGGCCTACAACTTTTCTATTTTCAATTAGACTATCCTTATCCGTACCGCTGTTTTTATATTTTATATCAGCTTGTTTCATTCGTGTTCATCTGTTTCAATAACTTAAGTCTCGGTCCGACTTTTCCATACGATTTTGTCTTTTGGCTGGTGTTAGGTAACCGAACCATCCGACATCATCTACCCCAGCACTTTTAATCCCCTTTACGAAAATGGTACCATAATCTAATCAAATTATGTGAAAAATCGACTCGCCTAAATTAGGACTTGCTGTGCTCTTGGTCTACAAGGAAATCGAGGCTTCGCATATCGTAGACCTTAGAAAACTTAATAACCAAATAGGTCTCTCTGTATGGGTGAGGTTTTTGATATATTTTTTTAATAACTTGCACCTTTGAGGTGTCAAAACATTCAGTATAACTGCAGCGTTTGACGTTCCTAATAGGTTAATTTTAAATTTTAATACTTAATTTATGTGGAGAGGGCCCAACTGCTGGTTGGGTTTATGCAAACAAAGCCGCTGTGGACACTTGAACGATACCCCCCTCCAAGGACTGTCACAGCTTTAAAATAAAGCAAAAACCCGATTCGTATGTAAATTGAATATAACATTTTAGTTTCAGGTGAATTTCAAACTTTTAAGTTTGTCACGGCAACTTTTCTGTGGTTTACATTCGCACGTCAGTCCTTTGATTTACATCTCACCCACAGTAACCCTTTCAACTTTGTTGGTCTTGTTATGTGATTCGATCTAACAATCTCCCACAGTAGTTGAGTCTGTTCCTTCTCCGGTAGTTATTTTCAGTTTTTTTTTGTATATTCATGACTTTCTATTGGATGTCATGAAAGTTCGTCCAAAGTTGTTTCTGACAGAAAGTAGACAATAGAAAGAATCACTGAAATAAGTATACGAACTTTTGACTGACCAGCACTTTAGCTCTTCCGTTCAGAAAAGAAGAGAGAAAACAAAAGGGAAGAACATAAAAAAAGCGCCTGTCAGTAAACACCGATAACTTTAGGCAAAAATGAAACTTTAGCAATCTGCTCGCTCCGAGTGTCAAAAAGTAAGAAGAATGCAATAAGAAGAAGTTCCACAGAACGACTCTGGCCAATAACTTTGGGAATCCACTATCATAATTGGACGTATGAATCTTTAATGATATTGGAAAAATATTGTCTTGGTAGGTATGGTAAGCAGATGAGGTCGGTGAGGTGGTCTTGCACAGAGGATGGTTTTCGGGGAATCACATTTTGTTAGTTAACTTTCCACTAGGAGATAGCAATGTTGTGAAGAGTTCTCAACCGTCATTTGAGATGCACGATATGCATCCTTCTATCTGGTGCTCAACACTGAAGTTCCTTTTGCAAACCTTTAACTCAAAGTAGAACCGCCCAACGTGGAAGTAGTGGGGTCAGTTCCGCAGTAAGCGATTCTAATTCAGTTATATTTCCACCAAATTTTATGTCGAACTGAAACACACGCTGCAACAGCCGACTTATTGTTATAAGATCTATTTCTGATGAAGAACAAATAAATATTGGAAAAACCATCACGTAGAAAGGTTTACTGGAATAAAATTTACTATCGATCGCCTCCTCCCTAGGTCAACACTTTACCATGTTCAACACGGAAGTGAAACTGTCAAAAGGCCCATTTCGGAGCATTACTCTCCCAAAAAATAAAAATACCTCCAACCACTCACACTCATGTAATCATACACCACTGACTCCCACAGGAACCAGCCTCATGGGTGTGAATCGAAACACCTGAAGTAAACAAGTTCCGTTCACAAGGGGAAGGTGTATGCAATCCATTGTTAGTTACACGTCCAGAATCTAAATGTCCTTTTTCCCGCCGGGGTGTTGTTGCTTAACGCAACAAAACGCAAACCAACCAGAGAGGCGTAACACCTCTATTATGCACTTGTTGTAGGAGGGTGTGTGCGAGAAAAGTTCATAAGCTAGGTTAAATTCAGAGGCTAAAGAGCGGCACAATCTGAGGCATTCTTCCGAGTAACAAAAGGAAATGTTTTACACAAAGTTTTGTGGATTGTTTCAGATGCAGGTAAACATGCCACGGCGCAAGCAGCATGCGGTTAGGGGTTTTGTAAATATATTTTCGTGATGGTGTCATTATGGGAAAATAATCACCCAATTGCGTTGGGGGTTTGGGGTTGTTTTTTATATGAGTTTTAATTTCGAATGGAATTGTGTGGGAATGAAATTTCAAGGGAGTTTTCTTTGGCTTATGGAATTGTATGCCTTGCGAGCTCTGCAGCTACTTCTTCGATGGACTATTTTGTGTATGGAACTATTTGCTTTGAGAAGAGCTAATTTTCGAGATTTTCTGTTGGCAGAACTTGTTTTGTTCCCAGCAACCATTGACTAATTCAGGGAGGAATTACAGTCCCGATTGACTCCAATGCTGACTAAAGTTTTAAAAGGCACGTGTAAAGGACTTTCGTAGTTTGTTAAATATAAAACAAAGGAATGTTCAAAAACTTGGTAGATAAAAGGGTTTGGCAAGTCCGAAGTTAGGCCCACTTTTGGTAGAAAGAAAATCTCTTGGTATAATCTTTTGAAATATAAAACTGATTGCCTTTCTACCTGTTTGTCTGTTTTATGTTTCCAAAACCTTGATTCTATCTAGGCACAGAGTTTAGAAGGCCTTGCGGCCCGATTTAGGTCTGAAAAAAATCTGAAAAATTGAAAAAAGAAAACTAAGCTAAGAATAACGATAATGACACCTAGCCGCTGGCCTCTGGGCATTGACTTCTAAGGAAGCACGCTATGCGATTAGGTTAAGTGAATATGGATACATGCAGGTACTGTAATGACCTACAAGTCATTTTATATATCAGCAGAATTATTTAGGTTCTGACCCGTGAAGGATACCTATAGATGACTATGACTCCAGTCTTTTGTAACGAGCTCATAACCCTTTACAACTAAATCTAACCAAACCTTTCCTAATTGATATCCATGGATCGTCGAATATACACGAGTCGTTTGGGAGTGTTCCTCTACCTCTATACGAAAGGTTTCGAAAGTAGGGGGTGTGTCACCTCCCATTTAAAATAGCATATCTTGAAAATTTGGAAATTACTTTTAATAGGAAATATACGTCCATATTGCCTGTTGAAAGTAATTTCCAAAAATGTATACGTGGTATACCTTACAATTTTCTGTAACTTACTAAGAGGGCGTGGCACATCCTATTAAAAGAAAAATCAATACCTACTCTATTTCTAGACATAAATGCGAGCTAGTGCTGTAAATGTAAAGTTTGGAACATTGCTTGAGGTTTTGGACAAAGTGGTGCCGCCTTCCTCAAAAAATGAAAACTCTCTCTTAGTATTAATGACAGGATTTGCCTTGAATTTCGACAAATGACCTTTTGGAATAATTTTCTAAATAATGGACTAGAGCGCGATTCATTGGCTATTCAACAAAAATATTTGAAATGCTACATATCGCAGTTGGTTGCTTGGTTTGGGGGTGGTATTCGATTGGGCTTCTTCAGATTTTCGATTCCGTTTGTCTAATCGAAAATAAAAACGCAACTTGCTCTATTTTTTATTTATATTCATGGAAATTGTGTAGTCTTCCACACTTTTCTAAGCGTTTTTCATTGACTGGTTGGATTATATTTTTAAACATTCGAAATATGCGCAAAGATCGATTTCTTGACAGATTCGCAAAAAATGTGACCTAGAGCAAAAAAGTGTTCTGTCGAGTGCCCAATCGAATACCACATTAGACAGAACTCCATTGTGTTGCCAAGGGGAAAGACACTTGGGTCAGTTGATGGAAACAATTTCTTTATTGGGACCGTTGAGATCGTAAAGAAGGTGATCACCTATCGTGGCCTTCCGGATACTGATGAGAACAGGGCAAGTAAATAAGAAGATCCGTGGTCCCTCCTATTCATCATCTCTGCTAATCTTCCAGAAATCGTCGCAGGGAATATCCAACCTCTGACGTTTGTTTTGTATGAATGGACCCCATCTTGTGTCTTAGAAGTCTGGTGGAACTTTTATGATCTAACTTCGGCCAAACAAGCTTAGGAGAATTACAAAAATTTAGAAAATTAGCGATTCGCCAGCTATGGCAGTAAAACTTCCAAAAACTTGGGCCATGGGTTGCTGAGTAGGTAGGTACTACAAAAGCAGATGTTCCTGATGGAAACTTGCGGTATAATGTTCAAAATGCGGCTTTAAGGACAAAAGTGCGAATAATTTTTACAAGTTTCCCTTTCCTCGAAAACCTCAAAAGATTCCAATACCACCCACCTATAATATGCAGCCACAAAAGTCTGCGTTTGCTGTCTACCTCCCAGTTGTGTTGATAGCTTAAGAATATTTCAAAACAACACGTACATATTTACCCATCTGAAAATCTCAGCGACTGCTCAAATTACGTGCAAACAATTTCGTTTCTGTCGCCCTCCGCTCGGTAGAAGCCATTTCGTCCTTTAAAGTCGCGCGATAATGCTATCGATTTTATTTGCTTGATTCGTTTATAAGAGATTTACTGCTTGTTCAATGAGTGCGCATTAAATTAATCGCATTCGCTGGAGATTTATTCAATAAGCGAATCAGAATAAAATTTGTTCGTCAGCGCGTGAGAGAGAGTACAATATAATGTAATCACTTCCATTGTGAATGAATAGGGTGTGCGGGTGGTTTTAAAAATTTAAATTCGCTTTGAAGTGTATCATTGGCACTTGTTTGGGTTTATTTCCACCAGCAGCGACTTAAAAAAAGCAATACCACCCTTAGCATCTACCATAAGGCGTAACAAATAACATCCAGCACCTTGAATTGAAAGCAAAGTCCTTCGGGTAAGTTCACCTCGGTTGAAAGCATTCACCATGTATTATTAATATCCACAAATGCGGTATGACCTTGCAACAGCATTGTGCAACAAACGCCCGCGGCAGGAGCAGAATTAAATATTTCCGCCAAGCAAAAGTGCTACACCGCCATATTTTAGGTTATGTACATGTTGCTGCCGGAATTTGCAAATGATGTCAGATTTTATTTTATCAAGGACATGCATTGGTATGCAGAGCAGAGAGGAAGAGATAGAGTGGAAGCATTTGGCGTACAAGAACTGTCCCGTGCATCGGGGATTTTTGTGCCGGGATAAGTGCGCATTTGTGCTGCTCCTTATGTGGTACGAATAAATTGTCTATCTTCGTTATAGGATGACACATCTCGACACGTGCAGCATATGTGCATTCGGGATTCGGCTATGCAACATTTAGTTCCAACTGGCGATGTAGCATTATTTTGACAGTGGTACACTCCCCGATGAAGATCGTAGTAGATAAAAGCAAAAGTACGAGTACCTATTTGTGTTTTAGTTTTATTAAAAATTTAGCGCAATACGCTGAACTTGGTTTTTTTTTAACCAGAAGCCTAGCTCAGGAATCTTTGTTAACAGCTCAATTAAAACACCTTCAACTTCCTTCTTAATACAATAGCAAGACTTGTAAACATGAAAGGTTATCACAAAAACGAAGCATGCCTCTCGCATAATTCGGACAATGGAAGTAAAAAAAAGGACATCAAGTTGGCAAATTACCGTGGGACATTTATGGATTTATCGAAAGAAATTACAAAACCATTTGGGACGTCTAGAGATTGCAGATTTTCGCCGTCGACCTTGTTCACAGTAAATTGTAATTAGTCGGTAGTCGCCTATATCCTGAGCTGCAACTAGGTCGATATTGCTCCATGATATCCCGGGAACCTTTTCCATTCCTTGCATCCATTGGGCTTTCGATCGTCGCTCTTCATATGCATAGGTACGTCTTTTGCCAGAAGTTAAATCAGCCTCATTTGAAGCTGTTATTTCTAAAAGACCTCCTGCTGTCCATATAAAGAGGGATATCCTTGATGTGCACGCATCCTATTGCTCAAGAGCTCGTATCATTCCAGCTGCATAGCCCCGACGAGTTCTTAACAAGATCCTATACAGTTCCAAGTGTGCCAGCGATGCCACTTCACAGTAACGAATGGCCAAGATAAGACACGTTCAGACATCAGTCAAAACTTTGAGGTCACTGAAACATACCCACTCATGGTCCGCAATTAGCATTCAGCCCCAATAATAGAGCCCTGCACCAGTAATCCCCACTTGCAATGATCAAAATTGCCAGAACGAGGCACGAGAACGAGACATTTCGACTCTATAGTACCTGACTTTCAACTACTCAGCATCGCATCTATCAACGTGTGCCATGTATACCCAGGCCGCTTCGCTAAACCAACTCAAATGGAGATGCAGACCCATTCCTGCCGTGCTACAGCAACACTATATCTATCGAATTGAAATACGCAAGTTGCGAAAAAGCTCTTGAGGCTCAAAAATTCAGCACACTCTTCTGCAGGCATATCGGAAATTTCGTTCCATCGAATGCAAGTATGGTTACATGCCATGTGCATGCTCTCGTCTAATTGATGTTGAGTGAGTAGCGATGCTACCGCCTATGCCATGTGTGCGTGTGTGTAGATTTATCAATTGACTTTCCACTGCCATGGTAAGCAAGGGCATCCACTTGGACGCAATTCATTCAGAAGATTTGAGGGTACTGAGGCGAAAGTCATGCATGAACTTGCATGGTGATTGTGGCCAAATGAATGGAAGTGTGGCCTTGGAAGGGAAGCGCACTGGCAATAGTTGAATTGCAAAAAGAGCTGGCTGTGTTAATAATTAAAATGCTTATGCAAATGACTTGTGCAACCCTTGTGTGTTGGATGCATGGTAATAAAATGCAATGTCCGCATTAAATCACCACGGTGATTGGGTGGGGATGAAGACAGACCAAGGAAATGTGTTTCAGAATAAGTAATATTTTATGCAGTCTGGGCAGTTGCTCCCTGGGGATTGTAGTAGAGAATTGTAATCTGAGAGTCATCGCACATGTTTCTAATCTTACCCATTATGGCTATTCTCGTCCTGGTAGAAATTTTCCTTCAAGCAGTTTCTCCATTTTTAATGCAGGTCGAGGTTCGCCTTAGGACGTCATCAACTGAAATTAATTGTAACGCGAAGAATATACACTGTTCTTGTCAAACCCTTGAAACGTACAATCAAAGCATGTAACTATCGTTCAATTACCGCACAATAAGCCCGAGGAAAAATTAAATTTTGTAGGAAAAATCAAACTAAACTCCGTCATAAATGTTTGCCCCTGATTGTCCATCAAAAATAATTCGGAGAGCGAGTCCTTTCTAGTGCACTACATCTACCTTGTTTTTGCATTCTATACGCCTCGCCAGTTGTGTACAGTTATGTACCACTTTGACAACGAAATTCTGTCCAATCTCGGTGTAGATGTCTTGAATTAAGCTGACGAAAGCATTTTCTTGTGGAATATATATTTTTAAAGGAAAAAACGGGGCGGCGAACATTCACAGAGCAAATGTTCGAACACTCTTCCCTAGAGAGAACATGCATTCACATCCGAGTCTGAATTCAAGTTGTCTAAATTATATCTCGTGTCGCAGTTGGCTGTGAGAAAGCTTTACCTTCCTTACTCCTAAGACACGCATTTTCTAGTAGCTACAAAATTTGAATAATCGTTTGGGTTGTCCCGCATGGTAAGATTTTCTCAACAGGCTCCATAAAGTGCCTTTAATATCATTTATATCTTCAGAGCAATAATCCAATTTACCCTAGTTCTGGTCCTTAAAAGGCGCATTGCGAGCCAGAGTCTCCTAGTACAGATCCAAAGTTTCGTTGCCTCGAACCCTTATATGCCTGGCAACACTGAAAAACATTTAGTAGCACATGCTTCTCATAAAGACAATTGAATTGGAAGGCAGGTTTAATTATTCTAAAAGATATCACCTTTCAAGCCTTACCTTGGCACCGACCTGAATGTCAAGGAGCTTAGCCATAAACATTAAAAATTCTTAAGTATACAAAAAGCAAGACTTCAATTTCACATTCCAGTTTAGATCAGTCAATGAGGGGCTGATTGGATCAAGTGGCGGTACAAAAATTGTCCCGTTTTCAAGGGCCCTTTTTCTACCCCAAATAATTTGGAGCTAATCTTATCTTCAGTTTATTGAGTCGAGTGAACCATATCCTGTTTTTGAAATGAGTTAGATAAGCTGCTCTTAAACACATTAATTTGTTTTTCTTTAACAAAAGGAGGTTCCATATTCACAAATTTCCCTTTAAGTCTATTGGTGGAGAAACTATAATTTTGTTTGCTCCTTCTTATGGCAGAGTATCTCTGTCCCTTGCTCGGTTCGTAGGTTTGAACCTACTTCACTCGGGTCACAAGCAATAACTCTAATGACCAGCAGCTATAAGCCCTGGGGTAAGAGCGATGCCGACGATCTTCCACTGCAACTCTTTTCCAATTTACTGACTTTCTTTGTTTAAAAAATATTTTCAGTAGCAACAGTTGGAAACGTGTCCAAAAAAAAAAATGCCATCACCCCTATAATGACAGTTTGTAGGTCAGAGCTAACCCGAGATGTGAGCAGAGCAAGTCGACCACGAAATGCACTGCACTGGGCGGTCAGTTATAAGTCGCGGCAATTGGAAACGAGCTTGAAGGAGATGCGACAAAATGCGCCAGGTGCAAAGTCCCCTACAAATAGGAAGCAATCCCGACACAAACATCCCCACACACGCATTGTCCCTGTGTGAAACCTCCCACGCCCCTAATTTTATTTCAAAAACATTTTAAATGCCCGCAACTTCAACCGACAGTATAAATAATCCCAAAGTGTTTGCTCATCCAAGGCGAAATGGCATGTAACAGCCTCGAGAGCATTTGATAGAATGCTTACATGCGAAGCCAGTCGGATTGCAAATAACATGGGATTATCCTGCCCCCCAACCATTGGGGGCGCATTACACAAACTCAGCCAGTCGCTACATACAGATTTCGGGGATAACAACAATTCCGGAGAATGTTTTGCGCCATAAAGCGAAGATTGTGTTTGTGTTTGCCATGTCCGCTTCGGTTATTTGCTTCGAGCAAATAGCCGGCAACGAATTGGTTATAGTTGTGTTCATGTATTCCTCGGTCTATCCCTTGGTTGGCTTGTTCTCACTTTAGTATGATTTTTTCGTGCGGGCGTGAATTGCCCAAAGGGGAACCGTTTTATAGTACTTGCACTGAGAACATGGCACACGAGTGCTAATGTCTAGACCTTTATGCCGAGTCCCCGCCGCAAAGGAAGCTTACATCAGAATTGTTCCTCTCTTAAATGCTTGGGCCTCATCCGAGGACGATATTTATTTTGGGCACAGACATCAGTCTGTGACCTATTCACGTCTTGTTACTTTTCACAACTTGAAATAGGTCTGACTGAATCACCATCAAAAGACTGTCCAAATGTTTCCCTTCCTTGCGCCTCAGAATGCAGGTGAATTTTCGATCCTGAATCACTCACCGAAGACAGACAATCACTCTCTGCTTCATTAACCTAATTGCAACCCCCGGTGAATTATGAATCGAACTCATTTGACTGATTAGAAAGGAAAATACGCTGCTACTCTTAAATTGCTGAAATTGCGCGGCATTACACTGAATTGCCTCCTCCATCAATAGAATGGGATATTTATCGCAACCGTCGCCAAGTCCTGTATGTGCTCCGTTCATTATCCCACACCCGGCTGTATAAAGTGCACACACAGCCAAAGTATGAGATGTGGAAATTTGTATTTGCCCAGCCAACATGGCCACTTACAAGGCACAGCCGCACACCATTATGTGAACTCTTGAAGGGGAAAAGTTCAAGTTATCTGAGTGGCGGAGTAAATCCCACTCAGGCCATGAACGTCTTATGGAGTTTATATGAAAAGCAGCGCCACTTGAACCAGCTGAGCTCCCATCTCAGTGATTGTATTATTATCAATGATGTCAGCTTGCCAGAAGAATATTCTCGTCTTCTGTTATGGGCTTGCATTCATTAGAAAATGTTTTATAGCTGATGGGTTCATACTGCAAATATTATGAATATGCCTCACCTAAATGTAAGACAAGACAAATTGCCCAAGTCCTCGGGCGACAAATGCCTTTTATGTAGCTCAACTGATGGATACATGTCTTGTCTAGTCTTTGGGACAGATATGTAAGAAGTGGGTTATGGGGGCAATGCATTGAGAGCGCACTTAGCTCTAGGGTCGAATGGAACTTGAACTTCGGATACGGGAACCTGTAAAGTGCTGCGGGCACAGTCTTCTTAAGCATTTAGCTAAAAATGCAAATCTTTATACAAGCCTCTGCATTATCGCTCAGTCAGTGCGAAAATAATATACCATTGGCAAGGAGTCTAGATTGCAAAAATTGCTGAATACTTGCCTGAAGCTAGTGGCCCAATGCCTCATCGGCGAAAGAGTCTTAAGTCGACTTCTTTTAAACCATCACTCGTTCACGTGTAGTTAGATTAAGCCCCAGCTGCCAGCGTTCACACCCTACTGAGCATGATGTTAAAACTCAGGTATGTGCATTGTGCGAGAGTCAGAGCTATTTTGTAAGGCATGTCAGATTGATGGCTGTTTCGAAGGTGAGTTGGTTAATGTGGCGGTTAAAAACCTAAGTTGTATTGTATGCGTCTTTCTTGTATCCGAATCAAGGGAGCCTTGAACTAATCAAGAGATTCCGGTGCATTTCTGTATTCTAGCATTAACTTAGTGGTTACATTGAGAGAGGCAATAGCCCCCAAAGTGCTGCCAAAACTTGGGTCGTTCTAAATAAGGTTTTCTAACGATGAAACTCAGTGCTGTTAGGATGATACGACACCTTAACCTTAAGATCTTGATGAGACTACGTCGAGCTTAGTGCGGGATATAGGGGCTAAGGAAAATTCAGATAAACTCATACGTGGTACTGACTAAATTTTCTCTTATTTTGCCCTCAATTAAGGAATGCGGTCAACTTTGACTAAATTTTAAGCCTTCTCAAGCGTAGGAACGTCAAAGCTTGTGGTGAGGTGAAGTACGTAGTAAGAAGAACTGGTTAAACTTTGAATTTGGTAACCGAAAAAACTTGAGGTCAATTCTACGCGAAGTAACTATGTTAATATAATATTATTCACTCACTTTAATCCGGGTTAAAGTTTACTCCCGGATTAAAGTGAGATTAACCCAAAAGCTAGACCGAACTCCATAACATTCCATCGTTAAACCCGAACATAGCCCAATTTTTTAAACAAATGTAATATTTTGTTAAATTTGACATTACGTATGTTTAAAACAGGTTAAAATCGGTTTAAACTGCTATAAATACGAGCTTGAGTCCGTGATTAGTCCAGCGAGTTTAATGCATGTTTTTGAGTGAATATTATGGATATATGGAATTAAATTGTCGGTTAAAAAAAGTGAGGATTACAATTTAAAATTAACTAAAGCCTGATTTACACCCGGAGTGAATAATTTGGCCGTAAATATAGCAACCAAAAGTCTTAACACCATTTTGTTGCAGTTTCGAACTGGTATACTTACGTCAAAGGCAAAGTCTCCGACTTGAAGCTAAAATCTGCTGTCTAAAATTATGATTTCGGCTATACCCAAGTAGCAAATTACTTCGATAAGGTAACAAAAAGGCGCGGTCGATCGGTGACTGTTGTGCTGGATCACTAAGTGAGGGTTCACCGGTTTGATCCCCGGATAAATACAAATAAAGGTTTTTCCACTGCTGTACTTTTAGAAAAAACCTGAAAAATATACAAAAGTATAACTTTTCCAGTTAGCTTCTGAATTTAGCCATTCGGTGTCGGCCTTAATTAGAGATCCCTTCCATTTTATTTTATTCACAGAGGCGAATGTTTCTGAGAATCTGCTTTGCGCGCTAAAATTTCAATTTCGTTGATTTTTTATTTTCTCGATACACTTTTGAAAGGACTTTTCCAGGGAGTAGAGCATTTTTCAGCAGACCTTTTTTTGAGACCTTTTGAAAGTAAATTCATAAGTTTTGAGTTGGCTAATATATTTACTGTCGGTAAAATTTCGGTAGGGCTTTTTAAGCTCTGCTTTACATTCATAGATGTTCGGGATCAAGTTGAGTCGAAATATCTCTCTAGAGATATCCTCCTGAATCAGTATCAAGGCAATTTTCTGTCCTGAAAGGTACGATTAGAGGTTGTTAAGAGGGAATTGCTAAATTTACGAATGATGGATTGAAATAATAAAACTTTTTCCAAGGCTCATGCTGAAGTTAACTGCAGACCTTAACGAAGTTCAAAATATATCTTTTTAAAGGCCTTTAAGACATCGAAGCTATGTCTTCTATAAGGTCTATTCAAACTGTCTAGGAAGGCAATGACGCCCCGCAACAGCAGGTTCTATTAAAACTTATTAAAGATCGCCAAATATATTTATGTGAGACTTTACGCAGTCAATATTGTGGAAGGGAAAATAGCTTTTAAACGCCATTTCAAAGTCAAATTGTCAAATGCGCAGTACTGCTTCGAAACTGACAGGAAACATTCATTCAATATTGACCCTTGCTCACTTGCGCCTAATGATTTGCTAAATCAAAATGGCTGGCACTGTTGTTTACTAAAAATCTCGAAAACAAATAAATGCAAAACTAAGAGACAAATTATTTGACGAAAATTGGGTCGACAGAAGGATTGAAAGTTGGAGGCCTTCTAAGCATTTATGTGAAAGTAGGCTTATAAGCTATTAGGACTACAACGATGATCTCAGTTTGCCTGAAGGCAACCGAACTAAAATAGGAATTTACAACTGACTGTCAATCAACTGGCCAAACGGATTGGTATGTAATTCCTCTTATGATCGTCGGTCAATGGGGCGTAGTCAAAGTGGGTTTAAATGTTGAAATTCCTCCAGAAGTAGCTCGGGACGGGTATTTCTACTCCAAAAATGGTTACTCATGAAACTTAATCGATTTTGAAAAAAGTTGTTTGAGCCACCCTGTAGATGTTTGGTCCTCTTAAAAGAGTGGATTTCTGTAATCACGGCTGGTGATCAGTAAAATTTTAAACTCCTTCCAAATAAGGTTGCGAATAGGTTTTAAAAACGTTCTTGCAGCAAGGATAGTCCCTTGGTCCCCGAATCCATATGCATAATTTAATAAGGAGCTGAGTTGAGTATCCACCCTGAACATGTCTATTTCGCAGTCCTTAATAAAACATTGTATTAATTGTTAGCATTAAATTGGTTTCTAACATTACCTCAAAAAGACTGAACGTCCGGTGTCATACTGCGAATGCCATTATATACAAAATCAAAATTCATACTGCTTCGCCAACTTAAAATAAGAGACCTATCCGTGTCCGTTTGTCGAGATAGCATAATTTAAAAATAAACCAAAACTACTATATTTCGCACCCGAAAACATGACACCCACTTGTTAAAGGCACTTCCGTCCAACTGGTTGCCTATTTCAAGTTTCGTCTGTGCGCCGAGCTGTATGTGCCCTCCAATTTGGGCTGTAAAAATGGAAATACACCGAGGATAGTGCGTGGACGTCAAAGGACCTCCTCAAAAAGTCACCACTTAGCATACATAGGGTCTGCTGAGGAGCACCCCATTTCTGGCACGTCATTGTTATTGCTGCGTCCCCAAATTCACTAAATTCCATCCACAGAAGCACACACATCCTTTCGACATCCGACATAACTTGACTGCTGTTGACGGCGCTAGCAAAACCCAACTACCTACACAAAGCCGAAAATTGACGCTGTCAATTTATTACAGAAATTCCTCAGAAACTAACTCCAACGAGGGCTGGCTTTTCCAGCCGACTTGACAAATTGCCCAGAAAGTGAACGCACACAAACTGTCCCGTCCCATTAGGTCATGTTGGCCATTGCAAAAAGCCTCTCAGTGTTACCCCTTTTCAATTTAATTTTTTTTTTTTTTAATATTATCGTTACACTTCTTTATCCGGGTCGTTCTTCGTATGGCACGCACACTTGACCCAACACTCAAGTCATCAATAAAAGGACTCTTTGGCAAATTGCCTAACATACCCTCCGTCATTTCCTTTCATCCGCATCTATATATGTATGTATGTATGTACGTGTGTGCTGCATACTTAAGCATAGGTACGAAATTGACAGAAATAGGCCAACGCGATGAGTTCAGCACTCAATCCCCAAGCTGAACGAAGAAGCCTTTTATGCAAAACAAAGCATCCTTCTACGTGCTCCGTCAAGGTAGATTTACCGCAAAAGACAAACAGCCTGTCAGTTTCACAAAAATGTTTTTCAATTTGCACCACACCATCAGGTCAAAGACATTCCGTGTCAACGAAAGTTTACTCGTGCTTTGCTCCTTTTCACTCCTTTCAAAAAGGATTTGCACTGAGCATTTGGGTGGGGTTTGGATATAATTTGCGTTCTGTTGCTGCCTGGTATTGACTTTGTCATAGCCCGGGGATGATTTCAGCTTATTCATTGCAAAGAATAAGACGAGGCAATGGTAATGGAAACATGAATATGCCTGAGGTTCTGAAATGGAAGGAAAAATGTTGATAAACCAGAAAGTGTAGTGACCATGAAGCACTGAACTAGAACTGCCGTGACCGACATTCGGGGAGTCTGGCACAATTTGAAAAAAAAACTTTTTTTTGTCTCCCTTCGTATGGGTGAACAGTGCAAAGTGACTTGCGGATATGAATGCCGGTAGGGAAGAGCAGCGCGGGGACAATGGTTCCTCATTTGTCATGGACGTGTATTCGTGCATTGTACCCAACGGCTTGAGTGATAAGCAGATTTGTCTAAGGTAGTAGTTCAGGTCACAGATTCGAGTATATGTTTTGTAAGTTTCTGTTCTGACATTGAAAAGGGTAGTTGCCTCCGTTGCCGCTATAAAGTCACTTTTCCATTTTATTCTCATCCGAGGTGTGCTTCATTTGTATCTGTCAGTCTGTGACAGGCATGAGCAAGCCAAAGAGTACTCGTAACAGATGGACATAGGCATCGGGATGTGATGATTCGATGTGCACTCTTAAAATTGGGATTAATGGACTCTCGGTTTTGCCTAATTGATATGTCAAGCGATTACCATCAGTCAGCAAACGAAACTTGCTTACCCCAAACTGGTTTCTGTAAATTAGTTTTTGCCTATGGAGTTGTCAAGGGTTTAACATGCTAAAAGGTTGGTCAAGTCGGAGTGGTAGAGGAGAAGAGTTGGTGCTGTCAAATGAGACGTGAGTTCAGATGGGGTATACCCGTTGAGGCTGTGAACTTAGTTAAGGTGGAATGCGTTTAAGGTTAGCAATTAGAAAATACCAGCATTATGGTGCCATACTGAGTTATTAATGTCTGTGGAACAGTTCTTTAACTGTTTGGATTGCCTTAAGCAACTTACAGCACAGAGATGTTTCAGAACTTAGTTAACAGAATTATGTTGCTATGAGCTCTGCCACAGCACACTTGGAAAACCTTCGATGGGAATTTTGGATATCTTTTAACATCTTTGTCAAAAAAGATGGGCGTGAGTGAGTTCACCCTTAAGAAGCTTTAAAATCGGTGCTCATATCATCTAAGAGTTACACAAGAGCTTCTTGTCGATAGACAGATATTTTTTCCAACCCAACCTCTTCAGATTAGAGCTTCGAGGCGACGGCTCTTAGAATACCTAGTAGAATCTTGACGAACTCTCCCCATAGCACTACACTGCCGAAAATTAGGGTTACGTAAAGAGTTGTTCTCTTTTAGATTACAAAAGCTACGGACTACAAATGCTGATAGATTTTGCCACTCATCGTAAACACCCTCTATAGTTGAGCTGTTGAACACCTTGAAACTTTATGCCACTTTGGTCATGAGTGCTCTTCAGTTGCTTATGATTCATTCCGAGCGAATAAGTCGAATAAGGGTGAACTCTACGTTATTCTATAATGCGATATCTTGAGGAAAAGCTGGCCATTCGATATTGTCCCTTCTTTTATATTGCTCTTGCATGACCTAGTTTTATATAAAGCTAGTATGCAGATCTTTTTTTAAAGCACACAGTATTACGAATGGGAACACCGGCCATTCGAGTGCCTTGCAAATTATTTTATAAAAGAGAGTCTTACTTCAACTGCTAGTGCTAAGCAGGCGGTAAGTAAATATGGGGTTTTTTATATAATTTTCCCTACAGAAGAAAGCAGAACTTGTTCTTTTTAAAGTCGTGACCGAACGAACAGATTAAACGCATCACCACGCCTTTTGTTATTCCAGGCAAAGTCGGCTCCTTCTTTACGCTCAGCTGAGGATAGTGCTCTGCAAAACATTACAAAATGTATAAATACCTCATTTGGTAAGACTGCTTGAATGGCAGATCATCTAGAGGAAATAACATTTGCGACAGTATGAGGACAGCCAATCCTGTAACAAAACCCACACCATTACCACTAAATGACGATTTAAATTGGGAAAAACAAGTAAAACACCCTTGCATGCATGGTCTTATGAAATATAAAACTTTCTCCGCCTTTTGTCTGCAGTTTTTAGCCCGTTACACAGCTTCAAGGATCCCTTTAAGTCCTCCAGCTAAGCGATTACGACCGACCGACCGACGACGCTGCAAAAAGCCAAAGAAAACTCGTCACAAAGCGACGAAAACACCACTGACCCAGTTTTGCGAAACTTTTCTATTTTAGTCCTTTTTCTGTTTTCCTCCGGAACACTCACTTACTCTCGTCAGTGAATAAAAAATAAAAAAAGTAGTTGGCTTGAAATTTTCCACCCAAAAATTATTATTGCTTATGAGAGACACTTTGCAGTTTGTTTTTCGCACAAAGTTTCCTGCAAGTGGACCAAAATTTTCCAAGTGTCGTGAAGATACCCCCGTATTTATAATTAGTCACAAACAAATTTGTTAAATTATTTTCCAGGCGTCAGCGCTGTTGACTGACCTGTATTCTACTACGTACTCGAACTCGAGGTTGTTGTAAGGGAAAAGTTTTCCAAATAAAATCGTCTTCGGTCTTCCTGGTGTGGAAGTGACTTGAAAGTCGAAAGTAATCTCAACGCCACAATTAGAATCGTTTATGAGGACCAAATGAAATGACACGAAAAACTACTTGAACAGCGTTCTGGGTATACAGACACATGAGTTTGGTTATGAAAAGGGCCAGCGATTTTCTTATATTTTTCTCGGACAAAATCAGGACACGCATCAACCAGGAAATAACACTCATCCTGTCACTTGTGCGGAGTTAATGTTGTAAGCCCTCAAATGTTATGCTGGTTGACGTAACCCTGAATAATTTAACGTGTCATTACCTCAGCATGCGATTAAGGACGTCGTCTCCTTTCAGGCAGGATGCCAGCTATGTGCATTGAAACCTTAATTCCCTGTGAAGGGAAGATGCGGCCCACTATCCCTAGACCGCAGTTTGAATTTCCAATTTGCCTGCCGGAAGTCTTTAGAGCCATTCGAACACACGCATGATTGGTGTCGTTTGTACGCGCCGCCCACATAGGAAATTTAAATTTCATTTTCGGGGTATGATCGGATTTTGTGGATGGCTCTTTGTCAGTGTGTTTGAATGGTCCTTTGGAATTGTTTCGGAAATTGACATCTGGAATAATGATGAAGCCATTGACATTGTGCTTTATCGTAAGGATTAACGAGGAAAATGTTTTCAGATCGCATTTGCACGAAGGAAGAAAAGGTTTTAAATTTTGCTAAGTGATTTCAACAGGAAAAATGTGCTTCCCAAAGATGATGAGATGATTACTTGCTTCACTTTTCATGGTGTGGTACAGTGGCGAATGATGGCACAAAACAAACACTATCTCCAGAGCTTGGGATTTTTCTCCAAGTTTCACCTCTGGTAGAATAGTTTTCTACAGTCACCATTCCAGCACACTGACCACTTTTTCAAAGAAAACCTTTGCCACTCATTTTCTAACGCTCGATGGCTTTCAGGAAACTTGTGTAAAAGATAAATACCCACAAGTCTACTATAGACGAAAGAATAATTTATAAAGTCTGTCTACTTCGGTTTCCAATTTATAAAAGATAACAATCAAATCAGTTAAAAAGTGTGTAATGCTACTCTTGTCGTTTTTAGATATTATCAATCCTGAAACTCTCAAGGGAAGCGCAGGGTTTATGGATTGTTTGTTGGTATTGATATTGTCCCCGTAGTGCGACAAGCTCTAGCCAGTCTTTGCATTGGAATTTTGTTTAAACAATCAATTTTCTTGGCATGATCGGCCACATCTTGCGCATACCAAAACCAAGCTCAAGAAAAATTTTAAAACTCTTTGTGAGGATTCACAAGAAGTCCAAGTCGATACCCACCACCTGTTTACCAATTTTAAGGCCGCATATAACAGCATTTATAGAGACAAGCTTTAAAGAGCCATGTATAGTTTTGACATCCCTGTCAAATTATGCAGAATGACGATGGAGAACGCTCGCTGCTCCATAAAGGTCGGAAACAATCTCACCGAGGGTGTCAAAAAAGGATTTAGGCAAGGTGACGAGCTGTCATGAGACTTCTTCAATATAATTCCTAAGAAGATTGTGCGAAACTCACAAGCCAATACCAGGGAAACAATTTTCCAGAAGTCTATGCAACTTGCATACGCTGACGACATCGACATCATTGGCAGACTTTGTCTCCCTCTGAAAATGACATCACCTCAGAAATCAGGCAAAGGATCACACTTGCCAACCGCTGTTACTTTGGTCTATGAAGGCAATTGATTAGTAGGGCCTTGTTGAGAAATACTAAGGAGACTCTTTATAACCCCCTCATGATGCCAGTCCTGCTTTATGGTGCAGAAGAATGAACCCTATCAAAGTCGGATTAAGAGCGCCTTGGTCGTTTCGAACGCTAAATTTTTCGTGTGATTTTTGAGGAGATTTAAAAGCGAATTTTAAGGGCTGTACAGCGACATCGACCCAGTCAGAAAAATACGTATCAGTCGTCTAAGATGGCTGGAACATGCAGAGCGACGCTCCGGCCCGAATAGTCTTCGATTCCAACCCGGAGGGACAACGCCTTAGGGGACTTCAAGCAACTTGGAGTGCGCAACTGGAGGCAGTTAGCCAAAGATCGCGCTAACTGGAGAGGCGTATTGGTTGAGGCCCAAGTCCACCCCGGACTGTAGCGCCACCTAAGCAAGCAAGTATGTATGTAGTAATTGGGGAGTTATTTTGGGACCCCTTTCAGTGGATTTTTTGAGGTGTTTTTGTGGCGCTTTTAAACATTTTTTGGATGTCTTTTAATATGCGAACTAAGGGTCGCTTTTGCAGCTTTTTTATATCGTTTTTTGGAGTGTTTTCTGGGGCGTTTCAAAAGAGTTCCGGCTTTTTTTTTATTATATGATGTAAGGGTCGTTTTTGCATCTTTTTTCTTGAGTGTTTTCTAGGTGTTTCTAAAGAGTTTGGCTAATTTTTATTATGCGACTTTAGGATCGTTTTTACATCTGTTTTCTCAGCTTTCTTTGGGACGTGTTGTTGCTGGAGTTTTTTGACGCCATATGTGGAGTGCTAAGATGTAACTGATGCTCCAAAAACTATTCCATTCCAAAACCATTTTGGGCCGTTGTTCGGAGCACTATTGAGGCATTATTATTTTTGGAGCGTTAAATGAACAGTTTTCGTGGCCTTTTGCTAATCGGTTTTTCTCTTTGTTTTTTTTGCTCCTTTTTTTTAGCTCTCTTTTTTTTTAAAGTCCATATTACATCCCCCGATCTTCCTTGAGACGCTCCGAACAAAATTCTATTCCCAGAGACTGGTTTAACTCCATTTTTCATTTTCACGGTCAACTTACTCTTAAATTAGCTTCCATCGGTACTCAAATAGAACCTGCTTCTGCTTTCGCTAGCGTTTTTCCCAACATATGTCGGGAATAATCTTTCGCACAAATAATTTTTCATCACACACAGAGGGATGTTTGCATTGTAGGCTTCCTGTTCCTTTGTCAAAAATTCGTGGACACTCCTGCTCTACTCAAGGTCCTCACGTTACACGCTGCATATCAAAATGTCATCGTCTGCACGGGCTGTCAACCATAAAATCAATCTTTGCCGAGACTGATTTTTGTTGCCCCCCGAACATTCTTCAATTTACATGTCAAGTTTTCTCTCCCAATTTTACCATGAAAAGCCGCCCAACAACTCAATCATTTGAACTTTCGAATCGATTTCATGAAAATAACAATAACCACCAGCACGAGTTGACATTCAAATGAGGGCGCACGTCAGAAACGTTGATTTTATCTATATACTCGTATACGTACAAAATGTCATCATATCGGGAATCATCTGTCGATAACGTTTACATTGGCGACGAAACGTTTGATTGCCAAACGTCGTTTGCATACTGCGATGTAAATTTGCACATTGTCCTCAGAGCATGTTTGGTACATTCTGCCCACCCTCGAACGTATTCAATTTCAATATGCAAATTCATACTAACTTATGGCTGTGGTACTGGCTGCAGTACGAGTATACTCGTATGTATCGCAATTGATACTGAGCAGAACAGAAAATCATGCATTAGGCTATTTTGTGTAACATTTTGCTGGGAGTGTTGCAATTTAGATTTTTATTTTTTTAATTTTTCATAGATTGTGTAAAGTATAAACTATGGCTGCCATTTGTGTCCCTTACGCCTCACTCAAACTTTGTTTTGTCGACCGATGTTTGCCTATTTTAGGTCGGATATTAATCAAAATAATATGGATAAATATGGATGGTACTTCCCATATAAAATTTGTATAACAGTTTTATTTGCTCGAAAACGGCTCTAATGATTTCAATTCAACCAAAATTTATATTTTAGCTTAAGTAGGTAAGGTTTCCATCACTGCATACCTACTCAGTTTTTCGCTAAAACAACGAATAATGGTAGTTTGAAAATTTCGACATATCTCGAAAACGGTCCATACGATTGTAGCAAAAATGCATTCCTAAGGTAATATGCTCATTTGTAACTTTATAGCTCAGTTTTCCCTATATTATCGTGGCTTTACTTTCAGAAAAAAAGTATTTTTTTAAAACTTGTTTTTATTTCGTTAACCTGAAAACGGTGATAACGATTTTGACCAACACGCATACTTAGAGTAAAAATTATATTTTCAAAATGATTGCGTCTTTAACTTTCAATTCGAAAACGCTAATTTTAGAAACTGCTCATGCTCATATCTCGAAAACGCCGTTTTCGTTTTGGATAAAACGTAAAAAAAAACAACTAATGCTTACATCCCGAACAATAACTTGTGGTCAGTCAGTCTATATAAATAGTTTAGCAATAATGCAAAACTCGTTACGGTTTTGTCGGCATAACTTTACAAAAACCGCTTCAACGATTTTGATCAAAGTACAAGGTGGGCCAAAAGAAGTAATCCGATGTTGTTTGGCTCTGTTTTTTTTTCTACATGAAAAACTTCGATTCTGTTTCTGGATTATGTTTATCTGAACCTTTGTTATTTTATTGGTCAAGTCGAGAAGATGATAAATGGCCAAATGGGCGCCGTCACAATAGATTGCCATACGGGCTTGTTTTATGGCATTTTTCATCACTTCGGCGAGAACTTCGGGCGACAGATTCTCGCACTCGTGTCGAATGTTGTCCTTGAGGGCTTCTAGGGTCTCGGGCTTGTTCACGTAAACACGGGACTTCAAAAAACCCCACAAAAAAAAGTCTGGAACAGTGAAATCGGGCGATCTTGCGGGCCAGTGCAAATCGCCAAAACGAGAGATGAGGCGACCCGGGAACGCTGCCTTCAGAATATCGGTTGTGGCTCGCGCAGTGTGTATCGTAGCTCATGCCCTGCAGTCCTAATTCGTCCAATTGCGGCAGAAAAAACTCGGTTAACATGGCCCTATAGCGCGCACCGTCCACTGTTGTCGTTTGACCAGCGGCGTTCTCGAAAAAAAAATGGCCCGATGACTCCTCCAGCGTGAACAGCGCACCATGCAGTAACTTTGAGCGGGTATAATGGCTCCTCGTGCATTACTCGTGGTTCTGCTTGTTCAAGTACCCGCTGAGGTGGAAATGAGCCTCATCGCTCATTATGATTTTGGTCGAAAAATCGTTCACTTGGGCTTGGGCGTAGGTTACACGCGTTTGGCGGTCGACAGGCAGCAGCTGATGATGCACGGACTGGACGTCTGGTCGATGTTTCCGGCGACAGTTCGACATCCTCGTCAACGGCGGCGATATTCTCGGCACAACCGGCACTCCGGGGCCGGCCACTCTTGGCAACGTCTCGTGTGGTCCCATACTCTTCAAGGTTGGTGGCGCAGTGTTTGCGCAGTCGATATACCAACATTTCGTTGAAGGAAAATGCAATTTATTTTCCAATTCAAGGATTCGAATAGACGGGCCTTCCAATTTCAGGTGATTTCACTTACCCAGTGCACTAGGCTTTTAAGGCGACCATTATCCCATTAATTTGACAAAGGATAATCGCTTGAATTTGAATGTATTAACTGGAAGGCCCTATTCCTCTAATTCTGCTCCAGATGTATCTAGGTAGTAGGAACATTTCTCATATCCCCACCTACGGAGGACAAATTATGATGGGATAAATCATTTTCAAACGCGCCATCGATCTTACACTCATGCAAAGAAGGAAGTCGTATGATAATGAACTGGTAGTCATTATTGTGGAAATTAATTCAATTAATTCAGTTGGCGGCAACAAATCCGAACTTTTGAATAATTGCCCGAACAAATTGCATAATTAACTACCCGCCGAGAAGGCCACGAATTGAATATGTATCTCAAATACCTTGCTGAGTTTGCAATTTCTACAAGACAGTGTGTCAACATGTTGCCTTAATTAGCTGTATATCATTTTTCATGCTCATACTCGTAGTCTTACGTCTGAATTATGTTCGGGCTATTAATCAAAAGCAATTTAAAGCGGTTGTCGCTTTGCTTTGATTTATGTGGATACCCAAATCCTGGAATATTTTTTCCAAGATGCACTGCAACCGAGTTGTTGATTTAAAGGAACCGCTTTAAAAGGCGGCCTGTCGCATCTCAGACATTTTCCTGTTTCTTACTCACATGCGTACTTTCTTTTCATCAGTTGGCAGGATTTCATTTCCCCGAGAATAAAGTGATGATTCAAGTGGTTGTCTCGCGGATGTGGGACAAAGTTCAGTTCCTTTCCGTTTCCACTTCTTTTCTTTGCAAGTATTCTCCAGAGCTTCGCATTTAAATGGCACAAATGCTGATTCACCACAAGAGATAGGAACAAGGAAGCGAGCGCATTTCTGCTTTTCCTTGCTTCAACCATCTTTGCTGACAACTTGTTCGTATTTATTTGCACAAACTTAACCCGTGTGTGAAATGTTGCTTGCTAGTGGATTTTCTTAAAGAGTTTGTCAGAAAACTGTCCACAAAGAGCTTGCTGCGTCGTCATATACGCTGACTGTTTAAAGGACCACCCATCGCATACCATTTCCATTAAAACCCATCCTGGGCTTTACAATGCGCATCAATATGCGAAGCAAAATCATACGTGTGAAAGCAGCATCTGGATGCCCTGCCCCAATTCTTGTCGTACTCTCTATAATGAGATACATTTGGCCATTAACATCGCCATTATGAACCGAAGTTCCAACCATAACCTGAAATGTAATTTGAATGTTATTAGCTCATAAGCAGTTTTGCGGCGGGGAAAATTATGAAAATTTGTGCTCATGTGGATTTGGAAAGTTTATCGATTAGAATGAGTGCCGCATTAAAAAGGAATTACCTTCAGATGTGCGCAGCACATATTTGTGCAGAAAGGAAAGGGAAAGGGTTACCGCAAGTGGTGCGGAAAGCGAACTGGAATTTTAGGGGGAAGGTGTGCATAGGCTTTGTACGTATTTCTAAGAACAGAATATTGTATGTTGTCCTTTCGAAAATTGGGCATAGGAGCATAACGCACCAACCTACTTGAATGTCTTCGCGGTAAACTGAGTGGGAACTTTGCTGGCAACACCAATTGGATTGGGTCGCTCTTGGCCATTGATACCGTACTTGTAGATAATGGGCCTTACCAATAAACATTTTTAGTTTCGACTCTAAATTTAAGTAGTTCACAGTGGATATATTTTTTATATAAATTTCGCAATTGTGAGCTTCTGTAGATTTTAAGTCGAGACTCAAATTTGTTATTAGTTCGGCGGAATGTGATCAGTAACAGTATAACTGAAGCGGGTGGCTGGTGCGATGTAGTTCATTAGACTTTACGCTGGTAAGAGGTTAAAGACCCATGAAAACAGGTTGCAGTTCTGCGTTGACTACGTTGATTTAGTCAACCAACCAAGCCCAAGTTGAAAAAAATAAACCTCAACAAGGAAGCAAGGAACAAGTGCCCCCAACAAATTTGATGAGGAACTGGCCAGTTATACAGAAACAGCTCCACAGCGGCCTATGCAACGTTCTTCTAACCTTAGACGGATTTTTTTCATATAGAGCTTTGGAATATTGTGGCGCCTGACTCCAAGGCATCTCCCACCTTTCTACGTAATACTCTCGATTTAAGCTTCGCTGAAGAGGGGCTACAGCTTTCTGGTTGGATGCAAGCTTCCACGGAGCTTGCTCACCTCTTTTATGGCTAAACCCTCCATCAAACGAGAATGACAAAGCGGGGCACGAATAAAAAAGACAAGCTTGTTCCTAAATAGTTGACACCTGCTTTTGTCAATTATTTCTCTTTCTCATTGAATGAACTGACTTCATCTATAGACTTCCGAAAGGGGTGTACCTTTCAAGAACCATGGGGCTTTGACGACAAATTTCAATTTCATGACATGGCTGTCAAAAAAAAATATGGCGGCGCCTACTGGCTTCGTTTTATCCCCAAAAAATTTAAAAAGCCTTTTGTGAGCCTTGGAATGGTTTTGAAAAGATACACCTAGGGTTCCTATAGAACCCCGTTTCGCCAACAGTTTATTTTATTTTTATTATTTTTACCTGCTGCGGGGTTGCTCCTGGGTCTTACCGCTGGCTCATAGGCTGATGTTGCCACTGATATGACATCGACTTGAAAGACTTAAATAATTCCCACCAAAATGACCGTTTCTAGGATTTTTGTATAAGCAATAATTTCAACACAAAATTTGACCATTAAAAATGTCAGGAGACACCCTAACTACTAGCCGTCTTCCCCCATTTTCGACACTGCTATCGCCTGGGTGGCGTTCAAATTTTGATGGACCCAGTGATTCGGAGATGCGTGACCTTAGACAAGCGCAAATTTGTACGAGGTGTGACGACTTTTTTATTCTTCGCTCCTCTGTGGGAATTTGAATTTCAGCTATGCCCTAATGGGAAATTGGCTGGCTTTTGAAACTTTTTCATGGCCATTAGGTGCATGACCTTGTTAAATACCGAGCGTCATATGAAGAGCTCGACCCATAGAATCCTTCGCGTCCGTATTCGACTGACAGGTTGATAGAGAACACAGCAGCTTGGAAGGTGACCCAGTGCTCGGTGGAAATATTGAGAGAAAAGCAACTGTCATTGAATGAACTGAGAATATAATTCAATCCTCGTCATCGCTAAGGCGTCTTCAGGGATTCTAAGAGAAAATGTCTTCTTTGCAGTAGTCCATAATTTTTTACCAAACTGCTCGTGCAGAGAAAAGCTTATCCTACATACCTGTTGCTACTCTACCGATGTGGGATCAAGTTTGTAGTGGCGCTTACAGTCCGGAGTGGAACACGGCCTCAACCAACAAGCCCCTCCAGCCAGATATGTCCCTAGCTACCTGTCTCCAGTTACGCATACCAAGTTGGCTAATGTCGGTCTCCAATTGTGCGCGCCACCTAAGGTGGGGACACTATTTCTCCCGGCGAATTTATCAGCCTAAAATCCTTTGAAGGGACAATACAAATCCTTAGCTAATACGAGATCAACAGCACTTTTAAAAATATCCACTTGCACTTTCCATTTTATACCACATTTTGCCACAACATCATTTCACTGGACGAAACATTTGTAAACCGACTTACAACTTACATCCAGAGGTGTTGCTTATGCATGAAAGGATGTTTGCAAATACTTGTCTGCTGTGCTAGAAAATTACATTCAAGTGGACACCTAGCTCCACTCCGCTTTCATCTGCGACTGACTCATTCCACTGGATCTGGATTCTGGATACCATTATCCACTTACAATTGGCCCGCACAATTTCCACCTCACGTCCATAACCATAAACAAGTCAAATAAAAACAACAATCCATTTGTGCAAATTCAAATCACGAGATGTCTGTCCGATTTTCTTGCCAGCGTCCTCTAACTGCAACCTGCAATTATCTTTAGCACCTTTGTCGTTGCACCATGGAATTATTAAAACAAATTACAGAGTCCCTTTGGTCCGTTGAACAATACACCGGCAAAGCCAGGGCAAGGTCTCTCTCCCTGCTATTGTTCACGTGCAATTTTATGCTCCTTAATTTTACATTTGTATGCATTTTCAACGAATTACCATCCCAGACTTAGTACGCTGTCGTTGTGTCGTTGTAGGTGCCGTTGTTTTGTTGCTTGCTTGCTGCTTGCAGTCGTCTCGTCCGTAACGGTGTGTGAAATGGCAGTCTGTTGGTAGAAATGCGCTGTAGCTTAATCTGCCATCCGACTGTTTTCACACCTTGTGATCCCTTTCGCTTGTCAGGAATTGCTGTTTCGGGGTTGTAATTCGTTTGACTGAAGTGCAGGAGTTACATGTAACTAAGTTACTATGTGTAACCTTCACTCTTTGTGTTTGATCCTTTTTTTTGCATCCGCATGAACCTTCCGCGTCCGGCTGTAATTCCTAACACAAGCAGAGTGGGTCTTGGAGAGCGTTCTTCCATCTCCCCCTTTCGAGGGGTTACTGATGAAAATGCAGAAGAGTATCCTTGAGGCGTACAAACACAAGTTGGTATACAATTTTTGGATTAAATAAATTTGTGAAATATTTTATTTTGCACCCAAATTTAGTGCTCTCTATTCGATATAGCGTTTTAATATTTTGGGCCGAAGATTATTTTTTTAGACCGTTTTAAGGTTCAGGAGGAATGCGGGGATCTAATTTTTAACCTGTGCACTAAATTGTAATTTTTAGGTCACAATGGATATTTTAATTCGAAAAATTTCGCCGAGTTTGTAAAACTGAACGTTGACATTAAAATGAGGAAGGAGCTAGTCCTGAGCTTAGCTATGCTTTCAGTCAGAGAATAGCAAGATAGAAAATGCAGGGTCGGCATTCTGTAGCGCGAAACGTTCAAACGCTTGTGTAACATAGGGCAAATCATTCGTGCCCACGAAAACGTTTGATCGGGACTTCCCAGGACTTCGTATTTAAACTATCAGTTCTTCAAACCGATGCAGTCGCACTACTTGCATCTTTTAAATTTTATCAGTTAAAGGGTTAAGAACCAGAACTTGAGTTCGTAAACTCCTTGCAGTATAACCCTTTGAAGCTGTGCCCTCCCACTTATTGCTTTGACTCCGTTTTATAAAGAGGAGTTTATTGCATAGGTACGTTCAGTTTAAACTCTGTAAACAGTCAGTTTGCAGTGGGAATTGTAAACTGTGACAACAAAGAACGAATACAAATCACGTGGAGAAATTATGCATTTGAAGTGCCTTCTTGCTTCTTCACATTCCACAAGAGTGAGTTTAAACTCTCGTGATTTGGTTTCATAATTTTATTACCCAGCGGGGATACGAGTAGTCCTCTCGCCCGATGACATGGAGCAATCATACAGTTCGTTGTGAACCGTCTGTCGTCTTAAAAATCAAAGTACTCGTATTTGGATATCGTTCAAGGCAAAGCCAAACGAATTGCTCCACATCGTGATATGGCCTTGTCCTCGACTCTAATCAACTTGGTATGCAAAGGGAACCACGTCAATAAGGCAGGAAATCTCATCTCACTGCCATTGTATTGAATTTCCAATCTTCAAATACAAATGATTACAATGGGAAAATGCAGAAAGCCACAAGGTCGGAATTTTTTTTTTTTTTGCTCTATGTCTTTTCAGTTTCGCCGAATGGAGTTCGATTTCATTCAAATTGATTACAGTTCTGTTGGAGTCGGATTGTAGACTACAGATGGTTGTCGCAGTTTATTTGAGTAGATATACAGAGTAATAATAAAAAAATATGATGTGCTAGGAGGAACTTTTGCAGGCGAATTGTTTTCCTTTTTATTTTCTTCGAGCTCTATCGTTTAAGGCCTTCAGCTCTTGGTGACTAGAAACAAAGTTATTTCTGATATACACTTAAATTGATGGGAAAAAGGAGTTTAGATGGTTAACAAAAACAAGAAAATGCAGGTCATGTGTTTATTTAAAACGACGGAGTGTTTTTTAAATTTATTTTTATATAATAAAACTGCTGTGTGTTACAAGCTTTAGTAAAAATTACCGAAAAGTCTTCGTTGAAACTTTGTTTGCAACTTTTCTCAACACTCGGCGAAGAACAAAGCCTCATCATCGTCATCAATATTGCCACGCCTAATTTTTGAGGGCATTTTTAGCCAAAATTGTTATTTTTCCGACTTTACACTTTAAATACCTAATGCGTAATCAGTACAACAACAAAAAAAACACAAGCACCTCATTAAGTCGGCTTTATGCTTCATCTGCACCTTCAAACCAAGATCTATCATGAAAAAATAAAAGAAAATAGGTCCGTATGGAAAAATGAAAATCTCACACAAAAATCGTGAGAAGTTTGGTCTTCTGACGATTTTTGTGTGAGATTTTCATTTTTGGGACGAAGGGAAGGGATCTATAATTTAATGCCAAGTCCAGACGGCCAATTGAGAAGCTCTTTCATGACAGTTATTCTCTCGAATGTTTGTCAGGCATTCGTGAGCAGTGGCGGAGTGGAAAAAAGCCTTCAATCAAACCTAGGACCTCTTGCTTAGTAGTCCATTGCACTAACCACAGCCACAATCTATACTGATTAAGTTTAGTTTACTTACTTCGGTGGCTCGACAGTCCTGAGTAGACCTGGACATCATCCTCAACCGATACGCCTTTCCAATTAGAGCGATCTTCGGGTAATTGCCTCCAGTTGCGCACTCCAAGTTGGTCTTCCTCTACTGCGTGTACTTCGGGGCTCTAATCGAAGCCGGAGCGTTAGTGACCATTCGATATAAATGCGCCAGCCATCTTAAGCGACTGATGCGTACTTTCTTTTCTGAGGCCATATCGGCTATACAGCTCATAGAGCTCGCTGTTAATTCTTCTCCTCGAAAGCCAGTCAACGCAAACAGGACCTAAAATCACTCGAAGAATTTTGCGTTTGAAGCGACCAAGAAGATCTTCATTCGGCTTTGCTAACGTTCCGGCTTCTACGCCATAAAGCACTCCTGCGATGATGAGGACCTTATGTAGAGCGTCCTTAGTGTTTCCCAACAAAGCTCTGCCAAGAAACAGCGTTAACTCTATTGTGTGCCGGATTTCTGCTGTGATATCTTTTTGCACTCACGGCCACCCATCGACCTGCGACATAAGTTTCAGGCAAGGACGACTTAGCCACTGTCTTCAGCTAAATAAAACCTCCGCTTGAACAAAGCAGGAATGATACTTTCATATCATAAATAAAAATCTAGAAATTCGCATATTTTGTGAAGTTAAGCTTGAACAAATAATACTCCGAAATTAGCTCCGATGTGGCGGGTGGCATCATCAATAGACGGCCATCCCATCTGCCCTTAACGTCCTGTTTACTCAATGGTTACTGATATTTATGAATTTCAAATCGTACATGGTTTAAGTGCGCGACCTGTAAAATTTGACTGTAAAGTTTCCTGAACAACAGTCATTTACCGCGACCTAAATAGTAGGATGACAATAAAATCCCAAATGTCGCTACAAAAAAAAAATAATCCCATCTCAACACCCACAGCACCGATGAAATTATTTCTAATTAATCCCCTCCGTCCAAAAGGAAGATATTAATTGCCAACAACATCCGTCAGTCTGTGCATGTGTATCACAGGATGCGGCATCATCACGCCAATTATCATCGTCAGCTGCATCCATTCGCATCTGGTGCTGGACGATGCCGAGGAATCTTCATTATGACTCCCAATTGTATAGAGCAAAGCAAAAATAGCACGGTCACAGCTTTGGGTAATTTATTCCCTCCGTGGCGCGCCGAAAAACATTTAGCATTAGAAAATTCCATTTTTGGGAAAATCTTCCGCGATGCGCTTTCTATTTTTATCGCCATCGCACCCCACCAACTGCGGATGGGTAATGCATGTGCAGCATGCACCATGCAATCTGCGCGCTGTTCGGGGAACTCCAGCAACCGCCCGGCCACAAGTTGGGCTGCACTCTAAGTGTATGGCACGTACCTAACGTGAGTTCACTAGATTTATGAATTAAATTGCCAGACAGAGAACGAGTCCGCTGGAGAATGCATATTAAATTTTATCGGACAGATACTTTTTGTTTTTTCTACCCCTCCCCCCCCCCCCCACCCTTGATAATTTATTGTTATGAACTAGTTTCCATTTTTGTACAGATTACCCCCTAAGGAGAGCGTCGATACAGAGCGGATTATGGTGCACCCTCGCCATTAACGACCTTCTTTGGAAGCAATTTCCCACCACGGACATGGGAGGCGCCGGCCACCTCAGTTAAGCTTAATAGGGTCTTCGATAGGGGGCGCGCAGATAAAATCGCGTTTAATTGCTGCATTTTTATTGACTAATGGAAATGATTATGGATTTGGCTGTACCGTGCGGGATTTGTATTCGGGCCACGATGTCTGGCAGGAGTGTAATTGTTTTTCGATAGGGCCCATAAATTTCTAGACGATCTGGGTCATTTGGATGTCATAAATCAAGTGAGCTTACATAGTTTTTTTTTTAATTTTTGCTTATCTTGGTGATGCATTACGGTGCACATAAAGATTGGCTCACGTTAATTGTGAGCTGTTTTGTATTATCTGTTTGGGGTTACACTTGAAGGCGAAGTACGACCGAATTCGCAATTAAAATAATGGATTTGGTTTTGTGCTGCAGCGGAAGAGATTCATGCCGAGACGACTGCACTTCCATTAGTCTTATGGGCTGCACTATAGGGTTATTATCAGCACTGAGAGCCGCATTTATGGGCGGAAGAGTGGAAAACCGCACCCTAGACAGAGGAAAGCCAACGTCTTACACTATAATGGGGTCATGTAAAATATTCTCCACATAAATCGTATGCTTCTTGGCATTTAATTGGTTCTTAGAAACATAATCCTGCAGCGAGAAATAGAGCAAATGCGAGCCACTTGCTGTTGTCTGGGTTTTAAAGACAATGGATGTGGCTTAACGGAATTGGATTCTGTTTTGGCTTTGCGTCGGAACTTGGGTTAGTTGGCAGTCATGAGGTTTTGCATTTGAATAATCGTGTATTTATTACAAATTTCCATTTACGCTGTATCTGAGTGGAGGTAACTCTGTTAATTGGAATTTTCTTAAAGAAAAACAAGGGGAAAAGTGGGTCAACAAGTCCATAAGAAAATCGTGGGCGTTGCTAGTCACAATCGTTCGTTTTGTTTTATTTTTGGGACGAATGGAATGGTGGTTTTAATTCAAACTCAAGCTGGAATTGGTAAGCTCATAAGAGGCTTTCAGATACTGATATTAGAAGTCCAGGGGTGGAGGAGTCATTTTGTGGTTTTTCTGGGGGTTGTACATGGGATCATTCGCCAAAACCTATCACTGAGCCTGAGCCAACAAAAGTCGTTAGAAAGACAAAACCTATTCTACTTATTTAACCCCAGAAATGACTGACAGTAGTTGGTATTCCAGTCATCCGGAACAGGACTAAAAAAAATCAGGATGTCGATGAAAACTTGTTTAGGTAAACACCTCAATCCTCAAAGTCTGAATTACTTGAAACAAGTCAGTCGATGAAACCGCCCATGGCAAAGAATGACATTGAAAGTCCGACGTCACCTCAATTTTTTGTTAGGAAATGCTTAACAATCCATTTGTGCATTATATGTTTCATAGCGAATGTGTCGACCCATGCTCTGCGAGAGAGAGAGTACCCCGGTCATCGATCCAATCAATCATTCCAACGCCCCAAGAGGTAATATTGGCGCTGACAATTTTCTAAAAATGGTTTAAAAAAGGAGCCCGAGTCAAAAAAATAAAGCTTAAAAAAATAAATAGCCAGCAAAAACATTTTATAAACATTTATTAATAACTAAAAATAGCAAAAAGAACTTTTTTTTAATTTTTTTCATATTTTTGCATTCTTTCTCGTTTATAAAGAATAAAACCTTACTTCAACTGAGAAGAGGTTAAGTTGAATTATTTGAAAAAGAGTGGGGGCCACGGGTCTGAAGACTCAAAAGAAGCCGTTCGGCCCCACCATCAGCGCTGCCACTTTGCTACGATCGTAGCAAAACTGCTACGCAATTGCCCGTTTGCTACGCTGCTACGCACTCTCCCTAAAAACGCCTATTTTGCTACTTTTTTTTTAAGAACGAAATGAGAACAAAAATCTTGTAATTAAGGCAATGCTTACATGCAAAGCGCCTTTTAAGTGAAGTTTTTAATGTTTTTTTTTTTTTTTTTTTTTGATTATAGTTTTGTAAAATATATAGTTTACCAACTATACTTGTACTAGTCCTTAAAAAAATATTTACTTTGAATAAAGAATTAAGTGTTTTTTGTTTATTTTCGAAAAAAAATTTATATTTTGGACTTTTGAGTTTTGCTACACAAATTAAGTCTTGCTACGCAAATTTGCTACGCAAATTTTTTCCCTTGTGGCAGCACTGCCCACCATCAAGCTTATTCGAGAGACCTTTTTGCTATACATTGCTGATGCTGAGCTGTGGAGAACACAACATCTCTTAGCAGTTCCGCATGACCTGGTAGGCTCTTACTGAATGATAAGACAATAGGTTTGTTTGACGTGGGCCCTAGTGCGCACTAGTGCGCACTGGGTTAACCCTAATGCGTTCGATATAGCACTGAATTCGCCCTGGTACTGAAAACCTGTGTTTGACATGGCTTCTAGGGCACCCTAGTTGTGCCCTGAACTGACCCCAGTTAATTTGTGGGGGCAAGAATTCAGTGCTGAGTTTTGCTGTCATTTCGCTTGTTGTCATTTCATTTTCAAACTCGTCATATATATTGCGAACACTTTTATCAACTATTTGCAATATACAAACCCAAATTCAGAATTTAGTTCACTCATTTTTAACTATAAACGGGAAAAAGTGTTACCAAAAGATAAATATTTGTCAATATCAACAGCTGACAGACTTCAGGGCAACGTTTTGCGTTCGATATAGAAGTCGAATTTTCAGGGTAGTGCAGGGTTTTTGACAGGCTTGAAAATTAGCTGACACTTCTCAGTGCGCACTAGTGGGCACTAGTGCTAGCCACGTCAAACAAACCTAATGCCTGTCATACCTTATATCTTGCATATACATTTTTGTTTGCGGTTTAAAAAAAAAAAAAGCTAGAGCGTTCTGAGCAAGCATTTGTTTTCGTTACCCTATTAGTAACAGAGACCCCCACTGCATAGAGAAATTTATACAAAAAATAAAGGTATTAGTTATACCTGACACATAATTCACACACGCTTCTTTTGGGAAATATATTCAGTACCCGATGGTGAGTTTGACTGGTGGGAGCTCATATAGCGTACCATTAACTTGGGTAGACAGTTTGTCCCCTGGAAAATCGGGTTTTAGTTTGACAGGGCTGAGTCCCATCGAGCTCATTGGATTTATTTATTATTTTAAGTGTGACGTGTACAGCTTTACAATTTCTCAACAATACACTTACAGTTTCTCTCTGGATCTCGAGTCTTAGTGGTACAACTTACTTGCACACAGGACCACCAAAAAATGAGGTCTAACTTACATCGAACGCTTCCATAAGTGCGCAAAACTGAACAACCAAAAAAAGTGTCTAAAATGACCAGAAAAACTCGTTAAAATATCCGCAAAAAAAAGAGTCAAGAACTCGACGAAAAATGATTCGGAAAACGGGTCATAAAATGCATCAAAAAACGCATTTTTTGTCAGCTTTAAGTCTTAGCACTCTTTCCGCGATACTGCAAATCACTTTTAGTTTCCAGGCTAAATTTTTCCGGGATCAAAATGGCGAAATTTTCAATACAAAATTGCATATTGTGACCTACAAAATATTTAGTGTGGAAGAAGCCCTTTGTCTTCTTCTAACTTTTACTGAAAGAAGTCCGTAAGAGTTTGTCTGTTTCAAACGTGCCAAACTTGGAAAAGGCTTATTTTTGGTAAGAGTGCTTACTATTCGGACGTATTTTTGTACCCAGTTCAAAAAAGCGATGACATTTCTGGGCTTAATTGGCTCACACATAAGCCATCATCATTTCAATCACTTTTTACTCGAAAAATGTTACAAAGCACTGCCCACCTAATTGGATACGACCAAGTTGCCGTCGTTGCGACAACCAAAACGCAACTTCACTTAATCAACTTTCATAACTCCCACACTACCGGGCTATAAAGGAGTTGCAATCACAAGCCTCAGGCAGCTAAGTGCCTTCATCATTTCGCAGACATTTGACAATTAGTTGAACATTCCATCAGCGAATTCCCTTGCGTTTTCATTCAAAAACCTACTTAGCGTCCCTTGCTTTTAGCGCACATTTCCTAAAACTTTATCACGTTCACATTACGTTTCACTTTCGCATACTCGTAATGCTTGTCAATTCCAACCTGTTCGTAGAGATTTACCAACTTAATTAGCGGTTTCCGGATCCTCATTTCATGCAAGGTATCGCACGCATCAATTTCACGCACGAACATAGTTTTCATTTGATTACAGCAAAACTCCACCTACGTAATATGAGACTTGAGCAGGTAAGTTTGCTCCTCCGAAGATTGCTTGATTAAGTGTTCTTACTATATGAACCTGGGCGGAGTCCTTGTTCTCTCGGTGATGTTCAGCTGTTAACGTTCATCAGTGAATGCCTTTAGTTGGAAACTCTTTAAACTTGAATTATCATACTCAGCATTCAGTTTGTGTAAGCAATAAATCGTACGTCTGAGTGTGATAAAACAAAAACTCAGCAGGGCAAGGAGTTTGATTTGGGAATGAAGTGAATGAAATAAGTCGCGACGATATGATTTAAAGTTGAAAGCATTTTTTTTTGAATTATTTGTTTTGGCTTAAATGTCACAAGGCATAAATGCAGCCCCAAGGAGCTTGCTTTCCTTTGATAATGTGCGTAAGAGTATTTAATTCAAATGGGAGACGAAGCACCTTCTTACAAGCTTTTTGCAAATATTGAGCCTACCGCCGTCAATATTGTTTCGAACGAATTACTTGCAGAAAAAAATCCCATTATACCCCCTGGAGCTCTTCCTTTGAATGTTTCGATCGACCCACCAGCCACCACCACCATCGCTCACCGCACAATCAAAGGAAGAAAAAATATGGCCCCACATGAATCACGAATAAAAGCCACTAGAGCTTAGGTGGGTGATATGGGATGATCGGGGTTTAGATATTGATTACCTACATGTATTTATCCTTTGTGAACACTGAACACAGTTTGTATCGGTGACGTGACATAAAGCCAAGCGACATACGGACAGACTTGGGGGTCGTACGAATTTTCACTATAATTTTTTTAAGACGAAAGCTTTTAAAAAAACCTTTTAAAAGAAGACGCATAAAAAATACCTTCATAATATTATTTAATAAATATTTTAAACTATATGTGGTCTTATGTCTCAAAAAAATTTGGCCTCATGACACTTTTCGAAAGAGTCCTGTGAAGGTGTTTGCCTCTAAAGCTCCAGTAGAAGCATTATAGGCATCTTCGCCACGAAAGGGGTTTAGATGAGGCACAACAAAAGAAAACTACAAAAGTCGCCTATAGAAATATTTGCGTTGGATGAAGGAGCTTACACCTTTAGGGCCCAGGGGTTTAGTTTTAACACTACATATTTTCCAATGCACGTACGGAGGACAATTTTCAAATATCCCATTGGGGGGATTTTTCGTCAGTCTTTGCCTGTGCACATTCAGCTTCGAATAGGGGAGATTCTAGTGGGTGCCATTGAGCAGCCATCAGTCTTCCGATAAGTTAGCCGACTTAGGACTTTAGCTTATGTGCGCCCTTAAACAGAGATGTGCCTCAATAGTTTATGCAAAATATAGAAACACCTTTTATGTAAATGAGGCATGTAGAGCTGACAGTTCAGTCTTCGCGCCCTACCAAAACCTTAGCCAAAGTATTAAAAGAGCTCCGCTGGTAACCCTTCACAGCTTGTTGTCTGTCTTGTTGCTCATAAGCATTTTTATGAGCCTACTTTTTCTATGCTAGTAGATCATTGATTGGACGTGTTCTTCCTTTTACCATATCATTCTTTCCCCTTTAAATGATTCCTATTTAGCAACTGCTAAAAAAGCTGTTTTTACTGATCCGTATGCGCTTCGGTGACTAGGTTTCCTTCTCTGGTTTGAAAAGCCTGTGTTCCGGTCTTGAAGCCAGCACCCAAAAGCTTGGCCTTCGTATAACACTTCCGAATGTTGCGAGATTCCTCGACCTCCTTGAGCTGGGGTACTTCGTAGGACTGTATCCTTCTTCTGGCTCGATACTCTTCCCTTGCTGACCTTATTTTACGCTGCAGCCTGTTCTTATGTCACCTTTTTAATGTACACGGATTCATCCATACCGCGGGCTCTTTATCTAGGGTGGCTCTACGCTTCAATGGTTTCGGCTACCTCCTTGATGAGGTCGCGATGCTGACGACCATTTTTTGGCGTCTGTGCTATGTGAGTGCACAATGAATGGAGAGTTTCGCACCCAACCGGTCTGTACCAAGGCGTCCACCATTGAATTTCCTTTTCTGGACTATTCACAACTTTTTCTCGTTAAACAGTCGAGCTCTGAATTGAGCCGCAACAAGAAAATGGTCATATTCGACGTTTACCCACGGAATGTGTGCACGTCCAGGATGTTGGATGTTTGTTTTTGTGGCTCCAATTGGCACATATGGAGTCGCTTTGGTTGCTCTTTGGGTCCTTAGCCTTGGAAACCTTCTGCTTCCTTCACCGTATATCGAGCTGCTATAACATGGATGTGTTGGTGGCTTCAATCAGTTGCCGTTTAGTTCAACTATTTTGTGCTTGCCAACTAACCCGCAAAACATCTTTTGCAAGGAGCCAATAAACGGAGAATGGATGTCTTGCTCCACCCTTCCTATGAAGGGGACTAAATAACTCAAAAAACTTCGTAAAAGTCTCTGGAAAGCCTCTGGAATTTTGTCAGTTGCAGAGGTACATTGGACAAGACCGTCCCTTAATTAAACCGTTTTCGGCACAAAAAGAAATCATTTTCTCAACCCCATTGCAGGACATTCCCAAAGCTCACTTTAAAATTAAAAATAGGAAAACCCATCCGCCACCGAAATGAATGCGCCTGTGGTCGAAAGCGTTCATAAAATTCAACAAAGCATCACGAACAATATCCATTTCCACATCATTAGATTGATAATTTGCTAAATGGTTCCTTAAGTGCTAATAGTATAGCCAAAAAAGGAGCTAATGACAATACTGCTTGCAATTAAATTCATATCCTCTCAAGGATTATTATACCACCAGAAGGCAACGTATAAATGAATGAAGATGTTTTCACAGATAATAATAACGACGACGGCAGCCATGGCAACGCGCTGACAATGAAAGAAGTCCTCAATTTGCAGCCGTTCATTAATTCAAAAGAGGTTATTAGCGTATATACCACAAGGGCTTAGTGTGCCCCTAATTGCGGTTATTTTCGAATACATTTCGAATTTTCGCTTCAACGCCCACCGTACAGGGTACAGTCATGGCCGACGACAACCCGGTGCTTAGTCGGGCAAAGTGTCAAAACCAAGGAGCCGGGAAAAATATTAATTAAACTAATTCACTGGTATACCCGTTTTGGGGGCACTTTAACGTCCACCAGTATATACGCCTTTGTAACACTACTTGCAATACTTGTGGGGTCATTAATGGCAACTTTTACGACACTCGACACGCAACTAGTTATTGCCGGCCCAGAAAGTTAGTTCGGTTACACTAACCGCGAGAGGGGGAGAGAAACGCAATTAAGTTGTCCGGAAATTATAAAAAAAAAACAAATATATAAGGGCCCATGAATTTAATGGATATTTTCTGTTTTCATTGCTAAGAGCTTTTTATTTTCAATGTGAAGGGCTTTCAGTGTTCGTGGTTGTAACTGAAACAAACCTTCGTATCTCAGTCATATTCAATCATGCATTCGCTGCTGACTGGCGTCCATGTTCTCTTCGGAATAATTAATCAAATTGCATTTGTTTACTTCATAACATGACCACACAAGACAACCTCACAGCCAAACAAGGATGCACCACATAAGGGAATAAGTTATAAGTCCATTTAATTGCGGGCTTAATTTCCACTTCAGTCGTCAGAGAAATTAAAAAAGTGTTGCTCCGATAAGAGTTTAAGGACTCTTCTTCTCACAGCCTTTGAATAGTCTCAGACAGCTACATCCCCTTTAGTATTTGACAGGGCCCATCTCAAGTAAACTGTTCCCTTTGGGTTCATTAATATTGCAAGCTGCCTGCGTCCCACGTATCGTCTACTTACCATTGTATCAGCCTCGAAGAACATTCCATTCAACCCTCGTATTAATTTCAAATCACTATAGAGCTGCTGCCGCATATCTGTGCAGTGCGCGTTTTTCGGTTGGATGGGTGGGGGCCACGTTGGTTTGGAGGAATTCTAAGTTGAAGTGGCTTAAAACTAATTTGCTGAATAATTAAGAACCCACCGAGATAAGAGCTCGTCTGCGAAATTATATAATTAATCCGATTTGATGCATAGAAACGGCTTTAAGAGTCTTGCACAGCGCTGGTTGGGTGGGGTCTAGTTATGATTTTTGAGGGGAAAAGTGGCTGAGAATTACCTCCTTCAAAATAATGGTTTATATATTATGTGTTTTGTGGGTTATACAAGCACCGACACAAAGCAAAATCTTAAGAACGTCACTTGAGGAATTGTCAACTCTTGGCATTACACATAAATTTTAATCTGGAGCAAAGTCTTGCTCACTTTGGGACAGTTTTCGAGTATTTTTGGAACAGATAGTCGATTTGGAAGGTGTTTTCAAGGCTCTTTCTTAAACTTGAACTTGTTAGTTCTAGAAGTCTCAAGGGTTCATACAGAATGTATTTAGTGAGTACAGATTTTCTGTCACAAGAAAGAAGAAATGGCTATAGATCCCCAAAGATCCAGTGGGCAAGTGAAAACAATTTTTTTTGTTAAGGGCAACATTATTTTAGAAAAAGAAAGACTCACCACTTCTGTATCCAAATCGACTTAAATACCTCCACCTGTTTCAATGGGAACACTTACATCCAGGGTATACTAAACTGAAGCTCTGCAACTGACCATAACATCAGATTTTATTCACATTTGGATTTACTTCAGCTTCAACATAGAGGACATAGAGCCTCTCTAGTGTGCGACTTTAATTCAGCCTAGAAGGACCCGAGGTAGACCCAGACGTCAGCGAAGAACAAAAGACATTTATCTGCATCTCTAAAATTGAAAAAGTTCTTAATTAAAGCTGCGCTGGAACATCCACTGCATCCACTCAGATCTGCACCTTCCAACTTAGCTTAAGCAGTTTGTGTAGGGAGTTTTCCGGTCCCGATGTTTACAAAACATTCGTAGAAAAGCCCTGAGCCTTCTTCTATGGTTTTTGTTCTCATGTTCTATAATCTATTCTCTTCTTCATCCATCTAACATCTAACATCTTCCATCTTCCATCTTCCATCTTCCATCTTCCATCTTCCATCTTCCATCTTCCATCTTCCATCTTCCATCTTCCATCTTCCATCTTCCATCTTCCATCTTCCATCTTCCATCTTCCATCTTCCATCTTCCATCTTCCATCTTCCATCTTCCATCTTCCATCTTCCATCTTCCATCTTCCATCTTCCATCTTCCATCTTCCATCTTCCATCTTCCATCTTCCATCTTCCATCTTCCATCTTCCATCTTCCATCTTCCATCTTCCATCTTCCATCTTTCTGTATTTAATCTTTCATCTTCTATTTTCCATCGGCCATCTTCTAGCGATTCAAAAAGTACATGTCTCCATATTGCATCTTCCATCTTCCATCTTCCATCTTCCACCTTCCACCTTCCATCTTCCATCTTCTAACGATTGAAAAAGTACCTGTCTCCTATGAAAATTGAATACTTTGTCCCTTTTAGTTTCGGCAGTGTTAGTTTAAAATAAACTCAATAGGTGGCGCTATCCTTTTTTATTTGCATGCGGTTTTTATCCTAAAATTTTCTGTATCACTTATACTCGTTTGAGCTCAGCATTCAAAATCTGAATGTTAGCAAATGTGGCCCAACAGAATCTTACTGGATTTAAAACAAAAAACATCCTTTAGCAAAGCTCATAATTATGGTTGAATCAGTTGCAAAATCTCTCCTAAAACGCATGGGGATTGCCCTTGATGGCTTAGAGTCGGTGGCGGAAGATCAAGACCTCTCAAGGGTTCTCTTGGAACGTTTCAAGTAATTCAATTCTTTCAACTGTAAATCATCACCAAACAAAGATTCAATTAGTGGAGACTAGAACCATTTTTTGTCGTACGGACTACGGCGTTATTTCAAAACCAATTCTTATGAAACAAAACCCAAATGAGAGGTGAATATCCGTAGGTCTATTAGCGAGTGTAATATATTTTTGCAAATGATAAGAAAATTAAATACGCCAGGTTTATATACCGGAAGCTTATTTTTGCACTTTTAAGAGAATGAGCAAACGTTGTGTTGAACCAAGCTTTTTGTTTGAAGCTATATACATACGTTGCGCATTTCCATACAAAAGCCTTCATTTTACGGTCCTTGCGTTGATTAAGAACCCCATTGTCAACTTAGCCGCCTTGACAAGTTATGAGTATCATTCTGTGGCGTAAAATCCCTAACGACCTTTATTTTTACATACTCGTATATGCCCATAATTATCAACGGCAGCAATATTTTACGAATGATTTGTGTAGCACGACACAGACACACTTGTCTGGCTACCACCCAGAATACTTTCTGCGATACTTGCATATTAAAAACGATAGTGCCTCCATGAAATGGAAACATCCATTCAACTTAAGTATGAAAAATCACCTCCAGCGTGAGACGTCACTCAGCGGGAAAATAATGTGAAACTATAAACGCGAAACATGTGTTAACAATGACATTGAAACTTCACATTTTGTACCCAAAGGACGCAAGAGTGACGGAATAAGCAACTCGCAATAGTTGCAGTATCTCTGTAGGATGGGCTGCCATTCTTTCGTTTTATTATTTTCTTCGTGAACCCTATCGTGTACACGGGTCATTCTGTTCGAATACAGACAGCCTGACAACAGACGAGTGTACAGAGGCCTTTCCTTTTAAAAATGTCACGCTCACGACACCAACACCACACCGGCAGGACGAAAAAGTAATATGCAAATCTCACTGTCGTTATCAGTCTGAAGTGCGTTATGACGGGTTGTTTATTGCTGGCTCCGACTCGAGTGTGCAAAACAATGAGCAGCCCTTTGAAATCTGTACGACATTATGACAGCAATATGGGGTGAGCTGGGTGAGCTGTAACTTTGACTGGTTTTCCTTTTAATTTCAGTTTCAATGTCTAAAAGTCCAATAAGCAGACGAGTGCTTGAATGAAACAAAGTCAAAGACAAGTGAGCGAGTTTATTGCACTGTTATCAGTCTGGAAGAAGAGTAACATCTGACAAAATGGCCAACACTCTGAGACAATAAAATTCAACCCCGTAAAGCCGTTCACCACACAGGTCCTGATTGTCACAGCTGTGGTGTGACACCTGAAAAAAACACAACATACCAACCAGAGAGGCAATACTACTCCATGCAGCTATTTCGAGACCCAGTCTGACCTTAATTGAAACTGACAAAATGAATGGTAATCCTCCCCCCCCATAAGGTTGAGTAGCAGGGATTTGGTTAATTCTTCTGCGAACGCAAGACCTCTTCTCGGGCAAATTTGTACATGTTTCTGTTTCTCTGTCAGCATCATGGATGTGGGTGCGTGTGTTACTCTTTTAGTCGGCTTTGTCATAAGGATTACTGCGTCCAATTATGTCCTAGATGTCAGTTTATTACAATTGCACGTTGGGTAGGTGAAAGCCCACAAGATTAGCATTTAGTGGCGAGGCAAAAACTGATGATAGTGGCAGTGGGGTCACAAAAGTGTCAACAAAATAATTAATCACATGTGGAAATGGCTAAGAAGTGGACTTTCTGTTGTGATCCATTGTATGTTGGGGCCACAGATGGCAACTCTGCAAGGAGGATAATGCTAGATAATTTTACTGACGTGACACTGCCGGAAACGGAACGTAATAAAACAGAATTAGGAAATTGACCATGTGGTTGGGATTTCGCACATCTATCTGCACGTGATGAGGGTTTCATTAGAAATCGCTTTAAATGTTCGCCCAAGGTCGATAGTTGGTGTAATTGGCAGTAGCCGGTGGCCCAATTGCAGATACGTTTGGGCCTCTAATTGGATTTCTTGGCAAGGGAATAATTTAATTGCTTGCTGGCACGCAACGTGTGAAATGTTTCAAGGGGAACTGGATATTTATGAATATGCTGCATATTTAGTCTATAAATGACTGGATAACTGCAACGAATGCAATTGGTTACTAAATTTATAGCTCTCATGGCCAGCGCGATGAAGTTTCGAGCACAATGTCCTTGAAATGGAAGTGATATAGGTTGAGCGATGATACACAACCGCGACCGTACTTGTGAGTGTTTGAAGGCACGAACAATTCAAATTTGTTGGCCACACGCAAGACGCAACTTATGCCGAATAACTGGTTTCACACAAATATCAATTTAAATTCAAGTCTTTGGTTGCAGACGCATTTTGATTCAAAGATTTCTTGGAAGAGCGGGTTAAGTTTCACAATCAAGCAGCTAGAAAAATTCGAAGGATTATTGGCAGCAGCCAGCTTGTATGAATTATACCTGTGGTTTGGTAGCGGTTCATTGATTTTCAAGTGTTTTCTGAACCATTTTGTTGAACCAATTAATACATGGTCAGGGTCACTTGTCCTTTTATGGAAATTCTATTTTTGTCTCTACCGATTCATTGTAGATCACCCCTCCTTCATTCATTCAATCTTAGAGCTCTCTACAAATGCGAAAAGTTGATTAGGTATATCCTCCTACGGCCTACAAGTATATAAATTGTTTATAAATACATTTCAAATAAAAATTGGATTTCCTTCCTGTTAAATTAAGTTAACTCGATTTTGGGAATCAAAAAAAAAAAAGATTACTTCCTTTGTGTGAAAGGTAGATAAACAGTTTCTGGTGGGTTCCTTTTTCAACATTTAACAAATCAGCAACCTCTGCTTGTAACTGTATGCCTATACGACATGCGAAACAGTTACTCATATCCTGTTCTGACAGCAAAAAAGCCTTCATTTCAAATAACAACGGGCGGACAAAACTGAAACCACATTCATCGAGGTGAAAAATTAAATGTCAGATTGTTCTCGGAATAACCTATATCAATGTTGACTGCTAAGATTGAAAGGCACGTGAACTCCAGCAAATGGACTGGTGAATGGAGTTTTTCCTACAATTTTTGTCGAATGAAATAAATTTTGATTGAAAAAGCAACAATCGGACGAGTAATAAAGGGAAAAGTTTGACTATGAGAACAAGTCGGCTATTGACTTACAAATTTTGCTGTCGAATTTCTATAAAAGTTGTGAAATGCACAGGAACCTGTAGGTATGATATACTTGAAAATGCACTCGTACCACAAGAGTTACTTAAATTTTATATTTAAGTCCCTCAGATTGACGACTTTGAGCATAAAAATGATTAAGTATCAAGGGTGTCCTTTACATTACAGGTAAAACAAGTTTTCTGTATTTTTATTTTATACGATTCGCAAACCTTTTCTTGCCTTCAAAATTTGAGCTTATTCTTGAAAGTCTTCTGACTGTTAGTCGTGACCAAATGTCATCCATATGTTCATAGAATGCAAAAAGGTGTCGAGCCCTCAACTCAACCCAAGATCCGATGATATGATACGATATCCCCGCATTTGACAAAGCTTCAAATTTTGTTGACGAATCTTTCCACCTTCAGGTCGAAACAAAAAAAAAGTCCACAAAGTTGCAGCTACGATATTTCGTCAATTTAAACTTTTCCAAGGCAAAACGGACTTTTTCACCTTGTTATTTGGTTTCTCCAAGATATCTGTCAAGCCACGATACCCTACTATGCCATAAAGGAAATTTAACACGCTCTTAAAATGTTAAATGGGCTTTAACATCGGAAACAACGACGAGCTTGTTAAACTCAAATGTGTAAAATAAATTCGCTTCTTTAAATGCAAAACGATGTAAGAGCCGTAGTTTGGTTTTATATACTTTCTGATGAAAGCTTTAAGTTAAATATTCCTCACCGTCGTACACTCGAAGGTACATCGTTTCGTTGCGACTAAATAAAGATTTTATACCTATACTCGAATGACGAATACCTCACTTTTAGCAGTACAAAAAGATATGGAACACATGTAGACTCTTCTGAAGTGGATCGTGAGGTACCCTATACCTAACAGTGTCTTTTAGATAATTCGAATCATGTGACATTTAGGGCAGAAGAGATTTGTCAGTTCTTCCAGTTTTGACTTAGGTGAGGTTAAGAAAGGCATATGAGGTAGTAAGGTCTCATACGACAACAGTCACTAGAAGGGCCCATCGCGGTCCCCAGGACTAGTAGTGTTGTAGCATAAATTAAGTAAGAAACAAGTTCTAAAAAAACAATGCAGGCTCTGTTGTATCCACAGATGGAATGTGGCAACATTCGAGTCTTTTTTTCGGCAGTTGACAGAGGTAGTTAAATTTCTCCTAGTTTGTGTTCGTAAGTCAAGGCTTTTACACTTTATGAACACCCTCGTAAGAGGCTATGAAAGCTTTTACCTGTGTCTGACTTATTTTTCCAGACTTGTCATATTTTGCCACCCCGGCTATAGGAAAGGAGGAAGGACAAAACAAAAAATGTTGGAATGGGAATTTTCTTTCCAACTTATGATGAGGATTGCTACCAACTTTTTTTCGTTTATAATTCCCAGATTTATTTTACAGCGTTGCTTCTACTCACCATTTTGTTTAGCTCATTAATAGGAACCGTTTCATGGCAATTGGTTCAAATTCAGACACGCAACTCTCCACTCAACAACACAACACGTCACCTCTGAACAATGACTTCGAACATTTCTCAAAGTTAGATATTCTGTGCGCAACTTATAACACCCTATAGAATTGGGCACAAAAAACGCTGTTACATCTAACATATACCCAGCTATTTTGGTTCCAGATACACACATCCCACATTGGCAATAAACCGGCAATTACAAGAGCCTCGTAAACATGCACGTAAATACCAATGTGAGCACACATCATCGTTCCGCCAACCTTGAGGTAGGTTTCCTTTTCATTTCGATTCCACATTCCCTGTCCCAATAGCATCATCAGAGTAAATGTGGCGAACAATATTTTACGATGATTTGACTGCCTCCTCCTCCATTGGCGCAGTAAAATCACAAGTTGTAAAGGGAAAATAGAGATGTTTCCCGAAAATCGTCCTTTCTTCCGAATGAAGGAAATAAAAATCAATTAGCTGAGTATTTTCCACATTCGCAGAATCAGGTTACACTAAATTAAATTGAACCGATTAAGAAGCGGTTGGGGTCTGGTATTGCGATTTTGTTCCCATTAAGTGGGCTTTTTTTAGCACCTTGTAACTGTGACTATGACGCTGTGCGTTTGAAGTATATTTTTAAATTATTTCTAAGGATTACAGAGGGTGTGGGAGGGAGCGGCATTATAAAGAGTACTTTACAAATATTCCTCTGTTATAACCTTTTTTTTATTTTACATAAAGAATGACTATTGCTCAAGGCACATTCACGCTTAAGTTTGCAATGGAACTTGGGTGAGATGTTTTTAAGAAGCAGTCAGTTTAGTTCGATTGTGGGTAAGGCCACCACGAAGAATGGGGAAAAGGGGAATTTAACGGTCTGTGTGGGAAATTTCACTTAAAGCGGCTGGCAACACTGTCCAATATGCAAGCCGTTTGAATGATTGCGAATATGAGAACATTGATCGAAGGTTAGTCGCAAAATATGAAAATTATTCGCAGTCCTGCAATATGGGCGACCCTCACTGTAAAATGTTACCAGAAAATGTAATCCGAGTTTCCGGCGTGGTCTGGAATATTATGGGCTGTAAGCACTCCAACATAGGGAACACCTTAAGGAGCTTTTTTAGATACCTAGCGATGCACAACCCTTACCTCAAAAAAAATGCAAGGTTACATTTATGGATGCAAAATTGTTCCCAAAAAATATTTTGCCAGGAGGTTTCTTTAGCCAAAATCCGACCACAACGAATATCCATAGCCAGGTACACTGTGAAAACGGCTGTTGCACGAAATACAAAATTGGTTACAAATTTTAGGTTATTAAGGTCTTTTGACCTGTGAGAGATTCGTCTACGAGTCGTTAGCCTCACATGATTTGCCCTACTCATTAAAAACCACTGTTGTTTAAAACCCAAGTTCGGCAGTAGGTAGGTACCTTTTCTCTATCTTGAATAGGAACTCATTCCCAATTTGTGTGGATTGACATTTTGGAAACAGAGAGCCATTGAAGTACTTGCATAGTATAGTATACTGTGCCAGAAAACCGCATTTGATATTCTCTTACATTAATCACGCACCTTCGCGACAAAGAGTCTTAGGAGAAGCTGTCTCTAAAAACACCAGCCTTACCTTTCTTACCAGTGCCATTAAATTGAAGGACCTTTCCTGTGGCGGAAAGCCCCTTTAAGGAAGAGTCTGAAAACAAAACATTGCAGTGCCTCTGCTCGATCTTTTCAGTGGCTTTGTCTGCGATGGCTTGCTGATGAGGTACTGCCTATACCAGCCTTAACCAACCGCTTTTCGTTTAATTTAATTTTGTCACCCGATTTGTATTTTTTGCGGCTTAGATCAGACTTCTTTCTAGGGAAACTTGCCCTTACTTTACCTGCTGGATAGCATTTATACCCACCTCTACAGGTTTTGCACCCATTTTGGCAAGTTTCTTGAGCAGTTTTACGACCTTTGCCAAAAGGGGATTTTTCTCATTTACTGAGTATTTGAACTGCAAAAGTTCCAGATTGGACTGGCCACTGGCCTGCGACTGGACATAGCACAGGACAATTTTGTTGTCAAAGTGTCATTATGGAACTGCAATTATTTGACAGAAACTGGTCAGCGTTGCCTATAGTTCTTCAATCTTGCAAAGAATATAGCTTGAAGCTTGTCTAAGCAGAAAGTCGTCTTTTTTTTGACATACATACAGTGCGATATCATGAAGGTCTAAATGAAGGTCGTCACAAGAGGCATCGTCTTTGGACTAAGTGATTTGGACTTTGCTATAATACCTCCAGCTCAACCTTCTATCCAATCGTACCTTCATACTTGGGTACTTATCGTCGAACGGCAAAGCCTTTGGTCGCATTATACTTGGCACTCTTGGGTGGTTACACTGCAGAGTGGAAGTGGATGCGAAACGTGCAAGCCTCCGGTTTTTCCTTACAAAATCGCTGCCAAGTGCGGCTTCAAAGACGGCTGCGGGAAAAGCTGTTATTTCATTGGCATTATGAAATGACTACTTTCAGAAGTGTCCAACATCGACTGCTGTAGCGCTGTTTCCCCCATCCCAACTCAAGCCTTACCCGGGTTGAGAATTGGAGTGTAAGGAAGATTTTGCATCGGAAACTTGATTTTCTTTAAATAATTTTTCCCAAGAAGCAACAAATTTTTAAGAGGAAGGTCTTGCTACCACCTGATAAATCCATTCCAAACCAATGTAACGCACCAACGTCATTCAAGCAACGCAACAACTAGCGCGGATGTTGAATGGAAAGTAGGAATCCAACCAACAGCGATCTCGTTTCTACCCGCAACTTTGTCTGTTTATAGAAAGTACCTACTAACATCCTTGCTCTGCGGACCATGCATACACCAATGCCCTCGTAGAAATAAATCGTGAAAACCTTTTGATTCAGAGTCTCATGCATTTTTTAACCAACTGCAAGGAATCCGTCTTCCCACTCAGCTGAGCAGCACGAGAAGTAGATCCCATAACATCTGCAAATGTTCCAAACAGCTGTACACGGTATCTCTTCCATTTCTTCTTTCACTTCATATATATTCCCGGTCGTTAAAAGTGCATCACGCAGATAATCATTCTGCGAGCATCCGTCCTTCAGTTGCTATATACTCGTACTTTTCTTGTCTTTGTTGAGTGACAAAACATCCAGATCCGCTGCCGGCACAGAAATTACTGAGCCATCAACTATGGTGCTTGCCAACACGGACGCGTTGTACAGCTCTTACATTTTTCCTTCCCGTCTATCGCACTTGTTCCATAAATTATGCAAAGGAGGTGGTTACTTCAACCTGCCACGCAGAGGTGGTTTTGCCAGGCGTACCGCGTACACCCTGGCGAGCTTTGTTCTCGTGTTGTTATCTCGACGCTGCGCTCGCTGGTTGATGTAGTTTGTGGTGTACAATGTTTAGCTTTATGGGGATGTACCTGCTCTGACAATTGAATTCCATCAAATGCCAGATTGTTTTTGCATATGGTTGGGTGTTTGATTGATATTGTAAAGGGATATCGTGGGTGTGCAGTTGGCTGACAAACTATTGACACTTTTATTGAATCGGATTGGATGTCAGAGGGTGCAAGTGGAGTGATTTTATTTTCGCACAGAGAGAAGAACATTCTTTTGGTACTTGGGAGAGGTTTAAAGTCAGTCGAATGACGAGCTTTTAACATTGCGAAATGTGACTCAAAGCATTGGCCAAGTTGGAGACAGCAGATGGATCAAGATGGTAGAAAGGGAACCTTATCATTGTGAAATTGTAAAAAATTGTTGGGCTCGGCAGATCGTGGTGGTAGGGAGGTGACGAACTTCGTGGCAAGTGCGATTGTTCCAGTGAGTAACAGGAACTTCTAAAAATTTGTGTATCACCTAAGTAAACTTAAGATTGCGGGCAATTGGGAGACAAAGATACTAAGTATCTGACTGAAAACGTCGCCATAAACCCCACCCTAGGTTTGCTGTCGAAAAGTTTGGTTGGCCGCAGCTTCAAAGATTCCACCGCGCAGTCTGGCATGAAGCAATTGCAACCAAGATGATGGAATTCTAGGTTCAATGCAGTTCCACAGAAAACGCATTCTTCCCAAAAGGGAACCTTATCATCAAGGCTCCCAAAAAAAAAGGAAAAAGCTAACAAAGGCATGTCAGGTATGCTGTTCTCTTATCATTAGAAGCTTACAAACTTCAGCCATTCTTAGTGTCAGAAATGCCGACGGAATTCAAAGCTTGGTGGGGTCCAAATGAGTCCTGGACTGTGGTTTGGACTAGAAGGTTGCAGGCGAGCGAAACTTCCTTACCTTCAATTGGAGTTGTGATACCTACTTGATCTGTCTATTTTGTCAATCGATCGATCACGGTTTTCTTAAGGAGTGTTTCATCAGCAGTAGTTTCCCATGAAGTTTCGGCTCAGATCTTTGCTTTTTTTCAAAGCTTATTAAGCTTACATCGATTGGGGAACTTTTGTTATTCAATGCAAAAGAAGGGCGACTACCTACAAAGAGACTTCGTAAACGACTGACGCGACGCTCCAAAACGGCGATGCGTAGCAAAACTTTTTAATATATTGGATTTCAAACTAATTTGTCATCACAAAGTTGGACCGACATCACTGGATTTGTTTTGTTTCGTGTGTAAAAAGCGCACAATTGCTGTTCACAGCTCTGACGCTTCGGTCCCAGCATACATCTTTAACCATCCAGTAAATTGCACTTGTTGCTCTGTTTTATATTTGAGGGACCAAAATGCTAGTCCCTACTTTTAAATTTGACTACCAAGTTTTTTAACAACGCAATTTGTCAAAATAGCCCTGCTAACCTCATACACAACATTTTTATATCCGGCAGGACATTTGCGGGAAAAGATATTCGATTGTGAAATTTCTCACAAATGCTTGGCGATAAAATGCAATATTTAACTGCTGCCAATAAATAATTTATTGTCACCAGAAATTGGATCACAAAGTGCTCTCTCATACGATATAGGCATTTGAAGATAGCTCCAAAAGAACATGTTTTACTTTATGGCACAATTTGAATGGGCAAAGGTAGCTGTCTAAATTCGGATGTTACATCTTTTCCCAGGACGTCGACTACATTACATCATTCACTGTGACGATGACAATTGACGTCAGAACGTGGTTAACGGTTGGAGCTTCTGTGTGGCAAATGATGTTCGCCAACGATTGCCTTATACCTGTGGAAGGGGTTGACTCTTAAGAAGGGTTGTAAAAACGATTGAATTTTAATGCTGTTAATTTTTTCTAGATGCTCAAGTCAATTTAACATGTATGCACGGTATGGCTGTGCCACTCAATCATTCTCAGTATACGCTGTCATTATTTTGGAATTTGCTTAATTACTCTTGTGTCCACATGATGGACTTCACAGCAGGAAACAAATTCCATTGACAATTTTTGACAGTCGCAGTGTGCCTAAGCAAATGAGTAGGCACCTGTCGGTTAATTTTGGCGGCTCTTTGTGTGTCTGTGTTGGGAGTTCTATCTCACAACGATGTCCATCAATCTTGCTGTCAGTTCAAGTGGATCTACCGAGGAATGCCCAGAAAATAGATGGAAAACGATTTCGAAAATCTTCTGCAGACACTTTTCTCACAGACATTTTTCACAGCAGTTCATTTGAGTTGAGGTATTCGGTTAGTGTCTCTGTTAATGGATGATAGTTTGCCAGTAATGGAGATGCTTTCCGGTGGTTTAATGACACCTATTTAATTGTGCTATATTAAAACTGTTATTCTTGTTACATAAGTTTTGAACTGAAAAGTTAGTGATTGAAAAATTGGATTTACGAGCTATATTTCGAATATACAGGCAGTTCGGACAAGGAATACAAACAAAAACGTCGAAGAGGTTTTCAGAAATGGAGTAAAAGCCCTTAAATGGTGATAAACTTTACCTTTGTTTGCTGTAGTGTTTGAGCAGTGCATTTATGAGGACAAGATTTTAATAGTATCTTTTTCAAATACGCTGTTTAAAATTTAATGTCGTATTTTAATCGGTGGGAATATAAAGGTGTTTTTCGAATAAGAGTTCACTTATCTAAATTTTTTAAATAACATAAAACCGTCGAAAAACGCATTAAAAAAAACGTCAGAAAACACTTACTTTAAATTTTACTTCTTCGTTTATAAGTTCGTCGAAGCTACCTAAAGGTCAAGGAAAGCTACCCTGCTCAACTTCCTTTGTCGAAGAGAATTTTCGATTTGATTCACGATGTGGTGTCGCACAATTGGCACAGATAAGCCTTTCAGGAAGGCAGTTCGACAAATCTATCCGGGATTTAAAAAAAAAAAACAAAGCCGAGAAAGTAAGTTTTCTAAATGTCAAGATTCGGGCGTAAATACCCGTAGACATGTATAAGGGAGAACTACAGTCTTACAAGGAACTCTACGAGCCATTCTGCGGTCGGAGAAATGTGAATCAGTCGACTGAAATTTTCGTTGGACCATGAAGAATGCGCATTTAGGCTTCGGTATGAAGAGTCTTCGCCTTTAAGCCAGTTGAACATGGCAGTAGCAAAAGACCGTGGCTTATGGTATCGTGCACACTAAGCCTCACGCCACCACTTTGAGTGCTCAACTAAAGGCAACTGGTCAAATAATGCGCTATTTTGACAGGGGTACCCTTTGCGTGAGGTTCAGGTCCAGCCGAACTCTACCTTTAGACAATTGATTATTCGACTATCAATGCTGAAGGACATTACCAAATACTGTGCGGAAATATTCGCAATATTCAATTATCTAAAGAGAAATACACTCCTCCCGCAAAATCCCAGCAAACCTTTCTAAAGGTATAACTATTGCAAAATAATTTTCCGCTGCAAATCACCCGCGTACCTAAATATCAATGAGTTCAAATTCTACCACCTTTGTCGTCAATAAGCCAGTTCCGAATCAAAGGCGTAAACACATTTTCCAAGGAAAGCAATCTGAGCAATCTGATTGAATCTGAGGTACACATTCCACTTGATCACACAACCCTTATTCACGACGAAAATATTCCCCTGATGGTATGCAAATCAACGGTTCAGTTGACCGCTATTTGTCCTTGTTAAGGTAAAAAAGAACAAAAAGTACCATTCACCTCGCAGAGTTGCCATGCCTCGTACCATGCCCATATAAATGGCAAATTTGCATGAAAAATTACACGCCAACAACAGGGAAGGGGTGCCTGTGTCTATGGTTGTGTATTTTTTTTTTGTATAGAAAAACGAAATGAAAGGAATTTCGCGCAGATATTTTCTGCACTTGTCACGATGACAAATGCCTACAGAGCAATTTTTGGCATTTCAAAGGTATTTCGTAACATTTTCGGCAGGTATTCGGTTGGGTTGATTCAAAAGTGACTTGGCAGCACTGCGAATGAAATCAATCTGAGCCGACTCCAATTAAAGACACATTTTTTTATCGACCCGAAATGATTGATGTACAGGTTGCAGGAGGTTATCCTCGCGATGTGGTGTAGAAAGTGAGAAGCTATGCTTTTGCGTGATTAACAATTATCGTCTGGGTTTTGTTTGTCTTTCCTTTTTTTTTTTTTTTTTTTTTGAAAGGTTGAAACCATTGACATTCGATTTGTTTGTGTTTTTCATTTTTGTTTTTATGCCACGGAACAAACAGAAGTGAAATCGGAAACAAATTACTTCCGAGACGTTGCATGTCTGACGTTTGAACTTGCTATATGAACGAAAGTTGCTTGTTCCTGTTGAAAGACAAATATCCTGTGATTGTTTGAAATGAGTTTACAATTGGAGTATTGTGCATCAGAGTTTATGATTTCGAATCGATTCGTCAAATCGAAATTGATATTGGCAATTGGCTTTTTTTTTTTGTTTTGAAGGACGTGGAACAAGATTGTAGGAGATTCAATTACGCATTTTGGAGCAACAGAGTTCGAACCATTCACCATTGACTCAGGCGACAGCCCTCTCCAACCGTTGTACAACTCGTAGAGTTCGCAGGTTAATTGTCAGATTGCTTTGAACACCTCCAAAGATGGTTCCTGGAGTAAATCTCGCGTTGGTGGTTAAGTAAGTTACATCACAAGCGGAGTGACAGATATGTCCTTGACATCGAGTCACCCAGCATAAGTCTTCTCGCAAGGCTGAATGATCGGCAAGGGTTTTGCCTGTTTGACATTTCTTCCACTAGCAAGCCCCTGTCCTGTTTAAAACGTTCATCATCAATTTTGCACTTTCTGGCTTGAAAAACACAACCACAACCAACAGACCAGCAGCAAACAACTCTTCATGTCACATATGTGCGGGCCACAACTGAGTTTCAAATTTATAGAAACAATTTAACCAGAATAACAAAATCCATCGTGGAGTACGATTTTTCTTCCATTGCTTTCCTCGAGCATCATTCTCATTACAAATTCATATGTCGGCTAAGGTCAATAACTTTGCGTCCCCAAACGGCAAAAAAAAACTTCTTATTGCAGACTCGTGCACCAGGCACAATTTTATGAGCGAATAAATTTGGGAATAGCTATATAGAACTTCCCCCACGCAACCAACCTACTTCCGTATTGCAAACACATAACTAGGGGAGGAAGAGACTCGCACCCTACACCCACACACACATAGATCGTATCTTTGCATAGAATTTCTGACAATTTTCCTACCAATTTACCGCACCTTATACCTGGTGTCTTTTGCCTTTTTTTTTGGCAGGAACTTGTAACATCTAACCATGGGGCTGGGGTTCTTTTTTGGGAGCACGTGTGTTCAAATTTTCCAATCACGTTTCATAGCTGTAAGGAGAATTTCCTCCCAGAGAATGTGTTCCAAGAAAATCGAAGATTTTGCCAGGGTTTGCTATCAAACGGGCGAATAAAGAGAGGTTTTCTTCATCAATATTGTGGGGATTCACTGGAAGGCGCCGTTTAAATAAAGTTCCCCATTGACAGGAGAGGCCTTGAACTACAGACCTAGGGTATCAAATTGGGCTGTTGAATTTTTTAAAGGATTCCACTTTTAGGCAGCCTCCCACAACAATGAACATTTGCAGTCAAAATGGATGGTAGAGTAAGAGTATGAATGTGGAATTTAGGACGGATCGCCGCATGTAAATCAGATCCATTGCTGGGAACATAAGGTCGCTAAATTGTTCTAATGAAGGCTGCATGAAAGTGCGGGTTCGCACAGAGAGGAAATGGGAAAAATATCATGCGGGAGAGAGAACCGTGTATGCAGAGTTTATTCTGGTCCGTCCATATTTGAGTTTTTTTTTTTTTCAATTGTGATACTTGCACGACTTTCAGTCTTCCGATGGCACTTTCGACGTTTTGATGATTATTTTTGTCTCACCGTTGAAATGCATCTTTCGGTTTTCTTCATATGGATTTTCAGTGCTTTAGAAGTCTTGATTTGGAACTCTGAAGTCCATCGAAAATGATCAAAACTATCAAAAAGACGGTTTATTGTTCTTTTATTTTTAAAAGGCAGCTTCGAGGTGAGCCAAACTTGTACCGGCAAAGCCCTCTCCAATCTTTGGCTAAACAACCAGAGAGCTCATTTCCTTGTTAATTTAGCGCGGTGCCACTTTTTTTTCTAGCTCTTATGGACTTGGCGAACACCAGTCCTGTTCACTTCTTTCACTTTTCAAGACTTTCGCGATTTAAATGCATTATTGGGGTCACTTTTCCACGGTCGTGCGTTTTACCATTCTATGAGATTTCAGCTTCTTTCGAGTTGTGCTCAACGTGACATTTTCTCGTAATAATCTGGAAATATAGCTTTCAAGCAGTTGAATTTCTTAAACGAAGTCACTCGTCAAAAGCCATTCCAAGTGTTTTGGAATAAAATGGGTCATCAGTCACCACATGCTAGATGTATCGATTTTATTATAAAGGAGCAAGTAACGAATGACTCAGTCGTGCACATTTTTAATGCAGACGCAGAGTACGTTTTGAAAGAAGCAAATTCTGTTCCAAATTCGCTCTCTCAGTGACATGACTCTGCATTCGAGGAACGTCAGCGGCTTGTTTGGTTAAGGAAGTTGGCGCACTGGTAGGTTCTACTCCTTCGTGTGTCCACCTTGCGGAGGTACACGTTGAAATACTCGGATCCACTTCGAAAATTGTGTCACACTATATTTATCTCTTTTTCAATCTAGAATATAATTGAAAAGCATCACAGTCCACGGGATTCTGCTACCATCTCAGCTTAACATACGCCTTGTCACTGTGGCTGAGAAAAAGCTCTTATGCTTGGTTAAAAAAAATAAATAAATTGTTGGTTTGACATGTCCGAATGCATACATTCCAATCTCCTTACAACCCTTAATTTTGTGTGTTTTTTTGTATTTTTGGGACGAATGCAAGGGACCTACAATTTGTTTGTCAAGTTCGTATTAAGAAGCTCTTTCATGGTAGTTATACTCGCCAAACATTCGCGACAGGTGGAGCAGTGAAAAAGAGCCTTAAAGTTTAATTTGTGATATTCTGGGCAGGAGATCACGTCTTGTGTACATGGACCGACACAGGAACGGATCTTCACATTATCAGTGGGTTTGGCTATGGTACTTATGCAACAAAGGGTTCTTAAAAGAGATTATGGGTTTTCCTGATATACATTTGCTTCAGCTTTGATGCACCAAAATATTCAGTTTCATCATGCAGACTTTGACACCACCAGTTTGTTAACAAATTTTTAAATAGTTTCACCGAATTTTGCCACCCAACTTGCTTATTTGAAAATTTGAGCGCCAGTGGACCCAAAGCCGTAGTGTATTTTTTTTTATTTTGTCCTTGTAAAGGGTTTTCCAATGAGAGGTGTTACTGTGAATGACCCGCTATTTCGGTAGATGTCGCTTTTAAAGATTTTATTCTTTGACATTTGACAAGTAGAAACTACGCCATTACTAAAAATGGAACGATCACGCTTCAACAACGCATTGAAATTATTAAAATTCACTACAAAAATGGTGAAAAATTCGAGCTGTTGGGACAAGTTAGTGATGTGAAGAATAAAACCTGTGCACGTCGCTCAAGAACAACTGAGAATATTGCTGCTGTAGCCCAAAGTGTTGAAGAAAACCCAGGTTTGTCCATTCCTTGTCGTTCTTTTGAATTGGGCACTCCACAAACGTGAGTAATGATTTTTTATGGTCGGAGTTGGATGGGATTGATCTGGATGACGTTTACTTTCAACAAGACGGCGCTACGTGCCACACAAGCAACGAAACCATTGATCTTTTACGGGAAAAGTTTCCGGACCGTGTTATCTCTCGAAGAGGTGATCACAATTGGCCACCGAGATCTTGTGATTTAACACCTTGCGACTTCTTCCTTTGGAGCCACAACAGTCCAGCGACGACTCAAGACCTCAAAGATAAAATTCGTGAGGCTATCGAGGACATAGGGCAGCCACTTTTCGATTTGGTTATGGAAAATTTCATAAAAAGTATATGGTTCTGTATGTGTGCTCGTGGTGGCCATTTGGCTGATGTTGTTTTTCATTATTAACGGCATACCTTCCTCTTTATTATGAAATAAACATCCGATCATTTATCTCAAAAAATTACATTTTTCTTTGAATACCAAAATAACACCTCTTATTGGAAGACCCTTCATGTAGCTGCATTATCTAAGTTTAAAAATAGAGATAAAAATGCATTGAAGCCGAGTTCGGTACTTTAAGTGCATCGTGTCGAAATAATAGCAGAAACTTTACGACATTCAAATATTACATATTCCGAGGACAACCAACAAATTCCTGTATTTTTTGAATAATTTGTTAGTTTGCATATATCCTCTGAAAATAAAATCCCTATTCAGCTCCACACCAAGCAAATCTTTTTCTAAGAAGTCCATTCAGATTGGCTGAATAGTTCTACCGTGATGCGAGTCATCCACATAAAAATAGACCAACTTTACAATTTGTTTGTTTTTTTATTAAATTTTGCACAACTTACATTGTAGATGCCTTCCATCCTCAGCTTGTTGTCAATTTACGGTCCCATTTGACAAAAGTACCTCGCGTATGAACAACTCTGGAACTGCGGACAAAAAGTGTCAGATTTTATCACAGATTATTAAACAGGCCGCCATCAGCTTGACTTCAAATAAGATTCCATTGGTTATTTGCGGAAGTCAATGCCGATTACCAAAACCCACTCGGATTTGGCAGTTCACAGAACTGTTTTCGAACAACTAAAACCGTTTGCAAAGCCCTTGTAATTGGCCAGATAACTCAGTTCCAAAACTAACAATCCACTTACACCAACACATATTTACCGCTTTCCAAAGTCCGTTCATTTTGAAATCCAGAATGCCATTCCCAGCCCAACAGACAAACAATTATGGGATACCCTAGCGCATGCAATAGATACCCACCCATTAAAACGTAACTCATCAAAATTAGCCAAATTTCAATCCGAACTGTTTTATACTAATTGCGCTAAATTTCCGAATTAATGTCGGTAATTAAGTCTTCGTTAAAATAAAGCTACTCCAATCGAATTTAGCCAAACAGAGCGCGGTGCGATTATGCAGCGTAAATTGATTACACTTGCTGTGGGTTGCTTAGATCCATTTTAGTCAGATTGGATTCACACAACTACATGCATGAGTGTGTAACTTAATAAATATTAAATCAGTACAGTTACCGGTTCGGATACCCCAACCGACTGCATCTAAACGTGACAGTGTGCACTTTTCCCGCTCGCCCCGAGAGTGTTATTTGCAACTTTCATCTACTTACTTTGACAATCCCCCGGAAATCCCATTACAGTTTTAAAGGATTCGCTTGTTTATTTTACTGGATTTTCAGTGATTTTCAGTGAAAAATAATGTTCTCGGTCACGTAGTACAACTGCGGCCCAGTTCGACATGCATCGGAATTGTTGGCGCAAATTGAATTCCAACTCAAAATGCAAATCCCTAAATGCGGTCCATTGAGTGTAATTAATTCATGATATTCTGGTGAAAGAGTCTGACAAATGAAAAAAAATCAGACAAACTCAAGTCCCTGTAAATGGATGCCGATGTGCTGGAGATTTCCCCAAATAAGGGACACTGACCTTGATAAAAGTCTGCCAAAGTTAATTATAAAATCAATATTCCTCCCCAGTCCCCACAGACAAACGGTGGCGGTGTGTGAATAAATTTGAATATTCTGCGGGGATTTGAAGTGTCAGCCTGATGGCGATGGGGGAATTTTTTTTAAAAAATGTGTTGCAACACTTGGTCAGAGTGTTAGATTTAATTTGGCGTCACTTTGGGATTGAAGCGGTATTTTATAAATTTGTCGGGTAGTTGTCATTTTACGTTTTTAAATTTCTCTTAAAGTTTTCGTTGACAATTGTGTCCTGGTGATCCCCCTTCTGAAAGGGTTTAAAGGGTTTTAAAGGCAATTTCGAATAGTGCATCATCGTCACTCAATGCGAGCTTAATAATATTGTTTTTAATTTTCGGAGTAGGTTTATATTTTTTAAAAAGAATAGAAACGCAGAAAGAATAAAATTCGTTTGATTTTTTTTTTAAATTGATGTGACAATCAGCAACTACCAATTTGACTGCTTTTTGATATGCCACCAGGAAAATACTTTTAAATTTGACAAATGTATCCAAAAGTTATATTGCGTTTGATCCTCATTTTTGGCTTAAAATATTCTTTAGCGATGATCCTCATTTTTGGTTGAATAGCTATGGCAAAAAAACAGAATTGCCGCATTTAGAAAACGAATATCCAGCTGACATTTTTAAGGGTCTAGCTATGCATCACAGTTTGGAAGGCTTTATGGACCGACATTCAATATAGAGTGAAATAGTCGTCACTATGTTCAATCACTTTTTATTTTCAAAAGGCTCTTTGCTGGTAGGACTCATAGCGATTAAAGTTCTATATAAAATTTTATATGACAGTTTATGCCATTCAAAAATTAGCACATGAGGTATTCCTTTTGAACTTCGGTCGTTAGGAGCCGTATTAGCAAACGGGTCGAAATAGCACTCTAGTAAAAGAGCTGTGGTTGTAACGAGATGCAGCAACTTTCGATTTATTGAAGGAAACGTTCGACAAGCTCATTATCTACATAAGATCAACTAAGACCTTCACTTCTGGAACGCGCATAACAAAAATACGTTTCCTATGTCTTTAAACTGTGACTTTTTGCATATAAAGGGTGTTTTTTTTAGAGGTATAGAAATTCGAATTGAAATAAAACACAGGAAAATCGTTTAAATGTCCATCAATTTGGCTTTATTGGAAGGATAATTTTATGCCATTAATGTTTAAATGATTTCGGGCATGTGGCCGCCGCGGCTGTTTCGAATAATGCCAAGTCTAGAGGTCCAGTTTTCAACCACTTTTTCGAGCATTTGGGGCTGTATGTTGGCAATAACGCCACGAATGTTGGCTTCCAAGTCCCCTAACGTTTCTGGTTTGTTGGCTTGGGCGAGCGACTTCACATATCCCCAAAGCAAATAATCCAATGGTGTTAAATCACACGATCTTGGTAGCCAATTGACAGGTCCATTCCGCGAAATTATGCGATTGTGACGTGCGCTGTGTAGCATGTAGCGCCGTCTTGTTGGAACCACATCTCATCCACATTCATGCCATCCAATTCGGGAACAAAATAGTCGGTTAAAGCTCCATTTGCTGTGCACGGTGGCGAATCGATTCATTCGGGTCCTCTTCAACACTTTGCTCTACAGCGGCAATTGTTTCTTCGGTGCGCACTGTTCGACATCTCTGCGGATGCGTATTATCACATAGAGTATACGTACTGCGAAAACGATCCATGGTTAACCGAATTAATTGCTCTGATGGACGATTATGTTGACCATAAAATGAACCATTACTTTCGAAATAAATTTGCACGATTTGCAAGCGTTGTTCATTTGTCAACCTATTCATGTTGAAATGGCAAACCATACTGAACATAAGTGGCATTAGAGTTGCCAGATTTGACCACAAAATGTCAGTTTTATCTCTATTCGAAAAACCAAGCTCTAAAAAAAACATCTAAAGGGTGATTTTTTAAGAGGTTTAGAACTTTTTTTAAAAAAAAAACACAAAAAATTCGAAAAAATGAATGAAATATTTATTTGAATCGATAGTTTGAACCTTGCAATTTAATGTTTAAAGATAATTTCATGCAAATGTTGACCGCGGCTGCGTCTCAGGTAGCCCATCCGCTGAGTCCAATTTTGGCATACTCTTTCACACATATCGGCCGGTATCTCACGAATGAATGCGTGGATGTTGGCTTCCAGTGCGTCAATCGAAGCGGGCTTGTCCCTATACACATTAGCCTTGGCATACCCCCACAAAAAATAATCTAATGGTGTCAAATCGCACGATCTAGGCGGCCAATTGACCGGCCCGAATATTCTTCCGAATAGACTGCTCAGAAGGTCGAGAATGCCGATCATAAAATGGAAGCAGCGCGCGATGAACATTTCGAACCGAGCACGAATTTTGATAGTAAAATTCAATAATTTGCAAGCTTTGTTCATTTGTAAGACGATCCATGGTTAAATTGCAAACCAAACTGAAGCTGTTTGACAGTGACACAAGGTACTAAACACACGTCAGCTGTCAAAACCAGTGTTGCCAAAACCAAACCAGCTAAAAAATCACCCTTTACAACTGTGAAAGCAGATGTCAATTTCGTTCAGAAGTCACTTCTGCCAAACGCCTTACAGTGGGAAATGATGTAAAATTTCAAGGCAATTCAAAATCAAACTTCTAAATTTTTGTCGTACAAAAAACAAAATATTTATTTATGTTTAAATTGTTTACAAAAAGAATAATTTTTTAAATATTAAATAGGCAGGCATCACTACAGCCTCAGTTTAAATCGTTTCGAAGATGGCTCTCCTCTACCCACACATCCTGCAAATACTAAATATGATTAAATTAGAAATAGAAATGCTGGCTCATCTCTAAATGTACGTCGCTCCAACAATCGTCAACTCACTCAGCTAATTGTGCCTTCATAAAAAAAAGAAGATTGTGACTCTGGCTTCGCTATTTCCCTCAATGCGAAATTTCTTGTACAGACAAATAATTTTCGAACGAATCATTTCTGACAGAACATTTTTACCTATTCCAACTTAGGTGGGAGTATACATAAATTAAAATTGAGGACATGTATTCCCTGAAATAGGGTTTCAAACAATTTATTTTCGGCACAATGAAGATGAGATATGTTCGTATAAATATTCCGTTCTTTGACGAGTCCTTGATTTATTTACATACATCTTTGTCTAGACAGGCCATTCGGGGTATGCTCAATCGACAACCTTAATGCCGTTGAAAAATAATTGATGCGTACTTTAAATAGACTGGAGCGATGACATCTGGTAATCTGCATAAGGGCATTCCCTTGGTTTCGACAACAAGCAGCAACTTTTCTGTTTCAAATTAAATTCAAGCTTTTTGCCGCAAATGACAATCGTCTGGGCGAAGGCATTTAATTATTTCTCGAGTGCTTACGTTTGACTCAACTTTGTTTTGTAATTACTACGTTTTTGCTGAACTTAAATTAAGGTTCATAAAGGACAAGAGGTCCATTTTCTCAACAAAAACTTGATACCCATAGCCATAGGTTGTTCAACTTTATTCAAAATACACACAGACAGGAAGCTTGCAAGTTAAAACAGGGATCAAATTAATGCAAGTGCTAATACAGGTGGATGGTGAAAGAAAGAATCCAAAGATATCCAAAGTAATTTGCTCACATCCGAACGCTGTAACACTGTATTTTCGGCCCTAAATTACTAAATTAGTCGATTATCTTCCTTCGACGTCGACGGACACTGACAGGAGCAAACATCGACTAATGTTCGTCGTACATCGTACATGTGCTGTACAATGATTGTTTTGTGTGTCCATTCCTAAGGAGGAATATCCTTTTATCTTGACCTAAATCACGGGCGGGGATAAAAAAAGCAATGATGACAAAAAACGGAGCAGAAGACGAAGAATGAACATCATTCCTATCAACTGTAGGATTTTTGTTTTTTTGTTTATATATTTATGTCCTTACGTTTGTCTGCGCTGCCCAGTCCGATAGAATAATCGCAATTAGTGAGACCTTATTTGTGTCATGGGAGTTTAATGAAGCTGCTTTTCCTTTTGTTACCTTCCTAATTGCTTCCTTGTTGCTTGGGTTTTTCGATGGAAGCAAACACAATAAAGGACCGAAAGGGAATGAAAACAACCTTCTAACAGTGGATATGGCCGACAAGGGTTTTTTTTTCCTTTTTTATCATCGCTTTTGCTTAATTCTTCTGTTTGGCTGATGGTTTTCTTTTCGTGATTTGCGATTCCCGGCAGCGCAAGAGAAGAAGGACGAAAATGGCAAATTAAAGGATTAAGTGTAAATTACGTTAGATTGGGCATTACACGATTGCTTACAGATACTATAGCTGACGGCGGGAGAGGGATTGAGGGAGAACCAGATAAGATACACTTTTTGTTGGCTGCTGACACTGTTTGTTGTTGTGAATAGTTTATCTTTAGGGGCATGTGTTTAAGAAGGGTGTAATTTCTTGGAAAGGTTTAACAAGTACAAACCTAGCATTGGTGTAGGATGGTAATGACAACACTTCTAATAGCAGCCATGGGACCAATCGTCAGGCTTCCGCCTCTACTTTACTGCTTTCTGTAGAAAACATTTCCTAGGCATTTCAGTATATAGCAAGCCCCGAAGTATGCAACTACATAGGACATCCCTTGATTTTCTTATGATTTTGGCATCAACTACCAGGCGCTATAGTTTTATTGGATATTTACCCATTTCCGAGGACAGTTTTAGATCATCACAAGCGCAGCTCGCAGAAAAGCTTAAAGGTTACTTAAGCTCAACAAAAAATGCCTATGCCAAGAGTCAAGTTTTTTACCAAGGCCCTAATCCGAGAACTTTTTGACAGCGTTTCCTACAGTTTTTTAATGACTGTGATAAAAGAAAATGAAGATGGTAAAAATTAAAATCCATTCTATTTACGCCGAAGAAAACCCAATTAAATTGGAATCATCTTCAACTTCAACCTTTTACCACTTCGGCCGACCCTTATTTAGGGCGAATAATTAATTTTATCTCCAAGCGGTGTAGCATCAAATTGCAATGATTAATAGTACCGCCGCTTTGTGGAAATAAAAAAGGGAGAAACAAAATGATTATCCCAATACAATATCGGATCGCATGCCCTAGAAGGGCGCCTGAATCTCCACTAATTGTAAATCACAAACAACATAATTTCTTCGCTTTTATCCTTGTCAAAAATTAATTACGTCCCGCTCCGTCCAGCGTTTGCTAAATATCTTTCCCTATGATGAATGGCGCTCTCTTCGCATTTTCATTTATCATAAAGTTTATTTTTATTTTTACGCGCTGCTGTCTGGAGACAATGAAATTAGGAATTCCCACCTGGGGATTTTTGTGTCAGTATAATTTTATTCAGCAAAAAAAAAAACGAGAAAAAACAGGTGTCAAGTTTAGATACATTTTTCATTAATTTGCTGTAAAACTTCATACAGCAGGCGTGCTGGGGGCAATATTTTTCACCAATGGATTGGGTTTGGAAAAGCCAAAAGTTTAAAGTGATAAGTTGAGTCTCGGAATATGGACAGAGTTTGGCAAGTTTTCAAAGCAACTCAGTGAGAGTAGAGAGCAGACGTGTCAACAGTTGAATAATTCTAGTCGAGTGTTATTTGGAGGCACCTTTTGGCACTTGCGTCGGGTGGCTCTTCTCTTAATGAAATGTAATGATTTGATTAGTTCGGAGAAATATAACTAGAAAACAACCTTTTGCCATATCTGGATGAGAGGGAAATTTGAAGCGATAACAATACATCTTTAGGTAAACATTTCAGAGCGACACTGTTATGAGAAACCTTACCAATTCGAGTTAAGCCCTTCTCTGATCTTTATATTTATGTGAAAAATTGAAGCCACCCTTTAAGCCAGGGCTGTCAAACTCAAACTCCTTAAGTGTCAACTTTTCGTCTTCAATATGACAGCAGGTCATATAAAAAATAAAATGCGAAATAGTTTACTATACTATAATTAGTAAGTTTATTAAAAAATATTTTTGTAGAGATATTGGAAGTCGAAATATTTTTTTGTTGATCCAGAAACTTGACATAGAAACATACACTAGAAGATTATTGAACTCATGTCGCGAGCCGCATGTAATTGCCTAGAGTGCCGCTCAAGGCCCGCGGGTCATATCTTTGACATGCCTACATCGAGAAGATGGAACTGTAGCAACAGTCACAAGCCCTCACAATTTGAATATCTTCTGAATTTCATACGATAACATCTTTTGAGTATGGCAGCATGCATCTCTAGCGCCATCTACCTGCGATGCAGTGATGCCAATTGAGGCATAATCGGGGAATAATTTATAATTCTTAGAAAAAAAAGGCATAATTTTTTGTAAATTGTTTTTTACAATCAATTCATACAAATTTATTTTGAAATGGGTAAATCTAATCAAAGTGGCATCACTAATTTTCATTCGCTGGGCTTATTTTCCAATTTTCTGCTTTACCTAGGTACTCACCGAACCCTTGGGCTTAGTTACCTATCGATCGACCAACATGCTGTTAACAAATTTTAATCATTTGTAGTTTCATTTCCTTTGTAATATATGGAATTTTCACCTTTTTCGGGTCGAGGTATAAAAACTTCGATTTGGGTTGGCATCACTGCTGCGACGACACAAAGCAACCTTGGAGGGACAAGCTATGAGATGGACTTGTGGAGGATATTCGCACATAGAGTAAGAAATAAGAAATAGATATTTACGGAAATAAAATATTAATAAATAATCGTGATGCAGCTTGTATTTTATTTAATAATTTGTTTTGACTTGACCGTAAGTAAGTAAGCAACGCCGACTGGAGATTTTTTATTTTCATTTTCATAAGGGAATGGTAGGTACCTTCCTCACCATGGACTTTTACTTATAATTTCAACCTCCATGTCGAAGTTTGCTGTAGATCACAATGGGCAATTTCATATAAGCAACTTTACAATAAATATTTAAATTGTTACTGCACTTTTGCAATGCCATTTAGCCTTCCAATTAATAACCACTTACAGTGAATGCTTCATCTTGCCAATTATTAAATGGAAATGAGCAGCGAGCGCTTCTATCGAATCGCATACCGTTTTCAGTGTCGCATATGAAATTAAAGTGCAAGCTATTTTCAATTGACACCCGGCAAAGCTAAACAGGGGCGATTCCTCTCAGTTAGCTAGTTTAGCGGCGCTAAACCAAGAAAATAAATTGAAATACATATACGCAAAATACACCAAATAACGAGGTTAAAGTAATTATGAAGATTAATAATTGCAATAATCAATGACATACGAAATAACAAAACTATCATTTACAAATAATATTTGCCTACCCAAACACACAACACAATACTCCCATGCAGTAAGTTTCACTTGAAATACTCTTTAGCGTTACAACTTGCGATACCGCAAGTTCCCTGCCTGCACGCACACACACAATCTAAAACTCCCATAGAAAAGTCTCCTGCTTGTAGCATTTTAGCGTAAAAAATTGCGCTACCGAATTTCCTACAATCTGTATAAGTGTGGAATTTGACTACCTCTACCAGTCGTAAGCAAAGCACAGGAAAATATACGGAAGGGTAAGCGCAAACAAATGCGATAAAACTTGAAAGTAGAGTGTAAGTGTAAGCAAGCAGGTATATTTTGCGCGTTATCTTTTTTTGTACTTCTGTATGTTTCTCTTTCTAGGCAAATTGCAGTAAGAATGTGTCGTTGTGTTCTTATTTGACTGAATTAATAGTCTTATTGAATTCCATACTAAAAGTAAAGTGCGATTTATAATTTTATATTTGCGTGGATTATAAATGTGAGTAAATACATAATAATTATTTTTGTCGTGGTTCTGGAATATGAGAGTGCGCTTTTTTTTTTTTTTTTTTTTTGGTGAGAAGTGAGCACGTAGCTAACCCAATGCTTAAGACCAGGAATCGCCACTGAAGCTAAATATATCGCATAATTAAAAATGTCGCACAGACAGACTTGCCGCCTAATCATTAAGCACAGCTGGCTGTAATTGCACCCCAATGACCCGCCTATATATGCAGGAATAAAAGTCATTGGGATATGAGGTCTGTGTGGGGTGACATGGAAATGAGTCACAAATTAGGTCAAATTTAAAACTTGGTTTGAGTTAAAAAATTAAATAATACTGTTGATACTTTTACTGGTTTCAACGTATATAATCGTTCTTAATAAATAAAACGGCCATATTATTCACTCCGGGTGTAAATCAGGTTTAAATTTATTTTACACCCGACCATTTAATCAGATTTTTTTAAACCCGACACTTTAAACCTATATCTATAATATTCACCCAAAAAACATGCATTAAACCCGCTGGACTAAAAAAGGGATTTAAACACCGATTTGAAACAGTTTGAAGCGATTTTAAACCGTTTTAGACCTACGCAATGTCAAAAATGACTTTTGTCTTTTAAATTGATTTGTTTTAATTTGTGTCGAGCTTCATTTCAGATGCATTAATTACGCTGAAAAGTAAAAATAAACGAAAAATGAAAATGAAACCCCCAAGCAGACAATATTTACGAGAGTTTCGCCTGTCGACGATGAAATAAAAGACGTGGAGCTGTAGTTGGAAGCGAACGAATGAAATATTTATTTTTAATTTTTACCAAGAATTAAATTACACACCATACAAAGTAGTTTTGTTTATATCCGTGTGGTTTATTGTTGCTGTTCTTGATGTTATTCACGATCGCATGTTATCTCGCCTTTGTGTTCGTTGAGATGCATTTTTAAAGGATCGTGGCTTGATTTCATTCCACATTTCCTCATTCACGTTTCGTGGCAGCGGCAAAATGACTCTTTTTTTCAGCCGGGATTATTTCCGAAAATCCACGACTTCGTAATGGTCGATTTACCATCAACTGCTGTTTCGTCAGCTCTCGTCCTTAGACGATATCAACGTTTCATACATTTCACGAATGAAGTCCATTTTTTAGGCTCTTGGTATTTTTTATTTTCTATTTCACTTTTGTCCTTCGCACTGCGAGCGTCAATATTTTCAATACGTCAATATTAATTATTAATTATTGAAAATTGAGTTGAGTCTTAACCCGAGTTAAAGTACTTAAACTGGTCTCCGGAGTGCAGTTTAAATCCAATCGGCTTAAAGGTTGTAAAGTTTAAAAAGCTGGGCTTATGTTTGGTGGTTAAAGACTTAATATTATGGACTTGGGTTTAGTTTTTGGGTTAAACTCACTTAAATCTGGGTGTTAACTTTAAGTGAGTGAATAATATGAAGGTTAATGGTGGGTACTTATAGCTATTTAGATCTTTTATTCCAGAAAATTAAGATGATCAGTGGTCAATCGGCTAGAGAAGAGCAAATACGAGTTCATTTCTAGACCCGCTGCCATTGCACCATCTCATCAGATAATTCACAATCGTTACATGTTTATACAAGTTAATATAATTTACAAAGCCATGGTTTAATTCAGGATTCAGAGGAGTTGAACTTCGCCTTGAATAGAATTTCCAAATCTTAAGCCTTGTGTTTCAAACAGAAAATAATAAAGCTACCTAATAGCGATTGAATCAGAAAATGATCATCACTCCTTTTAGGGCTGGTAGTGATACAGCAACAGGAAGCGCAAATGCTAATAATGGCAGCACTGTCCACAATCCGTTAAAATTGTCAAAAGTTGCCAGTTTTCCCGTCTATCAGCAAGAGGAATATTGATGACTTGATGATATGTCCGCACATATAAACGCCAGCAGAATGAATGCCTTTTAAGCAGCGCTACGTTTCCCCTGTAAAATTTTAAAAATATCAGACTGGGAGGAGAACAAAACACTAAAAGAATTCGACAAACCCAATATTCACAGAGGGTTCAAAATTGAGCCATCAACGGAATTAAAAATGTCCTTATCTTTCCGCCCACCTCAACTCAGCCATTTAGGCAGAAGTTGCCTCTTTCAATGACGTGTGTAGACTGCTCCCAAACTAAATGTTGTACAGACCAAAATTTTACCTACCTTCGTCGAGAGGCAGGATGCGATTGAGGCTCTCATATCGAACAAACGTGTTTTAATACAAGTCATCGGTTTGAAACTACTCTCGTAGGCTTGAGGCCATAGAAACTTAGATCGGAATAACAGAGAGCCGACGCATATGCCACATGTGGCCTTACTTTTTGCGCATCAAGTGCGGCTTTTGTTTTTTCTACCAGAAAGACGAAAAACAGCTACCTAAAGCACCTACCTAGAAACAAAAGAGCGCCATGAAAAGAAGCTTTAGAAACAGGAAAAATCAGTCAATTAGATCAATATAATCACTGGACCGAAAAAAAAGTTAATGCTGGCATAGTAGGTTTAAGCTATAACGAGACCTGTGGGTCTAGCTGTTGAATTGTTGTGGTGATAGTCGGTAGAGAAAGTGCACCAACTTAAAAAAGCAAACCCGGTGATTCAAGTATATAGTATGTTCAATCTATAAAAAGAGGGATCGCCTCGCCAATTAAGGATCAAAATTCCTTGCGCTATAGCGATACCGATGATGTAAAACGCTTATTACTCCACCAAAGCTTTAAGAGACACCAACCTTCAATCTACAAGCGACATCTTAACAATCGGCAGCAAACTATATAACTTGGAGGTAGTAAAGGAATAGGCTTTGCCATAAACTCTGCTAACAAAAGCAGTACAGGAAAAATAGCTCGTAGGGCGGAATGAATCAACGAGCTAGGAAAGCCCAATCGAGAACAGCCAAAGAGGTGCTACACAGATCCCTCATAGTGTGAGTCGCTTAGAGGCATACACAATGAAAAAGTAGGATGAAATAGCACTCGCAGTTTACAACAGAATACTTCCTCACAGTTGGAAATTTTCAGTGACCTTTGCCACATGCGTAAGGCCGCTTGCATTGCACTGGTTATAGGTCCTCAAAAGTTTTCAATTCATCGACGCTTTCCTCTGAAACTTTTGTCTCGCGAAACTCCTTTAAAAAACTTACTTCCTTAAATATATAAACATACTTAAGTCTTGTAGGTACATTCCGAAACAAAAAAAATCCTGAGAGCAGTAGCATAACATCCGTTGTTGAATTCCCTCTCAAATGAGACAATTGAATAAACGCACAAAAAGACTACGGTGACGTCTTCTTAAGCGCACAACGTAAATACACATGTTTCAAAAATGTTCCCAGTGATGTTTACTATGCTCGTCTGCCTGACTGTGACTTTTCCAAGCACCGAAATGAACAAAAGGATTCTCCTGCAAAAACAAAATACCACATGGGATAATCCAAACGTACGAACATGAACTCGTACACTTTCCAATTCGATGTTGAAACTTTTTTTAACTGCTACTGGTGCTGCCTCCTGGGTCTCAAACAAAAATCGATTTTCAGTTGAGTCAGGGTGCGAATGTGGAGAGCGAAACTTTGGAAATAGTTTCACCGAAAACAAAAGAATTTCTCGAGGACTTACGAAAAGTTTTTCTAATAGCACATAGCACCTACGGTTAGGTAGTCGGAATTTAATGTTCGACTGTGAAACTTATTTCGAGTAGCATTGGGGAAAGCCCAAACATATACAGGGGCTAAGGACCCATTTTCTTCTCCTTTCGAAAGCATAAAGTGAATACCGGAAGAAGGTCCGAGATTCCAAACAATTCTATTAGCAATTTAACTATTGGTCTGTTGCTCTTTGCCTGCCATCGATTTCCCTAACATCTTTAAGAAGTCTTTTCATTGATGACAATCATGCACCATAATTGGCCAGCACTATGGAACAAGATGTCGCCCTTCGAGAGAATAATGTGCATCTTCTCTGAATGACCTCGCCCCGGGGTCTTGAAGGAACATTTCATAGCAATTTGTATTCAAACAGCGGGTGAACTCGTTGTCATAGTCATCCTCAGCGTTCCTTGATGTCGGCGAGTTGCTTGAAAGGAATTCCTGCTACGGGGGTAATAAATTGTTTCGTACACCAAAAAAAAATGCAGACTTGCAGGACATTTATGCAAGATGGCAGAAATTGCTAGATTGTCTAAGAACCGCTTTTAAACTTTGAGTGGCATTTTTTTTTGTTTGAGGAGCTCTATCCCTGGATGTATGTTGACTTTTTCCAGTGGAGTCCCATACAGACTTGGTTGAGGAAAGATTCAATAAATCAAAATTGATGCTAAGTGAATAGACTGAAATACATTTGGGGGAGAGCGGGGAGCCTTTGTGCGGGAATTTTATGTGGTCAAACACCTTTCTGCTGTCAGCTTATTTATCTAGTCAAAAGTTGGTTGTATGCGAATGTATGAGAACCCAATCTTCTAACTATGAACTCCTAAGCTCTCAGTACTGGGTTTGGTGATTTGTAAAGGTAATGAAATCTAGACAAAGTCGTGCCAAGTCTAAGGTTCCTTACTGCGATTTCTTTATTATTATAGTTAATGTTGTGTGACCTGGCCGTTGAAGAGTCAATGACAGTCGATTTTTTTGTATGTATCGATAGTAGAAGGGGGCATTACCATATCTCTAATACAGCTGAGGATTCTTCATCAGATACTTCAGACCTTCGATTTTTGACATCAAATGAAGCGGCCCACCAAGTTGAATATTTCTTGTAAAGGCGGTATGTCGATCTCTAATAGTTTGGTTGGGATCTTGCGTTTTCTAATCAGGGTCCCAGGTAGGTAGGTAGGTAGGTAAAAGTGGCGGTTCAACCTTGAAAACCCAAGTTGCACTATGATGAGCCTTTTTGTTACCACGACTCGTGTGACCTAGTTTGTGATGGTTGCTGAGATGATTTATTCTGAACTTATATCCAACCTGTGGAGTTGAGGAAACGGATTATATCTAATATTCCTTTACCCGAGAAGTTGCTAAGGTCGTTGAAAAAAGGTTGGTTCAGTGTTCGCAATCTGGCTCTTGCTAGTGCCGGACATTTGCAGAGGAAATCGGAGAGAGTTTCATTCTCATTTGTATTTCCGCAACTGCGGCAATGAGGATAGTGTCGGATCCCAAGTTTGGCAGTGTGGTCTCCAATTGGCCAGTGCCCCGTGATTATTGCCGTTACTCTGGTAATATCTGGGCGGACTCTGTTTAGCAGGTTTCTATTTTCATCGGATGAAGGCCATGTCTCTCTTGATATGACGCAATTGTTCAACCCCCTCCATTGGAGGTTGGCTTTCTGCAGGTAGTATGAATGGATTTGTCCCTTGACCACTCCGAGTGGAACGTGGACCCTTGCCGCAAGTGAGCTTAGTAGAGCTGACCCCCGCCTGGCCAGCTCATCTGCACACTCGTTCCCTGTTATGTCACCAGACGGGCAAGTTCGTTCCGGCACTCCTGCACCAGCTTGGAGGATATGGTAGCCGAATTGACGGCTTTGATGGCAGCTTGGCTATCTATAAGGATAGCAATGTTTTGCTTGTGCGTTGTGTCACGCCCTAGTTGCACACAGGCTTCTCGGATAGCTAGTAATTCAGCCTGGAAAATGCTGGCATAATCCGGCAAGCGGTATGATACTGATATATTCAGCGATTCTGAGTAGACCCCGCCCCCCACACCGCAGTTCATCTTAGATCCGTCAGTGTATATGACTGTGTCGAAGCCCTGCACTACTTCGTTCCTCTTCCACTGAGCTCTGTTAGGGAAGTTTACCTGGAAGCCTTTTTTCAAATTGAGTTGTGGTGTGATGTAGTCGGTAGGAAATGTGACCATGCGATTTGGTAAAGAGTCCAGGATGTTGCTGTGGCCATACGGCCTTGCACTCCAGCTGAGTCTTATAGCGCTGCACAGTGCGGTGATCCAGATCTTCGATTATCCTAGTTTTTATAGGTTCCCCTTTATGTGGCCATTAAACCCTAACTCTGTACCAAATTTCAGCTCTCTGAGTTTATGGGAAGTACTAGTTCTATTCTGATGATCATGAGTGAGTGAGTGCGAAACTTTGCTTTCGCTTAACTTCGGAACTAAATGACTTGAAATTTTTGATTTTTAGTATATGATTATAGCTTACTGCATGAGGAAAATCTGCGTTCTGGTCTTATCCAGAGGTTCTCAAATAGGGGCCTGAAAATGCGGCGAAATGGTTTAAGTAAAGGATGGTACGGCAGTGTTTGCTTCGCGCTCGACTTGGCGGGGGCACTGCCGTGCCCCCCGATTATCCTGTTTCGGTATTAACATTCCCAACAAAGGCTTCCAATGGTATACAATTATCGTTTTAGGGAGCTCTAGAACTAATGAAAGAGTGCTTTAACTTTGCTAAACAAAGAAAGGCTGATGTTTTCAGATCTTAAGAGTGAATTCCTGCTTTTACAAGAAATTGCAGAAGATTTTTGTTTAAAGAAAACCGACCTTACCATCAAACTAGGGTCATGGTAGCTGATAACAGTCCACCTATAGAAGTTGCCACGTTCACTTTAAATTAAAACCCCCTACAAAAACCTGTCCCACAGCGACCCAAGTCGGTTGATTAAAAAATGATTTCATTACCAAATACCATGTAATCCTATGACAAACTACAGAAAAATTGTCTATTAGCCCTAATTGCTTATGAGAAAATTAAAAGTACCATCCCCACATGTCTTCGAAAGTTATATCCTGCTCAGCAGTTCGAATCTAATTATTTTCCCATCGACGACCAGAGTGGATTACTGATGATACTTTTGCCTTTCAAAACAATCCAAAGCCAATTCATCCCTTTCAGCAACTTCTCAACAAAAGGTATATATGGTACCTCTACCTATACATAGATGCTGATGGATATTTCAATATGGTTTCCGATAGTAAATTTGTAATGCCATATCTCATCGATTGCATTCTGGTTACATGCGAAACCACCAACTCGGTTTGGCTAGAGATATTTGCACAAGTTCTCCCCGACTCTATTACTCGTACTTACATCAACCGAGAGGAAATTTAAGAAAGTGCAACCGAGGACTGGTTAGAGTTGGGTTCCCCTTCAACCAAGCGTCACGACACAACACTAAGTAACTTGAAACATTTGATATTGCCTGAATCTCGAGACCAGGTTATATCTCTGTGTATGGAAGATGTGCATTTCAATGCCTAGACCAAAGGTTGGAACTTGCAACACCATTCAGTTCCACAAATAACCACCAAGTAGATATGGCTTATCTTCTCGACCGGGTTGGTATATATATCGAAACAAAATATAATTTAACAAACAACCTCAATTGCTGTTGCTACCCCTAACCACTGTCGGATGAGGAAGGATACATTTCATTGACATTATTATTGCCGTCGATAGAGCGTAAAGAGGAAAACAAGCATCACGTGCCGGTGCCAGTGCCACTTCCATGGTCCGTGCTCATCCAGCGAGTGTTGGCGGCGGTTGGTCGGGGCTAAGTCTCCAAGGGGGATGGAGTGAGTTGGTGGCTGAGCAAATGAGATCATGTGATGTGGTGCCATTCGATTCCGCTGTAGGCGAAGATAGCTGGTGGTTGCTTTAAAAAGGTGAACTTTAACTCAAACCAAATATTGGTCACTTCTGTGAACAGATAATAATCAAGGATAGAGGGAGATGTGTTTATTGGATTATTTTGCTGAATGAAGCGAGATTGAATTTGTGTGTGACCTTGATAATGCATTTGGCAAGTTGTAGTGCGGAATCGCTTTGATTATATTTCTCCTTGGCCTTTGGTAATGTGCATATTCGTATTCAGTTGGAAAAAGATGCTGCATTGATTTATTAACTATCCATCCTCATCCTGGGGAATATTACTTCCACGAGCAATCCAAATCTGCCTTGGCCACGTTTGGAAACAGTAAGAGCTCGAAAGCTTAAATTTTTGATTGATCCATAGAGTATACAGATCGAGGTTATGTACACGGCTTTGCTGGCAAGTACGTAGTCTTTTATTGGAGCTTTCTTTGACCGCTTCGCATAATTGTGGCTAAAGTCGTTTGAGAAAAGCACCGAGATGTGTTCCAAGACGTCCGCCGACGATGACTTTGACGATATTGAGTCGTTTACACCGATCGATATAAATGTGAATGCTCTTAAGAACATGATGGACAGCTACAAGTCGCAAATGGGCGGCTCAGGACCCTCCATATTTCCTCTTTCAAGGCTTTGGTGGTCCTGAGCTTGTTTGCATAGACCTTTGACTTCAAAAAACCCCAAAGAAAAAAGGCCAAATGCGACAATTTTGACGCTTAACGAAACCATCAAGATGAAAATGAGCTTCGTCACTGAAGATGGTTTTGCTTAAATTATCACCATCCACTTGCTTTTCCAAAATCCATTCAACAAACTTTCTTCGTGCTGCATGGTCAGTAGTCGAAGTTCGAAGTAGTAGGAGTTTCAAGTCCCTCGTGAGAATTCGCTGCAGAGAGCTTCTCGAAATTCCCAATTCTTGACTACGGTGCCGATTTGAAGGAAGACGTCCTCCTTTTACGAGCTAACAGATCCGTCTTTGAGGCATGCGCTCTTAGTAGTCTTTTCATTTTATTGGTTTCCTAATTCGGATTGTTACCATGCGTTCGCTTACTCGACCAAGATTGACATTTTTTGTTCAAGATTGCTGACAAATCCGCATTCAACGGACTGGCACTCCTGTCTCCTGTCTTTTGTAGTTAATTCATAAGATGTATTAGTTTCGAAAACTCTTATCGTACCGATAAATTTGTTTATTTTTTAATATGCATTTGGACACACTAAAGTCAATACCTTCCAAGATACGCAAAGCCCAGGATCTCGTTCGAATTTCCGGGTATGTGAAATAAAATGTTTGCCAATAGAATCCATTAATGCATTTTTCACAGCCTTCTAAGCTATGGGGGTAGAAGTTCAACCCTTTCAAGGTTCGACAACAAGCTTTATGAATGCAGATTCATGATTATTGATGTTGAGTACTTATCAAAAACAACGATTGACTTTAGGTGGCTCTACAGTCCGGGGCGGACCTTGGCCTTAACCAACAATGTTAAGCAAGGTTTTTCAAGTTGGTTAAAATCCCCTTGCAACTAAGTGCGCCAGGTCTTCCTCTACTGCTTCCTCTACTGCGCCGTCCTCTGGGTGTGTGGATTCGAAGACCACGACAAGCTGCCTTAGAAATGCCTGAAAATGATTTCAAAAAATTATGAAACACCTTTGGAAGGCCTTCTCCTAAACATACCCCAAAAGTTCTAAAAGATGCTTTACAAAATACCAGAAAATGGTTTAAAAATTCAACAAAAGCCATCATTTCAATTCTAAAACCGGCCTGGAATTAGGTCGATATTTTCTAAAAAAAATCACCATAAAAGCTGTCCCTAAATCCAGACCGAAAACCACTTCAGAATTGCCGGTGAAACCGCCCAAAAGTTGCTCCAAGTTCAGCACCAACAAAAATTATCCGGATAAATGTCGGCTGTCATCCAGACTCAGAAATTGAAGCTCTCCTCCGCAACGTCCTACTCTATGGCTTCACATCCGTTCCTACATTAGTATTGGTATTGCTTCTTCAATTACTGATGGTCTGCATGCAATTCAATTGACAGAGCCACTAATTAAGGTCATGCATATAATGAATACGAAATGGACACTATGTATGAGCAAGTGTAATAAATCTCTTTCCAAAGCGAAAGTTAAACGCGTCTGCAATTGACAGCTTGGCACATCCAACAATTGGGCTAATTGAAAGCGACACACAGACTTGCTGACTAATTAATTCACACCACTGTAACACCCTATTGACCTGACTTGCACACCGGACTTATGCAAAGGTCATTGCAGTTCATAGGATAAAGGAATAAATACAAAATTCAACGATTTGAAATTTTTTATGTGAAAACTAATAAAGCCTTCTGCCTGCAGTCGTACGACTGCAAATATGACTAAACCACCCCATAGACGGTCGTTTTTAATTATTATTATCGCTTCCTATGCGCCGCACAATACGGCGCTTGTAAGAAGGAAAAACCACTTCTTCCTGCACCGTAAAGTAATTACCCAAGTACGTATAAAACGTTTTCTTCTGCATCCATTAGAGGGCCTCATTGGTAACTGCAACAACGACGAAATGCATTCAGCGGACATCCTTTGCGCGTCACCACAAAGGATCGCAATATGACTTATGATACACCATCCAAAGACTGGGTTTGCTTTTTTTATGCGCACACAGAAATATGGTTTCGTTTCCTGGATTTCCTCGTCATCATTATTGTCTCTGCAGCTAAATGGAGTCCTTTTCCTTTGCCACTGAATGTAGAGTGGCATCTGGCAACCGCACAAGTCCAACTATTCCAAAACGTCGAGCTACTAAGGACAATAATAATTGTTGTATTGTCTGTGGGCCTTCGGCTGCTGAGTTTTGACTTCCCTGTGTCATTGCACTTGCTGCGATGCAAGGGACATAAATTGAAGTGGCATAGTTCTTACATGAAATAGCTACAGGCAGTCATGGAACTGCTAATGGAGGAGACCCAAACAGTAGACTACAAGGCAGATAATGCTAATGAGAATAGGGAGCTGTCTTTAGAAGATATTATGGTCGCTCCCATGGTGCGAGGATCCTCGCTTAAAGTTTTGAAGTAGAAATGCCTCCACCCACGGCATATTTATATGAAACTTCGGCATACAATTGAAATTGTTTTCTCAAATTACAGCTGGGAGAAATTCCTCTTGAATTGCCTGGCGATTTTTCGGACCAGAAATGGATTTCTCGCATGACCTTAGGGTGGGCGGCGAAGGTGGCGAACTTTTCAGTACAAAGTTCGGGGGGGTGCACGAAGTACCCAACACAAAATAAACAATTTCCGGTGGGGGAAAATTAAAAGAGAAATAAGACTGGGCCAAGCTACGGAACAATAAATCTCCTAAGAGTGCGATACGTATGATAAAACCTTTTGAAATCTCCGCTTAGGGCATGAACTTCAGTGGCTATGGCTATATCCTCATCGGTGAAGTGGTCCCTTGCCCTGCATTAATGTGGAAGTAGGGTCAATTTTGCTGTGAAACAATTTGTTTTACAGGCTAAGCTGTGCAACATGGATTTTCGAGTTCCTTTTTTTTCCTGTACACAATTTATTCGAATAAATTTCAGTCTAAGCCAGCAGAGGTGCGAAAGATGTATTGAGGCATACGCTGTGCGGGTGATTTATATTTTCTAACCCAGCGTGGTGATACATTTGCAAACTTTTGTTGGAGATCCTTCTTTTTTTTTGGCTCAGATGTATGTATTCATTAGGACTTAATGTCATCGAGGAAGATTTGTGATAGTCATTCTTAGGTTACTTCAATTTTTGGTTGAAAAGGGTTTGAGACTTTCTGAAACATTTGCACAGTGATAGGCTGTGTTTTATAAATTTATAAATATATAAATTGCGATTTCAACTACACGCATTTTGTTTGTTTTATTGAACTGCGAAGTAGGCAAATGCTAAATAAAAAGATCCCCAGTCATTTGCGTTAATCCAAGAGCAAGCCGCCTGAAAACAAGCAATCATTTGAAGCAAAATAGCATAAACTTGAAGATTTTGAAGACAGCACTTTGATCTGTTACATTCAAGCTGGGATTCTAAAAGATAAGACACTATTTTATTGAACTTTTCTAATAAAATCAGTTTTATTACACTTTTACGGATTATTCTAATATTTCTTAAACGATTTAAACCAATCACTTAATTCACTGTACTTCCTTACACTTTTTTGTCTTCACAAACGACTACTGTTTCGAACTTTCCCAATCACTGTTTAAAAATCAACTGTCCCTCCCTGTTCTCTAATCTCCCTTTTATATCCGCTCCGCCATCTATCGGGAAGTTTCTAGTTTATTGCGGTTCTTCACGAACAAACTAGCTGGTTTTATAATTAGCTCACTGAACTCTCCACTTAATTGACAGGTTCGGGTCTCCCATTGGAATTGGAACTTGTTTGGTGACTAATGGCTTGTTTAGACTCCACCATTTTAGGTTCCACGATACATTCCACACCACAGATCATTAACGACTTCATGGAGCTGAAGTAGACGTTTTCCCACTGCTTAGAGTTACAGAAACTCTCCACTTTCCCTCCCAATATTAAGGTCCAATTTTTTAACTACACGATAAATGGGATTATCCATTTTACATAACTAAATTTGGCATTTTTAGCTTTGTATGGTGAGGTTGCTTTGCTTCCGAAAAGTCACCCTTTGTAACACACAACGTACCTGCAACACAAATCCTCTATGCAATAGCTGTCAAAAAACAAATCCGTAAATCAAACTGAATCACATTTTTTTAAATATTTCCCAGTTAGCTTGAAAAAAGCTAATCCTCTTCGATGTAATACACACCTAAAAGAAACAGAAATGCGAATTAAATCCTTTAAAATTTCATCATCAATAATACAATATATCCTTGACGAAGTGTAACGCCATGTTTGTTGTGCTTCGTCCAGTTATCACACCATAAATGCACGCCCCACTAAACCTGGGACAATTTATCGGAATTTGTCCGAAAATTCTCCCCCTCTTTGGTAACTCGTCTCGATACATGATGACATAACAAAACATTCCCGTCCTGAAACAAAATTCTGCCCTGTACATCCTACATCCACCAGTGGTTATATAAGGACGATGGACCTAATTTCTGGCATTGAGAAGGTTGACCGCTCGCCGTTCCGTATACCGTCCCCAAGCTATACAACAACACGAAAAATGCACATACATTGTCCACGTTGAATGCGAAGGATACCTATCACTGCTTCGGCATATTGTAGCTGGATAAAAGAGAGAAGCATAGAAGTCTAGCGAAGCGTTTATGGTTTTACGCAACTGAAATTGAATGCGACACTGGAATGTTGTTAAAAATTGCTTTTGCTACTGTGTTCATGTTCATGTCTGCCTGCAATCCTGCATCATCCCAAAAGTTTATTCTATATCCTTATTCTCGATTGTGTGTGGGGGTGGAGTTGGAAATATGTTTGGTTTTGTTTTTTCTGTTTATGTTCGATTCTATGAAAAGGCATCCGATGGAAGACTGAACAAAAGGACAATAAATAACAATCTGAGATGGGCGCACAGGACACACTGTATTTGTACGGTTTACATTTTCGATTTTTCACACTTTGATTGTTTGGCTTTGGGTGCTTTGGTGTTGCTTTTAAAAATCGTTTCTGACTTTATTAAAATTTGAGCACTTTTTTTTTAATATTATACAGTAATGCCCGTTTATAACGAACTCGAAGGGACAGACGAAATTGGTTCGTTATAAGTGATACGCTAAAAAATCATCAAGTTTTGTTTTGAAAATCAAAAAAAAAAAAGAAATAGTTATTTGTCTTTTAATGTGAAACATTTTCTCAAAAACTGGCATCATCCATTTTACTTAAATAATTTTGCGCGTCACTTCACTCAACCTTTCGTTTGTAAACATAAGGTTACTCGGGGAAGTACCGAACAAATTATATTGAAGGACAAAATTTAGACGTTTGAGAATGTTGGTTCGTACGCAGCTATACAGTTCTCGGGGAAGTCGTAAAAAGTTGGGAAAATCTGGATGACAATGTAAAGCGACAGATTTTTGGTTCGTTATAACCGGACATTTTCTTTATTTCACACGCAGAATGGGTTCGTTATATGCGAAAGTTCGCTTTAGGCGGGTTCGCTAAATGCGAAATTAAAATTCATAATTCTTATGGGGCATTGATTAGGACTTCAGGAAATGGCTCGTTATGACCGAAATTTCGCTTTAACCGGGTTCGCTTTAAACGGTTACTACTGTATACTCTATCTTAAGGAACAGTATTTATTTTTATTTTGTTGTAAGTCTGTGGTCTTTGAGATGAACTTTGTTTTTTATTTATTTATGTTATTTATTTGAAATTTTTGAAATCTGACAGCTGTCAAACTATTTAATATAAAGTGGAAAATGCCTTTTGACTGAACTTATTGAAGTACAAAGGACTTGCGACTGCATCGGCTTAAAACAATAAATCTGCGAAAACGAGAAAATCTTTTAATCTTGTTCCCAAAATCAATTCACATTGCCCTACATTTCGGCCGTGAATATTGTTGTCCGCATTAATAAAAATAATTTCCTCGGAGCATATTCCAAATTATACAGACAATAATATTAATTTGCTGTGCATATTATACTTTTCCGCACTTAAGCCGTTGCATGCTCGTAAACTTGTTTAAATCGATTTTGTATTTATCCATTTTGTCCTGATGTTATTTTTTATTTTTTTTATTTTTTCAATTTACTTCTGATAATGAGCAGTTTAATATTTTAATCCAATCTCACGCGAAAAAATTCATTGCTCCATATTTTTGCATTGAGAGTTGTTTTTCCCTCGCTGGGATAGCCGCAGGTCCTTTTAATAAATTTCAAGCGTTTAACTTTTTCGCACAATTCCACTGATTTCAGTTTCGACTTTGTTCATAATTTGTAAAGCTGGAAAAAAAATATCGACTTGCACATTAACATAACAGCACATTAACATAACAGCGAGATTTAAGAGGATTTCGTTAAAATTTGTTTTTATTGTTCTTAATTAGGCTTTTAAAGACTCAAACCTAAGCTTCGTGCGAAATTAATTTTGCTATGGTGACGTCTTTCATTAGACAATTTAAGTCCAGTAGAAGAAATGCAATCAAAAGAAAGCACGACCAGTTTCAGGACTAAAAACTAAACTCACTGGACCTACTCTACCGTCACAATTAAATGATAAATTAGTTCGAAACGTGATGTAGTCTTATTAACGAGAGCTGAATGTTGCACCATTAATAGTTGATCAAGTTTTCTTACGCATTTTCAGACGAACAAAAGGATATGTCACATCGGGGCTAAGCTGAAGGAGGGCGTTCCTGGTAAATATTTGAAAACTTTATCGTAATGTCCTTCCATTAGAGGTTGAACGTTTTTTTCATTAAATGAACGTAGTATACGTATAGGACACCTAGTCCATTGTTAATAAGTACTTTTGGATTGTTTTTAATTCTATAACCGAAGACTGTAATGAATTTTGGAAACGTGTTTTCTTATGATGGAGTTTTCCCCACTGGAATCAACTTAACTTTGACACATGCCAAACCCTTGTTGACAAGAGTTGGAAATGTTGTACTCGTACTCGTGCATCAAAAACCACTTCATAGAGCAAAGAAGGTCCAGGAAGCTGGGCGAAAGTTCTAAAGCTCGCAGGTTACTTTAAATTATAAAGGGTCTTCCAATAAGAGGTGTTATTTTGGTATGTATTCAAAGAAAAATGTAATTTTTTGCGATAAATGACCAGATGTTTATTTCATAATAAAGAGGAAGGTGTGCCGTTAATAATGAAAAACAACATCAGCAAAATGGCCACCACGAGCACACATACAGAACCATATCCTTCTTATGAAATTTTCATAACCAAATCGCAAAATGTCCTCGATAGCCTCACGAATTTTATCTTTGAGGTCTTGAGTCGCAAGGTGTTAAATCACAAGAACGAAGAGGAATGGACAAACCGGGGTTTTCTTCAACACTTTGGGCTACAGCAGCAATATTCTACGGGTTACGTGCACGGGTTTTATTCTTCACATCACTAACTTGTAACAGCTCGAATTTTTCCACCTATTTCCGTACTGCGGTCCGACAAGGTGCTTCACGACGACCAAAAAATGCTTTAGTTTTGCGAACTGTGACAGCAAGATTTTCACCATTTTTGTAGTTAATTTTAATAATTTCAGTGCGTTGTTGAAGCGTGTATCGTTCCATTTTTAGTAATGGCGTAGTTTCTACTTGTCAAATGTCAAAGAATAAAAGCTTTAAAAGCGACATCTACCGAAATAGCGGGTCATTCACTTATAACACCTCTCATTCGAAAACCCTTCATAAGAACTTAAAAAAAATTCATAAGCAAACTGCGAGAAGGAATACATAATTTTACGAAGGTTGCTAACAAATAATATTGAAAAATAAAAGTAAGAAACTTAAGAATTTTGAAAAATCCAAGCGCCACGAGAAATATACAAAACAACATGTTAGTCGATTTAATTTTTGTTATATCTGAAGTAGCTGGCCGCATTCAAGAATCTAGTTATCTTAAGTCGACTAAATTGGTCTCGATGAGATGTAACCTGAACGCAAAATCTAAATTGGTCGGGAACGTCACTTTTTCTGCGTCAGGTACATATGAGAACTGTCAACTTAGTACTCAGTCACGAATTTCTTGACTAGATTCGTCGGCTGCCCCTCCATAAACGTCAACTGAAACAGCTGCTCATTTGACCGATTTCCCCCAATCAAAACACAGTGAGAGAGCTGTCAGACTTACTAAACTAGATACTTGAACGTCCCCACTTTTACCGGACCCCTCAACCGTGCACTAAATCAAAATTCATCTTTTATTTTCAAAACTAAACATCCGTTTGATATTATATATTCATAAGGCCAGCCTATTCTTCAGCATTCCCATAAAATTGAAAATTTATCAAAGTCTAGCAACTTTTTTGTGTACGGTAATCCTCCCCCATATTCGTAACTATAATTCAATAAAATACCGAAATGCGCCCATAAAGTTTTTTCTCCAGATAATAAAATTAAGGCCGAAACTTAAAACAATGACCTAGATTATTATGGGCGATGATAATGAGCACAGCAGCGGCTGGAATACTAAAATATTGCGGGTGGCCCAAAGGACCGATGTTGTGGCTATATACAGAAGGAAATGTAACATTTTACCCAGGACTCCGCTCCTGATGGAGTGTGTTTATTTTATGGAGGCACACGGGACAGAAAACAGACTTTAATGTTCCACAGAGTGCCAGAGTCAGCGTTGCCACTAAAGTCTTTAGCAAATGTAGTACGTTAGCTAACAAAATGTAGCATTTTCAAACAAAATGTAGTACCTGTTTTTTTTTATTGACATTTAAATTAAATAACAAACAAATAAATAGTAATGACTTAACAAAAATATAATTTTAATTCACAAAAAAAAAACAAAAAAAAAATAATGCTATAAAATTCCAGTCCGAGTCCGAATCTGAAACTACTTTTAAAAACCGATCCATATTTGTTATTTGCAGTTGTTTGTTTTAGGTGCAGCACAATAAGTTTGTTTGACGTGGGCCCTAGTGCGCACTAGTGCGCACTGGGTTAACCCTAATGGGTTTGATATAGCACTGAACTCGCCCTGGTACTGAAAACCTGTATTTGACATGGCTTCTAGGCCACCCTAGTTGTGCCCTGAACTGATCCCAGTTAATTTGTGGGGGCAAAAATTCAGTGCTGAGTTTTGCTGTCATTTCACTTGCTGTCATTCATTTTCAAACTCGTCATCTATCTTGCGAACACTTTTATCAACTATTTGGCAAACCAAAATTCAGAATTTAGTTCACTTATTTTAAACAATAAACGGGAAAAAGTGTTACCAAAAGATAAATATTTGTCAATATCAACAGCTGACAGACTGCAGGGCAACATTTTGCGTTCGATATAGAAGCCGAATTTTCAGGGTTGTGCAGGGTTTTTGACAGGCGTAAAAATTAGCTGACACTTCTCAGTGCGCACTAGTGGGCACTAGTGCTAGCCACGTCAAACAAACTTAAAGCGAATCTGAGAAAATATCCAGATTCGCAAAAGTGCTCTGAAATCTGAAAAAGATTGCTTTTTTTGTACCAAACGAACATAAAAATTGCTCTGAGAGCAAAAAAAGTGCTCTGAGAGCGCCCAATCGAATACCACATTAATAAGCAAACAAATTTAAATTGGCTGCCAACTGTTAATTCAGCTGATAGACAGAGACAGACACTTCATGTCGTACCTACGTAAATGACGGCATTCAGCTGAAGATTTGCACGTACTTTAGAGTGATGTCAAGTTTTTAAATCGACTTATTTAGTTATGAAAGCACAAAGGCGAAATTTGAAATGTTGTTCGTAAAAAAGAAATATGGTTGGACGGATTTTAAGAAATGTAGTACTTTGGGGAACTATGTAGTATGTAGCACAGCGTTAAAAAATCCGCCAAATATGTAGCATAGTACTACATATGTAGTACAAGTGGCAACGCTGGCCAGAGTATAATGTAAATAAAGTTTTTTTAAAGTGCTGTATTCTGATATTGGCACAGTGAGTGACAACAGTGTCTAGGTCTGGATCTGGGTCTGGCTGGGTACGCGTATGCCATTCTCATTTGTAGTCCTTTTGAGTGTAATCGTTTCTGGCCGTACCCCATAGAGGGGGTTGTTAAATTTTAAGTATTGAATATAATTGCGTGCGGTTGCTGGCTAAAGTGAGACGTTTAACTGGTTTCTGGTTAATAAGCGTAGTAAAAGCGGAGCAACTATAAGGAGGTACATATTTATTTAACGACTGAATTAGAATTCCCGTTCAGCTTCAGTTGTTGAAGGTTGAGTTTTTGTTCAGAGCACTGCTCCCTGTGCAATAATACGCTGTAGGCACAGGTGCATGCATTTGTTGACAGCTCACGTCCGTTCAGAGCTCTTTAAGAAGAGATTTGGATTAGTAAATCTCAAGTCAAATTTTAATGGCCCTCCCAGTTAACTTTTTAACTCTGAAAGAGTAGTATGCTGCTCGCGCTTAAATTAAGCATACAAAAATGTCTCCAAAGATAAAACTAAGCAAAAGCGGTTAAGCCAAGCAGTACGCAGTTCAAGCTAAATTTGTAAGCCACTGTACGAAAAATCTCTACAGAATTTAAGTAAGCGTATTAATGCAAAATACATTTTTCCACAGCTTAATTTTGACAGATCAGAGAAAATATCGGTATGCGCAACAAAATTTCAAACGAAAGCAAATTTACAGCAGCCAAGTCAATCAACTTTACCAACACAGTTCTTTTTCTTTACGGAACTTACACTGTCAAAATTAAGCGAACATTAAGCGAAGTGGTGGAGAGAAACATTGGAGAGGCGCTTCATTTTAGCTTTGCTGGAACAGCATACTAGGCTGAACTGAAAAAACAAATCGAAACGTCGCGTTTTGTTTTTTTACGCCTTTTTGCCGCAGTCTGAGAGGGCTTTTAAACACGTCTTTAACGTTTTTTTTGACGCAATTTTGACAGGTCTTAGCGAGTATTTTTGGACGTATTTTGGGTTCATCTTTGGTCAAGTTCTTTGACTCGTTTTTGTGTATTTTGAATTTATTTGGACACTCGTGTCCATGCATTTTAAATGTATTTTTTGAAGGCGCTTTTGGATGCAATTTGGACTCATTTTTAGTACGTTTTTGACGCTCTTTCAGACACAATCTGGAAATATCTAAGACAGCACTTTTGACGCTTGTTTGGTCATGTTTATATGTGCTCTTGGACGTTTTATCGGACACGATTTAAAACGCGTTTTGAAACAGATTTTGCGACAGGTGATGGCGTGATTTTGGGAGTATCTTGGACCTACTTTTTTTACGCTTTTGAACGTTTTTGATAAATTTTCGAACTTATTTTAGTCGCATTTTTCTACACAATTCAGGCGCGTTTTTCTAGGACTCTTGAACTACTGCGATTTTAAGGAAAAAACGCTTAATTTAAATGAATTTTTGATGAAATACGATTTTTAGCGCGCATCAGGTAGATATGTCAGAAAATTAAGCAAAGATTACGTATAATAAGTAAGCACCATTACAACACGGCCCTATTGCATTATTAGTAGTTCCAGATTCAAACAGAACCCGGAGATGTTAACTATCTTAACAACAGATTTGACAGTTGTAACAGTTCGAAAACGGAAATCAGTTATGTAACGAAATTAACAATTATTGTTAGGACTGCTGTTGGTTTCATTTCCCACAGCTGTCAACGCACACAGCCTTGCTCAACTTGACAAGTTGTTGCTGTTGAACTGAACCTGGCATTGTTAAAAATAGCTGTCACAGAGGAACTAAATAAACAAATAATGTAGTTAAATTTGGTTGGAGTGCACCCATTATATTAATCGTTCACTGTTCAGTGTTCACCCTTCTTCACATTATTCCTTCTACCTTTATCCACAATTTTTCTTTTACTGCCAATTTTACGTAGGTACATGTATTACAATTACAAACCTTGGTGCTGAAAATAAAAATTGTTCCCAAGAATTTTTGGAGAATCTTAAATGGAAAAACATTCATGGCAATGCCGTTTGCCGTTCCATATTCCATCACACTCGACACTCCATCTCCATTCTCCACTCAAAAGCAAGCATGTGTTTTTCTGCGGCAGCCGCCAGCCGCGCTTACCAAACTCTACAAAACTCATCCGAGACACTTTCCAGTGAACTGTTGTTTACGATTCCTCTTCTTCGTTATTCGTTGGCTGGCCTGTTCATTCAACTTCCACAACCATTCCAGGCAAATAACAGAAAAAAAATCCCCTCTTCCATTCCGTTGAAAATTTCCCATCGAATATGTAAACGTCAGTTTACTCGTAAACGCCGGTCGTGTTGGTGCTGTTGCTCTGTGCGCTCCTACATCGCAGATTTGTGCTTTTGTTTCTACCACTAAACAAATAAGAAGAACGAGATAACTGCAGTCTGTTTATTTCCCTTATCTCTAACTCAACACTTCTATTAATTTGTAATAAATAAACCGATTGCTAATACCAACAGTTTACATTTTGGAACGATGTGAAGCGAAATCAAATTCTCCACTTGAATTCCCTAAAAAGTGTTTTTTTTTTTATTTTTCCTTTTTCCATCCTCAGCCGTATTTTGTTGTTTGCTCGGTTTGTTGCACACTTTTGTGTAGTGTTGCGTTTCGTTGTGTTTGTGTATCTTTGGTGTTTTTTTTTTTGTTTGTGGTTCCTCTTTCATGTGCGTTTGGCTCTGCTTGGTGCTGCCCTGAAAGTGGCCAACAGCAGCTGCTGTTGTCGGCTGCAGAACCGAAACCGATTCTCCAAGAAATACCTTGTGCTGCTGGGAAGAAGGAAGACTCCCTAAGAAAAACGGGTTTGCTTTCGTTCGTCATCTCAATCCAATTGCGTGGGAAATATTAAAACGAGAAAATTTAATTAATCTTATCTCTGCTGTGTGTGGTTCATTATTCAAGTATATATTGTTTACACTGTACACCTTGCGGTTTCTGCTTTTTTGTTTAATTTTCTGATTCTGCGAAGGCGACGAATTTGTTGTTTTCTTCTCCCCATCTGCCATCTCCATTATTGTTTTGTGAATTATTGGGAAGTGAACGAGTTTACTCAACATCCTTTCTCGGTGAAGCCGCTGAAGTGTATCGAGTTTACAACAGTGAAGTGTTTTCGTGGTGTCATTGCTACGCCACTTGGGAAGAAGAAAAATAAAATCAAAAAAGGTGTCAAAAAACATCAGAAGAGAATGCTAAAAGTAAATGAGTTTCAATTTCAAACAAAATGAGAAACACAGAACCCTAAGGATTCATAACAATTGCACAGTCACCAAAGGATTACAGATTGAATGTTCTTTACTCTTTTCCAAGGGGATTGAGACGCTCGCTTTGCCTAAAGGATTACACATTGCAAAAGGTAAGTGATTTAGAAAAGTGTGCAATTTTTCGAATGAGGGAGTCAGCTCAGCAGTGTTTATGAGTACCAGAAAAACTTTCAAATTGGGTTTTGACTTGCCCGCCAACGTGAAATTTTAATTTGACTTCATGGGGAGGTTCACTTTTCAAAGTGGCTATTCGCACGACTTTAGGGACACGGCTTAGGTCGACGGCTACGTATTTGACGTCACCTTATAATTAAAAATATTATTTTAAGAAATAAGTTGGGCCTTAAAGCGTACAGGCTCGTGCCCGAAAATGAAATGCTGAAGTTTAGATCGCTTTAAGCGAGCGAAGCGAGCCACATTACCCCTACATTACCCGCGTTTAACCGTAGCTGTCGACCTAAGCCGTGCCCCTAATAGCATCAGCCTTGACTTTTGTTAGATCTCGATCTGATACCTTGAACGAACAAAGCAGATGTTAAAGTTCAGTTCAGAAAGAACAACACACATTCAGTTGAACCTCAGGCCTCAGTCGTTTTGTTGATATCCAGGACCTTTCTGGAGAACTGAACATTCTGGTTCAATAACACTTGAAAAACTTTTAGACAATTTGATTTTGTTAGCAAATTTTAATGAACACACGAAAAGAAGTGTTGGTAGGTACCTACCTTCAAATGGCTGGTGCAGATGGGTAGTTTTGTATTGGAGGGCTGTATATTTACAACCCTTTCGGGCGAATTACCTCAATGACTTTGCGTGTGCATTACTTGTAAAAACGCTGCATTCAATATTTGCACGCAAAATGCATTCAGCAAGAGGATCGAAGAGGATGGAAGGCTGCAGTGTCTCAGGCAGAGACTCTCCGCGGGTCGGGAGCCCGTTAAGTAAAGTAAGTATGTAAGAGGTTAGATTAGATGAGCCTACGTAGAAATATTGGATAAATGTTTGACAGAAACGCAAGAGCATGAGTTTAAAGTTTCTTTGTTCAAACTCCTTGTTGCGCCAAACGTATCCTTTGAAGGTAGTAGTTGTTTTAGCTGGTCCAAGAGCCTGTACCTGCATATTATACCAAAAGGAAAGACCTAGGTACTTTATTCTCAACGTTTTAATTGCTGCGATAATTCTACCTACCTCTGTTATGAGTTTTTGAAGTCAATCAGGTTTTATCTAAAACTTTAAGTGCCGCTTCTGTTTCACTAAGTTAGTGGATGGGAAAATCTCTTAAATCCCAGATTATAGCATGCAACTTGAAAGGATCTTGGGTCTCTTTCCAATTGACTTGGAAAATTTAAAGTTGGGTTCATAGCACTCGACTGCTACGCTTGTATCAATTTTTTAATGCAGCCAATTATCACTTGTTCCCTTCAATGCTTTCTTGGGCGCTTGGGTTCTTGAAGACTAATGCTTCTTGTATTTCAATTACTTACGTGGCTGACTATGCCGTCAAAGATTAAGTTTATCTGGTCCATGTACTCTATAGAAGCTTCTACGAGTTGCCATCTTGTTTTATATAAAGAATCCAATGAAACTTTTTAGTAGGTACATAGCACCGAAGATGCCGATGCTAGTCGTCGTATGGAGATTTTTTCTTAAGTTTTGCTCTATCATATAAAGGATGAGTAAGTGATTATTGGGAACTGTCCTACTCTGAACGAGGGTTTCTAGATCACCTCATAAAAGACTTGTCCAATAAAACTTCTTGTAAACCTGAATTTTTTATATAAATAAAATCTACTGTCCTACCTAAATATGTTTTTAGGTGCACAATGCACATGTTCTTAGTTGCCCTGCATAATTAGTACTACCTACCTAGTTTAGTTGTGAAAATTAGTTCTAAATGTTTGCATCATCGAAACTAGTGACCTAAGAGGCGGTGATAGCACCCGCCTTGTGTACTTGACTGCTGAGATAAAAACATATGTCTCGTTGGAAGTATTTCGAGCATCCCTGTTTATTCCCGAATGTCTCTGTTTGACAACAGGGGAATAGGTACGTCTACTTGAATTCATTTGTAGCTCTATCAATAGCTAGGAAGGCACATGGCGATGCTTCTTCGCAGCAGAGGCCGCCTTCTGTGGATCTTTCTTTCCTATAGGCATTTTGACTAGGTTGCAGAGCGGTATTTCTCGTTAAGAAGTTCCTAATTTGTACTTTGTTTAATATTTCCATGGTTTCACGAAAAAACTACGTTCGACAAAATGACTTAGGAAGCTGTTAGCTGGTTTGGAGATAAAACTCTTGTTTTCCTTGGAAAATGTATTCCAAATTGAAGCTAGAGCTATAAAGCTCAGCAGAGTGTAGTCTATATCGTGCCTTTTGTTGCATTGCTGAAAAGATTGCGTCCAAGCTCCCAGGTGAAATTTAGGAAAGATGGAGCTTTACTGCTTCTTTTGTTCGTTGTAGGAACTAGGAAGCTCTCAGCAGGCTACTAATAAACTTGGATAGACTTGCTTGTAAATTCATGGTACATGCTGATGACAAATTATTAACTAGGTACGCTGCTTAAATTTGTTTAATGCTCCATCAGTTCTTAATTCTTAGCCAGAGTTGAGTCTATAATTCCGAGTCCATAATTTTCGTGTTCCCCTGATGTCGTGGGAGCTTCTTTAGAATCACCTGCGACATTCGCCGCCTCCAAAATCATTTATTAACCAAAAACAATATCTACCACATCAAGTACTTTCCAATCGAGCAGAACGAAATCTATTACAATTCCTACCACCCATACCTTCGTACAGAATCGAGTGAAACTTCCCCAACATCGACACAACAGCAATAATTCTATGCGCGCCATTAAACAAGATTTGCAAAGAAGCCAACATCCCTTCTGACCATCCACCCTGCTCACATTTACTGCCATAAAATGGCTCGAATAAATATAAATTATGCCGAAGACCAAAAGGACAAATAGAACGGTTCGTAAAGTAATCGCCCGCATTAAAAATTCATTGATTCATAAATTAAAACCTCCCCCCCCAAAAAAAAAATAAATAATATAGAAAAGGGACAATAAAGACGGCCAGACACACGCCATCCAATCACCAGACATGTCGATACCTAAGTCATTTGAATATATATTATGCATACGCTTAGTCGTCCTTAAATGTGCTGCATGCACAACAACTCCCACAACGTCTAGTACTCATCCATAATAACAAAAAAAAAAAAAAAATCCTTTAGTAGACTTGAGAGCACAACCCAGCGGATCTCGCCCCCCAGTGAATAACTCGAGCACAAGTAATGACACCCCGATTCGTATCTTTTCTATTTTATCTGAAATATTTATAAATGCATATCCATTATCCAACGGCAAATGCATTCAAATGTTTGCACGCGAGAAATTGTAGCACCGGCTCTGGGATATGAAACCAATTTGTACCTCTTGCGCGCGAGTCCCTCGTAATTTCGTTTTTCATTTGTGCTCGTATGTAACTAGATACTGTTCGGTTGGTGCATGTAAAAGTATCTGGGAATCAATCCCGCGGTGTGTGTCTGGCATAATATCTCATGTGTCATTCAAATTTACGAGTACTTTGGGGGGTTGTGAACACGTGCACCAAGCGAATGGGATAATTGATGACTTTGTGATAATTTTTTATTCCTGAAACCTCCCTATAGGATACGGGTATAGGAAAATTTATGTCCGCCAGACGGCGGTGATGGTGGGAGCAGTACCGTTGGTGATATGGGCAATATGTTCACCCGCGGCTGGGCTGAAATGCATAAAGTGTGTGCTTTGTGGACTTTTAATCGACTTTTCTTAGGTGTTATGTTGCAGGTGGGTATACGTGCATTGACAGAGGTCAACGGACAATGTCAGTTAAACAGATGGATTAAGGTTGTCATCAAGTTTATGCATTTTTGACCTTGGCTTTTGGTGTACCTATACCTGTGACATTATTGAAAGGTTGTTTCGAGTAGACGTGTGCCTTCACTGGAACAAAGTCTGATGGTGGGAAATCGAGCGATCCTCTAGTTCATCGATCAAAGACTGCAAACAAAATTATTTAACTGCTTAGGTCTTATTTAACCGCTCATATTTTAACATCTTTAAGGCCCATTGGGTTTACCCTTATACCTGTATAGAGCATGGTAGCCCCTACAACTAACAAACCCATCCGGATCTGTATACGAATCTTCTTAAATCTTATAGAGGTATTGTTGCCTTCAAAGGGATGAGCAGGAACACGCGAGGTGCTCCAAAGATCATGTTTCTTTTCGGCTTCGGCGACGCAGTGAGCAACGAGCGATTGAGCGACGTCGCTCTACAAAATTAAAACATATCAAATCGTGTTACAGTGGCCACGTAAGCTCTGAGATATCAGCGATTTCGATATAGGCAGAGAGACGTCGCCCAATCCCTCAGTCGCTCGTCTCTCACTGTAGCCCCTGCAACTTCAGCAGAAGTCATATGAAAAATTGCCCATCCTTTTAGCCATGTTTCCCTCATGCAGTGTCCGGTTATTACCACAACGAGCCCCGGATTTGGTTTCTATCTTCAACCTTTTAGTGTCATCAACTTTGGGCCACAAGCTACGAGTTATGATGCAACCGTAAGTGTTGTTCAATCGTTCTTTTGCTAAACTCAATGTGGCGTTGAAAGCTGGTAGTACCTGCCTGTCAGCTAATAGTACCTATGTCCATCTCAGAGTCACATCTGTCCAGTTTATCCGCTGTCTCAATCTCTTGAACACCAACATGTCCAGGAACCCAGAATAGCAGTTTTGAGTGATGATTTATCGCTCTTCTAAAATTTTTACAGATTTTGAGTTCACTAGATCGGATTTGGTCGCATCTAGTGCGGCTTGGCTGTCCACGCAGAGGGTATAATTTCCAAAGCTGGAAGTTCCCTCGCTACGACAGTTTGAGCTGCTTTCTTAAACGCTGCAGTGATTTGCCAGTCGGTATGACTGACTAGAGGAAACTCCTGCTGCCGTTCCATTCTCTGTCTTTGAGAAGATGGGTAGGTATACCTTTTATGACAGTACTTGGGGAGAGCCTGGTCCGTCTGTCTGGTATACAGACTTAAAATTTGTTGTCAACGTCATACTTTAGTTTTTTGTAGTCCGTGGGTGGCATAAGTCCGCTCTAATCAAAGGTTTTTGTGCAATCAATTCCTAGTTTCAAGCTTGTTCAAGTAAAAGCTGTTAAGTAAAAGTAAAGCATTTTGGTAGTTGATTTGGGCGGGAGATTCATAATCAATTTCCTTTGTGACTTACGTCGAATAAAGAGAATTAAAGGCATAAAGACAGTTCTGCCAAACTTGCTCATGTTCTGTGGAATTGTCACTTGGATATATTTATAACCAAAACGATACTTGAATTGAACAAAAATATTTCCAAGTTTTCGATGTGGAAATTCATGATGCATGAGTTACAGTCCTTGGTTATATTTAAATTCTCAGGGTAAAATTTCCTCTTCTGCCATGCACCACTTAAAACATTCTCAGTTTAATAAAATTTAAATTTATTTAATAGTCTTTTCAAAACTTATCTTCTCCTTCGAAAAAAAGTCCACTTATACCTAATTAATGGTCGAACATAATTTAAAACTAAAAACTCCCTCCAAAGGAAAAATGTCCACGACCTAGAAACACTGATTGAAACGTTTCTTGCCATCTCAGTTCACAGAAAAATGTATTTCTTTATCTACACACTTATAGTTATCTGAACTGTACGTATCCACAGTCAGGTAGAAACGTTGTAGGTCTAGCAATGAATTTTGTTTGTATCCCATTTGCTTGCCTTGAAATAAAGGGATCAACTCAAACGGTTCGATGATTGTGGTCGTTGAATTATTGACAGAGAAGAATATAAAAATAAAAAAAAACTCTCAATAGGTACCTACCCACAGTTGTCTGTCTGAGGGTAAACGAACCCGCAATAAAGTCCGAAGAACTAAAAGATATCCAAGAAGTAAACACTTGCTATTCCCGATATCAGTTTCTCGGCAAACAAATTGTTTGCTCGTAAATTCTGTTAAAGAGATAACGCCTCGGTGGTTGGGTGTTGTGTGAATAGGGATGGGCATCTGATTGGCATCAACTTGGCGATGTCCAGTGTCGCAACTATCTCACACTCACCAATTGTGCTTATTTTACCTCCCCGTGGTCACCACCGGGTACTGGTCTATGTCCACCCGGACTTGACTTGCTAAACTTATAAGCGCGAGTGTTGAACACGAAGAAAATAGCAACACTATAATGCTCTGTCGGATTGACTGTCTGTTCGAGTCTCAGAAGTCTAACATGAGCCCCTCAGAAAGAGGACGTACGGCGGATGAATTTACATAGCTGAATCAACGGTGGCGTCAACAGTCAACATGGCAGATACCTCAATGGGCTACTCTGACGTATTTGGAGCTGAGGTCATTGAGGATTTTCAACACTAGTCAGGGTGTTGAAATAGAGATGGTGGCGGAAGAGCCCTTAATGGGTCAACGGCAGCTCTCACATCCCCGCAGCGGGTTACTGACTCCGGAATATTCCGGCTCCTTTTGTCCAAGGGGTCGCAAAAAGGGCCTGGTCCTCCAGGTTGGGGGTTGTACGCCGGGGTAACTGCCCGACTACGTAAAAATTACATAGTTGCGAAGCATCAACAAGCCTCGGATACGGATGATCTTACTGTTGACGAACCTGGCAAACGATTAAAGGACAACGAATTTCGGATCTGTACGTGGAATGTTAGGTCCCTTAACAGACCGCGTGCAGCCGAACAATTAGCGGAAGCCCTGAACCACTATAAAGCAGATCTAACCGCCATCCAAGAAGTGCGATGGGATGGCCCGGGCAAAAAGAGGATGAAAAACTGCGATATTTATTACGGCGACTGCTATCGGCAACAAAAACAGCGCTTATTCGGATGTGGATTCGTCGTTGGCGCCAGACTTAGGCAAGAAGTCTTAAGTTTCAACTATGTAAACGAGCGCATCACGACAATCCGCATCAAGGCTAAATTCGGCAACATTAGCTTAATATGCGCGCACGCCCCCACGGAGGAGAAAGACGACGACACCAAAGAAAGGTTCTACGAGCTCTTGGACCACACTTACGAGCAATGCCCTAGCTATGACATTAAAATTGTCTTAGGCGATTTTAACGCCAAGCTAGGAAGAGAGGGCATCTTTGGTAGTACTGTCGGAAAGTACAGCCTACACGACACCACCTCCGACAACGGATTTAGGCTGATCGATTTCGCGGCGGGGCGAAATGTTGTCATAGCTAGCACACGGTTCCCGCATCTCGATATTCACAAAGGCACATGGAGATCTCCTGATCAATCAACCGTCAACCAGATTGACCACGTTGCGATCGACGCAAGGCACTCCTCCAGTATTATGGATGTCCGAACGTTCCGAGCGGCCAACATTGACTCGGACCACTACCTTGTTGTAGCCAAGGTACGACTCCGGATATCCCGAACGCCGCCAAGACAAGTAAATACTGTGAGGAAGTTTGACGTCGGACGGCTACAATCGCAAGAGATCACCAGATCCTTTTCCGATCGAGTCTCTCTTAATCTCTCAAGAGGTCCTATGCAGCCAGCATCAAGTATTGAAGACCAGTGGCAACATTGCCAAAAAGCCATCAGAGACGCCGCCTCTGATGTGCTGGGTTTCACCCGACCACCACAACGAAACCCCTGGTTCGACGACGAGTGCCGGCAAGCACATGCAGCGAAGCAAGAGGCATACAAAGCGGCGCTGCAAAGGAGGACAAGAGCTGCTCGTGAGCTCTACGTGCAGAAGAGAAGAGACGAACACCGGCTTCTAAGGAGAAAAAAGAAAGAGCATGAGAAGCGCGCGATCGAGGAAATAGAGAGATGTTACAACAGGAATGAGGTTCGGAAGTTCTACCAGAGGGTAAAAAGGACTTCACAAGGCTACAGAACCCGAACCGAAGCCTGCAAGGACGAACAAGGGAACATCGTAGTAGAATCGCAGTCGATGCTGAGGATATGGAAGAACTACTTCTGCAGACTGTTTAACGGCGATGACGTCTTACATTCCGCTGTCAGGCAGAATGAACCGTTCAACCTGGACGATGAGGATCAACAATACCGTCCACCCGACTTGGACGAGGTTAAGATAGCTATATCTAAACTGAAGTCCAACAAAGCCGCTGGAGCAGATGGCCTAGCCGCCGAGCTGTTCAAAGCGGCAGGCGATGACTTGGTTAGGAGCATGCACCAACTCATCTGTAAAATATGGTCGGAGGAAAGTATGCCCGATGAATGGAACCTCAGCATTGTTTGCCCGATCCTCAAGAAAGGAGACCCTCTGAACTGCGCCAATTACAGAGGTATCAGTCTTCTAAACATTGCCTACAAGATCTTATCTGCCGTTTTGTGTGAACGCCTGAAGCCTTTCGTAAACAACCTGATTGGTCCATATCAGTGTGGCTTCAGGCCAGGAAAGTCCACCATAGACCAAATATTCACACTGCGGCAGATCTTGGAGAAAACCCAGGAACTTCAAATCGATACCCACCACCTTTTTATCGACTTTAAGGCCGCCTATGACAGCATTTATAGGGACGAACTATACAGAGCAATGTCTAGTTTTGGCATCCCTGCCAAACTCGTCCGTTTGTGCAGGATGACGATGGAGAATGCACGCTGCTCCATCAAGGTCGGTAAAGAACTTACCGAGACCTTCGATGTCAAAAAAGGATTTAGACAAGGCGATGCGCTGTCATGTGACTTCTTCAACATCGTTCTTGAAAGAATAGTGCAAAACTCAAACGCCAACACCAGAGGCACTATCTTTCAAAAGTCCGTCCAATTACTCGCATACGCCGATGACATTGACATAATTGGCAGAACGCAGCGTGATGTTAATGGCGCGTTTGTGAGTATTGAGACTGAGGCGGCGAAGATGGGTTTGGCGGTTAATGAAGGCAAAACGAAGTATATGCTGTCAACTAAAAAGGACACCCAACACCGACGGCTCGGACAGAACGTCGCAATAGACAGATATAACTTTGAGGTGGTTAAGGACTTTGTCTACCTAGGCTCCGCTATGAACTCAGACAACGACACCAGCGCTGAGGTTAAACGTAGAATTACTCTTGCCAATCGCTGTTTCTTTGGGCTAAGAAGGCAATTGAGTAGCAAAGCCCTCTCCCGAACAACTAGAGTGACCCTTTATAAGACCCTTATCATCCCAGTTCTGCTATATGGCGCAGAGGCATGGACGCTATCAAAAGCGGATGAGGTAACTCTCGGTTGTTTCGAGAGAAAAATTCTTCGTGTTATTTTTGGTCCCGTCTGCATTGACGGTGAATGGAGAAGGAGATTTAACGACGAACTGTACGGGCTGTACAGCGACATCGACCTAGTCAGAAGAGTGAAGGTCCAACGACTGAGGTGGCTGGGTCATGTAGAGCGAATGGACACGAATGCTCCGGCCCGGAAGATCTTCGAATCCATACCCGAGGGAAGGCGCAGTAGAGGAAGACCGCGACTCAGGTGGCGCACGCAAGTGGAAGGGGACCTTAACCAACTTAGCGTGCGAAACTGGAGACAGCTAGCTAAAGATCGCGCTAGCTGGAGACGCTTGTTGGTTGAGGCCCAGGTCCACCCCGGACTGTAGCGCCACCTTAAGTAAGTAAGTAAGATAACGCCTCACACCGATAGTGATTGTGTTTCCACAAAAAGCATACGAGGCGTCATTCTTCATAATATTTCATTCCGATTGAGTAACTAAAATTGATAAGAAATTTATTGGGAAATTCTACACGTAAATATGGGGCTTATGAAAGCGTTTGGTTGTTGGCCAACTCCACCTTTGACTTGAACGTTACTAAGGTGTAGCCATTGCTTTTTTTTTATTTATTTAATAATGGATGGTGTATGACAGTTAAGCGGTTGTTTAGGGATGTGCAGTCTTTATATTTGCACTGTACGTGTATGGAAGTAGATGCAATGTACAAAAAATGTGTTCTCTTGAAAATAACCACCGCCATGTTTTATTACTGCGTCCGCCATTTTTTTTTCTTTATGAAGTATTTAAATAAATTTTAGAAAAGTCCTTACAAAATATGGAATTATTGTGCTTGATTATTGGAAGTTTAAAAATAGAAGACCGCCCGTACCATAATTTTTAAGCCGCACCTTCTTGGTTCATAAATGTGGAAATTTGTAAAATATGGTTTAGTAAAATAAGTCGTTCGTATATTTAAATAAAATAGCAGCACGCATTAGAATCGTTTTGATGATGTGGCTCAGACTTTCGTCGAAAGGATTTACAAGCGTAAGACGACGCAACAGCCGCGTCAATTATTAATACAGTACAAACAAACATTCAACAAGATAAGGCCAAAAAAAAAAGAACTCGGATCGCATAAATGTTAAAAAATATGTTTTCGCTCAGCTATGATACGATGCAACTTCGAGTGTCATGCTCACGAATTTATAAGTCTGAAACCAATAACAAAGCAGCAAAGCATTAAAAGCAGTATTGTCTTTCTTTACAAATATTGCCCTAACCCCATAAACGTAGCCGGTCTTTCAAGGTTCTTTTAGCTATAAAAGGACAAAAAACTAGAGCGTTTATGACTTTTTTTAAATGCATGTTACTTCGAGACTGACACGTCACACGCCACGCACAATGGGCCACTTTACGCTTAAAAATTAAACGAAATGTTCCGAGCTTATTCCCAATGTTGATGATGCCTGTTTATGTTTTCAGGTTTGTAACAACTTCTCTTACCACAAAGTCAGGCATTAGCCGCCGTCTACACCTTCGAAGTACACAAGAAAATTGATTTTCTAAAAGTTGAGGATTTAGTTTGTGTTTCTAAATAAAGGGTTTTTCAACAGGGACGCTACAAAAGTAGAGCGACAGGGACAGCAAACAACGCCGAATTTCTTGCCGCTCTTTTGACATTTCTCTTCAGTAAGGTTTGCCATTTCATGATGGAAAGATATACAAGCCAACAACGAGTCGAAATTTAAAAAATTTACTACCGAAATTCGGAGTCAGTGGCCTCAACGTTAAGAGCGCTACGTCCAATTTATGGTCGTCATAATCGTCCTAGCAGATCAACAATTGAGCGTCTAGTGGAAAAATTTGAATCCACAGGCACAGTATAAAATGTTCCCGTGCCAGTGAGACAAAGAAGTGCCCGTAGTGTTGAGACTATTGCTGCCGCTGAGGCTTCAGTTGAAGAAAGCTCAAACGTGTCTCTCACACGTCGTTCTCAAGCGTTGGTCATCTCTGTGACGTCGTTGTGGCGAATTTTGCGAAAAGATCTTGGCCTACATCCTTACAAGATTAAATTGACGCAAGAATTGAAGCCGCTTGACCACCAGAAGCGTCGTATGTTCGTGAATTGGGCTGAGCAACAACTTGAAAATGATTCGGATTTTCATCGAAAAATCATCTTCAGCGATGAGGCTCATTTCACAATCAATTTATTGGAAACCAAGTTTGGAGAACGTGTTATCTCACGAAATGGTCCAGTCGCTTGGCCGCCTCGGTCGTGCGATTTGACGCCGTTAGACTATTTCCTATGGGGCTACGTCAAGTCTATGGTCTATGCCAACAAGCCAGCGACGATTGATGAACTTCGTACGAATATCGAACATGAAATGGCAGAAGTATCGGCCGATTTATGCTTGAAAACCGTCGAAAAATGGGTTCAGCGTCTGGACTTCTGCAAGCGTGCCCGTGTGGCCATGCAAAAGAAATCGAGTTCGATACATAATGGCATCGAACGTACTTTCACAGGAATAAAGAATTTCATTGATATCCAAAACCGTTTTTGTTTTATTTAAAAAAAACTTTTGTAGCGCTCTTATTGAAAAACCCTTTACATGTAGGTGCAACTTTCATTATGTGCGAGGTAATGTTGAAATAAAGGAACTGCAATATGACCCTAAATAACGACTTTTACTTACTTAAGCTGGCGCTACAGTCCGGGGTGGACCTGGGCCTCAACCAACAAGCGTCTCCAGCCAGAAGGATCTTTAGCCAGCTGTCTCCAGTTGGTTAAGGTCCCCTTCCACTTGCGTGCGCCACCTAAGTCGCGGTCTTCCTCTACTGCGCCGTCCCTCGGGTGTGGATTCGAAGATTTTCTGGGCCGGAGCATTCGTGTTCAACATGACCCAGCCACCTCAGTCGTTGGACCTTTATTCTTCTGACTAGGTCGATGTCGCCGTACAGCCCGCACAATTCATCGTCGTATCTCCTCCTCCATTCACCAAAAATCACTCGAAGAATTTTCCTCTCGAAGCAACCAAGAGTTACCTCATCCGCTTTTGAAAGGGTCCATGCCTCTGCGCCATAGAGTTTTACAAACTTAAAAAAACGATTCTCCAAAAGTCAGTACAAAATCACAACGTCTAGTGTAAAAGCAAATTTCGCTCGGCACGAGCTACGTAGGTAGACTGCAATTTTTTTTAAATCTTGTGCTTTGCAGACAAACGAACAATTTCTCCCTGACTCACTCGCAGTCAGAATCGTTTGAATGGACTGAGCTCATCGGCCTCCAAAATAGGAAATGATTTCATTAAGAAATATCGAGAATGACATACCCAATCTAAACTGATTGAAACGAGATTACTGCGTAGATTTCGAGAAATAGGCAGTACAGTCGCTGCTCTACTTCAACTTTTCACAAATAATTACAACCTCTAAGCTCTGTCTAAAGCCGGGACTATTTACAGATTGCAGCGCATAAGAGAAAAGTAATTTTGCCTTTCAACCCCAGACTATATTACAAAATGTTACAAATGTTGTGTGAAAAGTTCTGTTTCCAGATTCAAAAGCTGTGGGGTTTCTGATCTTGAACTGACTTCGCTAATAAGCATAACAATTTCAATCACAAAAGAAAGTCTTTTAAAGGCTAGACGTGGTTTTTGTACGGAGCTACGTTACAGGTCAGAAGTCGAGAAGTTATCCATTCATTTTCTATTTAATCTGGAATTAGTTATAAAGGGTAGAGATTACACAGATGTTTGTGTTGGTACTTCTTTGCTAGGTAATAATCACCAAAAGGAAGCATCCTCAAATCTATTTTCAAAATCAATCGGAATGGGTTTGTAAGCAGCTTTATGGTATCGAGAGTGAGTCATAGTCGGAACAGATTCACGAGACCCAATTACACCCACAAAAGTGCTAGAGGAATCATCGATCCTTTTTCAAAAATGAGACCGGAGTTGGGTAGTGCTTATATTTTTTAGAAATATGTATGAGTTTTATTCCTACCGCGCGACTTGTCTTACTGCTCATGAAACTATTGACTTATTGAGGGTGCGATTAAATAAAAATGCTATTTGGTTTATTGAAGAATTATATAGTGCGTTGTGAGAGGGCGCATTGGTTATAGTGTGTTGGAGGGTCCAAGGATCGATCGCTGGAAAACCACAAAATACTTTTTAAGCTCTTTTCCACTGCGCCACCTCTTGCGAACGTCTGACAAACATGCCAATTGCCATGAAAGAGGTTGCCTTCCATTCGTATTAAAAATGAAAATTTCACACAAAACGAATTTCTGTGAGAAGGAGGTCCTTGCAGATTTGTTGCACCACCCATTTATTTGTTTATCGTGCGTTTTAATGCCCCCCAATTAGTTGTTTTATGTTTCGTAAATCTTCCATCACAAGGACAAAGTCAAAAACATTTTCAAACGTCAGACTGCATATGTCACACTGATATTTTATTTTTATTATAACAAAGGACTGTAGCAAATACTAGTACATATTTGAAGAAATTTCTTAAAAGTCTTGTCCACGGATATATTTTTAAATTTAATTTCATTGCCTTTAGCAGATGCGATAAAAGTCGAGAAGAAAGAGGGGAAGTGATGCGATGAGAGGTCGAAAATATCTCCCAATCCTTTAAAAGGTTGTCCAAACAACTGTCAGTTGTTGGGATTGTCTAATCAGGAATATAATGAGAAATGAGCTCACTTAAGCCCGTATGACACTACATTTATTTTTGGCGTTTTTCAGACTTTTAAAATGAAAGTAGAGCAGTTGGAAATATTAGGACGAAAGTTCCCTATAGGAGTGAGTGCGTGCACAGAACTTTATTAATGCAGACACATGAAAAAAATTCAATAAAAATGTATTCAAATTACATTGTACAGCTGCTGGCACCTTTTTTGACATTTAAAGATTATTTGAAAATAAATTCGTTTGAAAATTTGCGGTTGCTCTGCAAACAATTGCTACCCCTTTCGTGATACACTTTTAGTCTCTTTTACACGCCACTGACTTTTCAACATGATAAATATGAAAAAAATGAGAGAAAAATGAAGTGTCATACGGGCTTTAATAGATGACTCTTCATCAGCGTCCTTTCTTTGTTCTTTGTGTCGGTCAAAAACTGAGAGATGTCATAGAGAAAATAAACCAATTTATGCATTTTCACTAGTTGTTGGCAGTGTTGGCGCTTAAAAAATTTCAAAAAGGACAATAGAAAGGGATCCGAGTTAAAAAAAAGGCGCCCGCTAATACCAACTAATAAAACAATCAAGCAAAATAACAATAAACAACGTCAAACACATTTATTTACAACAAAAAAAGCAAAACAAATGTTGCAGTCTTTTTCATTCAAAAAAGGATAAAATCTTTCTCAAACTGGATACGGAGCCATTTTGATCATCTTTCAAGAAGTTTGGCCACGGGTCTTAATACTCGAAGAGGAACCATTGCAACGTTGGTTATTTGTTGTTGCCTACAATCCCTTGAGAAGTACTTGAAGTTTCGGCGACTCAAAAGCTCTCGAAACACATTTAACTTCTCCAACGAAAGGTATTAACAGTCTCAATTTGAAGTTTACTTTTAGCTCAGCCGATTACAAAACTCTTAATACCCTTCAACGCTCTGGCGACGCATGTAACATGTTTTTTTTTTGAGAACATCTGAAAATCTTTGATATAAAATTCAGTTGTTGCTTTTGCGTGGCTTAGCCGATTCATGTCTCAAACCTAAAGCCGTGCAATACTTGTTTTCTGTTTTACAACGCAGTCCGAAATGCATAATTTATTAATGCAAACTTTTATTGAAAAAAAAGTGGCAACTTTGGGAGTCCGGTAAAAGGGCTGTGTATATAAAACTGCAGACAAAAATCATTACAGCGCATTAACCATGAAAATATGAATTTTTTCCGTATCCTTCTCCGTATTACATTTCCCTTAGAAGTTGACAAAATATCGTTTTCCATTGCGACATTTGTGTTGCCGAAGCAATCTAATTTTGAAAAAATATCAGAACCTCTCTCTCCGATATTTGTTCAATATTTTAAATTTAATTTTCTTTTATCGGCTTTATTTGTTATTTCCCTCTTCGTTTGGATTTTCAATTCCATATCGCGTCAGCAACGGCAAGGCAAATGCTGTAGACGGTATACTACTCGTATATATGAGTGCACTACAATCGAACCCATTCAAGAAAATCGTATTCAATTTTATACGTTCGAATATGTTCCGTATTATATGTATAATCCGTGTATGTTTTCCTTGCGCGGCCCCCTAAGCCTCTATGAAATACAAATTTTCATCGAAAATCGTTTTAATTTGGCGATCCCCTTTTGAAGACTTGCAATACATGTAGGAGTGGGTATGCTTGGCAAAATAAATAAGGCATGGCGAAGTGGAAAGGGCACGTACTCGTATTATCCTCGGGCAGAGTTATTGATTTTGACATGTGTCAAAACCATCACTTACCGAGTTTCTTGTGACTGCGCAAAATGATTGTTGGTGTTGCTTTTCGTAGGTGGAGTCGGCTTAAAGAAGTCAAAGCTAAACGGATTTTTTTTTTATAAGTTTTAAATGGTTAGATATTGGAGTGAAGTTGTCATCATCCTTTGGTTAGGTATTGAATGCAAAAAATGGTACATTTCCCTTTGCTGTCAGTGTTAATTCAATTTCATTTATGTAGGTACACCTTTGGCATCCTGATAAGGTGTACTAACTTTTACAACATAAGGAACCTGTCATCAAGGCTTATGGGATTATCGTTAATCCAATTCAAACCAAAAAAGACGCATAATCGAAACATCAACACCAGTTAAATTGAATTTAATCTGCTGTTCGTATTTCCAGTGAGTCGTCATCGAAAAAAGTGGTCGTCGTTCAGATGCATTCCGTTCCCAATCCCAATTGTCGGCGGCGGGGACAGCAACTGGAGAATGGGATATTTCTATTTCTGTGTATAGGGTACAAGTATTCAATACACGCGACCAAGGACCACACATTTGCATTGAATTTGTTTGAAAATGCACGAAGAAAAAAAGACTCGAAAGAGGGAGCAAATAAGGACAGACTAAAGATGTTGATGCGCATTCTGCTGATCAGCATCATCGTCACGAAGCGAATAGAAAGGTGGACTGGTTTTCGGATAGCTACTGCTACGGTACAGCTACAGGGTACAGCTTACAGCAACTAAGCATAAGCAACAGCACCTTCGTCCTCGTTTACCTTTTCATTTCTTTGTGGCTTCTATTTTTTTTTCTTGGTTTGTTTTGATTTTTCTTTTTCTGTTTTCGTCATTTTGCTTTACTCGGCATTTTAAGATGCTCAAGCTCTGTTCGTGCTTTTCTGCAATACCTACCAGTGGTTGCGCTTGACCCAGTTGGTATTAAGTACTAAGAGTACAGTAGTCTACGTACCAGATAGCACTGGACGTCAGTACGAATTACGAGGATTCTCAGAGCCAGCACAATCGTATGCCTTAAATTTGTGTCGACTCAAAAATTCAATAATCATCAACTCTTTAAAGGTTTTAAGAAATATGGTTCGAAGAGTTCAGCACGCCATCATAGGAAGTAAGTGTCCAAATGGTCCATACTGAATTATACCACAAATATTGTCGGATACTGCATTTTCAGTCAGAATCAGAGTTTTGTCGAGCTCAAAAAACATTGGGTTCGAAAAAGGCCGACGCCTTTTGTCTGAGGCTTGTGTTTCGTTAGATAGGCTTGTTAGCAACAATCTTTCGGAGAGTAAGGTGGCAATGAATGGACTGATTTTCTGTTACGAAAACAATCTTTTCAAGGACATGGTTCTGTTAAATATAAACTGCTTGCTTCCTCATCCTCAGACAAGGGAAATTTAGGCACGAGGGGCTTGCGCACACGAGTGTGCGATTTACTTTAAGATTTTGAGTAGATTTGGTGAGAGCCCTTTGCCTTCTTATACGGTTTTTTTGCAACCCGAATCGGCTCAGACGTTCAATTTAGCTGCAAACATGTTGCGCACATGAGTGTGCCTTTTCCTATAATACTGTTCCTATATTATTTATACGCAAACAATTTTTTGCAATCGCTGACTGTACGTTGGTATTAGAAATTGGCGATAAATAAATAGCGCACATGAGTGTGCGTTTCACAAAATTTCACAAAATTTTTGACTGTACGTAGGTATTAAGGTATTAAGAATTAGCGATAAATAGATAGCGCACATAAGTGTGCGTTTCACAAAATTTTATATGTTCATATTCTTTTTAGAACGTTTGGCATACTCACACGAATACACGAATTTTAGTATTTGTCAAACGAAATGTAGGAACAAAGATTTGCTGACCATTATAATTGGGTTTCCCTATTCTGTTGCTTCTTTATTGAGTTTTTAGTACTTCTTCTGAAATACCTCTGCTACCTGCTTCAAAATTTGGAAACTAAAACTGCGCAAGTGGACAAATTAACAAGAAATTCTTTGCGCACATGAGTGTGCGTTTCCGAATTCCATTTGTTTCTCATGATTTCTAAAACGCCTTTTCTTACTCATACGAATTTTTATGTATTTCTCAAACTGTATGGATGAACAAACAAGTCACAAATAGCTTACGCACATGAATGTGCATGTTCCTCTTTTTTTTTGTAGTTTATATTACAACATATCTGTTGATGCGATTTTTAGCAATCAGTTATTATGCAAGTTGCCTCAATAGCTTGCGCACATGAGTGTGCGTTTAGGTTATCTCTTAATTATTTTTAACATTTAAGTTAATTGTTAGGGTCTGCCACCGCTAGCCCAAGTCAAAGTTAAACAAATAAAATTAAAACTGCCATCAAACACATTTCCAAGTCTCCTCCATATTTGTGTGCTTTCTTGTTTTTTTTTTGTTTATTTTTTTTTTGGCAAACAAATTTATCCTTTTAATAAAGGAATACATCCTCTTCGTTCTGCGATGGCAGGCGCACGTATTTCCTCTCGTTTTAGGAGGGGCGCCTAAGCTAGTCGTAATTTCATTATTCCACTGAATTAATTTTTGTTATTATATATTTTTTTCTCCGTCCGCCTTTGTTCTTTTCAAATTTTAAGCAAGAATAATCACATCCATGTTCCATAAACCAACACCAAGCACAAAAACACAAAACAGAGGAACATATCCACTGGGAACTGGGAGCAAAGAAATGCGATTAGAAGATTCGAAGAAGAAAAAAAAAAATTACCATGTGATGAATTTTACGAGAGGTCCTTCCAACACATGCATGTTGGGAATTTTTTTCTTTTTACAATTTTTGTTTTTGCATCCGTTTTGCTATATGATGAAATATTTATTCATTGAGGTGGCCCCACAAGACATTTTGAAATTTACATGAGTGTGTATAATGTGTTGTTCGCATCTCAACCTTGGTGGCAGTCCCGACGAACGACAGAATGTGTTCCGCCATCCTCCACAGTGTAATAAAATACGTCTTTTTATTTATTTTTTGACCGTGTTTGGTTTTTTGTGCATGGTTACGTGGACAAGAGTAGCATATATCACAGTTTAATATAACAATGTTGTGGAGGATACGATGGGGGTTACGGCGTCGGCGACGGGGAGCATATAAAAGAAATAACGAAAGGAGACGGCACCGTTGGCTGGCTGGCTGGCGTCGTTTGATTTTTTTTTTTTATGAAAATTTACATATCCAGGGAACGAAGGCGACAAACAGGAGAGCACTAGTACCACCTGTCATGTGAGGATGATGGGTTAAAAAGGGCAACTCAAATTCACAAGGCAAATGCCGTCGTAGACGCAGGTATAGGACGTAGAAGTGGACTCTGACATAATTTAGAGAGAACGTGTTCAGTAGATAAGGAAAGATAGCAACTGCGCTCCACCATGTGGAATCAAGTTAGAAGGAAAGCAAATTCAACAAAATTTTGGTACTCTTCCAATTTTGTTTTTGAATTCTTTTACTTGCGAAATCTGTCAAACAGAAAGGAGTAGGGTTTGTGATGTATTTCTTGCATGACAAGTTTGTCAAATTGCAATATATGTTCTGTCTTTATTACTTTTCGTCCGATTCGTCGATGTTGTGGATCCCTTCTTGTCAACAGAATGTAGGTACTTGCTGTTGTCCTTAATTAAGACTAGAGTCAAGTTGGCTGTCCCAGTTTTTGCAAACTTGCTATTGAAGCTCGCTGAGTCCTACCAAAGTCGTTATAATTGTGCAGGGTTTTAAAAAACTCTGCGCTTGGTAAAATTCACACACTTTTTCGAATGTGATGCTCAAGGAGTCACCTTGTATAAATCCTTTTTTTGACATTTAAATTCTCGGGGAGGTTGTTCCCGACTTTGATGAAACAATGCAGTGACAATTCTTAACCGCCACCCTGTAAAAATGCCAGAAAGAGGTACAGCTCGTCTCTAAAATCTGTCATTTGCGATAGATGACATCGATCAGAACTTGAATGTTCTCCGGAATCTGTCAAAGTGGCAATATTTGGCTAGTTGCGAGTTGCGAGTTCTTCGGGTCTAAAACCGCGCCAATCACTTCGTTGGCAAATGGATTCACACAAGAATATTGATTTCTCCACAGTTGGTGCGTAGAGAGTCATGGAGAGTCTTCTTTGTTGTAAATCGGGCAAACGTGAGGTTCCATTTATCTGACATACATTCCTCCAACTGACTCTTGGAAGTAGAGCTCGTAAAATTTTTTAGAGCACAAATTGCTATCCTATGCCGACAGGTCATGTAGTCCAGCACCAGCATTATTGGACTCCTTGCGTTTAGATATTGCAATCCCTACTCCATTTTGAGTCGATAAATGAACCTCCTTCATCGTGCAGGTTGAATTGGCTCGTAAGTCGTTACAAATGTTACGTCCTGAAACTCTGCCAACTGACAGACGAGCCTATGAATATCTTCGTGCCTATTCTGGCGTTAAAAACTTTCTTCTTTCATACAGTTTTCTCGATGAGGCAAGCTTGTATAGGAACAGTTTTGGGTAGCATTGTATTTCTTTTCTATGTTGAAATGAGCGCATATAAGGTTGATGCGAATTGTCCTAAGGTACCTATGCAATCACGTAACGAAAGCTCAAGACTTCTTCTTAAAGTCTGGAGCTTACAACACATCTTGTTCCACCTAAGTTTCACAGTTCTTTGGACTTCTACTCCCCGGTCCATTCCAGCGCCTCCTGTAAGTAAAGTGGTAGCAGTAATTTACCCACTTTGCCACTTTAGTGACTTGAGTGTTGCTGTTAACTCATACTCATAGTTGCCTGACTATGTTGCGGCTTATTCTCATCAATATTTCATTCATCCTCGGGCAGTGGAATGTGTCAATTGTCCTAACCCCGGAACATTTATTCCGTCCAAGCTGCAGTTTTATTTAGAATATTCGTCCGTTGGTAAACCGACAGCAATTTTTGCTTCCGAGCTTCTATCGTTTCCGTTTAATGGATTCCTTTAGCAGTGCTGACTGCTTCAGCAGTATGGCGTCGGTGTGGAGTCTTTAATCTAAAACGTAAAAATTTTCTGTTCCTGTTCCTGTCCCTGGAAATAGTGATAACTTTGTCGTTACTAAAAATTCGTTCCAATGCGAATTAGGAACTTTGGATGGCGCTTACAGTACTTCCTCTCACTTTTGAAGCCGTTTGTTGGCATTTATTTATTAAGTCAGAATTTGTCATCGTAGACATTTTCCCTGAACCATCAAATGTCCACCTCTGCTCTGTTAAATCGTAAAACGTTTCTTTCATGACCACTCGTAAAGTTAAATTCAGTAACAAATCCTTTGATTTAATCTCGAAATGCTGCTGACAAATCTGTGGATATTATTCGCCCATTTTGCTGGGTTACTTTACGATTTGGGTGCCGCCATAAAATTGTGACGGAAATGCCACCAAAGATACGTCTACCTTTTTTCCGGTCACACCATTACAGCTTCAAAAGAAGCCACATAAAAGCGCATCATCAACCGCAAAGCCCGATAAATCAAAACAACCAACGGCTTCACCCCTTTCGTCATCAGCGTGACACCATTTCGCCTGAATCATCGTCATCACCATACCTATCGTCGTGACATTGGTCAGCAATTATCCCCGCAAAGAAATATCCAAGTGAAAAGATAATCCCAACTCGTAAAACCCAAAATCATAAAAAGAAAAAAAAAAACATCAACAACTCACAACTGGGTCTCGGTGCGAGAGATTGTAATGGTGCCACAAACAAATGATCCAACAATGATTTGTACTTGTTGATCCCATTCCGCCCCGGGATGCCTCCTATCCAATTACAAATCCACGACCACAGCCAAGGAAAATCCACACGAAAATAAATACTTGGCATTATGAAGTTGGACTTTTTATAGTTTCTTTTATTTTTTCATTTTTCATTTGTTCCTCTTCGCGCTACTGTTTCACTTAAATTTGACTGGTTATCTGATGGAGTGACCATTAAAAACAAAAAAAAAATTAAAATCTCCGTAACAATCAGTTTTCGCCTTGGGACACAAATTCCGAAAGTATAAGCAGGGAATAAGTTGGAAAAAAGAAAACCCCAATTTGATCTTTAAATTGGGTTGCCCAGTCATTAACGGTTGGTCTTTTTTTCTCAACTGGAATTTAAGTAAATGCATTTCCCTCAATGAAAATCAGGGGGACTTTGTCATACCACAAAAGTATTTTGTTGAGTGTTTTCCCTGTTGGTTTATTATCCCACAAAAATGAATAATTTTTCCAATTTCCGAATGGGGATTCGCCTTGGAGGACCAATTTCAATGTCAGACCTAAAGAGATGAAAGTTGAAAATCGGAAAAACAGAAAATATAAGCCTTTCCCGGAGACTTTTTATGAAAGCGGTTTTGCTTTTGTTTTTGCCCCCTCCCTCGTGGGACAAGGAAATCACAAATGGATAATTTTTTGACAGATGACTTGGATGGAGACGAGAGCGAAACTCGGTTTTTTCTTTTTTCGAAACAGAAAACATTCCAATTCCAACCCCCCGTTCCACTTATGGCGGCACTCAAGAGATTTGTTCCATTTTGATGACGGAACTATGGTAATAAAAAATTCAAAGTCACGTAAAGTATATATGCCTATTGTCCCAGAAAAAACAAAACAGTAGAACATTTTTATTCCGATAGGTATACAATACATACAGCTACCTATGTATGATGAGCACATGTCAGGAGAGTAGTACACTCGATGACAGGGAAGTTAGGTACACTGGGATTTTTGCATGGCCTACTTGGAAGTTGGAATTGAATTGAGGCCTTTGGTTAGTAGGATAGGGCGGTTGTTACTGGCGAGGAGATTTGACAAGATTTTGTTGCCTAATTTTTTAATTGTCACTGGTGGATCGATGCGAACAAAGAAATCTACAACTGGATTTGAGTTTGTTCGAATTTGGAATATTTTCCGCATATGATAGCTTTCATCGTCAGGAGCTTTATGTGGCGATGGCCGAATTCGGGATCCCGGCAAAACTGATCCAGCTATGTAGCGTGACGCTGGAGAACACACGCTGCAACGTGCAATTTGGAAGTAGTTCCTCCGAGCTATTCGAAACATGCACCGGATTTCGGCAAGGAGACGCATTATCATGTGACTTCTTCAATCTCGTGCTAGAGCAGATAGTGCGCAGGGCAGGTGTCAACACGGAAGGCACTATCTTCAACAAATCCGTCCAGCTACTGGGGTATGCAGACGATATTGACGTCATCGGTCGCTCCCAGCGTGCCGTGATAGAGGCTTTTACGGCGATTGAAGAACAGGCGAAATTCGTTGGTCTTGCAGTAAATGAGGACAAGACTAAGTACATGCTATCAACAAACAAACAAGCATCTGTCCACCGCCTAGGACAGAACGTCACTATTGATGCAAACAATTTCGAGGTAGTTAAGGAGTTTATCTACCTCGGAGTAAACATGAACTCCACAAATGACATCCTAGTGGAGATCCGGCGAAGAATTACCCTAGGAAACCGCTGCTACTTCGGTTTGGCAAAGCAATTGGGTTCAAAACTCCTAACTCGAAGGACAAAATGTATGCTTTACGGAAACCTTATCCTGCCAGTTCTGCTTTATGGCGCCGAGTGCTGGACGATAAGCAGGAAGGGAGAGCTGATACTGGGCTCCTTCGAAAGAAAAATTCTTCGGCGGATTTTTGGTCCTGTGTGCGAGGAGGGCGAATGGAGGAGAAGATACAACCGCGAACTCTATGAGCTGTACCAAGATGTGGATGTAGTCCAAAAGGCCAAAATACGTCGACTACATTGGCTCGGTCACATCGAGCGACAATAATAATGCTCCAGCTAAGAGGATCTTCGAATCCCAGCCGCCAGGTTCGAGACGACAAGGAAGACCGAACCTCCGTTTCAAAGACCAAGCCATCGCGGATGCCAGAGCGCTTGGTCTGGATAACTGGAAGCAGCGTGCCCGGGATCGCAGAGGATGGAAGGCTGCAGTGTCTCCACATTTGTGGTTATAATATAAATATAGGCTGTTTGAAATGCCTTAACTTGGTGCGAAGGGAGATTTGACAGTCGAACGCCATCCTAAAGACGTGATGTAAAAGGTGTTGGAGTCCGTTCCATCAATAGAGATTGTTACCTGGTCAACCTTTCTAACCTTTTAAGCGGCCGCCTTTAAAGAATGCCCTGATATGTGGGTGGGTCTTACTATTTTGAAATAATGTGTAAGGTCTTACTATTTTGAAATTTAAGAATGGAATTCACTTGTAGGTGCGGTTAATCGCTGTCATTATCTTCTGACGTTATTTCTTCCAAAATTAGGCCGCTCTTCGAGGAATGGTCAATGGATATTGTCACCGGGCCAGGGATAACAGCTTCTGGTTCGACAACACGAATGACAGCAATCCGGACAAGAAGAAGGTTTTCACATACGGCGACCGCAACTTATCCCGATCACAATTTGGCGAAAATGTGATCTTGAAAAGTTTTTGCAGATATATGCCCAGCGGCCGGCGTTCGAAAAATTGCCATAAACGTAAATCTCCGTGATATAAGCGTTTGCCATATGCCCGCGACCATTTTCAAATAAATAAATGGACCCATAAAATCCAAGAATAGTGCAGCTTTCTTCTGGTGAAGGAATTTTCAAAATCTGTTTCGTAGTTCAAGAGATTATGCCGTTCGAAGAAATTTTAGCTCTTTATTACGGAGACTAGATGACCCGTGGGAGGCTGCTGCGACAGTCTGCCGCTTCTTAAATTTAAAGTCCAATAAGTTACATGACAGCAGCCCTTACTTACTTACTCAGGTGACGCTACAGTTCGGGGTGAACCTGGGCCTCAATCAACATGCCTCTCCAACAAGCCCGGTCCTTAGCTAGCTGCCTCCAGTTGCGCACGCCAAGTTGATTGAGGTCTTGTTCTACTTGTGCCCGCCACCTTAGCCGAGGTCTTCCTTGACTGCGTCGTCCCTCTGTGGTGGAGTCGAAGACTCTGCGGGCTGGAGCGTTGTTGTCCATTCGCTATACGTGTCCATCTTAGGTGCCCAATGCGCAGTTTCTTCACTAGGTCGATGTCGCTGTACAGCTCGTCGTTGAATCTCCTCCTCCAAAACCCATCAACGCAAACAGGGCCGAATATATTGCGAAGGATTTTGCACTCGAAACGACCAAGAATATCCTTATCCTCTTGTGATAAAGTCCATGCCTCAGCGCCGTACAGCAGCACTGGGATGATAAGGGTCTTGTATAGGGTTGCCTTGGTGTTTCGGAAGAGAGACTTACTACTCAATTGCCGCCTTAACCCAAAGAAACAGCGGTTGGCGAGAGTTATCCTTCGTTTAATTTCTGACGAGGTGTTGTTGTCAGATCGTATAGCGGAGCCGAGGCAGATAAAGTCCCTGACTACCTCAGCTGTAGCTGTCTATTGTGACGTTTTGTCCGATTCGTCGATGTTGTGATACTTGGTTTTTGCCTCACTAACTGCCAATTCCATTTTTGCCGCTTTAGCTTCAATACTAGCAAACGCACCAGTGACAGCTGCGTTCTGCCAATAATTTGTATGTCGTCAGGCTTGAAATAAATTCTGCCACAGCAGTTGACTTTTGACTTTCTTACCATTTTTTTCAAGTATTATGTTGAAGAAGTCACATGATAGCGGAATCCTTTTTCGGCTTTGAAAACTTCTGTGAAGTTGGTACCAACCCTGACGGAGCAGCGAGAGTTCTCCATCGTCATCCTGCACAGACTGACGGGTGTTGTGGGGATGCCAAAACCAGACATAGCTTTGTATAGTTCGTCTCTATAAATGCTATCTTACGCGGCCTTAAAATCAATTTAAAAGCAACCCACCTCCAGTAAATAAAAGTCCAATCGGGTTAGAAGATATTCGTAATATACTCTCAGTTTGTATACCAGCTTAAGCCGTCACTCATAGGCAGCGGAAAAGGATAAGGAATATCCTACGTTCTTATGGGGACATTTTGCAATGCATCTGTGAAAAGCGGAGTAAATTTCGTGCAGTCGTTTTTAAATCTAGGTACCCCGGACAAACACTTTGCAGGCGTGGACAAAAGTTCCAGTGTACAGTAGGGATGTTTGAGATGGTGCTAATCCTTTTTCGGTTCTGGCTCTCTGACTGGAAACATGTATCAGTTTGAAAAGGAAAGAAATTCAGCATTGCTTTCACATTCGGACTTTCTGTATCTGTTTGAAATAGTCACATATATGACCCAGTAGTGGGATAGCACACGAGTATGTAAAACCAGAGATATCTGCATATCTACCTATCATTCAATTACAACCTTTACAAACTTGTTAATCCCCACCTGCATTCAGACTGGGCTTATACAAACGTCCCAAACTGTTACCAACACACTGCCTCAAAAGTGTGTGTTTTTGGGACGATACTCGTACTCGTAGTCGTCCTATTGAAAGCGAATCCAAATGTTTAAGCCAGAGGAATTGTAGAACCAACATACATAAATATAACCATCGCTGACAAGGACTAAACTAGAGCAAGGGAGTTTTTAACTTCATTTGTCGCCAAGGTCACTTTCAGTTGTCCTTGTCGGTTAGTTATGTATTGTGCCGTTTGTTTGGTTTATTGCTGTGTTTACGCTCTCCGTTATAATGACGGTATTTTGTCGCCTTCTCTCTCTCTCTCTCTCTTTTGTATTGATGTCATTTTGTTGGTTTCTTCTTTTGCTATTTTGTAGTTTTTCTTCTTTATTTTGATGAGAAAACACACTTCAACTGGTAAAATGTGAAAAGGAAATATTTTAACGTTCGCCTCTGTTGACATGTTTGGTGTTGAAATGTCTTTGACACTCTTAAAATTGAAAAAATTAAATCGAAATGAGATGTGTGTTTGTGTTGACTGTTGGAAATTGAAATGGTTTCTCATTTTCGATATATAAAGTACTCGTACTCCTTGACACGTCAGCCATGTACGGTTCCTATCAGAAACTTCATCAACCCACCTGACGTGTGATTTTTTCTTTTCTTCACGCTTCTCGGGCTTGACCTACATGGATATTCTCTTTGAGGGCTTTTTTGATAGTTTAAGTTGGAAATTCAAAGGTGGCGCATGGACGTGTGAGATTAAAACCGAAGGCCAAATATGATTGGGTCCTTGGGGGGTTGTTTGGGGATTTTTTTTGTTTTTATTACGAACGATAAATGCGGTTAAAGTTGTTTTTTTTTTGCCAGTTTTTGGATGTGGATTTGGAACTTCATAACGAATTTTTCCTCTTCGTGGCTCGAGGTTAATTCGTGGATTTCGTTAAAATACGTGAGATTTATCCGCGTCAGTTGGATGATGCATATGTACATGGTGTGCATAAATGGGTCTTACTAACGGAAAAAAAAAAAAAAAATGATGACCTTTCGAAACTTCAAGCTCAAGTTCTACAAGTGAATCTTTTAAAGTACGATACATTTGTGTAGCACATTCCAACAACTCCAATACTCCAGTTATATGACCCACAACTTTTAGACGAATGCTACAAAACTCCTGAGACTTGTGGGCTTTACTTTCAGATATTATTTTTAGTGCCGTCCTAATTTTTTTTCTCAGCGCAACCCTTTCGCCGTGAGAACGTGAACTTTTGAATAACATGTGATCAACATTTGACTTGTAGTCCGTTCATGAGCAGAACCACCCATGTCCCTTTAAGAGCCTTGTAAGCTAATAGTTGAACCCTCTATGTCGCTTTTGACTCATGGGAGTATTCGTGGAATTAGGAGGTCGATTTGTTTGGAGGTACTCCAGCTTTCCTGCCATTCTACTTCTACAATTTGACTGTCTGAGCAATCTTTGTCTGGTACGTGGTGGGATAAATGTGACTGTCGTGTCTTATTTGCTTGTTAGTCAATGCATTTTTGCCAGGATACGTACCGCATCTTTTCATACTGTACGAATATAAGAGATAGTCCTAAGGAGCGATGCACTTGAGCAATTTGTTTGTTGCTGCAGTTAACCCTTGTACCTCCGCCCAAAATTGTTTTGACAGAACTACCTGTAAATGTAGTTTTCTTGGTCTTCCGCTATGCTATTTACGAAAAAGCTTAAAATGCATCCTCGCATCAATCATGACGACTAGGTACGTTTAATGCGTTGATTGGATTATATTTTATAACCCCAAAGAGGACACTATCCACACTATTTCTATCTCCAGTTTACGAGAACCGCATATATCCTGTGCTCCTCAAAGAGTTTGCTGAGCACCTTCTATGGAATCTTTATGATCTCTTTGTCAATTTACTTAAACTGTTCTGGTAGTTAAGTAGTAACAACGGTATGGCAGTGTCATCCGTAAATCCCACAACCTTGGCCTTCTCACAAACATTTTTCTACCATCATATACTATATTGTAGAGAAGTGGTCCAAGTACGGATGAGGTACACCACCGGTGAAATTGTAGTACTTTAGGCAGCCCTTTCTGTTGTAGCAGCATTCTGTGTCTAAAGTGAGTATAATTCTGTATGAAAGCAAGATGGAAGAGGTAGCAGGTCCAAAGAAAAATAATATGCACTTAGAAAGCTATAATTACGCGGTTTTTTTAAGTCTCCATCTTCCACCTTGTATGACCTTTTGTGCTGTTCCCAATACCAATTTCAGTGCATGAATACTCGTAGTAGAGCGAGCCTTTCCAAAACCACGTTTTGTTCCTAAGAAAAGCTTCATTTTCAAAAAAACTATTTAAAGTAAGTAATTAGGTATAGTAAGCCAAAGAGGGTCGCCTTGCATGCTCAACTTACTCTGCTTTTAAAGTTCATCCGAATCATCATGACTCTTAATTTTTCGTGCAGTATCCCAGACGTCTTGATTTTTGAACGGAAGCAGCAATGTGTAGCTGGAAAAAGTTTCATAAGATGAGTTTCTAATCTACTTGTAAATTTATAAAGAACAATCTCCTACACACACGCCTACTTCATTCTCAGACAAGGAAGGTTCATTGATGCGTCTGTAGTCTATAGCGCACAGAATTGTCCAACAGCTGTAAAACTTTTAATATCCATGCTCCCAATACTCCAAATCTGCTTGGTGATAATGTCACGGGTTGTTTCTTTACAGTTGATTGTTAATTGAACGGAGCGCCTCATAAGTTAGGCTATGGTAACTTCTGATCCAGGGTCCATGGTCTTTGACTCATTCGATAACTCTTCCCATCAAAAACTGAGGAACATTTTGTTTCAATTCAAATCTGAAGAATCAATCACTAAAAAGTGAAGTTACAGAACATGGACGTAAGTTTCGAAAGTTTGGGAGTGCAGCTCAACCCTTGTTTGCACTATGAACTGTGAAGTGTTGATGCTAACTGAAGGGCGAGAAAAAAATTAAATATCGACAGTTTATAGACAAGTCCGGGTCATCTCTCATTTTTGGAAAATCTCAGTCGGAAAATCTCTTCCAAAAAGATAGTGGTCCCAGACCACAGCAAAGGCAATAATTTTCCCCTAAATTCGAAAAAAGTTCCCCTTTTTTCCCCTAAGTGAAATTTGCCTTTCTTGTCATAAGAAATGCGAATTTGAAATGAATTCAGATACAAAAAAGTTCTAACGTAGACTTTCGATGGGCTATTTTCTTTCTGGAGTGAACTTTGAAATTTATTTGTAATGGAAATGCGCTTAAATTTTACTTCTAAGCAATTTAAGTTTCAGAGAGATTTTTGATTATTTCCCCTTTTTTTCCCCTTTTTCATTGAAAAAGCGTCAAAATTGGCGCTTTTCCCCTCAATCTGGGACCACTGCTTTCGGGTAGATGTTGCCCTCTTTTTATACATTTTTCTTGCTTATTTAAAATTCGTCCTCAAAGTACCCAAGTCGTCAAACAGATGGCGCAACTATCGAGCTGAAACAGAGGCCTGCCAGGTACAGCTAGTAATTTATTAAAAATTCATCGAAACGTCTTCACATCTACTTACTGCACTAAGCGCCTTAAATGTCTTCTCATGAATTATTGCCTGAACCCATAATGAACTCTTGGACAGTGCCTGTAGTTATTATCGCTTTCTATTCATCGGAATATTTATAAAGTCCGCACGTCCTTACAAATTAAAATCCGGTGAATAATTGAAACTATGTTGCACACCTGTCACATGCACAGTATCCCATTTGCAATGCTAATGAACCATAGGTAAATGCCAAAGGGACAACAAGTAGTCACCGACACATGACTAAAATTGAAATCGCTTAAACGTGAGAGTTCATATAGTCGCACTCATTCCTTAAAAGGCCTGCAGATGGTCTAAAATTATTTATTGGCTACAGTAGCTAACAAACCGAAAGTGGAATCGAAATTAGTAATCCTTCGTACCTAGGCTAATCCCGTATGTTGTTCAGGAGGGTTGATGGGATGAACCCTTTTCTCGCCTGCACATCTCCGTTGCAAATCACAAATTTATGAGGCGTATCCTTTGGATGACCTTTTGCCACATTCACCTTCATACACAGCGTACGTATCCCTACACTAGAATTTGGATGATATATTATTCAAATTTTCCTGTGGGTTAGCAATTTAGATTTATTGGATAATTTTCAACAACCTTTAAAAAAAAAAACGACCACACCACATTACAAGGATGATATGTATCTTGTTGTGGGTATTTAATCCTCGTTTTTTTTTTTGCAAAGTACACTCCTGCTCAAAGGGGAAAGAGTTACATTTTTGTGCTGAGTACTTTGGGGTGAGTTTTTGTCACCCTGTGACACATTAACGATGACAAAGGGGCGAGCTGTGCGTGTGTTGCAAATCACAATCCGCTGCAGTTTGGGTAGTTAATTGGTATTATTTTTTGTTTATAATAAGAAAAAGGGTTGCACGCTGTTTATTGTGGCTCAAAAGGATTAGGGCTTGTAATTTATTCAAATGAAGTGGCTTAAATAATTGGTGCACTGATGGTGGTAGTCATATTTACTTATGCTTTCTGACGTAGAACGCATGGCCGTGAGTGACTTTAATTAGGGTAGAAGGGTACGGAGATGGAGGGAGATATGTGTGCGTTTGTTATCCGCTTCGATCGATGTCTCTTTTCTTTGGGAGTACCTTACTCGTTGGTATGGTTGTAGCATGAATTCGTGTAATTTGCTTTGCATGGAAGAACAACGAGTTGTAGGGCCATCGGCGGATCTATTTACATAAGCGTGTACAACAGCGAAGCACATGGCGGCACAAGTCGATCTCATGTGACTATGCTTGCGTGCAATGTATGAAACGCTTCGGTGAACATGTTAAGTGGCTACCTTGATATCGATTCAGAATGGAACGTCAATTTCCAAGGGCAATCTACCGATAATCGCACTAGACGTTGATTGGTGTTACCTGATGTGTCGTGCTTTCAACTGCTTGATTGGAGGGCTTTTCCTAGAGCAGGTGTAATTTGTTACAATGTGAATGTGTATCCATCATTGAGAAGTGGCATTTGCTTTAAATATATGTTTTTCGCTATACCTGCGGTTCCATTCATCTTTCTGTGCCATAGAGCAATAAAACGCATCAGTAATAGGTGGCTTTTTTTGACAAAAAGGGACAATGCAGGCTACAAGACAATTTTATCCATTCCTTGAACTTAGACACCAACTGACTGCCTTCATCGCACTACAACATGCGATCTTTTCCTACTTGTTTTTTTTAAGGGCGCCCTCTGGATAGGATTCGAATACTCTGCTTGCTTTGATATCCCTTCGATCTACATGGCGTAGCTGCTAAATCGTCACCACCAAAATTTAAACGGGACCGGAAATGCTGCTAAGAAGGCTTCTAGAAATTGGTCAAAGGGGTCTTCACTTTTATAGCCCTGGTTTTGGATGTGAAAGACGTTCCAAGACAGGGCCTGGATCACCTTGCCTAAGGTCGCTTTTGACATCTTACCGAGGGGTTTTGGTAAAACTGTCTCCGAAATTTCTGGAGCAGCGAGTGGCAGGGATGCCAAACCTAGCTCTATGCGGATCGTCTCGTCTAGCAGCTTTTGGTGAGTTGGAAGGCAGTCTTGACTCTTGGTACAAGTTAAATAAGACTACCCCTGTCTTGTAGCGAAATATGGGTACTTTTCGCCATTTAAAAGTCCTTAGAAGAGGTTTTTCCATTCGTCCCAGATTCGACTTTTACTCTACTAGAAGGTTCTCCTTTCCATCTGCAGAGGTCGCTTTTGGAGTCTTGTCGCCTTGACACATTCTGTTGTACAATTATCGAACAACATTCCTCTACAGTCCCGGTTTGAACCTGCACCTCAACTTCTACGTAAAGTTAGTGTCAAGGGTAGCACTAGGGCCTGAAATATTTCTTTGATCTCCCTTCACTTCTACTTGTTTAACTTACAAACCTCTCGTCCCAGCGTACCTAACTACAATAAGGCACAGCACCGCGGTTTGTGCTCGGAGCTCGACAAGGTCGAACATCTAGACAAGTTACTGCAGAAGTGTCTTACGTCGATCGCAAAATGATCATTTTGTTGACGGTTAAACTGTCTGATGGCATCACTTGCCATTGCGAATATTCAGCTCTGGAAAAAATGTTCCAGCTGATGTTTTACCAGGTTGATGCCAATCAGTGTCCATCCTAATCCGACAAAGTCCGATTACCAACCTATATTACTCCCAAGTATTAACGAAGTACTATTTTTGAGTATTAACTGATCTAATGAATTAATTTTTCTACTTTCAGGTAAATAACTCCAGACAAACGATTTTTGGTAAGCGATTACATTTTTTCGAAATGATCTCAATTTAGTTCTAAATTATAGGTCTCCAAAAAAAGTTCATTCGGGAATGCACGTATGGAAATGCACCTTTCATTCGGTCCATTTTTCATAAAAATCGGTTTTGAAATAATGACGTAGTCGGTACGACAAAAAATAAAGTGCACGACTGGGTCGAACGTTACTTTCTCGTTCATCAACATTTTTGGTGCAAACGAATTGGTTGCCTTATAGAATTTTTAAAAAAAAAAATCTAAGTACGGGATCTTATTAAGAATACTTTTATTATCTATAATATGTGTTTTGATCAAAATCGGTAGAGCGGTTTTTGTAAAATTTGGCAAACAAAACAGTAGCACATATTGCAATGTTTGGTTTGAAGAAAACTATTGCTTAACTATTTAGCAGAAAACTGAGTACCTACTAAATATTGTTCGAGATATAAGCATTACTTGGTTTTTTAAGTTTTATAGAAATCGAAAATTGTGTTTTCGAGATATGAGCAGTTTTTAAAATTAGCGTTTTGGGTGGTTCGAATTGAAAAATAAGGACGCAATAATTTTAAAAACATCAATTTTAACTTAAGTTTGCATTTTGGTCAAAATCGTTATTGTCGTTTTCAGGTAAATTAAAGAAAACTAAATTTTTAAAAAATTACTTTTATTATTTAAATTTTTAATTAAAATTTTCCAAAAAAAAACCTATTTTACAATACAGAGAAAAACTGAGCTTGCGATTAAGTTAAAAATTACCATGTTACCTTAGAAATGAGTTTTTGTTACAAGCGTGTCCACCGTTTTCGAGATAAGTCCAAATTTTAAATTTCAGCGAAAAACTGAGTATACCGTCAGGTTAACCTCACCTATCGTTGCAGCCGTTTTCGAACAAATCAAACTGGTATGAAAATGTTACATGGGAAGTACCATAAATATTGAGGTTACATTAGAAATGAGTAAAAAAAAAAACCGACCCGAACTGTAAGTCCCCAAGCTCCAAATCCGAAGTTTGAACAAAATCAGGGCAGCCGTTTAGGCTGTAGGCCCCGGGACATACAGACATACGGATAGAAATTTGCTCCCACTTTTTTGAGTTCCTCTATCATCGTAATGTCAGAATTGATTAACATCTCGAGTTCGAAATTTTGTACAAATACAATATCTTTCTCTTGATACGTAATCGAGAAAGTTAAAAAATGGAAGGCTTACTAAAGACTTCAAAGTACGTACACATATTTGTTGCTTGGGTTTGGTGCCAAACCTATTCAAAGTATTCAAAAGTCATGCATTTTGAAGCAACCACCTGACAATCTCACAGACAAAGCTATGCACAACGCCATCTGTTGGAGAAGTTTGTTTTAGCTCATGCTTCAGAGTCTATAACAGCCCTAACAAATCAGAAACAGAAATAGTTGCCACACTGGCGTCAGAAAGGTCTACATCGATGTCAATAAGAGCTTCCGCTGTCGTATTTACTTCAAATAAACGTTACCTCCTTAATAAACAAATTCCATTACGCATATGACGTATGAGTTGAATGTTCTGCCTATTCTGTTCCAAATTAGAACGCGGAAGGACACAAAATCTTACTTGACACTCTGCCAGTTTTGTCAGTTTACTGACAACTCCCTACAAACATTTTGTACACATATATTTACTAATTATGTACGCAGTTTTCAATAACTTTGTGTAAACAAAAATTTTCCTGAAATCGCATTGTCAACATGAAGGTATACTACGCCCAGTCCTTGTCGATGTATAACGGCTCACTCCCCTTAACTCTTGAATTAAATAAACTTTACCCGCCCATTGGTATATAATCTTGGTTCCAAAATCAACACAAATCCAACAATTCCCCAACTTCTGGCCAATGAGCAATTAATTCCAGTCCACTTCGAGGGATAAGGGAACATACTTCACCCACATGCACGACGACAGTGTCTATGGTGAGGTTATACACACTGTGCTCGCCAAACTAAAGCCAAACTTCCGAGTGCCATTAATTATCAACCCTTTGAAATATAATCGATAAAATTCCCCAATAAACCGACTTGAGTCCGTCTCTTCCTCCTCCTCCTCCGGCTATTTGACCACGAAAACCGCTCCACACAAAGACGCGAATAAAAGTTTTATAAACTCTTACAAAGCGAACTAGCGAACTGCTCCATTGCACACGAGAAAATTCATTTCCTCATTCTGAGCCATAAATCCGTTTGATTTGCAATTTGCAAAGTACTAACTACCGCTTGCTGTCGCTCCCTTTTGTACAGTAGGGGAGTCGATAAAAGAACACATCCACTCGACGACATTAAATGAATTTGAAAATTAATAATTCATGCTTCGAGAACGGCAATATTTTATACTGCCGGCTCCCCTTTGTATGTGCGAACTTATTAAATGGAAATTTTTTTTTATATATCTGATGACGAAAATTTGCGGTCGAATAGTTGCGTGGCGCCGCTCTGTATATTCGTGTATGTAATTTCCGGACAGAGAAATAAATAAAGTTGCCAGGGCACACAGTGAAAGTAATATTAATTAAACATGTTTAGAGTTGTGCTATAAAAGATCTGAACACACGAATGTGCTGGAGAAGAGAAGAATAGTTTTAAGGAGGCAATTTGAAAATGAAATCCACAAATTTAGCCCATCAAAAGAAGAAAGTTCTGTCGTGTGGTCGTTGGGTCTGATTTTTGCGGTCACAGTTGATGGATTGGGTGACGCCACTGTTGCGGATTTGGCTGACATAAAAGATTTTTCGTTTGTGGCTTTTATTATCCAGCTCGTGGGTGGGTTGTAAATTCGAGTCTACAAATCAAGTTTCACTCCAGAAACGCAATGTAGTCAAGACTGAAAATGTGCACTTGACAAGGTGCTTACTTGAGGTTTTATGTGAGCTCGCCGGGCACTAAAAATTGGCTGTCATAGTAGATCTACTCATGGAAGGGAGTTATGAGTACGAAACGAATGTTGCATCATGGGTCGGGTTTGGTGTGGGAAAAAGTAAAGGCGTTGAGCTGAGCCCTCGGGCACTCCAGAATTCACATGAGGAAGAGCAACCAGTAGATAGATTCGGAAATTGTTGCTTAGTTTAATTTAATATCTCTCATGCAACTCTATATGACTGGCTTTCAAGCGCGATTTCTCTTCATTTGACATATTAATTTGTAGGAGTCTGGGGAATGATCACTAATAATGTGGAATATGAAAGTCCGATGCCCATAGTGCCCTTATATACAGCGACTCTTGCTCTCACTCTCACACCGCTGCACCCCGAGTTTCATTATCCATCGTCTGAAGCAAGGACTCGGTCGTAGTTATCACGTTGTATAATCGAGCGATGTACCGACCTCGTTTTAATTTAACTCCACAATTATAATGCCAGTCACAATCTTTTCATTCAGAAACCAGGTCCGGTGATGCCATCAGCCTGTTTTTCTGTATACAGTTGTCTCGCGAAAAAGTGAACAACTTGGATACATCATTACGACTCGCTATCTCTCCTGCAGCCCGTTTCAAAGCAGTAATAAAAATCTACTACTGCTTCTGTCAACTGCTTCATTGGGTTTAGCCGTAACTTATCAAAATTAACCTTGTCGACAGTCATACTCAAGTATTATACTGGATAAGGACTTGCCCACAGAATTCAGTTTCAAGTTCAAATGCAATTCCTTTTGACGAGGCTCCATTATTTCATTGTTCTTTTATAAAAAGATATGATGCAATATGAAACTAGTTCATGTATCTAAGTGTTCACATTATCGCGAGTCTACTGTTTTATTGATGAAGATCTTCGTGGCATTGGCCAGGCCTGAGTCGAATCGTGATCCTATGATCATAGATACCAAAAACCGAACTAAGTATGATAGCTCGTTGGACATAAGTTAACGAAGTTAACCCTTTTTCAAGTTTTACCCATCAGCAAAGACGTCCCTTCATTTAGGCAAGATAAGTTTAGATTCCTTCGACTTTTTGTAAGGAACAATCCGTAAGCCATTTTTTTTCTGTACCTTAGAAACAAGTTCAGAAATTTTCTCATGTTCTGCCTGCTATTTTGTGCAATTTTTATGGTGTGCCTCGCCGAAAATTCCTTCAATCTTTTCAGCGGTCCTTCGCCAATTGGTTCTTGCCCGATTCGTTCTTCTTCCATCTTGTGTTAAAGGCCTCCATTGCATCGCATATAGCCTTATGGAACTTTGTCCTTGTAGAAATATTCGTACCTAATCCAACAGTCTTCATTTTAAACTCGTGCTTCTTCAGAAGCAGCTTGTTAAAAATGCGAGAGGTTAGAAAAGATTTTTAGTAGGCCCCTATGGAAGATTCTCAAACTGCTATAAATACTTTAGATGATCTCAATAGCCCGGTGTAGGTTACGGCCTATGCAAACAGGCCTCTATAAACAACACGGTTCAACCCGGGCTTATTCTAGTTGGTTAAAGTCGCTTGCCAATATTGCGTATACACCGAAGGTCAGGGTCGGCATTCTGTTAGGCGTGCGCACGAAGAAACTTCCTAAGGGTAAATCATTCGTGCGCACAAAAACGTTTGATCGTTTCGAATCTAACCCCAGGACTTTCTCAGGGCTCATTTATTCATAAGGTGGGGGCTCTAACGAGATGGTGCGTTGCTGTCGTGCTCATCCCATCCCGGTCAATGTATTTTATATATTTTTTTTTGAACAAGGCTTTTCCGAAGAGGTCTTTATCCGCTTTCGACAAAGTCCATTATTTCGTACCATACCATGGGGAGTCTTGAGGGCAAGCCCTTGCCCACGATCTAGTTTGCTGCCCTAGTGACTCAAATCAACTTCTTTGTTGCTTTAAACCTTTCTGAACCAACATGTCTTTCGGCACTTAAATCTCTACCATATTTTTGTAATTTTTGTTGAAACTCTGCAGAATGGTGCTGCGCCTATCTACCTACAGGTATGCTCGTTTTTCAGTTTTTAGCAAGCTGGTCGGAAAACTGTGTTACCCGCGACACCTCTGTGGACCATCAGGATTGTTTGAAGAAAAATTAAAGTTCATCAAGTAGATCCTAGTGCTTTAGGTATGCAAAAAAGTTGTAAAATCGAAACACTGGCCCAATCATTCACCCCTATCGTGGAATCCGTCGGAATTGAGTTTCACTTCACCTATTCGATTCCCTTTCACCTTCCACTGCTATCGTAGAATCCGCTGGAAAAGTTGCCTTATAATTCACATTACCGATACAGGGAACTATTCACTTTGCGGATTTGACGATACTGAAATATTTTTTTAAGCGAATAATTCCCCCCGGCGGATTCTACGATAGGGGTGATTGTCTCCTATTTCAAATTCAGAGCTTGATATATAAAATTCATTTGACCTTAGCAATAATCATTTTAAACCTCTCCCTTCAGTACATTGTAGGTCACAAGTTTCGTTAATTGAAGGGTTAAAACATTCAGAATCAAGCAAAAAAAAAAAACAAACTTGAGTACAACTACTCATAATTATTGTACGTAATGCTAATGGCTAAAGTAATCACCTGGAGTACCTCAAGATTACCATAAACGTAGGCATAGTGTGAAAACAGTCTGCGAAAGCTCTAATGACCACTTATCGTTTGATTCGTGCTCGCGAATGCCTTCAATTTTTCTAACAAACAACTCGTTAAGGGAAACATTTTTTCATAACTGTGTCATCGCACTACTTACATAAGAATAAACAATTGCCCGCCAATGACCGTCAGTACTTGGAATCAAATATTCAAACCTACATCTTATTACACGCCATTACGCTTATCATTATCAACACGCATGTGGAATGTCTCGGGGAACTATTCCTTTGAGAAAGGTCGAACAATAATTTCCAAACGAGCATGTAATTCACAATAGGGGCGTTCTGTGACCACCATCTGTGCGTACATCAAAATATATAACAATACAAACAGATCTAACCTAGTTTACATAGCAACATGACATGTCAACCGTTCCAAGACATGCCTAGTGTGTAATTGAATATTCGTATCGAATTCCTATACCGATTCAATAGAAATCGGAGAGGAGAGGATGTAGGTACAAAAAGGTAGGCGACATAGGCATGAGGTTTAAATCCCATCAAACAGTTTAAAGAGGTCTATGGTTTGTTGGGGAAGCACATGTGCAGTGAGACTTTGGTAAAATTGTCACGTGAATTCTAATTGTCGTGCCACTTTGCTTTTCTTTCTGCTGGGCTATCCGTAATCTAGTACTCGTGTCGCATATCAATAGAACTGTCACAGTTGCGATTCTTACTTCGATGAAAGGCGACGAAATATATGAGCGGTTGGTTAAAGTGTCGAAAGAATTGACACGACACCTAGTTTGATTGTAATGGGTTTTCCAATGAGAGGTGTTATTTTGAATGACCCGCTATTTCGTAAGCTGTCACTTTTGAAGCTTTTATTCTTTGACATTTGACAAGTAGAAACTACGCCATTGCTAAAAATGGAACGATACACGCTTCAACAACGCATTGAAATTATTAAAATTCACTACAAAAATGGTGAAAATCTTGCAGTCACAGTTCGCAAAACTAAAGCATTTTTTGGTCGTCGTGAAGCACCTTGTCGGACCGCAATACGGAAATTGGTGGAAAAATTCGAGCTGTTGGGACAAGTTAGTGATGTGATGTGCACGTCGCTCAAGAACAACTGAGAATATTGCTGCTGTAGCCCAAAGTGTTGAAGAAAACCCAGGTTTGTCCATTCCTCGTCGTTCTTAGGAATTAGGCTATCGAGAGATGATTAATAATTTTTTATGGTCGGAGTTGGATGGTATTGATCTGGACAACATTTACTTACAACAAGACGGCGCTACATGCCACACAAGCAACGAAACCATTGATCTTTTACGGGAAAAGTTTCCGGACCGTGTTATCTCTCGAAGAGGTGATCACAATTGGCCACCGAGATCTTGTGATTTAACACCTTGCGACTTCTTTCTTTGGGGCCACGTGAAAGATAAGGTCTACGCCAACAGCCCAGCGTCGATTCAAGACCTCAAAGATAAAATTCGTGAGGCTATCGAGGACATAGGGCAGCCACTTTGCGATTTGGTTATGGAAAATTTCATGAAAAGGCCATTTGGCTGATGTTGTTTTTCATTATAAACGGCATACCTTCCTCTTTATTATGAAATAAACATCCGATCATTTATCTCAAAAAATGGCATTTTTCTTTAAATACCAAAATAACACCTCTTATTGGAAAACCCTTTATTTCTTACACCTGCCGATAGTGGAGCAAACATAAATATGTGACAGAGGTTATTATGTCTGAAACTGTGCAAGATTTTCAGTCCAAAAAATCACCTAGTTTGCATCTTGGAGCGTCGCAAGGTTCTATACTCAGAAGCAGTGTTTTTCGCAGTTTGAATTTGTAAGATTGGTTCCGAGCACTGTTCGTTCTCCTTTTCCAAATGCAAAATTTATTTAGCACTGAGTCGACTGAGTCGACAAGTCTGAATCTGTTTCCGTTTACTAAAGGGGCCGCCCTTCTGAATCTCCAGGAACAATGTTAACATTGTATTTCTGAGTTCGATCGTAGATCTCCTTGCAGAACTCGCCGAGATATAACCAGAGATGAGCTCACAGTATAACCTTGCTGACGGTGTCCGATGTTCCTTCGTGGAGTGAAACCTACCTATACGCAATTATGTACCTCTTAGCCACTTTTTCGAAAGAGATTTTCGCTCTGTTATTCTTGCTTTAGTTCAAAGATTTAGTGCCCACCCATGTCTAACAGTTTTTGGGTCGTCGTGTTGGTTCACCTTTCAGCTATCCAAAGTCGACGATGCTTATTAGAACATCAATTTACAAAACGTTTTACAAAGGCCAATAAAACCTCAGATGTCCAGTAATTCCCTGCCAACCTTCGAAACAATACAATACAAGTCTTGAAGAAACTTCCTCCACTCGAACCAAAACCATTCCTATGAGCAACGCACAAACCCATTCCCATGACGACATCAGTTTAAAAGCCCCAAACAATTAAAACGCTCAGGTAGTCTTATCGCATCGTCTTACAGCAATCAAAAGTCGTTAAGTCCTATGTACCTAAACGACCGGTCATAATGGTTGAATTAGCAATGCAGAAAATCCGGTAACAAGCGTTCCACACCATCCCGCATCATCGCCCTGGCAACAGATTTCCCATTAAGGCGAGAATACCATCAGCAGCACCAACGTACGAAAAGTTTTCTGTAATTTTGGGGAAATTTGATGATTCATGGTCCACTTGAGATTCATTGAGCGAATAATCCGCAAAAAAGAACAGCATATCATCCACACCCGTTCCATTGTTTATTGCGCTATGCACCGTCAGCGTGTGAGGGACGCAAAACTTTTATTTTTCTCCAACATAGTCAATTAGTCAGAGTTGTACATCTATTATCCAATTTAGACACTCATCCAGCATTCCATTCGTATCTTGACAAAAAAGAGAAAATGCGCACAATAAAACGAGTGAAATTGCGTTCCATCCGAGGGATATCCCGAAGCAATCCATCCCACCCGGGAAATGACCGACCAGCATAAGCAAAGCCAAACTTTTGATAAGCGGACATAGGGAAAGTAAAACTTTTACGTTGTATCCCCCTGTTGTTGCTTCTATTCATGTGTATATGTGCCGAGCCAAAGGTGGAACGATTTCTGATTAAAATGGACAAAATATACTTCTGGTTGGTATACCCATATATATGTACAAAACTAATGAACCGCACGTCATTCTTGCTCCCAATGGAAACAACAGTGCTAGGATGCAGGATTGATTATGTAAAGGTCCAAAGTTGGCATTCAACAAAGGCAGGAGGACTTGCACTGAAATAATTTGCCACATTGAATCCCCGTCTTAACATGTTGATATAGGTTGACCGACGATGGGGGTGACTAAGTTTGAAGAAGTTGGACAATAAAAATTAAATTCCTCGAATTTCGCATGAAATTTTGCATTTCTCCTGACTCATCTTTGGTTTTGTCTCATAAAGAATTTCGGCGTCGACTATTTTTGTAGGCAGTTTTTGCCATGCACTGTTGCAGGTGTCATTCGGAATTGGCATGAAATTTGTAGGTCCCTCCCAATTGTACCAAGAGGAAATATAACAGCTCACGCTGGGGTGCCTACAAGAACCTCTTGCGCCAACTATTTATACGTACAAGGTCAGCGAGGGTTGTGTATATAAAATACAAGAACCACTCGAAGGACCTTTGATGGCCATCAACTCCTGGCATACAGCAGCTGCAATAGAAAGGCAACATTAAAGTGGATCTGCAAGAAGGCACTTAGAACGTCGGATTTGCAAAGAGCACAAGCGATTGCTCTGACCTTGTCCATGGGTTGTGAGTTCTCAATGTCCCAACGACCATCAAAGCGAACAGTATGAGAAATGGCCTTTAGAAAAAGTTAACTTGCTTCTTGGACACATTTTGACATGTCACAAGTTGCGACCAAGAGTCTATCAATAGTCTAGCAATAGCTCTTCCTCCGCATCAATCAGTACTCGACTCATAAATCATAACGTTCGGAATAAGCCTATTGTATTTTGTTACTCAAGTCAGGAGCTTTGAACTCATCTGTGAAGCTGACAGTGCCGACCTCGGGAATGCTTGCCCCTTCCTCTTTATCTACAGGTCTCGTTAGTTGTATGGTTTTAAAGGCCCTCGAGTAACCGGGAAAACAAACACCTATACCTGGTGTATGACTTTCTACAAAAAAAAAGCACCTCCATATTTAAAGAGCTCCGCTGTTAAACCTTTACAGTTGCTGACCCTGGTTTTAAACCTTTTTATATCCAAACCAACATTGCCTTGGGAAACTGGTTCTTTTTTGGAATAACGTTGACACTTTCTTTGCCCCATCACACTGTCTGAACCAAATACTCGTAGCTGCCATAAAGACCGCTTAAATAGACCTACTCTCTGTTTTTTGGATAACAGGCTTCAAGCCTGTCTTTTGGTTTTTTAATCAGTCGCCAGTTGCTTGGCTTTTTTTTTCTAGAAATTCCTGACGTTTCTATCACAAAAATAGTGCATCTCCGTGGGTTGCGAGACTGCTTCGGTTCGGTTCTGTCCCCTTTACTGTCGCTAATCTTGTATTGTCTGGCATATTCTCCCTTGGTCTTTCATTTATCATCTTTTATAGTGCCTTCGGTTACCACTGTCATATTTCTGGGACCATTAGTCATCCCAAGTGGAAAGTGCAAATAAGTTAGCCAAAGCTATTTTTAAAGCAATATTTAAGCCTTAAAATTCAGTCCAACAAAGTCTGCTGAGAAGATGTCAAAATATCGGCTTTTAAAAAATACAGGCGTTCTTACAACTTACCCCGTCTTCCCCTAATAGCATTAAAAGTTTCCTAGGATATGCCAAAACGTCGCTTAATTTATTCTCATACATGTACAGTTTACAATAATTTTCGCTGGAAAAATAGTAGGTTGGTGGCCACTAACTGACACACCATTCAGCAAATGCCCCATTGCTATTCCACAGTAGCAAAATGTTTATGAAAATCCCACGTTGTTCCCATCACTAAAAGTGCCGCCATCATTAAATCTAAGCATGTACTAAAAGCACATGCCGCAAATTATGTGAACAGATAACTTCAGCCCATTCACCCGGTGAATTGTGTTTTTGTTTCCAAACCCACCTTCGGAGATACTTTCGCTTTAAAGATAATAACGATGATGATTGTGCGGCAAAGCATATCTGCAGGCTATTCAACAGTTTAAGTAATAGAAAACCACTCTTGTGTAGTAGGTACCTTCCCACATTCGAAACCAATTCGCAAAGCCACTGTAACATCTATTTTTGAGGTGTGGGGCCTGTCAAATCAAGAGTCTCTTAAAATTAATCACTTTGAGGTGTTTTTTTTTTCTACTGATCTTGAGATTAAAATGTCGATTAATAATATTTATTAATGATGTTCAAAGGGAAAGGAATAGAAGGCACATGTCCAAATATTCTATCACTGACCGACTCGTAAAATTTTTATTTTAAACAACAAGTCCCCTCCTACTAAAATCCCTTCCAAAGTGTACCCCATGTATGCTCTCTCTGTGGCCATCATAACATAAATATATTTCCTCCTGTAAAGAAAAGGAAAAAAAAAACTTTTCACAACCTCAAATCATTGGTGTGTGTCTGTATCCCGATATAAAACCATCATTCGTTTTGCAAACATCACCGCCATTACTTGGAAATAAACAAGCTACAGAAATTTATTTATCCCTTAAGCCAAACAAGATCGCAACCTATACGGTCTGCAGAGCAGATTCCCTCTCACATATAGGCGCGCACATGTGTGTAAATAAGGTTTAGATACGGCCACCCAGCCTGGCCCACCACACGTCTGCTGGGGACACGTGTGTTTCTGTTAAGGAATATCCTCCCACTCCACACACTCGTAGACCCGAATCTTGGAGATGACTTCACATCACAACACACAAATTACCAAACATGGGGAATTATTATTATGATAATGTGTCAGGCAATTTTCCAAAGGTTTTTCTTTTTGTAATTTGCTTGTGAGGAGCTTTTTTTTTTTTTAATTTTTTTTTCTGCATCAGTTTGTGATTGTGTTGATGTTTTAGGGGGAAAATATATGCACAAAGAATACCTACCTCAATCGAGGGGCGAGAGGGAGGTTGAAAAATATTTTATGTTACGTGAAAGGATGTGCAGGGCTGAATATTATGTCTGTGTTTTTTTTTTGTTTTTTGAATTCAGTGTTACGGAAAGTTTTGTCGTTTTTTAGTACACAAGGTTGTATTAAGTAGATACAGCTCCTGGCTACTTCAAAATTGATGTTATAAGATTACGCGGAGGTTGAATTACCGCATCCGTGATCGAGTACTGCGTGGGTGGATTTGTTAGTGTTTTGCACGTAAAAAAAGTCCTATTTAAGAGGACTCCAGTTTTGATTGGAATTTTTTTTGAAACATCATCGAGTGTCATAATGCAAAACTAATTCGGTCGGTCGGGTCAATTAAGTCCATTTTAAGTCGGCTTTGGACTAAGATTCTTTTGCAAATATCATCGAGTTCTTTGGATGAAAAACAACTAAATCGAGTCCCATCACTAGTCCACACCCAAATTATTGAATTACTTTGTCTTGCAAACGAATTTGCCAAACAGCGATTTAGTCTGATCGAGTCGTTGAATTCAACTATGTCCCATTAGATGAAGTAACTTAAAGTAAAAAATTAAATAAAAAAAATATTTTTTATCGAGTCCCATCACTAGTACCTGCTTTCATTTGATTTTTGTAGCCATGCTGCATGCATAATACATGAATCTCCTCATCACTATGCTCAAGTTGGTGCACCGCTCACCATTTCCATTGCACACCTACTTTGATAGTCCCATCACAAGCTCGTTAATTGACTGACGAGTGGTGACTCACAGCTGTCAGAATCATTGACTGAAAGATTGGGAGCTCTTCTGTATACAAACTCCTTTTTCCTCAATGTGAACTTGGAGGAAAACAACTTCCCATGATTTACAACAATTTTATCCTTCGCAAACACATGTTGACTCTCGTTTTTTCCATCCAATAAAACACAGTGAACCCATAACCCTCGATAAATAATCATAACTAATCATCCCGAATAATTGTGTAAAAGTCGTTCCAATCGGTGAACGATTCGAAATTTAAACAGCCTTCCCAGTCGATGCTCCACTGCCGGGCGATTTGTTTATGATCCTGTAACAATTTATCATTCATGCTCTATCCCTCCATAGATCGTATAACCAACGGCACATAATGTTATGGATATGTTCCATTAAACATCATATTACGATTATGGTGTTGGCAAGATATTTTTTTTTAAAGAAAATATTCAGTCGCCTTCGGTCGGATTATATTTCGTTCACGTCGTCGCCGACAGTAATGCGACACCCTCAGCATACTCTTGCTCTGGCCACTGCCTATAATGATAATGATGATGATTACGATTACGATTACCATGATTTGAACTCGTGTGGTATAAGACATGGCGAGCATCCATACGTGTACACACATCGGTATTAATTTTATAGGACTTTCATGGAGCGCATATTACACACCGAATAGAAGGATCCGCCAGAGGGTGTACCACAAAGCACTTTCACTCTCCTTAGAGCTGGAAACTCTTATTACGATTTTTAATATAGAACCATAACCTTGAATGAAATGCACACACAAAAACATGGCATGCTCATCATTAAATGTGCATTTTATGTTTGGAGTGCGAACGAGATGGCGGCTGTTACGAGTATAGTGCGCCACTGAGTGGGGGTGAGATCATTTCAGTGTTAACAAGGATTCCAGTGGGGCGATGCGATGCTGATGATGACGGTTCTTGCCGGGCGAGGGATAAACGCGAGAGGCAATTAAAAATTATGATGATTTCATGTTGTGGAACTGGAGGGCTCCCAGGGAGGGGAGCACCAGGCGGCAGGAAATGAAGACATAACGAGAAAAGGTTGCGCTGGCTAAAGGAAGATGAATGGCAATGAATAGAGAAAGAAACCTGTATAATATACAGAGAGCGATGAGAATTTTAAAAGGACTTTGAATGGAAGTGCACGTCTATTTTTAAATGTGGTTTAACTGATGGGGTTCGGTTTTATTTTTCCAGAGGAAACAGGATGCACGCGGCACTGTGGAAGTATGTGTCATTAGAATTTGTTTTCTCACGGATTCAGTTGGAAGGAATTTCTGGCGGGGGGTGACACTGATGCAAACAGGGCGCATATGTGGTTTTTCAGAGAGATTTCGAAATCGATTTTTTAAGGGTTTCATAGAAAAGAGTTTTTCGCTTCGGTATTTTGTAAACGGCAGCAGATAAAAACAGGTTTTGACCAACACACGAAACTATCTCCACTGAAGGTCGTTGGCGGTCTAGCTCCCTAAGTTATTAGTTTTTTTTTGTTTTCATTTTTAAATTATTGCTCGACTTTAATTGTTGTACACAAATAAACCTTAAAAGAAAAAGAAATTCTTCAGCAAAGATATTTCAAAGCTAGGAGCTAGTGGCTGCTTAGATGCGATCAAAAATCTCTACTTCTGGACTGCGGAGAACAATAAAGCATTTAAATCCCGATATTTGATATGAAAATCGGAGTCAGTAGTTTCCAAATCTATTCCGGTCAAATTCAGTCTTTAACAAACTTAAATTCTAATTGAAGGACCAAGACCTACTACATATATCTATGGAACAAGCTTTAAATTTTCTAAAGACGTTCAAAACGTGGTAGCTAAAAACGCTTTTGCTCAAATTTTGAAACTTATATTGCATTTGTCTCTCTCAAAAGAAGAACCATATTACTCACTGGCTAGAACTTCGCGGACATATAAGATGTGCTTGCCTGGTGACTTTATAATACGAGCGATAAATCGTGATAAGCTGAGCAAAGTTTTAGCATCAGCAAAGCACTTGGAACTGACACTAAACATAATAAATATTTAGATAGCTGTAGTACAGCAGGTAAATAGGTAACCCAGGCCTAGCTACTCACAACGATTAGTTTTTGTAAGTTTTTTTATTCTTTGGGACCTGTAATTTTTTTGCTGATTCCGAACGGCTAAATTGAGATTTTCTAAGACTCCGATGTTCGTTAGACGCTGCAATTCGTGAACCTGAGACACCAGCACACTAACCACCACGCCCGTCTGACATTATTCGACACTTGAAGCAGGGAAATAGCAGCCTCTAGTAGGTGCATGCGAGAAGTGGGTAGTGTTCTGGACTTTTGGTGTAAACAAAGTGATATGTCACAGGTTCGATGCATGGAAGAGTAGGGGCATAGAAACACCCTAGGCCTAGGAAATTTTATGGCTGATGAATTGGCCAAACATTTATTAACACTACGTATTTTTTCTACATAAGGGTAGTAGGTATTCCTAACGCTTGGGTGGACAACTGGTATTCAACTTATCTAGCTGGCTAGTTTCTTCGAGTTTGCAGACTGCAAACTTCAGTAGTACAATAGGAGTTATCTGAGGGCTTACCTAAAAAAGAACGTCTGCTTCTCTGAATTCAGCCATCTGATAATTTTCTGTACCTACACGTATAAATTTGTAGAGTGAGCGGTTATAAAGGAAACTACTGAGCGAGGAGTCACAGATTCAACCCTCAGAAGACACAAATTGAACTATAAGGTTTTTCTTCTTCCCGATCATTTGTCGAACATCTGAGATACATCTATCCTGAGAAAGTTAAGTCAGTGTCAGTCAGTGGTTGGGATAGGTTTAATTTTATGTTCTTACTTGTGAATGCCAGCCTTGATTAAGCTTGCTTAGCGATTGCAACATGTTATAAATCGCGAACTTAAAACACAATTACATTGAATACGAGTACATAGTTGGGCCAACAGGTCCGTATATTTATAGGTAATCCTAAGCCTAGGTATATAAATATTGTCCAAGTGGGCCTTGTACTGTCGGGCAACTTGATCGCCCATTCCACCTAATTGGGTAAGGAAGTTCCACCAGCGTATTCTGGGGCCGAAACGCCACATCCATGAACGATTGTACCCTTGATTTATCAACCAACATGAAAGAATTAAACTATTTAAGTCGCAGAAACTTTTTCAAATCGATTCGAATGGCTTGGTATACCTGCCATTTAGCCAACCATAATTTAGAATTAGTTATTAATAAAAAACACCCTCAATATAATCTCAGAAGGTCAGTTAGCAATCTAATTGGAACAACCAACTCATTTCGCAATTAAAACTTCAAAAACGAACAATAAAAGCCTTGTGATGGAAACCACTACACTCATAGTCGCAAAACATTTTTATTACCATCTCTGTCAGACAGTAAAATATAAACATCTCACCTACATCCACAAGCAAGAAAAAATAAACAAAACCACTTTGATTAGGTAACGCTCAATGGGTAGTAAGTTGCTGAGTATACAGCTCCGTAAAAATGCTTACGATTTTTTTTTTATTGTTTTATATCTTCTGAGTAATGCTTCATTTAGTATGCAAAGAAGTGAATGACAATCGCAATGCGTACACTTGTTTATTTTCCATATTAGTCATTGGATGGAAATAGTTGACATGGACTGAGGGAAATTGACAATTACGCTGAGATGAGGGCACTTAATAAATTTTCTGATTTGTTCTACCAATTTACAGAAATGTCCGTCGAAATTTTGAAGATAAAAACGGGCGGGTGGAAATTTGTAATTTTATTTTATTGATTTCCTTTACTCACTGTAGGTGTGAAAAGGCTTTAGGAAGTCAATGCTGCATGTGAGGGAAGGCACTGAGATGAAGCAACATCTGGGGTCTTACTCTGTATCTCGTTCTGAAAGTAGCATTTTTCGAAAACGAACCTTTTCTACTCTGTAAAAAATTTCTGTATGAATTGTACTTATGGCGCATTTAGAACTCCGAAATTGTTACAGAGTACCCACTTAAAAGCGGAAGGGAAAGCTATTTCGAATGGGACGAAATAGAGAGTAGGGCCCCTGAGCTAACTATGAGAAGTGTGGCGATGTCCATCCAGTTGATAAATCGGCGCCAGCAGATTACTCTGTAAATCAGCAGATTTTTTAACTCACTGTATGTCTACCTTAAAACCTGATATTGCAGATGATAAATAAATAAATGGCGCAACAGTTCTAGCTCGAGCTTCGCATAACCAATCGTTTTGTGTGAGTTTTGTTTTTAGGATGATTTTATGCCGAATACGAACTGCTGAATTGGGGACCTCTTTCATGACAGTTATACGATGGGCTGTTTGTGAGGCGTTCGCAGTGGAAAAGAATCTAAAATGTAATTTGTGTCGAGCCTGAGACCCCTCGCTCAGTATTCCAATACACAAACCACTGAACCAGTATTGCCGATGTGATTTTTTCGATGACTTTCAAGCTACAAGGAAAAAAAAACTGTGAACCGTTGTCCCTTAAGATAGAATATATTACACAACAGGTCCTAACATGACCCCAGGTCTATCTTCTCACAACCATTCGTTTGTCTGAGTATTATTTTAAAATCAAAGGGAAAGTCTCCTAGGACACCGACCCATTTTTCTAAAATATTTCCACAACCTCCTTTAATCTTCGCAATAAACCATCGACTACTACTTAAGCTTAAGTAGCCTAGTAATTTACATATCGAATAAAATTTTCATTTCGCACTTTTTCGAGTGATAATCTGGCGGAATAATTTCACTCCTGTCGCTCCTTGGAAAGGTTTTTTGTTTTATTAATGCGGATTTATTTGTATTCCCAACCACTTTCCAAATGAAGTTCTAATTTTATCGCCACAAGCACCGTAAAACTGGTATTTTGTGTTTACAAATTATACAGCTCATACATAGGAGCATCTCTAACTTTTAATCAAATTTATGCCACAAAAAAACAACCTCATCAAAAGTTGTCAAAGTGTCTGTGTACAGCCAAAGGAGGAGAGCGTTCCATTGACAACCCATATCCGGAAAATTATTTCAAGATATATGTACTTTTACATAAATATTGCTGGGGGTCTCTTCGCAGTCATCCTTCATAATCCTTGTGAAAAGTTTTTTAACGATATTTACATGACAAAATGTATACACATGAGATTTCCATATCAGGCCGGTAGGTGGGTAGAGATAGTATGCCCTGATGGGGGGGTGTACGCTGAACGGAGCACATCACGATAGAGAACGAATATCTTGCAGTTACAGAATGGTATTAAATATTCTGTTTATTCTTTGAATGGAATTGCTGCTTATGATTAAATTGGAATAATGAAAAGGACATTTTTTGTTCGTACAAATATATCATGGGGGTGGAGATTTGTTTTGGAACTGTCAACTGAAGTAAAACGCTGTATGAGTATTTTAAATGACTTGGGAACACGCTTTTCACTCTGATTAAACCCTCGGGGCTATCGAAAAGGTAGGTGGGTAGGGTATGTGTGTATACTGATTAGAGATGAAACGAGTTTCTTTGAACTTGTATCCCTTATGATCAAACGTGTTAAACAGAAAATGTTTAATGGACAACGTTTTCAATCAACATCTCTCTTGAAAGATCGTCGCATTGGCTGGTTGACAATTTTCTCCAACACAATGCTGTTTAATACGCTATGGACTTCTGACCGAGGGGTATCACGTTCGAACCACAGAAAAAGACAAATCACATCTTAAGGTTTTTTCCATCACATTCACGAGAAGGTCTTGCAAACATCCGAGGGTATAATTGACCTGGGAGAGCTTCTCCGTCCCAAAAGATAGGAACTCACGCAAACAAATGGTTCGATGAATCTTAGCCTAGGGTACCGATACGTAACTGTTGGGCCAGATCTGTATTATAAAATCGTACTGCCTTGGCTTGGTTAGTTGGTTGGTTCGTCGGTTAAAGGTGGACCTCGTTGAGGTGCACTTGGACCAACATAGGTCATACTGGTTAAGTCGCTACTTGTCATTGTGTAGCAGCGCAGGCTGACTAGTTTCTTGTAAATGGAAGAACTTCACATGACTCTGCAATCAACGTATGCTACTTAAAATCAATGAAAAGTAGCTGAGTAATCACTTGAGTTCATTTTGAGTTTTGCCAGGTAAAAAAAATTTTGGATGACGACGGTGGGTGCTGAAAGCTCTTATGAGGTTTATTCCTTTTTAGCTTTTAGCCATTCATACAATATGATGTTGTAATGAAAATTGGCTGAGGGAGGTCTTCGCTGACATTTAATTCATCAAGCATAATAAATTGATCCTGCCAAAATAAAATAAATTGATCCATTCTTGCTCCTGTTCCATATTATATGACTACACAATTTTCGACGTCATATCAGGGGCTCTGTCACAAATATTCGGATTTTGTGGCCATTCAAATTTAGACCAGACATCAGTGTGACCAATTCAATATTTCGAATCATGCTAAGTTCAGAAGTATAGCATGTTGTTTATTTTGTGTATAACAAAGCGCTAAAAATCATGCTAAATATTTTTTGAAATCAAAATCTGCTGAAACCCAAACAAAATTAACAAAAAAACTGTTTTTCAGGAAAAATAAGATATATTTTACAAAAATAACATCAAATAAAAATCACTTCGTGAGGCTTGCTATGGTATTACTTAAAAAAATATTTTATTTCAACAAAGTTCAGTCTCCGTACCTTAAATAAAAATAAATATTATTTTCGTTAAATAAAAATAAATATTATTTTTATTATTATTCGTTGAATGGCTGTGTTCAGTGTTCACTGTCAAATGAGAATTTTAAAGGCTTGTTTACACTAAGCTTTGATTTTATTTTATTATTAATTCATAATTTGGCTAAACCAAAATCCTGCTAATTTTTCCTTAAAAAAAAGAGACTACAACTGAAATAATCTTGATAAATTTAGCAGGCAAAATGCTAAATTGGTCACACTGGCAGACATACCTACACGATTTTTTAAAGACGCTTCGCCGAAAAGGCTGCAAAAGTAAGGCCATATCGGTGAAAGAATACAATCATGATTGCAGTCAATGACTTCATTCTCTGGGCTTCCCAAAGAAAAATTATTCATCATTCTTAAAGCCTGTTTCATTAAATTCAATGATTTGAGACAGCAAAAAGTCTTTAAAACTCATTTACTGCATTCATTTGCACTAGATCTCATTCTTTAGTAATTTGTGCATTCATTTAATTTTATTTGGTTCTACAAACGTACCAAAAAGAACAGATTTTGCAAAACTTGTTGCCCACTTTCCGTTGTAAGTAAATGTAAGTGAATGTTAGTTGAGGCCTAGATCCACCCCCGACTGTAGCGCCCCCTTAAGTACCTAAGTTACGTAAGAATGATGAGAACTCAAATGATTGTAAGTTACTCCATGTAAAAGACTCTCCAATGACTGCATTCAAATAAATGCTTGGTAAGTTAAGACAATCATTCGGGCTCTTAAAGGCTGCTTATTGGATTGACCTTTATTTTCTTTAAATCTCTAAATGCAGTCAATGAGTGCCATTCACCAAACTTAATTCTTTTTAAATGCCCACTCACATTTACAACCTATTCCCAATCTCTAGCTCTTAAACCGCGACTTTAATCATGAAAATGAATTGTTTACACTGCCAACATTAACAAATCAATTCTTTGGAAGCCTACTATTTTTCAACTAATCCCCCTTTACACTGGCTCATTAGTATGCCGCCCAAACCCGCACTGACGACAAAACTCGTTATCAATAAAGATTGATGCATGTACACCGGTTTGGGTTTCATTGGTAAATATATTGCCGATTCGTTATAACAACCTAACAATCGGTATTTTCATTTATGCAAATTAAAAGTTTAAAACGAAATCAATTTCACCGCTGTCACACTCTGTGTGGAGCATTGCGGTTTCGGTGACTAACTACTACTCCCATTTGCTGAGTGTTGTATATATATTTGTCTTTGATTGAGCATTTCCGTATGTTAATATTTATTTTCGCTGTTTTATTAATTTTGCTGAAAACCACTCTGAGCCAAATTGATACATAATTGTTCGTTTAATAAAAACCCTCATAACATAACTCCACCTGTACGTGTAGCGTGCATTCGCTCTCAGGCAATTTGTGTGCGGGAGTTGGATATACACAAAAAAAATGCAAGTACACAGAGCAACTTTATTTTTTTGAATCATTAACTCGTGTGTGCATATTTATTTGCTTTGGTCGACAATTTGAATTACGCTCGCGACGTTTCGTGCCAAAGTGGGGCTTCCCGACCGAGTTGATGTATACATTTATACCAACTAATACTTTTCAGATTGCACTATGTTCGTGATAGTAGTTAAATATAAAAAAATGCATAATTTGCTGCATAAAGCTAATATTTTGTTTGTTTGTATATTTTTGCAGATTCAACGAATGGATATGGATATCTGGTAAGTTCTTTGGTTGTCCCCGGGCGATTTGTTTATTTCAACATGAATTTGTTTTAAATCGGTCATGTAGTTTTAATGGGCTTTTGTTTGACAAACACACGAATGTGTGTACACTTTCAGTTAGTTGCGGCGGCGGCCGGGGCGGATTGAATTTCGATATTTCCGTGTTCATTTGGTGTGCATGTGTGTTTATTTTTAATGGTCTTGGTTTCAATTATAAGGGGTTTTGGTTTTGTTTACTAAGCCGGGTGCTCATTTCGGGCTTTGAATTGGTTCATAGTCAAAATGGTGTTGTGAATGTGACCCCTTTGCGAGGAAGATGATATCGTCTTCAGTATTTTTCAAACGGTCGTCGTGTGTGCCGTGTGACGACTTATTTCTTAATCAACTCATCATATTTCTTTCCGACAGTGGAATACTCTGTCCTGTTGCTTCCGATCAATAGTAGTCTACAAAACAGAGATAAGCGATCTCGAGCAGTTTAAATACAACATTCGACCATGACAACAAAATTTCATATATGAGTCTCTGAATTTTTGACAGTCATATCCTGTGACAAATGCGCACCAAATGTATCGATTGATAGTCATTGCATTCATATATCATACATGGGGTCGTAAGAGCATATGCACTTGTCAGATGAGCTGACAATCGTTAGCGGGCGGTCGTTTTGTTGGTTGAATGAGATATGGATCCCGATTTTTGGCCAAAATTTTACACCCGCACAGTGTATATTTTTCATTTAATCCTCTAACAATGTCCACAAATTTAAAAAAATTATGTTAAAATATTTCTTTTAATAAATTTTTTTTTCCTCGTGAAATTTGTCAACATATAGCGACGATACAATCAGAAAAAACCGTATTATCGAGTTTTTTTTACTTTTTGTACTCATAACCGAAGTAGTTCCCCCATTGTGAAAAGATCTCACTTCGTGTGAAATAATTTCACTTCATGTGAAAGAGGTTTTTTCTCTGGCAACAGGTCTTGAAATTATTAAAATTATTGAATTGAGCTGAAAAGGAAGAATTTCCTGCGAAATATTGGAGCAAGTTAAGTATAACACATTCGTTTCGTAGTAAATATTATTCGATGTACCTAATAAATGTGTTTACTCGCAACAATTATCGTCGCCAGTGTATTCAATTGTACAAAAGTCCCCTTGTAGCATTCCTAAGCCCACCAGGAGGGAGTACGAGTTAATATAAGAATTTACGACTTTCGAATTGTCCCTAAACTCCTTGAAGGATGTACGTATACAGGATTTATATAGACCGCTCTTACTCTTGTTCTCAGCGTAATAACGATACTAGCCGCCGCGCATTTTTATGGGGTAATAAGTCATTTCGGAAATGTCTATCGCACGCGTGCTGCCATCTGTTGACGAGAAATTAATGCAGATACTGCGCGCATAACAATTTATGCAGCACCATAACAAATTTAACGATGCGAACGCTCCCAACACTGGTCTTAGAGGGTCTCTGGCGTCGCTGTACGAACACCCGCAATTAATTCCACCAGCCCCAATCAAGTAATATCTCATTTTTATGTTACATCCTCCATCGCATAAGTACCGCACATTAATTGTGTATGAAGATATATTTAGAAATGAATTAAGCACTCCATTTCCGATTTCCATTTCCACCTGTGAATGAAATAAAAACAGAACGCACCGCTCGCTCCTATTGATAGCAATCACATTTCTCTTCCCACACTTGATTAAGTGACGGCCATTTCTCAGCATACGGCCGCCGGCTCTCTTCTAATTGCAAGACTAATGCCTGTAATTCTCTTATTTCCCTATTATGGCACATTAAACACCTTCCACGTCGATTCGATTACTAATTCATTGGTTGTTGTTCTTGTTTGTCGGTGTATCTCCAGAAGGCCACCCACACTCGCCACTTGAGATTGTGTATATGTAGGTACATTCCTCTGCGATAATGAGTTCATTATGTGACACTTCATTTCATCGCGCAGTGACACCGAGTCAGTCACCTGCTGACAAATTTATATTTGCCTTCTTGGTGTTTGTGTTGCTGCGTGAGTCCCTTTATCATCCGTCGAACTATATACACCTCTGACATTTACCGAAATAACAATTTCCATTAATCTTTTGAGTGTGGGTTAAGTACTCTCAGTGAAGATTGTATATACGCAGATTGATTGATTTTTATGGATTTATGAGTGACACTGGTGTGCGACAGGGAAACGTCAAAACGGTGACCAAAGTCGCGAGGGTGGGACTGCGAAATTGTTTCTCCAGATGCTCGATGGCTTGAAAGTGTATTTTGTTTTGTTCTTGTTGGCTTTTCGATTCAACACAGCACGAGGAGGGACCGAGGGAGTCGTCAGCATCTCCAACAAAAGCACCATCAAGAGTATACCTACTTAGCGTAATAATGGATAACGATTTTGAATAATGGATTCTGGGAAGGATTAACTTGACGTTTATTGAAGTTTCCTTCAATGGCTTTCGGGGCATTATTGATTGTTGTGCCTGTGTGAAGTGAAATAAATTTATTGCCCCCGAGATGTTAAATGGGGTTACGAAATATTTATAACAAATGAGCGTTTGCTTTCGAAATGAGAGCAAAAACAGTGTCGGCTGAGTTTGCAAATTATTTTTCATTCATCGAAGCGATGGTAACTTTGTTTACAGCTTATTTAAGCTGTGAAAGAATGTTCTTGTGAGAAAATACTTGTAACTTTGCTTTTTGATATTATCGAGGATTTGGTTCTATCTTATACTGACTCACAGTGAGGGAATTTATACCGCAGGCGATGTATACAAGCATCGGAGAAGGTGTAGCACAAGCGTGTGGAAAGGCATGAAATGAGGCCCTAAACGAGGAATACCTGACGGAATACGTTTTTAGACTGCAGAAGCAGTATAGTTCCGAGAGCATGTAGCTCGGTTAATGATGTGCCGATTCCACCCCGATCTTGCCTCCAAAGGTCGAATATTATTTTATTAGGAGCAAAATTTGGGTAAATCTCTCTTCTTTATAATTACCGACTAGATGGACCTTAACCCTCACACTTTAAGACACTTTTACTAAACGCAACAAAAATGAGTTTCGTCGTTCTCGGATGCAACGCACCAAACCACTGTTTTCGTGAAATATATGTCGAAAGCGGATTAAAAAATCGAAAAGATTGTGTAAGGTTATTCTTCAATACGTACAAAAACTTTACTTGCTCACTTGATTTTCAGAAGTGACTTAATTGGTTTAAAAGCTTCAAAGCTCCTCAATTCAAAAACCTCTAGCGCGTTTTTCAGTCTATCCACTTTCGTCAATTGGTCTCGCTGTGAAAATTAATGTCATCTCGGTCTATCTGTCTCTGACTCAACTATCTTTGTTTGACTCAACTTACGGAAACCTCTAGTACATCTATTCCACTCGGTGGAAATTTGTCTTGACTTCGGTCCACATGGGTAAATGTATTAAAAAAATAACTCCAACCATTTCTCTAGTCACCAATAAACTATGTCACGCAAAAACACCTACGCCCGGTTAAGTGATCGAGGCTGTTACTTCTGCTGGTCCGCAAAACATTCGGGCAGATCCTATAAATTGATTTTGGATTTTCCCTGAATTTCTTAAAAAGTCAGGGGCAGGCTATTGGTTTAGAGGTACGTCCAAAATTTGAACGCTTTTTTGTAAAAAGTTAAATTGGACAGTGATATTTTTAATGTTGTTTCTCAAGCTCGAAATACTTTTGAAACGTTAATTCCGTGTTTGGAGAAAAAGATGCTTCCATTGTCAGTAGGTCGCCCTCGAGTGCTTATGGCAGAAGCAGCATTTGGGTTTACAAAGACTTTGCATTTTAAATACAGTGAATAGAGCTCCGGCTGTGGCTGCGGCTGGTCTTGCACTGCGAGGAGAGAAGTGGCCACAGAAAGCGTATACAGACGTTTGAGACGTTTCTTTACAATACACTGCGTGGCGGTATTTTTTCTCGTTTATAGAAATAGTGGTCCATTTAAGGGGCTCAACAAACTTTAATTCTTTTACGGTCCTATAAAGCCAAAGAGTACACGAAAACCTAGGTCCGGACTGATGATGGGTACGCACCTAAACCATGCCGTCAAAATTATGGACATAGAAATGACGTTATTTAATTTTTGTCGCTTGGAAACACTTTCGACAATGTTGGGCTGTCGTTAAAAAACCCTTGACTCGATGGAAATTGCATCCTTTGATTTTTTTAGTTATGTATTTAAAATAACTGAAAGCAGTTGTGGTTGTTAACTCTTAAAGGGCCGAACTAAATCGTGTTAAGTATCCACTTAACCATGGTCCGTCTCAAGTCAGAAGTCAAAACGTTTTCAACTTGAGCCGACACGGCAACAATAAGCTAACGAGAAATGACCCAAATGTACATTTTCTGTTGTTTCTGGGTGTAAATCACTTTGACATCGCGACGGCCTCCAGTAAAGTTCAACAAGTTCAGATCAACCTCTTGAAAGATGATGATTTATTTTTAATAAAAGGTAGGTTTATTCGCTCGCAGTATCATTCGGACATTCGGGACTCATTAGATTATCATTGAAAGACTGTTCGGGAAAAAAGAAGGTGAGCCCGCTGTGTCACACGCCGCATTACTCAGGTGAGCGGATGAAATTCCACAAATGATTCGCTGAAAGTCCTTAGGACACTCAAATTTGTTGAAACTTCGTTGGCGAAAAAATGTGCTTCACAGGCTTTTCTTCAAAAAATATATCTTATGAATCGTATTGGACTTCCTTAAACATTCATGACCAAATGAGTCTGGGTTTCCCCATGCCCAAGCATTTAATCCTTCAATTTCGACAAAAATTCAACTTTCAAGCAATGGAACTGGCAAAACTCATGCGCTTCTCTTGCTTGTGCCAACAAAAAACTCTCCAACTTCAGCCCACTAAGAGACATGCCCAGCTGCCGCCTCAAAGGTGAGTTGTTTTCTTAGAAGTTCGACATAGACAAGTCGAATCAAGGTTACTTGTACCTGATTCATCTAACGGTCTATTCGATTTCCCATCATTGCCACGCTTAAAGTTCCCTGACCTCTTTGTGTCAACTGATCGCTATTTTGGAATCATGCCGTCTTCATCGACCCCTCTTTATCGAACTAATCGCCTAAATCACAGCGCCCGATGAACCTTTTTCTGCCTGTCACTCCTACAAACAACGGAACTTCTTCGAGCCCCAACCCAAAGGCAACGAACGAGTAACAACACACATTTTTCGCACATCAGGTCATTAATCAATTCGGGCCAATGCTCGAGTCATCGTTAAACAATACCTGCGTATTGTTCCATCTGGGACCAGCAACCCGATAACATTTGAATCACCAATCCCTGGTAGTTAACAGCTTTATTTGCCCCTACCACCCCGCGCCACTTGATATAATTTATACTCATGTTCCTGGTACCTAAAACATCTGTGCAAAGTTCAATCTATAACACTTAGTACACAACACGGACAAAGAAAATAAAATTACTGCGCGAGTGAGAGGAAAAAACTCTAATTCCAGCATCGCATCGTTACCATTCAAAACGTTCATTGAGCCTCTGGCCTTTGCATGTCAATCAAACGAATTGCCTCGCATTTACAACCACCAGCACCTCCTCGTACTCCTCTCCGTCGAGCCGTTAAAGATATAGGTACCTTGCGAGAGCAGTAAACACGCAGCGGAAGGGACCGCTCTCAAATAAAATACCAGTAACAGTCGTCGTCGTTCAGCCTCATCCAACGCATACACAAGATACAATTGACAGAAAGCAATTTCACGTCACAGCATAAGATATGCCACATTACTTCTCATAAATGAGACAACAATCTCGAGCCCTTACTCGCTCTTGCGCTTCATTCCAGCCCCGCTCCAATCAAATTCTAGAACAATAAAAGCCAGACACATACTCGTACATATACACACGCAGCACACTCGAGTGGATGCCATTGTTTCTATGGGGCGCAACTTTGGCGAGGAACCTCTGACTCTACATCAGAGAAGCTCGCACAGCGTGAAGTATAATACTAGACCACCCACTCGCTTCCTTCTGTATCCCTGTATCCGGGTGTATACTCAAAATGTGCAAAAACATGTTTTTATTTGTTGTCGCTGTGCAAATCGCAGGATGAGTGCCGCCGAGGAACTTCATTTATCATTTAAGCGGCAGCCCTACCTATGCCTCTGAGTATCCAAATTACAACGCACCACTGTGTTCAACCGTCAACGCAAATATCGATAAGATTCGTTTACAATCGATCATTCTCCTCGTCCTGTGTATGCTGGGCCGATAAAGGTTTCCTTTTCCATTGAAAATCGGATCCAAGTATACTTGTGTGTGTTTTTTTTTCTTTTCTTTTTTTCGAGTTCCATTGAACACGCAAAGCTGGTGGGCATGAGGAATTCAATGGATGTCCTTTTTGTGCTGTTAATGTCATGCATTATGCATTATTATATACCGTGGTGGTGGGCATGCAGAGGAATGTAAGAGTTTTATTTTTTTGAGTCCGCTTTTAGACCACTTTGTTGGATTTGGTGCCAGGAATCTGTTGACAGAGTGGTTTCCAAATTTACCACTTCACTTATCTGTTGACGTTGGGAAGGAACAACCGCTTTGCATCCATTTGCATGGTGTTTTTATTTGATGGCAGATAAGTGAGTTGGTTGATTTCAATAACATCACGTGACGGTTTAGTGTGTAATAGCTAATTCGACGTATTACTTAGCGTAGTTGCACATAACCTGGCACGAAGTGGGCTGTTAATTTGTCCATCACGGACGGAAGCTAATCAGAGAGATTTTCGAATGTAGGCCACGAAGGCGTTTTCGAAGAAAGCTCGCAAACGAGGATCGTCACTCAGGCGCTGGTTGAAGAAGTTTGAACTCGTCCCAAAGCCACAACAAATTACAGAATTTTATCAAACGTCTTATGTCGTAAGCCTCGAACAAAATGTCAACAAACGAAAGGATACCATGAGCCATAAGCTGACACTAGTTAAAACCTTTTTACGTCCACCAACAAATCGAAAGTACCCACAGTGACTATGAAATTTCCTATTGCCTGTTAAACTCGTCCAATATCTATCCCAAAAACCGAACGATACTACAAGTGTACTGTACACCTTTCCCTTGATCTTCAAACTCGTTTAACAAAACCCTCCCTACACCCCTGAGTATCCGAAGCAAAGCTTTACCATTAAATATCTTACTTCGCGTGAAACTCCAAACAATTTTCAATGAATTGTAAAAGAAATCACACCAAGCTAAGCGATTCGCTTTACATTCGCTTCGAGTTCCCTGGAAAAAAGTATTTTATTCTGTCCCGCAAATCCATGCTAAAATCCCAGGCGATGTATGCATCGTGGGGAATCCTTGACCTTGTTGATGGAAGAATCAACGGCGATTCGACAAAACCCACGCGGAAGAATAAAATGCGAACATTTAGCGGAATTTTATGCGAATAAGGAAAAGAATAATGTAGGTTTATAGGGCTAATTCTACTCGATAGGTTTTAGTGTATATTTTTCTAAAGAATTCTCAATATTGAAACAGTCTTGACCTTCACCACATTTACCCCCGTATTAATAAAAACTGCGTAAAAGTTATCAACTCGTTATTCAGCAGTTACGTCAAATTTGTGTATGCTATCTGACGTCTACTAGCTAACTTACTTGTGCACATTTGTTTATTAATACGGGGGTTAGTCACTAAATATAGAAATGACACGTTCGTTTCTCACTGGCCCTTTTTTGCGACTTTTCAGGGATCTGAAGCGTTCAGACGCTAGAAAAGAAAGTTTTTTGACGGTTGCGCTACAATTATTTAGGAAAACTCGTTCGCCCAAAGGGTAAAAGCAAAAACTTCCTACCTCCCTGATGATGAACTCGTCCAACTTCGAAGTAGGTTATTTTAAACGCTTTCGTTCTTAATATTCGCGAATCGACTGTTTCCAACCTCTCATGTCTTTTCAGCGATCTTAAGGCTTTACCAATGTCTAGGTTGCGAATAGTTACTTGTTGTGTTAGACCTAAGCTCGCTTCCGAGTTCAGAATCTCTCAGACTACGTCCTGAGGAAGCATCTTAAATCAGGCGTTCGGATGCCGCTTAAATTATAAGTCGCTTCAATTGATCGTAAAAATAAAATTTGTAGGGTTTTGAGAAGTAGGTCTAGCTAAATAATTTATTTATTTAACGTGGGATCAGCTGGGGTAGTGATTCGAGGGTTGGCTGAATTTGGAAAAGCTTGGGGACTACGAAATCGATTGCGCGTATAAAACAAAAAAAAATCAGTCACGGGTGACGTCAACAGACCCCAGTTTTAGCATCCCTGTTTTAAAAGGCTCCGTACAGTTATGCTGCTTGCCAAATATTATAATTTCCTTAACCAAAACCCCGAAAAAATATCCGCCCTTTGTCAATTCAAATTTCTGGTCCATTTCCAAACAGTCTTTTCCAAAATCGGGCTATATGTATGCTTCCCTATATAAGGCACATTGAGTCAAGTTGGGGGAACAGGTCCGCATAGGTTACCCTAGCCCCAGCTTCTCACAGCCATTAGTTTTCTTTGGTTTTTTTTTTCTATTTTTGTAACGAATAGAAGGAACGTACAATTTCATGCCGAGCCCTAATGGGTGAATTGAGAAGCTCTTTCATCTAAAATTACCCTCTCGAATATTTGTCAGACGTTCGTAAGTGGTGGCGCAGTGAATACAACATTCGGCTGACGTTGTTTGTGTTTTTTCGAAGATCGAACCTAGGACCCCCTGCTCAGCAGTAGGATCAGCTCACTAACCACTGAGCTATTAGTTGTCATTTAGTAATTTTCATCACTACGAGTACAGTATGAAACAACGAAAGCTGTAGGGCCCTTGGGTTCTAAATCAAATTTAAGGCTCAAAAGTCTGTTTGAACCTGGGGCCTTGCATTGAGACCGAAAACTGGGGTCGGATTGGAATTTGTTTTTGTTTTAAACTAAATTCCGTGAATGTATAACTTGTTCACGAAAGTGACGATTCAACCCCTGGTTGCTCCTGTTTAAAGTGTGCAAAAGGACCGCTTCTTGTTTTGAGAAAAATACTCCAAACTGTTTTTCTAATTCACAGAAAAACTGTTTTCGAAACTCCTCTCTGAAACGCACAAATGGTTTCATTCGATGATTTTTTACATATTTGGCTGTTTTTCAATCACACACCTCTTGGTTTGGTTTGACTTTATCACCGGCTCTCTCATTTTACAACAGAACCTTTTTTATCTTCTGACAAAGGGCTCACCGCATATTTATGGTTATTTGTTGACGTCTGCCTTCTTTTAAGGTGTCCCGTCCAAAGCAACTTCATTTAAGCCATTAAACTTTAAGGTGTACTTCGTACTCATATATCGATCCAATCGTCATACTGTATCCAAATTCAGTTCAACAATTCCAAGCCTTCTGTAATATGAAGGGGACATAGCAAACGTGACATGAGCCGCTGCTTTCCCCCTTACAATATCGTTGAATAATGAATCTTTGTCTTCTGTAATATAACCAGATATAAGTGGGTACATGAAACGAATTTTAAAGAAGAACCAATCTCTTCCATGCACATCTAAAATTCAGATTTGACACAATTGGTTCGTGTTGTCAATTTATTCATTTTGTTTGCCTCTTATCCAATTGGGCCTGTGACAGCGCTCGTCTGTCGTTCGCATCGAAACCCGAAACGATTATAAGAAAGATGTGACGTATTTAACCCAGAAAAAAATAATTCCCATAGCCGATTGTAGTCCAATCTACGTAGTATTCATTGCGAAGAACCGATTCCATTAAATTAACTTCCTACGTCTACAAAAATAAAGGAAAGTTCTGCAGACTTCACAATTTCGTCCTTCTGTCTATACTTACAAGCGTATTACACACAAATAAAACGAAACGAAGTAAAACTGACGAAGAAATCAAAATGGAAATCAAATTATGGAAACAGATCACGAAAATGCCTGCAGGTTACGTAGAGATAACCCGACAAAGATTTCGGTTTCTCGAGTTTGGGATACATGAAGGGGGAAGGAATGCAAAGTTTGCGTAGGTACCTAGGGTATTGCCTCAACAATTTTAAATTATTTTTTTTCTCTCGTTGTTCATTTGGCATTTACGAGAGTTGTACCAGATTTTCCTTCTTATTTACTTTTTTTTTTTTTTTTGAAGTTAAGACAAGGCGGGTGGATTTTCTTCTTTTCCAGCAATTTGAGAAATGGATCTCGAGAGTACATACGCCCGGGGGGAGGACTGGCCGAGTTAAAGTTAAGTCTGGAGAGGTTTTTTTCATCCTCTTTCTGGCAATTGGGTCTACTTTTCATGGCCAGATAGTTTGAGTTGGAGCAACGAAATGGATATACCATGGACCTGATAATTATACCAAGGGTTTATTATATGTCCGCAAGAGAGGCTTTTTTCAAATCGTGGGATTGGTTTTTTCTCTTTTGTGGAATAGGTAAGGAGCCTCATGTAGACAAAGGCGCATATCAGGCTGGGCGATTACATCTTGCATGGTATTACATTTTTTAATCTTTTCCTCCTTAGTTTATGGGCTTCATCTTGGGGATAAGCTAAGCGTGACCTTTTTGGGTAGGTACAGTGTGCTTGATTTCAATTTATAGTTTGGGCGGATACTTTGAGATAGAAGTTGTGTTCGTGGAAAGTATTTTATTTAGGGGGTATCGAACTTTTGGATGCTAAAAAGGTCTTTAAGATGGACCGAAAGACCGTATTCATATATTCGGTTAGCTAAGCGCTGTCTAAAGGTGGTTTAATTAATATTTGTCACTTGTAAGGATTTTGTCAGCAGTGGCTATGGGTCTTTCATAGGCATTGCAACCCTAGATGGGTTTCTTTTATTGCTACAAAATCCTTTACTGTACTTAATTGGTCGTTTTTCGTTTTAATTTGCATTCTTCGTAAGCATGTACGAGGTTTGGCTTGGGGCCGTAACTGGACGGGCTGCTCAAGTTCGCTAAGAGCCACCGAAGCTTCACAGGCCTCGAACAAGTTCGACTAAAACAAAGAGCGGCGTAAATCTAATGTATTCTCTCATGAAACCACACGTTTGACCTTAAATCTTTAGACCGGTTTTAGAAAAGACCGTAAATTACATTTATTTGAAGTAGAACAGAAAACAAGAAGGCCTTTGTCGGGGCGGTTAAGTTTGAAGGGAACGAAAAGATATCGTATACGAAAGTAGAGTTCAAAGCAGCGAGCCAATTATGCCATTCCATTCGTCCCATAAATGAGAAGCTCAGACAAGACGGATGGTGGTAAGAAGGAAGGGTCTCCACGGACTTGTTGAGCCAACCATTTTTTTTTTTTAATTCGGAGGTTCTTAGGACGATGTTTGCCGATTCCTCCCAAAGAAAGAGTCCTCTTCTAAGGATGTTCTGACATGTGGATCGCGCAAATGTATACCTGCTTTCAAGGAGCTCAGTTTGCACTCTCTTATTGAGATTTAAATGCGGCATCGTTTGTAAATATCTCACCAGCTGTAGCTTGAGTAAAACTGAGCCCAATTTTAAGGTTCAAAATGGCACTTCAAGTTCACTTTCACTTTATCTCTCTCACCTAAGATGTCCTCAAACTCGCTGCAATATTTTTCACAAATATCAATCAAAGAAATGTGGTTTCTAGCAGGCACCCCTGCCAAAATATGTTGCCTCCTCTCTGACTATGTCCGACTTGGACTCATGCCACATCGCAACCACCAGACGTTTTTCGCTCCCATACATTTGTCGGCAGTCTTACCCCACTAACCGAGAGCCTGTCATTAAACGTAATCAAAAACCAGTACCGAGACGCAATTAAGCCTCCCTCACACCCGACACACAAACTGTATCAAATTTCTATATAAAGTACGTCTGTTTACCTTGTCGAACGACTTGTACTCGAGTCAATTTCCATCACTGGTACGTGAGATCAAATGTCGGCACCGTCAAAACAACTTCTTACTTTAATTAAACTCGAATGAGCAACGCTGTAAACAGCACAGCAAAATGATTATTATCTGGCATTGATTTCGCCCAAAATAATTAGAACGCCCTTCGGCCGGGGTATCCCTGTCAGACTATTGATGGGCTACGTACAGCATACCCCCATGCTAATTACTTTTCTGTCATCAGGGCTTCAAATTGGGTTTTCTTTTCGCATGGTAGGTAGTTTAATGAATTTAATTTCTAAGAGTGGCAGTGGCATTGCAATTCCCAAGCACACCTGGCGGCAAATCTTCTCAATATAATTGGGTAAACAAAAAAATCTCCACCACCTGTGCATTTTTGACGTGCCCTGGTCAAATGAAGTGGAACGCAACCTTAAGGACACTTCCCAGGTGTTTATGCAAATATAAATCATCGTCAGCAAGGAAATATATATATTTATAGCCGCCCCTCTAACGGCCTCTAATAAATTCGCGGCATAACTTCGCGGGAAGGGGGAGGACAACTGTCAGACTGGATTATGGTCTGAAGAGGATCTCAAAAATGAAACAACAAATTAAATAAAAGAGAAAATTGAAAGGGCGATTCGGAATAATGAATGTTGATGAAGACGACTTTGCCTCGGCTTAGAAAATTGACTTGTATATTTTTCAAGGGTTTAATTATTTCGAGACGGATATTGCAGTGTTTTTTGTTGGACGTGGTTCAAGGGATTATGCTGATGAAGGGCTGTCCGAAAGGTTGGTTGAGTTATTTACTTTATTTCTTCGCAGATATATAAATATTCGAGTGGGGGTGAGTCGAGGACTTTGGGTGAATTTTATGGCAGACCTTCGGACAGAGTGATACCTATTAAAAATGCTGCGAGAGGGTGGTGTAAAAACTGGAGGAGGTTTATTGCCGGCTCTGGAAAAGTGTTTTATACTTGAAAATAATTTTGGAGGTCAGTATATGTACTAATGGTTTAAGTGAACTAGAAGCCACCTTTGCGCCTTTTTAAAGACGTCTGCCGCTTAGATATTGCGATTGTAGGTTCCTTACAGTCGATCCGGAGTCAAGACTGCGCACAAATTGTTGTCAAAAATTCGGGGCTAGCATTTTTCCCGCCTCATTTATTAGAATGGAATCTACGCTGCCAAATAAGTGTAATTTTTCTGACATTAGGTCATTAAAACCTGGCAATTGCCTACTACACCGCAACTATGCTCCTTTCGTTTATTGACGGTTGCTGGGAGTTAAAAAGGGAATTGTCTTTCAAAAGACAGCTCGGTAGACATTTTTTAAAAGAAATTACTTGGGGCGAGAAGCTGCTTTTCCGCTTTTAACTGGCGTCTAATATACCTACAGTGGCATTCCTTTGCTCATGGAATGTTACTCTTGCCCGTGGTTATTGAATTTGGTTAAGAAGTCGAATTGCCAGAGTCAGAGATGTCGAGGAGATCCGCTTGCAAAAGTGTGTCTTCAGGGCTGTAAATATGCTTCGCTGGAGGTTCCTCGTCAGGTTGAGTTGAGTCTCTCCCTGTTTAGGTGCTGTGTTTCAAAAAAAAACTTTTTTTGCTGTTTTGATGTATCAGTGAACTGTTGTAATGCACCTTAGGCGGTATTCAACTTTTAATGGGTAACTGGAGCTGCTTCTGAAACAATTTTCTTGTACTTTTCCGTATAATTTTCCCTCGGTAGTTCGTCTTAGTTGCTTTAAATGCTCTTTTGAATTTCCACATCCGTCGTCGTTTTAATTATTTTGAAAAATTGTCAAAGATCACAAAGTGGTTCCGCAAACTTAAGCCCCTGTGTCGCATCTGAATACGGGCAGAAGTTGAACTCATTAACTTGCATTTAAATGTCCAATTGCCTTACTTCTCTTAGTTGAATGTTCTTCCTTGCACTGTGAGGCAACGAACATGTCATCAATCTTCGGTTGACAAACTCAAGGTAGCAGTGATGCTTGACGAGTACCTCGATGTCAGAACTCAACGCAGTCCAAGCGGGGTTATGATGTCTCTTTTGAAGATCTAGTCTTCACTAAAGATTCAGAGTTGAGGAGACTTCTTCTACCCATTTAGAAGAAAATTCAAAATACGTTCACGAAGTTCCTTGTCCTTGATATACCTATCTGTCTTCTCTAGCTTGATGCCCAAAAAATAAGTTTGAAAGGGAGTGACTTTGGAACATTTCATCCATCGACAGCTCATATTCAACTTATTCTACCAGAAAAACCGTTCACTTGCCCTTGTCCTTGATGTGCTTATCTACCTGCTCCAGCTTGATGCCCAAGGAGTAAGGTGGCTGAATTGTCCGAATGATGAGTTATCCCAAAGTTGACTTGTCTCACAGGAGTTTTTATAAGGACAAGTTGGCCATGGGTCAATTTTACGAATTTGGTCTATACCCGACCAGTTGGAAAGTCACTCCAACGATAGCCTAATTTAATTGGCAGTACTCTGCGCGGTTAGTGTTAGTTAGTAAGGCCTCATGCTCGATCCCAAGTTACATCTTAAAATATGTTCTCCACTGAAACGAATCTGACACAAATCCGAGAGTTTAACTGTCACGAAAGAGCTTCGCAATTCAGCCGTTCAGACGCGGCAGGCAATTGTAAAAAATACAAAAACTCAAGCTAAACGAGTGGTTGTGAGAAGCTATACCCAGGGTGCCCACACGGACCTGTTGCGTCAATTATTTATTTATTTATTCACTCTCCCCATTTAAATTGAATATCTGTATAAGTTCGAACTGCAAAAAGATTTCTTCGCTATTTGCTCTGTGGTTTTGTTCTCCAGTTTCTTGGCTACGGTCTAAACCACCATCAAGATGTGCCCCACGATTATGCTTACCATCGATCCTGAAGGAAATTCCAATTAGCTATCTATTTCTGCTGGTCGATGTCTCCTCTTTTGCAGTCAATTACATTCAAATTGCCAATGGATTCATGGTCATGCATCATCAAGCCCAAAAGTCACTTGCAATCGCACAAACCATTCATCGTCGTCGTCGTGGTCTCTCTTCCATCCATCACTCGTTCGACGGTGACGCACTTAGCTCGGCACACCCCTTTCGTACATGTCTCAAGCACCCATAGAAATGCATCGCGCACACATGAAGCTATGAAGCTGAAGCCCATCTGCACCCAACCTTATGCCAGACCACTGAACTGCTTAATTATTCCACTGATTAAGACCAGCACCACACTGTGCCATATGCACTGCTTGACTTTTAACATCGCTTTCAATTAAAATCAATTCGACTTGCCATTGCCATCCGAAGAACGGAAAAAGTAATGGAAAGCAAACAAAAAAAAAAGTCGTTCGTTCGAATCTCCACCACCAGAAGACCGCAGAAAAACCGCACTGATTGCATTCGGACGGCTGAATTATATATTTTTATTTTCACCGTCTTTTGTGCAGCCTGACCACGACGATATAAGCTACTTGAGATCCAGGGCCATGTTGTATTCTTTTTTTTGTTGTTGTTGTGTTCTTTCTTTTTTAATTTAACAATCATGAGCCCTTTTGTGTAAGACGACCCCATTCGTCGTATGTGTTGTGAGGGTTGGCCAAAGAATTTCCAACGCTTGGGGGACTCTCTCTCGGGCCCTGTAGCCCTGTTATGATTGAATTTAATTGCGGTCTATACTGCACGTTCCCTTTGAAGAGGCAGCTCTACCCTGGACAAGGGCAACATTATGTCAATTGCACAACTGTATTGGGGGATGCACTGGGGTACAAGTACTGCCGCAGCCTCTGAAACTTCAAGCCGTTCTGTGTGACCCTTAGCTCGAGGTAACTAACCACATTTGTAGAGTGTCCATTGTGCTAGGCTGGCTATTGTTAAATATTGTCCAGAGAGTAGAGGAAAAATCTGCTCCGCAGAAAGCGTGCACAAAAAAACACGACAAACAAAAAAAGGAAGGATTGTAACCAAACGGCGAAGGACGAACCATTTCGCATTGAAAATTGATGCTCACGGAGTAGAAGGATATTCGCAAATCTGAACGGACCTACATATGATGCATGGGATGAGTCCTGTTAGCCAGAATCAATAGACCGAACAAATTTGCGACGCCAGCTTTGTGCTGGTGTTTTAGTTTGCTTTTGACGTCAAAAAAATAGGGTCAGCAGGATCAATGAGCCGTGTAAGGCAATAATCCCTGCTGGTGCACATATAGATGAATTTATTTTTTTTTGTTTTTTTTCAACACCCCAGGCTTAAATTGTGTTCTTCCTTTTGAATAGGCAATGTATTTGGAGAGGAAATCGAGAGCATATCGGATGCGATTGGATAGGAGTTCGTGTTTCGACGTTGGCCAGCAAAGGGAAATGCTTATAGCTCGAGGTATTTCGATGGATTTGAGGTGGGTGCTGCACCCTGCGAGTAAATTTTTTAAACAAAAAGAGACTCCGGCGTTCCGCTTGCTCAGTTTAACAAGGTCGCAGGCATTGGTTTAATTATTTTTACTTTTGTTGGCACTTTCTTTTGAGTAGGACTCGGTCCTAAACAGACATGCCCCTTTATCCATAAATACCCACCTCAAGTTTGGTTTTCTGGCCCAGTTAACATCGTTCTACACTCTCCATATTAAGGTGATCTACTTACTTCATTTTAGAAGGCGCTTACCGCCCGAGCCCGACCACAGCCTCATCAAGAAGCGCCTCCAACCAGCTGGGTGCCTAGCTGCTCTAGTTTCTCAAACCAGGTTGGCTGTCGCTCTTCAATTGTGAGCGCCCCCAAGTGGATTCCTCTTCTGCTATTCTATCCCTCCAGGGTGAATTCAAAGGCTCTTCGCGCTGGCACGTTTTAGTCCATGGCTTAGCAACCTCAGTCGTTGTATTTAATGCTTTTTCGACGAGGTCGACGTCCCTAGATAGCCCGTGGAACGATTATAAACCTTCGTCCCAAGAGCTGTTCATCTGCTTTCTGTGAGGTCCATGATGCTTCCGTAACCCGAATGAAAAGCGATGGACAAGAGTGATTCTTCGCTTGACATCTGCGACGATGTCCTTCTGCGATTTGATTGAAGAGCCTTGGTAAACAAAGTCTTTAACTAGTTCAAACCTATATAAATATCTATGCCATCGTAAAGGAGTGGTTGGTTTCCATTTTGATGTGCGCCCACCACATCAAACCAACACCTCGGACAAGAGTAGTCGTTTCTGATATTTTTCGATTTATTAAGTTTCTGCAAGACTTTGATATGTATCTCAGCTTATGAGTGAACCGGAAAGCTGATTGATAGCTTTAAATATTTAAGCAAGTCGCGGTTCCCTCCAGCGTTCTTTTTTTAACAATCATTTAAAATTATTTGAATAATAGCAAGTTAAAGTCATGGGGCCTTAGCAATAAACATTTTTAGTCTTGACATTAAATTTACAAAAGCTCACAAATGCAAAATTTTTATGAAAAAATGTAGCCACAGTGAACTTGAAAATTTATAGTTGGCCCATGATGACGAAAGAAATGCATTTTGGTCAAAAACGCCCCCAAAAAGTGGGCATGGCGGTTCCTACTGAGAGTAGATATTAAAAGACATTTCAAAAAAGTTTGTCTAGCATTCTTAGAGTAACATACACGAAACAGATATAAATAGATAGATTGTTGGTCTTACCAATAAACATTTTTAGTTTCGACTCAAAATTTCACTAATTCACAGTGGCTATATTTTCCATACAAATTTCGCAATTGTGAGCTTCCGTAAAATTCGAAAAGTTGAGACTAAAATTTGTCATTGGTACATGGTACCTATAGCGCTTTTCTGATTGAGATTCATTTTCCATTTTCCATCTCCCGCCTTCGACTCAATACTTCCTAACGCCCCACTGTCAAATGACAGCTCGCTGCGTTCTTCCAAAAATGCCGATACCATCAGCGCATCTGCAACTAAGGACTTTTTAAAAATTTTACCTCTTCTTTGCAAAAATCCTCCAGCAGCTCGCAATATCAGCGGGCAAGCAATCTCAAAGTGAAACCCGCACAAATCACTGCGCTCCCCCTTTAAATATTTAAAAAAAAAAATCTCCTTCTCAAAACTGCATATAAATTGAAGCTAATCGCAGCACTTCCTCATTTGCAAGCACCACAGTAGAGTTTCCCTCCGAGTGCGGAGGAAATCTGCTAAAAATCTCTAAGTGGAAGAGACTTCTTACGAAACCAGCTTAAGTCTGGCAAAATGGAAACTTAATTTTTTTTTGCCCACTTCGCTCCATTCTTCTTCCAATTGAATAAATTCAAATTTATTTCATTTCTTCTCAACTTTTTGTTTGACAAAACGGGCAAAAAAAAAAACAACAAGTCCATGCACTTACTTGTTATGTAAATGCGAACAACGGCGACAGCAACAGCGACGACAATGGCTGCAAAGGCTGCGCCACGAACCAGCTCTCAGCTGTACCCGATAAGTGTATGCAAAATGCAGCGGGCTCCCCTCAAAAATATCTGAATAATGCATAAGAGGAGTTGGTCTCTTGACAAGCTTGCTTACACCCTACAACGCAACTATCAGTACCGGCAGCAGCAGCGGCGGTTGCACTCGTATCTAACACAGTACAGAGAAAAAAAAATGTTTATAGATTCGTCTGTGCATACTCAAGAGACCTGAATGAGTAGTGACGCGTTGAAGACTCCTTGTGGCGCTAGGCGTTCAACTTCAAAAGTGGGCAACAAACAACATGGAGACCAAAAAAAAAAATGCGGGAAGCTTGGCAATCATTCAAATCACGCGCGCATCGCGTCCAATTTATCACATCTACCCTGGTAGCAGTTCGTAGCTCCAACTTGGCTCCAGATTGGCATCTCTCTATATCCATGGACAATGTAGCTGTATCTGTTCTCTGTTCAATTCAGTTCGGTTCAGTATCGCGATACGTAAAAACTTTTGCCGGTTAAATTGTCAAATGAGCAGCAAAGCAGAAAAGTAAACGCAAACGCGAAATTTATTGCTTTTTCATTGTTGTTGTCGTTGATCTTGTTGTTTTGTTTGGATTTTGATTGTAGAAATTTATTGCTTGTTCATTGGCTCTTAAATGCGTCGTCTCTGGCACTGGCACTGGCACTGGCGCACTGGCAGTCGGGTGCACAGTGATTTTCATTTTTTTTTTGTTCGGTTTTGCTTTTGTTTTCGCTGTTCAATAAACGCAAATTGATTACAAATGAATCAACCGGGTTGGGCACACTCGGATTCGGTACGGTACCAGCCGGCCGGCCGACCGGCTGAATGGGTCCAGTGGCGGTGGGGGAGGCTAAGGGTAATTTCTTTATTTAGCCGCTCCGTCGTCCGCTCGCAGTGCAATTGTCACGTACATTGCAAATGGTGTAGAACACGCGCACCAACTGGACTTTAATTACGAAAGCAATTACAACGCTAATGATTGGCGGTTTAAATGCTGTGTCGAGTCAAGGACTGTGCGATGGTTGTTATTATATGAACACGGGCTCTTTAAGAATTGTCGTGACTGATGATGACTTTTGTTTATGAATGCGGCATGGAGCTGTGAAGTTTGGCAAATCGATTGATCCCTACAGTGTGTGCATGACTCAGAACTTGTTACTAGGGCAGTGAAACATATATCAGATGTGGATTTATGCGTCAGGCTTCAATCAAGTGATATGTCTCAGTTTATGTGAAGTTGACAGGCAATAACTCTCGTGGCGTATGCTGTAGGATTGTGCCGCGGATTGGTATTCTAGTCTGAGGCAGGGCTTGATAAAATATCGATTGCTTATGCGGCCAAATTGGGGCAACAAAAACATAGTAGCATGTGTCTTTTGCAAAAATGTTATGACATAGTGAGTGCTTTTATCAACTCAGGGCTGTCAAGTCTCGAAGCCATTGTTTTGTGTCTAAAATCAAATTTTATATCCGAATATTTTTTTTACAAATATCTATAAAAAAAAAACTGCGCAAGCCATTATTTTGGGTTGAAATTTGTCTTCTTGAAAGGAAAGGAGTAGTCAAAAGGACTCGAAACATTGAATAGATTAGATTCACTTGCCAAATGACTTTGAAGTCGCTTCACTCTGTAGTCTAACTGTTTCGACAAGACGTTTGAAGATAGAAATTATTTTTTGTACACATTCTTCATTTTGCCGCCATACTGACACGGTATATGCGCCGCTGCTTTAGCCTTCTCCATTGCACAGGTACCACCCTCTGTAAGGCCAATCTTCCTTAAGTGATACCCGGAACTACTATGCCCTGTAGATAACGCTACCGCACGCATTTCAATGTCCCTCGATTGATGCCAAGATCCCTTTTTTAATGAAGCATTCGACATCTTTATTCCCATCGTAGCCTGTCTTCTCCTCATGTTTTTTCAGTGATCCATCTGTCAATCAGTTGTTCTACCATTCATCTACCAATCAGCTTTACAGTTAACCTCTGTTTTGCAGGGGATACCTACTTGTCTATGCCGTCGAGCCATATGTGCCCTCTTAACCATATCAGTCTTTCTTTATTTTAGGATAAACATTTATTTACCTTCCTGGTATGATGAAAGCCAAATACCACGCGATCAGACTAAGGCGTATTAGGCGCCTTTTCGTAGGCCTGGCGTACGGTTTTCGAAAGATGTTCGCCGATATAATTTATTGTACCTTACAGCCAAAGACTATAAACAATGAGAGACGAAGCGCTAAAAGTGTTTTCAACAGCTGCTGCCAAATGCACTACAGTTTTGTAATTCCTACCTTTCTGTTGGCTACAAGTTTAGTTGAACATTACTCGCTTGCATTTGAATAACAGTCTGTTTGTGTTTGTGTTCTTCGATACGACATACAGTCCGCTAAAACAATTGTATGAACTCACCTTGAAGACATCATAAAGATCCTAAAAATCGTTAAAAGTGTTAAGTGTATATATACATTGCAAATGCGAGTGCCTCCCTACTGCGCTCCTGTGGAAATAATTTCTGATCTACACGGAATTTTGTCATGCTTGTCTTTTGCGCAGTATTGGGTATCCGTTTTAAGGCTTAAAAGACCTTTAAGGGCCCAACTTTGCCCCAATGGCGAGAATAATATCTCAGCAGATCCATTAATCACCGGAAGCATTGCAACTACCAGTAGAAATTGATTGAATTAAATTAGCTTCATCCTGACTGTACCTATATGCAAGTAGACAATACCTGCCTAGAGCTGTAAGCTATAAAAAACACTCTTCTCTTTTTCCCGCATCCATTTCTTAAGTTATTAAAAATATCAGCCCACCCTTATCAGTATCAAGAAGCGGTCCCAGAAGTACCTATACTTGTCAACTTTTGCTTTGTCATCCTAAGAGGTCTTAAGAATATCATGTAGAATGAAATTTAGTAGCTGGAAGACTCAACAAAGCATTCCTTGGCTGAGTTCATCTGTTAATCAGCACGATAGACCTGACTCCGAATCGCATTATTTTTGAACGAGCAATAAGTGACGGAATTTTTAAGTAGCCTTGCGTGAAATCTCGACTTGATTCCGTAAACTCCTATGGCTCGTTTACGACTGCGAGGAGTAGATGTTGATGTAGATTGGTGGTTTAGCAATGGATTCGGGAAAAGTTCTCTTTAGATTTTGAAGGTTTGTAAGAACATACTGTCTTTTTGAATACAATTCTTCAAAGGAAGTTTCCATCTCTTCTTGAGCAAAGATATACAAACTTGTCTTGCTTGTCGAAGACAACTCCAAAGGTACCCAAACTCCACGACTCTAATGTTCCCTTGCAGTCTTCCTCATTGGATTCCTAGTCATGTTCATCTTATGCGTTTTCAAATGAATCGAACGCATCCATGTTCCCAAAGAAGTTCTCACAAGTTACCATCATCATAATCCTTTTCCTGCAAGCTAAAGTTATAGATAAACAATGGCTAAGCTATAGCTCTCTAAAGCTTAGTTAGAGCATCAATCGTACTGTCTCCATCTTGCATCCGTCTAAAATGGTCTCATATTATAGAGAGAGTCACAACAGAAACTCCCTCATTAAAATATGTAGGCCTCGATCATTTAGAAGAACAAAAATATTTACGAACTGATCGAACAAACGAAATGCAGTCACACTTTCACCAAACCCTAGTCCGTCGCACTGCAACACAAAACTGACCCAATTCCGAGCAGAACAAATAATTTTGTCAATCTTTCGATTTATGTGTTAAAAATATACAAGGATAACAACCGACAGTCCCAGTCCCAGTCTGTCTCTCGTTGGCCGCTTATCGAGCGTCCTTATGAGGACATTTTTTGACACTTGTGCAAATTTATCGGCCTCAGTCGTTGCACCCATTTTGGCTCCCCCCTTCTTTTTTGGCGACACCAGCAATACACTCGTATCTGCACAGAGTTGTTCTCCGTTGCTATATTTATAAGGAAATATGTGTTCACTGCATTGTCTACTAGACAAGAGAATTCAACAAAAAAAGAAAACAAGAAGAGGAAGTCAGACAAAACCCAAATGAGTAATTGAATCAATGAATGGGTGATGTATCATTTTCTTTTTTTCCTCCGCTTATGCTTAGTTCGAGATGGAAAATTAATTTTCACGCTTTAATTAATGGACATGGCGGCCAAAGGTTATCAACTCTTTACTCTGGCTGACTGTTGTGTTGGTGTGTGCATTTGTGTGCAACTGTACACAGTCAGTAATTACAGAGTCGATTACGAGCATAATGACGGGAAGTGTTTGTGCGCGCACAATGGGATTGGGCATTATGTGAAGGGACCACTATCAGTACCAGTAGTCGGCCAGCTCAGATAGAAAGGGGAAAGAGACTGGCCTAATTACGAGAGATCGTGCCTTTTGCCGCGTTTGCTGTTCGAATTAAACGGGACTAGTTGAGTTATCTTTTGTAAATATTTTTGTAACTTTTTCTTTTTGTTATTGTGGATTGTTTTGTTTTTTTCGTGGAAAAGTTCAAAGGTTTTACAAAGAGAAAGTGGAAAACTACCTTTGGGGCTGTGAGATTCAATGATTGTTGAACGCAGTGTGGGCACGTTTTTCTAATCAGGTCAGCTCTGACGAATTGATGGACTGCCGTTGTGAGTTCAGTCATGGGGAGTGCGCAATTATGAAACGCGTTTAGTTATTTGGCAGTAGGATTTTTTCTTTGTAAGTTGGGATGTAAACAAAGCTTCAAACTTTATAAAGAGAGCTTACACACCACTTGAACTACACTCAGCGAAAAATACTATAATTTCAATACGAATTCCTTTTGTTTTAATATGTTTTTACTATTAAAATTAGTCAATGTGATTTTTCCTATTATTAGTATAGTTCAAAAACTATTGAAGCTATAGTTCCTTTAGATAATTATTTTAATTATTTTATAACATTAAACCAATGGTGCATACAATTGAAAAGTAATAATATGTCTTATTATTTTAATGGGTTCCCCTTTTGTATATACACTATTAAAACTATTATTTTCCACATTAATTTTAAAGGAGAAGTACTATTAACTCAATGCGATAGTGTTATTAAATCAATTCTGCACATACTGTAGTTTTAATTAGCTCTCAATATTAAATCAATGGTGCATTCAATTTAAAAGTAATGAGATGCCCCATTATTTTAATAGGTTCCCCTTTAATGTGAATACACTATTAAAACTATAATTATTGAATCAAACTCCCAAATCTATACTTACATTTGAAAAATATTGATACGCATCAATACCTCGCTGAAAATAAATTTAAGATCTTTTAAAAGTGAATAAGTATAAACTTTTTTTTTCCTTTTTAGCCTTAAACTTTTATTGTAAACACATATAAATGATAAGAACTTAGTTCTTGTATGCTTTTGCTGGAATAAAAATTTATTGTAAAGTTGTTATAATTTTTTTTTTTTCATATCCAAAGTACTCGTACCTATACTAATTAAAACGTTTATGGTTTTTTACCTTTAGTACAATTTAGTAAACAATAAAGGTTGTATCTTAACACTTTAAAAACACAATGAAGAAGTGTCCACAATACTAGGCTTCCACTTTTTTGTAGAGGACGTAGGTACCTAATATTGATGACTTTAAAGCAACAGCAAGAAAATTATACAGTTGTGAGAGTCTGAAAATAAATAGTTCAACAAATTATTGGATAAATTAGATTTACTTTAATTGTACAATGTACTATGTAATGGTAACATATTCCAAATAACATTATTAACTTACTGGTATCAATTTCGTATGTAGATTCTGAAAGTTCCAGAAAGAATCCGGGGGTGCAATTGGTGTAGGTCTAAGTAAAATATATATGTAGATCATATGTATATCATAGTAAAGTAAACGTTCTATAAACACGTGCAAATAGTAATAAATAAATGATTGAATATGTGTGTATTTAGTAATGCATGCTATCAAATCTATATTAATCGTAGATTAAAGCATACTTATATATATGGATCGTATAATTTTCTTCATTTCAAAGAATAACTCAAACTAACAAAAAATAAAGTGCAGGTAACACAAAACACAGTGATAATTAACAAAAACTTGCCGTTTATTTACACTTGTTATAACGCAACTTAACTAAAATTGTAAATAACCACGTCAACACACTTAAACGTTTACCGACAGAAAGCAATTCGTTCATTCAATAGTAAATCAAATGAAAAAACAATAGTATGCATACTATTGATCAAGGATTCAAAAGTATACCACATGAAGAAACAATAGTATGTGTACTATAAAATATGAATTCAACAGTATATCATATGAAACACAAAAGTATGCGTACTATAAACAAAAATTAAATGTTATTGAATTTATACAGGTACTATTAAAATATATGTGTAAATAATATAATAGTACTAAAGGGAAAAATAAATAAATAAAATAAACTTACCTTCTGCAGTTATATATATATATACCTCATATTTTTTTTTAAACTGAAAATTTCACTGATGGATCAACACACTATACCACGAACACTGACCGTATGCAATATAAAAACGCATTATTTTTCGTACCACAATGAGTTCTACTATTGACTCAATAGTTCGAATACAATTAGTTCCAGTTAAGCTGAAAATCTAAAGTATTATACCATTCGAGCTATATGATCGTAGATTAATATCAATAAGATTGACAATATTGAAAACTAATGGTATTATACTATTGCTGCTAATAGGGTAACACCTTCAATATTAATGTGAATTTACAATTACAATAAAAGTATATCTGATTAATTTAATAGTACCACTTTTGATCCTCAGCAATAGTACAAAATCATATGAAAACTATTACGTTAATGGGAAAAACCTATTCTTTTACGTACTATAAAATCAATAGTCGTAGTTTTGATTTTTTATAGGATTTTTTTCTCTGAGTGTACTGAAAGAATTATCTGAAGAAGAAGAGTCGCGAATTTAGAGCTCTTAACTGCAGTTTGTAGTCGATGCTTAGTGTGTTAGACTGCTAAGCGAGGGGCTTAGGTTCGAATCTCGACAAAATCCAAATTCCAACTGCGCCACCTCTCTCGAATGTGTGACAAACTTCCGAGAGTATGACTGTCATGAAGGAGGTTCTCAATAAGCCGTTTGGACTCGGTTTCAAATTGTAGATTCGTCCCGAAAATGAAAAGCTCACACAAAACGAATGGTTGTGAGAAGCTAGGCCTAGGGTCCCTACGGATCTGTTACGCCAGCAATTTATTTATTTTTTAACTGGAGTCTCTATAACCCTCGGTCTTCGGCTACCGACTCTAAATCATCATACGGTTGTGTAGCAATGTTGGACTCGATTCAAGCATTCCGTCCTGGGTGCTTAACTAATGGATGGCATGGAGTCTGTTTGAGTGGGTGCTGGCTCTCATTTTGGGAGGACCCAAGGGCTAACAAGTCATCAGAAAAAAGCGAAGCAGCCACCTCAAAACAGCTTATGTACGATTTGTCATGGAAAGCGGTCTCTTTACTTCGTATCGTTTCGTTAACCTCGAGAGACCTACTTCGAAGCCTTCTCAAGCGCCATTCTTATTCTGAATATCTGTTTGGGTTTGCTTCTTACCGGAAAAAATGGTGCTGCTGCCTTAATCGTATCCGAACCTTTCATAACAGTTTAGCAAAGCGTTTTCATTAGTAGCTTTATGCTCGAAAGTCGTACGAGTATATACTCCTACGCCAGTTTGCCGTCTGGCGAGTTTTTGTCGCATTCCCAGGTCATGAAGTACGCGCAACGCTCGGTCTTCACCTACGGCTTTTACCATTTTTGACCGAATTTCATTTACTCCGACCACAGATTTATTTGCTGGGGAGACGTTCTCAGCCTCAGTTTGGGTGGCATAAGTCCGCTGTAAATTAAATGTTGTCAAGTATATGTGCGAGTGTCCTAAAGAACCAGTCCTCTGATTTATTTTATTTCTAAGTCTGTAAGACACCTTTTGGCTAGAACGTTCTTCGTAAATAGCTCAAGGGGGAAGTTCGCCCACTACATACGCAGACAAACAATCTCATCAATCTGCTCAACCATAAATGGGTTTGGTTCTAGGCAATCGGTGCACTATGTTCGCTTGTAAGCCCCACTGCTTTCCTTTATTCATTCATTTCTCTGTGTTCCGTTTCCAGTTTAAAGAGATCAAGAGTTTTTGGCCTCGAATGAGACGTTAAGGTTATTAACTGACTCGGTTCTGCTTTTCGAAAAACTTCTTCTAAGACTCTTCTTGGACTGATTTAGAAAGCTACTACATAATTCAGTTTTTGACCACTTTGAAGCTTAGACGCAAAGAGCCCTAAACTCGTTGCTTTTACTTCCCAAACCCCAAACGGCTTACGCAAATTAAGCCGCTTATAAAAAATCAAAAAAAAACTGATGAAAGCCACAAAAACTTTTGAATGTCCGCCAGGTCCACTCCTCGCAACCCAATCCCAGCAAAAAAAAAAAAAAAGAAAAACCACAACCTCAACTTTAGATTTCATCTCTCTCGACCATACTTTGTTTCTTCGGGCGATTTTCATCGAAAAAACCGCAATCGTTAGGAGAACGCCTCTCACTCTCCACCTTGCAATGGATTTAAAAACTCTCAGGCTATAAATATCATCGGCGTTGATCACAAAAGGGCACAGCACACTGCATCGCATCACGAACAGCAGACCGCTGCAACAGCACCACCGCGTCCAAAAAGGCGAAAGGTCAAAAAACCGTTCGTTAGAATCAAGAGGAGAATATCACTGCATGTGCTGCCACTGGCAGGGTATTCGCAGTCTGAAAACATGCTCCAATGATGCTCAACGAATGTGAAACAACAGCAGGAGCGCTGCAAAAAGCCGAAAAAAAAAAACAGCAATCGTAGTCATGTTCGTGTCGAAACTTTCGTGGAAGGGGTACATACTAACGCGCAAGTAAGTGATTGTTGTTCAACTGCAATCGAACCGGTTTGCATTGTTACAGCATACAAGTACCAGCTCCAAGCGTGTACACGTATCCGAGAAATGAAACGAGATACGTTTGTTTAGATACCGACCGCGTCGTCGTCGTCGTCGTTATACAAAAGTCGTGAGCGCATTGTGCTTGAAGCCAAAAACTGGTTTCGCCGATGAAGCGAAGCCTCCATTTGTGTGTGGTGTATAGATTCGTAGCCCATTTGTGGTAGAGGTTGCTATGTGGCTGAAACCGGCTGAGAAGAGTGTGTTTTTATTTTCTGAGATTACTTCTCAACTTTATGGCCGGAAGAGCCAGCAGCAAGCCCAGATTGGGTTCGAGGAAATGGAAAAAAAAATAAAAGCTGCAATAATTTGTTCCATTTAAACGGAGAGCCGCTTATCATTTAATACCTTGCTTCCTGGGATTTAGCAAAGACATCTCTGTTGTGGTCCACACTCAATTGGCTTTCTTTTGTGCGGAAATCCAGTTAATGGCTGGCATTTGATGTGCTCATGGAAATGATGTAAGATGATGAGATGCGATGCGATGGGATGAGATGAGATGAGAATGAAATTGCGTCGAATTGTGCAATAGCGCGGCGGTGAGGCGGATGCTCCTTTGTCTCAGTGGATTTGGCATACTTTGACGAGTGATTGGATGGGGAGTTGGCTGGAAGTCGTTGAACTTTCATTTCAAATTTTTTTCTATGACTTTAGTTGACAAAATTTTTGTATAACCTCGGCAAAGTCAGCTCAAGCCTGTAAATGAAAACACAACTCTATCCCAGAAAGTGTTTTGCAAATTTTTACCTTTCCGAAAACGAAAAGAGAAACTCACAGTAGCTCTGATTTAGTTCATCAACGTAGTTTACTGATTTTAGGATTTTTATTGACGGAATAGCCGTCAGCGGTTTGCTGTTGTGGGAAAATGTCCAGCAGTTAAGTAACCTGAAATAGACCGCGATACTTAGAATCATTTTTAGTGTCCAGGATAAATTTTTCGAACGCACAATGGCGAAATTTTCCATACAAAATTGCATATTGTTACTTAGAAGGAGGATAAAAAAAATTATTAGTAAGGCCCAGAGTTTATTTTTGATCTATGTCCTTCAGCTTTTACTCGCTTTTTTGAATTGCATAGTTCATTCGCACTTCCCAAGTCTTTTCGCCTTTTATTTGAATATTTCGGCTGCGACCGAGCTTTCTATTTTTAAACTGGCCTCAGCTTATTGGTTGCAGTACGGTTGGTGACATATAAATATAATCAGGAATGTTGGTGCTTCGATTTAGCAAGAGACTGAAATGACCCATTTATGGTGTCAAATGTACATAGTCACGACTATGCTTTGGCGTTTCTTAATGTAATTTAAATAGGCGAACAGACGTAAATGAAGAACCTCATAAAAGTCTCCGTATTTAGTAGGAATCCTTCAAAAAACGAAACGAAAACCACTTTTCGCTTGTCGAAAAACGAAAGAAATCATGCGAAAACGAAAGCTTGGTTTATTTAAACCGTTTTGCTCTCACCTTGTTTGTGATGTTTAATTAGGTCTCTCGTTTTGAGAGGTTTACGAAGCAAAATGTAAACGAAAGAAATGGCTTTTGCGCAAACGAAAAGTTTGTTCGTTTTCAACATTTCATACGCAAAAACATCTGTGCCCGGTAAAAATCTGTTGGCGGATATAGCATTTACTTTTTTATTTACTCTTGGTCTTCGCCATGTCCGGAACACCTTTCAACATTGGGCCTGACTAATAATCATTTTTAACCTTCACACTAAATATTTTGCGGGTCTTTGGGGTTTTGGAAAAAATGCGTGGACCCTAAAAATAGCTTTAAGTATGGCGGATTGATTATAACATTGCAACTTGGTTTCATATCTTCGTGTCCTCGGTGAGGATGTAACTTTCTTTAGCTAGATCTTTATGCAGTAGTCTCAGTGTCCCAGGGAGTAGTGAGATGTCCCAGGTTCAATTTTCGTTTATTACTACCACGCGAACTTCACACAAATACTCGACAAACCCTCTCAGGTTGGCGGATCAAATAAAATTGTAGATCCCATCTATTCGTTGCTAATGGTTGTGATAAGCGTCCCCTTGTATCCTGCAGTGGACCTGCTACACCCAATCATTCTTCGTTTCATAATCAGGACGAAAATATCTATACATTTATTCAGTTTGACAGCCACAATTCAATTTTGACATAGTGACCCTTGATCTAATAGCAGCTTTCTTCCTTTTCTCCTTTCAGATAACAATCGACTTGATTCCATTTCCCTCATGCCAAACGGAAGAGTAACAATATAAATTCAACAAAACTCAACTTTGTATGCATACAGTGCTATTATTTGCATAAAGGAAAAAGGATATACCACTGCAGAGGTATGTAGATAAAAAATTTCCCCCAAAGTCAAACGTCAATTCCTTACAAAATACAAATGCAATCTTCAAAAGAAAAAAATAATAGCACAGCAAAATGCAGGTGTAGAGGTGATATTCAAAAGTTTTGCACACACACAATCCCGGTCCCGACGGAAAGGAGGATCCCCTTTATAACTAGCTGATGATGATGATGATGGTGGTGGATGCAAACCTGTCGAAATACAAGTGAATGCATTCACTCCATGAAATCCGGTTGTAGCTGAATCCTTTTCTTGTTGTTATCATCTCTATATATTTGCATATATCATGCTATATGTCAACAGTTATAGCTTTCCACCCAAACGGACAAAAGAGGGGAAGTAAATAAAAAGTAAAGTTTTTCGTTATTGAATATACCGTAGACATGTGAAATGCATGCACCAAGGAACACACAAGTCCTTGTAATTTCAATTCAACTTTTTGAGAGAATTCGTTAAAAGTCTGTTTGTTTTTTTTTTGTTGCCATGCTTGGATAAAGCTTATAAGCGCGCAACATTGAACCTCACCATGAGTGTGGGTTTTCAGGTGGGGATAAATATTTCTTCCCGGAATATTCAGTGAGGTAATTTGAAGAAAGTACTTACATGGTGATTAATTTTTTTTTTAATGGGAAGATATTGTAAGTTGGCAAACTATAAACCCAATGATTGTCTTGTAATTTTTATTGGTTGATGTCGAAATCTTTGACTGTCTTTCAAATACATACAGGAAAGGTAAAACGTTGAGTCTTGCGCCATGGTAGGTGCTAATGAAAGTGCAATTCCATTGATGCCTTCAACTACATTGACGAAAAACCACCCTTTTGCGCATATACATCTTTCTCTTTCTAATGCGCTTCTTTCGTCGGTTGTTTTAAATTGGAATTATGTTTTTGAAACGCTGAGCTACAGTTCTTACTTGGGAATTGCACACTTCGGGCTTTCGTTAATTGAATTTTTTTTAATCAGATTTCTAATTTAGAAGCGATTTTAACTTTGTTTCGATCTCATTTCGTTTTCTCCGTTCTTTTCATAGGTCAGAAGGTTTTTTTCCGACTCTCCCTTTTTTGACAAAGACTAGAAACGGCATACAAATTTCACAAAATCAATTCTTTCTACACGACCCAATAATAAAAACTCACACAAAACGATGGAGGTTATATGAGAAGGTAGGCGTAGAGCTCTATATGGACCTGTTGCACAACTGTTGTTTTTTTAAACAGCGGCTTGCCGTTCGTAGACCCTCTGGCTGAATTATCACCTTAACCTTGTAAAATATAATTTTGCTAAAACGATACATATATCGAGCAAGTTAAGTATATTGTGTTGGCTGGTATTCCATTACGGAATTCCATCCTTCGAGCTCAGAAATGCTCCTAGGTACTCCGCATTTTTCCAAAGTAAACCTTGTATCAAGTAATCATCTTCGCAGAGTCACCGACCATTTTCTTAAAAATTTTATGCGCAATGCCTTTTTAAAAAAACAGTTGAAAACAACCTTTTGAATGTATAGGTTTGCTGAAGTTTTTCTTAGCTTTGCCTCGAACTGTTCTCATATTTTGCTTAGACCGCCTTCAGTCCTTAAATTTAGTTTAGTACCAAGCAAAGTTTCTCCCAATTTCCTGATTTTTTACTGTACTTTACTTCGTCAAACTTATTTAGACGAAGGGCTAAGGACTTGCGAGCTGACGGCAGTTCGTTGCCATTGAAGACCTATTGTAGTTTTCGTGATAAATGCCTTTGAAGGGAAAATAAAAGCTTAACTAACAATTTATCAACATAAAGCGCAAACACGCCCACTTTTTGGGGGCGTTTTAAGAGAATCTAACGATCTACCAGTCTGTGAGTGCAAGTGTTTCCTTGCAAGCAACTTTTCGATGTCGCTAACAACGAGAGTTGACCGTTTCTGCGGCGTTTGCATTTTCTGATGCACATATCAAAGTTGCTACCTCCAAACATTGAATTGCTTAGTTCTGTGCAAGAGGTACGGTATCTCGCAGTATCTTAGCCAAAGAAATTTCGGCCACTGACACATCTAAATTAATTCATCAAAAGTCAGTTCTGATAGAGGGTTTTTTTAAAAAAGACTATTTAAAAGGTCCGTTTTAATAACCTTCATAATTTTTGTTTTTTGAAAATCAACGCTGCGTTAAAGTTATCAACTCGTTATTCAGAAGTTACGTCAAATTATTGTATGCTGTCTGATGTCTACTAGCTAACTAACTTGTGCACATTTGTTTATTAATACGGGGGTTAATGTTTACCTAAACTATACGTTCTTTTCTAACTTGAATACTTGAAAACATAAACGGGACCTGTTTTATATCTGTTCATCTTTCTGAGATTCTACTGTAGGTATTTGCTTTCCGCTTACTTCTTAGACGCAATTTCTGGGTAGCCTCATCGCAGTCCGTTTTGCTAACTACAGTAGAAGTCGGTTATAACGACGGTGGAAATAAGGTCGTTATAACCGCCGGTCGCTATATCCGACTGTCTTCCACAAATAGCTTAATATATAACTAAACTAACCAAATAATAGGAGAGTGGACATTACAAGCGACTGGTCGTATTATAAGCGATGTCGTTATAAGCGGCTTCCACTGTATTACTACTAGTACCTGAATCTAAATTATTAACATAAAGTGGTAGAAGCCCCACTCGTCTCTGTGTCCTCATTTGATCTTAAGCGGCAGCACCCCTTAACAAAATTGTAGCTGGGAGCTTAAAGCCTTCCTCAAATTTTTCAAACAATTTTGCCCGTCATATTTAAAGGGCACTTTCTCCCGTCAAATGAATTGGTTACAAATTCGGATGCAAAACAAAATCAATTGCAATCAACACCACCGGTTCGTGAAATATATTCGTAAAATTAAAACGCCACTTTATATTTAGATACTCGTACTTTCCGCGTAACTTTTTCGAGCAAAAGTCAAGAGGGATGTAATAAATTTCACGGCTACCGTCCTGTTGTAACCTTCTAGCATTGGAAATGAACACAACAAGATATAAAAACACCCGCACAATAAATGACCGCGACGTAGCAGGATATTTATTCACATGGACTTTCCCAAACAACAATGCACTTCACAAGAGCGCAGAGTCGAGTTTTTGTTATTAACAAACAGCTTGTGCAAGTTTCAACTGCACTCGCCGGCATATAACTACACAGAACATTAACAAATGCTCAGTTCCATAGAAACTTCAACACAATAAATAATATGCAAGTTGCAGTGCGGAACAACTTTTGCAATCATTTTACAGCCGCCTCCATCCGCCATCCTTTTCATGTCATGCCAAAGTTTTGGTCAAAATAGGAAGTGAGGAGACAGTTTTTTTTTTCTTTTGCCCCCCCTTGTACTTTACATGTACACCCTTGAAGCGAGAGTCCCTCCGCACTGCTATTTTTATTTATCCTCCAACTATACGGGCGTATGGCAATGTCAATTTATTATATTTTTTGTCATTTCGTTGTTGGCGCTCTCTTAAGGACTTGATTTACGTTGGGTCCTGCTCCGAGATTTCTGGATATCTATATGTATGTATGGAAGGACACAACAAAATTGTCTTATTCTTTAGATATCCAGGACACAGGAGAGATAAGCTCACACAGAAAAAATGAAAAGAAAACGAACACAGGAAAGAAAAAAACGAACAGTACTCGTCCTGAAATCCAATTAAAATATGCAAATAAAGGAGTTTGCTTCTTTCTTGCTCCCGATGATGGTATTGTTGTCCTTATTTTTTTGTTTGTTCTTAAACATATACTCATCACACGAAGGTAGGTATAGCTCTATGGAAAATATTTTCTAATTATTATATTTGCATGAATTTAACAAAAGCCTTGCTCTTAAGATAAAAATTAAATAAAACGCTTGGCACACATACAGCAAACAGAAGGAGATTCCCTGAGTCAGAAGTATAAAAACAAAGGAGTCTAGTGGAGCGAGTATATTTGTTTTGCTATAGAAAAGTCCAGGATTTTTGTTTGCTCCATTTTTTTTAAACAAGTCCTAAGGATGAAATAGAGTCTTTCATAGTTGGATAGGGGGACTGAAGTTGGGTATTAATTACATTAGCGGCACGGGTGTGGGGTATCGTTGCCTGCGAATGAACAAATAATAACTATGGGAAAACTTAGCAGTTAAGTATTTGCCGCATTTTAGGGGAGGTTTGATTTCCGAGTTCTATGCTCTACGTCCTATTATTTTGCACGACAATATTGCCCCTTCAGTTTTTTTACAGACATGGCCCGGTCTGCATACATACAGATGAGGATGCCCCTTTGGTTGTCTATTTTGAATGGCGTAATAGGATCTTCTCGAAACATGCCCTACACCAAATTCCATCTTAGAAACATCAGGATAGGCCTTTTAAGCAGTTTGGAGGGTTTCTGCTTACACTTGCTTCTCTGTTTTGAATCTCCATTGAGAGCATTTTGCTAAAGCCCAGTGTTTCAGACATCGGCTGCTGCAGGCAGTTTGGTATCAGAAAGTAGAATATGACATTCTGTCGTTTAAGCAGCCGCCAGCCTTGGCATGCTCCTTCTACATGCATTTGCATTGACTTCGGTAGACCTTCGGCTTTTGTTCTTCCGCGTATCAGAAACGATTGTTTCACCGAAATTAGTCGCAACACCAACCATTTCGCATGAATCGTCTATCGCCTGGGATTCTCAGATGAATTTGGAGGTGAAGGGAATCTCTATAGGCGAACGAAATGCGATCGACTGGTTTGTTTACTTCTTACACATGCCTTCGCACTGGCTTAATATAGGTCGTCGCATTTTGTTCATCCTCGAATCGCTGCCGATTCGTCCACCGGCATTTGCCGTGGCGTCAACGAAGTATGTATCGCCTGGTGAAGTGAATCTTCGCGTGAGGTCGAGAAGAACAACTGGCTATCTTACTCCTTATTTCTCCTTTTTTTCCATCTGCGAATTGGTGCCGAATCTTCCACCGGCATTTGCCGTGACATCAACCAATTCACACGAAACATTTATCGCCAGGTATTCTCAGATGAACTCGCAGGTGAACGGGAACTTGAGGCGAATTAAATGCAAATCGACCATTCCCTCTCGATGCTGTTGCATATATATTAATGTAGAAATGTCTTATTGGCATCCTGCCAACGCAACCTCTACCATATGACAACAAAATTTTACTCAGCTAAATTACTTACTATCGAACTCCCTTTCTTTTGTTTTAGAAACAAGTCTGGCGTGGTAGATATGTATGACGGAGCTCCATTGCGTTGCCCTCCATAGCATAATCCTAGCGAATGCATTTGGAATCCCCTTTCAAAACATTACCCCCACAACAGCTGACGACTTAAATCATTAAAATCCAATTACCAACAATCGTATATATGCATTTACCATTTAAATTCGTTAATACCGTGAAACTAAGCTCCACACCAAGCCACTCAAATGTGCACTAATTTCATTCCCATTTCGTATCCCTTTCATATATCCCTCTGTTGATCCTCTCCCCCATTCAGTTCTTCCCTCAGACAATTCCAAACTCAAATATTCACCCCTATTTTGCGTGTAGTCTACCATCTTCCTTTTCATAAGTAAATCTGTTGGCAAATTTCTCAAAAGCCACTTACTTTCTCCCCATGTCACCCCCCGAAAAATCTCAGCCAGTTAATAGTGCACGACGATGTAAACTATATATGAGTGGAAAGAATAAAGAATTGCACAGTTGCACCCTAAGTCTTATTCCAGCTTAACTCTGACACTCCTCAGACGAACAAAAGTAAGAGAAAAAAAATTTAAATTAAACGCTCAATTTGATTACGAGACCATACAATGGGGTGGAAGAAACAGAACGGTTAGTTAAACTACTAAGTGGCTAAGACACCGAGGTCCATTACATTGTGGGATCACATCCACATGGAACAAGTTTGAAGGATTTCGGATCCTTAACCTAGAAAATTGTGTGAATCTTTAATTTGCCTATGCAAACACAAATTTGAAATGTTTTCGAATGTCAACACATGACTGAGGGTGACCGAATGGTCCATTGTGCTCTTGCGGGGTTAATCTGTCGCACCACTGTTTGTTGTAGTTGTTAGTGCGATACCATGACATGAATTTGACATGTTTCCCATGACGCTACACCACAGTTGCTGGTTTCATTTTCATTCACTCCAAGTGGAACTTGATTTAATTGGATGCGAGTGATGGCTGGATTGGGATTATTCGAACGTAACTCTGGGCGATGTGTTCCCTATAAATCGAATCACTAAAATCTGCTTGCACGGATATCTGCTTGGTGTTCGATATAAATTTTCATGGCACGCATAGTATACAGTTCCATTGATCAAGAGAGTTGTTTACAACAAACGTGTTGTGGTGTGCTAGTCAGTCGGGGATGGCTACAAGTGTTTGGTATTTGGAGAATAGCAATAGGAGAATGCACAAGCTGCTTGACGTTTGGCACCAAAAAGCCGTCAAAATATTGGTTAAGAAATGACGAAGATCAAGCTCTCATGCCTATAGCTATCTGCACTTAATTTTTATGTGATTGACGGACTAATCATACTGACGGAAAGTGCGATCTTGGTCCGTTTCCGTAGAAGTCTTCTAGATTCAAAAGGATTCAAAAGGCCCTTTGGAATATTGACCCCTTGGTCTGAAGAGATATTTCGGAAGTACCTACGGTTCGGCTACATTCTTGCTTCGCGGAAAATGTTTCAGGTAGTAAAATACTAAAAATACAAAAATACCCAATTTCAGGCCAATCTTGTCTCGTCATTCTTGTTAAAGACCCTGGAAAGACTCACCGACATTGAACTTCAAAAAAAACCTCGACGCATGGTTTCTCTGCGAAGACAGATCTACACTTTACTCGTACCAATGAAATATCGCCTCTAAACAGGCAACATACGACTTTATCCTTTTAAGACTTTAAAGTCGATGTTAAAATAGGGGCCATATTTACAGAGAGTAAACGAAGCTTGAAGTTCAATATTCAAAACCGAACTACCTAGTAAATACAATAATCCCACCATTTTCCTACAGCATTCGGCCCCGGCTTCGTCGCATTTCTTTCAGCTTTTTGCAAAACTTTTGAACCCCATTTCCGAGGATATAACCCTTTATCAATCAATTTCTTATCAAACCTCTTAACTCCGAAGCCGTTTGCGTTATTCTTGTCGTTTCGTATGACTGTATTCGTTCCACATTTGTTAAGTACCTTTTCATAGAATGTCAAGTCTGAGTACCGGTAAATTTAACACCCTCAAAACATTTACGTGTTTGCATGCATAGAAAGGTTATGGTCGGTTATAGGTTTGGGTGTAACAAAATGTGTCAATTCCCGGCATCTGTGTTTCAGTTAAACTTCGCAATAAGTTTGCCCAGTGGTTATAGCTTTCTGAAAGCGAGAAGTCCCACGTTCGATATGCGGAAAAACAACAACTGGCACACAAAATAAACTCAGGCCTAAAAAAACATTTTTCGTCAAGTTTTAGCAGTTTATGCACGCGATTTTTATCTTTTGCTATCCAAACTACAAGGCGTCAACATTGAAGCGGAGAATAATGAGTGGGCTTCCTCTCTTCGCTTGTTTACGGCAACATTGACAAGCTGTATGAAGCTAGAGACAAACCCCTGATGTAGCATCTAAGCTCAGTTACGTTGCTCTTCCACTTGTGAAATCTCATCAATGTCAGTTCGTGATCCTGATCACCACCAGGGTAGAATGCTTCAGCAAAACCAATGAAGGCCCAAACCAAAGTACCCTGGCAAAATCGACATAGGTTCCGTTAAAAATTGTACGCAAGCTCCGGCAGTATTAGACGGTTAAGATATTCATGAGAGTAATCAGGTGGTAGTGCGTGTAACAAATGAAAGGCATTATCCAATTTGAGAGGTTGTTTTTTTTTCTGCATGAGATAGACACGCACGTATATACAAATTCCCAACGCGCAGGATATCTCACTTCATCCAGATCTCTCGGCAATCAATTTCGAATAGAGGTCCGAAACACACAACAACCCAAACATTGACGTAGGATAACTGTGGCTGAAAGAGATCCCCAATAAATCGTGCCCTTTCATGAGGGTATCCCATGAAAGACTAACTACCCCCCAAGAAAAACAGAAGAAAAAAAAGGTCCGAAGAGAAATTGATTTGTCAAAGAATCCCGACCTTTGTCGGAATACGAATTGTTGTACAACATAACATTCAGGGTCAAGAGATATCACCCGAAACATCAATCCACTGTGCAGGCACACGCTACCTACATTTTAACCGTACTTTCTGCTCGTTTCCTAACACAAACAACCCCAAAGGCATATGTGCGTGTTTGAGGGTTCAAATCAACACACGCAAAACCTCTACCCTGGCATTTGTTTTCTGGCAGCAAACAAACACAAGACGATGAAACCCCAAAAAGTCATAGCTCTCTCTCTCGAAAGAGAGAAAGTACATTTTTGTTTTTCTATTTGGCACAGGGAAACAAATTAAGTAGAACGGTTCAATTGCCACTTTGCACGCAAGTTCACAACCACACCGGTGGGTCCTGGTATATGACGGGGTCGGTGGCTCTCTTGGTCGGTGGGTTGTTCCGAGGCGGAAGGTTTTAGATCACTTTGTGCTAACCATGCCTTTAGAGGCAAGCATCCGACAGACGGCCACCCTCCCCCAACCACACCCACAAAATTGAATTACTTTCCATACTCCCGGGGTAATTAACATGGCTTTTATTTAGAACATGGTTATGTAATCATTTACGGTCTACCGGGAGCATGGAAACTAGGGAAGGCCGATATAATTACTCTTCGTCGGTGGTGAGGGTTTGGTGGGGAGGGGCACAAAGAGGAACGCGCACTTAATTGGACTGCAAATGGCATTCCACTGGAAGAATGTCAGAATGTCAACAGCATTATTGTTGTCAAAGTTCAATCATAGACATCAGGCAGCAACAATTTAACAAGATGACACAGCAGCTCAAACTCCGTACAGAAAGGATATTAATTTTCTATGGGGAATTCGCGAATGGTATCGCTGTATCTAGTTATGTATATCTGAAATGAGCGACACACGACTCGTGTCCTTTGAAATGGGAAACTAGAGAGGAATTCACGGATGGCTTGCGTTTTAATTTCACAACGAGCCAGAAAATTCTTCCAACAAATCTCTCCAAGTAGTCGGATGGCGGTCTGTATTTATGCAGCTGTATCTCGAGGAGGAAATTGATGATTGCACGACGAGGCACATTCGAAATTCGTTTGTCGATAAGATGATGAGAATGCTATTCTGATTACAGGGATGGGGACAGGATTTATGAGGGGGTGGGATTACCAATTTCGTTGATGGGATGCAGTCAAACAAAAAGGGAATCAGAGGCAGTGTCGCAGTTGATTGGTAACCATTGCGTGAGGGGGAAGTTGTCGTTTCTGTCAAATCGAAGTACGAATTTATTTTGGGAATTTTTTTCGAATTAAAGCGTAGGTACTATCAAAAGTACATGGAATACGTATGTTTGTTAGCAGGTGTCAACTGGCAGCTGGGACCTATCATAAGATGGTGACGTCTTAACCCTATCATACTTATTGCTTGTGAGTTCCGCCCGTCCTGGGAACTTGTCCTAAAAGAGCGACGGGTGACAAATTTGTCGAATTCGGTAAAAGGTTGCTTCCCCAATAGCTGGAGACAAGCTCAACATGGGATACTACACAGGCATTACCTGTCCAGAGTAACTTTTTGGCCTAGCATATTACTGCTGCTGCTACAGGGGTCCAGGAGGGAGCCTTTAACATGAACAAAGGGACAGGGCGAGCAATTGCGCATGAAAATGCCTTCACAGAAAAATTGTGTAAACGGCTTAAAAATAGGGAACACAATGAATCCGCACCCTTTGCTTGGCGGTCTCAATTCGCTTGACCACTTGACAAGCTTAAAACAACATCTTCGACTGCTGTTATTGTAATTCTCCTTTGAAAATTGTCAAGAGCGAGTAGGGCCATTTTTGTGTTTGCGAAGAACTTGGTTCACGAAAATATTCTCTTCCGGGGCACAGAATGCACAAATGGACATCCACTTAAAGCCACTGTTTGGTGCGGCTGCTACTTGTCATTGAAGTCCCAAAATACCATGCCTAAGTTTTCGTTCGGGGCTGTAACAAAATGTTTGTCTTTCTAAAGATGAGAGATGAGAGCTTCGTTGGGGCTTTGGGCAGCAACTACAAAATCTGTTGGGATCCCTTTAACGAGGTAACTATTTCAGAATCCGCCCCCATAAAAGTCAGCGCTCGCTAAAAATCAAGAACCGAACAAATTTCCTTACTAGGACGCCACTTTCGTGGTCATAAAAGCCACGGCATCAACCCACCTTAGCCCATGTCTAAACCACTTATAGACACTTGCAATAACTGAAGAAAATGCGCCTACTTGAGGCTCACACTAAAGAGCCGCCGTGCACCGCAACAAAAGTTGAAAGAAAACACCTGGTCGCGAACTTGATTGTTGAACTTTCACCTTGGACCTAACTTTGCCCGATTAATGATTTTTCAAAGTATCACCACAACCGAACTTTCAAACAACGTCGTCAACCCTCTTAACTCTTTGCCGACCATTTTGTACGCCAACTTATACCAAAGTAAACCACTGATCGTATTATCCTTTTGGTTAGTCCAGCCTCAGACAACCATAATCCATTTTTGCCAAAATGATATGACAGCGCGTGCCCTCGCCAGCTGTCAAGCCCATAAATAGGAACCCCCTAGGCAATAATATAACAAAACTCCTGCCGAAATTGCCCCATACCCGTGTCTAATCCTTTGTTGGCATTATAGAAAATTTCCTTTCATTTCATTCGCAACAACCAATTGTCACAAAGAGAAGAGAAAATAAAATAACCGTCTCCCGACCAGCGTCAATCTCCTCCGGAACGAATTAAGTTGTGTGTACTCCAGCCAACCCCACACCCGGTCCAGCCAGACCCCATAGCCCGAGGCGAGAAACTCTCTAGTAAAAGGACACCAGCTGACACACAGTCTGTGTATATACGTAAGTGAGTAGAACTAGAAAATCCGCGCGTCAGGCCAACACAAAATATCCATCTCAAGTGTTTTTTTTTTTTTTGGAGGAGAAAAGGGTTTCCATCCCTACCCAAACAAATGCTAATGTTAAAGCTCCAAGGAAGATTAGAGGGGGGCAAAAAAGACACCAGACTAAAACTCGATTGCGAATGCATCCAAATATACTCGAACATTCCATGTAGATACTTTTCCGTAATATGCCCCGATAAAGGCGTCTCGGACGTCTGCCGTCGCCTCGTTGCACACTAGAATGTGTTACTAGACAGATGTATCTATGGCATGCCTATCCCTCTTTTGCCACCCCTCCAGCGCATTAAATTTCCACCCATTCTCTTCTGGGGGAGTTCACAAGAGAGATACCAACAAACAACGAAAAAAAAAAACACACACACACCCCAGCCAACTATTTCATTATCCGATTGGAGTCTCGCAATTGCCGGCAGGGAGCATTAGTATGAATGCGCTTTCCGCACGATTTCTTGTGCACAGATTCCATTCCATTTTCAGAGACAGTACAACCTGCCATTTATAGCCGGCCAACAGCAGCAGCTAAGAAACCGAATTAGTGTCCAATTGCCCGCGACTCTTTCCCAACTAGTGCTCGTATCTGACGCTGCTGTAGAGGCATCGCAGATGTAAAGAAGTGCTGGCGAATATTGTAATGTTAATGACCTTTTCGGTTAAATTGCAGTTTTTGTATCTGATTTCAAAGTTGGCGTATATAGTTTGCACAGCAAAGCGGATTTATGGCGAAGCCATGCCGATGGCACGAATGGCGGTATACCTCTTATGGCTTGGCGTGTGTTTGGGGTTGTGCGGCGTTAAGACTGTGTTTTCTTTTTTCTGCCATACATTTGAAGTGCGTTGCCAAATGCGTGACTTGCTTTAGACGGGGAATTCGTAACGGATTTCAGTCGATGGCGCCGGTGTTATATAAAGTGGTTGTGGTTTATACTTTTGCATATGGAAATGAAATGTAGACAAGCACGAATGATTTGTGCAGATGGAGGAGATTTTGTTTGAGTGGTATGGCGAAAGATCGCAAAGATCTGTGTCCTGAATATGTGACACTATTAACTGTGAGGCGTACAGCCTCAGACGCAAGCTAAATTTGTTTCTGTGACTGTTGCATTATACCACGGTTCCATTTGTATACTGGCAGTCGGACGGCTTATTGTGGGATCATAAACTGCAAAAGCTGGCAGTCTTTTGAATATATCCAGCAAGGACAGGCCTGACCTTAGATCGTTGCATATGCAGAGTTCAATGTGACGATTGCATGGGGAGATCTAGAGAAAATCAACACCACGCAGTGACTGGAGTTATTGAAACTCACCTCAGGCAGCTAAAACAGCATCTAAGATGGGACCAAATTAGCTTGGGTCCATGATAACTTATGTGGGTTGAACACTGCGAGATAAATAGACAGATTGTTTCCGCAACAGATCTGGGGTGGAATTCTGTAAAAAACTAAACGAAAACCACTTTCGCATTTAAAAAACGAAAGCAAAAGTTTGCTCCATGTAACTGCTATCGTTTTCCTCTTCCCGTTTGCAAGGGTGTGGCAAAAAAGTAAAGTTTGAAAAGCTGTATATTTATATAAAATTGACAGATGACCGCTTTCAATGCATATATATCTTTGTTGATATTTTGGTCGTAATAAAAGGTGAATAACGAAAGTTTATTTAACAATAACCGACATACAAACTGTTTATTTTAATTAATTATATTTTTATTAGACGTCAACAACAACACAAACGTAAATTTACACAGTCCTCCACATTTCTAAAGGGTTTTCCAATGAGAGGTGTTATTGTGAATGACCCGCTATTTCGGTAGCTGTCACTTTTGAAGCTTTTATTCTTTGACATTTGACAAGTAGAAACTACGCCATTACTAAAAATGGAACGATACACGCTTCAACAACGCATTGAAATTATTAAAATTCACTACAAAAGCGGTGAAAATCTTGCAGTCACAGTTCGCAAAACTAAAGCATTTTTTGGTCGTCGTGAAGCACCTTGTCGGACCGCAATACAGAAATTGGTGAAAAAATTCGAGCTGTTGGGACAAGTTAGTGATGTGATGAATAAAACCCGTGCATTTCGCTCAAGAACAACTGAGAATATTGCTGCTGTAGCCCAAAGTGTTGAAGAAAACCCAGGTTTGTCCATTCCTTGTCGTTCTTTGGAATTGGCCATTCCACAAACGTGATTAATGATTTTTTATGGTCGGAGTTGGATGGTATTGATCTGGACAACGCTTACTTTCAACAAGACGGCGCTACGTGCCACACAAGCAACGAAACCATTGATCTTTTACGGGAAAAGTTTCCGGACCGTGTTATCTCTCGAAGAGGTGATCACAATTGGCCACCGAGATCTTTAACACCTTGCGACTTCTTTCTTTGGGGCCACGTGAAAGATAAGGTCAACGCCAACAGCCCAGCGTCGATTTAAGAAATCAAAGATAAAATTTGTGAGGCTATCGAGGACATAGGGCAGCCACTTTGCGATTTGGTTATGGAAAATTTCATGAAAAGGATATGGTCCTGTATGCGTGCTCGTGGTGGCCATTTGGCTGATGTTGTTTTTCATTATTAACGGCATACCTTCCTCTGTATTATGAAATAAACATCCGATCATTTATCTCAAAAAATTAAATTTTTCTTTGAATACCAAAATAACACCTCTTATTGGAAAACCTTTTTCATCACTATCGCTTATTAATAATTCGCCAGCATATTTTTTGTGAAATAAAAATAAGTCGCAACTACCAATTAAACAACCAAAGTTAATGAGAAACGTCAAACAAATACCAATCGCTGTATTCCTTTCGTATGAAACGAAAATTTCTTTCGTTTTTGGAGTAACAACAAAGAAAACGAAACCGTCAATGAAATAGCTTTCGCTTTTTTGCTTTCGCACAAATAAAATTGTCTTTCGTTTTCGTTGTAAAACGTTCGTTTAAACGTTTAAATTTTTGCCGACTCCAAACGGCTGAGCTGAGAAGCTGTTTGAGAACAGTTGTCTTCTCGAATGTTTGTCTTACGTTCGCAAGAGGTGGCACAGGGAAGAAAAACCAGTTAAGTTGGAATTTGAGGACCCTCGCTCAGTAGGTCTAGCACACTAACCACTGTGGCCACAACTGGAAAACAACTCGGGCAGAAAAATCCTTTTCCAAACGACCAAAGATTCCGGAAATGCAACTGACAAACCCTTCACACCCTATAGCCTATACGTACGTGTACTGATATGGTTGCTAATAAAATGTCCACATACTTACGTGAATCCTGCCATGAAACACTCACTGAAGTGTGTAATATTTAATAAGCTAATGCCTGCGGGTTACTTACGACTCCCCCAAGAGGCATATCCTTCAGCATTTGCCCGGTCTTATTGTACTTGTATCTATCCACGTTCGATGCTATATATATACGCACTGTCCAATGTCCATTTGTGCTACTCCACTGGCATCTCGCACATGATCTCATAAAACCCACCCCCGATTCAACGACTGAAACTTTCACCAAAGCCAACATCTCAGTCCGGAAAACGCATCCTTAACGTCATAATAAGTACATATTCTCGCACTCCGTATAGTTTCCATGATATTTTTCGACTTCTAAATAATATATTCATCTCGGCACGTAGATGTTTCTCACATCAGCCACGTCTACACTACGAGTATACTCTTAGAGAGAGTTGGACAAAAAGCAAAACCGAAAGAATCCATAAAACTTACTGGCAAATTTTATTTTTCTTTCGTTTACTCCCACTAATTGATTGCGAGTGAGAGAGACATTCACACCAACCACCAACGAGAATATCTGTCGTCCTTTTATCTCGAAAGTGAAATAATAAGAAAACCAAGGAATCAAAATCAATATATATGTCCCCAATGACTAGGACCACTACTGGGAGTCATAAAGTGCACACTTACACCACAGAACGCACTGGCTTAATAGAATAGGGACCGATGAGCAGCAAAAAGGACGAAAAATAGAATTTATCTAATAAGTCGATGAAATCTAAATTTATTACGGTATCTTCAATAACTCGCCTCCTCTCCATCGCTTTCTGGCTAAAAGGAATAGACTAATAAAAAAAAGAGGAAGAAAAAACATCCTCGTAATAAGAAAATTCCAAGTCCACCACTGCCAATAATTTTGCATTAAGTAAATCCTTATTCTAAGCAGCAGAATACGCTGGGAATACACGCTGCAACACAACATGTTACACAAAATGAATGCAAATAAATGCGCATGTATATTGTCTGATTTTGAAAGAAGAAAATAAAATAAATGAAAGTGGATGAAGAACTGCTCGTAGCAGCCAGAAGGATATAAAGCATTTTTAAGGGTTCCATTCGGATTTGCTTGTGGTTTAGCTGTACAGTGGGGTGTAGCGGGATCGATATATTGCCTGCATGTGTGAGTGTTTTTGAAATCGTCCGTTTGGTATGACGTCGTCTCTTGTAGAGTGACATCTATCAGGCAGTGCAATTGTTTCATGCGAAATGAACATAATTTACTTAATCATTGTCGTTGATATATTTTATATCGTGATATATTTATTACAAAGTATTTAAGTTGTCCAAATTTCTTGTGAGTGTATTTAAATGTGAAATATTCCGCAAACACCATTTAAATGAATAAGGTATCTATTGCGATATTATTTATATCATGATATATATTACATGTTAGTCTCAAGCAGAGAATATTTGTGGCTGCTGTGACTAAAATCTGTTCTTCGCGTAAACCCCTTCCATGAGATTGGTATCTATCGCGATATATATTTATAAAGCACGTTATATTTTTCCTGGATCGATTTTGTAAAGTTCATTTAGGTATTCTTGATAGTGGCAGCTTTCACGATTTATTGTAGTTGGGATTGGGATATTTAACTTAATTGTCGCACTTGCACTCGAACGTATCACTCATAAACCAGTTCAACTGAAACTTAGATATAATCCCAAAGAAAGAACTCAAATGGTGTCAATGTCAGCCATAATTGATTCACGAGATAATGCGTCCTAAACCATAGAGCTTCTCAAGCTGTAATACCCATTTGCCCAGCCCTTATAATCCAACATCGTTATGGAACCCAAAGCAAGCGAACGAATTTTGACATAAATCTGTCAGAGGTTAGGTTGGTGATGCAATTTATTTTTTTTAAAAGAACCAAGTCCCAATGGAAGGGACAGATCCCTTAATTTGATTGAGTAATATTTTCGTAAAATATTACAACATGCGTCTTACTACTGACCCTTTTTATTTGCTTGTGTAATGATATACATATATCACAGAGTTAGTAGTTTTCTTGCAGACAATCAGATCTAAGTACGAAGAAGTACCGCGGATCATAAGTATGTTAGCAGACCATAAGAATGTTAGCAGTACTAAGATGTTCGTCATGAATTTGTATGCATGATATATTTCTTGGCAGACATATCCTGATATAAATATTTCTTTAGTTTTGTGCCTAAAAGTAGTTTTCATTGAGAATCGAATTTTCTTTGATATGTGTACATGATAAACGAGTATTTATAGGCTTGATATATATCACAATATTGTGTGCAATTTCTATTGCATGATACATGAGTGTAAATTATAATAAATGCCAAGAGTTTTCTTCGGCATCGCATTTATTGCAATACCTGTTCCCATCATAACAACCACATTTCATTAATTCAACTTACAGATGCAATTAAAACTAATTGTGAGTGTGATATATCTCATGACACAGACTTTTTATATATATTTAGCTCAAAATCGGTTGTATTTTGCAAGCTGCAAAGCAAGATATCTCTGCACAATTAATATAGAAATCAAATGTTCTCTTATAAGAATCATAAAAAAATTAGAACTTCGATGATATATTTATGTCAAGTGTATTCACATACAGAACCAAATTTATTGCAACCAGCTCACCAGTCACTAAAGTGTGTAAGTATTTTCTTTGATATGTCAGTATACCTATACCCAGGATTTAAATACTGCATGTCACACAAATTTGTATCATGACACACACAAGCATATGTTTAAAATACCTACTGACGTTTTGGGGGGATAATGTGTGTTCTCTTGTCAAAAATATCCCTTTCAGAATAAACTAGTTGAATGATATATTTCATGATATAATATGTTAACACCAAAATTATTATTAACCTCGTTAAAGTTTTAATCAAACCTAAAAATGTGGAATAAAACTCAATCAATGGCAGAGTATACCCTTCCACTTGAACGAGGTTGTGAGACCGTTGCCAAGTGGGGTTCAAAAACTTTATGACTTCGCCGTTCGTCCTCACTGTAGGTACTTTGACTGATGACTGGGCCGAGGTATAAGTGTAAAGCCCTCTTAATTTGTTTAATTTTTTTTTTTTTTTTTTTTTTCTGAAAATGCCTGCCCTATCGCTGCTCGCATATATGGCACAAGAGTGCATCGCCATCACTTGAAGTTACCGCGTGAGATGCTACTTTCCTTCCATTTCTTTCTGCACCTAGGAGGATGCCACCACAACTTTTGCCGGCGATAATTTATCCAAGTTTGTGGTGTTTCGTATATTTTCCTCTTCATCATCCGCTCCATTCAGTGGCCCACTGCTCACTGTTCACCCCCTCGACTGGTTTCCTATCCACAACTATGATTCGACTCTCTCATTCCTTTTCGTTGAACCTATTCATCAAACGGTGTTTTCTGTTCGTTTTACTTTTGCTTAAAGTTGTTGGCAGCAGTTTTTCTCCACTTGTTCCTTTTCGAACTGAGACTCTGAGAGGCGCGCATACCTACCCCCGTGATATTTAACAGACAAATTAAGCGCATACACCACCGCATAGGTATGACGACGACGACGGTAGTGCACTGAAAGTGGTTTGCTTACAATTTCAATGGAATCTGCACAGCGAAAGGAATAGGGGAGGAAGATGAAGGGCGACTGAATAGACGGGGGTTGGTTGCTATGTACTTGTACAAGTATAGTTAAGCGTGCAGCTCAAGAGAAGGAAAGGGTTAAGTTTGGCAGTGTATATTAAGAGGCACTCGAAAGTGCCGCTTCAAGTGAATTAATTACACTCGTTCACCACTGCTTTGACAAAAAGGTGACTGGTTGACGAAAAAAAAAAAACACTTGGGCATTGCAATTCAAAATTGCAGTCAATTGGAATCGGCCTCTTATGCGACTATACAGCCTCACATTGTCAGAGTGTAGGTGGTCTACTTAATTGGAAGTTCTCAGTGGAAGTGGGCCGGCTTTACTGATGACGGTTCTATTTTTGAAAACTTATGGTTTGAGTGCATTCTTCCTACGCTTGCAAAATTACAGTCAATTAGGTAAAAGGTTAGATATAGGTTGACGTGTTTTTTTTTTTCCAGAAGAAGTCAGTTCTCACTTAGCCTTGATGGGTTTTGATGAGCGAAAGTCTTCAAGTTGAACATTTTTTGCTAATCCTGAAATCCTGACAGATGTGCGACTTTGAATGGCATACGAGTATGTAAATATACCCGCTTGACAGTGCAGAGTAGGCGGAACATTAGTGTCATGCAGCCGAGTCTTGCTCGTGGGCACTTGGAATGCAAAGTTCTTTTAACCTTCTGACTAAATTATTTAGGGAAGCTCATATACCAGTTTTGCAGTTAGGGTGTTTAGCAGAGCCTAAAATGCAGATTGACTGTCAGTCAGTTTAGACACATTTTAGTTAAATGAAATATGGCAGCCGATGGCTCCGAGATGGTTGACCTTATCACGTGTACATTGTACACCCGAAGGATATGTTTTGGTTATGAGCACTTTGTCTTACGAAAAGGTACCGTGCACTGTCGAAAAGTAGACAGCGTTTTGATTGGATGTGTCTCGTTTTAGGAGATGTTTCAAATTAACTGTCAGACCAGTCAACTTCCTCCGCCCTATTAAGAGAACATCTTTACCCTGCTCCTAATTATTTATCTTCCAGATAAGTACGAGTAGTATTATTGTTTTTTTTTTCCAAGAAGTCCTGCCTGGCTTGGCATTTTATACAAAATCTTATATGTCTGATGAGTTCATCTGTCGGACAAGTCTTATAAATACATCCGACAGATAAACATCTGGGATAAACAAATTGTGCAAATTTATCTGTCGGATAAGTCATATATGGGAGTAGAGAAATTCTTTCCACCTTTCATCTGGTCTGATAAGTCTTCAGTCACTTGTAGTGGAAAGGGAAAGAAAGTGTATCCACTTGATAATTTTAAATAGCTCTGTACCGCCCTCGGATTTTTATTTTCGCAAACTCGTGCAATTCAACAAAAACCCACGTCGTGAATTTTTCATTTTTTTAAGTATAACACTTAATTAACATCTCTGAATGGCTAGAGACCACATCCAACGCTGGGTCCCACCGAAAAGAGCTGTGGGCACAACAGCATGCCACAAATTGGCAATGACATTGTAAGCCAGACTGACAAAACGAAAGAACTTGAAAGCACACACAGACAAATACGCTGAGCACTGACAGCACGTAGTCATGATGGAGGAAATAATTTATTAACATTGATTTTTTGTTGCCTCCTCACAAGAAAAAAATATATCTGAATGTGGGCCGAGATACTCGTACAAGTTGAGGGACACCAAGCGATATACTGCTGGCATAGCGACACAGTCTGATTGGAATGATTTATTGAGATTTTTCCATGCGTAATGTTTCCATCAGCATCAGTCAGCAGCAGCATCAGCAACAAGGGTATCAACAGCCAACATACGAGCACACACTGTCAGACGAAATACTCGTACTTATAATGAGAATGCTGCATAATTTGTCAGGATGATGTTAGTTATAGACGTGGAGGAGTGCGCCCAGAGAAATTGGCATACGAGCACTATGAAAGGATTTCCGTAATGGATCAGAATTTATGCGTGCCCGATGACAGGATAATTACAGCGAGTAGTGCAAAAGTGTTTCTGCCCATAAGGAATAGTTGTGCTGTGTCACCCTCTGTAAGCTAGATAAATGGTTTCTGTTAATAGCCGCAACTTAGGGGGAGTGGTGCATTTTCAACCACACCTGCATTACAGTCAAAAACAAAGAGACTGCATCAATCCTCCAGGATGTACACGTACAGTTTGGGAAAAAAAATAATTACTTTTGTTTGACACGAATATGTGGTGGGGACGTGCACACGCGATGAGCAATTTGCTCTTAGTCTTGTGTGCGGTGTGCCTTCAGAGTCCGTGCATGGTTGGCATGCAATTCCCTGAACCAAGCACTTGACCTTGCTAGATGGAACTGTATAGAGCTATAATGGGGGGTGCAGTACACGTATAGCATGGCAAATTTATTGCGTAGCAGTAGCAGAACGTTAGATGTTAACATGATAATAAATCACCAAATGGACACAGGGTTCCTTTATTCGTTCTTCGGTTGTCCACTTTTTTCTTCTTACCATTTAATGGTTGACCTGAAAAGGGACAGCTCGAGAATGAAAGCAAATTGTCAAAGTGCTGCTAATAAAAATGATTAATTGAAGAGCGAACTTCTTCAAAAATAGAACGGCCAGGTTTGCGACTTTGACAGGAATAAGGGAAGGGCACAGTATGGGAGCATATCCGCATGTATGCTCTGCGGTTTGGTGCTTGCTGGGGAATGATGATGTGGGTACCACATATCTAAGTGCTGTAAGACGTGGTCTATGTTTGAGTCTTCTTGAAATGGCTTGTTGATCCTTGAGAGTATAGACGCTCTTGTCACATTTTATTGAGCTCAGTGGTTAGTGTACGAGTTCTGTTGATAGGTCAGGGGTTTAGCTCTTTGTCCTTTTGTAAATTGGTCAAGTCTTGCTCGCAAGCATTGCAGTGTCTTCGAGTTTCCTCTTAGAGGTAGCTTTAACTTGAAGTACTGAAAATTGTCTGGTGGTCTAATTTTTTAAAATTTTACTGCAGAAGATTAGACTCGAAATCCTTCCATTTCCTTCTGAGAAGTCAGCGTTCAATTTTTGGAGAATTCGCGGACCTCCACTAGCAGCTCAAAACCAGATCTGCTGCCTTATGTAGGCCTCGTGCATGGTCACTATAGCCGACTTATAAAACCAAAACGCTTTTGGTTGCACATTGGCAGTTTTGCCACTGGCCCTCTCAACTTATTGTTAGCGAGGGGCTTGCTATGATTGAAAAGTCGGCAAAAGTTTTGACGGTCCGGTGCGATGCAGAATAATAAAGCAGTCCTGAATTGTTTTCAGTGATAATCAAGGTGCTATAGCTAGGAACCTAGCCCCATATACATACATCAGCACCGGGAGCACCATTTTCCATCTAAGGCCGTTCCGTTGGTGTGGCTAATTTGTGTTTAACGGACACTTTGCGACCACCTTACATTTTTTGTATCATCGGACTTTGTTTAAGCATTGTGTTTGAAATATTAATCACTGGGTATCGTGGAATGTTGTTTAGATCTGTTGATGTTCTGTAAGGTGAAGATTGAGGTTTGATATATTGGGGAGACTGAGGCGAGCTTCTTTCTTCGCAGATATATTTATGGTGGTGGACATGTTTTCACTGTTCCTATTATTATTGTACCATGCTAACCGATGTAGCTGGTTATGAGTTTGTTTTTGGTATAAAGCCTTATAATGCCAATTATTTTTAGAGTTAAACTTTTATTACATCGCCTTGAATTTTATCCGCCAAGTGCTGGTTTCAACCAAGTATTCCTTCGACTCTATGTTAGTTTACCAGATCCGTCGGACATCTTGGAATCATGTCAGACCGCAATTAGACCAAATTTTCTTGACTGTTTTTCACCTGGACAAAGACCCTCAAGTGTGCAAGTCGTGTTCTAGCTGTGATGACCTTTTGCCTCGATTTGCTTGAGTCTTAGTCTTGTGCTTTTAGAACCATCGACGTTCTCTTGGGAAATTATGTCCAAAATGTCATGAACTACAATCTTTTGGAGAACATTGTAGAAGGCTTAGGAACTTGGGTGCGTCATATCAAAATACCCACTGACTTTGTTTACTTTCCGCAGAGAAATCACAAATCTATGTCAATTATGTGGCTGCCCCATACCATCATTCTTTCTGTTCCTGACAATTTATCTGTAAAAAATAACTGTCTAGGCTATTTGCCTTAAATCCATTCATTTGAAGGCTACATATATTTTTTTCGTACCAATAACTGCGGTATTTCAAAACCGAACTTATGAAGGCCTAAGTTTCACAGAAGCAAGGAGTGCAGTTTTTTCCATAAATTTTGTCAAAACTGTCGAAAAAAGTAGGTGGTATAGTGAAGTGGGTTGCTGGCTGGCCCTCCAAAAGACTCTCGAATGCGGTCAAATTTTGTCCGCCTGGTTTTACTTTTTTAATGACCGATTTGGTAGCTTTGTGGCTACCTATCCATGATCGCCTCTATCCGACACGTTTCCCACTACGGATCCCATATTCGTTGTCTTTATTTCGATTGATGGACTCTTGTATGTTCCAGTTACTTATTAGAGTCATTTCGATGAACCGCAAGATTTCTCTGACCTGGACTGCCAGTCCTTATTGCACTTCTAAAATAACTAAGGTTTTCAGCTGTCTATTTCCCTCTTGCTATACCACTTAAATGCCTTGGGGAAAAATTTTTTCATTGTAGGGTAGCAAAATAAGCGACTCAGCTTCAGCTTTTTGACGTACGAGGCCCTTTGCAAAAGACCTGCCATCGCAGTGCTCTAAATACCATCGTAAGCACCGCCGCCAACCTTACAAAATGTAGCATACCCCTTCTTACATCCATCGTAGCTCCATTTACAAAGTTTGGACAGCTTTGTAGGTATATCCATGTCAGATTCAGACACTATGTGTCAAAAGCACTCCACAATGCATGCAATTGCGACCCAGCTTCAGCCCGCAATCATTCCTAAAAATCGATATTAAATCCATATGCACACATGTAATAGTTAAGCTCATCTTAATTAAGATGAATACTCGAAATCACACCCAATTGCATCATCATTTCATTCCACCGCCGTCCTCTGGCTTCCCATTCCCTCCCTCGCTGGTGCTATTCAGAAGAAAAAAGAAGAACGTACTCCAGAGCCCGGAGGGAAAAACGAAAGACTACGCAAGTCGTAGTTAATTTCAATTAAATCGAGAAATAAATTGAAATTATTTTCAACTATTTCATTCGCTTTTTTTTGTTCCCCCCCAACCCAAGAGAATGTAGGTAAAGTACGACTGGTTAAGAAGAAGGAGCAACAGACGATCGCAAATAAAATCCACCAGTATGACTATGGCTGGCATACATTTTCCAAGTTGTTGGCACGGGGCTTTTTGTCTCACTTTACGCTCTGTGCTCTTTGCCTGTTCTCATTTAACCGAGGGTATGAATATTTGTAAAGTACACAGATATTATCTCAGTTTATTTGCAGGCACAGAAGGTACTAACAGGCACATCCTCGTGGATGTATGAAGGGTGGCTCTGGCTATGCAGTAAGTGTGTTTGGTTTAGGTACTCAACCCGCATTTGGGGATGGAGGAGAAACTTAAAAATTTAAATAAACATCTGATATAGAACTTTCCGCTTGTGCGAATTTCTGTTTAGAATGCGCTCTCTGGATGCTGTACGAGCAGGGTACACTTGGTGCTCCACAGATTGAATTCCCCGAGATAGTTGTTTAGAATTTTGAAGACTTCTGGCGTTGGCCTCGTTTTGTTTTGTGTAGGCCCAACGCGGAGCTGAGACTTTAAGTGAATTTACAATTTATAATTAAGTTGGGCGACAAATATGTGGAAGTCATTGTGTTGGGACGCCGACATAGGGTGAAGGAATTTAAATACAGCCAGGCAGACCGGAAGCATTCGTTGAGACGAGTACAATGGAATTGTTTAGTCGGTAAGTGGGTAGTGTCTTTGCGATGTGGGCGGTTTTACTAAATGGAGGCGATTTCGATCGAGATCTATGCTTGGGCTGTTTGTTCTTTTGTTATATGAATGTGAATGGCCATTTGGGGCGTTTTCCAATTGCGTTTGAAGAGATGCTCTATTTGAATAAGCGGTGTCAAGACAACATTTTGCTATGAGGTAGATAGAGCTATTCTATCAATACCAGAACTGAAATTACACGATAACAACAGTATCTAAACTCGAGTCAACTATTGGACCGGAAGGGGAACCTAAAATAGTTGAAAAATCGCCGCAACAGATTCATGTAGCCCCCCAACTAACAAAAGTTGAAAGAAAAAACTTTATAAGTTCTTTTTTCTCACAGTAATTCCTGTGCGTCATGGCACAATAGATCTTCTCAGATGCACATTGATGACATTTGGAGTAAAAACTCCGAAGTTTACTTGAAGCGGATATTCCCTTCGAAGTAAACAAGAAGTTGATAAAAAATGAGACAGTGGAAAAGCCTTAGGAGGTAGTTTGTGTTTCCGGAAGCCCTCGCTCAAAAGTTCAGTAAAGGGTTTTTCAATAAGAGCGCTACAAAAGTTTTTTTTTTAAATAAAACAAAAACGGTTTTGGATATCAATGAAATTCTTTATTCCTGTGAAAGTACGTTCGATGCCATTATGTATGGAACTCGATTTCTTTTGCATGGCCACCACGGGCACGTTTGCCCAGACGCTGAACCCAATTTTCGACGGTTTTCAAACATAAATCGGCCGATACTGCTGCAATATCACGTTCGATATTCGTACGAAGTTCATTAATCGTCGCTGGCTTATTGGCATAGACCATAGACTTGACGTAGCCCCACAGTAAATAGTCTAACGGCGTCAAATCGCACGACCGAGGCGGCCAAGCGACTGGACCAGTTCGTGAGATAACACGTTCTTCAAACTTGGTTTCCAATAAATTGATTGTGACATTCGCTCTGTGACTTGTGGCGCCGTCCTGTTGGAACCACATGTCCTCCAAGTCCATATCATCCAATTGGGGCCAAAAATATTCGGTTATCATTGAACGGTAGCTATTCCCATTCACAGTAACGTGCCGGTCTAGATCATCACGGAAGAAGTACGGCCCAATGACGCCGCCGGCCCATAAACCACACCAAACCGTAATTTTTTCGGGATGCAATGATGACTCATGGAGTACGTGTGGATTGCTGCCTGACCAATACCGCATATTTTGTTTTTTGACGAAGCCATTCAGCCAGAAATGAGCCTCATCGCTGAAGATGATTTTTCGATGAAAATCCGAATCATTTTCAAGTTGTTGCTCGGCCCAATTCACGAACATACGACGCTTCAGGTGGTCAAGCGGCTTCAGTTCTTGCATCAATTTAATCTTGTAAGGATGTAGGCTAAGATCTTTTCGCAAAATTCGCCACAACGACGTCACAGAGATGCCCAACGCTTGAGAACGACGTGTGAGAGACACGTTTGGGCTTTCTTCAACTGAAGCCTCAGCGGCAGCAATATTCTCGACACTACGGGCACTTCTTTGTCTCACTGGCACGGGAACATTTTGTACTGTGTCTGTGGATTCAAATTTTTCCACTAGACGCTCAATTGTTGATCTGCTAGGATGATTATGACGACCATAAGTTGGACGTAGCGCTCTTAACCTTGAGGCCACTGACTCCGAATTTCGGTAGTAAATTTTAATAATTTCGACTCGTTGTTGGCTCGTATATCTTTCCATCATGAAATGGCAAATCTTACTGAAGAGAAAAGTCAAATGAGCGGCAAGAAATTGGGCGTCGTTTGCTGTCCCTGTCGCTCTACTTTTGTAGCGTCCCTGTTGAAAAACCCTTTATATACTAACAACTGAGTAAAGGCACCCATAGCCTACCCCTCGAGCTGTTTACGTCAGCGGAAGATGGCTGTCAGCTTTTGACAGAGAAAAGCATGCCCGTTAAATGGACCTCTGCAACATTTGCCCGATCCACAAGAAAAGAGCCTCAAACTCTAGCCAACTATTACCAGACATCAGTCTTCGCGAGTTTGCATACAAGAGCCTATCTATTTTTACTGTTTGGCGGCCAAAAAAACCTTTGTCATCGACCTGACTGGAGCGGTTTTAGGCCGGATAAGTCCGCTAATATTAGACTCGGTAGGAGCTCCAACTTTCTATCGATTGCCGCATATGACAGCATTTATATAGAAGAGCTGTACAGTGACATATCTCCTTTCGGTATCCTTTCCCAAAACCGTCGGATCGCATAACATAGCTAATGATACAAGCTGAAATAAAGCATCTCTCCTTGTACTTCCTGCACCTACACGTCGTTAGTCCCGGTAATGTGGAGTGTTCCTCTGCTCTTAACAACCTTGCCTGCCGGCTCAAAAATACACCAAATACGACACAAATTTCAATTACCAAAAAAACAGTCTCTCACATTTCAGATACGCAACAAAAAAAAAAAAAACTGCTAACAACCAGCGACATTTAATTGAAACGCAAAAAATGTAATTAAATGCGCTCCGTGGAAAGTCCCCTTCAGTGCGAAAGGAAAACCATTCCGAACCCAACGGCGGCCGCCGTGAGATTTATATACTTTTCGGGAAATGTACGCCTTCGGCCGTTTGAAAATAAATTTCACCCGCAGATATACTTTCAGATAATTTATCATCTCTCTCTCTCTCTCTCTCTCTCTTTCTGTCGCACTCTGTCCTCGAGCGTCGTGACCCGTTTTTTTTTTTTTTGCTGGGCAGAAAACGAACTCGTTAACCCCTTCACACGTATTTATTATATTCGTGCTCCATAATTACATGCAGGCAGGCGAGAAGTGAATTGTACTTCAATCAACACTTTGCCCCATGTGGCGTCAATACAGCAACAGATCTGTTGCGACAGCCCACAATCCCTCTGGCCGGCATGAAAATCCAGAGGGAGACTTAAAAATGCTCGTATGCCATTACCGCACTTGTTTAATCCCCGCCTTTGTTCCCGGTTGCAGCGAGTGCAGCCTGCGCCCACTAACCTCAATAGTATAGGGCAAGAGAAACGTCTACCCATGCAAAGGATTCCCATTCCCATTGATATGACTGCAGCAGTAATTTAACAAAAGCTTACGACTTACTTGCAAGTGTGTACCATGCTACAAACTTGTCCTGGTTCATTTGTTCCGCACCGGGTAGCTATCTAAGTTTTTATCCAGCTCCTCGTTGTAGGTGCGGTTTTTCTATTCTTGGTATGCAGACAAAACTTTAACTATGACCCAGTTTGAGGAGAGACAAAACGAGAACCACCTTTTCATGGCGCCTGCCATCGGGACAATTATTATTCGAAATAATATTTTGCGGTACCACTGGAACGACGATGTTGTATGAGTGATACCACTGCGGATGCGGATGGAAGATCCTGGTGTTGCGGTGGGTTTCCATAAGTTTGGCGTTCTCTGCAAATTGAACTGTTCCACGCAATAACTGTGCCTCGCTCGGTTCGCTTTTTAGAGCTAATGATTCCATTTGGAATTTTGCGATACTTCCGCAGCAGGGAGTGCTGCATTGAAACGATTTCGCATTCATTAGAGGGTGCATATAATGTGCCTGTTAAGTCTGCGATGAGAGCTTCTTTGGTATGCAACTGTGCGCGCATTTAAATACTGTGAAGAATTTTAAATTTCGCCCGGCACTTGCATTTCAATTGAGATATGGGATGTGCCACACATCAATTAGAAGTGTGGTCGTCTTTGGTGTTGGAGCAATTAGTTGCAGCGATTAGTATTTTCAGCTTGGCGTGCTTTTCTTTATGGCGGCAGATAGTTCGAGTTGATAGGATGGAGAACGTTGCGAAGGGGGTGTTTGAAGTAGCCCATCGAATTTTTTTTTTTTTTTTTTTTAAATTTAAGACATTTTGTTGGTCATTTTCTTAGCAAAAGAATAAGGTTCCATTTAATGGACTTATGGGCGACGTTTTGACAGTCGCAATTTGACTTTTATAGGACTTTGTCGGAAATGGTTGCATACTTACAGGCTGATTCAGGAGCAAGTCACCGCATTTTGTTTGACACTCGAATCTCAACTCTTAACTCGCCATTTTTAATCAGTTAAACTCTTGTACGAACAGACGATTAAGGAAATACTCTCGATGAGTATAATTACCGAAGTAGTGCACAAATTTTCCCTTAATTTAGGTCACTTGTAAATTTTAAGACGCTCTTTCATTGTGGCTATAACGCATTAGCCATAAGCCATGTGACCTTGCAATCTTGAAAATGGTCTCGTTTATCATCCAGCGCTGACACAATAATTCTCCACAAAATTTTGCTTTGAAATTGAAGAAGAGCAGGATAAGTCCGCCCGAATGTAGCGCCATCTACGGAAGTTTAGTAATGATCCACAAGCTGCTGATATAAATGACGCAGAAGAAACCAGAGCGGTGGTCGATTGTCTCTTTTTACAGTATGATTTTGTATACCACTTTTGCAACAGCTTTTTAGCACGACTATAACCCTCCAGTTGAAGTTCTGCGTAAGCAAAATTGACAACAACCGCCGTCTTATATTTGTCCATGAAAAATCAAATCCCTCATGTTTTTCAAACTAGCAGTTCAGACGGTATTAGTGGTGGTATACTCGTAGGTAAAAGTTCGGCAATAAAACCATCAAACTGAGCGCTTGTACCGCAGGAGTTATGTTGCCAATCAGACTCAGAATAGCATAATAAAAAAAAGTTTCGTGCGATCCAAATCCAGTCACATAGACTTTATTGTTTTTCTAATGGTTGCTCGTCATTTAAACATTTTTGAACTCTTCGAGCAGTAGTAGCAGTAATCGCGATAATCTAGTGAACAGCGTTGCTACTTTGCTGCAATTGCATTAGATTTCCGAAAATTTTTCGAACTTTAAATCAACTGCCAAAAAGTTAAATCTACCGCATTTTTGTACTACGCTTTTATGCACATCTAGATCGAGAAGTTGTATCCCTTTTGGCTGAAAATATAACAACAAAATGAATGACTTAATGATTTTTTCTATTTTGTTTAAATTCTCATTTTTATTAACTTTGTATTGTTTATTTAAATTTTTGTTATTTATTTTTTGTTGAAAAAACAGTCTACTGCAAAAACTTCAATCCATTTAATTTTTCTGAGAGAATCTACTAAATCAAAAATTATTCCGAAAGTGGCAACGCTGCTAGTGAGTACTAGCGCGTAGCCAAAAAATTAAGACCGCTTTCTAGAATAATCCTTTAATATACAATTTGACTGAACGTATTCTCACTTTCTAGAAAATAATTGCCACTCGCCACTTGCGCACATCAGTCATCAGTACTATAACCATTCGTCCTCTTTTTCACTACTACAAGTATATCCTCTCTGATTAAAAAAAAAAAAAATTTTTCACTGGGTAAATTTTGTTCAAAAAATCTATCAATCGCCCTAACGAACTTTTATCAGACCCTCTCTGTTTAAAATGACACATAAGAACAACGTTCCCCGCAAATTTATTTCAAACAGTTGCTCGTCAAAGTTTGCCTTGGCTTGGCAGCACTGCTTCTCTATCCACACGATAATTGATTTGTTATGCTGCACACGATAACCAGTGGCATGAGGTGTGAGCCAGTTAATTGGATGCATAAAGAGGTGTGTGCTATTCTGGTTTCATAACCTCTAACGCTGGCTATTAACTTCAATCTATTCAACTATGGACCCAGTGCAGTGCAACAGAATCCCAAGTCTTGGGTCTGTTTTGCTTACGGGACTATTCTTCCCTCGCCCGAGGGTACGTGTCCCCACCTCGATTTCAATTTCAACATGAATTCCCAATGTCACAGTGACTTATCACACTTTTATAAATATAGACCGACTGACTCTACACCAATGACACACTTGTACTTGTCCTTATCTAAGTGATAAAAAACGTACAGAATGTAGAACAGTATTGAAATACGATGATCTCATTGCGTTTCTTGCAAAATGTGAGTAACCAACTGCTTAATGCAGTTGAAGAAAGTGTGATAATAAACTCAGCTGTTAGTCATTGCAGTTTGCCGGGCGTTGAAACTCCTCAATTTACACCTTTGTTTGGAAATACTCGTAAATTATGAGCTTCAGTTGTCGTTATTGTGTCGTAACTCATTCGAATGTCGGTGTTGGATACAGAATATAAATTAAGCAACCCGTAACGAGAAAATACTCTCACGCCAGTTCCATTGATCCTCATGAGGAGTGCGTTTCTTTTTATATTTTACCGAAAATTTTTTTTAACTTTTACTGACATAAATTATTCGCTTTCTGCTTTCAGATAACTTTTGATGATATATTTCGGTGAGTTGATAAATTATTTCCATTTTTGAAGAAAGTCCATTCTCACTTGTAAAGATAAAAATAAATATTTGACGCAACAGGTCCATAGATACATAGGTACCAATGGCCTAAGCTTCGCGAAAGCGAACTCCAATATTTGAATCCGAACAACTGAATTGGGAAGCATTTCCTGTGCAGTTATACACTTGGATGTTCGTGAGAAGATGGTGCTTTGGTTCGGTGAAAAAAACCTTAATTTGTGTTTATCCGGGGATCAAACCTTCGACCCCTCGTTTAACAGTCAAGCACAGTAACCACTTCAGTAATTGGTTAATTGTACAATTTCAAAGTTAAAAATTTCTATAATTTCGATTGTAGAAGGTCGGAAAATATGCAGCAAAATCCAGCTTAAGCAGAGTGGGTATAGCGTGCAGGACCAGTGAGCGAGTGGTCCCATGTTCACCCTCTGGAAAACCTAAAGTTTGTTTTGCAGTGTGTCACCTCTTGCGTACGCCTGACAAACATCTGAGTCAATGTGGAGCTGTAGTTCAGCTGAGAATTGTAGGTCCCTTGTCGCAAAAAGTGAAGAGACCCACTTATAGTTCTATTTATGGACTTATTGGCACTTATACGAGCATTGTTCGCCTTCAAGGCGTCACTTGTTTCTGATTTGTCAGCATCACAGGAAAAAATTCAGAGGTGCCAAATCGCACCACCAAATGGCAGGGGGACGTCTTAAAAACTCTCAGAAGCGCTCTTGGGAAATTTTATTCGCAACAAGTTTTGTGGTTCCACTTCCAATAGCCATAAGACACGTAGCGCCATCTAGTAGAAATCACATCTTGCACGGGTCATTCTCATTAATTATTTCGAAAGGAAACGATCTTAATTTACCAAATAAGTTCCGATGGTCAGTCCATTTTTCTGGAAGCAATGGAGTCCAAAATTCACAAGATCATTCAATCAGCGGCTGATTTTCAAAAGATGATTTGGTTTTTTAAACGTGAGCCTGTTCATAGTCACTTGCTCGACTTTGTGCCAAACACGGCCTCAAGTGAAGATAGCTCCGTTTATTTGTAGTTGCTTCCATGTCTTGTTGGTTGAGCTCCTCTTTCAACTCAGCGCGCCACCTAGGGTAAGGGTAGGGTTATCCTCATGCACGTTGTCACTCTAGAGTAGACTTGAAGCAGTTATAGTCATAGCTCTGTATGCCTCAATTTATTGGAGTCTTTTTCAGTCTTGGACCTAGTCTGGTAAATTAAATAAAAACTATGATGGTGAAGGCTACCTTTTAGTAGCTTTAGCAAAAACCTCCGGCACCTTGGTACTCCCCAAAGGGTAGTGCAATCTGCACTGCTCCAGAATCTTAATCCGAATCTCAATCATACATCCAAACTTAGTCAGAGAGCCAAGTCATGGCCTAAGCCCTGCACGTTCGGAAAAGTCTAAAAAAACACTTGCAATCTTCTGCGATTCGCTGACCGTAGATCAGTTTCCGGGACCGACAACTATCGTGATACCTTCAACTGGGGGAAAAGGGAGCTTGTCTTATTCCCCTTGATGATCAATTGTTTTTGGGGTATGCTCCTCCCAATCTGAACTAAGCTCCACTTGAGTGCGTTGACAAGGCAAAGTATTTTAGACTAGATTAAAGCTTGCATGTCTTTCATATATGGCCGTCGCGTCCGCATGTAAAAGTTGTCTACCGGACAAGTGTGCTCGCCCACCGCCTATTGTAAGTTTGCCTCTAAACATTTTGGAAAACGAAATTTCCGACTCTAACGAGAGCTCCCCCACTCTCTGTTGCTCGCCTGACATCTACCAACCTTGGGACTAAATATAGAGCGGTCATGTAAACACCATCCCAAATATACACGCTCAGCAAACTCACCGAAACTGTTTGATTGTTCGAGACAAACAACCAGCAAGGAGTCATCAAAGCAGTCGCAAACAAGCGGAAATCCCTCATAACCAATGTTGATGGGTTCCTCTCTCCGCCAGCACACTGATCCTTCCCCACAAACAAACAATGCGTCTAATTGATTTCATAGCGGAAGTATATTTCTGTATTCAACAGTCCATATGGCTTTAATTGCCTCGTCATTTAACCCTCAACAATATACCACGACCGCCAACGAGACCATAAACACCCTTCGCATAGCATTACTGCCATCAGCGAGCAAAACTTCGAAAATCAATTTAATTTCATACGCCACCCCCACCGCACCTGGTTCGGGAGGAAATTTTTACCCAAAAATGTCCCGCCGCATCCATATCCAGATCAGGGCACACAGCGGAGCTTTTGTCACATCACAAGGGTTGACGGCCAACCCCTTTTCGGTGGCAAATTAAATTGCGTTGACGTGACGGGCGGATTTCTCTCTATGGTGTTGTTGCGTTACGCTTCGGCAAATCCATCAGAGAATTTTCAAATTTTATTTTGCGATTGATACCGCCTGTCATTTGAAGGGGGTTAGCCAGGAAGCGGACTTAACCATTTTGGTTAATTGCAACAGCCGAACAAATGAAAAATATTTTATGGGCTCCTTCCCCTCTGTGGGATTAAATGGGATTTAATTATGTAAGCGAGTCAGCATATTTGCGGGACTCTGTCATACCAAATGAGTTGGAGTGGATGTATTCTGGAGTCAAAGGCTACCACCTCCGCCATTCACCTGCCGGTGCGCGAGGACTAACAATCGCAATCACAGCAGCCATCGAATCTACGTAAATATTTCATGAGCGTTTGTCGTCTGCGGTGGAGGGTAAAGTTGTGGTTAAGAATATCTGTGTATGAGTGGTGACCCCTCACAATTAAATTATTTAAATAAAACTGTCCGATTAAGAATTCCGGCACCATCCAGGGTAAGGACTAAGGAGTACCCTTATAGGCTTGTGTACCGAAGAAGGATGAAGTTGGTACATATATTTTTCATCCGTCCGCCCGTCCAACTTTGTGTTAAATGCCTTCACGTGCTAACACTTGCCGCTTTCCCCTCGAGACCTTTGATTTGGTATTTTGTGGGAAAAGTTTCTTTTTTTTATGTGGCTTAAATAGTTTTTTGTCCTTTTTCCGGGAGGCTGAATGTCCTGCGAGTTAATCTTTGTCAGTGGAGTGGAATTTTCGGAGGCAATTTGTGTGTGCAAAAGTTTTCCATGGCCCCAAAAGCAGATAAAAAGGGAAGAGAGCGAGGTATTTTGTGCTTCGCTTTCTGGAATGTCAAAGCCTTAAAATTGTTTTAAATTAGTTTTAATGGGCCGATGGTGTATTCACAAGTGAAAGGGATCGACCGGATGCTTGTTTTATAGTTTTGTTGACAAGAGTTGCTGTGGAAAATTTAACAAAGTCGACAGCAGTTCAAGAAGATCATTGGACAGAGTACTGAATTTGATATAAGGATAGGGAGGGTGTCTCGTCAAGAATATTTTTAAGTTTCCATATGTAAGAAAAGGATATATCTCGGGAGGAGGGACAACTTTTCGTCGAGAGGATTATGAAAATGCGTTCGAGCGAGAATAGGTCAGGGAATACCTACACACTATAACAGTGGAAGTTGTCAAACATCCGAGCTTAGTAGGTAGCTTAACCGAAGATCGATTAAATATTTGTGGGTATAGGGCTGGGGGCATAATTATTTATGACAACTCGAACTTTGGGACGTTTGAAAGTGCGTCTTCCATACATTTCATCAGTGGGGGGGGGGGGGGGTTTGTTAAAAAAAAAACTCGTATACTTTTTCCGAAAATGAGGCATAAGTAAAGGTTCCATAAAACCCCATCTGAGCTCAGAAGCGCTTTAAAATTTAGAACTTAAAATAATACTTATTTAGAAAGCGATTCCCGCTGAACTTTTTTTTGTTGGCTAATCCTTGCTCTCAGTTGCTACTTTCAAAATTCATACCCTTCTCCAAAAATTCCATCTTGTCCGAATTCTGACCTAAAACGAATATTTCGGCACAGGAATACATTTCTTAATAAATAGACTCGCAGAAGATATTCTTCAAAGTTTCACATTGTTCCAAATTGTCCAAAATGTTGATACAAATTTTGACGCCTTTTGATCATTTTTGAGCAGTTGTTGTAGTGTATTGGCATTTGACGAACTTTAAATGCACTTTATGCCATAAATTGCTCAATCGTGTGAGCCTTGAAAAACGCTGGTACTTCAACACTTTTTGACAGCAAAATGTTCCAAATTTGGAATATTGAAGATTCTGTTAAGATATTCTCCTTACTTCGTTTTCAGACGAATGTGTAATAGAAAATAATCTGACGGCAACAATTGTTTCTGAGAAACTGGCCCTAGGCATCATCTGTACCTGTTGAGTCAAAATAGTTGAACCAAAAAACGACCCGTGTTAATTTTGAAAACTTGGAGCAATTATTGTCACAGTCCTGCAGTGATACAATTTTGCTAAATTTTTGCACAATTTTAAACACCGATTTCCACATTTGAAACCCACATTTTAATATAAAACAGCTCTCACTCTTGTTCCTAGTTTTTTGACTTTTTTGAGGCCGCAACTGTTACTCTGCCTCTCTGCGACTTTCTCTCGTTGGTACGAAAAGCAATGGAAACTAATATGACCAACTTCACCTTCCAATTTGTATTTGTCCTCAATCTTTGCCAGGTGTTGACTTTGGTATACTGAAATACTGAATCAGTTTCGTAATTTGCCCATGCCCCAGTTCAAAACAAGGTAATGAGCTGCACAGGACACCTCAGAATGCGGGCACTAAAACTTTTCCCAACCAAACCCACTCTGGTTTCACTCCTTTTACAAAAGCCCAACGCCACTCGGCATGGATAATCCCCAAAAGTAATAGAATTCGTTCATCCCTTTCCGTCATGCCCTCTAAAAATGACAAACAAACCAGGACAAAAAAAAACCTCCATGGGAAAATGGCAAATTCAGCAGCTTTTCCATTTCATACCACAGCGCCCATCAAAACTTCACCGGTGCACAAGTATATCTCTCTATATTTTCATCGTCGTCGTCACTCAGAAACAACAAAAAAAAACTTTCAGCCGAGCTGATTTTGCCAACAGCGCAATTGTACTACAGCGGGTCTTGGCGTAAGTTGGTAAACATAAAACCGAAATTAATTGTGTAAACTGTTTATTTTGTTGCTGCTCCTTTTTATCCCTTGGAATTTTGCGATTTCGCCCCGAATAGCTGACACCCGAAAATTTAGAAATATTCAGTTGTGGTGGTGCGGTTTTGGTGGTCTAGGCCATAACAAGGCTTAATCGAAAGTTTGCGTGGTTAGCCTGTGAGTGACATTTTGTTTGAATGAAGCAATGTCGCAGGCAGAAAGGTGAAAAGATGAAGGAGAAAATTAAATGACATCTTTGGGGGAAACTGGAGGTCGAGTTTTTAATGTATAATTAGCAACTAAATTTGAGGTCCATTGAGGGGATTTTCTTCTGAAACGAGGCTTTTTCTTCGCAAGGACTTTGACTGAAATTTTGAACCCGTGGGAAGGTTGAGGAAATGAATTTCGCTAACGTTCGTTGATTAATCTGGGTTTCTCCACTGGCGTAATGTTCGTTGATGACAGGAAGTAAAAATGTTTGCTGAAAATTTTAAGAAATGCTTAAAAAATTTTATGCCAGGAATGTGATAGGTAATGCATTTTTCTAATCCTCCAAGAGTCACAATATTTGCTGAATAAGAAGAGCCACAATATTTGCTAAAAATCTTCAGAATAAGTCTGAAGATTCAGTTCTGTTTATAGGCAGTTTTATTGCTTTCTGGGTTGGCGTCCTGTTTCTGAATTTTTCGAGTCTTCTGAATATTTTCAGAAAAACTCTTTCTGAAAGTGAGAACTGAAGCGTAGATACAGTTCTGTTTATAGACCGTTTTATTGCTTTCTGTGCTGATATCTATGTAACTTATATCACTATTTTGTCCACTTTTATAAAAGAATTATAAACTTTACATAAAACTCACCAATGTCGGTCTGATTTTAAGAATACGTGTCCACATCCAAACACATCGCATCAGAGATTGTTAATAAAACTGACTTAGGTAACTCTTAGTGTAAAGTTGTGGAGGTGTCATTTAAAAGAATTTCTGAAATTCAGAAACTTTGGCGGTTCGGTTTTTAGAGAATTCTTGAACTATAGAGAACTACCTTTTTTTACTGAAAGCAAATAAAATGTTGCGCAAGAAACGTGGCACATATTTCTTGAAAAATTATCGTTTTTTCGACTACTGACTGACGGAACTCTTTTGAACCGTGAAGCCTGTTAGTGTGTCAGTTTTAGGAAGACATTATAACCGACCCCCTCTAAAAGGGGTCAAGTTTGATATGGCCACCAAATAGTACCCTTCAAATGAACCAAAGTTTGACATTTAAAAGGGACGCAGGTCGTGTGTTATTGCGTTTTAAGGAAAGCGCTCGAGTCGTCCACCTTTTTGAATTTCAAACCAACCTTTTGGTGTCCCTCTTAAGGGGGGTCATCTGGAAATATATTCTAAAATTACTATTTGAATTGCATAAGTGATTCAGCTCGTGTTTTGAGTCAGTTGGTCTTTGCACCCTATATATGGTGTCCCTCTCAAGGAAAGTTATTTCGAAATATTCTAAAATTACTGATAAGTGGGTTAAGAGCCCTTGTACGTGAAAAAGTTCCACTCTCTTGAGTGCCTATTTTCTTTGCCTCCCATAGAACACCCACGTAGCCACTTAATCCATTCATCAACCTTTTCAAACCCAGCAATATAGACGTACCGACACTTCGGTAGACTTCAAAACACCCAATATAGTCCAATAAAAAGCAAAAGAAAAATTACCCACCACCTTGGGCCAAACAACACGTTTTTCATTCTTGTTTCCCACCTCATTAGACCACAAAGACGTGTCTGTCCAAGTTTTATTCTCCAAGTCTTGTCCCTCACGATTTTCAGAGCGAGAATTGTTTATTTATCGGGACGTCCTCTTCGTTTGTTCGATTTTATCCGTATATCAGAAGCCCGACACCGATGCATATAAATATCGTGTGTCCATCGTTTCAAGGCCTCCTCCACTAGCCCAGTGCCTTTGTTGAATGAGTGTGCGCCCTTCCGTCGCACCCTCTGCATCTGTGCTGTGCTCGTACGCGCTCGTTCAATCGGTCAGATATTGGCTAATTTGTATTCTCGAAGGGTGAAGCTTGAAGACCTGATAAGTTGATTGCATATTGGATACCTTGTGGAAATTGCCACATTGTGTATGGACTGACTGCAAGGACTTAAAGTTTCGATTTCAGTAAACAATGTGCTTATTTATTTTTTTCTTAGTTCGTCCTCCTTTGAAGTGTGTTTATTTTTTCGGGTTTCTTTTGTTCTTCAGTGGATGTGATGGTGGTATGTATAGTCCCACTTTCGATTTCACTTCATCGTTTGGATGGATTGGGCTTCATTTTTTGTTGGGCCCCTAGGCATTGATTGGTATTCACGAATCGAATTAAAGAGGTTTGGTTTATAGATTCGAAACGATGAATCGATAAATAACAAATTTAATGCGTCTAGACGACGATTAACATTTTCCCTAGGTTAGTGATTTTTAACACGCACCTTGTTTGGGTTTTGAATATTTAATGCGCCCAAAATGCCAACAATTAATTAATAACGATTTGACGCCTTTCCACAATAGGTCAGATAATTTATTTCGTGCAGAATTTTATATATTACTCTGGTAAATGACGTTGGAAAAAGTTCGGAGCGATGATGAGAGGATAATGCAGCTGTTATTGGCTGTTGTGCTTCGAAAGGGAAAGAGAAATAGTTGCAAGGCCCTTGTAGTCGTTGGGATCTCCCCTTTGTTAGCGACAGCGGTTCGGGTATCTACACCCTGCAGTTGCAACCATCTTATGTGGTTTTCTATCTGAATCTGTTGGCTACGTATGCAAGGATAATGACCTTTCTTACTGGCAAACATCCATTTCTTCGAACGGTCGTTTGTTGGAGTTAACATTCAGTGAATGGTCTCAAATCAGTCTTTCGTCGTAAGAGTCAGTATTTTGTGAATTTGTATCGTTAATGAGAAGGCAGTACCTATATATTTACCTACTCCAGTTCCCATTTCATTTGGTGCATATTTTACAAAAATCGGTTTTGAAATAAGGCAGTAATCGGTTAGACAAAAAACCTGTCTCATTCGCATTCAATTCTAATGCATAAATTTGTGGCTATTTAAAAATAAATTGGTCTTTCTTAGGCGCCTGAGCGTACGACATACTGATCCCAAAATGTATTATATTTATCGAAATATTGCTATAAACTAATTGTTTCATTTACATATTTTTAATGACCAACCGGGTTTATAAAAAGGTTCGCGGGTGCAGGATGTTTAAGTGGACCCTCTGTAGCTCTCGATCTTTCTTTCAGAGTCGATCTCCAGAGAACAAATTTTGGTCCATAAGCCTCTTGTGTTTTCTTTTTAATTGTATTATAAGTGAGATTTACCCTTTTTACACTCCCAACCCAGATCAGGACTTTTGGGAAATTATGACCGGGTCCTATTGACTTGAAGCTCCGAATATCTTCGAGAAGTAAACAGTAGTTGAGTCTGTACAAGCTGCGGTTGAACAAATTTACAGGAAACACTCTTCCGTTGCAAAGCAATTGGTGGAGACTTTCGTCACTTCTGTCGACCATAGCTGAGCCTTCTTAGAGAACCAGCTCCTTTGTCGCATATATTCACAGCTTCATTCGTATAAGTGTCTCGCTATTTCCAAACTGAAATTCCTCGCCATATTTAAATTGCTGTATTCTTACTGCAAATGTAGACGAAGTAGGGACAGCAACAATTTTGGTCAAGCAACCTTTATGCTACGTTTCCACCGGAGACATGTATTGACAGATTATGTAGAATCCAAACATTCATATGCTGCCACACAAAATACAACTTCAGGCGTTGGATCGACTTAGATCGTAAATATCGTAAAATTAAACGCGTCGTATACGTACTCTCTACTATCACGCGCGTTTGACAATTTTAGAACTTTGAATTGTTTGATTTTGGTCATTGAATTTGCCATTCATAGTTGGAGTGGCACAGATCCGCTAATGTTTTTCACATACAACTTTTAAAGAGCTATAAAAAATGGTTTTCAATGCAAGTCAATTAATTCAGTGTGTCGATATGAGGAATACCATTTTTATTTTGTGGATCTTGTATCCTAACTTTTAATCTGTCATACACTACTTTCTCAACATGCATCCGCTTAAAAGCAGCATTTCATTTTACAAAGGTTTTGCTCGCGCGCCTTGGCATTTAAAATCGTCAAGTTTCGATAAAGCGTGTCAAATTGTGAATTGCACATACCTCCGAGATTGGGATTTATTTCTCTTAGTCTCGTATAAGTCCCGAGTTTTATCATATTCGCATTTTTATGTCATAAATATTGTTCAAAATCTCAAACACCAACCAGGTTTGCATGTAGAGTCCGATTTGTGAACACACTCTCCACAGCTCGAGATGTCAAAAATGTAAAACAAACTGAGACGCATTTGTGAAGAATGAAAAAGAAGATCTAGCCAGTACTTCTGTCTCTCGAATGGAGAGAGCCAGAGAGAAAACGAATACGTCTTTGGTGGAAACACTTCCAGATTAATTTTGAACCTCTTGTACTAAATCTCTGGATGTGTGTCCTTATTGGTTTGCACATACATGGAACGCACTTCCCTGTGCCCTCTCGTGTCATCCATCCCACGAGTTAGCTCGAGTTAAACACCACAGATATTGGTGTAGCAAAAGCCTATTCCTTCGAAGTTACCCTCTAAGGCAAGTCCAAACGTCATCAACCACTCCAATGGCGCAAAAACAATCCCCCCACCCAGGAGTCAGTACTTAGTTAATTGGAATTGCTGTCGCAAAAGCGGCTGTAAATTCAACGACTGACATTTAATATGTCAAATAAATCAAAAGCAAATCCAAAGAAAGCCTTCGGCTGCATAAACGTGCGAGGAGCCCATATTCCCTGCGTGCGATGAATCACCCTCATTACCAACTCCATTCACATGCTGTGTCAGCCGTCAGGTAAAACGTTAACACAACAACTACCCCCGCATGTGTTTGTGTATACCTACTGTCATTGTGTGTCTCCTAATGTTTTTCATTTTATAATCATTTTTGATCTGCTTCGCTTCGTCCTCGATGTGTAGTCTGCCGCCACCCGCCTATACATCTCCGAAGTACATGTGTGTATGCGCTGGTGCTGTTTTTATTTCTAAACAAAGTGACTACCGAGTGAGAATTACTTGCGTAAGCCTTATCAACACCCAACACTCACGTTTCATACGCAACTGTCAAATGAAGTGTCAATTGACAGAAGCATAGAAGTCGCACGTGTCTGTCTTCTGTCTTCTGTTTGCTGTCCCTAGCGTGTCTGGCAGGTATGCCGGTGCATATGCATACTGCACTCCTATCTCTGCAGCCGATCTAGGCACATGCACAAGAAATGTGCGTCGCTTCTATGCGCCAGAAACTCCGCCATGAATTATGGAAATCTCAGCACCAACTGGGTAATTTTATTGAATTTTTTCCTCTTCTCTGTTGGAACTTTAAATCGGCTTTGCATAGATTTGTCCCAACCCATGCCTCCGGGGTGGGTAACTTTAAATTAATTTCATTTTATCAACGGGAGTCAGAGAGCTCGTTCGTACGCTGCGCTTCATTATTACCCAATTAGGGTGTCGAGCTCAAGTCAGCTCGTCGCCGAACTTCATCTTTGAGACAGCAGACAGTCACTGTCGCCCTCACTGAAGACATGCAGATAAAGAAAGTCCGTATTATGTAAAGATTTAATTTTTGATTAGCAGCCGTGTGCGGGGCGAACAAGCTATACTTGCACAAACCTCCACCAGGCATGGCAGGTTTTCTTTATTTAAATTTTCATTTCTCTGCCTGCAAGGGTTCGGATTTGGGCTCTTTTTCCTGTAATAAATTCACCCAGCCACATGGAGTAGAAAGGGGGCGTAGGAGATGTAGTTTTTGTAAGTTTTGGAGAAGGATTTTCTTCCATCGATTTTTTAATTGGGGCCAGTCAAACTGAGGCGGGTGGAATTTTCATCTAGCCATGCAAAAATCACAGAGCAAAGGGAACTGTCTGATAGTAGGTATTTGAGTTCAGTGCAGTGTGAAATTAAATACAGTAATGAGGTGGTGAAGCAACAAAAGATTCAGGGGTTCTTTATTAAGAAGTTTACGTACCGTTACTGAATGTGAGAGACTCACTATGGATGGAGGTATCGGCAGTTGCCTGATGTCTGCATCTGAAGGCTTTGTATTGGTTGCTTTAGCTCATGCTTTAGGAGGATTTGTTTTTATAATAAATTTGAAATAATAAAAGGGTGTAAATTTGACTACGGAGTTCTTGAAGTTTAAAGCGAAGTCTGTTTGAACAAATTTCCTTACTCTAACCATAGTTATAGCTGCAGTTATTTTTTTTACACATTGTCCTACCGGAATTGCTTTTGGAGTATTCGAACATTTTGAATTGAACCACATAATTCCCATTGAGCTCGGATACTTTTAGTGCGGAAATGGTAAGTTGATCGTGAAGAATTTTTTATTTGCTTCAAGCATTTTAGCAAAATTGAAGCTCAGGCTGACCATCTATAGAGCTAGAGCCTCTAGGTGATCAACATTTTGATCTGCCACCCCGTCTTTGAAAGAAGATCCACTATTCGAACAGAATCGAATGGAAGAAGACGATAGCTGGAGAAGTGGATGAAATAGTTCTGAAATGGATATCGGTACAGGCGCAGGCATGCTAGTCTTTGGACCTGCGAAAGTCATTCAGCGATGCCTTTATCCCATATCCCAAGCTGCGAAAGATTTTCCCAGACGCCGCCATGTCGATAAAATCGCCACTTTATACAGACCCTGATAGCCAAGAGATTTTAAAAGCCATGGAGTCGGTCGTGGTAAAGTTAGGAACAGTCAACCAATGTATGAATAATTTGAAGGAAACACAATAACTTCATTGATCCTATATTATGAGACTGATGATCTTCGTTGTAGGTACTTGAAGTGGGTCAAAAATCCACGCCCTTAAATCTGTAACAACTCATCGGAACCCAAAAATGCGGTTTTAAGGAAGATTGATGTTAAGACCATGGGTAGAATAAACCTATACGCTGGACTAAACTCAAGTACAACGTTCTTACACGCATAGGTCTTTTCGGAACTTGCCCTTGGAAGCCGCATTCAAAAGTAACATTCCTTCGCATAGGGGAATTCAGTGACAATACTCAGTTTACCGAGCTTATTCCAAACGAAGGGGACAAGTCTCAGTGACCACCCGAAACAAAAGACTCTGTCAACTCCACTCGGAACTTCTGGATCTTGACATGATCAGCGCGGAAATAGATCGCCTCCCAAAGACCTCCAGCGAATGATTCTTCTGGTAGAGCTGTAATGGAAGACAACTTCTTTACCAAAGCCGTTTACGCTTCGTGTGTCTCTACCAAACAAATTTTGCTGCAATGTTACAGAAGAGCTGCCTAGGGACCAACCCCTAGCTATCTGCCTCCGGTTATAAAAATAACTAAATAAATTCTTGTCGCAACAGGCCCGTATAGCTACCATGGGCTTTAGTTCTCACTTCCATCGTTTTGTGCGAGTTTTTATTTTTGGGACAATTGCAATGGATCCACAATTGTATGCAGAGTTTTTCCAGGACAGTTCTGACCTAAACGTTTAGAAAAAGCTGCTCAATCTCGACGTTCGGACTCGTCATAAAAACTTGTTCGCGAGAGGTGCCGATTGAACCCGAGACCCCTTAGTAGTCCACCATGCTAAACACTGAGCCACCGCACCAACCACCTGCAGAAACGCACACCAAATCGGTAAGCGTTCCTTACAACTATTAGGAACAAGGTCTATGTTGGACTACAAGGTCTATCTTAAACTACTAAGGAGACCTAGCTCAACCCGATCCTTCTTTGTGACACTGAAACTTGAACTAGGTATATCTTCAGTAGATGAAGATGTCCTCGGACGCTTTGAGGTTAAGATTCTTCGCGTCGTTTTCGGTTCCGTTTGCATTGCTGAGATTACCAGGAGAAAATTTAACGACGAGCTGTATAGCGGCATCGACCTATTTAAAAAAATTCACATCCGCCAGTTTAGTGTTCGAGTTTAAACCGAAAGGGCAACCCAGTAGAGGAAGATCTCGCCTGGAAGAAGGGTGAATGTACACAACTTCAATTGTCTTGCCAACCCAGGCCTCTGTTCACCACGAAAAGCTGCCTTAATAAATAAGTAAAACCTTTAAGCTGACGCGCTGCTTTTAGACGCCTAAATAGTCAGTTATCTGTTGCCATTGCTTATATTTTGACGAAAAAAAGGCAAAAAGCTACTGCATGAGTAACCAAAAACTACTGCATAAAACCGTGGACCTACTTATTTAATTCTACAATATTGCTCCGGGACCAAGTCACACTCAGAATTATCAAATGACACGCATACCGACTACCAAGCAAAACTTCAATTTGCCTCTGTTCCTTTAAATACTTCCTTTTAACAATGGAGTGGCATTCTATTTTCTCCATTTTCAACGGAATATAATTTCTTGTCTCGCTGGTCGTACCTACACAGAGGACTCAAATGTAATGCGCGGAAATGACAACGATTCGAATTATTTGGAAAACGTGCTTGACAATTTTTGATGGGAATTGCCCAACTTTAGTTTAACTGAATGTACCTCTAGTAACTTACATTATTGACACACAGACACTGTGCTCCGTTACTCTACACAAAGCCACTTGCAGATACCCTTACTGGAAACAATTGGAACTTTTTGCACCCTCTGTTCTTTACATGGAAAGGGACTATCGATGCAGAAGTGATATCCGCCAAAATTTGCACTTAACCCACACTCCGTCACCGGTTAAAACAGTTTAATGTTTGACTTTGAATTCCACAAACCCATTAAAGAGTTCACTTTCAAATGCAAAAATAAACAACAAAACACTGAAAAGTATTCATCCCCAGTGCGTCTAGCCATCATAACACACGAAGGTACATTAAATTCTTGAACAAGTCCCATTAATTCGTGACACGTTTGAAATTGGAAACGGTATCAATTTTTCGGTATAATGCTGGCCCATTACGCTCATCCCACCACCCCCGCAACAACTGTACAAAAAGGGCGAAATACGACTTTCGAACTGAACGGAAAAGAAAAGGTCAAACAATTCCCCGGCTGGGGAGTGTAAATTGTGATTCACAACGTCTTTCATCGCCACAACACCATGGCAAACAAGCAACCAACAACAAAAGGCCATAAAATCCTAATCACGTTATCTACCATACCCCAGCGAATCTGATTCGATATTTTCTGCTCCGAAGGGGGCTTAATGAAGTACAATAATCTCCCAAGAATCGTATCTCTTCTATTGGCATCATTTGTAGAAGCAGCCACCACTAAACCCATCACCGAAATTTCCAAAAAAACAGAACAAAACAGAAACAAATTACAACAAGCCCATATTGTGCCGAAGCGGTAATGAGTTGGGTCGGATTGGCGCCCAACGATATGGCTCACACGCTACAAAGGGAAAATTAATTGGATTCGATTGATCAAATTACCGTTCATAGAAAAACAATAAAGACGACACTGGAAAGTTGGGAAGCGAAATGCGGGCATCCCGACCACCAAATGAATTTAAATTTTTACTTCCAACAGGGGTAGGTATATCCACACGCACACGCATATATATTTGTAAATTGGATGTGTTAATGAATTCGGTCCCTGAAATTACAGTTATTAGAGTGCGCTTGTATAAATCAATCATTGGATAGAGATAGAGAGACCCGTGCTCAGCGTAGGGGAAGATAAATACCTATCGCTCGTGGTGGTGGCGATGTGAAATCAATTAAGTTTTCAAATAAAATAAATGCTTCTAATAAACTAGCAACAGTATTTAGGGTAGGCCATGTGCCAATAATAACAACATCCCCTACGAAGCGATAAATTATTCAACATCATCATTTTGCGTTACCTATACATTGGACCGTTTCATTTGTCTGTGGGCATTATTTACTTGCGTTTCCCTATTCCACGTTTTAGTACGAGGAGATAAAAGCAGATTAAGAAAGAAAATAAACTGAAGAGCATCCAGAGCCTCGTACCTCGTACCTAAAGGTAATTCGTGTTCTGTCTTAGGTGGGATAATATTTCCGTTCCACTGACACACCGCGGGGGGGTGAGCTCCCCAGATGGATGAGGTCGTATTTTGGTTGGATTTTGACAATGTGTAGGCCGGGAATAAAATATATGTATGGCCATAGGACCGGCCAATAATACGTGTCCATCAATCAAAGAAAAGAAACGAGGCACGATATTTACTCGTCAGGCCTCTGATGGCCGATTAGTCAAAGTAGATTAGGCAGTCTTGAAGGAGCAAACGGTTTTGTTGCAGGCGCATATTTAGCATACATTTAGGGACTCCCAAAACTGTTTCAGGGGCAATCACTCAATGGGACAGGGGGCAGCAGTTTGTTATCAGCAGATCGGTTTGAGGTAACCTTTTCGTAGCAGATGTAGGGGATTGGGTAGGAACGAGCTTCGGATTGCTTGGAGTGAACATTATCTGAGTTTTCTCAATTTTCTGATGTCCTGATGACCGCTGAAAAATGATCTATCTATTAAGCGGGTCGGTCGGCACTAATTGGTTACCATCGGCAACCATCGTCGATCGAGTTGATGACCTGGGGAGCAATCTTTCCTTCTATTCTTTGTTCTTTTTGTTGAGGAAGCAAAGGGATCTCAAGACCTCCCACATATCAATACTAGAACCATTTATGCCCATTTGAAACAAAATCGACCCCCAAATAGAATAAAAGTGACCCCCTCCATCTTGAACAGGGGTCGTCACCCCTTTATCAGTCTTTTGGCACAAGAGTCCTACGGTCCTGCCCAGCAAAGCTGCAAAACAATGACTGCCACATGAAGTGAAAAATTGTTTATTAAACGCATTCTCCCAGGATCCACACAGGAGTGGCTTTTACCAAAAACCGAAACTACGTACCGGTTTGAGAATTTCACCCCACCACCAGCATCCCATTGCATAATTTAATAATTCTGCTGGAAAATTTACTTTCGTGCATATCTCTGGGGTGCAAGTCATTCATAGCGCCTCCGCCCCCAAAAGTATATATGCAAATCACGATGAAATTGGGATTTCCTCTGGTGTGCATCTGGGTTAAGCCAAAACGGTCAGTTGGCCCAATTCAGTTGTCGGTTTTCGAGCTTTCCCTGTGTCCAGTGCTGAACGTTCTGCTTGAGGTTCTCTTGCTAAGTGGAGTGAAAAGTGCAATACGCTTGTTACACCCGACACTGTGTGCTGTAAGTGTGCCAACATCGCAAACGTATGTTCTAAATGTACGTCTGATGATGCTTCAGGATTATGGGAAATCGGGGTCGGTGTTTGCGTGTGTGTTGTTATGAGTGATGGGAATGGGAGATGTTATAAGAAATTTACTTTCCCCCAAAGTACTCTACAGCCGGAGAGTACGGCAAAAGTGCATTTATGTGTATCTTGTAGTTTTCGAAAAATAAATTTGCCATCGAAAGCCATCTGGCTGTGGGCACAGGGTATCGTTATCGTTATATGTAGTTCCTGGCTATTATACACCCCCAATGAATTTAAGGAAGCTAGTGTTGTTCTATCTCTAACCTAACATTTATTCGGGGGTTTTGGGAGCAAAACTGAAACAGAGAAAAATTTAATTTTGCCTGCCAACTCACTCCGTCGCTATATCATGTAGAGTAAATTCCCCACACAAGTGCGAGCGGATTTTTTGGATTACGAATTAATTTCAATAAAAGTAGACTTCCCGTCGCATCCGAAAATCCTCAAAGTGCGTGCCACAGTGATATTCCCCTCACGAAAATAATCCCATACGCACACACGACGTTCATCATGGTGTGACAGCAATAATGCTCTGTTACAAAACCCCTAATGGATTTACAAATTACTACAAAGTATCTGTGGCCGTAAAAGCAACCGAGAAAAAATTGCTAGATGATATGTATCCGAATCCCATAAGACCGTATCATTTAATTGGTGTCTTACCAATAGATGCAGAGGAACACAACGTGACGGGCAATAAATCCATTCATCTCTCACTAAAGCCACCACACACACAAGACACAACAGTGATGTGGAGCGAGAGGAGAGTGATGCCCCAACAATGATTTTTATTTTATTTTTTCCTGTCGATTTTATTTTCCCATAAATTTTCATTTCATTTATCCTAGGTGGGCATTGGGCACATGTGCATGTCTTTCACCAGACGTGTGGCTAATGCTGTTGAGGAGATCCTAATCCCTGTACTGTGACGACATATTTACCATATGTGCGAAAGGAAACTAGTTTTTTTTTTTCTCGTCGGGGTTTTATCCTCTCTTTGAAGTTTAGTCGGTGTTATGGAGCCCAGAAGACACGCCACTATTGGTGAGAGATGATGCCATGTATTATATCGATTGGGGGTGGAAAATGGAAACTGGGCTATCGATTGCATACATAAAGACCTTAAATCCCCCATTAGCTCTCTATGAGGCTTTAAGGAAGAGCTGGTTGGTGTATTACGTCGCAAAATGTTTGATGTAGGTCTCTTTAAGGGTTCACGAATATTCTCGGAAATCGCTGCCTGGCAGGAGTTCTTTCATTTTGTTTGGGAGACGAAATCTCAAAATCTTACATAAGTCGACGGTTCCTATTTTGTTGGCAAAGAGGTGGCAAATCTGATTTTGTATAGCGAATTAAATCTTCATGAACCGTTGAACGTATATCTGGCTATTTGACCTGGTCTTCAAAAATCTTAAAAAATCATGCGTCTATAATATACATATATGTGTAGATATGTAGGCTCCGAAGGCGATACGCTCAACTCGAGATGTATCCTAAATGTCTGAAAAATATTTGGGAACCTTTCAAGGGTTAGGGTCAAAAAATTCAGGAAGGGCGAACATTTTGTTTTTACGAAATTCTGCTTTCAAAATTCTCTTTTACAAAATTCTGCAAATGCTTTTGATTTTGTTTTATTTTTTTTTAATTAAATTTCAGATTTATTATTGTTTTCTAAATATTTAATCAGATTTTTAGTGCTTCGTTTAAATTAAAATTTTATTTAGTTAAAACTATTTATTTTTTTAATTTTAAAATAGTTTTTATTATTGTTTTTTAATTGAAAAGAAGGCAAATAAGCTGAATTTTATTGTTTTAAATTTGAAACCGAATTTTGTGAAGCAGAACTATAAAAAATCAGATTTTCGGCCCGCTCCCCATTCCTAACTTAGTCTCAAATTGTACTTCCCTTCCGTTCTTCCCAAGAAGCACGACATGCAGTGCTAGTTCAAGTGGATTTGCCTTTAATTCCGCCCACCACCCCAAAGCAGAACTACGATCAAGAGCAATAGTTGCTTATTTCTTTCGATGTGAACATTTTAGATTTTTATCAGTAGCTCAGCGTCTGCTTAAAATAAAAGTCTGATTGATAGCTTAAGCGAATCTTGCCCTTGAGTACACTTTCGTTTTATATTCATTAGGAGTTATTTGAGTAACGCCAAGTTAATGGCAGAAAGGTCCGAAAAAATGATTTTTTGCTAAAAATCGCCCCCAAAAAGTAGGCGTGGCACTGAACGATATAGCCCATAACCCTTCCAAAGTCTTACGAAGCATTTAAAAATAGTTTCATCAAAATCTGTCCAGTTGTTTCCACATCTACTGGTAATGTATGTTTTAATAAATTTCATCTATGGATCTATATCTAGCTGCTCGATCTCGACATTTCTAATGCAAATATTTTAAATGGCCGTCTTATTGGTATACTTTGAGAATTTTTTTAAACCTACATGTGTCTTTTTGTTTAAATTGGTTTTGGCACTTGGTTTTAATGACCTTAAAACATGCGACTAATCTAAAACAAAAGACGATTAATATCGACATCTCGACCTTGATTTAAATTCATGAAAACCGTCACATTACTGTACTTTTTCGAAGGCTTTAAAGAAACAAAATTTAGCAATAGTAAAAAATACCCTCTTTCTACATACGTTTTTAATATACAATCGACTTAAATCCATTGACCTCATTGGTTTCCGTTGAAGCCCCGCAATAATATATACTTACCTCCCTCCAATTCCCACCCTTCCAACCTGTGAATTGCGTAGAATCAAACATGATGAATACGCGCAGATGTCATGCACACAAAATTTCGATTACGTACTCATACTCGTTGTGGCAGAAGAACAGACATTTTAACGAATGTTTTGGCGGCTGGCACACGCAATTGCAATATGTCGAATACAGACTTTGTTTTTCACGCTGGAGTGAGGTATAACAAAAAGTGAAAGAACCCTTAAAAAATGCGACTGCCAGAAACATTCCCATTGAACATTTTTTCTTTTATTCATATTTTTTTATGCTAGACACTTTGTGGAGAATTAATTTGAAAAGCCTGCTGATGAACTTGGGTGGATACAATTTTCAAGGCGAAAAATTCATTTATTTGATTACTCTTTTGTTCGGATTTAAAAATATCAAATTTGATGCAGGAACAGGGTTCGTTTTTTAGGAGGGCTCTACAGTCTACACTTTTCGGTTGTTGATCGATTGGGTTCTTCGATTTTTTAGTAGGTCTTGTAGCCATAGACTTGAGAAGGCTTTCAGGTGATAAAGTAACTTCTTGATGTAAAATTATGCTAACTTGTATATAATAAAACTTTTGTTTAACAAGAATTTAACTAGAAGAGAGAATCGAAGGCGTTCCTCAGGGTTCAGTGTTAGGTCCGCTACTATGAAATTTAAACTCTACGGGCGAGTAGTGGCGCTGCTGTTGAGGGCCAGCTATGAAAAGTATTAGAAGATTGACTGATGGCACAGCTTTTTTAATGACAGCCAAGCTTGAAGTAAAAAAAGGCCTACGAAAATATCGAGGCATTACAATAAATGGCCTGTCATGTCCTCTGCTGCAGCTAGAAGCGAAAAATACCTAATTCGTGCTCAGAAATATACATATACATATTTCAAACCCAGTAGCTGAGGATATAAATAGAACCTAAGAGCTTCATCCTCAAGAAGGCCCGATTTCATACCTTTAATTTGGATGTCCTGAAGGCATCGCTTCTATCCGCTTGACTGTTTAATGCTTCATATTTGAAACTTTCGGCTTAAGGACCCATATTCCCATTTGCACTGTCATATAAGCTAGTCTGCATCTTTCAATCCAATTTTCGGTCAAGTCTACCTTATGGCGAGAAAAGATCTCTTCAACTGTCATATTATTGTCAGTGTCAACACCGTATACTCAGTTGTTCCTTATAAAAAAAGCGGCTTGTTCTCAAATCAAAAAAACATATTTTCGTCTCTGAAACAAGATATGAAAAATAACCCTAAAATTGACAGTTGCTTAAGCTGAATTCGGATCAAAAGGTACCATGCTTGAAGCTTCAGAAGACCCGTAAGGGTCATCCATAATTGGATTGTGTGATGTTAAGCTGTTGTCAAATATTGTCGAGAATCCGCTCGAATTTTGTCGATCGTTTAAAAGTGAGCAGTTATTATTTACAAACAATTGGGCAAAGATTACATTAGCTTAAGGTGGATTAAGCCAACGCAATCCTATTATGGCTTTCGCTTGACAATTGGTGTTTCTCAAACTGCTTAGGATTTACTTAATCAAATTCAAAGCGCTGCAGACCCACCAGAACTGAACTGTCATATTGATTTCAGTGCTGACAGAAATGCTACAATTGTGTAATGATGTCAAAGGATCATCTCAAATAAATTTCAAAGAGACATTAAAAGGCCTATCAGCAAATTATACCAACATATCGATTAGTATTCTAACATTTGTTCAATCGGTTTCCAACCAACTATTCAAATCGAACTGCTTTTACTTAAAATGTTTGTTCCAATAAAACTATGCTAATCGAAGAAAAGCCCCGATGATATTCTGTACTTATAAATAGACCCAACATTTAACAAACAAACCCGCACGCACGAGCGTTCCCCATACAACTACAACAAAGTATCTAACTAATTTACGCAAACAACGCGAAAATAAATAACTGAATTCATTTCCTCTATAATTTAATGCCACTAATAGCAAAAGAACCGAAAAAGGACATTTCGCCCCCAATAAATAAAAATTACTTCCGCACGATTATCCAAATGAAAGCAACACGATTTTCACTACAGTCACGACGTAGATACTGTTTTCATTTTCACACGAAAATGCTATAAAATCGTCCGATTTAGGTAATGGTGGCTTACAAGTTTCACACGATACCTATATAGGGTAGGTCCACACCCAGAATAACAAAAAAAAAAAAAGGTGCCAATTGGCGTAGCTCACAACGGAAAACATCGAAATAGAGAGAAAGAAAACAGTTACAACTTTGCAAATACGAAAGTAAAACAAAAAGAAAATATTTTGAAGGACGCGTTTTACTGAGCCAACAGTTGTAACCGAAGGGAAGGTATTACCATTTTCACAGGGAACATCCGAATGCACATATCCATTCAAACGGACGACGACGGGCTGACTGTGTGAACATGTTTTCCCACTGTTGTGAAACTATACAAGAGAAGGTAATTTATTAGTGTCACCGGGTAGTGTGCGCCTGGGAAATGTCCTTTTTCGGCTGATTGCCTTGGAAAATGGGCCATTTTTGGGAATATAAACTATCAGTGCTTACATTTGAAATTGTCAAGTTTAATCATAACCAATGGGTGGGGTTTAACTGAAGGGAAATGGTTAACAATTTGCAGGAACCATTGTCGAGGACAATCGTAGTCACGATATGCGGATGGTTTATGTTGTCCTTGTCCTTGCCCCTTGGCGGACTCGGTTAACTTTAATGGCAAGCGGAATTAAAATGGCAATTTGTGAATTCTCACGTTGGTCTTCTACAATCGAATTAACTGCCGGATAACTATCTGTAGAATAAAAGTTAGCTGGTAGGTATATCTCTCGTAACGTACGTAATTCATTTTTGAATTGTTTTTACGAACTTTTCAGGAAGAGAATGTTGGTCCTTAAATAATGGCAAAAAATATCCGCTAGGTAAGTTTCATCAGAACTTGTATAATTTGAAAACATTCAATTGGTTATCTTCTCTACTGGCTGAGTTTTTTGAATATTAAGGACTTTAAGTCAAAGATTTAAGATCTAGTAGCTTAAGTGTATTCCGCCAGCCGAAACTTGAAAAATAAAGTTATCTGCCAGATAAGTTATAAATATGTAGAAATTGACCTACAAACTTAATGTGTCTGTTCTCACTTCCACAACTAGAAAGTAAAGTTGAATCATCTGAAACTAACCTGAGTTAAAAACCAGAAAACAGCCATAGATACGTTTTGTACCTTACCCAAACCACAGAAAGACGTTGGTTATGCCTATAAAAGAGTTTGCCTGACTGATTGACTAATCCCTAAGACTTGTATCATATCTACTCCAAACTCAGAAGCGACATTCTCCAACAACCAACCGCAGCATTTCCCAAAGTTCTAACCCCAAGCTGTTGCAAGACCAGCCTGTCGCTTTTAAGGGGACTTTTACAGCTTCAAAAACTCGTACAGTTTTGGGTAAATAAATAGTAAAATATGTAAAATATGATGACAGTATCAAGCTGATAAATAAAACAAGGGTAGAAACAAAATCGTGCTTAAATTAGCGAAGTTGCCATGTTACAAAAGTAGTGTACCGCCGCTTTTATGCAGCACGTTTAAGTGAGAGCTAAAGGTAACCTCCATCCATCCTCTGGCCCAGATCTAATCCGACGCATGTCATCCGAGAATTTTTTTGCATTTTAGCAATATTTCTACGCTGAGTTGTGATGGAAGCTTTTGAAGATTCTGTGGCATGAAATGGAGGTTACACTTCTAACAAGCCAACCATAATCAACTTTATTATTTACTTCCTCTAACTTTTGAAAGCACGCAGTCAATTAGCGCTACCCTAAAGCCTCAAAATCGAATGGTTTAAAAGTTTCCAAAACCGCTAGCTAAACCGTCAGGCGGTATTTTACCTAAATAGTGTTGACATTAGTTTGGCATTGCCTGGCAACTAGATTACAAACTTTGTACTCTGCGGTCCTTAGTTTGACGCCTTTGAAGTTGGCTTTGAAGTTTCCCAAATTTGATCACTATTTCCACGATTGTATTCATATCCATTTATCAATTTCCGGTCCTAACACGAGAAACAATTCAATCCAAAAACCCATTGCCTATGCATCATAACAAACACCCGCCATCAGCCCCAGCTGCCAAGTGAATTCAGAAAGCATACCTTCGCTATAAATACGTATTACTCGTATCTATATGTGTGCCACGGATGCCCTTTCACATGTTTTACTCACCCTGCATCTCAATGTGTGCGTGCGTGTGTGATATTGCAACTCTGCAGCAAAAATCAAGCCTAATACAATTCAACATGGGAAAATATACGACTTCCGGTTGAAAGGAAACACCCATCACGAGTATCATCTGCAGCTTTGCATTTTCATGCAAGCTCACCCTGTGTACTGCTGATGCACACCCATACGAACATGAACACAGGCCATATGAATTATTACTTCAGAATTTATCCGACAACATTTTGCTGAATCTCCTCACGAAGGAATTCCTGCTGCTCATTCAGCGTGTGTGTTTCCACATATACAGATGTGTGAGTGGATATTTGGGTGAACGAAAAAGGTGTCAAGCGGCCGTCGGCCATGGGCTCGGCACACGCTCGGTCCACCAGGGGAAAACCATTTTTCGAAAGCATAAATATTTCCGCATGAGTTTTCTAGCATCTTCCGGACTTATGATTTATTAGGCTCGAACAACTACACCAAAGCCACTAACATACTACTCATGTCAGTTACATGCACATATATTTAGGTGGAGGGGACAACAGCAAAAGTGAATTAATGCCCGAGACTCGGGGAGTGGAAATTAAAAGCCGCATGTCTAATTTCGACTGATTGTCCCGAGGAGGGTGACGTTCCTATTGTTATTGCTAACACACCGGCGCGCACACACAGCAGAGGTAGAGCCACTGACGTTATCCTTTTACCATTTATTAACAAATTTTGAGGTTGATTGAAAAATTCCATTGTGCGTAGTGGTTATTACCCAAATGTTCATCGAAACGAGAGCGAACCCTTGTGTTGACTGGAGCAGGACAATGGTGTTCCGGGGATTCGGATATACAACGCAATATACATACCTACTGCTTTTAAGGATACCGTGGCGGGGTTTGAGCTGTTGTGTTTTATCGATAGCAATTCGATTGAAAGGGGACTCTGCTCGTATAGTGATTACAACCACCTGGAGGGATGTTTCCTTGAATCAAAAACCAAAACAAAAACAAGGGTACATCGATCGTACGAGTATATTCCTCGTGGGAAGAGCAGCAAGCCTGCGCTTAGAACGTGGAATATTATTATGTTCCGTTGATACAAAAACCGAACCTTTTGTGTGTGCGTGTGGTTGGAAATTAATTTTGAATTACCGTAAAGAGGGGTATGTGCAAATTCGATGATGGCATGGATTTTGATTCATTGTAATTATGGCTTACTGTCATAATGTATGTGTATGGATCGTGTGTGCCCATCCAGCCGATGGTGTAGGACTTGGAACTCTGTCAGATATTTTTTGGACCATCTTGTTCAGAAATTGTTCAAATCTCCTCCGAGTGCCACACACTTGCAGGTTCTATTGAAAATACTTGTGAATTATCCAAACGAACACAAAATATACCATAAGGAGGGTGACATCAAGCCGAGCTTTCCGTCACCAATCGTTTGTGTCAGTTGTTATTTTTGGTGCAAATGGTTTGGTACTTAATTTGGACACCAAATCCAAGCTAAACTGATAAGTTTCCTCTGGCATATAGGTATGCAGGGTGGTCCGGTTTTGAAAACTGATTCCGAAGCTATCTCATATAATTTTAACTTGTGAAAAAAATCGTATGAAATGAGCGGAACTATCTTTGAAGCCCACTGAGGTGAAGGGTGTTAAAAAAATTCCTTCAAAAATTAACGGCTTTGCTAAAGTGTGTTAAATCTACAAGAACCAAACTGAGCTCGTTCGATAGACAACTGATCAACGTTTATCGCCAGTGTTACCACCCATCCCTTCATTTTAGAGATATTCGTCTTTCAATACAAATTTTTAACTTTGTTTAATGCATTTTTGCTAAAGTCGCATTTTTCTGAGAACAAGTAGGTTTATCTTTGTTTGTTTGTAGTTCTGGTCCGCCATCATGTTTCCTACAAATTCATCATACAAAATTTATGCCTGGGCAACTGTAAGGTCATTTTTATAAAATTTATAACATTAGCCATTGAATCAGCCGTCAAGATTTCTTTATCAGAAGACGGACCACCATGTTCTCCGATGGTGAGGAGTCAAACAAATCTTGAGTAACATGCCTTTTCCGGGGGGTTCAACCAGATACCCCCTCGCTCACAATACTTTCCACTTCGATCACACTTGGATCTTGTCTTATTTCCTTATATACAGGCTGGGCCAAAAGAAGTCATCCGATGTTGTTTGGCTCTCATTTTTTTTTTCTAAATGAACTTCGATTCTGTTTTTTGATTCTGTTTATTTGAACCTTTAGAATTTTATTGGTCAAGTCGAGAAGATGATATCGGCCAAATGGGCGCCGTCACAATTGATTACCCTACAGGCTCGTCTTGTGGCATTTTTCGTCACTTCGGCGAGAACTTCGGGCGACAGATTCTCGCACTCGTGCCGAGTGTTGTCCTTGAGGGCTTCTAGGGTCTCGGGCTTGTTCACGTAAACTCGGGACTTAAAAAAACCCCACAAAAAAAAGTCTGGAACTGTTAAATCGGGCGATCTTGCGGGCCAGTGCAAAAAATGAGAGCCAAACAACATTGGTTGACTTCTTTTGGCCCGCCTTGTACAAAGCTCGTTCCAACAAATGACAGAATTTTCCCAATACCGCGATTCATGAGATGCTGCAAGTGGCTTGAAGTTCTAACTACCGCATCTACTCGAAAGAGCTGCCGATTTTCCTCACCCGATAACGACGAGGATGTTTTATTTTTTTAACGAATTCGAACTTTGAAAGGACAAAAGGCTACTGTGATCAAAAGCGAGGAATAAGTGCTTCCGATGCCTAAATTAAATTATAAACTGACTCCTAAATTTCCACTCTTTCATGGACGTTGTCGTTGCTTCCAACAGGCACTTACTGAAGTAGCTCTCATGAGGTATCGCAATGGACCGACAATTTTGGTCTGACTTTACAAAGACAGTCACCTAACCTTACCTCATCTAAGCTAGCCTTAGTGTAGTCATATACTAAGTTTGTAACGTAGTACGTACCTTTCATTTAGTACTCGTCTATAAGCTCCAAAAATCGAAGCCCGTTTTTGAATATCCTTCTGGGGCCGAATTCTCTGGCGCCTTACATTCACGAGGTTATGTCGATTTTGCATCGAAAGCAGCAACAAATTCCGTCAAATACTGCTCGTTCACGGCTGAGGCAATTTCACTCCTGATACCTCGTAAAGTGGAACTTTTCTGTCTGAAAATTTCAACCGTCACTATCGCATTCAGCTTTGTCGCCCTAAAATCCCATTCCTGCCATTCAATTTTATTCCATTTCCATTTATGCAGACCTTTCACACAAGGACCTTTCCAAGTTTCACATATACAAATCCTATGTATCCATCTTTTCAGAAGCCTTCGTGCTGTCGTGATTCGTCCTAATTTTGCCTCAGTTTTCTTTTCAATTTAAGCAATTTCCTTGTAAGGTGAAATTTTTCATTGGATACTGGATTGCATGTTAGACCAAGAATGGTTGTGTAGTTAGAACAAATAGGAACACCTGTTCAATGAGCAAACCCGTCGCCCAGTCAACAATTTCGTATCGTGTCATTTTGAGTAATGCATATTTGATTCATGTAAACCCTGACATTACGGTTCCGACATTTATTTTAGCCTTTTATTTGTATTTTCCTTTATTTGGCTTGTTGTTTTCTTCTTGCCATTGCAGGCTGTTGAGGAGGTGGATTTTCTTCTGAAATTCGTGCACTTAAATGATTTATGGTTCTCATAAGTCAATACTGGAATTATTGTCCTAATGGATTTAATGAGTACTTGTACGTTTTGCGGATGTACATTCATATATGTGTGCGAGAAAGTCGTCTGAATCGACTTCTGACAAAGGTTTATTTTTGTGTAAGTGACTTGAACTTACAATCTAATTGTTGGGGAAAATAAATGCTTTCCACTTGTCGTTGAGCTGGTTAGTTGCTTTTTAAACTACCACTACGGTAGAAAAGGATGAAGACGCTCAAGACTCGATATATTCGAATTAGTAAAAAGCTACCTCTTCAGCGTCCAAAGCAACTTAGGTCTAGCCCTTCCAATTGCTGCAGAAGTTGTTGTGCACATAACCTGAACTCATCAATCTTTGGCTGTAGGTACTCTTATGTAAAGTTCGACGGCTTTTTTGCTCACCAAATGGCCAAAGTTCTCTAGTATCCCTCGGTATTGAAACTTGAGTTTGGTCCACCCGAAGCCTTGTGCACTATCAGTCTTCTGTGCAAATGTACCCATAGACCTGAGTGCCAAAAATACAAACATTTTGAATCCTCTTCTTGGCAAGCTCTGTCGCTTCTTCGTCACTCGTGGCAGCGATCTCGTCTTTCAGTCAGAACTTGCAAATGCTGAGTATTCCCTGAGCTCTAGTTTTCAATCAAAAATGCCGCCTAGATGTCCTCACATAATCAAAGTACGCCACACTCAATCCCTCACTTCCTTGGCGACCACCACCAATTGCAATATGACCCCTTTTCTCAAAGAAATGCACATGGCACAGGCTTTAAAATATACAGTCCCGCCCGTTGCACGCATAACCATCTCTAACCACCTTACCTAGCCTACCCATTCATCAAACTGTCAACAGCATCGAGTTCAGTTCATGTGGACGGGCATTTAGGACAAATAAATCCTCACTCTTCAATTAAATCAATTTACGTGCTCTTTCCTGCCGCACAAGTCTATACTCAGTTGCTTCCCTTTTACAAGTCACACATCATTTCCTCTTCCACACATCCCCAACGACCATGTGCATGCACATGTTTTATATATAGTCATTTCTTTGTGTTCCTTCTCCTTTGCAATAATACTTTTCAACCCCAAAGCTGTCATCAGAATCCATCCAACTGCTGTACTTTTATCCAAAAGGATCAAGGTAAATTTAGAACTTCCTAAGAGATTTTGCTCGTTCAAACTGAACTCTGGAAGCCATTCGTCAGTTTAATTTGACTGTGTGTGCCATACAGCGCGCAGTCTATTCTGTTTGCGTCATCACTTCGTGTCACATCCGACTGACAGCCATTATTCAGAGTATCTTCTGTATGCCTACAGTGTGTGTATGACTTGGTGTTCTATGGGTCCCCAGAGAGTGTCACGTGGAAGACACTTAAAAGTGTCGTTCTTCTGTCTTTTGTACCTATACCGAAAAGGTATATACAGAACCTTCATTCCGACTATAAAATGGCTTTCATTCCACATTTTGCTTTTCGTTGGTGCATGCAAAATGTTTTCACAAAAGACCACAAAACAGGACACGATGTTGCAGAGTACAAGTATAGGCCTGATGATTCCCCTACGGGTGCTCCTACAACACAGAAACAATTTCTCTCACACTCCGAAGTACACGAGAAATCCTTTATTGTCCACAGGGACGAGGATTTTTTTTTCCGTTTTCGGTGCGGAATCTGCGCCGATGTGGTTGTGTGCCTCACATTATTTTGGTTTGTAATTTGAGGTTGGTATGGTTATTTTTGGGGTACCCCATATCCGTCCCTAAAATAGGCACGTATTCGAACAGTCGACGATGTCTTGCGGAGATAATAAATTTTGTCTTGTAGCATTAGATGTGAAAGGTTAGTTAAAAGGGACTCTCTTCTACTACCGGTTTCCAGTGGACGGTCAGATTTTCCTACAGGGATGTGCAACTAAATTGGCATTATTGGATAAGTTTGGGATATAAAATGTATCTTATGGCATTACACGTGTTGCAAAGGGATGTTCTATTAGTGTCAATGTGGGACGTGTTTGCCCAACAAACTTGTAAAAGATACAAATTTGATATAGCTGTGTGCGGAGCTAGAGTAGAGCTTAATTAACAGCCGCATTGTAGGTTAGGTTAATGTAAAATTATTATCATTGCATACTCTGGGGGAATGGAGCTAAATTTTCATTGCATATTATTAGGATAATATTTGCTTTTGTTGATACACTTCACATCTGGCTACGTATACGTAGGTTGAAGCACAATTGATAACGTGCCAGAGGGATGCTTGTAGGTGAACCAAGAGCAACCTAAAATCGATGTGGAGTTTTATTTTATTCCAAACTGAGGGGTCACTTTGTGCCCGAGTGGTCGTGGCCTAAGGCTGCGAAGTGGGTCAACGTTTTACTCCCACTTCTGGTAAACGAAAGGAAGCCGATGCGCCCTTCCAGTTGTATAAAAAAATTGGTTTAGAAACGTTGGGAAATAGCTGCGTGAGGGTTGGCCAAAGGACCTATATTAACCTGCTTCTGTCAACATTTATGTCTTTTAATTAGCGCTTTTAAAAAATCGAGGTTCCCATGCGACACGATCAACAAAGTCAGTCCATAGTGAAGCCCAAACAAGTGGGCAGCCCACCTTATAATACCTAAAAATAATTGAAAGACTGCCACCGACAAAAGTTGTATCTATCCCTATATAACTCGAACAAAAATTTGGTGTACCCTTTTCAAAGCTTGTCATCCGTTTTCTCAGGTTTTCTGTGTGATAACAATAACTGCGTATCCTTTTTATATAGAAAGCGAACCCTCTTTACATAGCAATCCTTGCGCCACGCCCACTTTTTGGGGTGTATTCCGAAAAAATAACTTCCTACATTTCACATTTTTGAAGTGCTTGAGAAAGACTTACACTAACATCCATACAAGAATATGTTGACCATCAGTCGACCTTATCCTTGTTTTTTTTTCAATGACCTTTACACCCTTAAACTTGAAACTACTTCCCTCTGCATTTTCCACTCAGCAAAACGCATTAAAATATCTTCCTCGCTTCGAAACTCCTTGAACATAATTACGAAAGTAGTATCCGTCGAGTAGTTTTAAATTTACTCGACATCACCCACCTCCCATCAGGTGTTGTCCTACGTGGATACGTGTATTTTCCTTGCAAAGGTCGTCTCCGGAGACGCCAATGAAAACCGTTGCGTATGGCTTACAACATCGCACAAATATTAACAACCCTTACGAGTGGAAAAAAAAAACTAAAAATCTAGGACAAACTTTCTTGAATGCATTTCGCTTGGCTACCTCAGGTAAACACAAACTTTAAAGCGTGTTCACAGTGCATCACTAAAAGCTCTACGCCCTTTAAAACAAAAAAAAAAAAAATGTGCTGAAAGGTATTCCTCGTAAACAAGAAGAGAAGTGCATATATTTCGTATCGAGGATGTGTAAGCTCGTAGAAAGTCTTTCTACGATTTCTTACGAAGTGGTAGTTCATTTTTTTTATGAATGGAACTGCGCTCAACAATGCTTGTGTATGAGGCGAAGGAACTGGGTTAAATCGTTCACTGTTCTTGAGTGTTCACCTGAAAGTAACTACATTCCGAGGAGGCAGGATATATTCGCCAGTCTTCCTAGTTCTTCTTATTGCTCTCATCTTCTATCGCCGGGCATGCAACTTTTAAAGAGGTGATGACATACTTCTCTTTGTTTTTGTTCTTTTAATCGTCCTTTTTCGGGACGGGTGGAGGAATGTTTTCTCTTTTGTGGTATGAGGAGGTTTACGTGAGGTACATAAACCTGTCAACAAAAGGTGACGATTCTGTTTTTTTTCGATACCTATTTAAGGAGGCTGAGGCTCCTTTTTTTGCGGTTCTGTTCGGGTTGTAGGTTCTGTTTGCTTTTGTAGCCCTTCTTGTAAAGGATTCTCTTTTAACTTTTAATAGAGTTTGATTGAAATTCGGGTCTTTGTGGTATTAGAAGTCGTAATGCTTTTTCTGATACAACTATCTCTTTCTGGTTTGGGGATGACAGATGCTCACCTCAGCCTATGTAGTTTCGAAATATTTCAAAAGAACACAAAAATCCAATTGATTCAAAAGCTTTTTCGGCGTGTTTTGTGTTGGCATTGGGAAAAGCTTTTGAATCAATCAATTTGATTAGTATGTTCTTTTGGAATATTTTGGAGTTACAAAGGCTGAGGTGAGCATCTGTCATGAAATTAATCACACAACCGCAGAAACGGCTTTCGGGGCTTCGAGTGTGCTTCTTAAATTTATCAAAATATGGCCCATATGGCATCAATTAGATATTACTTAAAGTTACTAAGATGATAAATGGCAGAAAAAGTAAACTTTTCAAAGAGAAAATGCGGTCTCCGCTCCTTGAAAATCGCTTTTATTTATCCTGACAGGTGACAGAATGACCCACTCTTTTGAACGACTTAAATTGCACAATTTTCCAGATAATATCTTATAGGGGAAGTAGTGAGCAAGTGTAGTGGAAAAATGCACACCTGACATCAACTGCCTGCTCAAACGAGCTTTTTTTTTAATTGACCGATTTCTCCTATAATTTTTGAGCGCTCTCAAGAGGTTTTTGAGGAACTTAACCAGTTTTAGGGCGTAGTGGTTATTGTGCAAAACCAATTTTAGCGAAGGCCAACAGGTGAAATCCCCAAAAGTCCACAAACTACTTTTTAAAGTTTCTTCTTAACTGCTTTACATATTTCGAAACATTCGGGAGTACCTATATCTATCCTGGAAAAGCTTTTCGATTTAGCCGCATAAAATTGTAGGTCCCTTACATTCGTCTCGAAAATAAACTTGAATGGTTGCCAGAAGCTAGGCTTTGAATGCCTATTTGAACCCGCTGCACCGACTTTTAAACAATTTTGAGGCTGCTCCCAAAGTTAAGTTAATTTTTTGCAATCTTTTGTGGTTCTGGCAATTACTGCTGGTTTACCTAATGTTGGTCTTGCTACATGAAATAAAGAAATGCGGTTTAGGAACCACTTCGGTGTTTATTTTCTATCCCTTTTGTGGGTTCGTTAAATATTCCCTATTTGCAATCGCATATAATCAACAGAATTTTTTTTTTACAAAATCTTTTCGTAGACTTACCGCTGAACATCTGTTGGGCGTTTTTTTTCATGGTATTAACTAGGATTTGAGCACGTTACCTTCTACCTAACAAGCGGAAACATAACCACTGACCACGGCCACTCACGGAGTTAGTTGAGACGTTCTTGAAATTGGATGTTTCGAAAAATCTATTTGCTAAAGATCCAAATTTGGCAAAAATTAATAGCCGGTGACCGAGGTGTTGCCTTTAAAGTGTGTGCCTCTTCTCCATAAATATGTAGCATTCCATAGAGCTAATCGACGCTACTCCCACGTCTGCCTTGCGAAAGGACATGAAATTACAGTTCACTGTACTGAATAACATGAAAGGACGGTTCCCTGTACTGGAAATTGAGTACGGGACTATGAAATTTAGGCTCTGTATTTATAGTTGGAAACAAGGAACTTCTTCAATATGTTGTCAAAGGCGTAACAACATACCTTTTACTATATTTGAAGTAGCCAGAGTTGTCACTATTAAAAAATTATACCTCAGAGTGGATTTAGGTCTCATGCAAGATGTGCTTCTTTAGCCATCTCTATCTAGTGCAAGTCGCAACTAGTTGCATCCTCCATGATGGTTGAGGTTCCCTTCTATAGCACACACACTAACTCTTGCACTGCCGCGTTGTTCTCTTCAAATAAAATCGAAGGTTTTTCTAATCGCAGCATTGAAATCGATCATTTAATTCAACTGACGAGTGCCGATTAATATGCAACTTCTCGACTAAATCGCGAGCTCCTCATTGTGCCTTCTCTCTTCAACTGAACCAAAGTCGCACAGAGAACTTTTCGCTAAAAGCAACTGAGAGGTGTGACTGTTCAGTGTGAAAGAGTGCATATGACACCTAGCAACCGCAACGCTGTTGTACTCAAAGTTAATCACGCGGAATGTGTACCCCGAGCCCTACTTACATAAGTAATCTGATAAGCAAGCGCCCGCCACCAATAGCTACAAACAGTCGAGGGAACTGCAGCCCGGAAATTCATTCTCGCCCCCTACAAGGGCTGCGATAACGATTTGAAACACGGCCTAACCTTTCCCATCGCTATACGAATAATAAGCTCGTACATTGGCTCGTTGGCGCTGCAAACCAAATTATATGTAAATCGACTGTGACTTCAACGCACCCCCGGAAAAAAAATCATTAAAACTCCAAGAACAGCGAACGGCATTTCCGATGTCTTAAATCAAAACCATGTACGTATGCTTTCCACCCCAAACGGTATCCAAGTGCGCCCTTATCTCACGCACTTGTAAAAAAAATTATTAACAACTTTCATAAAGTTATAAAAAAAATTACATTTGCACAGAGGCGAGCCACGAAATCCGAGGGAAAAAAAAGGAATTTTACAATCTGCAAAGGATATTCTACCGAAATCAAAAAGGACACCATCGCCTACCTTCGTGCGATGCAGGCATATCTAGTATGAAATATATTTCCTTGGAAAGTAAAAAAAGCACTTAATGCCGAATGGTTGTGTTTTTTTTTTCTGTGCAGAGCGGAATATAAATCATAATGCCCCCGAGGTATATATGAATAGCTGGAATTCTTTTATTTCGCAGGTGGCAAGCGCAAGGATTACTGTATTGGGCGTGGGTGTATCAAGTGTAAAAATGAAACGAAATAAAAATAGGTACGAAAATATTTGCTATGATTCATGGACTTGGCTCTCAGCGGCGTACACACGACTCCGCGGGCAATAATGGGACCACGAACAGCACACACCGTATCGGCAACGCCTCAAAATATGATGTCCTCCCGTCCTTGGCTGACTTCGTATACGAAGAACATGTATACATAGTGTATTGTTTTGTTCTTATGTCATCTATACTTTCGCCGAAGCTAAAGCGGATGTGGAGAACAAGTCAGAGAGCGCGCACATTAAATTCGGTCGCTTTAACAATTTCTACTACCACCTTCGGTGTGTGTGTGTTATAGATCTTATACCATGGGTTCGGGGAAGGTGCCACATTTCGAATTCTCATGGAATCTAATGGAATGCAATACACTGGCATCTCTATGCTGGAGGTTTGCGCGCCATACACAGCGAATGGAACCGATATATCTTCGATCATAGTGACATTTATTCCACATGACATAACAATTTGTATTTGGACCAGGAATACACGAGGTGAACAGCAATTTATTGGATCCCTAGGAGGGAAACAGGGAAGACGAAAAAAAAACTACAACCTCAACCGAAATTCTATATTTATTCCGCAATAATGTAGAATTGTGGACAGTCAGATGGGTGGTGGTGGTGAGTGGAGGGGGGTGTTTCTGTGGATTTATGTTGCGGTGGGTAATGCCGGTTGCCTAAGGGTGGTACTAATGGCACGAGAACAACAGCCAATGTGTTACAAGGCATTTAAGTCGCATTAAGGTACATGCAGCCGCGATTTCACAGTCTGGTTTGTTTGCGGCTTTAATAGACCTTTAAATAAATTAAGTGCGCTAACCTTGGATGGTGGTATGCGGTTGCGACCGCAGGAACTAGAGCAATCGGAAAAATGCCGACCAACAAATGTGTTTGCATGGGTAGGAGCAATTGATGAACTGCAAGTATATGTAGACCACGAAGGCAGTGGTATTTTATTTTTTTTTTGTATTATGTCGTTTGGACTGCCAAATTTCAATATTGGAGGTGGGTGGGTTCGGAAGTTTTCCGGGAAAACGCTTACTAGCATGGTTAAGCTCATTACTGTCAACTAGGTCGTGTTTTTAAAAGGTAACTTCCATAAACAGAGATTTTCTTCTTATTTGACAAAAGCGCGCTGTGTGCGCAACGAGCTGAAGACATAAAACGAGTGGGTCCTTCCATAAACAGAGATTTTCTTCTTATTTGACAAACGCGCACTGTGTGCGCAACGAGCTGAAGACATAAAACGAGTGGGTCCTTCCATAAACAGAGATTTTCTTCTTATTTGACAAACGCGCACTGTGTGCGCAACGAGCTGAAGACATAGAACGAGAATACGTTGAGTGGATCTATAAAACTTGGGCTATTCCCATTAATACCTTTTCATTTACAAAGATTTGTTACTTGCTCTGCAAACGCACACCGTGTGTGCTAAGATATACAATACTGAAATGAGAATACAGTTGGAAAGTTTGCTTAAACTTAGGCTATTCGCAAGTAGATCCTTACAAAAAGGAAGATTTTCGACTTATCCTACGAACGCACACTATGTGCGCTACGAGGTTTTGAACTTTTATGAGAATATCGAAGTGGTTTCTTATAACTTCCTCGCAAGAAGACCCATAAACAGAGATTTGTTACTTATTTAATAAACGCACACAGTGTGCGTTACGATGTGGAAAACTGAAATGTATATACGTACGGTTGGGTTATATAACTTTGGCCTGCGTCGGTCGGTCTGTGCAAGCCTGGAAAAACACTTAAAATAGAAAGGAAGAAGTAAGTGAGTCCAGTTGAGTTCTTAGTGCCCCTGGACTTATTAAAAATACGAAGAGGGGCTTCAGTGTTTATGGCTAGCGATATCGTTTTTGTAAAATTGATGATCAAAATAAGTTATGTTCATTCCGATTTCAATAAATTTTTGGGGAATGAAGTAGATGAAGCGGTACTTTTTGCACTTGGTTTCTAGTTTTGGAGGTCTATCGTTCGGACAACAGTTGTCTCATGAGCATGATTAGGGCCCTGCGCTTTTCTCTAATCGAAGAATATTTTCCTTTGTGGTTGGGCGTACTTAAGCGTCGGGCAAATGATTCTGCATGGTTTTGATTAGAAACTGTTAACGGCACAATTTCGTATACTACGCCAAATATTTATGATGTAGCTTTGTAGATCTTTGGGGCTTGTCGTTGTATTAGGGTTTTGCTTCGCTATAAAAGTAGTGCATTCGAAGGGTTGCTCAAGCTTTTATAGTGGCTCTTGGTATTAATTTCATCCCGAATGTAGAATGCCCATCAATTGCTTTGCATTATTTAATTTGATATCGAGTTAGTGCGTAGCGCACCAGGATTAACTTAGAGTGACTCGTTCTTGGGCCCGAACTCTAATTGCAATGATTGATGATATCAAAAACTGAGCACAGAAACTTACTGATATTGCAGTGTAACTTGTTTCACTTACGGACATGGTTGTGCGCTAACGAGTTTATATATTTCAAAATCAGCCGTCGACATTTTGACAGCAGATTTGAGTTCGATAACGTTTGGTGTATGTCCCATTTAACTGAAATGAACCGTGAGTAGCCCAGCATTTCAACACTTTGTACAGATATTTCGAGATTTCGTTTTCGCAGTTAATATGTACATGTAAAAGTGCAAAAGAGTCTGAATCACCACCACCAACCTATGCCTCTAAATTTTAAAAGTCGGTCCTACCACAAATCCCAGGCGTCTATTTATGGTTAATAAGAAACCCAAACCCAATATAGCAGGTTATTCAAAACTGTGTTCACTGTTTTAACCTCCATAAAGTCGGAACTCCCTCCAGCAGTACTTCCTTAGCAATAGTGTCGCTAGATACTTTTTTCTACCATTTATGTTAAATTTTACGAGGTTTTTGTTCGCCACCCTAGATTTTTCTCCCTCTGACCCTCTCCAAACTGAACTTCATACTACTCGTATCTCCGTCGATATGGATGGGGTTTGTTCCTTTTTTACGACTTGACTGCCGTAAGACCATGTTAACATCTTTATTTTTATCTTGACTTGTTGTCTGCTACCAACCAGTGAAATGTTACCAGACTCTAATGCTACTGCGCGCATAAATCGAAAAGCATTTATCATTTTTTTTTTCTTCGCTTTTTTATCGCAATAAAACGACCGCAGCGGGATCCAATTCCCCTGTGGCCCTGTGGGTGTCGTGGCGAGGAGATGTTACATAATATCGAATCAAGGTTAAAATACGACTGCTGCGTATGAGAGTATGAGAGCTAAAGCGAAGATTTTCGGAAGTGGGCTTCTGTTTATTGGAAGCAATGTGTCAAAAATTAGCAGCGTAAGTACCAATAATGCCACATAATTCAGAAGTTATGAGACCGGAAAAAAAATAAGTCCCTTAGGCGAACGGGCCTTGAACATTTATAACAACCGTTCTCGGTTCGGCAGTGCTGATGAGATAATGGCCATTTGTTTCGATGGTGTATGGAGGGGGGAAGGGCTTTGCAAGAAAGTGATACGATTTGATAATGATAATAGACTTTTGGGGTCAGAAGCTTGTGTAGGCTCATAAAGCGCAATGGAATTGTGATTAGTATCTAACTAATGAAGGGTCTTGCAAGAGGCAGCGATTTATGAACAGATGGGAACGGCCTTGCAATGGACTGCTTTATCGAATGAGAAATGGGCAGTTCAAATAGATTGGTTGTGCAATAAATATTTCAGGTCTTTCAGACTGTTTGTGATCCATCTTGGCTTGAAAAATATGTGATGGTCCCTTCAGCTCATCCATATACCATGTCCAAAACTTATACTTGCTGAAATATTTCAACTGCCTCCCATAATTTTATTCGCTTTTCAGTCTACTTTGTTCACTTTTTACGCATGTTCCCACGTAGCTAAAAAAATGGATATCTAACAAACAAATAATTTATTTGCGCACGGCGTATTCGTCTAGGTAGAATTACGCCACTTGGGCTTTGGTTTTTAATACGTCATAACAGAACAATCGCAGACGCATTTATATGCCAAAATAAGTGGTAATTAGTGGCAGGAAGGATGTTTTTTTTTAAATTTCATTTTATTAAAGGTAGGGTGCCAACAAAATTTTGCTTGTATTTTGGATGCAACTATCTTGAACAACGTGAGGGGGACTATAGCAAAAATAATTGTGCCTAAAATGCGCCCTAATGAATTCTTTAATGATGAGAATAATACAAATTAATTTACAACTTAAAGTTCTGAACACGTTGTACTGTCCCTAAAAAAGACAAAACACATCCAATCGTATTTTCCCCGCAGCGCTATACTTTTGCTGTTAACTGACATGCATCCGTGGGTAAAAAGGGTAAAGAGTCTTCGAAATTCAGACGTTTCGCCTCAAACTGTAGCTCCATTCATAAAAAAAAATTCTTACAAACTACTGAATTAAGGCGTTCATTTCTTAAACTACTACTGAATGAAGGGCTAAATTTTGTTTAATTATTTAAGAGCAAGTGCGAATTGAAATCTAAAACGAAAATCACTGAAAGCCATTACCAAAGTACAGACTGACCATTTATACATAAAAAAGTCTCTCCCTGATACCTGCAAACTCAAACATTTGCGATGTCAAAGGTAGCTTTACCATTCGAAACACCATCCCTACTTCATTGTGAATCCAAAGGCTCAAAGCAAAATTTTAAAATGCAAGTCTGAAAGCCTTCAAACTAATCAAATTTGTTTTTTTTTTCTCTTTCAGAATTCCGATGTTAATTGGAAAGGATATTCAATCGTGGTAAGTAATTTCAGAATTTGCTTATTTTCTGTTTTTTATATATTTTTTTTTTTTTCGTATATGATGCAAATTAGTTAAACGAGGAAAAGTTTCCCTTCGCTATTTCCTGGTGGGAGTTTTTTTTTTACTTTTACTGTTGGCAACTTTATCACGGTGGAGAGTTGTTGTTTTTGTTTTCATTTTTTGACAGCAAAGCAATTCACCACCAAACATGCAATTGAAAGAAAATATAAGTTTGGCTGCGTTGTTGCGCCATGGCACAGCTGCTCATGATGTGTTTAGCTTTAGGATGGAACGCAAATAGGCAAGTTTGCAGCACATCGGTGCTAGTCGTCATAGTGTTGAGTACCGAAAAACTTTTACACTTAAAATGGTGCAAATTGGTTTGCTCTGCATTCGAAAAAACGAAATGTAAAACTACTTTCGAACTGGGTCAGTGTTATTTGCACCGAGGGACAAGTTTGCTGCTTATAAAATGGCGTTTGTCTCTCTGCTTTGGTTGTGTGGGTGTACCTATGTGTGTGGGTGAGTGTAAAAAGGAACATATTTTTGGAGAAGCGCAGAGGAAAAGAAATCCCAAATTGCATCTGATTTACATTCGTCCTTTTTTAAACATTTATGCATGGTTATAATAGGTTCCTTGGGATTTTTAGGAAACTACTCCACAGGGATATTAGATGAGAAGTGGTGTGGTGGACTAGGATTTGAATACGTAAATAAAAATGTTTGGAATTTTGTTTTCGAGTAGCGCAGGGATATGCCTACGGGATGGATTTGAGATAAAGTGGAGATGGGAGTGGATGCTACTCGTACATCATCTTGCCAGGAGAGGTAAAATTTTTTTTATTATTTTTGCTGCAGTGAGCAATCTTTTTAGAAAAGCTTCTTAGTGCTTGAATAGTGAGTGGTACTATAGTGCGTTTTGGGAAAACCGACGCTACTTGTTTCAGTGTGGCCATCTTTAGTGGAACAACTTCTAAGATGCACATAAATTGTGCCTAAGCGGTTTGTGTATATGCTGATAGTTTTAGAAAGCAAATTGACATAATTCTTAGGAATTAATGGTTCGTGTATACGCTAAATGTGTAATTTGATGAATGATGGGACAATTTCATCATCGCGCATACAGAGAAAGAGGTAGAAATCTTTGTTCCAACCAAATTAGTAAGATTGGTCATTTTGATTCCCCCTATTTTTCACGTAAACAAGATGGCCGCCAAAAGAAAGTGTCACAAATTTTTGTATTTTGGTGGTGTCCCCGACCCGACCGACGGTTAGTAATGCGCATTTCATTCATCTTACGATGTTTACAACGATTTTGTGATCGAGTAACCAATAAATGGTTCGTGTACGTGATAGGAGTTTATTTTAAGGCGCTGCCTAACATTAGCCATTTTTTTCAATTAAGTATCATACTCGTAGATACGTATATTGACAAATTATAAAATTTGTTTCCACAGCATAACCTCCCACGACCATCTTACAAAAATCCCTTCGCATTTGTAGGACTCACACAAAAATTAAAAAAAAAAACCATAATATCGAATTGTTGTGAAAAGCTGCTACTTTATATTTTATTCTAGCCTTCCACTCAACAAGCGATCACTTAACCACAGCCACACGCATTTTTGGATGTCCTTAATTTATTTGTGATTTCTTTGACACTTGGCAGTTGGCAGTGTTTTAAATTCGAGTTGTTCACGTACCCAATGGCATAGAGGAACTAAACTAGAGGGCCAACTGAGAGCAGAAACGGGAAATCTGCCTACAAGCTGCCTGTGTCACAGCAAATTGCATAAGTGTTCGTGCCTGTACAAATCAAAGGAGCGCCATTAATGCCGCACGCATACTTATACAATTTCCTGTTACAACTTTATGCCAATCGAGCCGCCATTGGGCGACTGTGTTCGTCATATTTTGTGCCATTTAGTTACACGGCGTTCACATCACAGTTGAATTTAAGAGTTTTTAATGTCTATGAACTTGTTGGAAATGGAATTCCTTTTATAATTTCGTTACAATAAAATAACAATTTGTCAATATCTTGCAGAAATCTATCTCATAATAACAATCAGAGAAAAATTAACTATCACGTTTTCTTCACTTTTGTTAAAAGAGATTTTGTAAATTCAAGTTTTTTTTGTATATTTTAAGGAAAGAAAATTTTTTTCGTTGATTTTAATGGTTTTAATTTCGAAATCATATCGAAGCAAAATATTTGAACACCGTTTAAGAAAATCGTTTATTTTTTTTCGTGAAAAAGATTTTTTAGTTTTAGCAAATGCATACTTGCACAGTAATTATATCCAAGTATGCATAATGCTAAATTAAAAAATAAGTTCAATATTTTTTTATACTACATATATTGCTTTCAAATTTAACTATGTATGCGCTCGGCTTTTTCCGGTAAAGGATATAATATAAAAATCCTCGTACATCGCCCTTTATTTATACCTAAGAAATACTCGGAACAATAAAAAAATGTTTTGATCACTTTTTGTATTCCAAAAACACAAAGAACGCACTTGTTTTTCTTAATTTATAATTTAAAGAGGTTTGTAAAAAAAATCAGTGCACATTTCAAAACTCATTGATATAAAATTCGTAAAAGAATATACGCACAGAAAACGAAATATAGCATGCAAATACCAACAATTAACGAAACAATATGTATTTTTACGTTCGATTGAATAGGCGAAATACCAAAGTAACATTATTCAACACTGTTCAGTGTTATTAAACTACAGAATTTCCAATCATATTTTGAATTTGTACAAATATGGTGTTAAATAAACGAATTTGAAAACATTCACCAAACCTTATAGAAATTTATTGAATGTTTATGAACATTTTAGAAAATTCACTTGTGCCCTAGTGCAAGCTTGGGTTTACTTGCATGTTGTTACCTCATTTTTGGAACAACCCCTTTTATGAAGCAGCATGGATTTTGCTATCAAAAAAAGAATTCATACAAATGAAATTAAAAAAAAAACTGAAATGTGAATGGATGAACAGTTTTTGGTGACGAAAATGTGTAGAGAAGAAATTATGCTATTTAAAAAAACCATAATCAACATTTGCTTTTTTACATTTATTGTTATAATTCTATTTACAAATTGTTTGTTTTTGGAAATAGTTCCACCCGGCGGCCATTAATACACGTATTCACAGACAGGAAAAAAAGAGTGCGCGAGAGAGGGCTGTCATTCAAAATTTGCGGGGAAAATCGGGTAGGTGTGCTGAAAGTCGGCCCTCTAGTTTAGTTCCTCTATGCCCAATGGACTGCGGTCTGCTTAAAATTTTAACAATCATACCTTGGCTTTAAAAAAAAATATTTTAATGCAACAAACTGTTGACTACAACAGAAAGGGAAATCCCAACATTTGTATTTTTAGAACCAAGAGAACTTTCTAATTCACTCTGAAGATCACCATTCTTCACGATCGTTTGTCTTTGGTGAAGATCAAGCCTTTTGATGATGACATTCTCTTACTGCCATATGCCTTGAGCACTGTTTCAAAACCAAACGAGTTATGCTTCATCATTCGCTTGAAGTGTTCTTTTTAAATCGTCGATCACTTTACTTGGTGATTGACATTTGAGCGCTTATTATTTAAATTTGTTACAAATTCACTTGTCACACGGCAGAAGTCACTTCACGATCAGTTCCCTTAATGTTAACATCAATGTCCATGACTTCGGTCATGCCAATTGCCATTAAGATCAAAGTGATATGATGTATGAAGTATGTTGTGAGATGTATTGAAGGTCACTTCCTTCAATAAAATCTGAGCCTCCGTACTCGCAAAGGCTACTTATAATAAACAAGTTGTTTTCTGTTATCGATGGCTTTTTAATGCTTACTTCTTAAAAATCACTTCCATTGATCGTGATAACTTCTGCTGTATAAATCGACGATCTTCGTGATCAGTGATCGGTTTTTCTTCAACATGACAGGTAAAACCCTTAATCACAATGTCTTCAAGTACGTTATGAATTGTGAATTGTTTCGAAAAGAGGTAGCAATTAAACTGAAGATCAGTTGGCTGGACATTTTCCAAACCACTATATATCTGAAGATCTAAATAAAAGGCCAAACATTTATTATGTGCTTTGATGATTTTTACTCGTGCTCTGCGAAATCACTTGAGCACATTTATGATGTAATTACAAATTCCCTTTGTATTAGAAAAATGCTCGCACAATCACGACGTCCAATTTGTGTATTAAGAGGAAATTTTAGTTACGATCTGAGGATCAATTCACATCAAGAGAAGTGGGCACTTCTCTTCTTTTGTTACTTCTAACCCGGTACATCTTTTCTTGACAGCGAGTAGTTCGAAGTGATCTCTTCCGCACGGGCTGTCAATTCTTAAGCAGACATCGCAAGATCGGATCTAGCGTCGATCGCTTTTTGTTACGAAGCTGTCCACATGCAACAAGATCACGCACGTGGAAGTCGCTTCCCATAAACAAAAAAAAACTGATTCTATCCGGTTCTATAGCCAAGATCACTTTACGATCAATTGTGTGATGATGAATTGACATGATCACCGATCACTCTCATTGTTATTAATTCACTCGTAAGATCACTGCCGTTGTGAGGTTTTCTTTTCGCGCCGATCGCATTGGGTCTTCAAGCTTTCACTGATCAAATATTTCAGCCGCCCACTTACCTTGTAAATAAGTTGTCATTTCACACCCAGATGGCGTTGATTAGGTGTGAACCTTTCGATCGGTTATCAGTGAGTTGCTGGAGGTGTGCAACTGAAAGCATGTTCCCACTCCAAGATAATGCCAAAAGCTAATACATTTGTCGACTCGAGGCAAAGCCAATTAACGAATAGGCGAGTGCAGCGATCCATTCGAAACTGCCATTCTCACTCAAGTGTGTCACAATAAATGTAGCCGCAACATAATCCAGTTCTTCCCACACGCAAACAATGACACACCAACCTACAGATCTACAGAAGCCAAAGTCGCCCGCAACTAAATACACCCTCGTCGATTCAACTTCATTTCCAGCTAACTCTATCATATGGCACATCACTTGGCGTAGCGTTAAATTAATCTCCAGCATCTTGATTACAAGAGTATCTGCTTTCATTAAACCGAGAGATACTACTGCATGTGCTCGTTTCAAATGTATGAGTAGCCTTTTAGACTAGAAACTCCCTCGTTGGTCTTAATTGAGAAATAGTAGATAATATAGACAGATGCGGTAGATACTCTTGTACTCGAACAATTAATGAATGCAATGTTTACATTATAACGCCGTTGTATACATATATACTCGTAGCATCATCAGGCAGTGTGAAAATTGACTTTTGTCGGAGGAGTGGATTGTCTTGAGCTAAACAACGACAAGAGCGCATTGAACACTCTTTCATGCTCCAGATACCAAATGAGCTATTATCGGAGCGATAGCTAAAAAAATAATCAAACGAACGGGGGAGGAGGAGTGGTGGGTGGAAACGATTGGAAAAATCCAAACAAAACACAAGAAACTTTTTTGTTTTGATATCTTTTCCGATTGCTGCCAGATGGTAATGATGCTGCTGGCAGGCTGAAACGATGACGGCTATTCAACGAGCGTCCCTCTAAAGTTCGCCTTTCACTGAAGTGCGCCAGTAGTACTTGGCAGCAGCCGACAGGCCGGGGGCAATTAGGGTCAATAAATTTTTCATCCGGCCCCCCCTTCGCCTATGCTATTCTTTGGGGAATGTGTTTTGTATACAACATAAAGGAGTGCATTGTTTACAGTATTTTCGTTTCTTTTTTCTTTTTGTTTTTGTTACTCTTGTTATTGTAACGAGTGGCCGAGTCTAGGCCGTCTACTTCAGTTGGAAGAAAAAAGTATTGAGTGCGCCTGTTTCGTTTGAAAGTGTGCCTCTGTTCGTATATAACGATATACAAATGTCCCGTTCTTTCTGCTTTCAAATTGATCAACCATGGCAGTTAGTTGCAGCAAAGGATAGCCTTCGGGCGGGCAATGGATGCCTTGGCGTTCATCAAAAATCAATCAAGTGTTGCATAGATGGAAGGGGTACTTTTGACAGTGATCAAACTTTGTATAAGCTGATTGATTGAGAGGAAGAGGAATGTCTGCCGCCGGCACTTGAACCGCGGTGAAAAGGTTACCGGGTGTTGAAGTTATAGGTCATTCGCGGTTCGTTAAAGTCCAAGAAGATGGGCTGTCTACTGCATGTATATTGTATACCTAATGGCGTCTGGTATGAAAATTTGTATGTGCGCCTTAAGCCTTGGAGTCACCTTCTATGCTTTTGGAAGCCACAATCAACAGATTTTCCATTTGTGATGAAATGTACTAACTTGGGCCCCTGCTGCTTTAGTTGTGGCCCAAAGAAATGAAAGACATACTTTCTATGAAATTTAGTCACCTTTGAGTACAAACTCCGACGCATTTGCAGTTCCTCATCCCGACGTCCAACAGCTTCTGATTCTTTGTCTGACACTATTCATAGATCGTAGTGCTGGCAGAAGTCAGAGCTTTTAAATGTGACTAAGACAGCAACTGATTTGATGTTGAATTCAAAGAGTTACAGTCTTACAAAGAATCTGCTGGTTCTACTTTGTCGCAAGAAAAAGCACTGGTGACAGTATACAGCCCTACTGCACCCCAAATATGCCTATATGCCGTCCATAATGCACATGCGTTGAGCTGTAGGACTCCTTTCCAATATTATTGTTTTTATCGATTTCGAGGCGTCCATTTTTTTTAAGAATTATCCAATCGAATGCATTTTCTTGGTACAACAATTTACACAAATAATGTGACCCTTAGACTGATTGCTCAGGAGGTGGAGCTTTGATCGGCTCTCGAGTGTTGAATTTTAATTTTTATTACCAACTTCTTTGTGAGACCATGAGTGGCATTTCTCCACTACCCAATGTTTGAAGATCTACCACCACGATATTTGCAATAGATGGACGAGCCTTTTGAAAAAAACGAACTACCAGCTTTGACTGAGCCATGGTTCACACAAATTTTTGGCACAGAGCTCCATATATGTTAAAAAAATTCGAGGCGTGGTCTTACCTGTGCTCTGTAGAGAATACAAAGCTGCTTCGGGCTGAAGTACCTCTTTGCTCTCAATAGGTATCTTAACTTTGAGAACGTTACACTTGCGACATCAGCCAAGTTATCTTGCCGTTATATTCCCGTATTGACTGTGACTCCAAAAAGGTGCATGGATTTCTTGGAATATGTGGGTTTGGTCGTCCATTTTAATTTGTGCTACAGTTGATGCATTTTTCTTTGTAAAAGTGTTGAGCTGTGGCTTCTGTGCATTACAATGGTGACCATAGAGGTTTGCCTTTAAAAGCCGCAAGACACGTGGTATATAGTTGGCACATATCCACACATTTGAGAGCTTAGTACAAGCTTTTTTCAATTATGGGTCTGTGTTAAGGTCGTCCAGCGAAAATCATATTTGTTTAAATTCGCAACACTTTTCTTGAGCTTTAAGTGTTTAAATAAATTAAAGTTAATAATAATTTCACATAAGCTAAAGCGCCGAAAAAAAATCGTTAGGTAGTTATTGGCAATTTTTTAAATACCCTAGTTAACATTAACCTTCTCGACGGTACCACTACATTAGTTACCTAATGACTTTGTCATAAGTTTGGCCAGAACCTTTTCTCTGCAAAAGACGTTCACCATCAAAACCTAGGGGCAAATATACCTCAAATCGGTCGCCCTGTAATGAACTTTTCACCTAAAGCTTCAATAAGTGCCACGCCCCATACTCCGAAAGCCTTTGAATATACCCAATGACATTCTCTTAACATTCACGGATCTACGGCCGCCCATGGACGCGGGATCCTATAAAGATTCTTCTTGAACGTCTTGCATGCGATTTTCTTCTTTTAGCAGGCATACCACAGTTGCACTTTGGCGACTTAAAGTCACAATTTTTCCGCCTTCTTTGAGTTTTAAAAATGTTTCCTTTTTCTGGCGGCTTTTAAGCCCCGACCTCAAGTTCGCAATTCCATTTAAATCCGCGCTGAATTTAATGCGTGTTGGAACTTCCTCTATCCAGTGCAAATGATAAAAAAGAAAATAACGAAACCAACGTCATCCCTAACAACCTCGCAGCTAATGTGCGGTAACCTCAACATGGAAATCCTTTTTGAAATATTGCCACCGATTAGTTGTCCCATGGGGGGGTTACAATTAAATCCTTACGAATGTGATGTAATTAAACAAGTTCCACATGCTCCCCCATTCGCCCATCCTTCTTCGGGGGGCCAAAACCAAGCCGAAGTCATTAAACTAAAACATTTTACTATCATCCCCCTGTCATCTGGGTTAGGCACACATGTACTCGTATATATACCGCATACCGCCACCATCATCATCTCACAGCTACACAATTCGATAAGAGAACCTAATTTGTTTCTAATGACTTACGTTCTCAATTAAGCGCACTCGCTATAACAGCTCACTACACAGCAGCGCAACGGTTTTGGGGATATTGGCACCTCCTTAACACATCGTCCTACAGTGAGGGTAAATTGAAAATTAGATGCATGCCGATAGGTACCTTAGTAATTTTATTGCAATCGTTAAATCGAACCCCACCATCATCTAGTCAAATGCTTGTGGGGGGCGAACGCTGTGTCCTCTGTCATCACCCCGGCTGATGCAAGCACAAACTAATATCCTTCGAATGAAATTGAATTATTTTCCCATCAACGACAAGCAGACCGGTAAAATCACAAGCAATCGAGGCAAACGGGAATCGAGAGGCCATAAAGGAAATTACATGGTCGAATGGCAATTAGTCGTCGCTAACAAACACAAATTATAGATTTCCCAGGATCAAGGGATCACCAACTCTAAGGGTGCTGTTGTCGTAATAGAGCTGGGATTTGAATAACTCGCTACGTGACTTATCCCCTCTTGAAAAAAAAAATTTCTCCGCACGTCGCCGGGTGAACGAAGGAAATTTCGATAACCCTTGCCAAGGCTATTATTAAAAACCCAAAAAGGGATAAGCTTCAGTGCTGTTGGAGGCTTTTTTTTTTTTGAACATGAAGCATGATAGCCCGCAATCGAGTAGGATAGGACGATTTTTATTCACTTTTCATCCTGCTTATGGCGTCGACTCCTCGTTTAGACAAAGCTCTGTGTGAGGGAGACAGTTCGCTCGGTCGAAGGGTCCTTAGGAAATTACCATGTCAGATGGAATTCGTTAAAACCGTATGAAAACAGCAGAGAAACAAAAACAAGCGTAAGGGTTGAGGCTACGTCTTCAGTTGATAGGCTCCGTTCGATAGGTCGGGGGTGGGCGCACTCTGCCTAGTGGATGAGCAGGTTTTGGTAGTGATTGCTTTGGATTAAGATCATCTGGGATGGAGTTAAGTAAAATAAATGAGTTTCCATATCGAGATAGGTCGTCGGGAAAATGGACACTGGACAGCATACACGCAGTGACGCTTGTGGATTCCAGGGGCCTTCATACTTCGGGTGACAGACTGCCTCATGGGATATAGTTCAATTGCTCTGAAATTGTTGTCAGAGACGATGAATATGACTTCAGTTACAGTAGGAGTGTTAAAAATGCTGGAGTCTTAGAAGTAACGCTCTCTATTAACGCTTGAGCATTATTTTGATAAAAAAAATATTGAGCTATCATCACAGGGGTTCCAAACCCAAAATAAGCTCAACTCTTCTCATGCAATTTGGTTTCAAATGATATGTAACAAACCACGATTTTTATTTTCAACTTTCATGTCCGGCTGCAGGTATTTAAAGTCCCTCAAGGACAACGCCAAATATGTCATCTATACATGAAGCAATTCAAAAATGCTGCGAAGTAATTGTACGAAAGTAGAAGCCAACCCATACATTTCGTCTATACCGACGGTGGCCATTCGTCCGCTTTTTGAGCGGTTAGTCCTCTTTTTCGCTGCTATGTCCTCTCCGATTTTTTACTTAAAGAAAACAATACATTGTCCTTTTTTTCTGTCGCCTTTTTCCCAAAAAGACCATCTTTCTACCATAAGACATATGCGAGACTACGAGTACGTGCCTTCTCAATTCTTACCAAACTGGAGTTAGACGGTCATCCTGTATTGATTTTCAAAGATCAAGTCAATTCCTTTTATCAAACCCACAAAAACCTGCAAATTGTGACATTTAAAATGTGCGTTAACCATTTTTGACTGCATAGTTATTTTTAATAAAAAAAAAAATCCTCTTTGATTTGATTGAAAAAATAGTCTAAACCATGGACCACGCCTACTTTAAGAGGGCGTTTTCTTTCAATTAGCGACTCTTTTGACTTCTCTGGTTGTATAATCCAAAATCGTTAACAATAAATGATTACGACCACACCTGCTGAAGATGCAGAGGAAGACCCACTTTCTATATCATGCTACATAATTTGCATACGATTTTTTAAATTTTTTTCGACAAGTGCATCTGGACAAGGAATATCTGAAACACGTGTTAGCGGACTCGGACCACCTTGCATTTTATGCGAGTAACTAAGCCAAAGGCACGTTTGTTCGACTCGACTTTTCGTCCATTTGTGACCTCAAAAGGTGGTCAACCTTTAAACATGACGTAGGTTTATCAAAGTCTGATACTAAATAAAACTCAATTGGTTCTAAATGAAACTGCTGGCGAATTGTACATAGAGGGTGGTTAAAACCTTTTAAAGCCTTGTAACAACGCTGAATAGTTGGCTCTACAGGCCGAAAGGGACCCTGGGCCTAGCTTATCGCAACCATTCGTTTTGTGTGAGTTTTTCATTTTTGGGACGAATGGAAGGGATCTACAATTTTATGCCGAGTCCAAACAGCTAATTGAGAAGCTTCTTCATGACAGTTATACTCTCGGATGTTTGTCAGACGTTCGCGAGAGGTGGCGCAGAGAAAAAAACCTTGAGTTGAAATTTGGGTTTTCTCGGGATTCGAACCTGGGACCCCTCGCTTAGTAGTCCAACACACTAACCACTAAGCCACTGCGCTAAATACTACAAGAATACTACAAGTCGTATATGGAGGGCTCACAGGTCGCAGCTGAAGCGAACCAAGTCAGAAAAAGACTTGAAGATATTTGAGGTTGGGTAAATGAGTTTCTTACCGTCACCTTAGGAACGAAACACTTTTCGACCTAGTCCGTTACAGATCTGAATAGAGTTAAACTTTGCGGAGAATTTCGCACTAGTTTTTACATTTTTTATATTTCATGACTTGATCCGGTTTAGCTGTGAGCCCTCCATTTATGACACAACTCTGCCTGATGTAAAAAAAAAAGCACAAACACCACACTATTAAGCATTGAAATGTCTCTCACGATGTTGTGAACCTTTATGCCTCTGATTGCAATCTTTTCTAGCACATTATTTCAAACAAAGACTGCTCGTGTGCATCCTATTCGCAAGAAGTCGATCTCCGCCAACATCTTTCGTCATTTGTGTGCAGAAGAAAAAAACTGATTTTGTAATGATCCACTCAGAGTACGTCATTAGCGCAAAGCTTTACCAGCCCCCTCGTCGCAGCGTGACAATCAGCATCTCACGAAACACTGACCGAGATAAAATGCTTTACAACTTCACATCGAACATGAAAAGTAATCGTCATAATTTCGCCGCTCGCAATCTACCTCTAATTACCATTAATCACCCCAAATTAGGGCGCTTAGTTGCAGCAATTCTCCTTCTCCCCTTTGAATCCATCGCCACAACTAATGATGATGTACCTCGACAAGCCTCAAGCCGTGCACCAAAACTTATTGTTCAGACAAATTTCCAACGTACACACTGTTACGTAAGTATCTAACTCTTTCTTCGCCCGATTACAAATTGCTTTTCGTCCATTCTTTCGCACCGAACAATGATGCAAAAAGGAGCTGCGAATCGGAAAAGGAAAATCCATTCACTGGAAGGTAAATCAACATCTTCAAAAATTGAAGAGTATCTGATTTCAAAATGTCAAATGGATAGGTGTGGGGATTGTCTCTCTTCCTCTTTAGCTTTGACATGTCGAAGTTGTTGGCATTAGTGTCGGTGAAGGAGGGAAGAACGAACCAACGGATGGATGAAAAAATGTCCTTGATTTAGGAATTTAATCTTTCTTTCAACTGAATGAAGTTTTTTTCTCCTTGCAAAAAGATTGAATCCATATTGGCAGCGTGTTCTTAAGGAGACAGTTTTTTTTCCTACAGTCTGTTGCAAAAGTCAGTTGGTGAGGATAAAAGGTCGAGGGTTTTAGTGCACAATGTTGGCACAAAGCAAAGGAAGGTCTAGAAGTCACGCTGGTAGGAAGATTCGGCCGAATTTGTTGCACAGATAAGTCTTCTATTGCCTTTTCTGTATGTGTGTACTCCTGGCAAATTGAAACGCGAAAACTCCTATGGAATTGATCTTATATGGCAGTCATGCTTGTGCAAAGCAGTCAAAAGTGGAAGAGTAACCAGACCTACCTTGGAAGTAGGTACCATTATTGCCATAGCATCACACTTGAAGTTTTCTATTGTCCCAGCTCATTTTCGAATATCGGCCATCAGACATGTCACATCTGAATCTCTAGAGTTTCTAATGACGGCCAACACGTTCCGATTTGTTGATCCATCCATCAACTGCGGCGGGAACCAACAAAAATTCAAAACCTCTCAGGTCAGTTGCATATTGTCATACTCCATTCAGTTACAGTATGTTCATATGTTCACCCATTTTGGAGAGTTCCTTTGTCCGTGCAACAAACTAACGAATTGTCTGCGACTGAGGCAGTAAAGAATTTTTAACGACTTCTTAAACTGCCCCAGAGGAGAAATCAATACTCTGGCTCGTCTACCCACAACCGCACCACATCGTGCTGCATGCAGTTCACCAAATTAGTTCGAGAATAATAATCGAACGATAAAATCAAATGTGTATCTTAAATCTTGTGGGTTTATTTGCGTTGGGGTTATTTCCATTCATAAATTAAACCAACTCGAACGTACGTGCTTCACTTTAAAATGCCGGCCCATCTAGCATGAGCATGACTGTGTACGAACTCCTGCTGGAACTTATGTGTCTGGCTGTCCGGGATCTGGTTCTGGATAGCAATTCCTTTATTCTGGCTGTCTAAGAATAGACTCAACTCTATCGCACCGCATATTGATTTTATTTTATTCTTTTGCCTCTTTTGTGGAATTTCAAAGATGGCATGCTCATTCGAATGGGGGACTTCCTCATTTGGGCACCTTACCAGTGAGCATGAGCATGCTGTCGAAATGAATTTTTAACAAAACAGATGTACGTGCAGATGGTGTCGGGCACAGAGTGGAATGTTCTTTATTAATTAAGGCTCTGCCGCCGCCGGGTTACAGATGTCATTTGAGCAGAAGATTACATCTTGACGTCGGCGGGGTGGAGGGTAGCAAAGGAATTCAGTTATTTATGGGGAGAAAGTTCACATTTTTGTGTCATAAATTATTGCAGATTGAGGAAGGTCCGTGATGACTTTCGATCTCGAAGTCTTCAATTGAGACGTGCGGCGTTCGGCTGTGTGTCTGAAAGCTTTAGTGGGGCGGTTGGTTTTTGAATGCACTAGGTATATGGCGTTTATGTGGATTTGCGTGCGAATGGAAAGATTGGGCTTGGAGTCAAATTTGTCTCTTCTGGATTTTTATTTTTATATGTTCCAAGCTGAATTGTTTTGATTTAGTCCATCGCAACCCATGATACTGTGTGTAGGGTTCAAGGTTTTTTTTGACGGGGTTTCCCACTTTATTCCGTTTTCTGCAGTCTTTCAGAAGCTTATAGTTCAGTCTCGGGTTTCAAAGGCGTGACATCTGTAACTTCAAATATATGAAATATGTACCGGAGTTATTTTTATTTTCCTCTTGCCCACTGCAAATATCGATGAAAAGCAACCAAGGGCTGCCAACAGTTCATTGACCATCACTTGACAATAAGAGACTTCTGAGAGCCGACACTTGGAACTGAAAGGTTTGTGGGAATCAGACTGTGTTGGCCGACTGTGACAGATTAAAAACTGAACGTTGGTCCATGTTATTCGTTCAGTTTCTCTGAGAAATGCATGCGACAAAACAAATTTACAATTTTGTTGTACCTATAGATGTCGAATATAAAGGAAGCTTTGTTTTATGAAATGCAGAAGCATTCACCTCTTTTGGTGTAGCCCTCTCGATTAAAATGAAGACTTAAAGTTTCGATCCCCGGAAAACACAAATTCCAGCTCAAGGTCTTTTCCACTGCGCCACTTCTAGCGAACGTTTGGCAAAAATTTGGGAGTATAGTGACAGAAATGCAGCTTATTTTAAAAATCAACTATACGCTACCTTCAATGACAGCCCTTAAAGCAAACGCCAGAAGAGTGGGTGAACATATCGCAGAGTAGCGGACAGCCATGGCAGACCAAACGCCATCAAAGAAACAACAAAACTCATTCGCCAATTTGTAGACTAAAATTATTGACACTAAAAAAACGACAGCAATTTTCGTAAAATTGCAAACATTGTTTGCCCCCAACTGTTGTCACATTTAATTTCCAAACATCTGACAGTTGGCAGAGCAAATATTCGCAAAAAAAAATAAAAAAAATCCAAAACATTCCTCAGGCGAGAAATGTCTCAACTACGGGACACAAATCTGAATGCAAATTCCGCCAAAGTCAGCGAAACCATAAAGTTTGACAATCTCAACTGCGTGTAAATTACGACAATCATCAACTTCATGTGTAGGTTACATTTTAGATTGTGTGTCTCTGGGAATCGCTGTGTCTATGGATTTGTCACAGTAGAATGAGGGCGGCGCATATAGATACTTGACATCTTGATGCGGGGACGATGACGATTTCAAGACTCTGTTGTCTTTCTGCACGACAAATGTGTTTTGGGAATTTTTTTTTCTCTTTTTTTTTTGTCGTTGTTGTTTCTGAGTGAAAGATAAATATGTCTAAATGAGCGTGGGGCATACTCTGTGTACAAGATACAAGTAACAGTGTAGATTTGTTAAATTAAGCAAACACCCCCTTAAGCATGACAGCTGGGAGTTATGGAGAAAGTTATTTTATTGTCAGGACGACAGATTTCTGTCATTTGAATGCAAATATTCACGAGGGGGTAGATGGAGGGAATATTTCGCAAGCTTCGAGTTGTTTTGCTAATGTTGACATTAAAGTTAAGGAAAAAGCGGAATTGCCATCCAATTTGTGTTTTCGCGGACCTTTTGACGTGGAAATACGTGAAATTTCAGGCGAAAAATTAGCAGAATTGCAGCGATTAAAGAGCGTACTGACTTTAGAGGCTTTTTAATATGAAATGAAGGATCTGGGGAGATGAAATTTATGCACAAGTTATGGACAAGTTTATTACCGGAGGGTAGGTACATAGTCCTTCACATTTCTTGAAAGACAGTTAATTTTAGGCGCATAAATGACGCACACACGTAGTTTATGGTCGACTGGAGCTTATGCGGGCGGGGTACTCGCAACCGACTGTCAGGTGACCTGTAAAAATAAAATCTTTATAAAGTTGCGTACTTAATCGACTGCATTTAATCGAGTTCGGTGTGCTGACATCTGACAGCTGATTCGTGCTCAGTTTGTCTAGGCATTTCATCATGAGGAGTCTTGGCATAGATACACCTCCGAAGCTGCCCGGAAAATTTGTCGGAAATGGGAAACCATGGAAATTGCATTTTTTTTAAAGGTTTGCTTTTCAAATTGGCAGTGCCTTTCCTAGCGACAACCAAATTGACATTTGACAGTTGATTTGGGCTCACTTTGGTTACCCATTTCAGCTTGATAAGACTTGCGTTTGCCCTTGCGCACTCAAAGTACAGACTTTCGGTAGACGGAATTAGTATCCTTGTCTCGAAAAAGTATTGTAAAATTAGACTTCCTAATTGCTCTCTATACGACGCAGCTGTAACGCCTATCATTCTTGACAAAAGTCATTCTTTTCAAAAAAAATCAATAAAATGTTTAAGATCTATACACCTAAAAAACAAGCTATTCATGCTTATACTTTATTATGTATGTCGCGCTACAGTTCGGCGTAAACCTATTCCTCAACCGATACGCTTATTCATCCACCTACCTTCATCCAGCTAAAAAGATGTGGTGTTGAGAGCCCCAAAGGTTTTGAATGTACTCCTAAATGATTTCTATAGGCCAAGGATCTGTTTCTTAAACAGTTGAATCGAAGGACTGTCTCTGGAGATTGTTCGTCTTCATTTACTTCTTCAAGTCTTCAATATTAACCCGAAGCTTTTGAGCTGACAGTCCGACTTGTATACAAGTTTTTTAGACTTGCTTACTTTTTAGGCGGTGCTACAGTCCAAAGTGGAAATAGGCCCGAACTCTAGCTAGCAGCTTTCAATTTTGTTTACTCCAAGTTGGATAAGGCTGCATTTTAACGCCAACTTAGTCAAAGTCTTCCTCTACTACTTTCTTCATCTGGGTTAAAATCGCGGACGTATTTTTTGTAACAGCCCACTCCACGGTTCAAACCGTTTTAAACGATGCATTCGTATTTCTTTGACCAGATTTATATTGCTGTACAACCCCCTTCAAGTTGGGTGTCAAATATCCCCCCATCAGCCCAAAGAGAACCAATTTACACACTCAAATCTTACGTGGAAATCTTTCGTCACTCTTTATGGAGTCCGTAACTAAGCATTATACACTGGGTTTGGGCTGGCTCTTAGTTGTTTTGGACAACTCTTTACGTTTTTTAAAACTGCTTTGACAATTGTTGCTCTTTATGGCCCAGTGGCTTTTTTCCCACTGAGGTCCGAGCCTACTCTCACCACTTCACCATGGCCACCGGATGTGGTTTCAAGGGAGCTTAAGAACCCATGAGATTCATACTAAACCTATGTGGCTCTAATATAAAGAGCGGTCTATACCTTGTCTTCAACAGGTATTCAATGGATGGTTCCCAGTAAATGGACACAATGGACCCAACTGATGGTCTATGTGGAGTTGTGGCAAAAGCCATAAGAGCACCCTTTTACCTACCTGCATTTCTACTGAAATGCGAATGCTGTTCTTAGTTTCTGATTTGATATCCTCTTCGGCATAGCCGAAGTAGACGAAGTGTGGCAAACAAGGTTACGACGTGTCTAATTGGCATTCGGCCGCATACATCCGTTTTTTAAGCACATCCGTTCGATCTTCGTGTTCTAAAACGGGCCTCCTCTCCAGGATACACCAAATCAAATCGCAACGTCCTCCTGTTTACATGGGAACCATGCCATATCCCACACTCTTTCCGCATCAGAAACATAACCAAAAACCAATTAACTGAGGCGAATTCTTGCTCTTCACACACTCTCACTCTCGCTTTGGTCTATTTTCGTGTCTTCCGGCGGTGAACGACGACGGACCACCTCTATCCCCTTGCCATTAAAAACTGCATCACTCCGACCTGCCGCACTCCATGGTCCATATGAGGGAATGACTGGGTACGTCTACTCCAGAAAAAGTCTTAGATCTGAGAGTTCATCGCCTCCTTAATGAGGGCAAATAATGCACACTCACACACACACATACTGCGGTGCATATAAGATCTGAGTATCCCTCCCAGGGGAAGACTTGGCACTTTTAATTGCGCTCCATACGGGAGAGATGGTTCATGGCAACGTATCGTTGCACGTTCTTCATTTATGGAAGATGCGCGGTTTTTTTTTATGTTGGATGGTTACTGTGTATACATGTTTTTGGCGCCCTTCTCTTGACGGATGGATATGAGTGGGAGACACACCGCACTTGGCTCCGTCAAAGGACTGAGTTTTTGTCTAATTAGACAAAAAATAGTTGGGTTTGGTTTTGCTCTGGATAAGTGCGCCTTGCTTTGAAGAGAAAACGGAGTGCACTAGTGTGATATATAGACGAATCCTGCGATGATACTCGGCCAAAACACATGACAAATGGAGCGAACAAGACAGACGTTCTGATGAGTGCTATGGCAGACAATTTATAACTATGAAGATTTAGAACTGAAATATGAGATACGTGCTACTGTCAGGGATCTCCTGGCTTAGGAAGGCCTGAAAGTGGAACGCCAATTGCAAATTATGTAGAGGTAACATTTCTCATGCAGGATTTACGCCAGGAAAAACTGTCACTTACGCTCGAAGTATGCTCGACCTCGTGTGGCCAATTATCACGCATGCCCTTAACATTAACACGAGGCAGCGGCTCATAACGACGACCACTCCTCACTACACACTTCAGAAACGAAACACAGCAAAAGACTCATAAAGTAATTAATTCACCATAATGCCGCCTGTTTTACCGCTGATAGGGTTACACCCATTATCAGTGAATATGGGCGGTCCCGATTTAGTTATGGGCTTTGATAAGCAATTGTCAACACGAAATCGAATAGTTAATGTATTTCAACGCCTCAATATCTTTCAGGTTGATTGATTGAAGCATTTTTTTCTCTTTGGGCTCCGTCCGTTGTCACATTAATGACAATACGAAGTATGTGCGTTGGGGTTGATTAATTGAAGCACATTAATGTTACATTTCGGTAATCAAAGCAAATCATCTTGTTATGTTTATGGGGAGATATCTTTAATAGGAACGTCTAGATTTTTTCGTTTCTGCGGATCAGTAATATTTTCGGATCTTTGTTGATCTTTCGGTTGTTCGAAACAGTACAGTTCGAAATGTGCTCGGATCTATGTTTAATTTTCTTATACACATATTTCGCCAAGTAGAAACAATTTGCGGATACAACTTTCTTTCATTTTATTGGGTAGATGTGTAACACTGTTGCATAAAGTATACCATTCAACGAGTCGAAAAATCTCAACCTGCTGAGCAACTATACCAACGTCATTTACCAGATCGCCCATTGATCAATATTCCATACTGAGGCTGATCTTGGAAATGATCAATGAATTTCAAAAAGAAGCTCCTTGACCGAAATCGTATGATCCCTGCAAATCGACACGACGATCAGTCATATTTAAAGTGAAGATCTTAAATGATGACTTACTATCGCCACCTCGAGGATATGTAACCCAAGATCGGCATATCTACTTGTTAAAAGCCGTTGGTGTGATCACTTCTATTTACCGATTTAAAATTACCAAAGATCAGTTAATTTTCAAAACAAACTATTTGGCCAATAACCCCAAGACAGATACTGACGACGATCAATGATCAACTGTGTGGACAAAATTGGTTCAAGTTAGAAAATTGGTTGAGGTAGATCAACACCAGTCCCCTGGATATTTTTTTAGTAGTTTTTTTAAAGGACTCTTAATATCTTGAGCTATGATCAACATGATCGGTTGTGGGTCTTCGATAAAGATCAGATGTTCAGACTTAGGATTTAAATAAACGGTTGTGGTCAAAAGTCAAAATACAGACTATGAAGTTAAACAGGAAATTCATGGAGGATCAGTTGTAAGGATCGCTTTTCGCATTTCCAAATTTACACGATCACTTTGAAAGACGTATGCCTATCTTCCGTATGAAGTTACTTAAAAGCTTGCACGATAGAATTGCTCCCAAATTGTATTCAAATTTGGGAGCAATTTTGTCGTGGTTTTTTAACGAAACTTATCCACGATCATCACTGTTTATGATCGCTTTTAGAATTAAAAAAGATATAAACTTGTGTTGATCATGAAAGGTCATTGTATGATTCTAAAACGACGAAACACAATTTGTTAAGACAACCCCGTTTGAAATATATAAATCCACGATCAGTTTGGTGGAAAAACATCGACTCACCATCTCGAGCTAATGTCTTTGTACAGCAGTCCAGTCCATATGGATGCAACCCTGTCAAAGACCGCTATAAGTTCTATGTACATAATATTATATTGCTAACATGCTCATCAAAATGGGTCAGTCTTACTTTCTTAATGGGACGTCTGGAATACCATTTCTCATCAATCACCCACTGGTCCAACTATTACCTCACGTGTACACATAAAATTACCTGCGACTGTCCCAGTACCCACACCAACTGCACCCAAATTTTGTGTAAGTTGTTGGTTGGTTCTCCGAATAATGTCCCGGTCAACCACATTGCAATATGCGCGCTACCACAAACCCCCATTGTCCGGTTCGTGTTGACGCACTTCTGTTGTGCACTCACCCGCAAGCCCCAGTCATCGCGCAGCAGCAACCTCAATCTCTTTATCTGCACACCATCCAATACGCGTAGTACGAGTATAATTTAATGCGTTTGTGCCAGCATCCTCCTGATAGTTGATAGCTTGTGGTATATAGCCACTCCGTGTTGCGACCACCACGCATACACAATTTGCCACGGAAATGGTTAACACCTGCAATCTGATAAATTGATCCTGGTTCCCCTCCCGTTTGCCGGTGGTGTGACTTATGTTGTTTGCCTGTGTAAAAATAGCTCCCCGAATGCAGTGAAGTAAAGTTGCATCACTGCATTATCATTCTAACGCAACAACGTGCTCGGTGCTTACAGCTCTATACCACGTCGCGTCTGAAGGAGATGATAATGTCAGAGAATTTATTCCATTGTCACTTAGTGTTGAGTTTGTGTATCTCGAAGGAATTGCACGAGGAGGCGAACATTGAATAAGCTGGATGTCGTAAGTACCCCACACCACCGAAGGGAATATACTTATATATATGTGTGTGAGGACATCCCGAGCGGATCGTGAAGTTTTCCAAGATTATTGTGTTGATGCTTACTCGTAGTTGGCTGGGGTTCGTTGCTTTTGGATGACATTCAACGTCGTCGTCTGGGTTATGCCTGGTCGGAGGGTTGTAAATGAATTCCAAGCACCGCACATTCGGTGCACTTGCTGAAATTTCCACAGGGAAAGAAAGGAATGAATGCGACGGTAGGGGGAGGTACTCGCAGTCATGGAGCAAAGTATGCTCTTCCGAGATGCACTTTGTGCGGTTTGATTGGAAATCGACTGCACTCGATGGCATATAAAGTTTCATGTTTTTATTATCATCTTATTGATTCGCTGGTGTGGGTGGGTGTAGGGGATGGTTTTCAATTCAAAGCAATGGAATGAGGGTGCTCCCCTGGGTGAATTTTTTGTAGCATCTATAGAGGTTTCACGTGATAGTTTGTATTGTTTTCAGAAAACTTGGGTGTGATTTTAGCCCATCAGTAGCGTAAGGGTTGTATTACATGGAGGCTCTGCAGGGCCACAATTTTGTTTTTAAGGCTTTCTATTTATGTCTAAGAGGCATTCGTTTTGGAGCTCTGGCCCACTCCGGCCTGTATTGCCACCTTAGTTAGTAACTACATGCACCTCTCAATTTGTTCATTATCTAAAGAACTTATTCAACTTATTTGAAATTAGCGCAAGCACCCAACATTTTAACTCACGCGCCCTTGCCTTCCAACTCCCCGGCATTCACCAGTTCTAGAAAACATCCTGGTGACTATTTGCATTCGAAACAAACTTAGAATTTGATTTAAGAAACAGAATAGGTCCGAACGCTGACCCTTGAGGGACCCCATCCGATAGGGAATTTACCCAAACATCGGCGCAAGCCTTATTTCCAGAGTTGAAGGCGTTTTCAACGTCGAGTGTGTCATTATTGAAGCAACAACTGCATCCACGGTGATCGGATTTAAAACTCAACTAGAGGCGATCCATGCTCCGTTTAAGACATGACATTCCAGCCACGAGCCTCCCAAACCTGGACATTTCATCACAAGACATTTTGAATTGTGTAGATCGCTTTGTAGTTTTTAAATTGAAGTTATGACTGAACGTGAGCATGTGCGGGCACGAACCTTTGTCCCAAAACCATAGGTACTCATCTACAAAGTGTCCATGTGTTCGCTGTGACTCAATTAGCTCATAGGTGATCTGTATTTTTAAATATTTTTGCAAGGAAAGGCGAACCTAAAACGCTTCAACAGCGTTCCGAGACAGTAAGATGGATTTTCTTATCCACTCAAGTCATAGCCTGGTTTCAATTTCATAGAAGCACCACGTCTTCTCATCATTTAGCTTGCCACTAAACCTTTATTTGTCGCAATTGTCACTGAAATATTTGTGAACTACTGTGAAGCAACTCCTTTACCGACAAATGTGCTCATTGTCAGCACTTGCAAACTCCACCTATTTAGATGTGCTCCTCATTCCCATCATAAGCTGTCTGTTCACTCAAATAACCATCATCTCTGATATAATAAGCTGTCCTGGTAACCAACTCTTGTCTTCATCTCTAAACACTTTAATCTCACATAGCTTAGAGTAGTTTTACTAAATACGTTCCATTGTTGCCAAACAATGGAACACTAAATAACCAACTGGAAAGGGGGTTGTTGCTATACAACTTGTCCACAATTGGTAATCCACTCGTAGATATACCCAGCCAACTCATCGCATCTCCTACTTGGTGGCACACTCCCAGTAAAAATACGGAACTTCTGCCAAAACCTTTTTCGCAGGAGAAACCGTGCGGAATGCGCATATATGCCATTATGGCACAAACAATGGCCGCCAACTTCGAGATCGCATCAACCGACAGTGCAACGAATTAAGCTTCATTGTAAAGTGGCTTCACTTCCTGGATTCGTCCAACTCCTTCTGCGTTTATTTTTGCTCTTGCACCAGTCTCTAGAGAACGACTGCATCCTGGACTGAGATCTGTACTCAGAAATATTCTGACAGAGCAGAGGATGTGGGAGAAGAAAAGGTAAAAAAAAAAATGAAAAATTCTGGATGCAATTAGGTGAGAGGATATGACGATGACTAACTGTGAGGGGAGGGTTAGTTTTAGTTTTTTTTTTTGTTTTGTGTGGTATTTCAGTGTGTATATGAGTGCAATGCCCTGGGGAGGACCCAATTAAGTGGAAGGGTTTTTTTCTCCCGCATATTGATTTGCATGTGGTAATAGACAAATGAACAAGGGAATATCAATTCAGAGCAGTAAATTGACCATAGATACACCCAATTCTCGTTTATAGAAGATAATTGCAGTCCAATCGCTTTGACCTCGTTATTTATGTGAAAATGGATCGCAATTAACATTTAATTGTTCGTGTGGTGTAATATTTTGCAGGCGTTTCTCTATGGGTTGCCGTGTGCTGAAATGTATCTGGCAACTGGGAAGGGTGGTACTCGTGGGTAATCAGTAATAAATACCGCCTATTACGAAATTGTTTGAATTAAATTCGGTCACAGGATAGGGGTGGGATAAGTTATTAACTTTGTAAGGGGTTCGAGGAAGTGCGCTTGCATGGATATGGTAAATTTAATTTTAGTAAATTTAATTTTAAAAAAAAAGTTTCCAAATGTGATCTTAAGCAATAGATATCTTCCTTTGGATCTTTTCGAGGGATTTAGGAACTTATTATCGGCTTTAGAGCTAGATCCACGTGTATTTGCTAAATTTACCCAACGAAAGTAGTTTCTACTTAAAAATTCTGCAAAATTCGTAGAGTCAATGGTATTCATTGGTCATACCCAAGACACTCACCTGTTCGATGTTCCAGTTTGTTGCAATAGATGGCTGATGTGTAGACTCAGTTAGTGTGATCGGCTACTGAGCAAGCGGCCCAAAATTCAACTCCCGAGCAGCGCAGCTTATACCTTACAGTCCTTTTTCAACAGCACAAAAGTCTGTCCAACATCAGAGAGTATAGTATTTCTTCCTATGGCTTCTCAATTTACCCGTTCAGCCACTTGAAAACTGCTGACTTTGTTTTTTTTTTGTACGCTATTGTTAAATCATATCCAAGACAGGAACCTAGATAATTCATCGCTCATTATATGCCTCTATAAAGTAGGACTGCGCTTGTAAAATAACTCAGCTGTACTGCCAATACTGTCCTCCTTGCAGTTGCACATCAATACATTTGATTATAAAATGCTAGTATCATATCCGAGGTACGTATCCAGTTGATCCACTTACCCGCTATATCAAAGACACTCACCATGAGCTGCAGATCCACCAGTTGACTTGAGTGCTGCTAGCTTTCCTACCCCGCTGTAATAAATACACTTTAGCACACCGCTAGAAAAAGTTATCCTCATGAGCCTGCATTCGCAAAATATCTTAGTATCCCATACACACACCCAATTGATGCTTCCCATTGCATATGATAGATGGCGCTAAGCCAATGCGAGCACTATAAGACATTAATGTGGCTGGGAGCTACATTTTGTCCAGCTAGGCAGTGGAAAATAATATTGTTCTCACCCATAGATGGCAGCTTTTTAACAAAACAACCAACACAGTAGAAAGTCTTGAGCTGGATTTCCAGAAAGAATCTGAAACATTTCCCTATAACAACATCTATTGTCAACCACAAGATATTAAATTAAAAATGATTACTATCTATAGTTACGTGCTTGCAATTTACATTAAACTACTTACCACTCTATTCGCTCATGGATTACCTAACTGCAACATGCAACACCCATCATCGTCCAATTTGAAGTCATTTCACCGAAGGCCAACGATTTTTCGCTGGCGAACTGCCTCTTTAAACAGCACCTAACCCAATTGCGTATCGATTTCATGGCAAAACTATATTTTCCTCATAACCAAACAAAAAAAAACCCCAAGTACATCTCTCAAATTGATGCACCCTCCGAGTTGCCTTCTTTCCAGCTTGTATAGTCTACAGTGAATGTGTTTTCATCTCGTTACCGGGTAAAATAATATCAAACCGCCAAAACCACTGTATCTACCGACCGAGAATCGACATCGACAACCGCGTTCACAAATAAATATATATCGATTACCAGCGACGACGATTGAGCAACTGCAGTACAAAATTCGAACCGCATTTTGCACAAAGCTCTTCTGCTGCTGCATACAATCGACTAAGGTCAAGCAACCAAGAGTAACGAGAAACCCTGCCCCTGCCCGTGCCCCCCATTTGCTCGTGATATCCAACCGCCATTCAATGCAACACTGCTCGGCAAAGTGATACTTTGGTTGGATTTGCCTTGCATGAATGCGTCCCTTATTCTCTGGAGTGGAATACCGACCGACAGCAACAGTATCTATGCAAATCCGATAAATTATTCAAGAGTCTGTGATAATCGTATCCGAGATCTTCGATGAGGGCGAAGATAGTTACATCAGCGAACTGTATCAACGGGGACTAGTTCAAGTCGTCGTTGTCAGTATTTGGTTTCAAATATTAAAAGTGTTCTTTTTATTTAGTTTTCCGTTTTGCTGCTTCATCTGTGAAGTTTGCCCTGGATAATGGCGAAGAAATTCACTTGGAAGGGGATTATACTTTAATAGGCAAAATTTATAGATTCGTTTAAACAAGAGTTTAAAGTGAGACCATTTCAATTTGTCTTTGCAGAAAGAAGAAGCAATTACCACACAAGGACAAGGGTGATAACAACAACTTACAGAATAAAGGTATGTTTTTGGATTTTAACAATTTTCTTTATATTTTAAACGCACAAGTCTGTACCGTACAAAGCTATTTTCCCACTTGGTACCCTAGAAGCCACAGCAAAAGGTCTAATTTGACACTTTTATTAACCACAGGAAGTTGCTTTAATGGCTTTTTTGGGCTGTAAAAATACAGGCTCTTAAATCGGGCTATCTTTGTAATAATTAGCCAAACAAAATAGACAGAATGTAGTTCCGAATGGCACAACGGTCGTCATCGTTGCAATCAACACAAGACGCGTCATAAGGGGAAGCATATGATAAGTTGCAACTAGGTCAAGTGTAATTTAGATCTTCTTTTTGAATAATATTGAGGTTACATTAGTTTCCTGTCGTTCTCTATATAGATGGACTCGGAGGAGGGCTTAAATATTCCCAGTGATTCCCAGCATCAATATGATGTTAGGTGAGGTGGCAAGAAGACACCTGTTAGACAAGCTGTTGCTTGCACCTTCTGACCTTAGTCAAAGCTGTCCCTATGGTTTTACATTGGATTTACACTCGGTTTTGCAAATTTGTTGTCTTACAGCGAATCAGACTTTGTTTAAATTAATAAACTTCAGTTTTAAACCTTGATGTTGCATAGAGAAAGCCGACAGTAGATAGCAAAAGTTTGACCTTTCTAAACATTCTAGTAAGTCCGCGACGTAAAGGAAAAACTCAAAAATGAATGTTTCTTTGACTTGGAGCTGTTTTGGCATTGATTGGTCGAACTTGGAGGCGTTCTAGAAACATTTCTATAAAAAAATCTTCTAGCAGCTGACCGTGCTTACCGGGGCTGATATAAGCTCGAAACATTGTATACCGTATGACCTCTTCATAGAGATATGAAGACAAATTTTTGCAGGTTTGAAGAAAACGCCTCTAAAAAGTAGGCGTGGCACCATACTTTGAATGGATGGAATTTACAAAGGATCAATGCATGGCTGCATACATTTTTGTTTATAGGTTTCTATACAAGTTGCTGAGAATGGCTTTTATATATCCAACATTATGTAATGTACATTACATTCAAACGGGACGTCAGTAATTATACCTGGAGTCCTGTGCTCCTCACTGTAGTCCAATTTTAATACTTTTCGGAATGCGACCGAAGTTGGTCCGTAAACCTTGTTCATTTTACTGAAGTGTTCTTACAGGCTTTGGATTGAAAGGCCGCAGGACATCTCTCTAAGATATTATATAGCTTTTCTGGGAAAATTTTAAAATATCCTGTTGTCCGTGATACAAAACTACAACAATTTGTAGTACCAGTGACAAGCGATACACAAGCTATATCATAAAGGTACAGGATCAATGCTGAGCTTATCATTACTTCTTTAAAGACGATTTTATGGCGGTACACGATAGCCGAGAAATATCAGAGAGGGATTGCAATTTTGGTCCATGTCAGCAATCGTTGTGAATTATTTTCTATCCTTTTATTCAGTCGCAAAAAAATGTAACACATAACTTTCAATGTTAATGAGACAGGATATTCAGTCATGCAACCCCGAAAACTCATGTGCGCACTTAGCCTTTAGGTAAACGCCTCCAAAAGTGGGCGTGTCATTAAAGTTGCAAACCGATTAACTTAACAATTTGTAGGTGGTGAAAGTATTTTAATTTTATCAGAAAAATTTTAACTTTGTTTAAGAATTTTCATTTAAAATTTCGAAAGGATTTTTGGGGTCGAAGGTGGTTGCCCTCTCTGATATTTTTCCTGTCGTTTTCTTTGTATTTACGCCTTCAACCATGAGCACTACATGTAATTCATATAAAAAGGTCCCTCTGACTTCAAATTGTGCTATTAAATCTGAGGGTCTGAGGGTCGTCTACATGGTGTACGAACACACCACGCATAGCAACAATTTCACTAGAATTTCCATTCAACACATTTTATGACCATCAATCGATCCATTTACTACAAGTCATGTAAATCAATAGCGAGTATCCAGAAAGACTTGCACAATGATTCTTACAGAAGCCACCACTTGCACAATTGCTTCCGCATTCCACTGCATGGTGATAGCCGGCATCATTTCGCCGACACATGCGGGCAGAAATCCATTATTCTGGAATTACAGAAAATTGAATGATAATCGATGAGAACAATGGAGTCCATGTAAAAGGATTCCCCGACCGTGTTTCTTTCTGCCAGCGAAACTTAAAACTGAAGAATTTATTTCCAAAAGATATCGTCCATTTTGTATGCACAGTCGAACGGATGTAATCGCATATGTTACGAACGTTCTCCATGTCCTCAAAATGATTCACCTCCCTGTCATCATCATCCGCTTCCCTGATCCCCGTCCAACTGAGGACAGTAATCACATTTCGCCCCCGCCCTCTGTATACATATACGAGTTCTATTGCTGTTGTCATTAACTTAATGCTCATTTGGAGGTGTTGGCAAAAAGTGGAAACAGCGATTCGATGTCTCCCCTTTTTTTTTTGCATTCATGTGTAATGTGTGTCCTTGCAAGCAAAATACGAATCGTTCAATCGTCAATGCGGGTGTAATCCGTAGCCGCAGTTAAATTATAAAGGCGATAGACACGGAGCGGGTGTACCCCTGTAATATTGAATAATTTGTGTGCTGGCAGGATAATAAAATTTCCTCTTATAACGGTGAATCGATTGATATTGAACCGAAGAGAGTGTGCGGAGATAAGTCTGGTTATTTGCTAAATGCTTTCACAATGGGGTGTAGGGATTCGTTTTTGTTTTTTTTTTTTAAATCCCTATGGGCTGACGAGACGCTACGAGTACACATTTTTATCGCAACGAAGAAGAGGAGGAAAGTACCTACACAAAAACACAAAAAACACACGAAAGTAATTGGACCACGAATTGTGATATACATTGCGTGGCGGATAAGGTAGACTTTGATTCTCTAAGTGGGCTACTAAGGCGGAGATTTATTATTTTTAATTTGCTTTCGAGTTTAAATTTTAAATGTAGAACTTGAGTGGCTGTGAATGCAGCTTCTCGCTGATGTTTTTGACTGAACAAATAAGCGATACAGGAGCGTACCTCCTATTGGAACGCTAATCAATCATTTTGGCTATAGAGCTATTAGCGAGTAAAGAGTGAAACACGAAGTTGAGGGAACGTTTGTGAGAAGCTAGGCAGATGCGATAGCAATTTTTTTTTTATTTGTTTTCATATTTTTTACTGGAAACAGAAATGAGTGGAACTGTCCTAAAATGCTCACATTCTCAGCTGAAACTTTTTGAACAGTGTGTTGAATTTTTCCTCTTAGGGGCCGAATTAAAACACGTGTGTCACTCTCATTTCTTAGAACAGAAAAGGGCCTTATTACATGACAGCTGTCTCAGAAATGGTACATGGTATAAATCATTTATAAGTCTGATCATTAGGCTGGGTCCACAATATATAAATTTAAGTACTAGATTTTTATCATAAATACACAACACAGTGAAACTTCTTAAAGTGGAAATCCTTACGAAAAACTTCTAAACCAAAAGCTTTTATGACTTCAAAAGGAAGTTTAGAACCGACGGAAAAACTGTGATTGAAATTTTTTTAGTAAAATGGGCAACGAAAAGGTCACGGTCAACAGAGAAAGAATTTCAATGATGGCATTTTTTAGACGTCGCTTAAATCTGATTTGAAACTCTGCTAATATAAAAATGCTTAACCAGACTCTATGTACCCAATTGTGCAGTTTTTGTATATTCAAACTCATTAACTAAAATTTGATTCCCATTAAAAATTTGTAGTTCAGATTTTACTCTTTAAGTTCGAAGAGCTTGCTCCCCTTGCTCCCCTACAATTGGGAGGCTTCAAGCTTCATACTGAATTCAGTCCTATTTAACTTCCTATTTAAAATCCTTGGCAGTTACTTCTTCGAGGATTTAGAGCAACTTTCAGATAGGTCCATTAACGACCTACTAAAAATTGTAAATAAAACGGGTTGGTTTACTAATCCGTAGGGTTTTCATAGGTTTCCAGTGTATGGGGGTCATAAACCCTTAGGGCATCGCAACGGATCTACATTGATCTAAGTGTGGCACGTACAGGTTGCTCTGTCCTGCCAACCCGCTAACCTAACCTAACTTCACCGAGTACGCAAGTACCACTTCTAAATTTTGAGGTCTTTTATGTCACATACAGGGTGGGCCAAATATAAGTTTCTTTTTAAAAAATTAACAATTAACAAACTTAAATTTTTTCCATGTATTATGGCTTTATTAGTACGAGCAAACATTCCCATTAATTATGGAACACAAGGTCATTCAAGTGGCTGCCTCGGCTGGCTTCGCAATAGCGCATAGTGTCACTCCAATTTTCCAAGACCTTGTTGATGGTTTCGGGCTGTAGCTCGCGGATTGCTTGGATTATATTGCTTGAATCATATCCGGATTGTTGGCATAACATCTGTCCGTCACGGTCCAAAGTGGTCAAATCGCAGCTCTGAGGCGGCCAATTGACATCGCCAAGACGGCTGATTTCCACGATTTGGGAATTTGGTGCGCAAAAGATCGATTGGTGCATCCTGCATGAAGCAGAGGTTGTCCAAATCAACTTCTTCAATTTCAGTAAAAAAAAACAAGTCGGTTAACATCACTTTGACCGAACCATACGACGCGCGGACCATGAGTGTTGTCCTCTACCTTACCAGTATCACAAACTTCTTGCACAAACTTGCGTACATCAGGAGCGGTGGGTGCTTCATTTTGGCCAAAAACCTTTTTTCAAAAACGCGCGCTGTCAGTGTCAAACCTAACCTATGATTTAAGAAGAAACCACTAGATTTCAATTTCTCAAGTTCAATGAATCTACCTCTTTTTTCTACCTGTGTTTTCTTAAAGTTTTGCAGTTGGTTTCTCTACATTTCAGTACAAAAAGGACAAGGAGGAAAAAAGTAGATTTTTATCGCCGGTTCCACTTTTTTTTCCGAAATTATATCAGTCCTCTGAAATCAGAAAACTCGGATCTACGCGTGTATTTTTAGCAATATTCGTTGGATTAACGTTTTCCTATCAAGGTCGAACTATTGCTGTTAATTCAAAGTTACCAGCAACTCGTTCAAGTTTCTTGTTCTCCTGCCACATGCACAGCCCCAAGGGTGAACTTTAACAAAATGTTGAATCTAAAACTAGTCAAAGTGAACGCAGCGCAAAGTTATGAACAATTTTCGGATGGAAATCCATAAGCGAGTTGTGCAGTGTTTTCTCCTCAAAAGTGTCAGTTATTTTAATTAAAAACAAAATTGCTTGCTTGTTTATGGGAGTTTATTTCAAATTTTTAATGGAAAAGTTCAGTTTTGCCGGCAATGGGATAAGGGTTATCTGTCATTGAAAACAAATGCGAGTTGAAATTTCAGTAAAAAAATTGGCCCGCCCGACTGATGAATGGAAAATCGGGAGAAAAAATACCTACACGACTGGTTTGTTAAAAGTTGTATTAGAGTTAGGGATTTCACATGTTATTTAGAAAGTTTTGGTGGGTTGAATGAGTGATTTCATAGAAGTAATTCAATGTGCGTTGGGCCTGCTGCTCTTTTTTGTGATAACCGTTCGGTTCCACCCAAGTACACATCAAACTTTAGCTTACCTAGTGGTGCTTAGTTCGAAATTGCTTTAAAAACTAGAAAAAAAAACTAAAAACCAGGTCAGCCTGCAGTGTAAGTTTGAGGGTGGTTGAAGAAGTATGGAGAGTGACTGCCTGCAGTATGTAGTTTCCCCAGTCAACCGCACATCATCGTGAAGAGCTGTCTGCTTATGTTTCCCCTTTATGAATGCGTTTTAAAATGAAAATACTAAAGATCTTTAAACAATCTCACATAAACATATTGAGGTGCAGAATGGGTTCTAGGCCTTCGAAGACCTCTCCAGCTATGTCGCCTCATCAACATCCCTCACCCCATTTCGGACCGCTCCAATAAATAAACAAATCCCAGCTGCAGCATTATCAAGCACACTCACGATACAATGATTGTAAATCGTAGCCCCTCGTATTTATCGTCCATCCGCCATAAATTCACCATCCCCTATTATATTGGCAACTGCTTAGGATCCCCCAAATCGCTTTATTATGATGACCCAAAAAACAGGAAAACTATACCCATTCATATGTGTGTGCAAGTTCTTATCGCAACAGTCGATAACCAGACCGCATTCAGTTTACTTAGTCCATGAAAAATGCCACCCTAATAAATATTTGTGCGCACCCGCCCCCAAGCTTCACTAATGAAGTATTTAAAAGTTGTCCACTATATCCTTTGCTTTGGTTGACAAAGTTATAAATGTTACATACCTCTGTAAACAGTAAATAAAAAAAGGACCAAAAGTACACCATATCACATATGGGGGCCACACTACCCATTCAAATGCGCAGCGAATCAGTGATTGATTGCGCCCCCGCCTTTGCGAGAATGTGAGGAGAGGGCGAAGAAAGTCAAACTTTGAAACTTTTCGATTGTGCCATCAATTACTTTGAATACCAGCGCAGAGGTCTTTGAATACCGCAACTTGAGAATCGATTTTAAATAGGACTATAAGTTTGTTGGGGCTGTTTTTGTTGGCACTTTGACAAATTGATTGCGGAAATTTTCGGAAAATATCTCCAGTTCGAGGCAATTTGAAAAATGTCAAATGAAACTTTTGTTCTGCCAATGTATCGAGGCAATCAGATTGAGATGACAATTTCGTCATAATCGTTTTTTCGTCGATAGGGGGTGACTGCAATATCCGGACGTCAGTCAGTAATGAAATCGATTACTCAGGAAAATCCCACACATGGTCGAGGTCTGGCAATAACTTTGGAATCACGGACTCTTAACTTTGAAAACGTATGTTTGATCTTTGATTAACCTTCCCCAAGTATTTAAGCACCAGTAAGTGTTACCGACAGCGTCATAGGTTGGGAACTTGGTTCCATTTGGGTGTCTTCTCTAATCGCAAAGATGAAAAGAACAGCACACTACCTTTTGCTCCAACAGTGCCAAAGAAACAAAGAGGAATATCTGGCCATTGGACCTTGAAAGAATTATTTTCTTATTTAGGGGAAGAACTAGCGTTTGGCTTGTCTTGTTCTTGCATCACAGGGGCACTAATAATTTTTTTAAAACACTGCATTGTGATTTTCGTTGGAAAAATCATAGCTTTTGAAGATATGTCTTTAATTTTTTGTTGCTTAATGCAAATTGTCCCAACTTGAAATCTGGTAAATTTTAAGAAAATCGCTTCACAGGGTGTATCAACATTTTTGTTGATTTTCTCATAAAATGGAATTAAAAGAGTTTTCTACTTCAAATTCGGTCCAAAAGGTTCCGGAGTTTGCTTTTAAAAATTTGCCTCTCTTTATCAGTTTTAACAGGGTGTTCCAAAAAAAAATTAAATACCAACAGTTGGTGGATTATTTAAACGAACCCTTTTTTTAAATGTTTTATTAAGAGCATTTTTTTGTATCAAGACATCTCAAAGTCAGTGATACATTTCACGTCAAACAGTGTAGGAAATAAATAAACGAACCAAAATATAAATAAATAGAATCAAATAGAAAAAAAAACATGTTTTTATAAAGACCCATCGCATGTTTAACATTGTCCATAAGCGTTTTTGTGACTTCAACTATTGTTTAAAAATTGTCAAGAAAATAGCTTAAAAATATGAGATTAGCAGAGGTTCTGGCTTAGCAAGCGGTCTCAACTCTCTCTTTTATCAACTCATGAAACTTACAGTCCACGCTATTACAAAGATAGGTATTTCTATAGTTCAAAAAGATTTAGTACTTCGGATAGTTGTTTAGAAAGAACGATGTTGCCATCTTCATATTTTAAAGAAACAATATCATAAATTTAAACAAGTATTTTAAGTATTTAAAATTAAACAGTTCAAAATTAATGTGAAGCATTAACAAACATATTAAGTTTCTATTGCATTGATTTTAGTTCAATCATTTAGACTACTTAAAACCCTGTTTGCTATATATCCCTAAATATCTTGAAAAGGACATCATTAATTTATTTTGAAGGGAGTCGTCAGCCTAATGACAAAATGCATTCTCCACAAAATTTCACATTCCCACTTTTAGCTCTTTTGAGAACAAAAATAGCTTAAACCAAATTTGGGCAATATGATTGCTTGGAGCACGTTTTTTTAAAAAAAATTTAAATATACCCAAAGAGTGTAAAATGTTGAAATTTTGCATATGGTTTAGCAAATATTTGAGGTTGAAAATCCTTGTAATTTTGATGCCAAAACTGTCAAGACTTTTTTCGTAGCTCTTTTCAAACATCTCAAAAGATGTCCTTTTTTTATTTGTTTATTAAAAATATAAAAATCTATTTTTATATTTATTTTATTAGAGATCCATATTTATGTCCAAACAAACCAATATATTCGCATAAAATGTGACGAATAATCGCCCGAAGTCTTGAACAAAATCGACCAACTTTGAACCGATCTGTGCTACACAAAAGTTGCATAGATAAATATCTTCTCAGGTATCGCTTAAACCAGTCATCTTCACTCGTAATAATATAGCGCTTAACCTGTCCCAGTCACATAATAATCACATAATTGTCACCCCAAACATCAGTTGTCTGATGCGTACGTTAATTTTAGGGGTTTGCCCTCGCCATCTAACCGCATAGAAAAATCAATATTTACATTTCCTAGCGGTGGGTATACAATTTTTACCCCTCGCTGTGAAATTAGGGTGAATACAAATTTTTAGTTGACACAAATTATTCCGCACGCGATATGTATCTTTTGCCGCAAAATTTGTTCAAAATCACCTGGTTTTCACCTACTCCGGGTGTGCGGTGCCACCTTTCAGCTGCGTTTTGGTTTAGAAATGAAACTCCACAAAAAAAAAAACTCGACAACATCGAGGTTATGGCGTTTAAGCTTATTATTTCAGTGTGCAAAGGTGACAGGGCACGCCAGTATTATGAATATTTATATAATCATATTTTTTTTTTATCAGCAACTTGCGTCGCACACAGATACGGATAACTGGGTTGCAAGTTCCCTACCTTCTGGCTGTTGTACAGATAAATACACAATATTACCATAGGGAAGTGCACAGTTTGTGCAAATATTGAATGAGTTAACAGCGTGCCTGCATGGAAATTAGAATTTCAGCGAATTAAATTGCAAAATATTGCACAGAGCTTGTAAATATTTGCAGTGAGGGTTGATATGGCGGTGCTGGGCTTTAGGGGACCCTTAACGTAGCAGTGGGATTATTAATCTACCCCGCTCACGTTTTATTTTTATGAGATTACACTCTTTGATGAAAAAATGCCTCTTGAAAGGGGACAGACCGATAAGCTGCTCTGAGGGCGACCCATGCATGCGTTTACATATTTTTCGCATAAATGGGGGGAACCTTAAATTTTTAAGCGACTTCTACTCCTTTAAAAAACAATTTCTTAAAGGAATAAGTTCAAAAGCGCTACCAAACGACTGAATAAAACGAACTACGGAAGTTCTCATTCTCAGCGCTAATTATTCAAGTTCATGTACTTTCCCATTAAATCTTTACCGAAATCTAAAGCCGGGTTTTCGAGAACCGAACAGTTTTTTAAAGCACTCCATATCTGCGATTCTACTAGAAAACGAAGGAGGGATTTCGAAAACAATCGGTGACTTCCAATGTTGTCACTTGCAGATACGCGCTGAATTCGTTGCAATTTTGGCATCGCGGAAAGTGAATATACCTTCCTGTGGAGGGTATAAAAAAAGTATTTATGGAACCTCGTATTTGTATCAGAAAGTACCCCAAATTTTAGAGACCCAAAGGACCTACAATATTTCTTGATTTCATCACAATTTGGTAAACATTTGGTTAAGTAAAAAGCAGGAGCCTGAAAAAATACAAAGCAAACGAGTACCAGAGTAGCTATTCACTACAAAATAAAAAATTCGCTGAAATTTAATTTATATTCTTGCTCTTGGAAATAAATGCATTAGTCAACGCAAGCTTGTGGTAAGTCCATTACCAAAAGAGAGCCAGAAATCTCTTTTCATGAGCGAGGAACATCAGAAAAAAAATCGTGGTTTTCCCATTTTATATTTTTTTTTTAACTACAGTGGTGGTCCAGTATAACGAATGATCGATATAACATACACTTTTTTCAACTTCATTGGTGTCTCTATATAACGTACGAAAAAAAGGGTTCACATTCGATATAACGAATGTTTCTTTTATATTTACGTATCTTTAGTAAAGAAATATGAATGTACATACATATGTAGGCAGGTGTAAAGCAACTCTCTGGATTGTGAATGTATGTATGTAAGTGTAAAACTGTTAGCTACTACGTAAAACTTTTTGTTATTGTGCATTACTGCTATGTATTTGCACTCACAATGCTTTCAGTATGCAACTTTTCGTCTGGGGCACATGCACATTTGGTATCCACATATGAACGAGTGGCGTATTTTCATTTAGTTCATGCGTCTTTCAAAAGTAGAGTTCTTTGGTAAAAATGTCCTTAACTCGCAAACGCCTGTCGCTTCAAGATAAGTATAAAAATCATTGACGAGTGCAATGAGGGAGCCCCGCTTAAGGACATTTCAAAGAAGTTTGCAATTCAAAAAATTAATGATTTATCCGGACTTTTCTACTTTTTACTTTGAATGTTTTTTTTTAACTTTATGAATAAATTAAATAAAACGAATGAATAGAAATAATATTTGTACGTTTTATTTAACGTTTCGTACAGTAAAATGTGCTCGATATTACGAATTTTTCGATTTAACGAATACACCTGGGCATTATATCATTCGTCATACTGGACCACTACTGTTCTTAGTTATATTTATTTAATTTTCTGTTCAGTAGTGCGTCGTGTTTGTTGGAACTTTCCTGGCTAGGTATGCCAGGACCCATAGGTAATAATGGAACGTGGGGAATTATCGCTGTACTGTCTGCAAACTGGCTTCGACCGAAATGTATGCGCATCCCTATGCTAGGTACATTCAAGATTGTTACATGTAAAAATGGTGGACGGTCCGCTTAATGCGTTGGCAAATTTTTGTAAAATCCCAGCACGCAGAATATAAATTAATGCATCCATATCAATGGGATTGTAAAAGTTAAAAGAAAAAAAAACACTTGACTAAGTCCTAAGTTCTGGCTTGTGTTCTTTTTTTATGAATGCCCAAATAATCAATTGGTTCGCCATAAAAAGAGGGAGTGTGCCTATGACCCCAACCCAAAAGTGAAACTTCTCTCGCTAAATGTTAGCTTTATTTGTGTTGCAATTGGATTGTATTAAGTTAAATTAATTATTAATTTAAATTAATTAATTTAAAAACCAAATTCTTGTAACATAATATAATCTTCATACAGCGCAGTAGAAGCAGTAGTGCCATTTTAGCATTTTTAATGCTAAAACTAGCATATTAAACTTTGAAATGCATATAAGATAAAATAAAATATGCTAGGTATATGCAATTTTATTTTTGCATATTTAAATTTTTTAACATAAAAACACAAAAAAATTATACCCATCATAAGAAATATTTTGGTGGTATGTTTTGCTATGCAAAGGACGAACGGATCCATCACTTTTTTTGTTGTAGTTGGCATTACTTCAGATTTGTATGACAATTTGTCAATTTGAAGTATCAGCTGTCAAAGACAAAAACCTAAGCAAAAGTCAACTACTCCTTTTTTTCTTGATGAAGTCTTTGTTTTAAACCTAAGCATATTTTGTTTTATTCCTCCATAGAATTTAGCATATTTGTTTCTTAATTTAGAAAATATCTGGCAACACTGAGTAGAAGTATATTCATTTATTTTTATAATGCAATCTAATCCAACCTTTTAAATTTAATTTATTGAGCTGATTCAGTAGTCTGTAGTCTAGTCACTTGACTCTAGGGTGTAAGACCTAACTAATGCATTTTACTAACTCAGGTTCAATTATGGTTGAAGCCTAAGGTTTTTCAGTTAAAATTCGAACGAATTCACTTCCGTTGCCCCGCCAGTTCACAATTTTTGTAACACATTCACCAGTTGACTACCCAACTCCTGCGTGCCTATTGAAGTATTCACTTTGAAAGAATAAAATCGACTTATCCATGATGCGTTGAGATAGTCTGTGCATTTTTGACAAGGTGCAGAAATATCGATGATCAATTATTGTAAAAATGGATAGTTATGCACTACACTTGCTATATTAGCACATATCTCCGCCTTCCAAAAATAAAATAAAAATAAAAGAATACGACCGCCTTAAACTTTAGAACCATATTCGTTTTTAAGCGAAACGTGACTACCGAAAGGGGTATCACAAACTCCGGGGGACTACAAAACTTTAAAATTGAAGAGTATGTTCCTAGAAATCAATAGTGTTAGTGTTGCAAATGTTGAATTTGAAACAACTGTCGAAAGTTTAGCTTAAATCAAACGTACACGACCAATTGACTGAATTATTTCTTTTTGTGAATCATCCTTAATAATAATTGAACTTTCTTTTAGAAGCTCAAAGATCTAATCTTGGTAATCTTGGAGGCTCATCCTTTCTTACAAGACAGCCTTAATCCGAGTTCTTTGAGTTTATGTTGCATAAGTTTTGGAATACTCCGTGAGGTTTTTCAAATTCAAAAAACAGAAAACACTAATTTTGGAATATTTGTGTGTTTTCAACAGCCACGCCTCTCGCGAACTTGCGAAAAATGCCGAACTCGGCACGGTTCTAAAGAGGAGATAGTGCAAACGTTTCCTCCACAATTTTCACACTACAGAGGCCTTTTAGGAAGTTTTTCTACACCTCGACGGTTATACGCGCTTCTTATACTCTTTTTATTGAAGCAACTAACTTTGTGAAAATGTCTAACTCTGCTCATTTTTAGGAATTTTGAAAAGAACACAGCCCGCCATAGATATATTCAAAGAAATTATTTTGCATAAGATTTTCGAGTAATTTTTTGTCTGAGTCCACTAGCGATATCCATGGATCAATTTCTGGTGTATTAAAATTAAAGAGCTCAATCACTTTCATAAATTTGTGGTTCTTAAACAAAATAAAAGTCAGCGGCTTCCTAAGGAAAGTTTCTTTCTTTCACACCGACTTGATCAATCTATTAAGGACTCTCTAACAAAATACTCAAACACAACTTGTTGCTAGTAAAACAAGCATTCGTATTAAATTTCCAAGCAAAAAAGTGAAGACTTGCAAAACTGTATCCAATCGAAATCAATTGGCAAAAATTTAAAACCTCTTGATACTCTTGGGTTTGGACATTCTTTAAGCACTCCTCTTTGCCGCAGTCACGCTTCGAAAGAGTTTTTCGCTTTTGGCTGTGCGGTGCCAACCGCATTATCTGCACCAGTTGTATGCATCACGTCGTATACCTCCGTCTGACTCATGGTCATTTAATCAGTTTTTATAAATAGTTCACGACAATCGCGTCTTTTTCCAAGTCCAACTCAGATCGTCGGACAATTTTTCCAGATTTGTTGCACTCGACCACAAAACCTCAAGTGATTTGCATACAATCCCATTCAAACGGGATCTCGCTCCATCCACACTGACCATCGGTCATATTTCGCTTGCATTTTATCAGCTGGATATGAGAAATTCGAAATTCAACTGCCAGCCAAAGAAGAATGCAAATTTATCAGTTCCTTTGTTATCCACTGTTCGTTGCTCTTCACTTTTCAATCATATTTCAACTCTGACTGTAGAAGTAATAGCCACTTAAATAAGTTTTGCATGAGTGCCTGGCAATCGTGTGTACACAGCTCAAACTCTTCCCAACCAACAGCAACAATAACAAGAGGAGTCATTAATCAAAACATTTTTTCGTTCTCTTCCTTCTCGTTACAGTTACAGTTTTATGCTAATTACAAGTTGTAAATCCACCCCAACAACAAGCACCACCACCACCGACCGCAAATGCAGTACGCAAAGGACATGATAATTAATCAAAGTGACCCTCAAGGATAACAAGAAGATAACCCACAACCGAAGAAGGAGAAGAAAAAGAAGTACAAGATCTTAACGTCCTCCCCCCAGCCGCACAACCGAGACACGCACTCACAAAATGAATTCCACCCCGAGAACAAGTAACACCATTCCACACCGCCACCACCACCACGGAAACCCTGTACAGCTGCTCATCGTTCAACTGCTGGTGCTGCTGCTCTTCGTAGGTGCTAGTGGGAACTCGGACTTCCTGCAGAACTGCGGCACCTGCCACTGCAATTGGAATTCGGGCAAAAAGACGGCCGACTGCAAGAACAAGTCCCTCAGCACCATCCCCACAGACCTGAGCAATGAGCTGCAGGTCATCGATTTGTCCAACAACTACATAGCCGAGCTGAAGCGGGACCACTTCCTCGATGCGAACCTACAAAATTTGCACAAAATCTTCATGCGAAACTGCACGTTGCAGGAGCTGAATCGGGACGCCCTCAAGGGGCTGCCCATTCTAATTGAATTGGACATGTCCCACAACTACATACGCGTGCTGCATCCCGGCATCTTCTCCGGCCTGGTGAAGCTGCGCAACCTGGTGATGAATAACAATCAAATCGAGGTGCTCGAGAATAACCTCTTCATCGAATTGAATTTCCTGTCGCGTGTCGAATTCAAGCACAACCGCCTGAAACGTGTCGAAATTCATTCGTTCGACCATCTGCCCATGTTGTCCGCTGTCTATTTGGAGTCCAACCAACTGACGGTGCTGCGCAAGGAAACCTTTGCCAACACCCCCAGACTGCTGCATTTGTCACTGGCTCAGAATCCTTGGAATTGCACCTGTGAACTGCAGGAGTTTCGCGATTTCGCCATCCTCCATCGGCTCTATACACCGCCGACGGCGTGCCACGAACCAAAACCGTTATATGGCAAACTATGGTCCGAGATACCAGCGGATCACTTTGCGTGTCGTCCGCGTATTGTTTATCCCCGACCGGGTCACTACATCGAGGCGAACAGCGAAAATATAACACTCTCCTGCCGGGTGGAGGGTTCCCCGCGGCCAGACATTCTGTGGATCTACAACAAGCGGCCTATTAATGTGAACGACCATCGGTTTCTGGTCCGGAACTCTGTCGAGCAGAATCGTATCGAGAACTCCAATGTGCTGACATCGGAGTTGATTATCTTCGGCGTGAGGCCGGCGGACAGGGGCTCCTACACCTGTGTGGCAGAGAATCGCGGCGGAAAGGACGAAAGCAATATGCAAGTGGTCATCGATATGGAGCGTTATGGTGGCGGTACCATTCTTGACGGAATCGGTGGCACTGACAACGGATTTGATTCGTCGTCGAATATTTTGCTGATAATTTGTTTGGTGGCGACCACTTTGCTGCTGCTCTTGATTGTCATAGTGCTGGTGATTTGTTGGTATTGTCGTCGGATAAAGACCTATCAGAAGGATGTGACGATGAGTGAGAACGGTTTGATTGCATCGAAGATGGACAAGTCACACAATACGTCGGTGCTGGAGGGCTCCGTGATAATGGAAATGCAAAAGAGCCTGCTGACAGAGGTTAATCCGGTGGAGAAGCCACCGCGACGGACTGACATCGAGAATGTCGACATGGACGATGGACACGAAATCAAGAAGACTCTGCTGGACGAAACGCAATTCGGTGAGTTTGGGTGTTTCCTTTCCCCCTTTTGTCAGGTTTAGTTGCGATTCGAGTTGATTGGGTATTGGGCAGCTGAGGTTTCCAACTTTTGACATTTGAAAATGTGTATTTTTTTGTTGCAATACCTTCGGGAGAGACGATTTAACTGATATTCGAAGATGGTCTGAGCTGATTCTGCCCCGAGTCCACAGTCATCCCATTCATTGTGCTGGGATCTGTTGGCGCATCGCCCCAAAACACTGAACTAGTTATCACTCAAGCCAGGGTCGGCATTTTGTAAGGCGCAACGTCCAAACGTTTTCTTTTTTTTTCGTTTTCGTGTACACGAACGATTTACTTCTGCAACTTAGAGCAAAGCTTTCGTGCGCACGAAACGTTCTGAGCCTTAGAACGACGCAAACTATAGAATATTCTCTAGGATTAACTCCTTCTGCTATGGCTTAGTTAGAGTATAGGACCCTCAAAATGTCAAAGAAGATAGTTGAACTTGAACGAAAGAGGAAAATACCAAAACTTATTATGAACGTAGTTGTCCACATTTGGATGGTTTCGTCAGGGTAACCGCTTGCTCCCAACTCTGATTCCAAGACTTGCTACGCAATCTATGTCATCAAAAAGGGGTCTTCTAAGTAGCCCCAGGATGCAACAAATCGGACTTGTCTGATAGTTTAGAGTCGATTGCAAAAGACCGAAAGTTGTAGAGTCTTAGGCATTCCACACCAAAGACCGTCAAAATGGATAGACGGTTGAATATGCTTGAATGCAGATGGAAAAGGAAAGATATTTTCGACAGAGGGTTTCTGCTGCAATTGAAGAAGTGGAGCAGACGCACAATACCTTGTTTAGTCAAAGAAAAATCTCCCTCCTAAAAACGAAACGACTTTAGTGCCATCATTAAAGAGTCCCGAGGTCTACAGCCTAAACGGCTGCCCGGAATTCGTTTCGGACTTGGAGTTTGGGGCCTACAGTTCGGGAAAGTTTTCATTTTCCAAGGCTACCTCAATATTAATGATACTTTCCATATAACATTTTCATACCAGTTTGATTTGTTCGAAAACGTATCTAACGATTTCAACCAAAATTTATATTTAAGCTTAAGTAGGTGAGGTTAACATGTCTGCATACTCAGTTTTCTGCTAAAAAATCGAAGAACAGTACTTTTGAAATTGAGATATACCTCGAAAACGGTCCATTTGATTGTAACAAAAATGCATTTCTTAGGTAATACGGTCATTTCTAACTTAATGGCAAACTCAATTTTTCTCTGTATTGTCGTACAATAGATTTTTTAAAAAAATACATTTTTTTTTTATTTATTTAGTGTACCGGAAAACGGCGAAAACGATTTTGAGCAAAACGCATTCTTAGAGTAAAATTGATGTTTTCAAAATCATTGTGTCCTTCACTTTCAATTCGAATCACCGAAAATGCTGATTTGACGAACTGCTCATATCTCGAAAACCCCATTTTCGACCTCGATAAAATTTTAAAAACCAAGTAATGTTTACATCCCGAACAATAACTTGTACTCGGTTTTCAGCTAAATAGTTAAGCAATAGTATTTTTCAAACTAAACCTTGCAATGTTAGACAGAACATCTGCATAATTTTACAAAACCGATCTAACGATTTTTGTCAAAATGTATATTAAAGATAATATAAGTATTAAGGGCCGTTTGCTGATACGACTCATAGCGAACTAAGTTCCACATAAACTCTTATGTGACAGTTTATGACCTGAAAAAAGTAGCCCATAAGTATTTAAGTAGAACTTAAATCGTTAAGAGTCGTATGAGCAAACGGCCCTAAGTATTCTAAATAATATTCCGCACTTAGGTTTTCTCAAAAATGACTACCCAAATCCCGATCTGTGTTCGCATATCTTCGGTATATTTTGGAAATAATGACAACGCCGCACTTCCAATGAAAACTCAAAAACAGCTACGTAAAACTTATTTTTAGCTAATATTACCAACTTCTTCTTTTTTGTAAATTATATTAAATATGCACCCTACAAATAATTCCAACCACTTGGCGCTTACACAATCAGCAAGAGCAACTTGCACCAAAACTCTTGATAAACGAGAAAGTTACGTTCGACCCAGTCGTGCACTTTATTTTGTATACAGAAAGTATAGTTTCCGTAGATGTATTCCCTAGAAAGCGGTCAAATTTGTGAAGCTTTCTTTCATATAAGAAACAATTTCCTGGGCAATTTCCTCTGTCAGAATTTCTTTAAAGCTCTACAGTTTATAAAAATATTATTATCAAAAAAATCTTTATGAAATCATCAAAATATGAATAAATATCAACCTACAGCACGTCGCAGCAGGCCATGTTACGTGCAGCGCTAACATGCCCCTAGCAATCCGTATTCATTTTCAACAGAAGCAAAAACACTGCAACCCTTTATTTATTTAAAAAAAAAAAAACTGATAAATCTGTAAATGGCGATCCTTGTTTGTATAACTTGTTAATATTCTGACTTTTGCGCAACTCTTGTCTCGTGCCTGCGGTGCCCGTCCCCCAAGTGTTGTCAATTATTTACAAAATAAAATCAATAAAACCTCACAGTCACATAAATATAATTAATTCTGCCTATAAAAGAAAATAACAATAATGGCAACAACGCCAACATAATATGCACTGCAAATTGGATGTCGTTAAATACTGTTGTTTGTTTCGCTCTCACCAACGTTTTCCAAAGTTGGAGAGGCGGAGTTTTTTTTTTTTTTGTTTAAGTTTTCCCCAATTATCCTCGGGATCCTATCGTCAAAAAAGAAAAAAAAAATAACTCGTACTATATTTTAATATAAAGATAGGGATGAAAAAGAGAAAACACCCGTCCACCCTCTGGAAAACATTTGTTGGTCAAGTGCGTATGCAGATATGCAGAGGTCCTTCAGCGACTCAATTAAAATCGATAAGAACCAGACTTGATGCGCGTCACCATGACGTGGATGTGTGCAGCTCTTTTGGGTGCATCTGCTGTTAATTGGTTAATTAAAATGTTTACCTCAGCAGTTTAATTGTGAAATTGGATTGATGCCAGATGCAGAGAAGCTGTCAGTGTGTAAAACTGCATATTGTTATTAACGGCAAGTGCACGCAAGTGAATAAAGCACAATGAAACGGAACACAGAAATCACTTGTACTCGAAGTTAAAAACGAAAAATGCCTGTACAGTTAATGAGATTTTAATGTGAATTTTATTTCAGCCCCTTTGGGGGTTCGCCGAAAACTTGTACGCACACACAAATTACCCACAATTATGATGGTTAAATTAACTGTAGTATATAGTTGCGCCTGTCGGGGAAGGGAATAATTGTGTTTTTGTAACAAGTTCTCGTGTATAAAACAGCCAACTAATGTTTGTTGTATCCTTGAGCCAGCATGTTTATATGTATACGGGTAGGTAAAGTTTTTTGTTCGGCAAAGTCTAGGCTCATGAATAAGTCAAATGGTGTATGTGTATTAACAATCGAGCGACGACAAGTTCATTGTAATAATATGTCGTGGGATTTGCTAAGTAATTCGTCGGATTGAATGTGGGAGTTCTGGCTTCAGAATTTCACTTAGCATAATCGTTATTGGTGTACGTACACCATTTCTTTTCTCTTTAGATCGAGTGATAATGCTGAAAGGATTTTTTTTTTTTTGTAAACCATAAATCAGCGGTAGTAACAGACGTGGGCGCAGGTTCATTGTGATGGCGGAGTAGCTACAGAGCGAAGCGATTTAGGTTTAAACACAGGAAACCATTGTCTCCGCTGCTCCACCTTTCAAACATGAAACGATAGAACTATCCTTAGAAGGCTTATAAACTCAGCCGTTCGGAAATTTAGTCCCCTCCCCTCAATTTATCCCAAGCTTAAGAAGAAAGCTGGACCTGGGATACTTTGTGGATTAAAAAAAAAAAACTGACAGCCTCGGGTCTTGAAGCTCAACCAGTGGGGGGAAACGGCGACGCTGCCATACAGAGTGAGTGAGTGTGATGGCATCTGTCGCGGCACTTGCACCAAGAAATGTATACCGCTTCGCTACAGCATTACCAGCATACAAATTATATTTTTGCATTTACATATCTCGAAAGCACTGCAAGCAACTAAACGCCACGGGTTTATATTTTTTGTTTTAATTATGTTTACAGTGTAATATCCCTCTAGGCAAAAGTTTACACTGGAACAAAACTAAAAATAAATAAACTCGGTTCGCCGAGATACTTTCTTTAAACAAAGTGCACATCCTCCCTCGATGGTCGATTTTTGTATACACCATCCCCAAGCAGTTTTCAACTGCACTCGTAACTCAACAGGGAAAAATATCTCCACGGGAGAACCTATAAATTTTATAGCAGGTGTTCTTTTTATGGACAAGAATAATAACCCTTTGGAGGTGCCGTATACTTTCAAATCATGAAATGTCATAAAAAGATACACGTGACCACAGCAAACAGAATCATAAAAAAATGTGGAAGACGGAAGGTAGTTCTGAAGCTTTGTAAATTTTTAATGCATTGTTAGCAAATGGAACCGTTTGAATGCCTTAAATACAGTAGCAACCTATAGATCGCAATTAAACAACGTTGCCATTAAATTTGTTTGTGGTCCCTGGTTGCGGTAGCTCTTTGAAGATTTTTTATTGTGGGTTGATAATTCCGAAACCGACCATCGAGTTTGGTTGCAAGAAGTTATTGATATGGAGAATAAATGAAATAAAAAATGGAACGGGTACAACAAAGCCATAGCCAATTATGAGCGTTCAAATAAGCTGGTAAGGAATGAAAACTAATGTCAGACTTTATGGACCTTTCCTCTTGATATTGGTGTATGAATGAGAAACGGAAAAGTTACCCAATTTGGGGCGAATCAAACTTGCCAACCTTCAGATCATATATACAACAAATTTGATGAAGAAAAAGGCAGAGAATTTTCGCAATAATCAAAGGAAATATCCAGAAAGCCACCGAAGGCACGTCTTGGAATTTTAAAATTGAAAACCGTTCGTATTTTTATAACTCAAAGTGAAGACCAATCCCTTTAAGTCACTGGAATCGTTAAAAAAAAATTTACAAAACAAACGTCCAGCACTAAGTTGCTGTCTGGCAAACCAAATTAAAACTGCCAACAAACTGCGTCCATGTTATTTTTAAAACAAAATTACGGTCAACTTAACCATGGCGTTGGACATAACGGTTGAACTCTGCTTAAAATTTTCAAACACAACCATCAGCTTCATTCAAAGATTGACTGCCAGGGGGTTGTTCGCCTGATCCTTAACATAATTTAAATGCAGAATGCATTCTAGCAGCAAATTAAACTTCAGCACAGTTTAGCGCTGCTGCGGCAACACGCGCTCGAGTTACTGTCAACACAATGATGTGGTGGCATCCTTTTTGACTCAATTGTGGAGTTTCGCTGTATAAAGTTGTTTCGGGCGCTAGCAAAGGGGATGTAAGAAATGTTCGTTGCACTTTCTAAATTAGGATTAATTAGCGCGAAATTCGCACTCTCCTGGATGCGTGTCGGAAGGCGGCAATGGATCTTTTTTGCTGGTAATTTTACAGCACTTAGTGAATAAAGTAATTTTCAAACAAAATTTTCTGTTCCATCAGTTTTAAAGCCATTAACAGATTTAAAAGTGAGCACAGTGGAATTTTTGAATGTGGTTTTTAAAGAGTTTTTGCTGTTAGAATTTTAATTCGAATAGTTCGGTCATAAGCATGAGAGTTTGCTATTTTATCATGAGAGAATACCAGTTGAAAATTCATCGTTTGGTAACACAATTCGAAAACGCACACATGTGCGATTTGAAATAACCTCACACTAAAACGTGTGCGCATTGGGTGTTTACATCTTATATGGTGCCAGAGACTCACAAGCATCCAGAATAGCTATGCGCTGATCTTAGGATTTACATTTTAGAGGATGTTTACACCGACTCACGCAAACGTGCGTTCTAAAATGATATCCAAACGTGTGCGCAATGGACTCTGCCATTTTATATAGTGCCAGGGACTCAAAAATTTGGCAAATATCTTCTCGCTGATATGTGGATTTGCATTTTCGATATCTTACCGAAGCGCACATATTTGCGATTAAAAATTACCTCACTAAAACGTGTGCGCATTGGGTGTTTACATCTTATATGGTGCCAGAGACTCACAAACATCCAGAATAGCTATTCATCTTAGGATTTACATTTTGGAGGATGTTTACACCGACTCACGCAAACGTGCGTTCTAAAATGATATCCAAACGTGTGCGCAATGGACTCTGCCATTTCATATAGTGCCAGGTACTCAAAAGTAGGGCGAATTTCTTTTCGCTGATGTGTGGATTTACATTCTCAATATCTTACCAAAGCGCACATATTATGTGCGATTTAAAATGACATAATTTTACCGTGTGCGCATGGGACTCCGCAATCTCAAATGGTGGCAGGACGCCAAAAAAAAAAGAAGACTACCTTTCCCTATATTTAAATCTTAACACGTTCTTCTGGGGAAATGATCTTACGCGACTTTTAATCAAAAATTGCATTTACGTAAACAAACACCGTGAGTTATTTATTTAAAGTGCGCAAACAACTTACGACTTACTGATGAGTGCGCGTTAATCATGCCGTCTTTACACTTATTCCTGATAAAAGAAGTTACTGATGTGAAAATTCTTACTCACTCTTTAAAAACTACCTCATATAAACATGTGGCCTCTTCCGTGACAGACATTTTTTCCAAATTTAATCTGAATTTAACCCATAAACAGGTCCTACAACACCGACCATCCCTACGAACGACATATCAACATGAAGTGATTTGCAAATGTCGTATTTGACTTGTAAATGCATAACGCACACATCAACCGCAAAACGGCAATCAATTCGAATTGAATACAACTGACGATGTCCTGCAAATGACTTGCTATCATCTTCTTATCCTATTTTCAACATCGGAGACCAGCCGTCATTATTCACGCCCTTAACCTTAGGTAAACCATTATTACCCAGCAATCGTTGCTTCTCTTCTTGCTTTCAATGGATGTTGCAATTCAATAAACATTGACACAGATGCGGGAACCGAAGTAATCAATTCAATTTCAAGCACTGTTACGCTAACTCAGAGCTAATAATCATGCAGTTCATAATGGCCAATAGTACCAATGCCAGATCCGATCGGTCCTGTCTGGGCCACAATCCAAAGCATACACTAATTCGGTTAACCATGTCACTCGATGACAGCGCCCCAACCATGACCCGATTCTAATCCACCTTTGGGAGGCAAGTATAATTTACCGGTGGGTGACTCGTGTCCGTGCGGTCAATGGCAGGTGAAATCGAGATGATCCCCTTAAATGTATTAGTGTATACGTGAGCGTATATGTACCAGAGGGGATGGTTCCCGTTGAGTGTTTTGCAGCTTAATTCAAATTTGAATGTCCCCAATTGTGTCCCCAGTAGAGTGTGGCACTTCTTTGAAGATTACCAAGTTTTAAAATTTGAATATCTGTTGCAGACAGCTACAGATGCAACTCCGGTTGTTTGGCACTGAGTTTGAAATGTTTAAGGGGATTATGTTGCCGTCAGTGTAGTTAGTTGTCTTAGTTTTGAGCTAAAGATTTCTGTGCCGGATGGATGGGTTGTGTGTAGTGTATGTCCTTGTTTGGACTTAGATTGTCATTTGCATGTAAATGAGTGACTAAGTGGGTCGATAAGCCCCTTAGGAGACACACTGTTAGATGCGAAACATGTAAGAGACAAATTGCTGAATACTGACACGAATGGGGACACACGACAATTACTGTTGGCTGTTGTTGAACTAACTTAACTTTTGAAAGCGGATTAGAGTGGCCCATGATATGGTGGTTGGATCAAGTTAAATATCTCTCCTGTATCCCTTTGGGAATTGCCTCTGATGATTTAGATGCAGTGGCTGATGTTTGAGAGTGCCCTACACCCGTGAACCCGGTCATAGATAGACTGGACTTTTACAAATGGTGATGAACAGTGTCTCCATCTTGTTTCGGACATAGCCTGCAGTGTTGTTAACTGGATACAAGAAATTCTACACACCCATGTAGAATACCTATATTTCATCCATCAATTAGACAGTGCTCTCAATTCCGGTCGGTAACCATAAGCTGACAGTTTCAGTGCTTAACCACTGATTATCCGCATGAGTCCGTTTGCGTTCTGTGTTAAGCAATCAACCTGCACGGTGCCTTTTGGGGTTGCCATTTTCTCTCTATATCTCTCTCTCTTGCCCTATTAAAAACCACCCTCACCAGTATTTTATTGGAATCTGTCTCAAAATATAAATAAAATCTGCATAGACTTCCGATGCCCACTGTCAAATCACATATATCAATGTGTGGCATGGCTGTGTGCAAACTCACTTACAGCATCGTTATGTCTATCTCAAACCTCAATAGAAGCGACATCCGTTGTGCAGTTCAAACAGTAACCTAAAGGAAAACTAAATCCCAACAAACAATCGAATTATTGAAAGCCTTTCAAAAATCGTCACCATTATTAAATTAATTTTCCGTTCAACATAAAAGGAATTGCGACAGTTTCCAATTGAAATTCCATCCGCCAATTGCACACCCACTGAGCAAAGCAAATAAGGGAATTTCCTCACTTCTATTCGCCGTCGTCGTTCAGTCGATCCCGTCCCCGATGGATAACGGATACAAAACATTCCACATTATTATTTGCACATTTCTCATTTTGTAGTGAGACGACCGACGCCATATGCAAACACCATAGTCAGTCCTCGCCCCGTATACTACATCAACTTGAACTAAGAACTTCAATCTTCAATCAGTCGAGAGTGTGTCCCCGTCCCTGGACCATAGAGGAACGCTTTAGAAAAATGTGAATGCCATAGTCTAGAATCGAGACAGGCAGACACAGTTGGATACGAATATCCCGATGAGGCCATATGCCATCCCAAGTGCAAGCACTTTATGTCATCAATATTTCCTTACTACTCAGCATGTTCCAGTTGTGCTCCTTCTGTTACTTTCGTACTCGTGCTACTGTCGCTGCGTGTGTGCGGAAGCAGATAGTTTGCATCCGTGTCGGTTGTGGGTGAAAATTGCTCCGCAAATATTGTCCTCTGCCATTAGATCATCATCATCGTAGGAGTCGCAACAAGAAAGCCATTAATTAAATTTAGAAAATCTAATTGAAGATCGAAAAACAAAGGAGCCGAGGAGGTGACAATATGTTGGCTGAGAAGGGAGTGCGGCACTGCAACTAGTTGGTAACTAAGTTTAATAAACATTGATGGCATGGCATTTACGGTGCATCGTAAACCCCAAGAGATCAGCCTGTCGATTCAATGTTTGAGCTTCATTAAAAGTTTGACAGCTTCACAAAGCGGTCCTTGGGAGCATTTAATGAATGGAATCGCGTTGTGCATCGCTATCTGAAGAACTTTTGGCACCTCCTCTCTGTATCCATCTAACTAATTGATTAAGTTCTTGCTTTTGACTTGTTCTTCCGATGTTTGCACAGAAATGTACGGGGTATTTGAAAGAGCTTGCTTTTGCCAAAGATGAATACAGTTCTGAAGTATAAAAGACCCATTTTTTTTTGTATTAGTTTTCCCTTTAGATTTTTTAATAATTACAATCTGGTCCTTCGAGCCGGATTGCATTTCGCAAAGTCCATGTGACATCGCTTTGTACGCTAAAATGTCGGACGCTGTGTAATTAGTGTCTTTTCGGGTATTACTTTTGGAACCTCCCGCCCGTCTAAATCAGACCGCTCCGTCTTTGGAACCCTGTCTGTCGAATTTAAAACCATTTGCATTCAACTCAGCTAACACATTTTTTGTCTCTCTGTCTTTGCAGGAAATCGTGACGAAGAAACACACTCCATTGCCCTGTCGGACTCTATACCGCGCTCGCGACAAACCTTCGTTGACGACGGCTACGGTACCAATCTCCCACCCGATCTACTGGCTTTCCCAGCGCGTGTCGCCGGTTCGCCCTCCATCCAGAGTTCGACCTCAAACATTCCGCAAGAAATGTTCTACGGCAAATCACCATTAGCCAGCCCGGTCTACCAGCATGTCAACCCGCACGGTATCTATGGCTCGGCGATAGCGCCCTCTGGTTTCATGACACTCCAACATCCGAAGAGTCGCAATCTGGCCTTAGTTGCGGCAACGAACTCTCGCAATCAATCGCCATTCATACCGGCCCCTGTAGTCTACTCCCCAGTTGTCATGAAACAGGGTTACATGACTATTCCCCGCAAACCGCGCGTACCCAGTTGGGCACCCACGAACAGCTCACAGCTGTCGGAATTCCAATCACCAACATCGCCGAATCCCAGCGAAACGGGGACATCCCTCACCGAGCCCATTGAACCAGTTTACGACAATCTGGGCCTACGCACAACTGCCGGCGGCAACTCGATTCTAAATCTGCACAAAATCAATCAAGAACCAGTCCGGTATACGATGAAAGATCGGCCGCTTCCTGCCACACCGAGCACAAGTCAGGCGCAACAATTACAGATGCAGCAACAACAACAGCACCAGCAACAACAACAACAGCAACAACAACAACAGCAGCAACAGCATTTGCAGCAACAATTGCAACAGCAAGCGGCGGCGGCAGCAGCAGCCCAACAAGCAGCTGTAGCCGCTCAAGCGGCGAAAATCTACGAACCAATCCAAGAACTAGTAAACAACCTAACAACGACTTCCGACACCGAACCACTCTACGGTACGGCACGGCATCACAGCGGTGTGACAATAGTGCCCAGCATGGTCATTGGCAATGGACCCAGCTCAGCGGGTGAGAAGCCCACAAAAGTTCCACCACGCCCACCGCCGAAGCCGAAGAAGAAAATGTCGGTAACATCGAAAGGTCAAGGTAGCACGAGTCAACTCTTCGACGACGAAGGAGAGGATGGCACCGAAGTTTAGTGCAACTTGAAGACGACCCCGTCTGTCGTCGTCGCGCAATACATCCACAGCCCTCCTTCGCCGCAGCAGCATACTTCAGTAAGTCCATCAATCTTTTCCTACTTTTCTACCGCCTCCATCACCACTACTACTACAACCTTGCAAGGAGATTTTGTATAACGATTGGATGGGTGGACCTACCTACATTGGCTTGAGAGTAAAACGAAAATAAAATTATTGCGGATTCGAATTTAGTGACTTGTGTGCCAATCGACTGAAATTTAGAATATAAAAATAAAAAAAAATAAAAACTGTTAATAGGATTCTGGAACCCATTTCCCCCCCTCTTTATCGCTGTCCTTCTCTCTTTTTCCGTTCGTAGATAGTTGAAAAATGAAACGATTTTCCTCACCTTACACTCCAATTCCTAAATTGTTGCGTTCTCTTTTCGAATCTAGGCTTAGTTAGGAATAAACGTTTTTTTTTTTTATATAAATGCCGCTATTTTAATTTCATCCTCCGTTTGCTCTTTAAAGATAAGACAAAAACAAAACAAAAATTACCATTACCTTGTAAAAAATTAAAAAAAAAAGAAACAGTTGCAAAATCAGTGTTTTCTAAAAATTCCAATTCATAAACAAAAAAAAAAACAAAACCCAGAGAGAGATCTTTAAGAGAATATAATTTAAATTAAATATAAGATACAAACAACAAAATTAAATAGTATTGACTGTTAAATATTATAAAGAAAAAGGATAATTATGAAGTAAAAAAAAATAAATATTTTTATTATTACCTGTAATTAATTAAGAATGATATATAATTATTGAATATATATTAAGAATGAGTTGTATGTTAAGCGAGAGGGCGAGAGAGAGAACAGAAAAGAGATATAGAAGTATATATATATACATATTTTTTGTTCTTTTATTTATGAACCGTATAAGTTTCCTTCTTAATTTTATTTTTCAGGACGTAAGCGCAACTATTTTTAGATACTAATTTTAATTTTATTTTTCTGCCCACATGTTAATATATTTGGAATGAGTTTTTCGTTTCACACTCCTTGATACTTGCAAAATCCGGTTTACTCTACTCATTTGGAGTATTCTTTACATTTTATTATTTTTTTTTTCCAACAAAAAATGTGCAAGGAAAATTTGAAAAAATTTTATTTATTTATTTTGATGTAAAAGAAACAATTATTTTGTAGATCATTTAAGTGGACAAATTATACATGTATTTCTGTTAGCTTCTAAGTTTATCCTTTTTTAACATTTTGTCAAGGATAAGTTAACTGTATGAAATTTCATTGTGTAAAAAAAAATCATGTTTATTTTTTAGGATTATTTAAAAAAAAGAAATCGAGATGAGAATTAGTGTAATGAAAAAAAAAAACAGAAACGAAAGAATTATATACATTGTATTATTATTATTACTATTAAATATAATTTTTTTTATATAAAAATTAAATATTTAAAAGAAAAAAAAACTGGTGTCTTATTTGTGGGGGTCTCTTATTCTGTAAGAGCGTTTTTCTAACAGCTTGATGTTTGTCCAGGGAGTTTTATTAAATTGCCATGCAAAGGGCAGAGTCGAATGCAAGGCGGGCAAAAGGGAGCCGATGCCATTTTTGAGCAGACGAAGAAAGGATCGATGTGAGGAGTGTTTGAGAGATCCACACTCCTTAGCAAATATGTTATCGTAGTCTCAACAGATGCAGTTTCGAAAATCAAACTCGTGATTTTTCGTGTTTGAATATGAGAAGTGAACTTATTTTGAAGCTACAAGTCAGGTCGGTCCTGGTTTTCATGAAACGAGGAGCAAACAGGGTAGACAAAGCTAGTAAAATAGTTTATTCAGTGCGGTTGCAACAATTTCCAGAACTATGTAGTTGATCTAAAGGTATTTCCAATAAGAGGTGTTATTTTTGGTATTCAAAGAAAAATGCATTTTTTGAGATAAATGATCGGATGTTTATTTCATAATAAAGAGGAAGGTATGCCGTTAATAATTAAGAACAACATCAGCCAAATGGCCACCACGAGCACGCATAGAGGACCATATCCTTTTCATGAAATTTTCCATAACCAAATCGCAAAGTGGCTGCCCTATGTCCTCGATAGCCTCACGAATTTTATCTTTGAGGTCTTGAATCGACGCTGGGATTTGGCGTAGACCTTATCTTTCACGTGTCCCCAAAGGAAGAAGTCGCGAGGTGTTAAATCACAAGATCTCGGTTGCCAATTGTGATCACCTCTTCGAGAGATAACACGGTCCGGAAACTTTTCCCGTAAAAGATCAATGGTTTCGTTGCTTGTGTGCCCCGTAGCGCCGTCTTGTTGAAAGTAAATGTTGTCCATGTCCAGATCAATAACATCCAACTCCGACCATAAAAAATTATTAATCATCTCTCGATAGCCCAATTCCATAGAACGCCGAGGAATGGACAAACCGTGGTTTTCTTCAACACTTTGGGCTACAGCAGCAATATTCTCAGTTGTTCTTGAGCTACGTGCACGGGTTTTATTCTTGACATCACTAACTTGTCCCAACAGCTCGAATTTGTCCACCAATTTCTGTATTGCGGTCCGACAAGGTGCTTCACGACGACCAAAAAATGCTTTAGTTTTGCGAACTGTGACTGCAAGATTTTCACCATTTTTGTAGTGAATTTTAATAATTTCAATGCGTTGTTGAAACGTGTATCGTTCCATTTTTAGTAATGGCGTAGTTTCTATTTGTCAAATGTCAAATAATAAAAGCTTCAAAAGTGGCAGCTTACGAAATAGCGGGTTATTCGCAATAACACCTCTCATTGGAAAACCCTTTACTTTATTGATATAAAGAGGCGTAGATAGCATTGCACCTTGACTAAGGCGGATATGTATTATGCAACGCACTGCTACGGTCATCTTTCTACCAAAACCTCCTGAGTAGAAGTATTGTTGTTGAGGCAAAGCCGGTTAGGCCGATCGCGTTGACTCAAATTTTTTAAAATCAACTTAAAGACTTATGATGAACCTTTTTGAATATAGATAGCTTTAATACAATGAATAGTAGGTAATGCATGTTTATACAGCTTGTACGTCAACAGAGACCTCGATAACCTTGTTCGCATACCAGAAATGGAGTTTAAATAAGGAGACTTAACAATGGTATTGATTTTTAATGCTGAACTATGAAAATTAAGGGTGTTTTAAAACCGAGTGAAAGCCTTATGAAGTTGAAGACGATTCCGAGTGATGGAGCATAAAGTATTTTCGTTAGAAAACGTCGAAAACGCGGATTTTATTATTTTAACTAAAAAGTGGAATCTGCATCTGAAATTTTAATTTTAGAACGGAATTTAGCCTGACTAAAAGAGCTCTAAGTAACACATTGAAGGGAAAACCCGGTCTAATACTTGTGTTAAAGAATTTCATTAAAAATGAGGGTGTATCGTTTTCTGAGAGTTTACAGTTGAACCAGGTAGGTCTTTTTGCAAGTACTAGGTCTTGACTGACATCTGTTTTGAGGCATGAAATCTTCCAAATACTAAGTCTAGCAAGACGGCAGCTCTGCTGTATGAACTGAATCACTTAGCCTTATGGCAAGTGCATGAAAATAACATTTTTATTTCAGACGAACATTAACATATACCTGTCATTGACGTGGTTGCAAAAGCTCAACAAGTGCTCCGTTTATAAGGACCTTTCATAAATAAAATAAATAAATAGTTGGTGCAACAGGTCCGCAGGGACCCTAGGCCTAGCTTCTCACAACTTTTTGTTTTGTATGAGTTTTTAATTATCGGGACGAATGGAAGGGATCTACAATTTTGTCCCGAGTCCAAACGGCTAATTAAGAAGCTCTTTCATGACAGTTATACTCTCGGATGTCTGTCAGACGTTCCATAAGTTTTGACCCCTCTCTTAGTAGTCCAACACACTAGCCACTAAGCCACTGGACCTTTCATAGCCCTAAGTAAAGGGACAAAAGGTAAAATGAAAACACGAACTTTTTGCTCAAAGGCTGTTCACTGTACTTCGTGGTAGGTAGGTAATTCTACATTACTATAACGGGCTCCCGACCCGTGGAGAGTCTCTGCCTGAGACACTGCAGCCTTCCATCCTCTGCGATCCCGGGCACGCTGCTTCCAGTTATCCAGACCAAGCGCTCTGGCATCCGCGATGGCTTGGTCTTTGAAACGGAGGTTCGGTCTTCCTTGTCGTCTCGAACCTGGCGGCTGGGATTCGAAGATCCTCTTAGCTGGAGCATTATTGTCCATTCGCTCGATGTGGCCGAGCCAATGTAGTCGACGTATTTTGGCCTTTTGGACTACATCCACATCTTGGTACAGCTCATAGAGTTCGCGGTTGTATCTTCTCCTCCATTCGCCCTCCTCGCACACAGGACCAAAAATCCGTCGAAGAATTTTTCTTTCGAAGGAGCCCAGTATCAGCTCTCCCTTCCTGCTTATCGTCCAGCACTCGGCGCCATAAAGCAGAATTGGCAGGATAAGGGTTCTGTAAAGCATACATTTTGTCCTTCGAGTTAGAAGTTTTGAACCCAATTGTTTTGCCAAACCGAAGTAGCAGCGGTTTCCTAGGGTAATTCTTCGCCGGATCTCCACTAGGATGTCATTTGTGGAGTTCATGTTTACTCCGAGGTAGATAAACTCCTTAACTACCTCGAAATTGTTGCTATCAATAGTGACGTTCTGTCCTAAACGGTGGACAGATGCTTGTTTGTTTGTTGATAGCATGTACTTAGTCTTGTCCTCATTTACTACAAGACCAACGAATTTCGCCTGTTCTTCAATCGCCGTAAAAGCCTATATCACGGCACGCTGGGAGCGACCGATGATGTCAATATCGTCTGCATACCCCAGTAGCTGGACGGATCTGTTGAAGATAGTGCCTTCCCTGTTGACACCTGCCCTGCGGACTATCTGCTCTAGCACGTAAATAGGAATATGTCAAAATCCAACTCTTGATGGAAAAGTTACGAAAAATGTGGATTCTCTTAATCATCTTGGGCTTGGTTTCATCTTGCACAAGAAAGTCAAGCTAAACGCTCTTTTGAATTCCAGATTCCGAGTATGTTGTTAACTCTATAAACATCGAAATCCAAATCAGGAACTCCATGGAATCCTAAAACTTCACACCAAAGGACGTCTCGATTGACCTAAGTTACGTTCCCATCAAAACGAGTGATTACAACAAACGAAATCAGTTAATTCAGTCAGTTAGAAGGAGTGCCTCTAAGGCATTTAACTTGATTGATTGAATTCATACCAATCTTAGTTAAACATAAAAATCCAATAACGATGCTCGGACGTCAATTAGTACATCAGTTTCTAAGCTGTCCATATTACAAAACCCACTGTAAGCTTCAATTCTAAAAACAACGTAATATTAGCCCTTGAAATGACACAATACCCACACCCACCCCTAGTTGTAAACTCTACAGGCTGGCAAAAAAAGTAAATCTATGACCTATCCGCTCCATCGTAAACCGCAAGTCTCCTTTCTTTGCAACAGTACTTACATCCTCCGTCAATCCCTGTGCGGTTTTTTTTTACTAAGAATTATTGTTATTGGACAATTTTTCTCCGTGCCTTCCGACACTGAAAATCCCAAGCCAACATATAGAGCTACGTAAATCTCCTCTACGCTTTTGTGTGTAATAAGACATAAATACGGATTTGCTTATAGTAGATTCTCCAGCCAACAGGCATATGGTGCTCTTTGTGTCATAGAAAATAGCTAAACCCAATGATGCGAGCGTATCTGCTGAATAAATATTTCCCCATCGACTTTATACGAATACACAATACACATGGATACGCGAAAATTCACTGAATTTACGACCAACATATAATAAGTCAATAGTTTTGGTCCTTCGAGCCCACTCACGCAGCGCAACAACAAATAGCAGAGCGCCAAGGTAATCTGTCAATATGCGAAGGCGTTACGCAATAAAAACGGACGAAATCTTAAAGACAAACATACTCGTATCCCACAGAAGTTACCGTCAGCGGGATATCATTTTTATTTGTTTGCCCATCATAGGCCGTTTTACTGACTCATTCGTTATTGCTATCATAAAAATGGGGTAGTTGGTCTCTTCCCATCATACCCCATGCGTCACAATGTGAAAACAAGGGCGGCGGCAGAGTGCTAATAAAATCGGAGGAAAACTCCTCCACAGTATCTATGTATGAAATCAATAAAAGGACTCTGAGTATTAGATCATTGCCGCCGCCGGTTGTGCTGTGTCATTTCCAGATTTCCAGAATTTTTCGGCGCAATTGATTTTTATTATCACGTCAAATAATCTGCCAGCACTAATGGTTGGGTGTTAATAAAAATGCTCCGCCCATTCGGAGTTGTAGAGCTGAATTAATATTGGTTTTCAGATTTGTTGCGATTCATTTGCTTTCGTCGACCACAGTAATTTCGAATTCAAATTTTGATTGGAATAATGAAACGCATTTTCCGATAGCCACAGCTGATTTGAATCGCATTTTCGCCCTACAGCTTATTGCGCGATTAATTAGGCGTGATGTATGCACTCGCGTGCGGATTGTGTGCCGCAACTCAATATTTGAAATAAATGATGTTGTCTGTGTCTGATGGAATCGAATGCATGGCCGTCGTGCTAGAGTGACCGCATTCTATGGGAAATATGATACATCCTAGTTGCCCACGGGATTACAAGGGGTTACAAGTATGTGCGGGTATTTACTAGAAATGTGACCCCAAAGGATACCTATTTTATGTGCCTGATGTCATTTTACCGATAAATGAATCAAAATTTTGCTGGGACAGCTGTGAAATGGCTAACAAGCATCTGGAAATTGTTTTGCTGTTAGTTATCTTTACGGGAACATCTGACAAGTGTCCTAGGGCGACTTACTCAACTTTGGGAAAACTTTTGATGCCATTAGACTGTTGGAGGGCAGAGGGGCTATAGAGTACCTCCACACGAATGCAGCTGCAGGCCGCACATGACAGGATTTATAGAGACGAGTTGCATGGACCCATATCGCCTTGGCAACCCTTTCAAACTTGTCAGCATTAAGTCATGCGCCCCCTTTCACGTATTCCAGCTGAAACAAGCCCTAATTAGACTTATCGTGCAGGGATACGCCCTGCTAATATCCGTCGTGCGTCGATATTTTAATTAAAATACACATCACTTCATTGTAGACATCAAAGTCTTTGGGAAAATGAATTCCTGCTGCCTCATTAAAGGAAGTTACATTATCCCAAAGTATAAATACCAAGTTGGCAAATTTGAATTTAATCACTCCCCGGCGAGCATACTGACGCCTGCCGCAAAGCTCCATGATCCGCTAGGACTCCCTTCTTAGAAATTCTATTTCAAAACAATTACACGCAACAAATTTCCATTTGAACAATATGTCCCCGCCCTTCCAAATCGGGCACCATCTCGCCAATCCCCTGCTAATCACCATTTACCCACAGATGTCGCTAATTGCTTCGGAATTTGCGGACAGCTTAATGGATTTTTTGTCTTGTCGTTTTATGGGTCATTTTCGTGTTTGGGTACCCGTTTTCATTACTCTTCTATGCACGTAATGTATGCACAGCATGCCGTGACATCTTAAACCCTGAATGAGATCCACTTAAGATCACTCAAAAGGGATTCCTATTTGCGTTGCTCAACTGGAGTAAGATATACTCGAATGAGAGTGGATAGGAAACGTTTTAACAGCGCTGCACGGAGAGCGGATGCTTCTAATGTCACTTGATGTTGTGTTTCATAGAATTTAAGCAACTTATTCAAAACCATGTTTCCCCGTTCTCCATATGCCCAAGGATAACTCCATCTCCATCTCCATCTCCATCTGCATGTTCATGAATTTAAACGGAGTGTGTTTCGAATGAAACACCAGAGGAAATGAAAAAGCAGAAAATTTATGCGTACCAAGAGCGCATAGCTCAAGTACACTTTCACCGACAAGAACAAAAAAACCTACACTCTAATGGATATTTGCAGCACTTTCGAGGAAACGGAAAGGGAGACCCTCCAAGATTGAGGTTTATGATGACAATGAGAATGGAATTCCTTTCGGACCGGCGATGGTCATAAATGATTTAATTTTCAAGTCTGTCCTCAAGACATATAAATCTCTAATGATTACTAATGGATTTTATCGATTGCCAGTCAAATTTGTAACTGGGATTTATGGCATAAATAAGTTTGGGTAGAATTGATTGCGCGCGCGGTGGACCTTGGCACAGAAGTCAGAAAAAGGAACCTTCTTCCACACACAAGAGCACCTGTCTATGTTTTATTGAATTCATCTGTCAATGTCAAGACAGAAGATAATGATCAATTAGATGCCAATTTCGGGGGATCTGTCAAATCAGCGTGTGCGTGCTGTTTTTCTTTTTTTAGTTCAATTTAGTTCAAAAAAAAACAAAACAGAAATGGCACACTCAAATTAGCAGATTTGCGGTGAAACTATATTTCGATGGAATACGAGCGGTGGATTGCCTGTCATTTATCTACATGACATTTGGAAAGGGAATCCTCTGTTCGTGGTGTAGATGCCTTTGCTTTTCGTTTTGATACGGGGAAAATGAGCAAACAAATTGTCATCAAGAAGACAAATGGGTTTTCATGAGGATGATTGGGATCGCGTGTCAGTAGCTGATTTGCGATTATTGTTCTTCAACTGTCATAATGATTTGACTTTATGAATTGAGTTTAAGTTGCTGACTGATTTTTATTCGTCTGTGGAATAGAGAAATTTTGCCCCAACGTAGTAAATTATTGTTTGGGCTGCCGTTTGTTTTTGTTGTAGGACTTAGACGTCATTTCTGAATCAACGTCACTTATCGCTACGCTTGACGCAATAACTTCGCTGAAATGAGCATCTCACTCAGCTAAATAAGTGATACGACTTTACTTTACTTTATTCGCAGTATGTAGTTATTTATCGTTAGCAAGAGTCAGTTGGGGCAATACTTAATTCGGCTCACCAGGGGAAATATGTTGTAGACCTGGTTGACACATTGATGATGTAAATGTGAACCTTAACATGTTCGTGAAACAAATCTCTTTATGGAAAATGGCCTGAAGGCACGCAAATATCAACAATACAACAGTCGACATAAGTTATGGAAGAAAGTTAGTTTGCATCTATTTTTATCTCAACCTTGCATTAAGTTTTTGGTTGCTAAAAAAAATTGGAGAAGTTTCCCTTTCCCACTGGTATCCTAGCAAAGGAGATGATTCCCAATTTGTTCACTTCGAAGAATACTCCGCATCTGAGAATAACATACCTACCGTACATATTTCTGGTAAACTAGTTGACGCCGCAGCAAATTTCGGGAGAAGAATCTTCCGCGATTCCGTAATACCCTTGCGGAAGAATATAATGCTCACGTTTTTCAAGATAAAGTCGTACAAAGACCTTATGTTTAAATAAGCTTCAAAATCAATATCTACTGGTAATTTAAGGACACTTTAGTAACATTCAATTTAAAAACATACACTCTTCAGAACATTACACAGATAACAGACTTCGAACCTCAAACCACCCCTGTGCACACAACTACATCTACTGAATGAAATATGACAGCCAGTGTAAGCCTTCATTTCAACAAGCATATGTGCGGTTCTTATGGCAACGCGCGACATCTGGGACAACTTTAAATTTTGTTGAAAACTCAAAATTTATCGCTATCCTAAATATGCGGATGCTGTATATGTCCTCTACACCATTGCTGCATAAATGAGCATCCATATTAATTTCAATATTCCCATTGTCAGCGCCGCAACTCTCCGTCAGCGGATGTACCAAAGTTCTGCAGCGACAACAATAATGCATTGCCCGCTGACCAGACCACGCGATTTCCTAAATCGCTTCCTGTGATTGCGTATGCAAGTGCCTTTAAAAGGCGCACTCTCTGCATCCGCCGACGCGTTTTCATCCAGTTCCGCATATGATACACTGGCACAATGGGTAATGGTTATGTGCTTCAACTTGCATATTTCAGCAGCGTGGGGGCGGTATTTGAATATTTAATGTTTCCAAAACTAGCCAAAGCAGAATTTTGCGGAGCTGCAATGTCTAACACACAAGAGTGTGAACGATGCCAGAGGATATATTGATTCTAGAGCCAGATACCACTTAGCGTGCCGGACATGTGCGGCCGGATGTAATGAAGAGGGTGTTGCTGTTAGTTTGCATTATGCATATGCATGAAATATGCACATTGCCCAGGTTCGATGGTATTGATTATGATTTGAGGGCATAATTGGGCATAATTGTGCATGTTTTTTTTTTACTTTGGATAAATTGTTCCCCTGTCTATCGAATCGGTTGTGCTGTTGTTCATGGAGCAGCTTATTTCTTGTTCTATCGTCAGACGTTTTCTTTATTTAAAGGCTTCGGTTTGTTTGTATAAAACGGAAATGTTTGCTGCGCATAAAAAGAAGAGTTGAAATGAAAATGCCTTGAGCAAACATTTTTTGTCAAATCTAATATTCTAAGTTTCGTCGGTATACAAAAATTGAAGGAATGCAGTTCTTCGTTTCGAATCCAGCTGTATTTTCGCTCGACCTTTCCAGCTGTATCCAGAAACTTGGCAAACGCGCACAAAATCGCGTCCAAATTTGTGTCACAAATGCGTCCTGAAACGTGCCAAAAATGCACTCAAAAATACGTCAAAAATGCGTCGAAAAACGTCCGAAACCTTTCCGAAATGCATTGAAAAACGAGTTCAAAAACGCACAGAAAATTGCTCTCAGAAAAGTGTCCAAAGTGCGTCAAAAAACGACTTCAAACACGTGTCTAAGAACGCATCTCAATCAAGTCCAGTTTGCAGATTGCAAACAAAAAGTTGCCAAAAAATGCGACTTGAAAGACGCCCAAATTGATTTTTAAAACGCGTTGAAAAAGGCACTCGAAATGCTTAAAAGAAACATATCAAAAATGAGCCCACGTTCATGAGATATTTCTCTTTGACAATATTTTCAAATTGACAGTCACATCCGTGTCAATGCTGAATACAGAACCGACCCGTCAGCTGATTAACAAAAACTTGTAAACGCTTCTGCAGATGATATCTTTCGACCTATGAATTGTCCTTTAATACATCGTTTGACAAGCTCCGCCATACCGGCTTTTGTCATATTTCAATTCGCTATTTTCAAAATACACCGCCTTCCGCTGATTTCCCTTGTCTGCTAAAAAAATTCCACAAACATGAATTTAATACCACCAACAGAAACATTTTGAGTCTTTTCAATAGCAACGCAAAAGACTAAATCTCATTCATAGAACAAGAAAGAATCCGACTGCACACACGAGGATAACAAATCCTCTTTGCTACTGTTCATTTGTAGGGGAGGCAAAAAGCTACAAGCGTTTCAATTGATTTCCTGCACGTAACGGTTGCAGGATTTTATTCAGCCAAATCGCTTAGGGGGCTCTTAAATATTTTCGCTAGAATATGGTGCGTAACAAAAGTGAAATAATTCCACTTTTTCTATTTTTTAAAAATAAATATCTGGCATAGACAAAATTGTTGAAAGTCAGTCTCTGGCGGATATGCAAACATATTCCATCAGGGTCTCCAGTGTATACCGCAGGAATAACTGAACTGCAGAATTAGTGCATGCATGGCATATGGCTGGATGCATTAGTTGTGTGGTATCAGCATAACACGGCCTTCATTGGATCATATAATGGAATCGAGAGAAGAAAAAAATGGTAACACTCCAGACAAGCAAAAAAATATAAAAAAACCAACACAACTTTGAATTGTTTTTTTAAATTTCTATTGAGGTTGGAATTGGCGTTTTGGAATACTTGCACCATAAAAGTTGATATCCTGTTGAAGCTAGACGCACTGCTGGGACCGTGAATATGGAAATTAATTCTTTTTTTCATGTTCAGGGGATCCCAATCAAAGGGGTGAAGTTGTCTGGCTTTAAAAACTAAGCTGTGTTCTCCATGGAAGTGGAATAGATCTATTTAGTATGCGAAAGGTGGTTGCTTTGGTAGTTGGGTGGTTGCACGAGGACAAAAGGAATTTCCTTTGTAGCTTTGAACTTTAAATGGAGCTATATTTACAGTGATCAGTTGACGAGTAGAAAAGGAGGTCGTTTATCCTTCAGTTTTACTTGATCTCTGTCATCCCTAATGGACTGGAAATTTTACAAAAATCAAACTTGTACCTACAAAGATCTCAGTTGCAAATAAGGTATATTTTTGGGTCCAAGGAATTAATCACTATTATGTGTGGTTTTTGAAAACCAACCACCCTTTTCTAAGCTACTCGAGGGACCTTCATAGCTTTGTTAAATAAACAAGCCTCTGAGCTTCTGAAGCTCTCTCAAGTTATCACTAAGAACAGCCTGCACAATATTAGCCGCGAAGACGCAATCAGTGTCCGTTTTAGGTTTCGAATAATAGCAAGCTTGAGCAAATGTCAGCATGCAATGCACATTTTCATATAGTTGAGCGACTTCTTCATTGCACCGAAAATTCACTCTAAGAAAGCAGCACCAGATCGGTCTGAGAAAGACAATGATTGGTACAAACTGGAAAATATGAGCTTGCAACTTGTAACCCAAGAGAAAAAGTGTCTCCTCACATGACCACTTTGGGACATCATGTTTGACAGTAAAACGGCTATCCATGGACCTACAATTTAAAGAGAACAAACTCATTAAAGCTAATAAAGCAACTGCCAACTCCTCATGTACATATGTATGTCTCACTGAACAGTGCTGCTAGAAGTTTGAACAAATCGCAAGCATAAAGCTCCCACTATTGATGAATTCAAAACTCTCAATGCCAAATATTTCCCGTGCATAGAGAACACACTTTTGATCCAATACATTGAGGTCCTTTTCGCACTTAAAATAACACAGTCGTATACCTTAAGGACAGCCATTAAGACAATAGCTGTGCCACGGTCAAATTAGAGCATTAAAAAGCGTAAAAAGTCACGTTCCATTTTATTTACCTCTAGCCATTTGAATTATCCTTTTGCAATATGTCTTCCATTTTGCATTTGCTGCACTAATTATGGTTTCACCCGAAACCGCGCAACACTAGTTATTACAGCGAAGCGAGAAAATTACAAACATCCTTCGAGGGGGTGGCGGCCAGCGCGACGGCTTGTTTCAGGTGGTGGCGACGTCATGTATGTGTGTAGTCTACAGCACATTTTAATTGTCTATTACATATGCAAGACACATACACCCTCCACTAATGACAGGCAATAGGATGCCTTATTTAACGGTAATTACAACATTTGAGGCGTGTACCTTGGGGTTGCGACAGTCGTTAAGAGGACTTTCCAGTGATTTTAAATTTACACATGGAAAGTGGGTTAGAAGTGAGTGAACTTACCGGCAATTAAGTTCCGGTTATCAAGATGGTGCATATCGATTGATTGCAGTAGATGTTGGTGGCGTATTTTTATTTTCCTGTTACGAAAATGAGTTCAAGAGTGCTTACATTTGGACATGTAGTTAACCATGATATAAAACTTTTCTAAGTGGAAGAGCTCCAACTACCTGGAAACAAAGAATGCAACTGAAGTTGGTAAGTTGCCAGTTACATATTCCTGAAAGAGGATTGTAACGTATTTCTTGTTAATCCAGCAGGCAATATATGCTGGCTGCAGGATTATAGGAATTGGCATCATTTGAAATTACAGTATTTACAAGTTGCAACTGTTGTATTGGAAAGGGGTTTGTAAAATTGTCGACCCCATTACTTTGTGTTTCGAATTTTGTCGTAAAAGTTTCTGGAAAGGGCTTGGTATCCAAAGTTTGAAGTTTCTTTTTGTCCCAACTGAGTCGCCTTCAATGTGCTTCTTCCCCATAGTCTGCAGCTAGTAAGAATGTTGCCAAAAATCGTTTCGTAGAACTGTCCATTGTGTACCAACTTGATGATATTTTCACAAACTGACCAATTAAGTTCACCTAGCATACTGTGAAAATATTCCCTCCAATGTGCACTCCCCCTTGAGCTGGATGGCTGCCTTATATCAAGGAATGGTAAAATGTCAGAAACGCTTCAATAGTAACTCCGACTATTTTCTCCCAAGTGCGGTTTCTAAATTTTTAAGACTTTAGAACCAAATTCAGTTTTACTAAAACAAACTAAATGTACTCGTATACAGCTTGGATTTGATATGTTCCAATGGGGAAATCACAATTTCCTAAGCACTCTTTGCACCCCTTGCAACCATTTCAACTGCAAATTGTGTGGACCCTCCTCTAATCAGCGCCGACTATAATTCGCGCCAAAACACAGCTCAATTCCAAATAAAGTACAAGGAGTCGATTGTCTGGTGACTTTCACATCATCTTAACGGTGTACTTCTGGGAAACGCTAAATCATGGCACCTAGTGCAACCTAAATCAACATGACATTCAGCTAATTGGTGCAAGCACGAAACTTTCCTTTCTCCATTTACATAAATTTTAAAGGGGCCGAATCCGCCCTTTTTTTGTTTCCACATCCATTGCGTGTCAAGGATTCGCAAAAAAGGCGACAATATGCAACTCGACTGCAAGATGACACGACTCGCCGACCACCCCTCTATTAGATCGATAAGGAGTTTTATGAGCAGCACAAACAAAAATATTCACTCCCGACGTCCTTCGCATGAAATACAGAGTTTAGCAGTAGTGCCACTTAATGATGTCCTTTCCAAGGGTGTAGTGCCTCGGCGTAGCGTAAGAATTGCAACTCATTCTGCATTGCATTGTAATTTACGATTACCAACGGGAAGGAAACGGTGTGTAGAAGAAAGGCTCTTCCTGTTGCCAGTACTTTTCCTTTTTTGCTGAACTTTTATGAAAATGCAAATTTCACACTAGAGACCGACACCGGTAGCAACTGCACCCAACTGCTGCATAACCTCAAATTAATTTAATAAAAGCTTCTAGTGGTGGTTGTAAGAGCAGCGCCGCGGACGGTGCTACACAGGGGATGATTCGCTAGCTTGGGTCGTGTACTTCATTGCATATGTGGAGGCGGAAGGTGTTATATATGAGATACGATGGGCGTCAGTGTAAAATGAGTGCAGATGCAAAATGAAGAAGGACTATACCGTACGAGGGACATACAGTGTGTGGATGTGCGTTGTCTGAAGTAGTTATAGTTTAGGTGACAGAACTCATGTTTCATAAGATCCCCGGACGAGTGAAGTGCGGAGCGAATTGCGTATAAAATACTCAGGCGGTGTTATTGTATTAAGCCCTTAAGGAGGGGAAAGCTCTTGTAACTGGATAACTGCATTTCGTATAATGCGATTACTTGATCTTCTCCAAACAGAAAGCTTTACAAATTGGCACTTTGAACGTGTAGGTGGATTACATTTAAAGAGTGGTTTAGAATTGAGCAAAGGGTTTTAGCAGGCCGTTTATGAAAGGCGCCCCAGTGACAGGGGATATAGTGACTGACAGTTATATTTGCAATTCCTAACAAGTTGCGGTGAATAGATGTTTAAGTTTTATAAGAAAAGTTTGTCAAATGTAAGGAAGAGGGAAAACAACAAACGCAAACGAGTGCACAAATGGCAGCAAATAGTTTTGCTTTAAAATTCCTGCAGATGTCCATTTATGCTGCAGTAGGACACTATGAGGGTCAAGAAAGAAAATAATATTTTTCGGAATATTAAGACTTTTAATTGCAGACGCCAAAAAATAGAACACATTTTTGGATTTTAAACATACCAAAAACGGGGGCGTATACGTAACATTTTTGTCGCGCTCGCTCTATACACACATTTTATGCATTACATTGAAAAGTAAATATTTTATGAAAAAAACTCTTTATGTAAAGTTTGTTTGAAATTGAACAAGGTCTCAGAATATGTCGGAAAACTCACACAAACTTTGTGTTTTGCCAAGAAAGGTAAGAAATGGGGAAAACTCCAAATGATCATTTTCAAATTTGAGTCGCTTTTCATAATAAAGGGTGATTTTTTAAGAGGTTTAGAACTTTTTTTAAAAAAAATGAATGAAATATTTATTTGAATCGATAGTTTGAACCTTGCAATTTTGAGTCGCTTTTCATAATAAAGGGTGATTTTTTAAGAGGTTTAGAACTTTTTTTAAAAAAAATGAATGAAATATTTATTTGAATCGATAGTTTGAACCTTGCAATTTAATGTTTAAAGATAATTTGATGCAAATGTTGACCGCGGCTGCGTCTCAGGTAGCCCATCCGCTGAGTCCAATTTTGGCATACTCTTTCACACATATCGGCCGGTATCTCACGAATGAATGCATGGATGTTGGCTTCTATTGCGTCAATCGAAGCGGGCTTGTCCCTATACACATTAGCCTTGGCATACCCCCACAAAAAATAATCTAATGGTGTCAAATCGCACGATCTAGGCGGCCAATTGACCGGCCCGAAACGTGAAATTAACTGTTCACCAAACTCGCCTCGCAATTGCGCCATTGTTTCGCGTGCTGTGTGGCATGTGGCACCGTCTTGTTGAAACCACATATCATGCAAGCCAAGAACTTCCATTTCGGGCAAAAAAAAGTTTGTTATCATCGCTCGGTAGCGTTCACCATTGACAGTAACGCTGCGATTCGCATCATCTTTGAAGAAATATGGCCCAATAATGCCGCCGGCCCATAAACCGCACCAAACAGTGGCTTTTTCGGGATGCATTGGTAGCTGTTGCAATGCTTCTGGCTGATCTTCACTCCAAATGCGGCAATTTTGCTTATTTACGTACCCATTCAACCAAAAATGAGCCTCATCGCTGAACACAATTTTTCGATAAAAAAGCGGATCCTCGGCTCGGATGAACATTTCGAACCGAGCACGAATTTTGATAGTAAAATTCAATAATTTGCAAGCGTTGTTCATTTGTAAGACGATCCATGGTTAAATTGCAAACCAAACTGAAGCTGTTTGACAGTGACACAAGGTACTAAACACACGTCAGCTGTCAAAACCAGTGTTGCCAAAACCAAACCAGCTAAAAAATCACCCTTTATATACAGGTTGGCCAAAAGAGATCACCCTATTGGAAGATGCTCTTATTTTTGCAAATGGCCGCCAATGTCAAATCTGTTTTAACATTTGTGGACTAGACAGATGTGGAATACAAGTGAACAAGCCATGGAGCGATACACTCTCCAAGAACGCGGAATAATCGTGTCTATTTTTTTGTGTAACAATTCGTCTGTAGTGTTGGCGCAGCGCGAATTCCGTCGCCGATTCCACGGCAGTCCGACACCAACTGCGCAAACACTGCGCCGTTTGGCCACCAACCTTGACGAGTATGGGACGAGACGTTGCCAAGAGTGGCCGGCCCCGGAGCGCTCGTTGTGCCGAGAATATCGCCGCTGTTGACGAAGATGTCGAGCTGTCGCCGGAAACATCGACCAGACGCCGTGCCTCGCAATTAGCCATCAGCTGGTCGTCCCTAAGGCGAGTTTTGGTCAAAGGCTTCCCATACAAAGTCCAGATCGTGCATCAGCTGCTGTCTGTCGACCGCCAAACGCGTGTAACCTACGCCCAAGCCATCCTCAATCTCAAGGACGAAGTGGACGATTTTTCGACCAAAATCATAATGAGCGATGAGGCTCATTTCCACCTCAGCGGGTACGTGAACAAGCAAAACTATCGCTTCTGGGGCACCGAAAATCCACGAGTAATGCACGAGGAGGCATTACACCCGCTCAGAGTTACTGCATGGTGCGCTGTTCACGCTGGAGGAGTCATCGGGCCTTTTTTTTTCGAGAACGACGCTGTCAAACGACAACAGTGGACGGTGAGCGCTATAGGGCCATGTCAACCGAGTTTTTTCTGCCGCAATTGGACGAATTAGTACTGGAGGACATGTGGTTCCAACTGGACGGAGCTACGGCACATACTACGCGAGCCACAACCAATATTCTGAAGGCGGCGTTCCCGGGTGGCCTCATCTCTCGTTTTGGCGATTTGCACTGGCCCGCAAGATCGCCCGATTTAACTGCTCCAGACTTTTTTTTGTGGGGTTTTTTGAAGTCCCGTGTTTACGTGAACAAGCCCGAGACCCTAGAAGCCCTCAAGGACAACATTCAACACGAGTGCAAGAATCTGTCGCCCGAAGTTCTCGCCAAAGAGATGAAAAATGCCATAAAACGAGCCCGTGTGGCAATCTATTGCGACGGCGCCCATTTGGCCGATATCATCTTCTCGACTTGATAAATTAAATAAAATTACAGAGGTTCAAATAAATATAACCAAAAAACTGAATCGAACTTTTTCATTTAGAAAAAAAAATTAGAGCCAAACAGAATCAGATGACTTCCTTTGGCCCACCTTTATAAACGCAAAATGAATTAAGCAAAAGCAACTCTTATTCAGCTGTAAAAATGTCTGCAAAATGCACATGCAGCAATTTCCAACATCGATGATATATTTTTCAATAATTTTCAAATGTAATAACCGACCAAGGGGCAATTTCTGTGGTATGCATTGCTCACATTCCACTAATTAAACTTGCACCCTTTGCCATCGACAGTGCAGTTATTTTACACTAGGAGTAAAGCCTCCATTTACTTTAACTAATGAACGCCACATTACCTAAGCATAAGTACATAAATTGATAGCAAAATCTGCATCGCCCGCACACATCTGTATCGAAACACTCAAAAATCCATTTGTACTTGATTAGCATAATAGAAATGTTCCAGCCCACAACACTAGCCGCAATTAATCTAAACGCAATTTAGCGTATCATATTATATAACGGCCATTCCACAGAGCAATTAAATTCTCTAAATGCTATCACGCTTCTGGCCAACGAGAATTCCAATTGGACATGATACACAAAAATCATTCGCAATAAGCAGACACACATTTTATGGTAAGCTCTTTACAATTAAAACATCATATCACTCTGCCACATGACGCGCCTCAACACCTTTCCATCAGCTACTACTTCAGCAGAAACCGGATACCGGTAGAGCCATCGCCCGATATACATTTCGTCCTGCCTATGTGCCCATTCTGATACGGTCAATAGATTTATGTCAGCCAAAAATGCATTTTGTTGTCCTTCACTCCTCATAACTGCGTGAAACTATTTGGAACAGAAAATTGGCCTCTGGCCTTACCATCTCTGACCAACATCATCGTGTCGGACGACCAACTGTGCACATCCAGGTGGAGGAGCGAGTGCACGCAAGCAAAATTGCGGACATCATTTGTGAGGCCTGCGGTTCGTGTTGCTGGCATAAAGGCGAATTATTTTCGATTTAGCGAATATTAGTTCATTTGCGTCGCGCTACAGTGGCAGGATGCAAAATGTCAAATGGAAAGGCGGCGTAACCAATATGGTGTAACCTAATCGAATGTGAAATCTCGGTCAGTAATGCCCAGCAATTTGTCGCGCGGTAGACTGGACCCGGTGCAGAGTTTAAGTTCAATAAATCGCTGAAAGTGCAGCCGCTTTGTGACATCCTTCATTGGTTGTTACATTACGGGAATTAATTAATGCACACAATTGCAATTATAATAACATCATTTTGGATGTTCATGTTAAGCCATCGATTGTAATTGTGGTTAATCGAAAACAGATGTTGCCCTTGTTTATGTTTATTACGGTCGAGGATATGATTGAAATGCTTCAGGTTTTTGGGGGCGAAACAATGTAAAACATATCGATCGTGTTCTGGTAAAAGGTTACAGTTGCATTGCCCAAGGGAAATGCAAAATGTAACCCCAAACACGCATAGACCGGTGAGAATTGGGGACTGCATACGAGACTGGTGTGATGAATTCGAATGCGGTAACATGACTTTGTGGGTGGGGAGCAGATGGAAATAAATTTGTTGTCACTTGAAAATGTGTGCGGATTCAGAGGCCGATAGCATGAGAAGCTCGTCGTGATAGAGGGTGCCTTGTTATGCTATGGAACTAGTAGGAGCTGGTGAATTTTTACGGTCCGTTGCCCAACTATGAGAATCGATATTTTAAATATGATTAAGCTACCCTATCGAGATAAGGTAGGGCCGCTTATCAGGCAGCTTACAAATTTTTGCATTTTGTGGTAGTAACTTCAAGCTCTTCTCTGCAAAAAAAATTCACAAACCATTTGCTAACTGCAGAGTGACCCACTGAACTACTAAACTATTCTGTTCGAGCACACAGACTCAATTTCTTTGCAGATGGAATCACATGTCTCTTCATTGACAGCAACTTTATTGTCGTCTTCATTGTCAAAGAAAAGTTTGCCAATAACCCCTAGAAAAATATAAACTCTCCATGCGCACAAGACATTCAGCACAGCCCCTTTTATGACCCAAAACTATTTACAATATGTGTCCCCTAATCATCCACTCAAACTGTCAATTGCAGCTGTCAGAAATACTACATTCCACTTGACAGCATCAAACATTCCCATCATGTAACTGCATTCATTAATTCAAAAGTCAACTTACGGCAATCTACCAAAATCACCAAACATCCATCTCCAGCTAACATTCCATTTCGTCAGACCGACACGCTAAACTGGCATCCTTCCACCATCATCACACAACTAACACCGTCGCCATTGCATTACGGGGCGAATCAGTCATTCTAATGAATTTGCTCCTAATTTCCAAGTGACACACTCAATCCTTCCGCATTTATTCTTTCCGAAGATACTTATGTACTACATCTCTTCTAAATGAGAAATTGGACTGTCTGGAGCCAGTTGGAAAAAATAAACCTGCCAGCCCAGCAACAAATCCTTTATCCTGTCAGTGATTCACTTCAAAATAAATGAGTGGTTGACAATTAGGTATACGAGTGCAGTGGCTGTAGCAGTACACTCACTATACTCGAACAGCAATTGGATATGAGAATGTGTTTGGTGTTTGCCTTGTTAGACACTGCCACCGCGACCGTCCTACACAACGTATGAACTGGATTTCGCCTGACCGACTTAACGCAAAAGAAATATAGAAAAAAAAAAGCAACAACATCAAATCGAGTCATAAATTATGTCCTTGGGCGTACGAGTGGTTATCCTTCGAATGAGACAAAACCTAATACAAATCCTTTCATGAAATCTCACCGAGTTTTTGCCGTCTCTCAGCAGAATAATACTTTTTGGCAGGTTGCTTGCACACAGTGGTTCCGCTGCGGTTGGTGGCGGGCGGTCGGCGGCTTCGTCGTCGTCGTCGTCGTCGTAGTCGTCTTCATGTCTCCTTAATGTAGTGCACTCTCATTTCGGTGTGTTGTTCGTGCCAAAATATCTCATGTTTTCAAGAAAGGATATCCGAGAGTGAAACCTAGTCCACTGGGTGAACGATATCTAGGTGACTACATACATTTAACCAAACTTCCAATTTCAGCAAACAGTGTGGTAGAAAATTAATTAAACGGAAGGGTGGGTAATTGCAGAACAATTTCCAATGCGCATTAATTGTTTGAAAAGCAAGAATTCTACTCCACCGGTTCGTGTAAAAATGCAAACACTTATCACTGTGTAAAATGGAAGTTCGAAAGTCATATTTTTTACAAGTTTTTCGAACTTTCGTTACTCATAGTTTCTAGCTTCATCATGTTCGAAACCCAGTACATTTCGAAGTTAGAAAGTTTTGCTGCTGGAGGTGAGAGTGAGACAACACTGTGGAAAACTTGATGACGCTCCTTTCTAATGGTAAATTGTTAAAAAAGTTAATTTCGAAATGCATTTTGCGAAATGAGAATTTTACGCCCAAATATAACAGTGACCAGGGACAGAATAATTATAACATGGATAGCGCATGAACTAGAAGACTTAGGGACATGAACTGAGACTTAGAGCAACATCTGAATAATGAAAAAATATTAGATGCCCTTCGATATTTCGAAATCGCCCCCAAAAATGGGGCCGTAAATTCACCAACTTTCGAAATTGGTTAAAACTTTTTCAAAATACGAAGTGAGTTACAAACGAAAGCATTCGTCGATTCGATGTTTGTTACGCTTGTCAGAATTTTTTTTCAATGATCCCCCTTAAAGGGGCACTGAGGTAAAAATGAAGTATGATGACTGAAACATTGATTGCCTTCTGTAAACATGGCGCTGCAATCATAATGCGAAACACGACCTCAACCATCAAAGCTCATCCGCCAGCTTACTCTTTAGTAATAGTTTGAGGCACTTTTTCAACTCGATGTCGGACTTGAAATCCTATTAGCCATAGTGAATTTGATGCACCTAAGCAGGCCGTTGCAATACAATCAATATACTTAAGAGCCACGCCACAACCGTATTTATAAAAATGTAGTGGTCATCGCATAACTTCCCAGCCCCACTGTTAATCTAATCTTTCAAAAGAACTATAAACCTCGAACAAACACATCCTTCAGTTCAAATCATGAAGGACGTGTGTGAGGGCTTTATTTGGTTTTTCACTTTTTGCTTCGGCCGCCCCTTTTTCCTCCTTTTTGACTGCACCGTTGTCTGAAAGTTTTCAATTTTTCCAATTGCCCAAGTTGACTCTTATCCGGGGATACATATCATCATGATTCGGACATGGGGCGGAGTGTCCTGGATAGATTTATGACCTGCCAAATAGTTTACTGTGTGTGTGGTTTCGTTTCGACAAAGGACCGGCAACTGTCTAACTGCCAGGAGTTTATTTTGTTTATTTTTTCGTTTTCCAGGACACAATCAATCTTAGAACGCACACGTTCATGCACATAAACCGTTGCTGAATCCTCTTTTTTTATCCAAAGTTCTGAATTTCATTATGACAGGTAAAGGTGTCCCAGATCTATAGATGGGACCATTGAGATTTATGAATAAATAAATACCAAATGTATCTATTCGTGAAACGGAATATGGAACATCCCATACAATCTACTCTAACTTCATAGTTCTCGTGTGATAAAATAAAAACCAAGGTGACAACTAAATTCATGGCAATACCATCGCAGGGGACATTTATTGAAAAATGCAGCTCGCACATAAAAAATGGCAGCTTCAATGGAATATTGTCAATAACGAGGGCAATTCTTCCGACACTATGCTCTTTCACAGTATTAAGGGCGGTGTTAGTGTGAATGTGAAGTGAATGTAAAAATCGTTATAATAACCGTTATCCATTTTTATGGAGGTTAGTTTTCATTTTTGTTTTTTTTTTTACAATTTCCTGGCTTACCTGGTTGACTGACGGACCATCCACGAACCGATCATTGAACCAGCGGCATTGGGAGGAGGGTAAATAACAGATTTATGGTCTGAGAGTGACAAAAAAAATGGCGACTAGAGAATTTATGATTATTGGTCGAGTGGTAGTGAAAAAAGTTCATGAATTATTTGACAGTTTGAATGGTCGAACAGTGTTGCTGTGATTTTTAATGAAGATATTATTATGTATGCGACGTGGGACCGGGACTGTGCTTTTAAAGTGGAAAAGCAGTTCACTCGGGTTTTGTATGGATATTGGAATATTTTCCAAATGTAATTTAGATGATATGTAATCGGTTAATGGTTTTGATAATTTTGCGAAGGAATGTTACAATTTATTAACTTGAAGCTACTAAAAAAAGCAGTCAAGAATAAGGTAGCTGGACGGCCCGCTTTGCTCGAATTTTATTGATCTTACTCGCGCCATCTATTGCAAATTTATAGAACCACTGAATAAAAATTCGCCGTCAACTGGGTAGAAATTTGACAAGCGGACACACACACACATTTATGAACATTATTATGCAATACATAGTTGGCAAACATTTTCGATTAATGGCAAGAACCCGACCGCAAAGCATACCTAATGGAAATTTTAAAAACAATTTCCTTAACCTTACAAGGGAGCAATACACCCAACCGCTTCTAAATTGACATGTACACCCTTAACTTGCGTTCACGTCACAGACATTTCAGTCTCTTGCTTGCAATTCGTCCATTCATCGTGATAGAAAGTACATAAAAGCGAAGAGGAAATTAAAAGTGTTTATAAGCTTAACCATCAAATTTGCTATAATTTCCTCTTTTAATAATGATGTTCAACATAAAACGATTTATTAGTTGATTTAAGATGGAACCTCTCACAGGTTCCTCTTCGTAAGAACTGCGACAATGAAAATCCTTTTATGGCGTTTCCCCATTCGCGCAGCTACTGCAAAACAACGAATTGTGTATCCTTAAGCGTCATGATGTGAGCCAGAGTGGACGTAAATTTTATTTCCTTCTTAAAAGCTTATTGTTAAAATTCTTTGCAAAAAAAAAAAGAAGGAAGGTACTCAAAATCCAGATTGGACACTGTGGACGTCTGTATATGGAGGGATAAGAGTCCCACTCGCTCTTTGTATATATGTATATAAAAAAAAACAGCACTTCTGTGGATGTGGGTAATACAGATCCCATTTGCTTCAGTCCACACGCGAAAAAGTTAAGGGACGAGATTTTTCAGGACATTCTCGCTGAAGGAATTAAATTCTGCTTGCCAGACTTAAAAGAGGGCAAAATACATTTCAAAGTAACTTAATTTTCGTTAACAGGCTTCCGACGCGTTTCCACTTCCGCAGGCTGTGCACTGGTTCTGGCTTCAGCTAGTAAACTTTAAAAAGCAACTCAAAGTATTAAAGTAACATAAGCGGATTTACCGGCATCGTAAAGTCAAAGAAACATACCAGCAAACAGAATATAAATACCGTCATTCGCAGCCCAGCCATTGGGGTGTGTTCAGAAATCACTGTTAAGCTGCCTTTCGCGTTGCAGAACTGCAGCAATAAAAATATTTAATTAATGCAAACAATGCGCAAAAGAAATTCCAAAAACTTTACTGTAACGAAGGTTTTGGTTGCATCATGTGCGCTTTTACCCGCGAAAAAAAAAATCAAAGGATAGTGGCAGTGGGCGGTACTAACAGTGGAAAATTAAAACAGCAGCACCTGGCTTGTGTTCGTTTTAATCCAGATTTATTAACACTTATCCGGAAGATATTGTTTACTTTCGGTTTAGATTGCAAATTCCTTGTGTATGGCTTAATGCGGTAAGAGGTTAGACAAGGATTGTGCAGGGTCGAGATATATCCTTTTGGATTATTTGTGTGTTTCGCGAGTGAAATAAATTGCGAAAGATAGTCGAACTTTGGAGGGTTGGCGTGTTACACGAAACACAAACATAAATAGAAACTTTGGACTGCTTTTTTTGTTTGACTTTAGATAAATGCTTACTTGATTGCGGGGAAGTAGCAGTTGATCGATGAATGCAGGTCAAAGCCAACTAACAACGCGTTTGAGAAAATTTTCTTACATAATTTCCATTTGATGTTCACTATGATGGTTCATTTACAACTTTAAAGAGATATGCAGAATATCTATATCTATTTAGCTTGAAAGGGTCATCGATATCCATCTTGTTGACGTCTTACAAATTAAAAAGGATGTCCCAAATGTTAAACACGATTTGAATGTTGGCGCCACTTCTGCGATCATGTGCTTGCCAAAAATAAATAGAACAGTGTGACAGGTGACAGCTGAGAGTTCAGGGTTATCATGGTTATTGTTTAGCAATATTTTTAAAACAATTACAGGTGCAGTTCAAATATGGAAATAAACTGCTTAATCAGAGATTTAACGAAACAGTCTAAATTGTTTACACAACTAAATAAAAAAAATCGCGTTAATTTCCCTAAATTAGTCAATCAATCCGTTGCTTCTTCCGTAATAAGAAACAAATGTGCAAAAGTAAGTTAGTTAATAAACGTCAGTAAGTATGTACTAATTGATTTGACTGCTGTGTAAACTCTTGATAATTTGTATGCATTCCTTATTAATATTGGTGCTAATGTTTTAAAGCGCTTGTTTAGAATGTGTGTAGAGCTTAAATACGGTAGGTAACTTATGAATCGTGAGTTAATTAGATGTACCGTTTTTGAAGGCAAAGCACACTGAAGCGCTCCATTAAAAAGAGAACACTGAACGAAATATGTAGGGTATTTCCCATTTCAACTGTCGAATTTAATGTAAGTTTTATATGAGTGTGTTCAGTGTGTTCTCATTTAATGTCCGTTTGCAATATAAAGGCTTTTCCAATAAGAGGTGCTATTTTGGTATTCAAAGCAAAATGACATTTTTTGAGATAAATGATCGGATGTTTATTTCATAATAAAGAGGAAGATATGCCGTTAATAATGAAAAACAACATCAGCCAAATGGCCACCACAAGCACGCATACAGGACCATATCCTTTTCATGAAATTTTCCATAACCAAATCGCAAAGTAACTTCCCTATGTTCTCGATAGCCTCACAAATTTTATCTTTGATTTCTTGAATCGACGCTGGGCTGTTGGCGTAGACCTTATCTTTCACGTGGACCCAAAGGAAGAAGTCGCGAGGTGTTAAATCATAAGATCTCGGTTGCCAATTGTGATCACCTCTTCGAAAGAAAACACGGTCCGGAAACTTTCCCGTAAAAGATCAATGGTTTCGTTGCTTGTGTGGCATGTAGCGCCGTCTGGTTGAAAGTAAATATTGTCCAGATCAATACCATCCAACTCCGACCATAAAAAATTATTAATCATCTCTCGATAGCCCAATTCCTAAGAACGACAAGGAATGGACAAACCTGGGTTTTCTTCAACACTTTGGGCTACAGCAGCAATATTCTCAGTTGTTCTTGAGCGACGTGCACGGGTTTTATTCATCACATCACTAACTTGTCCCAACAGCTCGAATGTGTCCACCAATTTCTGTATTGCGGTCCGACAAGGTGCTTCACGACGACCAAAAAATGCTTTAGTTTTGCGAACTGTGACTGCAAGATTTTCACCATTTTTGTAGTGAATTTTAATAATTTCAATGCGTTGTAGAAGCGTGTATCGTTCCATTTTTAGTAATGGCGTAGTTTCTACTTGTCAAATGTCAAAGAATAAAAGCTTCAAAAGTGACAACTACCGAAATAGCGGGTCATTCACAATAACACCTCTCATTGGAAAACCTTTTAGAAAGTTCGAGTTCAGTAATACAAAACTGTAATAATAATAAGAGTTCAATTTGACTTACAAGCAAATACATTAGTTTAATGTTTAAATAAAATTAAGTACATTATTCTAAATGGATGATTACATCTGGGCCGCAACAAAAGGCTTCCATTCTTATTAGTAATTTGATTATATTGTATCGACCCAAAGCCATATATTTAGTCCAACTAAATGAAGAATGTGCGACATCAATCCAATCAATATAAATATCAATTTAATTATCATGAAGGCAACCGCATCTGTGTAGGATAGATATGCATGAACTTTTATTGACTCTCGTAGTACACAAACAGTTTTTTTTTTGTCACCACCCGTTGGCAATTTTTTTTTTTCTGCAACTCACTTCCTTATGACAAACAAAATGTCACTCCTAATGCTTCCAATAAATCTAAAAAACCGTACATCAATCAGTCTATACGTCTTTCTGCAATGACGACCCGAATGTCGGATGTCTCATTCGTTTTCAATTTCACTTTGAAGACATGTGAAACATCTCAATGCTATTCGGAGACATCGAACTGCCCTCCTAAATTTAAATTTGACATTCGATTCTACATCCATATCCCACATACGTTATGTGGGTCTTTTTCTCAATGAATATCCTTAAGGAATTTCCATCTTGTTCCGCAATAGAATCGAACGATTTGTCACAGATGCTACAACTTTGGATCCTTATGTTCTACAACCGCATATTATTACGGGCATTGGATGATCCGGGAACACAAACAAATGCGGTATAACAATGTATTTAAGGCTTAAAAACCACGCACACATAAATTTCGCATCGAGAGGATTCCATTTGTTATTCGAATTTATTTTAACAGTTCAATTTGGCGCGCTCTACCATTTCGTGTATCCATTCTTGTTATCATACACAACAACGTGTGGCTTATCATTCTTCCTTCCTTTGCTATACGGATGTGTATAGAGGGAGATGCGAGAAACACGCACTCGAACAGCCGATGACATTTGTGAACCGCAACAGAGCGCAAAACCAACGCTAATACCGAGCGTTCGCATGAAGGAGGAACAGGCGATAAGAGACGTGTCGATGTCGGTTATTTTTCTTCTTTTTTTTTATACGAGAACAAGGACTTTCGAAAGAGCTATGGCATAGCATAAGGAACATTCTTTACTTATATCCTCGGCAAGATTTATGTATTTCTCAATGTGAAAAGCATGAGAATCTTGAAATCCGGACACGTGCCGAAAAGGAAAACATGTTCCGACAGTTTCATAAGGACTGCTATATGCAGCAGATAAATTGGGGGAGTGGCAGGCGATAAATGACATCATCCCCTCACCAACAGCACTGAGATGTTGTAGGTATATCCTGGTGAAGCGGCATGGATTTCTTAAAGCGTTCGCCACTGTTGCGTTGTTTTCAGTGTGTGCACTTTGACAATCGACACATTGTTCGACTCTGACTCCGACTCCGACTCCGACTGCTAGATCCTTTTACTTTCTCCATGCGTCTGGGACAAGGAATTAGTTTATCAGATTAAACAGAGAACGAAAACTGGAGAGCTTTTCGGTGTCAGGAAAAGGATTATCCATATCCATGTGGCAATCTTAATGTGGAATTGGTTAAGATGGTGCAGAGGATGTACATTTGCCGGCAGTGCTTCGAATGTTAATTGGAGAATGTGCGTCAGATTCAATTATGCTGGGGGTATGTATGTTGAGGATGACAATTCTTGGACGGAGACAAATTGTTTGTTTAACGATGACAATGATTGGTGGCTTGAGGAAAACTATTCAATTTGCTTCTACAGAACTTGAGCTAGAGTGCTAGTTGATGGGAGAATAATAATTATTTCCATGTTGTTGGGGTAGGATGAGGCTTTTCAAAATACGAAAGCTTGCCTTTGCAACGCACAGAGTGCTTCACTGTGATATCACACGTGTTGTTCAAATATTTTGTTGTGTATCTTAATTATTAGGAGGGTTGCAGAGTGTCTCAAACTAGTGGCAAGGAATGTAAAATATCCCTTAATTGAAATGGACTTTTGTGCTCGAACAGGAGTATCACTTTACGGTGAGTTATAATTCAAATCGCTAGTAAAGAACTAATTGACTTGAACTGAGGAAATGAAGCCCTCTAATATTTCACCAGCAGGCATTAGTCCTGTTTTTTGAACACCAATCTAAGCAAAGAAAAGCCACGCAAAGCAAAGTAAAGGAATGCACAATAAAACTGGTCACAGTCACTTTTGTGGAAAAATGTTACAAACTGATATATATTTGGTTGTGTCAGCTGATATTGCTAGAAGTATTGCTTACCGCCATCAAAAAGGTTCATCTGTCAAATCACTTCACTTCTACTTGGGATGAATACCTAAAGTGTGAATCTAATGAGTGTCAATTTGAGTGCAGTCTTTGTTAGTGCATGCTGAATATTCCTTTGCTCTGATTGATTTTCAATAAAACATGAAACACGCCTATTGCCAGTGACAGCATTCAAAAGGTATGTTCCTTTCCTTGGATAGACTGTCAAAATAATGAACAACAAATTTAAAGGATAGTATTCGATATTAAACTTTCAGTTCACTCGTTGCCTTTCATTAAAAATATTCTTATTTACTGAATTTAAATTTAGCTGTCAACTACCCTGCATTTGACAGTTCCTTCTTCTCTTACTGTAAGAAATTTGTTGAGTAAAAAAAGAATACGATTCCCGGTGGTGGGGATTCTCACTGTGCATCTTTACTCTTTTAATACGGCTTTCTTTTCCGAATTTTACGAGGAACGGAATGACATTGAGGTAAAATTGGTAAATATTTGTATGAGTTTGTACAAATTCATAGGTAAATTGATAGATCTAGAATTAGGCGCTCTGTACGCGACCAATCTTAAAAAATTCTATAAACCACTTTCCAGAGACGTCTTCGAATGTGATTGTGGTCTTAACTTAACTTTGTGGGTAGACATTGGTGCGCCACCAAGTTTTCAAGTAAAAAATTGACACATCTAGTAACTAGTAACAAAAAAATTAAGACTTTTGGAAAAAAAACACAACGAATGAGTCAATTAAACTTATATTTAATTGACTGCCTTGATAAAATATACCCTCCTTCATTACGCATACAAAACAGAATACCTACTTCCACTTGTCAGTCAAGGACATCATTCGTCAAAGCGTTTCCCTTTCTCGATTTTGGTAACTTACTCTGTACAGATTATACCCATTAAGACTTCCACTTTGCGTGGATAAGACAAAGAGATTTAAACTCCTAGAACCCCATAAATTGGGTGCCCGAAGGTATTTGTATTTCTTTGACGTAGAAGATAATAACCAAATTAGTTTAACACCTAGCCACAAGTCATCTGGAAACCATTTCCCAATACCCACCGCATCGTGGTAGCTTGAGCAGGAAACAACCCATTTCATGTTTCCGGATACCCGTTATAAAATTACTTTATAATCCTTCATAAAGAGCGTCACCCCATCACCGCATTATATTTCGAAACCTCTTTTAGGAATTATAATAACCCAGAAGATATTCACCTGTCCTCAGTTACGAAGTTCATCAACGGCATTTGTGCATGTCCGCGTTCGCGACAAATAAACGAACAACATGAAACTCAAATAAACCACCCACTAACGCTGTATCACAAGAGAGGATCTGAATTCATCGAACCGACTAAGAGGAACGAAGGACCTTTCTCCATCAATTGAACCGGGCATAGTGTCTCCTTCGTCTTCTTCGTTAAATTAAATTTATTGTAAGTGCCAATGGAACCAATGGCACTCTCTGTAGATAAATTGATTATACAATGTCTTCGGAGTGAGTAAGTATTAATGGCTCAATTCGCTTGTCCTTGTTCACAGGAATTCGTAATAGGGAAATCGCAGACAATGGCATTGAGAATGTGTTTTGGGTCTTGGCGTTTGGCGACAACTTAAATTTATAGCCAGAATAAACAAGTTGGACCCACCCTAATCATAAACATAAAATCGACAATCATCCCCATCATTGTAGGTAGGTACTTATTCTGCTTGAAATTCTCAGTCTAATTGATGGCGGGCGGGACACTTTGAGGGAATACCCAACATTAAAGAAAACAAACCGTTAATTTGTTCCTCACCTCACACGGAAAAAGTTGTCTAACCACGAACGAAACCGATTCCGGCACAAAAGCACTCAGTCTATTTCCAATCTAGGAACGTCGGTGCGACGGTACGTTTCTTATAAAAATTTAATTTTACAAATCTCCTGAGAAATAGCACAAAACCAAGAAAAACATGATTCCAGTGTAAATCGATTTTTATTTTGCTGTGATAAAGATTTGAGTACTTCCGCTGTTTATACACAAACCACAGTGGGTGTGTTCAGTGGAGAGAGAGGTTTTATTTTCAACAAAGTAAAATCTGAAACGTTTTTAATGTCTTTTTGATTTGTATTATTTGTTTGGAAGTAGCAATAAACTACTGAGTCCTGGAATCGAATAGCCCCAATTTAATGCTACTTACAAATCAAATTTTATAAAACAGCCTATAGCTATATCGAAGATAACGCTTTTCGACAGTTCATCTGTCAACTTTGAGGTGAACATAGTCACGTTATTAAATTAAACATAAATACGTGCAGTGCAATGTCTGATTACACGTTACGCCACCCCAGAGGGTAATATAAATATAAAAGAGACTACACTTTGAAACACTTGCACTTGGAATCCTTGAAAATTTCGCTTTACCCCTGTTGGGCCTCCCAGCACAATAGATGTCGCTCCATCTAATTTAATGGCAGAATGTTATTTCCTACATTTACAATGTTATGTTCCAGATTCGTTGGTGTTTGCCTTTAGCCAAGTTGTGTGTCACACCACACCGCAAATAGGGACCAAAATCACACACATATTTATATACACACACTATGTTGTCGTTGTCAACTCCTTGAATCGGAATTACTCCAAATGGGAATAAAACGTCGTAAAGTACGACACACCATACCAAAAGTGCAAAAAAAACATACACAAATCGAAGCTGCAAAATGAGAACAAGGAAAAGTATCTGGAATTTTATGATCCTTTTATTATGTAGATAACCGAATGCACTAAATTTTTACGACTCAATTTTAAAGCCAGTTTAAAATACGGGAAGCCCATTACTACCTAGCAACGAACTCCGCTGGCGATGAAGCAATATCGCCAATAGCAGAGGCAACATCAGCCCCAGTAGTAGACGAGCTTGGTGAAAGCTATTTTCTATATTGAGGACCAGTGCTCGCTGTACCCCCTACTAAATGGAGTTAATGTGCCGGGAATAGTTGGCTTTTATCGGTAAGGGGGTTTACTTTTATTTTTTTTCCGTCTTGTAAAAATGCTTCCATAAATTCAAAGACGACTGTGAGGACTGGCTGTTGTTGAGTTGTCCTTTTTATTTTATTCACAACGTGTTGCGTTATATATGATGATGGAGCGGAGAGTGGATGTAAAAATGTTGAGGACGATTTTCCGCAGAAAGGAAATTGAATTTGTGTCATCGCTGAAAGAAAAACGAAGCACAGATACAAATGAGTTTAGTGTTTTGGGGCCGTTTGGGAACGGATGCGATAAGGGAATGTTTCGACGAGAGCTTGCGAGTATATTTTTAAGGCCTGGGAAATTGACATATAAAATGCAGGATTTATGTTAAGAGATGTCACAGTTTGTTGAATCAGTTGTTGGGTTTAAACTGTGAAGGGTAGAAGACCGAATGGTACACATTATACTCGTTAACTGTGTTTGATCTTTGTAGTGCCTGTGTTTATGAAACTTCCTTCTACATGTTGAATTGATTGAATGAATTTGGTCAACGATGAAGCAGTCTAGGCAGCCAAAAGGTTGTCCAACCTTGAGAGTTTTAATATTTGCAGGTTATCCTGAATGTTATGAGAATTTAAGGCAAATGCATTTGGGACTGTCAAAGACCATATCCATGCACAGTAATGTTTCTCGACTTGTATGTAATTGTTCCCCAAGCACGCGTTTCAACGGATTTTGAGGCGTGATCTAAATTAATTTCTATATAAGTCTCAATTGGCATAAGATTATTTCGACTGGATAAAGCAGCACATACTCACCGAGGGTGCAATGTTCAGCTTCGGGAAAACCCACATACTTCATTACGTGTCTGACAAAAATCAGAGTATACAACAATCCTCAGAAAGCCTCTCGATGCAGCAATTCAATACGATATGCAATTGAAGCCGCTTTAACAAACGCGGTACTCTCTCGTATGTAGCGTAAATAGATGACACTTGGTTGACTTGGTTAGAAAAAGCGCTCGGAAAAGTTTGGGATTGCTACATCAATCGCAGCCTTTGGATGTCAAACCTGTCTCTTCGTAGAAGTGTGCGTTTTCTGTGCGCGTTTGCTAATGAATGTGTAATCAATAAGACGCAATTACTTCTTTAAAAAAGGTGTGAACCACTATAAAATATATATTTCATCTTTGCAAAAGGCATTTCTATCTAAAAACAAACAAAATAAGAAACGATACTGTTAGATGATCAGACTTTACAACTTATTCTTAAAGCTACCCATAAGCTTTGACAGCTTCATGGCTTTTTGAATATCTCCTGAAATTTTCAGCTTGCCCGACATGAACGCGTTTGCCGCTTGAAGTTTTCCTAAAAAGAGAAACAAAACACACAGTTATTCAATTTGTGTTCCACATTATTTTTATATTAAATCGACTACTTACCTGCAAACATATCATGAAAGTTAGCTGATGTCATCGTGAGAGTTGCATCTGCACTCGTTGGTGGGGTTCCCTGTCCGCACTTGCCAGCTCCGTTCTTCAAGTCCAAGAACCAAACTCCCTTTTCGTCACCCTCCACATTGAACTGGTAGATGGCATTGGTTTTACCAACAATTTCTTCACTCAAAAGGCTTTCGATTTTCTTGAACAATTTTGGGATTTTTCCACCAGCCTTGCCATCAGATGCCGGTATAATTTTCTTCGCTTCCTTCTCAAAGTCTGTGCTGTCCAAGAAAAAGTCACCCATCAGATTGTCGGCATTTGCAGGAACACAAGCATATTTAACCAAGTCTGCGTCTGTTGCGCCTTCGGATTTGAGCACATCATCGTCAACGAAAAAGTTTCCGGTGCAGACCCTAGGTTCGCGACTTAGCACGACGTAGGCAGCATCGGCCATAATCTCGGGTTTCCTTAAAAATTGGTTGTTCTCAGCTCCGCTTAGCATGTCCATTGCCGCTGTTTGAATACCAGTACGTGGCCAAAGTGCGTTGACAGCGATCGGTCTGTCTTTGAACTCTTCGGCCATACCGAGGACACACATCGACATGCCGTATTTGGCCATTGTATAGGCAACGTGATTTTTGAACCAAAACGGCGACATATTCAGCGGAGGCGAGATGTTCATAATGTGTGCGTGATTGCTCTTCTCCAGAAATGGCAGACATATTTTAGAGCTGAATGAGAAATGCGGTTTTAGTATTGCACAGCGAAAAATTGAAGACGTTACTTACACCAAAAATGTTCCACGTGTGTTGATGCTGTGCATGAGGTCGTAACGCTTCATATCGGTTTGCGGTGTGGGCGTTAGCGAAATGGCACTCGCGTTATTGATAAGAATATCGATGCCTCCGAACTTTTCGACTGCCAACTGGACAGCACTCTTAATTTGGCCTTCATCGCGAACATCCACTACGCAGGGCAGGGCTTTGCCACCGGCTTTCTCAACTGAAATTGCATATAACGAACTTTCTTAGGCAACAAGTGATTTTCCAACAGTTGTTACTGATCGATTGGGGCTAGTTTTGTTTCACTGCCTCTAGAATACCAGTGTTGCATAGACAGCAATCAATAAGCTATTTTTAGACGTAGGCAGTTGATTTAAATATACCTTATTTACGTGCGAGTTTATTTTAATTGTGAATATAAAAAAAAAATCAGGTCTACCAAACATATGAACTTTGGAGCTATAGATATCTGTTCGTGCCTGAGTACGTAATGACTTTCAAAAATGATGTTTGATAGTTAATACAGAACACGTACATACTACACACTCCTTATCACAAGAATGCTTCATTTTGATTCAACGCTGCTCGTTTTAGTTTTTTGTTGACCCCCACGGAAGGTAATTATCAGATTGTCGATGGGAGGCAAACAGCGTCTAGTGAAGAATGACGCACGTGCGCTGTCAAGTAGACAAGACCCCTGCACGAAGTTCATAGTCCACTCCGGAGACATAAATCCGCATCTCATCTTCATGAACGTGACGCTTTTTCTTATATTACAGTGAAAAACAATTAAACGATTGACCTCTTACTTTCTACACCATAGGCTAGTTAAGAACGTTCCCCATCGAAATGTAAACAGACAACTTACTTTCTTCGGCTGCAGTGTAGATCGTCCCTGGAAGTTTCGGGTGAGGATCAGCGGTTTTTGCTGCAATAACAATGTTGGCACCATCTCTGGCGGCTTTTACTGCTATGGCTTTGCCAATTCCCCTTGACGCTCCAGTAATGAAAAGAGTGCGCCCAGCAAGTTTTCTATTTAAATATTTAGGTCAACCATTAGTATGTATTCGATTGAAGAAGTTGTCAATTTATTCACGTACTCACCCGGTATTCATTATTAGATTTGTGAAAAGTTAACTTTACAAAATAAGTGCAACTGTGGCTCTCACAATGGCCCTTAATTATATACCGTAGAAATGGGAATATGAACTGGTTGAAACTGGGAGACGAATAGTTAACATACACACAGATTATTTTGTTTGTTATTGGTGTGGAAGACAATTTAAAATACAAAATAAATTCGAACTTTGGACCCAAGTTTCTTTTCCTCTGACTGGACTGTGGAACAAAAATACGATTTGAGAGGAAAATCAACTCATTCTAAGCTGTCAAATGATATCAGGCCAGCTGTTTAAAAAGTGATGCCAATTTGTGTTAACATAAAAAGTATCCCCTTTAAATAAATTTGTGTTCTTCTCGGGTGAAAAAGAAAGAAAGCTCCACCGAATTTTAAATTGTACTAGAGTTTGCACAGTGGTAGAAATTTTACCATTATAGTGATCAGGTTTGTACACCGCTCACCGCATATTGGAAAACAAATTAAATACATCAAAATCAAACCAGCGAATATATATTGCTTGGCAGTGAAAGGTTCTTCACTATTTTCCTTCGTCTATTATATAAGATTCGGTCAAAAAATTAAAAAAAGGTTTTTTATTTGCAGCTAATTCCAACAACTCCCAAGTAGAAGTTAACAAAAATGTATTTTTAACTATTTATGCACTCCCACGTCTCACATAAGAACAAATTTTCGTTTTGAAAACTTGTAGTTCAACCGCTCCTTTTTGTGTTCGAATCCGTGTGAAGGAATATTACCGTTCTGAGAGAAACACATCATTTACCCAAGGATGGGAGCAATTGGATTTATTTTATAAAAGAGGCCAAAGAAATTTTAAATTTATTTACACCTTAAACTGGTAAACGTTATAAAAAATTTCAATTATAGACAGTTTTACACCAAAATATTCGTTACAACAACGTTATATATTACAATTTAGCTTTTACGCTCTCGATGTCTACATCTAAGAAAAAGTCTGGAATAAGACTATCAGCATATGCTGGGTCACAAGCGTATTGCAAGAAATCTGTTACTCCCTCCTCTTTGAGAACATCGTCGTCAATGAAAAAGTTTCCAGTGCAGGTCTTTGGATCACGAGTTAACACGGCGTAAGCCGCATCGGCCATTATCTCTGGCTTTCTTAAAAATTTAGTGCTGTCCGTTCCGCCCAACATGTTCATAGCAGCTGTTTCAATGGCAGTTCGAGGCCAAAGTGCATTGACCGCAATTGATTTGTTTCTAAACTCTTCAGCCATTCCAAGGACACACATGGACATGCCATATTTTGCCATCGTATATGCAACGTGATCTTTGAACCAAATTGGGTTCATATTCAACGGAGGGGATAGGTTCATAATGTGTGCGTGTTTGCTCTTCTCCAAATACGGCAGACATGTTTTGGTTCTGAAATTTTCGTTCGCCTTGAGAAATCAGTTTTGTTACGTACATGGATAACTTTAACTTACACCAAAAATGTTCCCCTAGTGTTAATTTGATGCATAAGGTCGAAACGCTTCATATCGGTATCGGCAGTAGGGGTCATTGAAATCGCACTGGCGTTGTTGACAAGGATGTCGATGCCTCCGAACTTTTCGACTGCCTGTTTGACGGCGTTTTTTACTTGGGCTTCATCGCGGACGTCCACTATGCATGGCAGGGCTTTCCCACCCGCTTTTTCAACTGAAAATTAAGAATTAGTTTTACTATAGATTAAAAAACACTTGTTAAAAGTTACGGATGCAAAGTGTGTGTAATTTTTTAAATCCTGTCAGGGAGCTAGGTACTGTTGGCTACGAATAACCTTCCTTCGAGCATAGACTGCTCTTTCATGCTTTTTCGAAAAGGTCGCCGTGGTTCAGGCGAACGCAGTGGCGTTATGAGTAAATATACGAGTATGATTATATTATAGGTTTAGAAATTTCTGTTAACAACAAACCTTACGACCAACGCATCTTACCGTACAAATATTTAATCTTTGTGCCACAACTGAGATTAGCTTTATGTATGTAACTGTTATCGTTTTATATGTAGTATGCCTCCAGTTAGATATTATGTAGAATGCTACTCACTTTCAGCGGCTGCTGTGTAAATAGTCCCCGGGAGCTTTGGATGAGGCTCTGCGGTTTTAGCTGCTACAACAATGTTGGCACCATCGCGGGCTGCTCTAAGAGCTATTGCCAATCCGATTCCTCTCGACGCACCGGTGATGAAAATTGTTTTACTGGCTAGTTTCCTATTACCATAATGAATAAGTTAACGTCGGCTTTTCTGATTCGGACACAAATTACTCACCCTGACATCTCTTAATTATACAGTTTTATTGGATATGGTGACTACTCTTGAACTTTATTTATGACTACGACACGAACTTTTCTCGTTCATAGACACACACAAGTGATTACAATAGTAGCAAATAAGGTTCCACAATCAGTACCACGATAAGTTTTTCTATTGGTCGATTTTCATAAGAGATAGTTGAAAGAATTCAAAAAGCTCGATCTTTGGACATTGTATTGTACATGTCCCTTCTGATTTTGGTTATTGGTGCTTTACATAGAGCAACAACAAAAACTAATTACCTGTCACTGTCAAGTATATAATCAGCTGTTCGTGTTTACAAGTGCTGCCATGCTTTCTTTATTGTATCATTTTTCTTCATACTGCATTTACAACATCACACTTTTCTCACATAGAAGATTAAAAGACGATCGTTCCCACATTATGCCGCATTTACACAATCACACATTCCTAACATGGATAATTAAAGGAATGCTAAATACTTAATAGCCGTGTGACTGAAAGGGACGGCATTATCTAACACGCAAAAAAACGTGACAAGTTTTTTCGTCGGCCATCTTGTTTACGTGTTAGGAATTATGGGAAAGCTATGAATGTTGATATTTTTATAGCAACGGCTTACGAAATTTTGCTTTCCTATAAAACAATATTACTTCCGGAAGTGATGAACGGATAATTATTTTTATTTATTTCGTATAACAGATTGATGAATTGTTGGTTTAATTTACTGAAACTAATTACCACTCTCATTTCACATGTTTTGAATCAGAGATAGAAATGTATTCAAGTAATTGCAGAGATGTTGTTTGCCGAAACTTGTGTTTGTTTACATTTTACGTATCTACTATTATGGGTAAACATCCACGACACTTTAGGTGTCTGATTTGTGATCTCTTACGACTTTATTAGCATTGACTACGGACAAACGAATCGTTCTGTCCCTACTCGTGCAAAAAAGCGCGTGCGTCATGCTGTAAATGAAGATTAAATAAATCGTTGTCGAATGTTCGTGTACGAATATAAAAACAAGTCAAATGTTCTGTTCGTTTGATGGCTTTAATAAAATTCTCTTATATCTCTCATTTTCATCATTATAAGTTTAGCGTACGTTTTTGTTTCCTTTTTTTTTTTTGTTAATAAAAACGAATTCTATTAAAGTAAACTTAAAAACGAAAATCTACATTTTTTCTTGTAATTATTATTTGCATTTTCATGTTTGTTTTGTGTGTGTGTGTAATTATGAACTTTCTTTACAACTCTGTTATCCGCCCCATTTAACGCTCTCAATTTGTGTATACATACTATATACTATTTATGTTGTAAAATAAACGCATAAACATATGTAAATAAAAATTGCTGAACGAGGATCTGTCTTCCGTTGTGTAGTTTTGTTAGTTGGAAAACTTTAAAGAAGGAGGAAGAGGAAGAGGAGAAGGATGTAGAATGGAGAATGAAACGACAAGAAGGTGTAAAGAACATAATTTAAGAAACACATTATTATTCGCGATAATAACGATAGTTAACGGCTAAGTGTGTTTACGTCTTGACGCAACAAAAGTGCTGATATTTGTTTTGTTGAATTGAATTGCATTCCCTCTCTATCTATCTTTAGCTATTTTCGGTTTGTTTTCATTGTTTTGTTGCTGCGATTGCTGTTTGATTGATGAAAGTGTTCTTTTTGTTTTGTGTGGCTGTCCCTAGAAATCGGCAATATTTGCGACCGCATCGGCTTTCGATTCGTTAACATGATTCTCGGCTTGTGGGGTGAGCTCTTTAAATACGCGTGCATGTTTGTAACGCAACTGGCAGCGCTCTAGATAGGCTTTTGTAATGTCTTCGCTGCAGGGCACTTGTCCGTCGCGCAGCGTTTCATACACCTTCGTCGCTTCCTAGGGAAAGAGAAAAAACGAACAAAATTGTGTTAAAGGGATTAAATTGTGGGTGCCAAACTTACCTCGAGAGTCGTCTTGTTTAAATCGAATGAGGTAATCAGTTGAATAGCTTCGTCCTTTTTACTATTATCGAGGAGGTACATGATCTTGGCCGCCTCGACTAAATGCGAAATAGAATCGCGATTATTCGCTATGAATGCATCGTTGATCTGCTGCGACGTTTTTCCACTGCCGATCAGCTCTTCGCGGGCCTTCTCAACGACCAGCTTAACGCTCGGATTCAGCTCTTCTGTCATGAGTTGCAGGGATTTTGTCAGTTTCATACAACACGCATGGACGAGAGGATGCTTGGCGTCCAAAGCACGGGCCCGCTTTATGCTCTGAATCATCAGCAGCAGCTTGTTCTTCCTCGAGTAGATCTCGAAAGCTAGGAAATGGGTTTCGATGCGATCTTTGGCTAACAGTTGAAGGGGTGTGAGGAAATCGATTGCCTTCTCCAGGGGATCGTCGGGGCGTTCCAACTTCTCTGGGATGAGTTCGTCCAGCTGCGGTGCCTCGGGATCGGCGTCCTGGGCGTTTTGCTGTTTCGACTTTTGATGTTGTTCACGTTTGACGGCAGCTTCTGCAGCTTGAGCGCTTTCCAGTTCGGCTTTCTTTTTGGCTTTGCGCTGTTTGTTGCGTAGTTTCTTCAACTCGGAGGGCGGCAGATTCTCTACAAGAGGGTAAGAGTTATATAACCAACTCTTAGGATGGAGTTGCGAACACACTTACCAGTGTCGATTTCCTCAACGGTTTCTTCCGATTTCAGTGGCCTGTCATACAGTCGAATGTACACCTAAAACGGAAATTAACATGGAGAACTGTGAAACGGCGCAAGTTGCTTACCTCGATGGCACACCTGGCGGCCTTATAATAGAACGGATGCTTTCTCAGGACATTCTCCAGCCGCAAAAGCCCAACGTACGCACGAAGCGTCATCTTTCGCATGCAATACGTGTGGAAATCAAACTGATCCTCGATGATTTCCGCAAAATGACGATCCACCTCGTGGCACTTCTTCAACGAATCACCCCATTTGCCTAGACGCTGATAGGCCAGTGCACACTCCGTCTGGAACCACATGCATTGCATTTCGTTGAGGTTTTCCATTGCTGACACGCCTTCTCGGGTGAACTTTGCACATATCTCCTCCGCCTCCTTGACCATGTTTGCCCGCAACATGTACTTGGCGCATTTCGAATTGATATACCTGCACAACGTCATTAGCATCAAGGATAGAGGATTCATCTCATTCATCATTACTTACCTATCGGCAGTGTCCAAGCTTTGTGCCTCATCCAGCCACATGTAAGCCTCGATAGGACTACCAGCATGCTTGTATATCCGTCCCTTGGTGACAAACAACTCTATCAGCGTGGGCGTATGATCGATGGCAATGTTAATAAACTCGAGCGCTTTTTCAGTCTCACGCATAAAGTCATAGTGCTGCGCAAGGAACAACGTTGTCCACAGCAATGCTGATGCCGGCTCACTGGGTAGCTTTTGTTCGCCGTCCGCCTTCGAGAAGTGTCCCGTACTTCGAAGATGCTCATAGTATTCCAGCACCAGGCTTTCGATAGCTTTCACCTTCTCGGGACACTTGTACAAGGAACGAATATTGACAAACAACGGTGGTACCCCCTTACGTAGGCCACGACGCAAATACTCATCGATGACCACTCGAAAACTGTCGCCCGATGCGACATCTAGCGGAAGACGTTTGGGACACATGGCGCGCGGGTATTCCTCTTGGAATTTCTTGTAGATATCAAGTTTCTCCTTGTCGTCGCTGATCTCTTTGGCATCGAAGAACTTTAGGAAATACAATGTGTTCTCCGGATTACGCTTGATTAGATGCTCATAAATGGGAACGGCTGAACTATGCTGACCCAGTTTGATGTAGAGCTCGCCCATTGTCTCTTTGACGGCTAGCTTGTCGACTATTTGACTCTCAAACTTGGTCAAGTGGTTGAGGGCTTTCTCCAAATTCCCAGATTCGATGAGGATTTGATTCTGGTATAAGAGCAGCTCACTGTGACGATAGTCGTGAGTTTCCTACAGAAATATACAGACAAAGATTGTTAAAAAGTGTTCTTGATCAATTTGTATCTCTGATAAAACGAAGTTGGCAAAGGGTATTCGTATTAAACATTCTTTGCATTTTTTTCGGTCTTGCGACGTCGACTCTAGGTCCGGGGACAATGCCCATGTGGGTAGAGACGGTTAATGCAACCATCTTATCATCATTAACAAAGATAAATGCAAACATTTGTGTTTATAATTTATCTAATGCACATAACCTAACAGAAAGTTTGACAACTGCGAGGACATAGGTAGCCTTTCAGCAACTTTGCGGGTTATTGCCTTTGCGCAAGGCAAATTAACCAAAATATTGATGTGGTATGCAGGTACACAATTATGACAGTTACTACATAACACCAAGTAGATGTTATCACAACAAACGTTATAAGGAAATAAAGAAATATTTTTTTCCATACTTACAATGAGCGCCTGCGACTGTCTGAAAGTCTCCAAAATGCTATTGGCCATCTCAAAGTCACCCAACAAATGGTAGCTCATCGCAAATCCAATCCACGATGCATGTTGCGATGGACGCAATTTGAACAAATGATGGCGGGTTTCCTTGTAACCTTCCAGATCTCTCATCTGTATCTGCAGCAGTGACAAATCCTTCAAAATCTGCAAGTTGTCCTTCTCCCATTTGAGCGCATTCCTGTAACACTTGATCGCCTCATCGTATTTCTTATCCGATCTCTGTAGCAAGCCGTAAACGTGCCAACAGACGTGCGATTTCAAATCGTTGCGCAGACCTTGTCGCACATATTTGTACGCTTCATCGCGCCGACCCAAACCGTTCAAAGTTAGACCCTTCATCGCAAGCGTCTCACCATGCTCGGTATATTTGGGATTAGAGAGAATCTGTTTGGCCAGCTTCAGGCCATTTTTGTATTGTTTCATTTCATAACATTTCTACAAAGGAAAAAATTGTATTTATTAAAAACTGAAAACGGTGGAAATATTAACATGCAAAAAAACATAAATTACAATTTGATGGGTCTTGATCGTCTTGCTATTTGCCGAGACTTATTTGCTAATTTGCCGGTTTGAAAAGAAGGAAAACAAATGTGCACACAAGCAGATGTAACGAAATGTATGCCCAAATGGCAATAAATCGATATTTTTTGGACTTGGTCTGTAGGGACTCGCAAAAGCACCAGATTTACTGACCACTTTTGTTAAAAAAAAAAAAAAATATGTATACCCCACGCCCAACACCAAGAATACATATTAGAAACACAGCACCCATTGCTGACTGCAACCTTCAATCTGTGCACAGTGTCTTCTGATATAGAGCAATTATTATAGTATTCCCCCGTTCCAATTGGCCCTAGTTCACCCCCACCTCTTTGACAAAAAATTACTTTTCACTCGTTCTAATGGAAAGGAGAAAAAAAATATAAAAATTTGTTTGATTGAGGTTAGGTTTCCACACAAATCGCTGCTGAATAGATTTTCACAGGCAATCGGGAAAAAATCACACACATGACCGTAAATGGTAGTGGGCAGCCAAATCGGATTTGGATTTGCAATCACTTAACTGATAGAAGGAAACTGCATTTTTGTTGCACATTTTCTTGCGACTGGGAAATATTTGGTTAGAAACTCGCGACTTTAAATAATTATTCTTCATGCAAATGAAAACGATGGAGACAAACTATGACCGGTCAAATGATAGCACACGGTGGGCAATTTATTATGGATTATTGAAATAATCGGTTAAAACCGGCCGCATGTTATTACCAATAGTTTTCTGAAGAGGGCACTCTCCTTTGGCGGCAATGGATCGCTGGAAGGCATCTTGGCGAGTTGCTGCTACTGCTAGTGCTGTTTTTGCTGGCGTATCCTAGTTCTATCCGGCGGGTACGAGACGGGCACTGGATCACACAATTTCCGGAATTCGGAATTATTCGTCTGGGGGAGGTGAAAAATACAAAAGGTTTTTTCTTCGGTTGCCTTTTTTTTGCTAAATTTTTTATTTTATTTTGTGGGCAACTAACCACGAGCAAATCGAGGTTTCCCTTTTCTACAAAAGAACAGCACGCACACACACATACAAAGACGAATAGTTGTTATGTCATTTGTGACAGTACACTGAACTGTAAATTGCGGTTAGACCAATTCGATTGGTATTTAGGGACGTTTGCTTTGGATTAGTGGGGGCAAATGTTGTAACAAAAACATTTGAAAGGTGAAGGTAGGCGGGGAACTAGTTTTAGTTTTTCATGTCCAGATCGAAAAAAAAAACGAATATAGAAATATCACCCGGTCGTTTTAGCTCACACTGTAAATGCGGCACACATTTTGGTTAACAAAGTTTTGACTGATCAATGAAAAGCATTTGAGTTGGAATTGCCTTAACAATCAATGTGAACATTTAAAAATTTACAGAAATAATACAGTTGCCTGGTCTCTTATTCTACACAAACTATTAAACAGTCAGGAAACAACTTCCCGGAAGGCGAATGTTAGCCAGTTTAGTTACTGAACTGTTGCCTTTGCCTAAGACACATCCTGCACTGAATTTAAAAGGCTAAGGCTGCCAATGTTGTGAGGAATAAAAGCCTTAAATTGAAGGTTCTACTGTGCTTAAGGTACATAATGATATAAGCGATAAGCGCCATGTTTGTTAAAGCGGAGAAAGATGAATCAAAGTGCTCTCATACATTTAGGTTGATTTGAAGCAAGTTCCCAGTTCCAAGAACTAAATCATCAAGTAGAGCGTAGTTGTTGTAATTGCGTGCTGAAAATCCTACTTTACTTTGCTTTGCTGAGATCGAAGCTCAGAAAAACAGGGCTTAAATCATTTTTTGGCAATAATTTTACAACCCCAAGTCCTCAAAAGCAGAAACTAGTACAAGTGGGTTGTTTGCTTTATGATGTTTCCTACAGGAGCCCCTGACAAACAGACCTAGCACAGTTTTCGACTTATACCAATTAGTATATTGTTATATAAGCTCCTCCACCCCATGAACACTGTTCCTGGATTGTCAAAACTGACACTCCTCCTTAACCACCAAAAAATTACGAAATTTATTTCTCTCGCTTTTTACAATAAATAATTATTTGCGAACAAATTGAAATAAAATATCGTAATGGCTTCACTGTCAAGCATTAAAAGTATAGGCAGCCTTTTGCTGAAATCTATCCAAATGCCAGGAACCGGTGTACGTATTACTTTGTTCCCAATAAGCCCGATTTTGTGTATTGAATTTTTCCACAGCTCCAACAAGTCCGAACGAAGTACACCGATTGGAGAATGATTCGCGATGTTAAGCGCCGCAAGTGTGTCGCTGTCCACGCTGTTGACAGGCTGCGTGTGAATGCTTTGCGCAAAAATGATATCCTTCCTGTCGAGCTTAGAGAAATGGCCGATGTAGAAATCGCCGCCTTCCCCAGAGACTCTTCCTTGGTACGTTGTCGAGAGCGTTGCGCCTTTACATCACGTCCCCGTGGCGTTGTACATCGCTTCCGACTAAGTCGTATCGTATGGCGACACTTGGCGGATTATAACAAGCTGTCTGGGGTGCAACGTGCAATGTGGTAAACAAGAGGAACAACAAAATAAAAACTCAATTTGTACAAAGCGTTGGTTTATGTCTTGTAAACAGCTAGTTTAATTTCTTCAACTGCCTGCTTCTGGAAGCTGGTGGCCAGTGCACAGTAGAGCGGTTCCTCGAAAACACTAGGGTGCATCGTTCCGAGTTCTATGAGAGCATCTGTGGGGTAGACGGCTTTTGTCAGTGCCGCTAGAGCGAAGCAAAAATTAAATCTTACCTTTTATGATGTCTCTGAGCTTGATTTCTGGTCCATCAAAGTAGAGGAAAAGGGTGGACGCAGCCTTTTTGATGAATGCATTCCACACTGAAGTGTCGTGGGTACTCTGGCAAATAGGTTTCAATTTCGGGATAACCGTTGCAGCCAGCTCCCGAGTGCCGCTATGAGGATCGTCCAAACGTTGAAGAACACCTGTAACGGAATAGTTCAGAAAAGAATGATGAATTTTAAATAAAAATAGCTACCAAAAGCGATGGGCCTCAGTTGATCAACCTCCACTTCGCCAAAGTTCAGCAGGCACTTCAGAGCGTAGTTTCTTGTGGAGAGGGCATTGTCTTCAAGCAGATTCGTAAAATACTTGACGATTTTGGGTAGAGTCTGAGAGGCTTGCTGCGGAGCGCCTTGGGTCATTGAGCATAGAGTGGCCGTGGCCAGAGAGCGCAGAGATTCGGCTGCCGCTCCAACCTTCCACTCTAGGTGCTCTTCGAGCAGTTCTTCGACAAACTTCTGAAGCTCCTCTCCGCTGCGTTCTGGAGAAAGACCGATTGTTTCATTCCACTTCAACATTGCAATGGAAACGGAGGAGAAGACCTTGATTTTGGCGTCATCTGCCGCATTCTCCCAAACAGTTCGAATGTTGCGTTTCAAAACATCCAAAGAGGATGAACGGAATCCGCAAATTTGAATTATTCCGCAGAAGAGAATGATCGGTTCTGTTAGGCTGTCGAGGAACGCGTCCAAGTCATCCATTTGTTCGAGAACCCAAGCCAAGTGCGTTGTATGCAATTGGGTAACAGTCGAGTTGCTTGCCTTCGCAATTTTCTCGAGGACTTCCTCCCCACGAACGACGTGGTTCTGCTCGTTGTCTTCCGCGAAAGATAGCGCCATCACGCGGATAGTCACAGTGTAGAGGTTTCTCTCAAAACTGTTTGTGTTGTTTATGCTTAGAAGAGCCATTGCATCTGCAGTCGATTGTAAGCTGTGCTTTTGACATAGTTCATCCACCAAACGAAGAACGTACACCTGAAACTCGGACTAAAAGGAAGCATTTAGCGTTGCGGTCAAATACATTGGAGATAACAACCTTCAGACTAAGAGAGAACTCCTTTCCGACGAGAATTTCAGAGATTTGCAGCACATCGGCTGCATTTGACTCAGTGGTGGCAGCGAAGAGGTGAAAGAAACACCTTACATAACCAAGTCGAGGGTTTCTCTCAAGGCCTTCGATGGCGTGGTCTTTCCAGTCGCTGTAGGATAGCAAACGTCCCATTAGATCAGACACTTTCATTGCCTGCAATCGATGACAAACGAGGACTTAGTCATGATTCTGAAGACACAGAATACCATGCTCACCTCATTGGCAACGGCTGTCTCAGCATCAGCACACGCCTTGGCCAGGTCAGGGTATACTTCGAAAAACTTGGCAGTCATGGCAGCTTCGGCATGAAGTACAAACTGGTAAAGCAAGCGCAATGCGTGCACTCGCACATTATCCTTCCAGTCGTAGGACTCACGCATGATCGGAATGATGAGTCTTAAGCTTCGTTGGACCAACGCCCTACAACCGATGGTCGGACGCACTTCCCAGCTGGGATAGTTTTCTGGAATCTTTTCTCCAATCTCGATCTTACTCAACTCTGCCTCGTTCTCGTCGTAGTAGAGCTTACCGCATTCCTTCCATCGGATGGCGATAAACTCCCGCACATCCGGTGAATCGTCCTTCAAGCTATGAAAATACCGAACTAAAGACTCATAACTGCACAGGATCATCAGCTTACCAGCATAGCACCAGCGGAATGATTCGGTCAAAAAATGAATACCGATCCCTCAATTCCATCAGCATGAGACATCCCATCCTTCCACATTCTCTTCTCACCAGCGGCATGGAATCCATCAACAGGGGAGACGTTTCACAAAAAATTCTCACCAGCATCTCCGAGTTGGGATTTATATGCAGCGCCAGTGCATAGCAGGCTTCAATAGCGGCAATACGATTCTGCGAATGCTTATGATTGAGTATTTTAAACAGCGGCTTCGCTAGATGTTCAGCCCGCTGATGGAACACAGGCGTAGCTCTTGAAAACTTCACGACACAAGAACAGGCCTCCTTTTGAATTGCTGGATATGGATCCGACAAAGCTTTGAACAATATGCTGATGATGTCGTCATAAGATTGACTGAGGTAGTCATTGCTGTTGGTTTTCTTGTACCTCTCGATGAGCTCACTCAGCTGGCTGATGTGCAACAATCTAATCTCTTCACTTTCTTCGATTGTCTCTGCTTTTCCCATACGAGATGCCATGCTAATAACTACATTTTGCAAATAGAAATCATTTACGGGGAGACTTCGCATGAATGCGGCTACTGTGAGGGTGGACTGCTCGCGACAGCTTTCGTACTTGTCGGCATAGCAATTCAGTAAGTGTAGATAACATTCGTCGAACGTCGTTATGACCTTCCGCAGGTCCTTAGTGGTATCACAGAAGTTTTGTAGATCTTTCAGAGCGTTTAGCCGGGTTCGGCGGTCGTTACTTTGGAGATTATCCCAGATTTTCTCACTGAACTCAGGCATCTTTGAGGTGCAATTATAATGGCGTTTTATATGTTATTTTATGTGAGAAACTGCCGATTGGCGATTATTGATAAAATTCACAAATTTCTATGACTACTGTGAGTTAACAAAATAAATAAAAACATGTTTCCAAGGTGGATTTCAGAGACAATACTATGGCAATATATGAGTATGGTTTGTCTATGGTGGATTTGTCTATTTCAAAAATAATAACATCAATTCAGAGACCTACGATCCAGCAGCTGTCAACAACTAAAAAAGTTCAGCACCTGCAAAGTCATGGGTTGCATTCCAAGCTCCACCGTTGTTATGTCGTTTTCCATTGGACAAAAAGAAGCGTCCGGGAGAGTCCGGAATCAAAAAAATGCTGTTCCATTGGCACAAAAATACTCTTCTGGTGATTCTGAGAAGAGAATTTCGCTTCTCGATTTGAAGTCAGACAGAATCCACTCAAGAATCACTCATACAAGTGCAATTTTATGTATTTATTACAAGTTAGCTGACAGCAGCCGTAGATTATTTTTTGGCATTTCACCAATACTTTGGTGGATTCTGTCAGAAGCAGTTTTGCTGTTCCATTGGACTTCCGAATGAGTGGATCCCCGAGTGAAACCAATGGAAAACGCCATTAATTAAATAACCTACCCAACTTCTGCACTGACCCGAAAGTGAAGTAGCACGCAACCAAAACTTATCTTTTAAGTCCACAAATTGTTACTGTGAAACCCTCTCATCCAAATACATTTTCGTGCCGGTGAATTTACATTCTGGCCATAGTATGATATAAAAACAAGTAACAAAAATTGTCTAAACTTGATATGCAATCATGATTAGCGTTGGACACACCTTTCGGCAACGGTATACCAGCCTGAATGCTGCACACCCAGATGTCATGTTTTGTTTACCTTTTTCTGTTTGCAACGGCTTGTTCAAGAGAAAATAAAACAAAATAATGGAAAACGATATTTCTGCGAAAGAAAAGTTTTTAATATTCAATACACTGGCCTGTGTTCCAACACTATTAAAAGGGAAATCTGTTTTGATTGATTTACGAAATGAAACATCCGTAGCTGGAAGAATTCTAACTGCCGATGGCTTCATGAATATCCACTTGGTGTATGCTGTGTTCATTGATCGCCATGGCCAGCAGTATGAATTCGATGAATTCATCGTCAGGAATAGATGTATACGACAAATACAAATTCCAGAATCGATTGACATTGCCACCAAATTAAATACGATGATGCAAAAAGCCGGTGCACGTGAATCACGAAACAAAAAACAGACCTATGTTGGGAAACGAGCTAAAAATCGCCATGAGGAAATCCTGAATGAAATTGCGAAGCAAAATAAAGAGAGTAAGGAATAATAAAAAATACTTAAGTTCTTGTTTTGCCTTTCCTTAAAATGGGAGCATCTTTCACCTTCGATAACGAACAAATGTCTGTGCGTGTAGAAAACCTCGGGTTTATTTATTGATCGTTGTTTCATGTTTATAACATTTTATTGTTAACATAGGCTCTTACTTACTTACTGGGCCATTACAAAAATATGTTACTGTAACTGCAATTGAATCATTTACAAAGAAGATAAAACAGTAAATTAATCAATACGTGGCTAAGTATTTTTTTTTTTTATAAAATAAAACAAAACAAGTTAATTTATTCTAAAAGGGGGCAGTTCCCATTAATGAGCGCATTTGTTCAAAGGATACCCAAAATGATAGAGACCAAGGCGCCATTCGTATCCAGCACGGTAAGAAGCCCTTGTAGATTGAAAGAAGGCCTTCGCGTCTTAAGGTTTTTATAAAGCAATCGATAGAACCTTTGTAGAGTAACCCTCTGGAAAAAGAAATCACATTCAGGTTTTTTTTTCGAATAGTTTGGGTTACTTGGCATTTTGGCAATCGTTAGTTGGTTTTGGGATGTTAGTTACAACACATTGGTATTTGTCGTAGATATTTTCAATACAGCGATATTTTGAAGATGCACCGAATGGAAACAATCGAATTCTATGTTGTTTTAGATCTTACACGCAAAGTTCGGCACAGCGCAATAGAGCATGTGTTGGGAAAGGGAAAAATCGCAACTGTTTGAAGGAAATTATTACCCGATGGGCTGGGCATTCAAACACTGCACTCGACAGTGGCAACTAGCAGGAACAGGATCTCCTATGAAAGGGTACATTAATGTGGTTTTCGATTGGGCTTCTTCAGATTTGCTCTACGATTTCGTGTGTCTAATCGAACATAAAAACGTCCCTTGCTCTTTTTTGTGTTGATATTTTTTGTGCGATTAGAATATGTGTAGCCTTCGACACTTTTCTAAGCGTTTTCCATTAACTGGTTAAATTTTATACGAAAACATTCAAAATGCCCGCCCAGATTGATTTCTAAACCAATCCGATTCAATTCGTTTCTTTTCAGTTGAAAAATTTCACGAAAACGTTGTCAAACTAGTTTTCAATTTTAAACGTACTTGTATTGGTAAATCTAAAGCAAATCTGAGAAAAAAAATCCAGATTCGGAAAAGTGCTCTGAAATCTGAAAAAGATTGCTTTTTTGTACCAAACGAATATAAAAAGTGCTCTGAGAGCAAAATAAGTGCTCTGAGAGCGCTCAATCGAGTACCACATTCGAGTTGTCTTAAGTCGACTTGATTGATCTGGACTAGATTTGTTCTACGTCAGCCACATAAACGAAATGTCAGCTCAGAACTCAGCCACGAAACTTTTGCCTATATTTGTGGGCTACCCGACAAACTTCAACTGAAAAAAACTGTTGACGTAATTAGGTAAAAAAAGATCAAGTCAGCCAGCAGCTGTCGGACTTATCAAACTAGATTCTTAAACGCCTCCATTGCCTTTTGGTTTGTGTCATGTTTGTGTGTGGTGTCCGCGGAACATAGCATTACTCTAATTAACTTTGCGATTTAAACAAAAAATTGTATGACAAACGATTTAAGACACATTTGTACCAGTGATTGGCGAACGCATGCAAAATGAAAGTTTAACAAAAACACAGAAACATAAAATAGAACATTCACAAACACAGTTTATGACTGCGGACGCTACTAAAAGAAAACACACTTACATCTTCTCAGTACCTACTCCACTCGGAGCCTTTTACTTAAATCCTATTCGATTATTCCCAATCAGGCATGGGCAACGCTTTGAAAGCAGCAGCAGTTATAACTAGTCCAAAATATATTACATATCTATTCTGATAATTACAATAAAAAAATAACTTTGTATATTTGTACAATCATTGCTTATGCTTATTTAACGAGGATGTGTTGTTAGGTTGGTCGTGGTGGCTACACATTCGGATGGGTCTACTCTAGTACATAGACGCGCCGAGAACTTTGCGCATTTGTTCGAATGATAACCAAAACGATAATGACCATGGCGCCATTCGCATCCAGCACGGCAACAATCCTTTGTAGAGGGCGGCAAAACCTTCCTTTTTGACTGTTTGCTTAAAACAATCAACGGGTCCCTTGTAGAGGAGTCCTCTGGAAAATAAGTTTTTAAATTGGTTCTTTAGTTTCCATGATAGTCCAGTCAGTGGAGGATGGATATGGCCAAACATACGTTCTGCAAAAGGTCAGGTTGAAATGATTTGGACAAATTGGAATTATCATCAGTAGGTAGGTACTTGAAAACATTCAGGTATATCGAACAAAATTTCTGACCTTTTGCTGGAGAAAGCCACTCATTGTCTGGACCACATAGTTAATTTATAACAAATGAAACAAAAACCAATGAACTAGTACTTTTGTTGTACCACCACCGGAAGAGAGTAAAAATGAAATAAAGCAAGCAAATGTTGTGAACAAAAATCGAAATGAAATCAAAATCGTAATGGTGGGGCTCTAATTGCATAATTACATTTGTAATTTCAATGAGCTCCCATTAAATGAAATAGTTTTGTCAAGAGCAAATTAAACTAAGAGCTAGATCAGTATTCTATATTGTCAAATACTGGGCGATAATTGGTCTGCTAGATATTTAAAAGTAACTTAATTAAACTAGAGACACCCTATTTGTTTTTTACTGAAGAAACGGGGAAAACAACATTTCAAAAGGAGTCAACCAGCCAATGGGTGCACCAGCATCATTCTTCACGGAAATTCAAAAAAATAATATTCGTTATCTGTCCATAAACTTTAATTGGAGCGTAGCGAACATTTTGTTTTGTTGGAAAACGGTTTGTAACCGAAAAATTGGTACTTTGTTGACATTTCTGCGTAAGATTCAAATTTTAAGTAACTGAATGCACTCATTACTTTTTTGCATGGGCTCCACTCTTCATTCGGACAGACGTCAGATAATGATTAAAACTGAAAATTATTTCGCAAATTTGCATTTGCAATTGCAATTTCCAACTTCCGAGTGCAAAATATATAAATAATATTAAAATAAAATCATTTTGCACATGATGTGTCAGTCAGATTATGACGACACGAGCGCCTAACCTAGAGAATGATAATAAAGCGATGTTTATGAACAAGGTGATTGCTGGCCTGGTAACAGTTGCTTAAGGGGGATGTTCATCCTGAGAAAGTTGGTCTATCAACATGACTACTCATTTTGAATACAATCTATCGGTCAGCGCGCAAGGCCGATGGAGCTCTACTCAGCAATTCACATTCACCACACACAAGGAGTTAAGTGTAACGTCGTTGCATCAACTTGTTTTCCATAGTACTATATACAAATGCTGATGCTAGTCGCACGACGTTAGGGGCACGGCTTAGGTCGACCGTGAAGGTTAAACGCGGCAAATAGGCTAAATGTGGCTCGCTTCGCTCGCTTAAAGGGATCTGAACTCCAGTATTTCATTTTCGGGCATTAGGTTACGTCAAATACGTAGCCGTCGACCTAAGCCGTGTCCCTAACGTCGTGCGAATAGCCACTTTGATATACAAAAAGTACTTTTGTTCTTTTGTAAGACTTCCTGAGATATAACCGCATGTATATATAATCATAGTCGGAGCGTTACAGAACCTTTGACGTCAAATGAAGAGTAATAGAGTCTAGGTATATACGAGGTGTGTGTCCTTCGATTTAAGGAAAGTTTTGTTCAAAGTCAGGCCACCATCAAGGATAGATCGTAGAAGGCCTGGTTTAGGTGAACTTATTTATACATTGCCCAACCTCGATCATAAACAAATTAACACATGGCGATGTCGGACAGATGACAAGAAATCTATCCGATAATGTATTAGCACACGCTAATGAATCAAGTTAGCACACGCCGCTGCCACAATTCATTCTATCAAGTGTCAACTCCGTTTATAGATAGATTGACAAGGAATTTGTTATTGTTTAGTTTTCTATTAGTCATTCTGACTGCGGGACCCGTCCCATTATCAGTCAGCTTTTCTAAATTAATTTACGAACGCTAATCTCAACGGATACCGGTATATCACATGCCCTCAATAATAAAATACTTTCTATGTAGGTGTCAGTTAAATGTTTTCTTACCTTCCTTTCTCATCTGTGGGCTGGTTCATTATTCTCGTCTTTATCACATCGGCGGGTGTGCCCATTATTGCCGCCACTAGTCCTGCACCAAAGGACGACATTATGTGCACTGGCCGGCTGTCTGGCATGTTCAGCTTCTTCATAAGCGTTTGCTTTATGGTATCGTATGCCGTGAGATCACCTGAAATGGAGCTCATGCTCACCATAAGCTTACACAAAAGGAATGTATGGCCCACCTAAATTAACTAACGCAGCACGTTGTATGTTGGGTACACTGCCCTTCCACAGTCCAGCGACACCGCCACGCTTTAGAATCTGCATGAAGGCATCTGCAGCGCCTTTCACGCGAGGCTTTTCGCCCATTAAGCGACGCTTGCCCTCCATTTGAATTTGTACTTTGACTAGATCGGCTGGCGATGCCAACCATTGTGCTAGACAGCCGGCGAAAATGCCACAAAGTGCCGACTTCCATATGGGCACGACTTCCTGTGAATATCCCTTGGCCATCTCCTTGCGCAGATAGTCATAGGTGGTTATTCGAACGCCACTAAGAACAGACAACCCGAATTAGAAGAACCTCAAATATGGATGAGCAGCAGCAGACCTACCTGTAGACTACATGTCTGTACAGCGCTGGAGTTATTCCCTGCCAAAGCTTTAAGGCTCCTTCCTCGCGGGCTATTCCTAGTGCGGTCGCCATCATTCCACGGTACTGTAACTGTCGGGAATTGTTTGGAACTAATTAGCGTGGATTTGCATTCAAGACTTTCTCTTGTTTTGTTTGGCATGCGAACGAGACTCGTCCGGCATTCCATTTACCTTTCCCTGCATTGACGCCGCTGTGGCTGCCTCGCCTTGGATTTGCAGGCGCGTCTTAGTCAAATCCAGTGGGTAAGTGACAAGTTCAGCTATTGAAGCTGCCACCACAGAGACCATGTATGTGCAGGCGACGGAATCCACAAAACGATAGGTCACCAGGGGTGCATCTTTCTTCGCCGTGACAACGGTCATGGCTTCCTGCAGTGGACGTGGCATTATCTAGAAGTGAGCTGCCTATTATCCTGCATGTTCCTTAGCAAATACACTTCGATCTTACCTCAGAAATTAAAATTCAAGACGAATAACTAAAAAAAAATCCCATTTACATCCGTCCTCAACTGGGCATAGTTCTTTTGTCTCTGACGCGATGACCATGGACAAAGAACGATCACGAGATGATGAGCTTGTAATGTAATTTCGCCCACCGTGTCGTCGCGTCTTATATTGTATGGGAATCGGAAGTTATATAACTTTCAAGGAACCACTATTGTTTGGGTAAACACAAAAAAAAAAACTTTTAGTTTTACTCTTATAAATAGAAATACTTTTTGGCAGTACACTTCACACTTGATTGCGCGACAATTGGACAATTCTGAAGCGTAGAATTAGTTTGGTTTATTTGGCTTTTATTCCTTTTACTCGTTAAGTAATAATCTTTTAGCACAAGACATATTTTCGCCGAAGGTGAAATAGTCAAGGTTGGAAATTCCATCTTACTGGGTTATTTCAGCGAAGATAAGACTCATAATACAGATAATTTGTATTGCACTGATTAGGAATTTATAGTGGACAGCACTTGGCTTAACTGCTGAGCTTAGGGTATTACCGAATTTATTAACAATATATCTTTACCTCGTTCGATGTGAAGGAGAGAACGATGCAAATTGGAAACTGGTTGGAAGACAGGAAAAAGACAACAAAGCGTCTGACAGATGACTGGCCGTATGTGACAGATTGAGGACACTGAACTAGTTGCGTTTATTTTGTTTTATACAAGTGGGTGAGTTCAGTGCGCTAAGCTGAACAGTAAGGGCAGTATAAGAGGAACAGAATTTATATTACTATCGTTCAAGGGAGATAATTCGGAGGCGATTATAGACGATGATTATGTATATTATGGTAGATTATGCGTGCTCAAAGGAGAATATACTTACGGCCTTGATTTTTTTAAACGAACTGTTTATTTAAAATAATCGCTGTTCGGTTATATTGAATGGTTTTCGTAACACTTATTTTCAGTTTTTTCCAAGTTGAAGTGAGCTAGCTCATACAAAAATCGTTTTCATTTATCTGTCATGTAAGACGCCTCCAATTCTCGCGCTCTCTATTTTCAAAGAAAATGTTTTAACGTTCGATTCCATCGTGTTCATTTATCTATGAGAACACATTCGCAGTAGGTTTGCTCGGGTCTGGCATGGGCGAATACAAACAGAAACACACAAATAAACTCCACTAACTTTCGTTCCCTGCTGTTGGTCCTGCACCAGAATATTCCTATATACCTAGGAAGAAAGACTAAAAACAAGTTTAATTTGCTTTTATCGTGTTCAAATTTTGAACTGTAGAATGACATTTGTTCAGTGACAACGTTTTTTGTTCGTTTTTATGTTTTTGACCTTTTCACGGTAGTCTGTCTTAATCGAACTTAAAGAAGTCCCATGTTAGAGCGCAACCGGGTTATGAACACAAGTGTCAGTAAAGTGACATTTCTGAAATTTATATGTCAGCTTGGTCTTCACCCAAGCGTATATGACAAATAATATACCTGTGGTCCTTACAATAGATGCTTCATAAATGGAATGCTGTCTTATCTTACTCTTCCCCAACTTAATTCAACTCCTACTTGAGGCCATCTCTATTTTCAACTATAAAACCTATCATTCTTATCATTGCTAGACAAACTTCCTCCGACTACTGGACAACCTGACAAAGAAAATAAATTTAATTTTTCCTATCATATGATCAAGAAGTATGTCCTCCCATTATTATTATATTTTTTTTTTAAGCAAAGCACTCTCTTAGCCAAAAGGCGAATATCGATTCACATTCATGACATCCAGCTCAACACAATAAGAACTCATGAATAGCACGAGTGCTTGTATGGTTATCTGCGAAAAAAAAGTGAATCTAAAATCTGTCCACCACTCAATGGAGATTCATTTGCTATGCTATGTGATTTGGAGAAACTTGTTGACCGATATTTATGAAAAAGTTTTCCAATTCAATATAAGTGTAGGTACTACGGCACCGGTTATGCGCTGACTAGTCGGATGCATTGATTTTTGCCTCGAATCGATTAAGACTAATCCCCCAACAGCTAATTGTGCTTAGCACAATGTCCTTTGTGTCGCAACACAAAAAATTGTGTCAATCAATTCAATAATGTAATAATATTATCAATTGCGATTGCAGTATGTTGTCAAATGTGTGTCAGACAATTGAAGAGCTGTTGACAGCCTTAAGAGGTTAAGTTCTTCCCTAACAGAGGGCATACAAGTTAAGACTCTCTGACGACAAGTTCTAAAATTTGCCCAAGATGCCGCATGCTTGCGGGGAATGTGGTAAAAGTAGAGATGTTCCTCTTCTTCGTTGCTTTGTTGGAAAAAAGTCCTTGTGCCTTTGACGATGGATTTAACTTTTCGAGTTCAAAGATTTGCTTTCATCTGCTGTCTTCAGGGGTTGTGTGTGGGAATATTTTATATAGGCAATATAGGCGTGTGATATTCATAGTGCTTTGTGTTTGAAAGGGGTGCCCTCTCGTATGTAAGAAATGATTGGCTTCAGTGCTAAAAATTTGTAACTATAACTATAATATTAATAAGCAAATGCATCAAAGGCTTCTTGTAAATGTGTTCTGTAAATGTTGTCGGAAACTGCCCAATCCAAGAATTGGATTAGGTACATGATAGTACCTCATTAAACTACGTACAAGACTTTGACACTCGTTTGTTTTTGTTTTAAATTTTGACAGCTTGTCAAAGAAAGGGAACATAAAACTTGAAAAACAAAACATATATTCGGTAATTTTGCATTTCTTTTATTCATTCGCCTTGCCACAGCTTAGAAAGAGTTAAAAATGACGGTAGTGAAGTCTGTCAGAGAAAATTTATTGACAGTTGACGGAGGCAATAGCTTTTCTTCCAAGTTTTCTAAACGTATGGCGAGAAGATTTTTATCTACTCGTGGTCTTAGCTTTCATATGGTCAATCAAATTGTCTTGCCTCGGTGTCAATTTGACAGATGTGTTGGTTTTCTGTGGCCGCATTCAAGAATCTAGTTATCTTAAATCGACCAATCTAGTCTGGGTGAGATGTAACCTGAACGCAAAAACTAGATTGGTCGGGAACGTCACTTTTTCTGCGTCAGCCACATATGAGAGCTGTCAACTTAGTCAGTTACGAAGTTCTTGACTAGATTCGTCTGCTATCCCTCCATAAACGTCAACTGAAACAGCTGCTCATTTGACCGTTTTCCCCCAATCAAAACCGAGATACATCTAGTCAGTGAGCTGTCAGACTTAGTAAACTAGATACTTGAACGTCCCCTCTACTGCTACAGGAGAGACTATTGTCAGCGGATGAAACGGCTAATCGGTTAAATCTGAGACTGTTAAGTTTCCTAAAAAAAATATACATTCAACGATTTTTCAGCAGAACTTTTACTCAAATTTCCATCGACTGTGCAAGGAATAAACCAAACTTTTTAATCACACTTCCGACTACTTATACGCCCCTAAGTACCACCCTTGCTTCGAAATGCAAATAACTTTCTGAATCCTTTCAAGTTAATTTTATTGAAATGCACATCCATTATGCTGATTACTTATGCCCTGTTACAATTGCATTGCCCTGCAAATATGAGTCTCCGACTTTAGTCTTCTTCAAGATGTTTTCGCCGCCACATCGAATTCGATTTTTGCTATTCACCATATTAATTTTCCGGGCAAGTTCGACAGCACTCCAAGTAAAGGATATTATTGAAAAAGCAGCAAGCGATAGACAAATACATACGATAGCATTTTTCGGGGATATCTTTTTATTGGAATCTGTCCTACCCGAGGCAGATCCAAATATTCCCCGCATGGTTTACACAGAGTCCTATGGAGATCTTTACTTTGGGGGCATCTTCAATAAGAACATCCTAATTGTTGCCAGCATAAATCTGTGACCGGGGTCAATGTTGAATCGGATTGATATAGCCTTTCGAGGGATGCATGCAGCGTCGAGGAGCGTCTACCTGGTAACTGAAAATGAATACAAGAACAGGCGGTATCTCGCTGGGCACTTTGAATGGTGCTGGGCAAAGGGATTTGTGAATGTCCTTGTCGTCTTCACCGAAACCAATGAGACATATTCGTATACCAGATTCCCGGAGATGAGGATCATTCGAAACACATTAGAGGAGAGGGTCTTTCCCGACAGATTAAGCAACCTGATGGGCTACCCTATAAGGACTCCGCTGCAGAATGACCCACCAAAAGTTTTTGAGTACACTGATTTGTTGGGCAACCACCGTGTGACCGGTTACTGTGCAGAGATATTTTTAGCCTTTTTGCAGAGACACAACGCAACTTTGCAGGTCGTGCAGGTGAACAACTCAACGGAATACGATCTGCCCGCGATAGTAAGGCTTATCCGTGAAGGATTCGTGGACATCAGCATGCATACCTTCATGGATATGGATGGCATCCGTTCTAGTTATCCTGTTCGAATGATGAAGTGGTGCATCATGGTACCGTTTAGAGGGGAAATCCAGGGTTACTGGTACTTTATCCGACCGTTTCAATTGTATCTTTGGCTGAGCTGCTCTTTAACCATCTTCTGCATCGCATTTTATGTAACCATGGAGGAGTGGTGCCAGGGAATGACGCACGACTTTGGGCGGTCATTTTGTGAAGTATTCCGTTTCATGCTGTGCTTGCCCACTTCCGACGCTAGGCCATTTGCACCGCGACGGGCGTTCCGCAGAATGCTGGTCTTTATGCTGGGTTTCATGTTGACCAATTTATACCTCGCCTACTTGACAAGCTTTCTGGCGAAAATTATCTTCCAACCGCAAATAGAGACGCTCGACGAGTTGGTAGCGAACAATATCAGCATTCTCATAAGGGACTTTGAAATCCCGCTGGTCCTCCGGAATAGGGGTCTTCCTAGCGGATTTGAACGTCTGCTAGTACCAATGGAGGCCGCGAAACTGGCGCACGTACCACATCGATTGGCGGTGAGGAATAAAAGCTTTGCATATACTACAACCGATGATGAAGCAGTCTTTACACTCATCCAGCAGGTGCATCTAAGAAGACCGCTCTATAAAGTCGTTGAGCAGACCGTTTCAACCGTACCGATGGGTTTCCTAATGGCAAAGCATTCCCCTTTTGAGGTTATATTGAATCGATTTATATTGAGGGTCAATTCTGCGGGATTGCTATTTAAATGGTGGAAGGACATGCATTTGAATGGGATAAGGGCGGGCATTTTGGAAGTTTTAAAATCGAACGCAAAGCGAGGACCGCCGCTGACAATGGAGCATTTTCAATTTGCCTGGTTATTATTGGGTGGCGGGCTTGGAGTGGCTACGATTTTCGCTGTCTTTGAGCAGTTAACCAAAGTGCTTTGTAGATTTAAAGTTGTGTTTGTTTACCGTCAATAATGTCAAAGTCAAAAAAATAATAAAAATAGGTGCTTAAGAAATATGTTCCATGGAGTAGCCGTTGTCATCCTAGCTTCAAAAATGTGGTTTGTCCTGATTAAATATTAAGCATTCAGACTGCAAAAATATGTGAGTACGCATCCAGAAAAAAATTGGCAATGTTGCCGATCTCAGTTTCTTAAAAATTTGGTAGTCGGAAAACTTTCCTAACCTAAAATCGTTTGATGTTTGGTGTCACTTGTTTGAGCATTTATATCCTCATTTTTTTTCAAACACATAGTGCACCAACCGCACTAGAGTGGCGAATCAATATTCGGCTATAACGTCCTTATTTTTAGTCGCAACTGCCTCGGTTATACACCAAAAGATTGCTCTTTTTTTTTATTGAAACTATCAGTGAAAAAAGCCGTCAGGCTAAAAATATGGACTTGCACCGCTTTTGATGCAAGGTCCTCTATGTTGAATTATTTTATTTAAAACAAGTTGCCAGCATATGTGTATTTGACAGATCACTTTTCTGTTTTTTTGGTGTTTACATGTTATTTTGCAAAATATTTAAAAAAAAATCGTATAATTACCTCGCACATCTAAAGACGGAAAAAACAAGCAGCTCTGTAAGACCTATGTAGACGGCATACCGAATCTTGATGAGTTCTGTGAGTGCGTTCAGACCATCGATTGTGCATTTTTGACAGATCATAAAAGCAGCCATTTCTCTTCAATCATGTATCGTATAAAGAGGGATAGCGGTTATTTTTGACGGCTCATGTTGGAATTACAAATGAATTATTGTAAATGTTTTTTTTTTTGCAGAACCCAAACTACAAACGACATCATGAAGGGGGTTTTTTTTATCAATAAAACATAAAATGGGTAAACAAATGTATACTCTAAAGTTGCTCGTGCCTAAACTAAGCCCCCATACAAATATATCTCCAAAGACAAAATTAAGCAAGCGGTTAAGCCCATATTGCAGTTCCAGCTAAATTTGTTAGCCACTGTACAAAAAATCTACAGAATTTACGAAAGAGTATTAATGCAAAATACATTTTTCCACAGCTTAATTTTGACAGATCAGAGAAATATGGGTAACGAAATTTCAAACGAAAGCAAATTAACAGTAGTAAGTCAATCAACTTTACCAACACAGTTCTTTTTTTACGGAACTTACACTGTCAAAATTAAGCGAACATTAAGCGAAAGAGAAACATTGAAGAGGCGCTTAATTTTAGCTTTGCTGGAACAGCATACTAGGCTTAATTCTGAGCTGTCATTGATGAGCATTTCACTGACACAAGTGAATGGAAAAATATGTGCAAAGTGTATTTAGGATTCGGAATTTCTGTACAAACTCTTGTGAATTTTTAAACTGAATGGCTTCGTTCAGAAAACATGGCTAGTGAGCGCGCGGGCATTTTTTCTATAACGCATTTTTTACTTTAAACTCTTACCCCCGTATTAATAAACAAATGTGCACAAGTTAGTTAGCTAGTAGACATCAGATAGCATACAAAAATTTGACGTAACTTCTGAATAACGAGTTGATAACTTTTACGCAGCGTTAAATGACTGAAGTTGTAATGGAATTGCTTAGCGAGGAGTTGTGTCCAATTCTGGCCATTCAACAGCGGTCCTTAAATGTTGTACTCCAATTTTCGTTCTGTATTACAACAAGTTGACGTGTATACGCGCTACTGAGTGTCACTGTGAAGTAGGCCGTACTACTTTGAGGGGAAGACTTAACTGAAAGTAAATCTACTGCGTGGGTATGATAGCCAATTCTGCAAAATACACAAATTATTTTTTCCCTTCTTTAATAAAATAAATATTTAAGAAAGGTACAGCCTGAGGACTACATACTCTGCACAGATTCAACGCAAATTAAAAGCAAAAGTTCAGGTAAAACTTACTGCCGTCATAATCAATACCGGAGGCTTAATTTTTGTCTACAATTTAATTGCGCTAAAAAGTTTTCCCACTTCAAAATGAAAAGAAGAAGATTCTAACCAACTCTTGCACAGCTATCTCCTCCGCTTCCCAATTATGGTCTATGCCACTTCAACAAAAACTGCAAGCTAAGCCCAATCCTCTTATTAAGTTAAGACCTCCCATCGCTGCTATTGACAGGACATAATTAAAATGCATAGGAACACGAAGCAACGTCAGGCGGATGGCAAACCAAGTCAACCGTGCGATCGAACACAAGTTAATGCATTTGCACCTATGCCAATTGGCACATTGGGTGTAATTCATGCAATACTATTCCCATGCTTAAAACTAAAAATAGATTCCACACACAGTCACCGTCCTCAGGTTAAGTACTTTTCTTTCCTGCAATTACAAAGACAGCAGCTGAACAGAGTCTATTCTGTTAGACCCTCGTATTGTCAGCGAATTTCTTATCACACAATTCTTACTTGTGTACTCGTACTCAATCATAACCTACGCGAAGGCGCGCGATATTGGTGACGTGTTAACTTTATTATCTGTGACAGGATAATACTCCATATCCATATAACCCTCATTTGCCCACTCAGTGTATCAGTCCTTCGATTCCATTCACGCCGCGTCACCATTTCATGAATGAAATCGTTGGCTCTTCGATTTGTGTTTACATTTTACTCGAGCGCAGAAGTGCGCATGTCCTGTTTACCAAAGGAATCAGTTTTGTTGTTGTTCCTTGTCTTATCCTTTAGCCGAATCCTCGTGGATTAAATGCTACTGCATGCTTTTGTGTATGAAAATCCAACGTGCTCCATCAGTTTCAGTTGCACTTTGGACCGTTGCCGCTGAAACAGCTTGTGTGTCCTTTTCGTTGCTTTGGCGCGTTTACATTGTGATGAGTGCGTAGCGTACGTCGCGTAACCGTCGCATTGTTTGAATTTCGAATTTTTGTTTGTCAAGTTCGCGGATATTTTCGATAAGTGAAACTCAGCAAATTTTACTAACTGCATAGTTTTGATGCTATTTTTGAAGTGAAAAAGATATTTCAGTGGATATGGTAGTGTTTTGGAAATTCTCCACTTTGTGGGGGTAAGCTGTGACATTTTATTTTTATAAATTAATTTGACACTGACAAATGAACAGGCCTATGGTCTGGTAATCCCACAAATGAATGTCTTGCCGTTTAGAGTCATCCCTGGAGACGTTAGGTTTTACTTAAGTAAATTAAAAACGAAAATACGATGGAATCAGTTTCGGTCGAAAGACCGGATGCATATGAAATATGAGCGTTGAAATCCTTGACGTATATTGTAGGGATTTGGAAAAAGTTTGTGAATTTTTGAGGGAGATAACACTGGTTAGCGTTTTTAAAGTGGTTAACTTTGTTTGCGGATCCATTTGAATCATCAATGAAACTGAAGTGATAAGTATGCAATTTTGTGTACGATGCGGAAGACATTAGGGAATTTTGAACACTAAGCTCTTTGGGTTGCCAATGTGTCATCTGAGATTTGGGGATTTGGTTTCTATTGTGAGAATGATAATGAAGCCACCCGGACTTAGGATTTATAGGAATTTATAACGATAAAGTGATGGAATTAGGTGCCAAAGCTATGCAAATTTAAAGAAATGTTAGTCATAGATAGGCTTTGGAGAGTCATTCACTTTTGGCATTGGAAAATGGAAATACATTCGACAATTTTGACTTGCTTGTAAATATTAAATGTGTGTGCCGAACAGGGACTATTGCTTCCTTGATTGAAATGTGCGTCTTAACATAAGTGTAGACCGAAACCATTTGTCTAGATGGACAATGCAACTGGGGACTATATTATTATGCAACAGAAAGTACTATTTTCAGAACTAGATTTTAAAATAAACGCAGTGGATTGTGTGATTCTGTGTAAGATATGATCATTGCCCGTGTCCCTTAACTTAATGAAAACTTGTTGCACCGACGTGTCAGTTAATCCAACACAACCAAAAACCAAAACCATCCGTAATATGTGTGCCAGACTTGAGGAACAAGTCCCCGAATCAGGCCCGAACCGAAAAGGTTATCATCGACTTCACTAAGGAGTGATTGTCGATCTAGCTTTTGTTGGTACTTTATTTACTTCAGATCTACCTTCATCTCGCTTTATTAGAAAAGATTTGCCATGGAATAAGCAATATATGCGAATTCCGTAATACGCTTTATATATTACTGGCCGGATAGAGTTTTTGCATTTACTTGAAATTTATTTTCTACAGTAAAGATTAGATTGCCCACTTAAATTACTATTGTATTATAAGCCTTAGAATGGATACGTTCAGATCTCTACTTTTATAAGTTCTCTTTACCTACATTGATCAGTTGATCAGTTCGATTTCTAATATTTATTACATGGTTGTCGACAAATCTAACCATCATACAAAACTGTCTTTGTTGACAGTTGAGAATTTTTCTTTATACCAAGTTGTTTAGGAACGCGACTTGTTTTCTTTCCAACTGTCATTTTGGATAGTTTAGTTTTTCATATATATTTTCACAAGACTATACCAGTCGTAAAATTTTGTTTTCGTAAGGCTTTCTTCGAATTGAGCTTCTTTTGTTGTCCAATTAAATAATCGACTGTCAACTGAGTACTTGGGTAATAAATTCTTTAATACGTTTGTTCCATTTATACTCTTTTGCAAACGAAAATTAAATCATTAATAACATAAAAACCTAAGCTAAAAGTAACTCAAGACAAATTGCGATATATGTCAATTTCATAAAAATATTGGTTTGACAACTGTGTTTCGAAAAAATATCCGGTTGTCATCTTAAAAGAGATTTATAGCTAATGGAGCTTTCGAATAGCACACAAAGCAGAAGCTTTATAGTGGTTGCAATCTCGACTTTCGAGGCCTACTGAAGAACCGTTGTTCTCATAAAATATAATAAGTAAGCGGCCGCCATTTTATGTATACCGGAAATCGTTTACATTTGCACTACTTTACACAACGTTGTGAGCCGTCAATTTGTCAACATATTCTATGATACTGAATATAATTTAATTCTCACCGTCGTAAATCGATCCTTGAACTGATCGTAGTTATTATTTCGAGTAACAACTACAAAATTGTCACTGCACACGTTTATGTGTTCATACTTTCGTAATTAAGCCATGAGTAACTAAAGCAGTCCCAAAAAGGGGCTTTATTGATTTCTTCGGTCTGTGACGAAAAATCTGACAACTGAAAATGAGTATGTGACAAACGTTAATTATTGATTTATATTTTTAAATAGCTAAAGGGACATGTATTTTTTTTTTATATAATGTCCTTTTTGGAATCTAAAATAAGTTTTAAAGCGAAGTTCCCGAACTCAAATCAATTCATTCAAGAATCTAAGTATCTTAAGGTGACTAGATTGGTCTGGATGAGATGTAACCGGAGCGCAAAAACTAGATTGGTCGGTAACGTCACGTTTTGTACGTCAGTCACATATGCGAACTGTCAACTTAGTAGGTACTCACTCACGAATTTCTTGACTACCCCTCCATCAACTGAAACAGGTGCTATATGACCGATTTCCCCCAATCAAAACCGAGATACCTCTAGTCAGACGGCTGTCAGACTTACTCAACTAGATACTTGAAAGTCCCCAATTGTACCACAGATTTTTGTGAAGAAAAAATAAATGTCAGTTAGGATGTCTAAATTGACAGTCGTCGTAGCATGTTCGTGAAATGTAATAAAGGAGAAAGTTTAAGGCGAGAACTTTTAAGGTGAGATAACATTTTTAAAGTCACTTCTACTTGACAGGTTGGAACCCGAGTTTTGACTAGATTTTTATTTGATTTCTATTTTCTCTGTGATATTCTATTCGCCTCTTAAAAGCTCAATGCGGATATTGTTCGTGCTTGCGCTTGCCGACTTGATTCATTGGACAGGAAAGTACGCGTTTTTCTTGATTAAGTTCAGTTTTAGTCTCCATTTGATGAGGAAGCAATATTTTTTGATTCGAGGACCCTTTGTCCGAATCTTGACTTCTTTTCAGAATTGCTCGAGATTCAACTATACAAATGGCTACTGTGGGTTAAGTTTGCTTATATTTTCGTGAAGTCTAACAACAGTTCCTAATTATCTTGGTGTACAATTTAAATAACTTAACATAAAATTAACACTTAAACTCAAAATACAAATTGCACATGAAATTTGTCAGCTGACGTGAAGTTAACAACATGTAAACGAAATGTGAGAATTTCGCTAACATAAAAGTCCTAGTAGAATATGTTTGGATACACTCCCAATTCGTTGCAAACATTTGATTCATGAAAGACTAGTACAATATTGTAACCGAAGGAACTGTGTGCCTACAACCCTACATAAGCTCGTAAAGAAAATTATTTGATCTCGTGTGCGTGCATGTTAACGGTCCTTATCATTTGAATAGCAGATATAAAAATAAATCGATTAAGGGTCTATGATTTTTAAATGTCAAATAAACAAACGAGAGCTCACAAATAAATACATTTTATTAAATGAACTCTAAGAAGTGCGTCGCTAATGGCAGCATTTGGATAGTGAGACAATTTGCGAGTAGACGGTTATTGACAAAACGGTCCAAGAGAAAATAGCGTCGCAGAAGTGGTTGCGTACAAGTTAGGGCGACATTATTTGATGAGGCTTTTTGTCCTATTAAACATTCAATCAGTGTTTACTTAGTCCTTATAGTGTGAAGTTGAATCTTCTCCTAGCCCATGTTGTTGTCTGTAGACTGAAGGACTGTCATTCTAATTCACCGGGTATTAATAACAACCTCTGCATTTTTGGCCCTCTCTACAAGAAAAGCGAAATAAAATATCCCGACACAATAAGTGGCAATCGAAATCCTTATTTCCTATATCCTCATAAAAATCATTAATTGGCCAAACAACGATTCATCTCACAATATGGCTCTTCTGTTGCAACTTGCAGGCTCTTGAACTTATTCCTTTTCTCGTTTAATGATGTTCACATCTCGTAAATACGATTATCAGGATTCGTTAAATAAATACAATTTTTTGTTATAAATGACTCTCATTAAAGGGGTCCACTTTATTCTTAAATTATGTCCATCGTGCTGTGATAAATTACTGTTTTTCCCTTTTGTTAATTGTACGCCTGGGTTCGTATTTAAAATTTGTTTATAAACATTAATTTGTCTTTAAATTAAGTAAATAGTTTCTGTTGTATGGGATTTGTTTTCACCGCATGGAAACTATTTAAAAAATGGAATTTCACATATAATTGTGTTTGTTTTCCTCAGTTTTAGGGTTCACTGAGCCAGTAGCAAGTAGCTCTTTGATCTAACAAATCAGCACACGAGTGGTAATGCTTAAATGAAACTAAATAGACAGCCGGTTAACCACAACTATTTCCAGTTGTTCTTTGTTTAGTGGCGGGCATTTGTGAAGGGTCAATAGCTTCTGTTGTTTGATTATGGGGATTTAATGCCAATTTAAGCAAATTTTTTCATACGATGAATTTCGAATGCGTGTCGAAATGTGGTTGCAAAATAACATTCACATACCCATTGATCCCATTTCAATTAAAATGGGAGCAAGAAGGAGAATTGTAACACATTGCTCATCAGCAAGACCAAAAGTGGGATCAACACTTTGGGTGCAACACCATGATGGTTATGCAGAATCGAATTTCAAGGGAATCACTCACATGCAGAGCCAACTTCACTACGTTCTAGGAGATATAAATCACACAGCCGTTTTGGGTATAGGACGACATTTGTTGACATTTCTTGATTACAGTCAGCTTGGAGAGAAGACACATCCAACCTGTAGACCCATCCCAATTGAGATTAGATTATCGTCGACAATCTGCATGAGTAGCGTTACTGCGGGGGACATACGAGTACATTCATTGCGCCTACCCTCTGATTGAACTGGACGTCTGTTTGTGTGACCACAAAAGAGACGAAATTCAATATCTGATGGCGGAATTAAAATTTTGTATGCCAACCGCAAAGAAACTGAAAACGAAATGTTTTCAAAATTCAACTGACAGTGAAAGGACTGATTGACAATTGAAAGTGACTGAGAATCGGGAGGAACACAATATTTATGTCAAAAAGCAAACGTCGCGAAAAAAGAATGCAAAAATATGTTCGACAGGGTAATTCGTTTGTGCTGTAACCGGGGAAGTTACTACTGTTTACTTTGGAGCTAAAAAAAAAGGAATGGTTGAACACGAAGTTAGATGCAATACCACCCAGTTGAGTGTACACTCGGGCTCACAGGCAACAAACAAACATTCAATATATTTCTTGATAGAATGGGCACATTCAAATCCCTAGTCAAATCTGGTAACTATATTTTCCCTGAACGTAAAAAGGAGATTTGCCGGTTATGCCACTTTCAATACGTCAGCCAGATATATGAAATGTCAAAATTTGAGCTCAGTTGAGAAATCCGTACCTAAATTTGTCCATAAACGTCAACTCCCTAAAACTGTTGATGTGACCAATTTAGGCCAGTAAAAACACATCAAGTCACCCAGCTGTCAGACTAAGTAATCCAGGGGGGTTATTCCCAAATGCGCGGCGGATCGCTTTTGATGGCGGATTTGAATTTTTGTGTTTCCATTCGACCACATTTTTTTTAGGTCCGCGAACAATCCGCCAGCAATCCGTCACCTAAACACCTATCGCTTTCAATGCAATCATAAAATGACGTTGGAAAGTGTTTTCGCTTATACAAAAATTCAAATCCGCCATCAAAAGCGATCCGCCGCGCATTTGGGAATAACCCCCCAGAGTTTTGAATGCTTTAAATCTATTTCAACAAAATATCAAACACACGACGGTTGTCTGCTGTCAAATTTAACTGGAAAATTGAATTCCTACAGCTTTGGATGATTGAAGGCAATAGCTAATTTTGACGTTTGTTGCTGAAGCTTAGTTATCACATTTACGACGATTGCCATTCTTATCAATTCGCATTGATGTCCAAACTGTACACGGTCGCAGTATAGTTAGATCTACATTATGTCACCTTCTCCGCTGAGTGTAAGTTTAATCCATTATATACCTTGAAATTTGATCCTTCCATAATTTTGCATTTATATTCTCGTGCCATCACCGAAACCAAACTTAGTTTCAATCGCTAATGGGGTAAAGGATAACCCCGACAATTTCCCCTTATTTCCGTCAGTTCACCATAATCTTATCGCTCATTAAAAAGTTGTTTCTTCTATTTATAGTAAAACTATTGACAACAAAGAATCTATAGAATCCAAAGAGACAGAGAGAAAAAATACACAAAGATACCAATCAAACACAAGGGTACAACATAGACACACTATACCCTCTTCTGCAGTGTCCTTTCTCAATATATAAAGTGCTTATATGCAAAAAAAACATGAAAATTGTAAAAGAAAAACAGGCAAAAGGATCTTCTGATTTAATTAACAAAATAATAAAAAAAAAACTGACAACATTTCTTTGATAGCGACACTGGCAGCATTGGCACTGGATAATTGAGTTCTATGTTCTCAGAGAACTTTTGCGAAAAAAGGGATTTGCTTGTTCGCCTCCGTTGTTTGGGTGCAGTTTTTTCGTCAATTCAATTATCGGTAGTGAATGACTTAAGTCATAAACTTCAATCGACATGCACTCCATCAGTAGATTACCAAGAGCCGTCGTTTAAAGACTATATCGCACATATCCCTCAACTACATAAACTCTTATCAGCGGAATGCGTAGCTTGTGGCCTACGAAAGCATAATGGTGCTAAGGGAGTTTTTGTTTTAAATCCTCATGCAGAATGCGCGATTAAGTTGGGTTGGCTTTTTGCTGCAATTGTTTCGCGGCGCAGATTTGTCTATTGTTTAGTGCATATTGTTGTTCTTTTTTTTCCTGCGGATTCCAATGCCATCTCGTGCTCAAAGATGCTTGGAGGAATACTTAAATCCAAAAGAAGGCTGCGCTGAAACGCAAAGAGTTGCATTTGCAGTCAATGTCAGTTGGAATGTGTTTGCCTGTAATGAGATGCGATGTATGCATTGTAACGATTATGTACTGCAGTTTGACAATGTGAGCAGGTTTCATGTTACTTAGTCTGATGAGAAGTGCCAAAATAACTACGAACGGCTTTGACAGTTGTTGTCTGTGAATATGCTTCGAATTGGCTGCTGTCAAACACAGAGGCGTTCTTTGAGCCCAATGATTCCATTGTTAGCATTGATTTTAAAACATTTTGTAGGTCACAATAGATGGTTTTATGTGAAAAGTGAAAGTGGATTGTGAGGTGGTAAAGTTAAATATTGAAATTAAAAACTAATGCAGTGTCCGCCTTTTTTTTAGATGACAGCAAACAGATGCATACTTGGCAGCACTTGACTTGGTTAACCGGTTGCACGCATTTTGTGGAACATAGCTTAGCAATAAACTTGGGAAAAACAAAGAGGTGTTGATGTTTAAAATGATTGGATTGCTGAAAAGGTAAAAGTAAAAAGTTCGTACACGCAACAGATCGATATCTCTTTACGGATAGTTTTTGTTTCAAAACGGCTTACATCGTTTTCAACAATTGTTCAATGTAAAAAATAAGCTTCACTAAATATGCCTTTCGTGGTTAGTGTGTTAGACAATCATCTAAGGTTTTTTCCACTGCGGCACGTCTGGCAAACATTCGAGAGTAAAACTGTCATGAATGTCCCCGTTTGGACTCGCCATAAAATTGTAGATCCCTTGGATTCGTCCCGAAAATGAAAATTGAAAAACTTACACAAAACGAATGGTTGTGAGTAGTTTGTCCTAGGTTCCTCACCGACCTTTTGCGCCAACTATCTATTTCCTGTTTATTTTTTACATGGAGATGAAGGGCACCCAAAATCCGTACGACTGAACCTGCTTGTCTGACTTTCAATCTCCATAATATCGACTGAGAGCTTTTGAGCACAATTTCCCTCTTTCATGCCACACGCAGGATTCACTTCAGTTCTCACATTACTCTTTAAATTGATGACTGCAAATAAGTACGTAGCGTACATTGAAAGTGATATCCACTTGTGACTTCCCTTTGCCTTCAACCACTAACCCCCATGATTCACAATATCTGCCACTTACGCAACGAATAGATGTGAATAAATCCCAAGCAAATATGCCAACAGCTCAACCGTTCAGTAGTTCGCAGCTCATAATTATCGGGGCTTACGCCGAGCCTTATGCTTAATGAATTTCAGCCCGTGAAACTATATATACTTGCCGGCTTGATATCAGCTGAATATAGAAAATTCGAGGCTGTATCCTGAATTTTGCAACCACATCATTAGTACGAGTAACTTACACCACAATTTATCATGTGCCCCAGCAAATAGACACAGTAGAAGGTTACCTAAACTTGATGATTCGAATACAAAAAAAAAGAAACAGAAAAAAAAAACTAAACACGAACAAGGACACCCACTTCAGCTCAGTATATTCCGTGCGTTCTTTGTTTACTAAACAAATGTGAATGGGTTAAACGCCAAGGAATTTGTCTACAGGAATTTCAATTTGGTAAGTCGGGTATCTTTTTGCTCGCACAGATGTATGTCCTTCGAAATACGGTGACAAATTGCATTCACCAAACCTCAGGTCTGCCCTTTTATTTATACAAAAGCTGTTCTTGAATTGAGTTTATTTTCAAAAAAAAAAAAAAGAATAATACTCGTTTAAAGGACTTCTAATTGAATGTAAATAAACCCAACATGACCCAGGAACTACTGTTATTCTTTCATTCTAAAATCATAGCCAACCGGAATTTCTATACAGAGAAAAGGGGAAGGCCCCACACAAATGATTTAGTGGCTTTTGTATTTTGTGGAGGCCTTCAGAAGGCGCGGCAATTTCTGAGGCAGGCCGGGTCCCCGAAATCACAACTTTCTTCCCTCAGGTGAATTTTAATTCAAACATTAAATTCGACTTGAATGCAAAGCTGAAGGGATTATTTCTTTTTGTCAAGTGTTCTCTTCGTAATATAATAATTTCCAAAGAAGTCGATGAATGAAAAATGCAATTTTATGAAGTGGGTCCTCATTTGGTAGAAACTATCGCAACGAAAAGGATGCTTAATCGGATAAGAGGGAGCGAAAGAGGAGGACAAAAAAAAACGTTGCTTGCGAGTTTAATTAGGGAGAAAAAAAACCTTTGTCACCTAATATGAGTGGGCGGAAGAAAGAAGGAAGTAACAATTTGAATGGCATTCGAAAAGTATAATGTTGACCTTGAACTATAAAGAGGGATGTTTTCAAATAACTATGCCTACTATTTGTTGTAGAGCCTATTGCGGTGGCTTTCTTTCTTTATTTTAAGGAGATGGGTTGCTAATTCTTTGGTGATCTCTCGCTCTTCTGTCGGTAGTTCTCTTCAAACTAGTAACATATCCTTCACCAATCCATTTCATTGTCAACCCTATCTGCCTTCATCGTTCTACCACCAAAATGATTGCCCCTAACATGTCTTGACCTGTTGCTCATTCAAGTAATTCCATGGGAAAAATCGACATCCTTGACATGCTTAACCACTCCTTCATCAATAATGCAACAAGGCCACGGGTTATCTTCAAAATCGGGCGTTGCCCATATCCCATTGAAGGGGAAAAAAAAGAATGATTCCCTAAAGCAGCCACCGAATTTGCACATTCACGCGTATTTCCCCCCCTAACCTATTACAAAAAATGGCATCCATTTGTCGTCCTTGCAAGTTGCACCCGTATAGAACAAGAGATAGGCAGCTAGCATCAGCAAACAACCATTTCACCATCTCGTTTTGCATCCCTGCATGTGTCAACACCTCTAGGGCAACAAATCTCGTTCCTTCCTCAACATGAAAGAAAGAAGAAGAAGAAGTAAAAAAACAACAACCGTGGTACCACATTTGCCTCAACGGTACCTAAGGGTGTTCATTTAGTATCTTCGACATTCTACGTGCGCTTCGTATAACAAATAACAATCGTGAGTTCAGCCTAACATCGGTATAGGGTTGTCACATGACCACTTATATGATGATGTGCGGAAAACTGATATGTGAAGGGTGCTTTTCCAAAGCCCGTCACTGCAAACGGGGCCGGACATTTTACGAAATATCTTTCTCTCAAGCCGAGCGAAGATTTCCTCATTTGCTTTAGATAGAGTGAAAGCCTCGGATAGGGACAATCAAGGTCACATTCTGAATCTCCTTCGTTGCCCTAGAAAACAGCGATTGGCAAAAGTTTGTCTGCGTTCAATTTCGGCTGAGATGGTATAAAAGTCACCCCAACGCCTAAAGCTAGACAGAATACTATTTCTGTGAAAGGAAGACGAAAGCCAAAAACTCAATGTCAAGCAGCCTTAACCTGGAGGCCGATCAGAATAGAAATGGAACAAGTAAACGCCTGTCAACCATCAAAGAGTATCATTGATGTGACGAAGCTTCTCATTTTAAGTTGTAGAAAATCTGTACGTCCCAAATGTTTGAGAGAAGCTAAGTGTAGCGTCTTACATGAACACGTTGCGCCAACTATTTCTGGTTTTAAATTATATACCTTAATACGTCGAGGGAGTTGCCATCATTTTTTCTTATAACGCTTCAACAGAGAACAGAGGTTTTAATCTTAAGATCTGCGCTTCAATGATTGTTGGTTGTAGTCCTCTGAAAATGTGTCCTAATGAAACCAGTTTCAAAGTTTACTAGTCGAGTTCTTGCAGATTTAAGTGAGGTGTCGGTAGATGGACCTAACAGTTCCTCAAGCATTGCCAGGCCGACTTACAATTATTGCAGTTTCGTCAACATCGTATTGAAAGAAATTGTGTTAATATCCTGATTTGACACTTCACGCACACGCACAACTCTTTAAATATGGTAAAACTTTCATAACGTCATCGCTAGAATAAAGTCAACACTCTGTCACAAAGCATGGAGTCAGAAGTTCCCCAAATCTTTTTGACTACAAAATGCATTCTATGTTGTTAACCCAGTAAAGCAACACAAAATTGTTACCCTGATCACCAATACTTGCCTTTCGAAGAGGCAAAGTTCTGAATTGACGTAAAACTGACATTTCAAATAAAACTTTTTAAAGCTCTATTCTTCGATTGAACTTTTTTTGAATAACACCTTTGCGTTTAATAAAGGAAGTGCTTGAATTGTTTCAGTTTCTATTATAATTTTTTAGCATTTTTTATTTAATATTTTTAATAACTTCACAAATAGGCTGTTCAATTGAGAAGCTGGCAACCCTAGATACCACACTATCTTCGTTAACTGTCGCTTGCATTGAATACCGTAGCGAGATACAAATTTCTAATGTAATGAAGCTGATTTGTAAACATTGTTTTCCAGGCGAGACATCATCATCAAGGAAATGGTATAACGCGCGATTTCACATGCACACACTTATACTCCCCCCTGTGTGTTTAAAGTTGCATTACGAGCTCTTGAAATTTCGCCACTGTGTCGCGCAAATTAAATTTTCCCGTTAAATCTTAATTGCAAAGGACTACAACAATCATTTTGCCGGATTTCACCTGCAAAGGACCGGTTTCTCGTTGATGCTGATGCTGAGTCCTGCCTCTTCCTTTGGTATTCTCATAAAGTTATTTTGTTTGGCGACTACTAAAAGAATCTCACATTTGACACATTGTTTCAGTGGCACGGTGTACACCACACAGATGAACAATATGCAGCCTTTGTGGTGGTGGTTCCTCTCTCAGGATGCACTCTTAAGGGGATGATAACCTTTTTTGCGGCAATTAAGCCCTTCAAACTATTCATTAAACTGGCCTCTTGAGGAAGTGAGTCAAGTCCTAAGCGTATTTCAAAAATAGTTTCTTGAGGGTCACCAAAGAGCACCACACACTCACTTGCATGCGACTTTGTACTACATATACACGTCAAACCCGACTGTGCTCTCGTTCTTTTGGTTTGAAAATTGCATGCATGCAGTTACTTCAGTGGTTGACAGATGACAGCATACGACATCACGTGCGTGTGGGTTGCTCTGTCGATGTATAATTTCGTTCGATGGGCTCTAAACAGATTCGAGTATGTCTTTATGAGGACAAGGATGAATGAGTGCTGAGTGAGACTGAGACTGGAAAAAAATATAACTTCCCATATGAGATGGGTGAAGTTATCACGCGGTGGGACAGTGGAAATTGAGGTGGACCGACACCTAAGGGGTCATTTTATACAGCTGAACTGGTTGCTCTGCACATTGGGGGCAGATATGCATTGATGGATGCTTTTTATAATTAGCGAAGCGGATATGAAAAAAATAGTCGAAAGAGAACGGCCGAGCATGGATTTCTTCCTTAAAAATTTGTTTAGCCCCCGAACATGAACTACGAACATCAACTGCTTCTGGTTGCATCAAGTTCTGCTAAAAAGCGTCGATAGTGTATGTTTCCTATACGGTATTTGTGATCTATTCACAATTGAAGAGGAAAATCGGGAACGAACGACAACGAAAATGAAATCGAAACGAAAACGAAAAACGAAAACGAAAACGAAAACGAAAACGAAAACGAAAACGAAAACGAAAACGAAAACGAAAACGAAAACGAAAACGAAAACGAAAACGAAAACGAAAACGAAAACGAAAACGAAAACGAAAACGAAAACGAAAACGAAAACGAGAATGAGAATAAGAATGATAACAAAAACAACGTAAACGAAACGAATAAAAGAAACGATTTTTTTTATAATTGATGTTTCTACTTCCTTTTAGATAAAGAAAGGTGGCTTTTAAGCGATTAAAAAAGTCTATTTAACAATTCCAAATTCATTTACAAACGTCACTTAGGATTGGGGACAACGGATCTAGCTGCAGAAGAACAAATTCTTTTGGTGCGATCTGCTCAATGACCCTTCCTTACAACCATTTTTAATTCCGACCTTAAATTCAGGAAGTCCCACTAGCGATGTTTCTATTGTACCCTTTTATATATTTAATATCAAGACTCATCAGTAAGGTGCAATGAACTTAAAACTATTATTGAAATAAACTATGGCATTTTTTTTATTCATCCTTTGTAGGACATGAAATAGAGAAATCCCCACAACATATTTCCTCAAAAGTCCACTACTGCACCTGAATACTTCCTCCTTCCATCTGATTATGCAAACTAAAAGCCTCCCTCTTAAAATATTTATGAGCCGCAATATTGCTGTATCAACGTCCTAAACAGAAAACCGCCTACACAAACATTTCTTTTTGGTCCGTTGCCATCTTTACTGAAATATCCATCTCATTAAGGTCCATAATCGACAATATTTCCATCGTCAAGTCCATGTTTGTGCATCTATAATTCCCACTTAAGGGCTACCACCTACCACGTGATCATCGCATTAAGATATGCAAAATACAAACTTTCTGCACGTTAACTTGAAATAAATTCCTGATACGCTAAGAAATAGAAAAAACTACATAAATTTAGTCAATGGCACTCAGAGGTTGTACTTTCGTCCCTGAAAGACATGCGGTGTTCATCTAGTCAACCAACAGCAACAGAAAAAGGAAAATAACGAACACAGACGATTTAATGCGCATCAACTCAGTACCCTTTTCCCACGAGGACAGACGAGAACTTCTTGTGATTACATATGGGATTGTTTTTTTTTTTGCGAAGGAAAAGGAATGCATAGCCATGGCTGATTTGTTGCAAGGATTTCCCCCAAATGATATCGTGTTGACCATTATTAGGACTAATGAGAGCACGTTGAGTGGATTTTATCAGCACTTTTGCTTTTATGGTCCCACTGCGACCTACGACCGACGACCGGCGCCGACTTCTCCTTTGAGTTTCTTATTACTAGCTGCGGACTATTCTGAAGCACATACCAAGTCTAAGTTCTTGACCATTAGAGTGCACTTTGTTTGCCTGGTCAACAAATTTAAGATGGAGACGTACCAAAAGAGCGAAGACAAGGATCACCATAGGTGAACATTAGTCCATTGTACGTGCTCTTGTACTCATAGGAGGCTCCTAGGGATTGGTGCGGTGGTGTGATTAACATTTTAAGTAAAAGTGTCAAATAGGTCACCTTATTGGTAGTCTATTGCTGTCAAAATTATGAAATGACACATAAATTATTGGCAAAAGAAAGGATTTTACTTGGGAACCAAACACATAATAGTATTACACAAAATGGGGAATTGGCTCAGTCGTTAGTTTGACGAACTACGAAGAGAAGGATCTGTTGTGAATGGGTTTTTTTCTTTGATTAACATAGACTTTGAAACTTTTCTCCTACCCGTAGGTACAGTTTAAATTTATGTGAATAAGACTTGTTGGATGTGATATCCTTTGCGGTGTTTTAAAGGCCCATGCTTGAGAAAAGGCGTGCATCCGAGCCTAGGTGGACGTTGTTAGCCCTTTATGTGTCTCTTTGAGAGACAGCTTACCCTCGAAAACTCGTTAAAAGCCGAGCACTTCCTAGCTTAAGCTTCCATTTGTAGAAATCATGGAGGGAGTTGGTGGAAATACCAAGCCTAAGACGACTTCTGAAATCTCTGACTCAAGGTCCGGGGTTATTATCAAATTTTCCAATTTTACAACAAAGCTCTGAGCTGTTCAGGAAATCATACCTCGTTAAGAAAGTTGCGTGAGCTGTTATGTAAAATTAGCGCACCTGTGCAAATTAAGTCACTCGAAGCCAGACGGCTCCCTAGACATACGCCCACCTTCTTGCCGACTGGCCCAATGAATCATCTAACCATTTCTTCCGACAGAGTGAACTTAAAACTACTGCTCTGGTTTACAGATCTGCACTGCAATCTAAAAAATATATTTTAAGGCTCAGTACCGCCCCATATATGGCAAAATACACTCTCAAACGTCTGCCATGTTTTTTTTATAATACATATGTGCAATTAATAAAACAATTTTCAAAAATAAATACTTCTCCGTTCAACCATTGTGTCTAGACTAATCTGCCTCATTCAGGGGGTACTCTTATTTGCCTACCAATTATCTGCATTTTTCAATTTCCATTTGGAAGGCACATTTTCTTGTTCGCCTTTCAGTTGGGACAACAAAGGACGACAGACATTTCCTATATATAATTTGCCATCGAGAACTCGTTTCTAATTTCTCATTTCCTCCTTCCATTGCTGTGCTGGTTCATCGCATTGTGGCGCTCGTTCCGCAGACTGATTGTGGCAATAAGTTTGGTTGCATTCCTTTGCAATGGCATACCGACAACACAAAAGGCACCTGACAACAATGACACCGTTGCCCAACCACCTCCGACAACAGAGCCATCACCATCAGTAGACACAACTACTACGATTATTTTTCCAAGAAATGTGACAGTAGACCTTCTGGTGGATGGGTAAGAATTAGCCATAAGTTGTAACGACAATCGCGTCAACTTGTACCTTTCACTTAGCGCTACGAAAGTGACGTTTCCCACAAGGAGACCAACAACACCAATTATCGCACAGAATTTAACCGCATCCCGTATTTACGAGTCCTTTCGCACCACAACACCCACCGATAGTGATGACGATCCATTCAGAACGACCACCCATCGAATACATCACGCTGCCAGTGCAGGCTCTAATGGAACGTCATTGATGCGCAAACGGACCGCAACCAATGATTACCTCAGCAAGAACATTTCCATCATCCTGGAGAACCTTTTAAAGAGCTACGAGCAGTCACAATTGCCCACCCACGGAAAGGGTAAGTGCGCGACACTGACCGCCACGGGTGGATGCGTTTGAAGGGGATTTGCATGAATCCTTGTTTCATTGTAGGTGTTCCAACAATTGTCAGGACGAACATCTTGATTCGTAGCATGGGACCCGTGTCTGAACTTGATATGGACTACTCAATGGACTGCTACTTCCGGCAATATTGGCGAGACAAAAGGCTGAGTTTCAAGGGACCCATTAAAAGTTTGTCCCTGAGCATTAAGGTGGTTATCCTTGGGCGATGCACGTTGGGTGGTTAGATAATTACCTTACTGTGTTTCTTTTTTTCAGATGCTTGATAAAATCTGGAGGCCGGATACGTATTTTTTTAATGGAAAGCATTCACATATCCACACAATTACGGTGCCGAATAAGCTGTTGAGACTCAGTCAGGATGGGGATATTTTATATTCAATGAGGTACGTTGCATATGAAAATTGAGTCCATTTAGCTAAATGCATTCTTCCACTCGAAGGTTGACGATAAAGGCCACTTGCCCAATGGAATTGAAAAACTTTCCCATGGACCGACAATCGTGCCCGCTGATCATAGGAAGTTGTAAGTACCTATACATGATTTTGTACATTAAAGTAGTCCCTTGAAATATGATGTATGATTTGGTTGCCGTTTGCAAGGAGAGAGAGTTATGGACGGAGTTTAGTCAAGGATTTTAGAGGAGTCGAATGGTCAGCTATTTTAATACTTGGCATTTTGAATAATTTCGAAAAAGATCGATCTACTGCTCACTTCGTGTTTTCGTCGTCCTGTTGATGACTGATTGTCCTGCTAAAAATCGTGCTCCTTTAAATTCTACACAGCACCAAGAACTAGGTTCTGCTAAAATTGTTGGCTGTAATTTGTGATTGTAATTTCAGCCCTAATAAAGACTAACGCATCGCCTGAGAAAGTTGGAAAAACTCAACCCAACGTAGAGAGAAGAATGAAATAGTTTTGTTATTTAGATTCGGAAACCACTGTATTGGAAACCAAGTTCATTAAAAACAATTTAAAACTAAATTTTAGTTGTGCTTTTATTTTTAAATGAAACGTTTCCGAGGGACCTTTTTTGACAACTTTTCTATGAACTCGATTTTTTGTCTGTCATTGTCTATACCACAAAATTTATATATTTATTCATTAGATTCAATTAATCGATAGATTATTTATCAGCGTCTCCACCAACTCGCGTCAAATGAGTTAATTTGACTGTAATCTTCTTGTCGAAAATGTTTATTCATAAAAATAATTAGGTATGCCATGGAGTAGCTTATCTATAAATTAAGCAAAACTACGTTCAAAATCTGGCAGCGCTCGAGCCAGTGCCACTTTTGGGTATATGCATCTTTCATTAATTGAAAAAAATGGAAAAGGTATGAACTGCAGCAAAATTAGTAACGAAAAAATTAGTAAATATATAATGGGATTGGAAAAAATTCTGAATCAGAAGGCTTAGCCGGTTGTGTGGAGAGCACTTATCAAAGTTTGATGTACAAAACAAAAATATTGAAAAAAGAAGTGGAATCTTTGAAAAATTTATAATTGTTTCCGCCATAAACAAATCATACTGAGATTTTTCAAATTCCGCCATTTTGTTTTTCTATCTGTGTATTTTCAATTTTAATAGAATCCGTGTAACATGCAAAAACATAAATACAAACATTCCGTGGGGAAATGTGAAAGTGTTCGGGAATGCCACATTTCAATATTACTGAATGCCATTGGTTATTTATTATAATATATTTTTTAAAGGCGAATAATTTGATATGTGCGGTTAATAAAACTATCTAAAGGAGATGTTTTATATACTAGAAACATATTGGGACAAACATGGTTGTGTATTTTCCGCTTTTGGATATCTTTAACTTCGATTTCTTGCGTAAATTTTTCTTAAATAATGAAGAAAATTTGAAAACGGATAAAATTCTATGAACGCTGCCAGCATCTTTATCCACAGCGGAAGTGGCTGTGATGAATTTCTATATAATAAATAATACTACCTCATTCACTTTCGTATTATAATAATCACCGTTCCCTCCCTTGTCGTTAGCTAGAGTTCTCATTGCAGTAGAAAATGTTACTCAAATGGGTCTGAAGGTAGTACGCAATAGTGTACGTGAAACGGCTCTATGGTATTTTTCAATTAGAAACGGAAATTTATCTATACAAAATTCACATATAGGTGTATAGTAGGTATACATTTTCAGATATTTGTTTTATTTGAACATACATTTTTCATTTATTAAAAAAATATCACAAACAAAAGCTTATTTTAATTTAATATAAATTATTTCAGTTCAGTTATATATCGAAATTTGAAAATAAATTATAAGTTATGTAGTTCAATATATAAAAATAAACGAGGTGTATCCTGCGCGAGAATTTGAATTGGAACGTGTATCTTGTTTAAGGGCCGGTCTGTTCACAGCTGGTTAAATTCGTGGTTAAGTTACCATAGCTTTAGATTAACCCATAATTTTGTGATAACGGATGAGTATTTGTTGAACGATTATTCACTTCGGTCACCATAACCTTGCGACAAATCGTTTACTCTTTTAGTTTAATTGTCAATTAAGTGATTGACCGAATCTATGGTTACATTTTCGTTGTTTTCCGGGTTCGCTTGTTTTTGATAAGTAATTTGTTAATGTTTAATGTAAAGAATATCATAATCAAATGATCTTAAAAACTGAAGAATAAAATCTCGTTGTGGTAAGACAGTAAGCATTTTTTTTAAACAAAACCGAATTAAAGACAACCAATAAAATTTTACAAATAAATCATCTCAATTTATTCGACGACCGTCGCAATTTTTTCATTCTTTCAATATTTGCTCCAATGAATGCGCTTTATCTCAATTTTTGAGAGCTGTCGTCGGCTAAAAATTCTATACATCTGCCAGTTTAAAAAAAGTCTACGAAACTGACTGATTTTATTGGTTCGGTTCACTACATCTTGAGTTGTTATGTATATGTTTTTTGCATTCTTTGCATCTTTTTCCGCATAATATTGTACAAAGGATTGTTGTGCATTAGCAGAAACGTCAAAACTAGTACCTAGGCAGTCCTTAAATATCTTGAACAAACAAAATTCCAGAAAATCATTGGTTAAATGTCATTAACAGCTCAAAAATCGTCTGGTTATCGATTTGTATCTTCATTTATAGCTTAGAGAATATACATATTAGTCTTCTGTAAATGATGTAGATAAATAATTAATAAAAAACTGAACTAAAATTAGCTCTAATTCAGCTTTAATTGAATGTTATGTATTATGCTATGCATAAAGTTATTGAAATGTAAAACATAGCTTAAACTGGATGCAATTTTATTAACTTGCTTACAAAACTTCTTTTGTGGTAAAATGTTGACCGTTGCGTTTTAGCCAAAAAATATTCATGTTTTTTTACGCCACTTGTATACAACAAATGTAGCTCAGTACATGCAATGGAAACCTCTCCCACCCAAGTTCATAATTTGCTCGTCGATCTTGTAAGTTTTTTTAACCGAAAGCGAGTGTGAATCAACAAATTGAAAGGATGAGTTATAGTTCATTCATAACAGGCTAGCCCATTTTCCTTTCATTGTATTGACACCTCATACATACCCACAGGAAACTTCCTTAAAATTCTTCCATCTCTCCTTACAGATGGCTATACGGCCCGCCAGCTAGTTTACGAGTGGTCCAACGACGATCCGGTTAACTTTGTGCCCGGCATGACGCTGAATCAGTTCGACTTGATTAGCATGAAGCACAGGAATTCCACATATGAGAGGAGGGAGGGTGAATTTTCGGTTCTACTTGTGGCCTTCAACCTGAAGAGACACACGGGATACTTCCTCATCCAGGTAGAATCAAAAAAGAATTTCCTACAATCTGTTACCTACTTTAAACTTACGCTCCGTCCAGGTCTATGTGCCGTGCATTCTGATCGTGGTGCTCTCATGGGTGTCGTTTTGGATTCATCGCGAGGCGACCAGCGACCGAGTCGGTCTATGCATCACAGCCGTTCTCACCCTTTCCACCATCAGCTTGGACTCCCGAACAGATCTGCCGAAAGTGAAATACGCCACAGCATTGGACTGGTTCCTCCTGATGAGCTTCCTCTACTGCATTGCCACCCTGCTGGAGTTCGCTGGAGTTCATTACTTCACTAAGGTAAGCGCAAGTTGTTGCCCTCTGCTGCGATACAAGTCATTGCATATATTCCCCCAGACAGGTAGCGGAGAGATTTTCGTCAGCGAGGACGAATGGGAGGAGGTCGACGAAATAGCCGAAGAATCCGATGGCATCCAGTTATCCGACCACAAGAGCAGCGAATCGGTGAGGGAGTCACCACAATCTGTTTCGGGGACATTTCGCAAACGCAACTCAATGATATGTCCAATATACAATGTAATTTGAATCACCGCCGAACCAAGTTGTGCGCTTGCTTTTAATTAAGTTTTGTCTCCCCAGGATCCGACACTTATCTTTCAGGCGCCCTCGTCCCGCACCTCGACCATGGAACGAACAACCCAAACCGAACCGCCGGTTACATCGAAATGCAAACAGATTTGGCTGTGTTTCATTGGGGATGACAAATTTCGAAAGCAACGCGAACGCGATGCCACAGTCAAGGGTATGTACTCGGTTCATTTAAGAAGTATGTTTGATTTTGATGTCCGTTCTGTAGGTCGACATGTGAACAGCGTCTCTCTCATTGACCAGGTTTCGCGTATAGCTTTTCCTGTATCATTTGGATTGTTCAACTTGTTATATTGGCTGGCGTATGGAATGTACAAAAAGGACTTCTCATGGGCGTCAATGAAAAACCAGTGAACAATTAAAATTTATTGCCAAACTATTGTTGTTGCAGATCGAATGCATTTAGTCCAAGGAATCAACGTGATTTTTCGTTGTTTTTACGGTGATTTGTTTACCTTTGCTTTTTGTTAAATGAGTGCTTAAAATAAAAAAAAACGAAATTTTAACAAAACTGTATTGTTGGTTTTGGTGTGGTTTTAATTGCTCATGTCGATTGAGATGAATGCATTTGGATTGTGGATGGCAGGGCCAGTGATTGGATGCGCGATCGAATGTAATTTTCATGTGAGACGGGAAATCGCTGTCAAATCAAAAGTGCTGCCAACACTTTTGTTTTTTAATCTACTTTAGATTGAACGAACGCCAATTTCAATTCAAAATTAGCTACTGTGACGGTTAATTGGACAACTGGTGCCAAAAACTGGCGGGTCTTGTTAGTAGGGGACGAACTCAAGTCAAAAGGTGAGTAACGTAAGTTCATGGAAGATACGACGAGTGTTGCGTTTTTTGAACAAGCGACGCCCGGAACCCTGTCGCCCTAAGGCGGTGACAGGATTTGACTCCTCGCCATTAAACTTAGTGTCAGTTATACAGCCTACATGAGTAGTGAAGCGACCTCTCTTTTACATAGTTGTAGTTCAAACCAATGAAGCCAAATGACTGATGTTACATCTTTATGCCGCTGGGACTTCTTACTGACAAAGAAGTGACAGTAAAATGGAATTTTGCAAACCTAAAGATCTGCAGCGAGAACCAGTAATGATTGACCTCCAACAGAGGACTTTGTACCTACTCTTGGTAGATCCTGTTTCTATTTGGTTGATTTTAGCGGGAAAAAATGTTGACCTCAGTTTTTTTTTTAAAAGACTTATAATGTGGATTGGGGGAAGTATTTTTCAAGCAGAACTTTGGCCTGGAATAAAACACATTTGAAAAAAGCGCTGCGTACATTTTGTAGTTTTTAGAGCTGATTTTGACAGAGAAGGTCAAGGACAAAGTATCTCCAATAAATTTCTGTCAATATATGCTTCGTTTTTGACTTCAACAAGTGGGGAATGTGTGAATTATGGCAGAGCGGATAGAAATGATAGCTGGTATTCCACAGGGCTGTCTCCTTGGTACAATTATTTTTGGAGGTTCTTATTAGTGAAATTTGTGATATTCTGCCAAAAGGGATGTTTCGTTTTTATCTGACGTACTTATTAAAATTTTCCTCTATGCTGACAACCTGCTGCTATTTGTTGACAACCCATTTGCTCATCAGCTTAAAACATAAAGTGCGGCTTGCTTTTTTTAAAAATGCCTGCCATTGAAATTTTAAAGGTTGTAGCTTTGGGGTAGTGATTCTCATTCGAGAGGCGTAGTTCTAAAGTGTTATTTCCTTCCAGGTCAGTCGCCCTCAGGTTTTGAACTTTACGCAACCCAGCGCGCCTTCCAAAATCGCTTCGATTTGCTCCGTTGAGCCCTGTCCCGGACAGAAAATTAATTATTAGGTACATGGGTCACTACATTCAGAAAGAAAAAAACAACGAAGAACTGGGGTTCTGGTTGAATTACCGCGTCAGTGGCTGAATTTGTAATATTTTTCCATGTAAAATCAACAAAATTCCAGTGACGTACTGCTTGGTAACAGATAGGTATGCGGTAATGCGAGCCCTGAATCAGGGTACCCAGTTTAGGGGTTTTCTAACCCGATTTAGTTTTTTTTTTGGTTAACGCGGGGGATTTCTGGTGGCAGAAATTCTCAAGGTAGAAATCTGTTTTTTTTTTTAATTTCAATTTTATTTGTCTTGCGCTATAATATCCTTTTTGGTAACCTTAAAATTTGCCTCCGCAGGAAAAACGAATTTCATAAGCAATCGCGAGTAATTTAAGCTTAATAAATATTCAATCCATCGTCCAAAGCCATATTTGAAAATGGAATTTATTTTTTCTAGCATGACAAAAATTGTTTTTTTTTTAATAGGCAAATCTGGAAGAAATATTTTGACCGCCAGGCAACTCTGCCCTGTAGTCGCCTGGCACTCGCTTTTGGGAAGAAAATAAGGTCACAGAGACAGTAAGCTTAGATCACTATGCGAACTTATTGTAGGGGGTTTTGGGACATTTGATACAAGCAGGACAGCTAACACTTCAAAGACAACAATCACCTACATGACATGATTGTGTAACACAAAACTAAAAACTCTAAATTTCAGATAAGGAGTAAGGGATACCGAAAATAATCAACACAACTTCTTGATGTTGTACTAAGGTCCTTGATGGAAAAAAACCTTGAAATGTTATAGCTGCAATTATAAGCTTGCCCTTTAAAAATCTAACAACTTAGCAATGTCCCATGGGATGCCGTGTTCTCTAGACGTGTTCTAAAGCGGGGCGGTTCTGGAAGCCAAACAATAATTATGCATCACTGCTCTCACGCAACATCATAGTGGCTCACAACAGTCTTCAATATTTGCGGCGACTACTGAGTATCGAGTCGACTTGGAAACACAGTGTATACTGGCGATACACATCCAGATAAATAAGACCAACAAGGACGTGAATCGTGCTTTAAAGTGCATATTTAGCCAAGCGTCGAATGTTTAACTAATATAAGTTAATAGAGGGTTTGCCATATGCAATGCATACATAGTAATTGCCATTAATTATTCAACACCAATACACAGTTGAGCAGGACACGCAGCGTTGTTTTCACTTCGACCGACACATTTCAAAATGTACCTCCCGAGTGTGACTACGCTTGGCTTTCTGTTAGTCACGGTCATCCGCGGAAATTACTGCAAATTTGGGAAGCTCATCGGGACAATCGAAAAGGAAATCGAACCGTCCACAGTTTATTTGATCGGCGTCGACGATAACTTTTTGAGTGAGATTGCAAGCAAGAACATCAATATTCCAGTGGCGATTTTCACACATCTCCAAAGTGACTTCAGTGAACTTTGCGATATTCAAGAGAGCACCATCTTAGTGACGCAAGTAGACAGAGGCCGCCATCGTCGCCATGTGATAGAGCAATTTGTTCTACGCCTTAGAGTACGGATGTTTGTCGTTTTAATTGCTGACAACAATCAAGTATTCAAGGACTACTGTCGCTTTTTTGCGGATGAAAAACTCACGAGAATCTTCGGAATAGTGAATGGCGAGAACTTCGCCTACCTCCAATACGCAAATAGGCCAGTTCAACGACTTACCGATGACGGACCCCTTCCCGATGCTTTGAAGGATCTGAATGGATTCAATTTTCGCACTACCGTTCAGACGGATCTGCCTAGAGCTTTTTGGTACCGAAACAGAAAAGGCCAAGTGAGGCTTGGAGGGTATGCGGCTCGCTTATTGGCCAGCTTCTTCCACAAGCACAACGCAACCTTCACCGACGTTCTAATCAACAACTCATCGAACCTACTTATGCCGGGAGTGATTGCAGCAACCAAGAACGGCGACATCGACATCAGCATGAACGCATACGATAAAACGTTTGATCTTGCAATAAGCTACCCCATACTGTTTCAGGCGTGGAGTGTTATGGTTCCGCTAAACGGCTACGTTGATCCAGATGGGTATTTTTTAAGGCCGTTTGCACTCACGGTGTGGATCTGTATTTGGCTCACTGTGGCGTACATCATCGCTGCGCAAATTTTAAAAGATTTCCACATCAATGAGCCCGTCAGTTTGTGGCATTACTCCAGGGAAACATTTCTGTTGCTCCTTGGTATGCCTACCGGAACAGCCTTAGTTAGGGCGCGTAGAATCTACCTCCAGGTTATTCTACTCTCGCACATTCTCGTCAATATCTATTGTGTCCATTTGACATCCTTTTTAACAATTCGTATAAAAGTCGAACAGTGGAACACAATCCAGGACCTGATTGAACATAATGTACCTGTACTGATGCCCCACTATGATTGGGAGAATTTTCGAGCCGCTGGACTTCCTTATGAGGGCCTTGAAAAAATAATCAAACCGGTTGATACCCTTGTCCATATTAGGGAAAGGAGCTCCATGAGCAATTTAAGTTTCGCCTATAGTGGGTCAATGGACAAAGTTCAATTTCTGTTGGACGTTCACAAAAGAGTCTCCAAACCCCTGTATCACATCACAAGCGACAGTCTAAGCAATTACCACCTGGGATATTTATTGGTCAAACATTCGCCTTTTGCTGAGAACTTGAAGACGTGCATAATGCAGGTGATGAATGCGGGCTTGATCGGGAAGTGGTATAAGGACTCAATATTGCATGGACACTTGGCAGGACTACTGCCCCCGGTGATGGCATCACAGAAGTTACCATTTCCTCTGAGTGTAAATCACCTGCTCTTTGCGTGGAAGTGCTTGATAATTGGCTGGATAATTGCAACGGTCGTCCTTTTGTGTGAGCAGTGCTGCAGGGTCTTTAAATGCCGATGGGGGGGTAGTTGCTAGTACTACAAAATGTTAGCGATTGTGTTGCTTGAAACAAATAAACGTGTTAACGGCTGAGGGGTTGTACTTTTAAGAAAATGTCGGCTGGGGGAAATGAAGAAAGTTGTGAAAGTTTTTTTTATATACACAATACCTAATAAAAAATTGTAGTTGGTAAAACGTGATCGATAAAACTGATGACTTGAAAGACTGTACCTCGGAAAGGTTCACAAAAATTCGGACTTATTTTTGAAGCATGCCTAACTCTTTCAAAATCATGCTGTTTCCAAATATTTTTGAAATTTACTTTTAAACTTGCATACTGAAAGCTAGCCCTAAGTCTTTGATAGCCGTCTTTAGGCTGCAAAAAGTTCACCTTTAAAGTGATAAATAACGACAGGTCCATCCAGCTTTACGAGCTTCTTGATAAAACCTACGGGTGCAGTCGTTATGACGCTAGAAACGTTTTATGTGGTTTATCATAGAAGACTGTGGGCCATGAGTATGGTTACTGCTTCTTTACTCCAGGGGGCCTCAGGAAAGGTCGACTGCAGCCTGTGTTTTAATGAATTTGAAGGTACAAAGCTTAATAAGTTGATCCATCGCTTGGAATAGTTGCAAATTAGGAGTGCTAATGGGAGACTAAAATGCTTCTGGAGGTGTAAATGGAATGACATAGATGAATCGGTGCCGTAAACGGAGGGCTGACTTTTTCAGTATAAATTGGATGTGGATTTTAAAAACCTTCTTTCAGCGAAATCCATAAATACACATGGGACAGTCGTCACCAGAAGTCAACGATAATTTTCCTCGCGGTGCCGTAATGTACTAAAATAATGGGTGGTAACATATGCGTGTTGAGAGGCGCTGAGCTATCAACTGATCCTCAAACTGTTTTATATACCTACCCAAGTTATCCCAAGTTTAAGAAGCCAACGAAATGGAGATGAAAGACTTTAAAATGAAAATATATTTGACAGATCTGGGCTTTTGAAACCTGTATATGAAGACGTGCGGAATTTGAGAAGAAATCGGCGATGAACAAGAAATTGATAACAGATTTGAAAAAAGTGTCCTGGCGCACCATCCCCTCTCTTAGAGGAGGAAGCATGGATGCACGTCTTTCCAAAAAGGGTAAAGGGTGTTTGCTGAGGTGTTTAAGGGAAGGTTCGGGAAAGCACCCGTAACACACTTTTAGAAAGGTAAAGGTGGATAAACTTTGGCGAGTCTTTATAGAAATGTTTTCCTAGTTTTGAAGAAGGTTTTTACCAAGTCCAAGAAGCGATGTTATTGATTTTAGCTTGTTTTCGAAAATGTACAGCTTTATTCACCGACATTGACATTGAGACCCACCTGTCCTTTGTATAGTGGTATAGCACAATGTACCTATTAAGGTTTTAGTGCACTTCAACGAGGACACATTGAGATCAACCAAAATAGACCTAAGTCCGTGTCGTTTGATCTTTGCTGATGAATTGGTCATTTTTGGGTTAGAACTTCAACGAAGAAGTCTGAATTGAAGCTAAAACGAAGGTAAATGTGAAGAGATCTGAGGTAATGGCCGTCTTTAGGTTCCTGTTCAATGCTAGTGGTGGCCTTTTAAAACAGGCGGAGAGGTTAAACTATGTCGGGCTATTTGTCACGTCCGATGGAAGGATTTGTCTGGCTGTTTTGAGCAGCAAGAGTTATCTATTATAACGAGGCACGAACGTGCTGTGAAAGTTGAGCTATCAGTAAATAATCCAGTGTTTGCTCCACCTCTTACCCAGACATGAGATCTAGCTCGCAAATACAAGCTGTCGCAATGAAATTTATTCGTATTGCTGGGTTGTTGGGATGACTCCGAGATATCGTGTAAGGAATATCACAATACGTGGGGAAAGGAACACTGTCGAGTAGGTAGATACTATTGCAAACGGAGCTGACCATTACCTGCATACGAGATGAATGACGTGCAGATGTTTTCAACTCGATCAGTCACTGAATTAGACAGAGATCCCAATGATAAAGACTGCCTTCCATAAAACTTTAACTGAAAAAAGTTGGTCCAAAATGAGTCCAAATCCTAGCTGCTCGCAACCACTCATTTGTGTGACTTTTCACATTTTTGGAAAACATCAAAGGGCAATTTTGGTTCACCAGAATGCATACATTTTTATTTTACCCACTCTGTTATAAAAAAGTTCACTCGCGAAAGTTTTTGCAACACGCAAACTTGTCACGGCATTAACCTGAAAAAGTCACCCCTGTAACACTAACGGCACAACATTTGATTATGCAAATTTGTTTTAACAACAAATCAGACAATCACTCAGTTGAGAACTAAAATTAAACTTCAAATATTTACACTTAAGCTTTAAACAGAATATCTCTTCAAATATTGGCCCGAAAATAAGACACCCCAACGAAAACCCTTTTTACCGGAATTAGCTTACAACTTGTTTGTAGTATCCCATTCAATTGTCTATCACAAAAACAATTCACACAAAAAAAATGCAGTTGTCGGAGGTGAAAGACGTCAAATTACGTTATTTCTGGAGCACATTTTGTTTGCGATAAGAATTGCTTTCAGTTTCAATGCCATCTGCAGAAGGATTCCATGGGTGGGAGTGTGAGGGCTGTACCAAAACGCGCGTGAGTGTCTTGTGCTGCCACTCATGTATATATCTTAATAAAAAAGAAATCTGAAATGCGATTTCAAAGAAAAGCAAACACAAGACTAACACTTAATAAACAAGAGTAAACTGCACGGAAAAAGGACCAGCGAGAAATAGTGCGTAAGTAGTTGAAAGTATTTTCCATTTTGCCCATTTTATTGCATGTCCTTAGGGTGTAATATCATCGGAGCATCATCTCCTGTGTAGCAAAATGTATTTGGTGCGCGTTCTGTAAAGCACTCAGAAGGTCCTTTTAAAAGTTGTCGCACCCCATACTTTATACAGACATGTGGTGTTCGTGCAAATAGGAAAATCGCTCATGGGGGAGACCATTGGGAGATTTTCAGTTAAGTCGACGATATGGAGAAGAAGGAGTTGCATACGTATATTGTTTGTTGGTGGTGAACTTAAAAGGAAAGTAATGGAAGTCGGTTGAGATTGATTGAATGACATTTATAGATTCAACGTTTGGATCGCATATCGCACCCATAACTTGTAGCTGGAAAAGTTTACTGTTAAGCTTGTTTATATCCAGGGAGGACAGTCTTTGATATGTAACTTTTTACATGTGGCCAGCAGCTGTTCCATCCTTTCGAACCTCGAAAGCCGTTTAGCCAGAAGCAACGCTATGACCACTGTGTGGATTTCACTCGAAGGTTTCCAAAAAAGTTTGGAAAAGGGGGCGTGGCACCATGCAGCAGACTTTAATCTTGGTAGCATTAAAACACCATATGCCTTGGCATATGCTGCAGTCGTAGTCTCAAATTTTGGCACATGTTTGTAGGTACATTGGTTGAGTGACCCACTTCGCAAAATTTGGGCAGTATTAAAAAAGGGGGTGTGGGAAAAAAATACTCAAAACATCTTGTCTAGACTTGTGGATGGTAAAATTTGAAACAGCGTTGTACATAGTTTAAACACAGTACTCTACAAAATGTGGGTGCGGTGGGAAAATGAGGCGTGGCACTTCTTATACAAAAATGTGATTTACACTTTATTTTGACATTTATGGATGTCTTAGCCTGGAATTTGGTAAAAGCCCACTTATTTCCTCATAAAAGCTTTCAAAAAATATGTAGGCTGTATTAGCAAGAGGGCGTGGCACCTCCTAAGCAACAAAAACATTTGAAATGCTTTATATGATAGTTAAAGTTTCCAAACCTTGGATCATGAAAGTCGGCAATGAACACCTTCCACGAAACCCTTTATATAAAACAAGAAGGACGTTGCTCTGCCCTAACATCTGGAAAAGCCCAATGTCTCATCTCAAGACCTGTAACTTTATAATCTCTCTAATTTATACACGTACACACTAAAAGATCGGCTTATAAACACCTTGCTGGTAAAAATCAGGAGAATCTTCGAAAGTGCAGTTATATCATGAGCAGCGCCATCTATTGAGGTACCAATGAAACTCCTTTTGCGTCATGGCTATTTTTATTCATATATAAACCCAATCCTGGTTCAGAACTAATTATATGGTGAACAAAACAACCAAAAGAAATAAAAATCTTATGCCTTACCCGAATGTTAAATAACCATTCCAACGGTCTCTCTTTTCAAAATGAAAGCCTTTTCTATATTAATTCCCAAATCCAGATGGCGCATTCTTTCACAAAGCTCACTCTCGCATTTCTGCGCACAATCCTTAAAACGAAAAGCATGCATTCAACTTCATAACAAAATTCTCCACAGCATCCGACATCCCGTAGAATGGAAAAGTTTTCACTCACTCATCCGCGCGTACAATAAAAAGTAACTCTCCTCTCTAGTGCGGTTTTTTTTTGTTTTTTTTCCATCTGAAAACCTACTCAGTGCGTGCCAAAAAAAAGACAAGAAAAGCGAACAAACAAAGCATACATGCATCCATCATTTCATTATCCCTCTAACTGAGTCCTTCTCATCATTTTTCATCCCGTTGTCGCCCGACTTGTATCCGCAAGACTTCACCATTGAAGCATCCACTTTACGGAATAAAATTCTGTGTTTGTCGTCCTATCGGGAAAAGGTGTCACGGTTAAGAAAAAAAAAAACAAAAAACAAAGCACACACAAAAAGAAAAGTGAAAACGGGTCACATAACGTGCCGAAGGGAAATTCAAAGTGCAGACAAGAAAAAAATTATGTAAAATACCCACTATAGTGCATAATGCTCGTTTAAAAGTGAATTTACTGCAAGAATTTTCCCATCAACCCTTCAAGGATACGACTTAATGTGCAAGCGATGAAAAGATGAGAACACTGCTGTTACTCAATGAAAAGTTTGTGTGGCTAAAATAAAAGCAAAGAAACCGATTTTCTCTGGTTAAAACGAAAATTATCTAATTGTCCTTAATTATGTGTGTGTACTATGCAGCATACTCGTGTGCAAGGGGAGATGTCGCCGCTCTTTAGTGATTGATCATTGCCGTGTGCAGTGTCGGCTCGGTACAGATACAGAGCGAGTGTCTCCGCGATTTACTGTTGCTGTAGTTAAGAAGAAAACAAAAAATGGGTCAATTCATGTTCGGTTCGGTGTGATGTGATTTAATAACGAGTTAGAATTACTACTACTACATCATCGGTTACGATTAAGGATAACGACGACGATAATTCCGCTGGCATCAAGTGGCCTCCCACGTACATAGGGGGGCTGTGTGTGTGTGTTTTTTTTTTTTATAATCTACATGTCGATCAAGGATTCCATCGAGTGGACTGCTTCAAGTAGCAACTTTAGGCCATCCGTTGAGAGTTAAATAAAGTTGAGAAAACCCATTTTTGAAAGGACGAAGACAACAAAGACGAAGAGAAAAGCAGTCTTGTCGAGAGTGTAATGGTGGTTGTTCTAGTTCATTTCTCTGTTCGATCAATTTTTTTTTTATAATCATCAAAACGGAGAAAGCCGATAGACAACCCGACCGTGGGTGGTGACGGTGAGGGTACGTACAATTTGCGAATATCCTTTCCTAGTTTTTTTTTTATTGAAAATGTTTATAATGTGTGTCGAGTGATACGTCATTTCTAACTCGCATTTCGGTCGGTGCCGTTCCCAGCTCGTGGGGGGACGTGTTCAAGTGAGGGTGTTTTATTTCGTCGTTCTGTCTTCGTGTGGGTTTTCGATGGTGAATGTAGAATTGCAATAAAATTGATGTGTATCCTTGCGGATTTAAGGCCGCTGATACACTTGAATGGCAAACGGGGCTGAATCACATTCATGAGCTTGTTCAGAGGTGAGTGGAATTTGTTTGGTGCGAGTTCATGAAAAGTTGAAGCCTGGTTGCGTGGCTTGTGGTATGCGCTATAACTAGATTTTAATTTTACTTTCGAGTGGATGATTGGTTGCAGCAGTTTGCCTTGGTAATATTTGAAGCATATGCGGGTCATTGGATAAGGTTGTTGGTTGAATTTGATTACGAAATCAATGTGTGAGGTTTGCAATTGGTAAATGATCTTTTGTTCATAAGAGGTGCGCAATTGGTAATGAATAAGTCGCATCAACTGATTCAAAGTGGCTCATCAGTCATAACTAAACAAAATCAGAGTGTCATCAGACTTTCTAAATGTCCTGTGACATGGCATTTGGAATTTACTTTGATTGCCACTGCTCAATAAATAAACACATTTAAGGACTTTCTCCGCAGTTTTCATGGATGTGGTCTTATTCCAACTGTTGGTTCTAAGAATACTTACATTTTTAAAAGTGATGATTTTAGCGGATACACGATGTTAGAAGAGATGTCCTTACAAAGTACAGAAAAAACTTTTTAGTGGACAGTCTGTTTAAGCTCGAAGTGCGGGTACCTTTGTAACAGCTTCACTTTTACAAAACCAAACTAGAGTCACTAAGCATTGTATGAAGTTTGTTAGACTCATTCAATGAAGAACTTGATCAGTGTACCCAAGCTTTATCCAATGAGTAGGCATATATCATTGAACGAACTAAGACAACCTCCGACAAAACTACCTCCGTGCAACTACTGAGAATAGAGCGTTTCACAGAAGGTCCAATATTCGAATTAAAAAAAGGCCATAACTGGGTCGGACGAAACCTGCTGGTTCATAGAATGCTTTGCTGGGGCAATGGTTTAGAAAAGTCAATAGGTAATAGAGAATCTTTACTATCAGTAGGTGTATTGTTTTAAAATGTTCACCAAGAAATATTTAAGTGCGTTAAAATAAGTCTCTAAACTGAAGTTCTAGCAAACTCAATTTGCTATGGACATACGAAGAGTTGACATTTTTTTTAACTGACAAAATCTGCAAGCCCAAGTTTGTATTAGATTTGTTCGTCCTGCCTTAACCAAATCTACTTAAAATAAACCATTCAGAGGATACAGCCCAATTGAAGACTAAGGTCAAGAGCTTCTTGACAGTCGTTTCATTCACCTTACCGCAGTTTGAGTCAAATGGATTTAGGGTTGTTTAGGGGATATTATTATCATATAAAGTATGAGAAATGTAGACGATATTTGGAAATAAAGCAGACGGAGAAAAAACAAGCTGCCTGGAACTGGTTATTTTAGTGGGTTCTATCGACTTTGATTTTGACTTTATCGATTTAAAAGACTCACTAAACTTTGAAGTAATCGGGCTATTTGTCTATTTTGTCCCTAAAAAAAGGTGGGCCAAAAGAAGTCATCCGATATTGTTTGGCTCTCATATTTATTTGAAATGAAAAACTTCAACTCTGTCTTTTGATTATGTTTATTTGAACCTTTGGAATTTTATTGGTCAAGTCGAGAAGATGATATTGGCCAAATGGGCGCCGTCACAATTGATTGCCATACTGGCTCGTTTTAGCAATGGGATGTATTGTACAAATCGAAAAAACTACTCTTACAAGTTCGTGTTTACTTGGACAGAAAAGACAAAACGAAACAACGTAGGGAGGGCATCTCCAAAATAAGTATGGGGACTCTGTCCGAGACCTTATCAATAGCAGTCCTGCTTTATGAATCTGAAGCGGAAGATATTCTTGGCCTTTACGAAGAAAACATTTTCATATGGCATTTGGTCCCTTTTCGCTTGCACATAATTTGACATAAACCAATTTAAACATTGGACCATACTTACCTCCCCAAAACTACTTTTGAAAGTAATGATCCTAGATACCGGAGGAACTAGCTCTAAGGTACTTGGCAAAGAATATAATATCTACTATTCAATTCTTAAATTTAAAACAGCATTAAAATTGAAAATTTAATCATTGTGTCCGGTGTACAAAACTTTTTGATTATACATTAAATTTATGTACAACCTAGCTTGAAACTTTTGGTCTTCCAAAGACTAAGGTTTATACAAAAGTCGAATTCTATACGAATTCCGAAAAGTGCCGAGATCTGTTTAAATATTTCAAGTGGGCACTATGACATAGGATCAAAATTATCAACGAGAACTTAAACAAGTAAAAGTGTTATCATCGGCCTGGCCGATGTTTTGATACCCTCCACTGCATACAAGTTATGCAAAATACCAGAACTACTTGACCGACATAGCCCATTTTTAATACCAACCTAACGACGATAAAAGAAGTCCTTTCACAAAACTTCATTCACCTATGTTGATTCTTTTGGACGATATCGTGTTTTCAACGGAAAGAGGGATACATGGGTCTACATAATATTGGTTTTGTATGGGAGGTACCAGAACTACTTGACCGACATAGCCCATTTTGAATATCAACCTGACGCCGATAAAAAGAAGTCCTTTCACCAAATTTCATTTAGCTACGTCAATTACTTTGGGCGCCATCGTGCTTTCAACAGCCAGAGAGACACATGGGTCCAATATTGGTTTTGTATGGGAGGTACCAGAACTACTTGACCGACATACCCCGTTTTCTATATCAACCTGACGCTGATAAAAATAAGTGCTCTCACCAAATTTCATTCACCTACGTCAATTACTTTGGGCGCTATCGTGCTTTCAACAGACAGACAGACAGACAGACAGACAGACAGACAGACAGACAGACAGACAGACAGACAGACAGACAGACGGACATGGCTAAATCGATTCAGAATGTGATCCTGATTCAGAATATATATACTTTATGAGGTCTCCGGTGACTCCTTCTTGGCGTTACAAATGTATTGGCAAAGTGAATATACCTTCCTCTGGAGGGTATAAAAAGGAGTTTTTTTTATTTGTATTTTTACTAAAATTTCCTATAAAAATGGAGACCTTAAAGTATTTAGTTTAGTTAGCCTGACAGTTGTCTCAGTTTCGATTAGCTTAGATCAGTCTTATAAACAGCTTTTTCCTTCATTGAGAGGCAGTCTTCGATGAATCTAGTCAAGAAATTCGTAACAGAGTACTAAGTTGACAGTTCGCATATCTGGCTGACATAAGAAAAGTGACGTTACCGACACATCTAGTTATACCCTCCACAGGAAGGTATATTCACTTTGCCAATACATTTGTAACACCAAGAAGGAGTCACCGGAGACCTCATAAAGTATATATATTCTGAATCAGCATCACATTCTGAATCGATTTAGCCATGTCCGTCTGTCTGTCTGTCTGTCTGTCTGTCTGTTGAAAGCACGATAGCGCCCAAAGGAATTGACATAGGTGAATGAAATTTATTGAGAGGACTTATTTTTATCGTCGTTTGGTTGGTGTTAAAAATGGGCTATGTCGGTCAAGTAGTTCTGGTACCTCCCATACAAAACCAATATTGGACCCATGTGTCTCTCTGACTGTTGAAAACAGAATAGCGTCCAAAGGATAAACCTAGACGGATGATGATTGGTGAAAGGACTTCTTTTTATCGTCGTTTGGTTGGTGTTAAAAATGGGCTCTGTCTGTCAAGTAGTTCTGGTACCTCCCTCACAAAACCAATTTTGCCTGACTTGTATGCAGTGGAGGGTATCAAAGCATCGGCCAGGCCGATGATAACACTTTTACTTGTTTTTTTTCGTTCTGGGTACATCTAATCCAGATCAAACAAGTCGACTTTAGATAACTAGGTTTTTGAATGTGCCCAATGACAATTTCACTTCAGGTTGTTAATCTGGCAGACGGCATAACCCATGCCAAGTTAATTGTTTTTATATGAACTTTAAAAACACTTTTTGAAGTCAAAATTTAACTTTACATTTATGTTCTTTGAAATAACTATTGACTTGCCAAAGCGATGTGAATTTTGCTGTATGCTTTAATCCATATTGGTAAATCTTTGTAGTGTTACGAAACAATTTATATACAGATCTGGCAGAGTGTGGGTTTGGCGCACTCAATTCACATAGGTAGGGACAGTGAAATAGCATTTGACAGTTTTCTACTAGTGATAATGTATTTGGACGAAGAAAACGACCATCATCTGTCCAACTTTGTATATTTACCTTATACATAAAGGCTAAAACGATACTTAGTGCATTCGGTGTAGCAAGAAAAGGAAACAAATTTTGGTTCGCTCAATTAGCTGAGGATGTACCTAAAATGTTTCTATATCCCAAAAAAATCTTACAAACCATTAGAACGAATTCAAATTTTCTTTAAATATGTGTAAGTCTTAGGGCCGTTTGCTTATACGACTCATAGCAAATTAAGTTCCACTTTAACTCTTATGTGACAGTTTATGACCTGAAAAAAGCAGCCCATAAATATTTAAGTAGAACTTAAATCGTTAAGAGTCGTATGGGCAAACGGCCCTTAGACTACTTTTATTTGAAAAATAAATCATTTTTCATTTGAAAATTTCCCATATTGTGTTGACACTCTCTCCTTGTTCGGTCACAAATTTTGTTGATGATTTTGATAAATTGTTGAAGATTAGTTGTGACTGGCAAAACCAATTGTTTATGTTTTTGGATAAGAAATTCATTAGTATTTTCAAATTTCGAAGCTCCTCGACCAGGGTTGCCAGAATTTAGTGTGATTTAAGCGTCCAAACCTTAAAAAAATGTTGCCCAGAAAGAAGTCCAAAAATCGTTGAAAATTTTCCCAATTCCTCAAGTACTTTTTTTTGGTAATTTTCCCACTTACCCATCCGTGAATTTTATTTCACTTCTATCTTCTGCAATTGGCATTTGTTACTTGTGTATTGTGTCGAGGGCCTGCAAAATAAATTGGTGTGCCTGCAAGTTGAACTACTGTTCAATGTCGCTTGAGTGCTGTAAAATTTACACAAAATTTGTTTTAATATATAGCCCAAAATTATGTCTGGCGCTCATGGAACAAATTTCTATCGTTTTTTCGGAAAAAATATAGTAAAGTCTGGCAACACTGTCCTCGACTTCTACAGAAGCAAAACGATTATTTCTGAATAATCTGAGAGTTCAGGTTTAAACTTTCAACAACAGCTTCAAAATATTTTTCGAGGACTTTTAATGCTCCAACGGACTCCACATTTACAAAAGGACAAAAGTTTTTCTTTTGTTCTTCATTTTAATTTTCGTTAAAGTAATATTGGGTATGTATCATTTGGGTATGCACAGGGTGGGCCAAAAGAAGTCACCCGACGTTGTTTTATTGGTTTTAGTCGAGAAGATAATATCGGCCAAATGGGCGCCGTCACAATTGATTGCCATACGGGCTCGTTTTATGGCATTTTTCATCACTTCGGGCGACAGATTCTCGCACTCGTGTCGAATGTTGTCCTTGAGGAATTCTAGGGTCTCGGGCCTGGGCCCACCCTGTATCAGTGCATCAGATGAGATAATAAAAATTCTGACCTGCAAGATAAGACCCCCTAACAGTAGTTTTACGCAAGCGCAACCACATCTACCTGTGGCCAAATAAAAAAGTTTCACCATAGATGGGATTTCCATGGGATTACTTTTGCAAAGTTTGTAACAAGCTCCCTTCCCTTTGAGACTATAAAAGGGAAATTTAGTTTTTACCCTAGAGGACCGGCCAAACTAACTTGACTGACACAAACGTCGATACTCCTTGCATTAATTAATTTTGTCCCAAACAATTAAACTTCCCAACTTTCTGCTAAGGTTTTCAAATCTGAACAAAGGCAGAATACGTCAAAATAATTTTCTTCCGCTGAGCGGAAGATGGAAATAATAAAAACGTCCTTCCTTCAAGTGGATAATTTCTTCAGAACTCTACACTTAGCGCTCGGTGCTGCTGTAATTATCCTAAGTGACTTCCCGAGCTGGCGGGCTTAAACATTTTGCATTCGACGAATTAATTGCAGTTTTCTGCACCGCTTTTTTCCCTATCCCTATCTCGTGGTCGTGTAAAAACGTTTTCCCTTTCAAACTAGGTGGGGGGCGGGAAATTTTCTTTATTCACCGTGTAGTACATACCCACCCGGTACTGCCTGCCTTTTTGATCAAACCATTATTATGCACATTGTGTGCTGTGGAACGGGGACGCAGGAAATAATAGCATCAGCGTATCTCTCTCCCTGTTGACCAACAATGCGTAGTTGTTCTCATAAATTTCCCTTTTCTCTGTTTTGTTCTATAATCGCTGCCCGCTTCTGGCTGTTGACCATCAACTAAATCTAAAGAACGTCCTTGATGGTGTTTCGCGTTGCAGTGTGCTCTTGAGGTTGCGATGGTGCGTAGTAATTTTTTAGTAAATAAATTTTCGTCAACTACTAAATCTGGGACGAAATATTGTTCCATTAGTTTTCCCATTGAGGAGGAAATACAGAAAGAGAAAAGAAAGAGGGGACAACTAGAGCACTTGGATTCAATAATAACTGGGCTGAGTGCTGTAGCTGTTCTGTGCTGCAAATGTGGAACAAGGGCAAGCAGCAATCGCTGGAGATTATTGATTGTCTGACAGAAGTCATATATACAGCGGGATGTGATTTGTATTCATTTTTATTCGCAGCAATTATCCGCCTCAGTGGGCGAGGAAAAGTTTTCCCTTAACAGAAATGTATGCGTGCGTGCGTGTGTTGATTGTAATTGTGTTTCCAAGCACTAGATGCGCATTATTGCTAATTTGCATTGTCAATTTGTGTCGTCCTTTCAGATTAGAGAAATGATTGAAGCTTCATGTAACATTAAACAACAAAAAAGCAACTTCCATGACTAACGACTCTCGAAGGACGATCTCGCCACTGCAATATGTTAAGAGTTCTGGGCCTGTTCTTCGCTTGCACAGTTATCATGATGTTTACACCACTTGTCAGGTGAGTTGGGTTTTTTTATTTCTAATACATGGATGGATGGAAAATTGTTGCTGATTTTGGAAAAGGATACAGATTTTCAGTTTTAATATTTTTAAAAAGTTTCTTATTCTTTGCGACTCTAAGGCCGGTATTCAGCAAACAGTATTAAGCTGTGTTGTGGTTGGACAGTGTTACCATGCCGTGGACATTTTTGTTTTTATTTTTATAAAAGGAAACAAAATCTAAAAGCATGTTTTTATTTTAGTCCAATATTTTCAAATATTTGGTTCTTTCTTCAACATTTTCCGTTGTGCAAGCCTTAAGCCATTTTTAATTTTATTTACCTTTACTGTTAAAAGGTTCCACATGCAGGAATGTCCAACAAATTTTCATTTACCATCAATCCCCAGCAAAATTATTATAATTCATTTTTGCGAAAAACTGATTTAATTTGAGTAAATACACTCCAACTTTAGGAAATAATGAACTCGAAATCTTACTGTGCACATTTTTGTATTTGTATACACAATTTTGTATAATTGATTAATATTTGCTTTAAGGAAATGGTTACACAGAATAAAAGAGACAAAAAATACAAATAATAAAGGGCAAACATATAAAACTCATTTTAGGACATTTTGGAAACGAAGGTAAAAATAGCAGCTTCTTGAGGGAAATATTATTCGGATATAGCAACACTGCACTTGACAATGATAAATAATCTGTTAAAGAGCAACTTTAACAATGAGATAAATATTTGAAGTTCAAAATAAGAGCATCCATTCTTGGAATTCTTTGGTGGCATGGACTGCTGAGCGGGGTGTCCAAGATTCTATCCCCGGAAAAACACAATCGAGATTTTAGTGTTCTATTGTACTGCATGTCTGCCAAATATTCTAGAGAATAAATGATATGAAGGCACTTCTTAGTTCAGCCGTTCGGATTCGGCATAAAATTACAGGTTCCTTCCATTTGTCCCAAAAATAAAATCGCACACATAACGAACGGTTGTGATTGCGTTTTCAGGGGTTAAAGACTATAACCTCTTTTGCCCAATAGCTCATTAGTTTTTTTCGAAAATTGCAACATTTCAACTTCAGCTTATAAATGGTTTAACCCAATTAAAATAAAACTGACCGCAAACAAAAACTCTTTACCTAAAGACAAATTTGACAAAATTTGAGGAAGAATAAACCCACGGTCTGCTAATATTTCTCCGCCTTTTTTTGACATGATCAATGAAATCAAATGGTCACCACATTCATAGACATGATTAGTGAATATTTTGGATGCCCACAAAAAAATGCGGAGTAACCTCGCTGGTTTCTGTAGTAATCCAGCTGCGGAGGTGCTGCATTGACATTCCCGGAGAATCACTGAAATGATCACAAATTATGTGTTCTACAAGGTAAGCTCAGCTGGAACTAGGTTTAGTGCAATTTTATACGAATAGGCTAAACAAGAACTCTGCGTTTTGTTTGTTTTTATCGTTTGAATGTACCTACAAAAATTCATGTTTCATTTGTTCCATATTTCACAAAAAAACGTTTGGAACGACAACGCCGTACTAATATCAAATTTTAATCTTGACTTTAAATTTACGGAAGCTTACAATTGCAAAACTTTTGTGCAAAAAATGTATCCACTGTCAACTGCTAAAAATAAGAGTTGAAACTAAAAGTGTTTATTGTGATTAGCGTCAGGCTTAAACTTTCAAGACTCTTCAGAATGCCTTTCAAATATATTTTGTCAAGCCATAGCACGGTTAAATTTTTATTAAAGTGGTCGCAAAAGGTCCGCAGGGACCCTGGGCCTAGCTTCTCACAACCATTCGTTTTTGGGGGAGTTTTGCATTTTTGTCGAGTCCAAACGCCCAATTGAGAATTTCTCTTATGACAGTTATGCACTCGGGAGTCGGAAGTTCGTCAGACATTCGCGAGAGGTATAGCTTAGGTATAAAAAGCGTGCTCAAGCCTTACGACCCTTGGCCCCACTTTAAAAAAAAAGTTTCCAGCTTCAACGCTGCGTTCTACATTTTTTGTTTTATTTTGATTTGATTTTTATTTATCGATGTTATGTTTCCTGTCCAAAATGTGTGTACCTAGCAAAAGTCAAAATTTTTTGGTTGCTCACAAAATGCCCCGGTAAGAGTATTGTTCCACTTTAATTGGAGTGCTTCCTTTAACCCTGTTATTCTTTTTCCCTCATAAGCCTATTTATTTCCTTAAACATATTACTTTTTTTGAGCCTTTCTCTACTTACTCACAGATAAGCAATTTATCATGACCGCAAGTCGTGATAAATTAGTCATCTTCATCACTCGCAACTGCAGCGTTTCTATTCTTTTCGAACTTCTTAAATCCACTCGGCCGTTTTGGCTTCATGGCTCCTATTCGACTCTACCAGTACTCCAACCAAATGGATTTCGTGATATGAAAACAAACAAATGCCATATCATGTGCCCACACTCAAATGGAATTGCCTTCCTTTAAGTGGCTTCCATGTCGATTATTTACGACAACAAAAAATGAACACTTTTAAACGGTCGAATAAACTGCAATCGAATATCTCAAACTATTTGCAAAATAGAAAAAAATATTTATGGCCAACCCCCTCATATTCGCGTTATGTGTTTATCTCTTGCACATATACGTATTTCCAAAAAGGATACTCTCCTAAAATCCATCCATTATTTATGCGAATGAACATCATCCGGAAAAGGGGAGAGCCTCTCATAAGTTGTATGAGAAATAATTTATTTAATATTTTCCGCACAAGAGTTTTCCTGAAGTTCTTCTTGTTTTTTTTTTGTGTAACTTGTTTGTTTTTGCCTCGTTTTAGATGCAAGAGAAAAGAAATGCCAGCCGGTCGTTTGGAAAATGTAACCCAAACAATCTCAAAAATTCTCGAAGGTTATGACATAAGGTTGCGACCAAACTTTGGTGGTGAGTATCAAAGGAATTTCATTTGTATACATGATGCCATGGATTAACTTTGTTTCAATTTGTTATCGCAGGCGATCCGCTACATGTGGGAATGGACCTAACGATAGCAAGTTTTGATGCAATTTCTGAAGTCAATATGGTAGGTACAAGGTTTTTTATGAATTTATGTAAATTGATGTGACCAGACTCATACAAATTTTCAGTAAAATTTTGCGAGAGAATAGCAGGTCTGACGAAAGTCACCCTACCCATCCCTCATCTTTATCCTGAAACAGCAGTTTCCAAAATCGATGTTAAACCATCTCCCGGTGGCTTTTGTCATATCTCCTGGTCTGATTTCTAAAAAATACACACAACCGCACTCAAAAAGTAGGCGTGGCAATGAACAAAATAGCTTACAACCTACTTGGAGTCTAAAAAGTCTGAAAAGACATTTTAAAACTAATTTTATGTAATCTGTCCAGTGGTTCTTACGTCAACCGCCAACCGACATTAAACCTTCTTACAGTTTAATAAAATGTATTAATATCGTTCTTCCCAGGGCTTGCATAATCAACCTCCGTAAATGTTCGCACTTTCTTTCCTGGCAAGTTCGCATGATTTTCATCTGTGAATTTGCATATAATTCCTCTGGGAAAATTCAATAACTTTCTCTTTTGCGTGCGCTTTGGCTTACCGCCTCTTTAGTTGCCAAATTAATAGATGAACTTGCCGACGAAAGAAATTCTTCTTCGGGGAACTCAAAGTGGAAGGCAAAAGCGAATCGTCTCTGCTGGGATGCAAAAAATACAAATTTGCCAGATAATATTGCAAACACTTTTAAATTGTCGTAGATCTGTATTTTTTTCAGGATATTCTCGATGACTTTTCGAGTGTTTTCGGGCCCCTTAGAACGCCTATATTCCTTACATAGGTGGTGAGCTTGAACCTCAAATAAAACACCTCTTCGAAGCAATAGCGAAACTTTAAGAAAAAAATACAATTTCCCCGGTTACATGTCGACTACATTTCGCGCCGTCTGCTCTTCCTATCTTAATTGATTTCGCTCAGATTCTTATAGCCATGTGTATAACCTTCCCAATCACATAAATGTACCCGCTCAAAATTACACATCTAAGGCGTGGGCGTAAGGTAATATTTGCTCTGGAGATGGAAAATCAATCAATCTGCTGCCAATTGCACACATAAAGTTGAACACAAACTGAATTCCTCCACATCTTTCTTCGAATGCTCTTACATATGAATATCACGACTGATTTTAGAGCCACGCACCCAAATTCGAGCCCTCGAGGTTATTCATCACAGACTCCAAAAGTACGGTTGTGACTTGTCTACCATTATTTGCGGTGGCGAAGTGGCACTCATCTCATTCTCCACTGAAAGAAAATTTCCGGAAATTCTTTTCCCACTCGCACTCACATCCAGGGGGAAATGAAAATCATTTGTGACGCGCCCGACAACGTCTTCAAAGAAATGCGAAAAAAAAACAGGTCAACCATCTTTAAACATAAGCCTGTGCCACCTCTGGTGGATATTGCGGAGTGCAGTGTAAAATTTTATTACGAATCGTGCAGACTCTTATCAGCAACGACACGAGAAAACCCAGCGCACTTTTCAAAGCACAACGAGGGGTGGAAGCCGAAAGCCAAAGGACTACACAACGAAAGGAGTTAATGTCTTTGTCCTTGGCACAGAATCACAAAATCACCTGCATCATTTCATTTCAAACCAGCTCGACCTGCTGGCTGGCATGGAACGGTGAAGGATGCAAAATTAAATGGAACAACAACCACAGCTTTATACTAATCTGCTTCGTGTTCTTTTTTGTTGGTTCTGTGTCTTTCTATGTACATCTTGTAAACCCCGAAAGGATTACACAATCACAATGTACTTGAATCAATACTGGAGGGATGAGCGTTTAGCATTCAACGCCTATGGCCCGTACTATGATGATGACGCTGACGATGATGGTGTCAACGATGTGCTGACGTTGTCAGGTGATTTCGCAGAGAAAATTTGGGTGCCGGATACGTTCTTTGCCAACGACAAGAACAGGTGAGTTTCCCCATATATTTCGTCCTTTGAATGTGGATTCGGAATTAATTGGAGTTGGGTTTTGTTTTAATTAGCTTCCTGCACGATGTGACGGAGCGAAACAAGCTTGTGCGGCTGGGTGGTGACGGCGCTGTGACATATGGCATGCGATTCACCACCACCCTGGCCTGCATGATGGATCTGCACTACTATCCGTTGGACTCGCAGAACTGCACAGTGGAAATCGAGAGCTGTAAGTCGAGAAATTGCCAAATGTTTTCAGCTTTCTACCAATTTTCATATTCCAGATGGTTACACAGTTACCGATGTGGTTATGTACTGGAAACCTACACCGGTGCGCGGAGTTGAAGACGCCGAACTGCCCCAGTTCACAATAATCGGCTACGAGACTAACGACCGAAAGGAGAAGCTGGCGACTGGCATCTACCAGCGTCTTTCGCTGTCCTTCAAATTGCAACGGAACATTGGATATTTTGTGTTCCAAACATATCTGCCTAGCATACTGATTGTGATGTTGTCTTGGGTATCTTTCTGGATCAATCACGAGGCGACTAGTGCGAGAGTTGCCCTAGGTACATAAGCGGGTTGCGCCCTCCAACAAATGGCTTTTCTGATGCGTTTCCTGTTTCTTTTTCAGGCATCACAACCGTTCTTACAATGACCACTATTAGTACGGGTGTGCGAAGTTCCTTGCCAAGGATATCCTATGTGAAAGCCATCGATATTTATTTGGTGATGTGTTTTGTGTTCGTGTTCGCCGCACTGCTGGAGTATGCAGCTGTTAACTACACCTACTGGGGCAAGCGGGCGAAGAAGAAAAGCAAAAAAACGAAAGAAACTGACAAAAAAACTGGTAAAGGATTTTCGAAATACAGCCTTTAAAGTTGTGACTGATTTTATTTGTTTTATTTTAGCTAAAAGCGATAAATCCGAAACGTGTTCAACTACTGAGGATATCATTGAGTTGCAAGATGTTCGAATGAGTCCTATACCCTCGCTGAGGAAGGGCAACTACAATAATACACTGGGATCAATAGGATCCGAGACATTAGATTTGGCTAAATTTCCACCTAGTTTTAGAATTGCTAGAAATTACGGAACCAATCGTAATAACTTACGATATAGGGGCAATCGAGGTGAGTTGACTTATTTTGTCTAAGGAGCGTGTTCGCTTTCATCAGACTGGTGTTCATAAAATTGGCTAATCCCTGCCATTATGACAATTCGCGCCGTTTTGAGACCACAAACTTCAAGACCGAAAAATCGCAGAAAAATTATGTGGAGTTGTAGCTATTAAAATTGATGTCTGAGATGTTTGAAAGGTCCTCAGGATTTTCTTTTCCTGCTGCACGTTGGCTTCTTTTAACAAAAGCGGGACATACACAAAAAAAAAATAAAGTATGCTTTCACTCTCATTTGCATTCTCCCCGCCTTCAGACTGTGGATAATGGAGGACAGCGAGCTTGACTGTATATGCACACCTATTGCCCATTGGTCCGTTCTGTTTGAACAATGATGACAATCATTTGAGCGGTGTTTGCACATGGTATAAAATGAGCTGCTGCGCTCTGCTACAAATTGTCTAAATCTTCAACTTCAACTCACTCAATTCTTTAAATGTTTCCAACTGGTCTGTGCCTTTGAGTTGAAGTGCTGCAGACTGAGCTGATATTAAAACGATGACTAGCCCGTGGTAGGGGGAACCGTGCAGTCCTCGAAGAGCTTTGAAAAAAGTAGTTTTTAAATCGATATCCTTGAATACGACCTAGCTGTCGGCGAAGACACCTATTCACTGTTGAAATGGCAAATCGATCATAGACATAGGCTAAATTGCTAGAATGGCTTTATGGAACCTGCAAGACTTCGATTAAGTGGATAAGGCTGACAGATTTATATCAATTTGCTTTGTTTTTTTTTGGAAAGGTGCCTGCTTCTACTTATGATTTAGAACAATTGTGTAGAAGGCTATTTCGAACTTCTTTGTCTGTCTGTCTCCACTTCCATTCACACAGCGAAATACGTTTTAGACGTTGGGTGTTTTGTAGTAAATAAATACTAGTCGTCCACTACTGCGTAGATATCGGCTGTGTTTTTATAGTTCCTTACGAATAAGCATCGAATTTCTGTCAATCTTACTTTTCTACACACTGGCCAACAGGTGGAATGTTTTTTTCATGTCTTCATGGTTCCTATTCCAAGCGTTTTTTAGGCCCTTCTCAATTTGGTGATGTTGTAGGCTTTACCTAGTTCAAGCCACTGTTTCAGGGATCCACAAGTAAAGAAAGGACCACTGCTAAGTTTATCAGGAATAATTTTTGGTTGATGATTCCAATTGCTTCTAAAAGTCTTGCTGCTGGCATAGAAGTCCATGTTAGCATTTGGAATCACATGTTCGATATTAGAACTCGAGCTCAACTCAGAATCAGCTCTAACTCTTTAGTACCTTAGAACGCCGTCGTATTTATTTCTGGCATCTGGCAGCACCTTGGTGAAGTATTAAATCTAATGTCGGGAATATAATATATAATAGGCGTCTGTTTTTTGGAAATTTTGTGCATAAATTATTCAAAAACGCGTATTTTCTAAAAAATAAAAACAATTCAAACGAGTTGGACTTCGTGACTTGTAGTCCACTTGGGACTTGTAAATACATTTCAAGTGAGTGATCCATTCTCTGTCAAAAAAGAAAAATTGTTGGTTACTTAATTTGCTTTTGGTAGCGCTTACAGTCCGGGATGGACCACGGCCTCAGTTAAAAAGCCCCTTTGTTGTTTTTATTTACAATATTTTTTTTAAAAATGCATTCTCGAAGGGTTAAGCACATCGTACTTATGTAGAACTTAAATTAAGTGCATAAACAAGATAAGATAGTCACCTGGCAGACACACTGGCAGACGTTGGCCTTTACGTACAAAAATTTACTGCAGCCTATTGGTCTATTTGGATGTAGTCTTAAAAATAAATCACACCGATTCTATGATAAATTATATCAGTGTTAAGGATAAAATCAATAGAGAGTACTTTGAGCCAGGCTGTTCTTTGGTGTTTTGTAATTTTTGGTTTAATTTATATGTTTCAATCAGAGTCCTACACACCCCTGGTAGGTTTGCGTCTGCAACTATCTTAAGTCCAGTATACTGTCAAACTCTGATATAATTTTGTCACTAGCCATGTTACATCCGTGTGCATTTATTTTTAGCGTGGGTGCGATCCATTTTCTAAGAAAGCCTTCTACACCTAGCCCGGTGAAGGCTTCCTGAATAGATCCTGTTTGTATATTTGCTTGTAGCTACCTTCCCTGCCTAAGAATGTGGTTAAGTTGTACTGTTTGCAATCGGCAGATTTCTCCATAACTTTCAAACCTCCATGTCCTACACAGGAAGGTTTGCGTAGACTCTCCTTCAAGATTAGAGCGTGCATAACTCCATCAAGGTGATAGAATGGTGGATATATCTCTTGAAAACCAAAGTTTCGTTGAAGAGTTTTAGACACAAAAGAGCTCAAAATTTTTGCACTAGAGTGCAGAACCACAAATCCAACCTTCGGTATTTAAATATATCCTGAAGTGGCTGGGAGGTATTATTTAGGCGAGCTACCATAATTCGCTGTTATTGATCCTAATACCTTCTGCAAGTGCGTTTTTTTTCGTTGGAGAGGGTATATTCCCTAACCTCTTTCGGGGTACTAACATTAGCTTTCAGTTCTTCTTTCGATCAGGAACGTGTGGTACCAAAATTTATTGGTGAGATTTTGAGCTTCTCAAACCTTTTATTTTAAGATTTCCAAAATGTTCTACTTTTAAAGACTGTAGTGTACGTACCCTAACCTAGGAGTACTTTCCCATTTATGCTGTATAGAAAAGACTGCCCAGTGCACGCTTAGTTCTGGGGGCTACCCAAGTCTGAAAGTTCGAATCAATGCAACGTCTAGTCTGTAAATGAACATCATTCTTTCAAGGAATGTAAAAAATAAATAAATAAGCTCTTATAGTTACTTCCTGACGATTGAGACGATTATTTAAAAACAATTCAAGGGTATATAGAAAGCTTCTAAGCTCGGTTGCTAATATTACAAACAAGATTGTGATTTATCAAATTTTTAAATATTTGCACTAACGAATAGTTGTGAGAAAACTAGGCCAAGGGTACGTACTTACATTTAAAGCTCTTTAGCCAACTACTAGCTTGTTGCCACTGGTCTTCTGGTTGTGGCCTTTGAAATCGCACCTCAATTTTTATATAGAAACCATTTCTATTAGCACTAATCAAAATTTGTCATTACAGCTAATAACAACCAACGACCCCGAATGTTGCACGCACTGAAGAAAGGTGCCTCAGCGCTCAAGGCATCAATACCAAAAATCAAGGATGTTAATATTATCGATAAATACTCCCGTATGGTGTTCCCGGTTAGCTTTCTCGCCTTTAATCTTGGATATTGGCTCTTTTACATTTTGGAATGATAGCAGTTGACTACACTTCACGCAAAATAGCTCAGTGGTGTGTAGTGTTAAATTCCTTTCGACTAATAATCAACTGTCCTCCCCCCATAGAGGTATTAGGAGAACTTGAACCAAACCCTAAATTGGGTAGAACCAACAAAAATATACAAAATTACACAAATTCGAGAACCAAATTCAAATGGCATTTAAATCGAAAATAATTGACAAGCAAATATTTGCAACAAACTCAAAAAAAAGAAAAACTTTTGACAACAGTGACTAAAAACAAAAAAAAAAACTCAACATCCCATATCATTGAAACAAGAAGGAAAGAAAACGTACATCAAAATTTTAATGAAAAATTTTACCACAGAACTATGGAAAAAAGAACATAACTAAATTTAATTCTTAAAATTAACTAGTGCTATTTTGTATAAAATAAATAATTAGAATAATTGGAGAGGAAAACTCCTCGCTATAAGACATTGTTTAAACTTGCTGTTAGAGTCTATGAAAAGAATTAAAATAAAATTTGTTAACAAACGGAAATAATTCGATATAGGAAAACTTTGTAGAAAAACTAAAACAAAATAAATATTAAAACCGACTCGGATTGGTAGAGGTAGGCATTGAGAAGATAAATTCCAAATTGCTTGAATATTTTTTAGCCATTGGTTCCGAAACTCACTAGTTTAAGAAATGACGAATTCGAAAAAATTTAAATTCAAAAGAAAAATCTGCTTATAGTCAAGTTTTTGGAGAGCATTACACTTAAAGATAAATTAAATGTTACGAATGCCCATTCTAGATAATATGAATTCCAAATGTTTCAAGACTCATTTTTATAAAACGAGAATTTTCCTTTTCCTAGTGATAGTGATACTAAGTTTAATTTAAATCTTATTGACGTGTTAAGATGAACGATTTTAGGAAAAACCAATAAATAAAGAAAAAATCAAAAAAAGAAATAAATAAACAAAAAATAATAATACGAAAATAATTTCACCTGCTGCTTTGCATTTTTGTCATCGCCGTGTTTGAGGTTTTAGTGCGCAGCGTTGGAAACTTGCATTTTAAAAACCTTATCAGTGAACGGTGATTGTGTGGAACCTGTTAAGGATGTAGTAAACAGGGTTGCCAGAAGTTTGTTGGCTTTAGGCGCCCAAAACTTGAAAAAATGTGGCCCAAATATCGTTGAAAATAAAAGTCGATTCTTGTATTTTATTTTTTTGGTACTTTTCCCACTTTCCCATTTTATGCGCCGCGACCATTAACAAACTATTTATATCTATTTATCTTTTGCTTGGTTGTGTCAAATCCAAATGTCATGCAAAAGAAATTGGTGTGCGTGAAAGTTGACAGACTATACGATGTCACATGAAGGCAAAAGTGCTGCTGAAAATTCAACGATGTGTAGCCCAAAACTGCGTTGGGCGCTCATGGAAGAAATTTGTATCGTTTTTTTAAAAAAAAAGATAGCCCAAAATACGATGGCATCTCTGGTAGTAAACATGATTGATTGAGAAAAAAAATTGTGCGATCCTGAGATCAATTACATACTTTGGGATTGGCTTCATCTCCAAATGTACTTCTTAAGACTGACATTTTTTTTAAATAGTTTTCCTAAAAAGCTGAGAGGTTAGAGTTTGTTCGTTCCAAGCACGAGGCATTTAAAGCAGTGCAACAAATATTTTTATCGTCAACAAAGTAAGTCGCGTGTGGATCAATTTTCCAATTCTAAGTAGCCTATTTGCGACTTTTTAGGAAGACTCATTCTGGCTTTTTGCATCCACAATAGGATTTCCATATGTTCTTAATTTTATTTGTTATGGGATGGCTGTCAGAATCCTTTTTTTGTAATCTTTTACATGATCTTATGTTGCTTTCTGCCGGTCCTTGTTCCGTTTGTCTTTACAGGCTGCTGTTGTGCGATCTTCAGCGTTGTCCATCAACAGCAAGAGGTTCGGCTGCTAATACAGACTAATAGACGAATATTCCGTACATATGCATGAGTCCGATCACAAACATTTTTGGAAAATATCTTCATTAAATTCGCAGCACTTTTAACTTAAGTACTATTGAATGTCCGTCTTCTAACTGGTTTTTCTTCACATATTTACTACGAAAATGTCGAGATCTTATAGCAGGGATGTCAGAGCGCGGAACTTTTTATTGTACACTCATAGTAATCATACCAATAGTCACTATATCCAGAGTCTGCATTCTGTAAGTCGAAACGTTCAATCGTTTTCGTGTGCCCAAATGATTTACTTCTAAAATATAGAGCAAGCCATTCGTGAACACGAAAACGTTTTAACCGAATCTGACCCCAGGTTTCTGTGAGAATTCCAATAACAGCTTACATTCATCCAATTTTCAGCCGTAGGTCTGAATGATTCAATCTATGCCATATTTAATAAGAAATAATTTTCTAAAGTGTTGTTCAGTTGTTACTCATTAAATTACTCTTATTTTTTAGTTCAGAGTAACAAACATTTTTTTTAGTAAACCGAGTAAGGTAAACTCTGCTTGATACATCTGAAATTCAAATTTATTACAAAAAAAAAATTAATATAGGTAAGTAAAGGTGCGAAAAGGATATTAAACTGCAACTAGCGCAATTCACTTTCAGCGATCGGACACTAAAACCAAAAGTCGAGACATATACCAACATAACCAGTTTACAGAACATTAGCACAGATGCTTGAAGCAAGTAACTCTCAATGGTTGAGAGTTTGTAATATTTTGTAATACTATATGAAATAAAATTATATAATAATAATGTTTAATAAAAAAATCTGGTTGAGGGCTTGAACACGAAATATCAAACAACAGTCATTACAAAGATGCAAAAATGTCACCAACATAAACGGATGGTATCAACTTTGAAGTTCTACAGATGAAGCTGTAACTTTGTTAAATAATAGAAACTAAAAAAAAATAGTGAAGTACCAAGACAGTTAAACAAAAGCTCAAAAAAATTTCTGATTTATGCTCTAAAAATTGCTTGGAATTTTTAAAAACATGTAAGGTTTGGTTTCAAAAATGGCAAAACGAATTAGAGCAGAAATATATCCTTCGGGTAGGGGAAAGAATATACCCGAGGTAGGCATGCCTGTCGTAAGAGGCGACTAAAATCCAACCTCCGTATACCGAGCTTATGTTGTATACAAAAATGCAATGAACAAAACAAAAAGATTAACTACCCCAGGTGGCAGTCCAGCTTTACTGGAAAATCCACCCTCTTCGGAGGTCGGCTCTACGGATTCTGGGGAGAGCCGCTTATTGCAATCCATTGACCCTTTTATTAAATGTTCAAGGGTATCTCGATCTCCTCCATCAAGATCGAATAACCCCGGGAAAAGAAGTCCGCCGGGAGTGCCAGCGCGTGAAAAACAGGACTAAGAGAAATTGTCCAAGCACCGTGGTATACAAGAAACGACGATATCCACAGGGATATCGGAATTCCTACAATCGAAGCTGAAACTAGAAGCTTCGCGCGAAAGCATAGAAACCGACTAATCGGGCATATCAACAATACAGTCCGACAAATTTTGGATGAGAGTAATTTATTGCGCCGACTACAAAGAACGAAACCTTTCGACTTGGCAAGATAAGGATTAACCGCGTCTTAATTGCGGAACATGCAGGATCTTTCAGTGGAAAGTAACCTGTCAAAAGTGTTTTTATTTCGTTATAGAAAAATTGCTTGATAAGTTTTATCTTAGTTGCAGTATCTAACAATTTATCGAAGGGTGGTGTTTTTAGTCAGTAGAAATCTGACACTACTATGAGCACGCGCTTGCTATTCTCATAGTGTCTTTGGAAGATTTTCACCTACCATCGGGAAGAAAAAAAAAAAAAAAATCTCATTCACTTAAAAAAGGCCCAAGCCACTAGATAGCTTTCAAGAGGATCTCTATAAGAGTTTCTTTATGGAAACAAATTAGAGCACAAAACATTTTTGTTCTATAGATTAGGACAAGATGACCAAACTGTCCCAGATAACAATAGCAACTTGGGACAGCATTTGAAAGTAAATAAAAAACTGTTTGCAAGCTTGAAATTTAATATTCATCAGGCTTAAATGAAAGAAGGTTGTTGCAGAAACTTTTCACCTGTTAAAAACTGAGTAGAAAACGGATAAAACTATGAAAATCTTCCAGATGCTTGTCTAGAGAGTGAGTAATCAAATTCGATGTCAAAATTAAAGGAAATATTCACAAAGTGCATAGCTTGAAAAACTCTGACGACAGCTAGTTACACAACACGTTGATTTTTGCGAAACGAGCAATGTTAGCCAGCACACATAGACTTTTAGTGTCACCCACGAATGATGGTTAGCAATTGGTAGAATAACGCTTTACCTGTAAAAACTTTGAGAATCAACCCAAATTCATTGCCTAATTCCTTTTGATATGTAGCAAGCTCCAGAAGTTACATTTATTTGCAAAAAATATTTTGCATGTAGTTTCATTGATTTTTAATCAACGAACTTGTCCTAAAAATTACAAGCCTATTACAGACACAAGTGGCTAGAAATCTGCAATCAAACAACTTGAACATGCAAAAGTGTGTCAAAATTAGTCACAAAGTCACAAAGACGAAATTTGGATCACATATGGAGTAAAAGTAGTGCGAGACATACTCTCAGCGCTCTTCCCCAAAAATAGTCCTGAATCAGCACTATCCATAGAAACTATTTATGAACCTTTGTAAGAGTGACTCAATCCAACATCATAGTACGACGGAGGCAAATCACATTCTCCTTCATCTGCTTGCTCACTCGTTGGTACACACATTTTCATTGATAAAAATCCCCCTCGCCAGCGAAAATGTTATTACTATTGATTGGCACACAAAATCCAAGCATCTTCATTCAGTATCCACCGCCCATCATCATACCGTGGTCGCCAAATTACATATTATCCCAAACTCAAACTGTGTCGCTTTGAATATCTGCACAGCACACAAGAAAAAGCTTTCACATCCTCTACAGACATTTGTAATCAGCCAACCTACTCCTCTTTCGTGTGCAGCACCACAAAGCTTGGTCGTGGGACGGAAACAACAGCCAACGTGTGCCAACACTCTGTCTCCCTCTACACCCACAGCGAGTGCGTGCAAGGAGTACAGCGAATGTCTCGCAAGCAGATGGATACATGTTAGTTTTACACCCAAAAATAGACAAAATCCATAAGGTAATAGGTTCAGTACAAAGCAGGAACAAATAACGCCAGAAATTGAATAAATTGTGTGTCGCCCACTTGGGAATGTTCACCAGCCACCCACTCAATATCAACCCATCTGTAGGGAGGGAGGGGGTGATGGATGGTTGGACTTACGAGACTCTGACTCAGATTTGCCATTAAAACTAAGGCGACACAGCGAAAGTCTTAAATGAATCAATTAGCGCATCACTGAGTATGTATGCTAAGGAGAAAATAAAAAAAAGTACGTATACGCCCGAGTGAACGATTGTGTTTTCAAACATTGGCTTCGATGGGGGAGTTTCCACGAAGTTTCATTCTTCTCGCGCGTGTTATTCGATGAATGAAGGACGAGTTTGCGACGACAATGATGACAATGTGACGACGGAATGGTTCCAGCTCTTCACAAATCGTTTAAAGACCTCTACAGCAGTGTTTTCTTTGGGTTCCTCTGCTTCTTCTTCTTCTTCTTCTTCTTTGCCCATATTCAACTGTTTTCCCTGAATGAAACTGAAGAGAAGAAAATCTGTTTTGTGTTCAATGTGAATGGGTCGGTTGATGTGGTGCATGCGTGTGCCGCAAGCAACAAAGAAACAGCAAAAGAAACGTTTTCGAAATAGTTAGTCGAGAGGAAGAAATAAAATTAAATTTAATTTCATTTGGTGTTGCACACGAGTATAGAATTAAGGATACACTACCGCAAGATGTAGGTCAGAGTGGTGCTAGTGTTTCTTGACTCTTTGCTGAATAGTTGTGGACTTTAATGAGGTTATGTACATTTGTTTGAATGCATATTTCGTAAAATAATTAGAACGGCGTGCGATGAGTAGTGGAATAAGAACATCAAAGGACCGCCGATTATAACATTAATTATGAAGTATGGTATGTAGTTGGAATGGGGACTGTCGTTGCCAAGGCAGTGTTGGTGTTGTAGTTTGAAAAGAACAACCAGTTTGGCATTAACATTTGTATGCAAGTCGAATATGGCCTATAATTTGTGGGAAGCTTATGGCAAAGCGAGAAACCGAAACCGTTGCCAAATCAGTCGTCAACATTTCTGGATACCTTCATTTTACCATTTTGGTAAGAGATAACATAGAAATGTTGAACTCATCTCATTTTGCTATGATAGCTAGAATATACCCAGAAAATGTGGGTCTCACAGCTCTGTCCATCAGTCGGTCTGCTTCGGGAGATTTTTAATGGCTTCCTACAGAAGCGCCTTCTATGTACACATTTGAAAGGCTAACTCTACGACAGTTAAGTGGCCAAGTGGATCGGCGAAGGATTTTGCACATAAGATGTTAATTTTTAAAGGGCATTCCTTGCCAGATATGCATACATCATACCAGCTATACAAAGCGGAGTTTGAAGGACTTAAGGTTTTTATCCACTGAGCAACCTCTCGCTAGCGTTTGACAAACATCCGATTGTATAACTGTCATGAGAGAGCTTCTCAATTAGCCATTTGGGCTCGGCATACAATTGTAGATCACTTCCATCCGTCCCAAAAATTAAAAACTTACACAAAACGAATGGTTGTGAGAAGCTAGGCCTAGGGTCCCTACGCACCTCTTGCTCCAACTATTTATTTACTTATTTATTGTTAACTACCAAGTTGAATAGTCAATAAGTTTATTAAAAATATGGAAGACATATATCAGAGAGATCATTATAGAGCAAAATAGAATGGTCTAGTCTTAGCTAAAGCATCCCTTCATCTAAGACAGGGGATATAAAGGAAGGCAATAAGCTCTGCTGCATGCGTGCCTCTTGGTCAATGGGCAGTACTTATAGCAGTCAGTGTAGCCAAAGCTTTTTGGAAAGTACGCATTTTTTGATTGCAGTTGGCTTAACCTTTGCTTTTAAGCAAGAGTGCATATTATAGAGGGAGATAGAGTTCCCCCGTAGATGATGCGCAAAGAGGAAAGCCACCTCAGTCTAATTCAACGACTCTCCTATTCAACTGGTTGCTTTTATGACTGGGGACGCAGACGAGACCAATCTGACCAGCTGCTAGCGGATAATAGATAGACGTTGGACCTAAAGACGAGTCGACAAGTGAGGCTGACGGCTTTGGAAATACTTTACTTCCGTTAGATCCTACCGAAGCTTCGAAACTATTTTCTACTTCTAAGGGTAGAAGTAAAAGAACGGGCAAGTCAGATTGAGCAATTTGAAAGAACGCAGATGTAACCACAATCCACAAGGTGAATTCATATTGATAGCTAACACATTAAGAAAGCAATGATTTTTTAAACTAGTGCAAGACTTGTACATAATACATTGAAATAACAAGCTGCATAACATATTAACTTTACATGAATAATTAAATTTAATTTACATTCCAAATTTAAATAAAAAAATAAAAAAACATAACGAACATAAACAACTAAATTCATGCAAAATACATCTCTCTTTTCCCAAGCAAAGCTACAGTAGGCGTGGTTTTTGGGCTTCAAGCTCAGCAAAGCAAAGTAGGATTTTTAGCACACAATTACAACAACTACTGTGAGCCCTCGAAGTGTCAAATAGAGCGTAGTTGTTGTTATTGCGTGCTGAAAGTCCTACTTTACTTTGCTTTGCTGTCATCGAAGCTCAAAAAAACACGCCCAGTTTTTTAATAGAATAAAAACATTAGGTTAGGTTAGGTTAGGTTGAGTGAGGCTGTGAGATCGTCACAAAAGACCGGGCGCCAAGACGGGGCCATCGCCATCCCCTGGGAACCAATACGGTTAAAAATCTTAGCCAAAGCAGTCAATTTCCCTACAGAATTTAATTATTGCCCCAATGTTGTTTGAGGAACCAAACTCCTCTAAGTTGTTAAAGAAGTACATCTGCCTAGGTTCTTCCTGCTACTCTGAGAAATTGCTTGACACTCGCATAGAAGGTGGGAGATATGTATCCGTATTAGCTAAGTCTAGTCTCATGGCATGCTTTCTTAGAAGGCAGTGTCCAGAGAGTATTCCTACCGTTAATAAAACCATTAAATAAGTCAGAAATTATCCGGAAAAAAGACTGAAATCAATTCCGAGACTGCGGTAGAATGAAAGATACATAATTCAAAAATTCAAAAAAGTGCTAAAATGTCTGATAAGTTCGAGTTAAGGAACCGTATTGAGTTTAAATTCGTAAGAATTCGTATCAGATTCTGCATATTCCGGACGATTTGACGTTTTTATTTCAGCGACTTAAATTTCCCGTACGTCTAGATTTGGCTTTGACAATGCTCGTAATTAACAAGTCGCAGAGACAATCGCTATATGTTTGTGGCATCAATCTTGAATTTCCATGGTCAATTCAATGAAATGAAAAAGCGGAATGTTGGCCGACACGTTAAATACTGTGGTTTGATTGAAAAACATTGACATTGTTATACATAATGCACGTACTTCAGCTTAACTTTTGAATAAAGAACTTAAATTGACCAAATTACATGAAGCAGCATGTGCATTGTTCATATTTGGAATTATTACACTCATTACATTAACGATTTTGGGCGAAACGAAGTTCGCCGGTTCAGCTAGTAATATATATAGTTTTAATATTTAGTTTAAGAAACGCTGGGAGTAACAGAGACAATAACTTAATTATCCCTGTGGGTTGGCAATTCCATTTGGCGTGTGATGTTATCGGTGTGAACAGCTTAATCAGCAGAGTGACACTTGACATATAAATATTAATGAGACAATTTTTTTTTAAATGTTTTCTTTATTCTTTGGTTTGTATTTTATAGAAAAATTTCTTAACCTGATATGATGAACTGAAAAAATAAGTAATCTGCACTGGTGTCAATGTTGGTAGTTGATTGTGATCTTCTTCGACGCGTTTGATGCGGCAGCTGCAGGTTCCACAGCAATTTTTGCAAGCGACCATTTGCTCGAAAACAAATTTTTTTGAAGTTACTTGCTGATAGGCAGTCAGTTAGGTTGAACAACAATTTGTACCTCTGTTTGCAAAAGAGGAAAACAATTTTTTTGGTCGGCAATAGTGGCGCGTCAAGGTCTGCTTATCAGTGAGCAAAAGCGTTTGTGCGTTTGCAATGTGTTAACTTATACGAGGCCACGGAGTGTATACACAGAGGACAGTTTGTTTTGTTTTTATAATTCAAGTGCAGCGTGGAGTATGTTGCTATTGTTTTTTGTAAGGCAAATCGCACGGTCCGATTGTAATCCAACATTTTTAAGAAAAAGTTGTTTTTTGTGTTTGGTTTTCGATATTTGCCAAGTGACGTGAGAGCAAAGTTCCTAACAAATGGCGAGCGGAATTTAATTATGATCGTGGAGTTGTTATTCTTTGGGCTGGGCCGGAAAATGTCAATAACGATTTGTGGATTTATATTAATTGTGTGGAAAGAAGTGGTTGAAGTGATTTAAGGCTTTCATCGGGAGTGTGGGGTATACCAAAGAGAACTGCATCACGAGCGACGCCTTTGTTGCTGTGTTTTGACATCTGACAGTTCACTCGAGCTCAGTTTGTTTTTCATATCCGACAACACCTTGGTTTTTAAGCTTCTCGTCTATTTTCTCCCACATCTTACCATCATTAGCTACCAGTTTAGTGTTTGTTGTTTGTTGCGGGGATCCCATTCTTCGACAGCAAATGAATGTGGCTTTTTGCCATTGAAAGAAACCGATTGCCCATATTCGATTTGTAGGTCATTTATTCAATAAAGCACAACTCTAGTGCAAAATAGTTTGAACCATGAAGGTGACATACTTTCTCTATAATCTTTGTTGCTACAACAGAAGCCGTATTAGCTGATCAAGGCAGCGATGTTTATCTCCACCCACAAATCAGAAAGAACTCCTACACCATCTGACTTTCACATAAATTGGTCTAAAAATAACACGAATATGTCATCCCTCAGTCATCATATCCATCCACTTCATACTTTGCCACCCAACTACACTTAAGTACCATCACCTTCTCTGTCTGCATTTACGAATGTCAGTTGCACTAAGCTCACAAACTCAGCACAAAAAAAAAAAACAAAAACGCAAAAACAGAACTTTAACGGCGACATAAAAACCCAAAGCAAGTCAAGAGCAGAGAGACGTGTACCCCACACAGCAGGGTATTTTTACATTTCGATATGTTGGTCCATTTGACTCCTTGTCGTCTTCAAAAACTCACCACTAACAACGTTTACAAAAGGCGACTCTATCCTGATGAATAACATTCCTCTTCTGTTCTTTTTTTGTTCTTCTGTCTATTTTTCTTACCATCAAGAGACGCGGCGAAAACGCGTAGGTGTTATACACCGGATGATACACCTCACAAATCCTGCGCAAAAGCTTTCCAAATTATTATCATCAATGGTACAAATAGCAAAAATTTAAAAATACCCTTGGAGAGTCGACTCAGAGAATCACATCCACATCCAGCATCCAGCAGACGCAAAGCCGAAAGCTCCACATTCTACAGCGCAAATTTTTCCTGTATAACATTGAAGAACTTTAGTTCTTTAAACGAGTCCTTACAGTGTAATTCAGTGAAAATAAAATCCTTTTGCAAGTGAAAATTTCCAAAAAAAAAAAAATGTAATCCATCTTCAAAAAGAAAACTGCTTTCTTAACTGATTTTCCATGGAGCATCCTTAGTGTTTCAACAAATTAGCAACATGGAATTTTTTCAATCATCAAACAAAATGTCCACCTCACCCAAGTGAAGAAGAAGAAAAAAAAAATTACATAAAACCAAGGCAAACAGCTGCTCTCATCCTGTGGGCTGTAGCCAAAGTTATCTGTATCCCCCAGCCACCTCTAAAAGGAATACAGAATAACACCAACAACACACCGAGAGCGATGAATTGAATTAAAAGTCCTTTTCGCAATACACACCCAGTTGTTTCCAAGAACTAACCAACGAAAAAAATCACCAAAAAGTGGCCCAAAAATTGTGTGTTCTTGTTTAAGAAAATTTCCATTGTGCTTGTGAATTGTGATATCCTTCAAAAAAAAAAAGGAAACCAAAAATATAAAATTAAACGTATTTTCCCAGAAAGAAATGCAAAAGGGTCGACAATTTTCAACACAGGACTCTCGAATACGATGAAACGAGGATATAAAAGAAGACGAAAGGGGGGCGTCGCCGATATATTGCCTCGGCTAACCCGTTAATCTCTTTACTTTTCTTTTACTTTAATTAAAAAAAAAAATAAAATAAACAATATAGCTTCCTAAAAAAACGAACAACTTTATTTTCCAAAAAAAAAGGATACCAAACCAAAAATAAAACAACAACAACGACGACCTAACCAAACCCCAAAAAAGTAATTGCGCAGTGATTTGCTCGGAGGAAAATCCACCCTCCTCCACTTCGGTACAAAGGATATTTTCCACCAAAATTAGATACAAATTATTATTTTTGATAGCAGGAAAAATGAGATATACTCGGATCAAGTTCCTGTGGACTTGTATCATGCCCATGATGCAGTTTGGTAAGTTTGAAGAAATTTTTCCAAATTTTAATTTCAGCAAGACCACCTGTTTGGGGAGAGAGTCAAGGACGTTCCATTGTTCTTCGTTTTTTTTCCCTTTCTTTCCCGTCGACTGTTAGACAACATGGCTGCCGAATTTTTCTCAATTCAAATGATGTTTTTCAGAAAAAACTAAATCGGTTGAGCAGAATTATTGCGAAAAGGGCTATTTTCGTACGTAGGTGTCGTCGGGAAAATTGGATTTCTCATGTTGTTGTTGTTGCAATTGCCTATTTCTTTGTCGAAGCAGTATAATGAAAGCTCAGTAACGCCCATGCAATGCCATGGTGTAGCCTGTAATCTTCGTGCAGCATCCCGAGAAAGAAGGAACGTTCCTCGAGCTTTCTGATAAATGTGTCCACTTGGGCATGTATGTGTGCCAGAGCGGGTGGGAGGGGGTGGACGAAAATAAATTTATTTTGTAATGTTGCAGAAGTTGGTGTAGAGTGCACTTGTACCGAGGCAGATCAGACGATGCCTGGGGGGTGGGCAATTTTTCTCGGCGCTCTCCAGCTCTCAATCGGGACATGTAGGGATATTTCTTAAAAGTTAATTGGAAGTAAATAAAGCAAAACTATCGGGTAATTAAACAAAAAAACACAGTTACACTAACGATTCAATATGGCTGCAGTTGACTTGACGAAACTGCCAGAGTGTAGGATTCAGTGGGGAGATTGTTGTAGAGCAACTTCCCTAAATTAGTGAAATTGCCATTGAAGTTGATTGGAAAAGGCAGGTGGTGGTAGTTGAAACCATTAGAGATAGATTCTGCACAATCTGGTGTCAGTTTCGTTTACTTTTGACTTTTATTGATTCTTTTTGTAAGCAAAAATTAAATTTGCTGCAATATTAGGTATTTTTATTTTTTTAAGGGTTTTTTTTTGGGCACAGAGAGACACAGCTTGGCCCGTGAATTCCAAGTCTATTCTTATTATAAAACGGTGAAGCAAAATGAGTATAAATCAGCAATTAGAAGTCACATTTGGCACGGCTTAAAAAGAAGCAAGTTTTAAAAAAGAACCCACTAAAAAAGACATTTCATGTCAGTCCGTGGATCATGTAAGTTTAGTCATGTTGCAATGGCGGTTAAAAATTAACGTAAATCAGATCTGGAGCTTGGTTATCAATGGGAAATTTAAAAAAAAAAATTGTCTTTAAAAATAACGCGCTCATTGCCCAAAGCTGCACATTTAATCTACGAAGAGTTGGGAAACTAAGAGATATTTAAATAAATTCAGCTTGACAGAGTAATCTATGAATAAGCTTGGAGTTTTCTCCCCCTTTTTTTAACAAAAGTCTAAATATTTGGATTTTGGACTCTAAATGCCAAATAATTTGAATTCGACAGCACCACTTGTGTTGTTGAAATTTTGATCATTCCAACACAACTTCGGAACAAATTTCGGTTGTATATTCGGCGTTGATCCTACTTCCCAGGCACTTCATCGAATTTTAACGAACATACAAATTTAATATAATACTTATCTATTTTTGATCTGCCTGTGTCATTCTGTCTACCATTCGTCGTGGTAAGAAGATTTCTCTAACACTGACTTATTAAGTTGGCTCTGCAGTCCGCCGTGGATGGGCCTCAATCAGTAAACACCTCTTCAGCTTTTGGCCTACTGCAGCTTTCAGTTGCGGACACTAAGATAGTTGAGGTAACTTTCCACTATTAATCGCAGCCTAGATCGGCAGGTTGCTCACCATGCCTTAGCTCGAAACAGTTTTGATTTTCAATGCCCATTAGTTGTAAGCTATTGTGTAGCTAGACTCAGTTAAGTTAAGAGGTGAATGGGGCATGAAAATTTTGTACCCGTCGATTTAAGAGCCAACCCTATTTGGCTATCAATAAAATTCTTACAATTTCCGAAAGTGTCCGGTGTCTTAAGAATTTCTTTCTGGCGAGAAATAGCTTTGGCAAAAATTGTGTGGGAGTAACCTCATGTTTTTGTGACCAGATCCTCATTTGCGTAGTCATTGACGATGATAATTTTTAGGATTCCTTAATTTATTTATTTGATGTAGATGGTCCACATTTTCCTGGACCTGCAGTTGACTGCAACTAGTATTTCTCTTCAATCTATATCTTTCTAGTATCTGCTTGGCTTAATTTTATAAACGACTAGCTGACCCGGCGAACTTCGTTCCGCCCAAATTCGTTAATGAAATGAATATAATCATGCTTATTTTCAGATTCGAACGAATAATCTATGCCTCTATTCGTTCGAATGAACTTTGTGTATTTTGAGATTCGAACGAATAATATTCACTATCGAGAATGTCATAAAATTAATTTAAATGAATTCAACTTTCGAAATCAGCGGTTGCACATTTTTATTTTATATGGAGTGAACTGAAGTTTAAATATAAGCTTATCTAAAATAGGTTTTAAATTTTGTTATAAAATTGCGAACCCATATTGTTGAAGTAAAGAATGCAAAAAGAAGGTATTATGTTATATTGAACCTCAAGTTTTTAAGTTATTTATTCAACTCAATTCTGGTCACACTACCTCTTAAATATGGTTATTGTATAAACAAAACATTTTTTTTTGATACAGTTTTTCTGTAAACAATCGGTGACTGTTTTGTTTTTGTTTTTGGATGAAAGAAGAAAAAAAATCATACAGATGCATCAAATCCATTTCCGAAAAAAAAAAATCCCTCAAGAAAATATGGAAAAACAACAAATATCACTGTTTAGCGTTAGGAAAATACAGACGAATAAAAAAATTACATTTGTTGCTAACGATTATAAAGTGAAAATACACTCAACATTGGAATGAAAAATGAACTTTCGATTGATAGAATGAACTTCCTATCTGTTCGAAATTCAAAATACAGATTCTTCAAATTCGACACACTTTCGAAAGAATCGAATCTCAAAATTAGCATGAAATAATTCCGAGAATGCACATACTATAAATAAATAGTTGGCGCAACAGATCCGTAGAGACTAAGCCACTGCGCCGACATACTGCTTCATGTAATTCGGTCAATTCAATGTTTCATTTGAAATGCCTGATGCCGAAATGTTATTTGGAAGCATGACTTGTACATTTGAATGATATCCAAAAAATGTTTTGATTCTGGTGTTGTGCCAGAAAGTAATGATCGTTATGGTTCAGGTGGATATTGTAATTCTGGTTATCGAACTTTTCCAGAAGTTTCATTTCCAAATTTGAATGCATTACAAAATTGACATAATTTGTTCATTACGCCAATAACCACAAATTTGTGCAAACTATAATCAATGGCACTATTATATCGAAATCCAACACCATTTAAAACAACATTAACATTGATCCGTTCAGCATTTTCATTAACATTTCTTGTTGTGCGATGCGATTGCATTCTCAATCTTTCTTGCTCATTACGATGTTCACGTTGTTCAGATGAATGACCTGAACTTAATGAATGAATTGAATATGACCTGAACGTGATCTGGCCATACGTTCTATTTGAATTCGATTTTGATTTTCTCGCTCTTCTTGTGATTGATTTTGCCTTTCATTTGATCTATTTTGCGTTCTACATGACCGACTACCAATATCACTTCTCCGCTGACGTGGCATTTTTGATACTAACTAAAAGAAAAAATTAAATTATAAGAAATCAATCTTCAATAAGTTAAAGGTACCAGCGCAGGAACCGCAGGGCTAAACTTTTTCAAAATGTTGGGAAAACATGAAAAACCTGATTGAAAACTCGAAAAAGTATTTTGACAAAATAAAAATTGATTTCTCATAAAAACAAAAAACTTATTTTACAGTACAAACACTTTTTTTTGCTCCGGTTTTGGTAAAAAAATTGTCATAATCTTCCAATTAGTAGTCTTCAGCTTCTCGAACGACATCTTGAGATGTCAAATCACTAAAAAAATCATTCAAAAACCAAAATGTACTGAAATTCTTGTGTTTTTCCAAGAACGCACAACCCACGCATACGTTTTCCAATTTCAACCAAACTTCACAAAAATGATATATAGACCAATATCGGAGATGTGTGAAAGTTTGGTTAAAATCGATAGATGCGTTAAGGCGTGAATCGGCGACAAACCAACACAATTTTAGGCTCAATTTTTATATATATAGATTTATAATTTGTCTGTAATTTTTCTACGCAGGATCTTGTTTTCCTCCCCTTTTCTAGACTTGATGTCCCTGTTTTTGCGTATTCTTTCTCTAGCGTTAATGGTAGCTCATATCCCTGCTTAATGTCGCATACAAGATCCTATCCAACGTACTGTGTGAACGTCTCAAACCGTTCTGCAACACACTAATCGGCACGTACCAGTGTGGCTTCCGGCCCGGCAGATCGACTATAGACCATATTTTCACACTGAGGCAAATCCTGGAAAAGACCAATGAATTTCAAGTCGAGACTCACCACCTATTCATCGACTTCAAAGCCGCATATGATAGCATTCATCGTCAGGAGCTTTATGTGGCGATGGCCGAATTCGGGATCCCGGCAAAACTGATCCAGCTATGTAGCGTGACGCTGGAGAACACACGCTGCAACGTGCAATTTGGAAGTAGTTCCTCCGAGCTATTCGAAACATGCACCGGATTTCGGCAAGGAGACGCATTATCATGTGACTTCTTCAATCTCGTGCTAGAGCAGATAGTGCGCAGGGCAGGTGTCAACACGGAAGGCACTATCTTCAACAAATCCGTCCAGCTACTGGGGTATGCAGACGATATTGACATCATCGGTCGCTCCCAGCGTGCCGTGATAGAGGCTTTTACGGCGATTGAAGAACAGGCGAAATTCGTTGGTCTTGTAGTAAATGAGGACAAGACTAAGTACATGCTATCAACAAACAAACAAGCATCTGTCCACCGCCTAGGACAGAACGTCACTATTGATAGCAACAATTTCGAGGTAGTTAAGGAGTTTATCTACCTCGGAGTAAACATGAACTCCACAAATGACATCCTAGTGGAGATCCGGCGAAGAATTACCCTAGGAAACCGCTGCTACTTCGGTTTGGCAAAGCAATTGGGTTCAAAACTCCTAACTCGAAGGACAAAATGTATGCTTTACAGAACCCTTATCCTGCCAGTTCTGCTTTATGGCGCCGAGTGCTGGACGATAAGCAGGAAGGGAGAGCTGATACTGGGCTCCTTCGAAAGAAAAATTCTTCGGCGGATTTTTGGTCCTGTGTGCGAGGAGGGCGAATGGAGGAGAAGATACAACCGCGAACTCTATGAGCTGTACCAAGATGTGGATGTAGTCCAAAAGGCCAAAATACGTCGACTACATTGGCTCGGCCACATCGAGCGAATGGACAATAATGCTCCAGCTAAGAGGATCTTCGAATCCCAGCCGCCAGGTTCGAGACGACAAGGAAGACCGAACCTCCGTTTCAAAGACCAAGCCATCGCGGATGCCAGAGCGCTTGGTCTGGATAACTGGAAGCAGCGTGCCCGGGATCGCAGAGGATGGAAGGCTGCAGTGTCTCAGGCAGAGACTCTCCACGGGTCGGGAGCCCGTTAAGTAAGTAAGTAAGTAAGTAAGTAATGGTAGCTCATGATTGGCTACTTCCCTGATGACGTACTGATTCTGGGACCACTGACTCTTGGTATAAGTACCAAGCAAAAACCAATACAGCGTAGCCACCGCTTAAATTTAGTGGGATATTTATCGTTTTGTTACGAGTTTCTGCGAATTTGATTAGTAACTAGCTGTTGATCTTTTTCGAAACCCAGTGCCAACTCGCCGGCAATGTTTTGCTTCCCAAATTTGGCTTTAAAATCCAATTCGATATAGCATTTCGGATAGGCTGCGCAACTTCTGTTGAGGAGCTGAAAGAAAAATCCTGCGTGTAGGGTCTTATGTTTTGAGGTCTTATCTGATGCATATTTTTCGGCAGCTGTTATAAATGGGAGGACCTAAGACCGCTGCACGATATTCCGGTGCCACTGTTCCATAAAACATTCAAACGTCACCATCTCTTTTCAGCACCCTAACAAGTTCAAAAAGTGTATAAGTGACCTTAGCTCCATGTCTGCTTTCAGCAAGTCCAGAAGGGCAACTCCATTACCGGATGGCTACCACTGCGACGCACAATTGAAGTGTAAGAGACTGCGACTCCAGTACAACCTCCGACCATCAATGCAATCAAAAAATAATAGGCCTATAACCTATAATCTCAATGAAATATTAAAAAGGACAAAACTAACACATTCCCATTTTGTTTTCCCATGAAATTCAAGGCTGAGTCCGTTATATTCTTCAAAATCTATTGCAAATGATTTTGAATGTACCCATGACTTGTGAAAACCTCTTTAACGGCAATGGAAGTTTCAGACAATCGACTTCAAATTATAAAGACAATTTTCCTTGCCTATGAAAGCCTTCAATTTCGAAAGGCCTAAGTGACTTTGTCAAACTGGTTTTGAGAGATATTTCGGATTCAACTCCTCATCTTTTCTATTTTAAGCCATTGCATTCATCATACTCGACTAGTATCCTGCAGACAAGAAGCGTATCAAACAACCATCCTCTTAGTGACGGTGCATATCCAAGGCATAGACAGAGGTCAAACAAAGTAGCATACAGCCAGAGCACAGTGGTTCATTATTAATGGAAAAAGCTTCGGGGCATTCGAAAACGCATCCAAAGAATGCAATTTTTTTTGCCGCCAATATGGGTCGAGGTTCTACTGTATTGCATTTCTTTTCTTATTGTTTTTTTTTTCCTACGAAATGAAACTAATATTTCATGTGCAAGCAAAATAAGGAACTTTCAAGTGAAGCTCTCCATGCGAAACCTTACTTGAGCGTAATTAACTCTTCTTTCCTTTTTTTTTTGCAAAAAGGACACCAGTGCCAAGCTAGAAGACGCAGTGATTGTGTACTTATCTAAAAGATGTGTACTTTAACGCTGCCTAATGACAATGTTACAACACAAAGGGGTGTGATGTGAAGGGCACTTTGCACTTTTTAAATTGATGTAGAATTTGAGGAAAAATTACATCCTTCGCAATCAGCTCTTGAAGTTGGGTTGTAGGTAGTTGTATTGAACTTTCTCGTGTGTCTTCTTGGAAATTTACATTGCATCGTCAGACCTTTATCGAAGGAAATTGTCTTTATCATTCGAACTGCGTGATTTCCGATGAATTCTATGTTTCTAGGGATGCGTACCCTTTTATTTCGACTCTTGTTTTCAATTTCTAGTAAAGAAAGGTAAGTCAATGGGGTCGTCTGGAATGCGAGTTTGAAATGGTGAAAAGGAAGATATTCCAAAGAAAATGTTTTATTTTTTTTTAAAGCTATATGGCAGTGAACCTTTAAAAAAGCTCATTTAAATAAGAACTACAGTGGTACTAGTTCGTCCTTCGCTGGCATTAAATGCAGCACAAAAGTTCGACATTTAAATCGGATTTCGAACTCGAAAAGATTATCAGAGTTTCCGAAACCGGTTAAGGCCGCTCGCTAATATGAGCATACAACTTTGTTTCTTATTTTCCCCCGTTCAATGCGATCAAGTTCAGGAAAAATATTAGCTTTAGGGATCTTTGGGAATACTTTTGTTCCGGTTTTGCTGGCGAAGGTTTAGTGCTATCTAACTGGAGCACTCAAACACAACTACTGGACCAGAGTGAAGTCTGCCTTTCATTAAAGTTCGTTTGTTTGTCAAATAAAACTATATAATGGACTTTAGCACATTAAGGGCCGTTTGCTGATACGACTCATAGCGAACTAAGTTCCACATAAACTCTTATGTGACAGTTTATGACCTGAAAAAAGTAGCCCATAAGTATTTAAGTAGAACTTAAATCGTTAAGAGTCGTATGAGCAAACGGCCCTTAAGGTTCGTAGAAAACCCAGTCGTACATTTAGAGAGTCTCCTACTAAATAAAATTTCTTGCAGACGTCTGGAATTAAATAAATAAGGCCCTGGGCCTAGCCTTCCCACACCCATTCGTCTTGTGTGAGTTTTTCATTTATAGAACGAATAGAAGGCATCCACAATTTTATGACGAGTCTAAACGGCCAATTGAGAAGCTCTTTCATGACAATTATACTCTCTGATGTGTGTCAGACGTGCGCGGCTTGAGTTTTAATTTGGGTCTTTCGGTATTCGAACCTGGGATCTCTCGCTTAGTAGTCCAACACACTAACCACTAAGCCACTGCGCCGATAGACGTCTGGAATGCTTTGATAAATTTTACACCTCGATTCAATTTTAACTAAGGTCATTGGCAAGACCTGTGGAGATTAGAGGCAACGCAAAACGTCCTCTGAGCCTTATTTTACCGGATGCCAGTGTGACCAGACCCTCATATTAATTTCAACGTAGCCATGCTAACAGATTTAGAGAGTTCTTAACCACTTTAGCTTTGATGTGGCTAACGTTCAACGCCCTAGGTAGTTTCTAATTGTTGTCTCCAACACAACACATCATAAATAGGATTGTCCTAGCTATGCCTAAAATTTACCGTACATACATCTGCCTCTCTAGCGTAAAACTTACTCTGCAGCTTTTAGTTGTTACAAACACCGGATCAGATGCTTTACTTACTCTTGGAAAAAGTTTGGTCGCACACTCTTTCCAGTTCTAGTTCCTACCGGTACCGGTCCTGAATGCAAGGAAAGTCGAATTGTGCACTTACAATGGAATTTTCGATGTTATCGAGTTAGTAAGGGTATCCATGGACAGGAGTTGTAGGACGTGCGATGCCATGTATAACCCAAGGCCAGCAATACCAAAAGTCACGCCTAACTCTTCAAATTCCTTAAGTATTTTTAGTAGTGCAGCTCATGATATGCTTATGTCAAGACGATTGAAGTTAACAGAGCCCTTACACGGTTCCTTAGTAGTTAAGACTGATTGTTTTTGTAAATTGGCAACAAAAATGCACTCATGTGGGAGCGCATATTCCATCAACCAAGTGATGAGTGCTCTTCATCATCATGGTCTTCTTTTTCGTGAAAAGCCTTTTATTTTGCAACAGGCAGTCGCACTGTCCCAAGGTTGGCAACCTTATAATTATTTATATGTAAAGGTAAACCATCGCCCTATCTAACCGTCAAAGTCACTGGAATTGTCAGAAAACAGTTGTTTTTCTAAGTAGATGGGAAGGTGGCTGGTCAAGCAATGCAATAGAAGAGCCCCGAGACTGGTTCTGGCCTTGTTCGACAGGCGTGGTTCTAAAACTTTATTTATTTCCAAAAAGTTGCTATTATGCGTTGAAACAGTGAGAACAGAAAATGTTTTCGATTCATAAAATCGGTTTTATTGTGGTTTTGAAAAGGGAATGGACGCTGTACTTTGTCAACTTTTTTTCGCTGCTTGTGACTAAAACGGTCTTCGAACGCTAGTGGCTGTAATCTAGCCACCCATGGCGTATGACGCAGCTCACTGTTCCTAAACACAAAGAACACCATTCATTAGGAAGATTAGCAAGAAACCCCTCCTTGGTCCAAGCTTAAGTGGGCGTTCGTGTGCCAAAGTAGAGGTGCGATTATTTTTAGGTTCTCGTGTTATTGACTCCTACCATTTCTAGGAAGAAACATGAATTTCTTTGGCAGTTCCAGTTCCAGGTAACAGTATTACGTATTTAGCGTTTTATTTCCAGGCGAGTGTCATGTTCATCCGCCTATTATCCGTTTTCTATCTGCGTAGTTCCCTCCTCTCTATCAGACCACGTTCTACGAATTCTATTCTTAAAGACGTCATAGTCGTGGCCACCTACAGGGATTTTGTACTTCAATCCCAATAAATCGATTTAAGGATTTCAAATTCGAAAGTATAAATTGAACCCCATCTCTTAGTGAAGGCACACTTTTCATCTTCACCGAGAAAGGAGCAGCAGAAAATTAAAACTTGGGTGGAGAATGTTTGTTCCTATCAATCCAAATGACAACAACAGTCACTTGATACCTTCTCACATCTGTGTATGTGCAGTAAATAGAAAACAATTTAAATCGTTCCCGACCGATGGACTTGTGTACGGGGAGCTTTGGAGACTTTCACTCTGACCAATAATAACAACAACAATGGCAACTTCAAAAGATACAGATAAAAAGTGAAATTAATGGCGGAACAGCAGCAGCATAAGAATACGTGTGCAGGGCATATTCTCGTGTCCTCGATGCTAGGATGTGATAGTTCGTCGTAGGTGCGTGGACGATTTTCGACGCCAGTCTGTGATGTGCGCATGCCTTTGCAGAAAAGCTCTTGTTCATTCATCAAATGTGTCTCGGACCAGATAAGGTGGATACACAGAATTCTTGTGTTTTTTTTTTTTTTTTTTCTCAAAGGACATGAGAGACGAAATAGAAATTGACATTGAGCGTATACGAATGAAGGCGGTACATGAACCAATATGACACGCTCAACATTTTCCAAAAGCGTACCTATATACCGACAATTTTAACTGCGAGATACATACAGAAGAGGAGAGCGAGAGCAAGGATATCATCACATCTTGCCTTACCCCACGAGGTAATTCTATGCGAGTTTGCTGCATGTGTCGTTACCGTGCCGTGGAAAATTGTGTACGAAAAAAGTCGCTCATCGCGCTTCGGAGAGATGTCTTCCTCTCCTCGCCGAGTGAATGAGAATGATGTGTTGCTAATAAAGTTGTTTTATTTTTGGTTCTTGGATGATTCGATTTACTCTTGAATGTACATGGAATAAGGGAGGACAAATTATTTGTACCATGCCCACGGTTGGTGGCGGCCATTAAGATTTTCTTCCATTTTTCCACACCGAGCACGAATACATTTTACATTTTGCATTTCATTCAGAGACAGATATGAGTATGACAAAGGCTTAAGGAGAACGATCATGGGTGTGGTAATTAAGGAGAAGATTTTCGGTCCATCTTGTGCGAGGTTAAGGGAGGTGTCTGTTTTTTTTTGTTTTCTTAAATTGCGCTTATTCAAGGTGATGGAGATTTTTAGTTTTTAGTCATTTTTCAGTTGGGCGAAAGGATAGAAAGGATCTTCGTTAAATTTTTGAGAAAAATATCACATTACGCATTTACCACAAGACTGACTAAAATATTCGTGGCTAGAAGCATGGGAAGGATCGTTAAAGTGGGTTGTTGTGCCACTCGGGTAATTTTGAACTTTGGTGTTTTTTATTTTTGATATCATAAGACCATCACCAACCTGATTGCATCTATTAAGTGGTTGAAGAGGCTGCTTAGGAAACCAAAAAAAGTGAGCAAACTATGGTAGACTATGGTAGTGAATTCGCGGTTGGCGCTGACGATTGGGAAAGAAAAATTCTGCAGACTGTATACCACAATCCCACAATGAACCTGTCAAAATGAAATCTTCGTTTAGCATAGGAACGAAAAGTTGGGGTGACCATGTTCAAGCTTTGTTCCAACAAAGCTAACTAACCGAGTTGACAACCGGCAAAACTTTTGAGAGTAGGGAAAAAGATTAAGCGGTTAGAGACAACTTGTCTAGGAAATTTGGTTGCATTTCCTTTTTTTTTAAAAAAGCGTGTTATCAGCAGAAAGAGAGAAAAAAAATTCTCCCGAATATCGCGTAAGAAATCTTGTACTTTTACTGCGAAAACGCCTAAAACTTTTGTCAATAAACTGATCGCATGATGTCTGTGCAGTTAAGATACAAAAAAGTCCATCATTGACTAAATATTTACACCCGAAGAATTTTAAGAAAAAAAATGCCTCCAGACACCACGCCGCTTCAATAAGTCACGATAGACGGAAGTAATTTAGAAGCAGTTAAGAACGTTGTCTTCCTGGTATTCACTATTATAAAAGTCGCAAAATTACATCGCTATGGGGATCATCGAAGAATCGCTTTCACCACTTGGCACCTGAAAAACCAAGCCCTTTTTGCCCCGCAGAAGTTGCGATTGGTGGAAGTGGCTCTTCGATCCCCATAGCATTGTAATTTTGTGACATAGATTTTTTTAGGGCCAAGCAGCCTTGCCTTCCTAGCCCTAAAAAGAACCCTAATCAATCCGATTCGACAGATGTATCATAGAATTTGTCGACAGCGGATAACAAGCTCTTTCGACATTTGTGGTTATATTCGTTTGCATTGATTGAGTGTGGAGGAAAAAGTTCTACAACAAACTTAACGAACGAACTTAAAATAAGAACAACGAGCTTAACGAACGAACTTAAAATCCGAAGATTTATTGATCAACAGAGAAAAATCTCAGCGTAGGTGGCGAGCACGAGTGGTGTGCGGCTTCAGCCAACAAAGGACCAAGCTGGCCAAACAAAATTTTTGTTGTCCCCTCCAGACTGATGTACGTAGCCTTATATTGAAATCGTTGCTTGACGCCCAACAATGTCCAACACAAGCTCGTACACTGCCTTATTCATTTTATTGTTTAAAAATTAGGGACGATCCTTATTTTGATATAAGCTAATTGGTTTCGCATAAAGTATTATCTGCAAAAAAAAAACAAACTTCAACAACCTCACAATGTACCTAAAGCAAAAAGCATAAGTTGTGCTCATCCATACAACGATGTCATTTGAATTTTTTAATGAGAGCCATTAAATTCATTCGTCTTGTGTATTGCAAAAGATTAAATGGACCCTTCAGCCATGACGAAGGATTAATAATTTCTTTGCTATATAAATAAGACTCGCGAGACAATAAATATCAGCAACTGTTTGCAACTGAGCGAGTGGGCGCTGGACTACTGAGTGAGTGTTACCAGATTTGCATTACGTCCTAAGGTATTTTGCACTGCGTCACCTTTTGAGAAAGGTCAAATGAATTTCAAAAGTATAACTGTCCGGAAAATGCTTCTCAATTCAGTAGTTTGGATTCCATTGCAACAAATTTTAACTACAATTGATATATTGGTTTGAGCAATGAATAAAAATTTCACAAAAGAGGTCGACAGGCCTATGAATCTTTTTATACTGGTTTTAGCAACTAAAGGCCTGCAGCAGTAACGACGAATCGACTGGTTTCAGTAACAAATGCTGTTTTAAGAGTAGTTTCAAAAAAAAATCGGGAGGTTTCTCAAGGAAATTTTTGTGTTTTGATTACTAAATAAAAAAAATTAATTTTGAGTGATGGAAAACTTTATTTGGACCTTTACAATTTTTTCTGTTAAGTGGAAAATATGATATCTGCCATTGTTGATACAAATTTGTGTCCTTTTCGCATTTTCCATTACTTTCCTCAAGATTTTCGGCAGAAACTGTTCGCATTCCTGACAAATATTCCACTTAAGCGATTGTCCGAGGCTTGTAGGCATAAGTCCGCGACTCCAAGTAACCTCAAAGAAAGAAGTTTGGGATAGTTAAATCGGGCGATCTTGCTGGCCATGACAAAACGGGAGTTCACGCGACCAGGAAACGCTCCCTTCACAATATCTGCAGCTGCCTGGTTCACAAATGTCAAATATTGTTGACGTAAGACGCCATTTTCAAAAATTATAGCATCTTCCGATAGGGTGATTCATTTTGCGCCACTTTGAACAAATAAATATTCGATTTGATAGATTCACATAGTCTTACACTGAAATTGATTGGGTGAAAATTCATCAGATTTTTAGTGAAGCGGAATTAGGGTTGCCAGTTCTACAGTTATTCCAGGAGTTTTTTACCCGAAAATACTATGAAATTTTGATCTCCCGATTTGTTCGCGATCTACCGACATTTTCCTGAAATCTCCTGAGTTGTTGAGAAGCATTTCTGGCAACCCTAAGCAGAAACCATGTGGTTCTTTCGGTTAGTCTGACTTTTACGATCGTAACAGGTCTTAGTTATTTTTTTTATAAATTTCCAGTATCTATGGCTGACGAAACGTAGATGGGGATTGTGTGAAAAAATACGCATTAGTTTACATCTTTCAGCTCATAAGGTTGAGTCATGTCAAATTTCAAGGAGTACGTTTTGTGATCTAGATTTGTTTCCGACAAAGGATTACTGAATATATTCCAATCGGTGGTTCACCAATTTGAAAATTGTCTGAGAAACGTGGTCGTTGTATTTTAAACATTATTCGTTCCTTCCAAGCTCTTAGGCCCGCATTTGGCTCACTTTATGATCTATAGGAAACCTTCTTAGAAGTAGATACCAACGATTTTGAAGGATGATTTAGTTTAACAACATTTTGAAGAGAACTCTGAAATATGTTCTTCTTTCTAATAAATTCCCTTCTATGAAGATTCCCTCTCAACATATGCTCCACTCTTTCTAGTCTTGTGTAGAAAACTCCTTCGACTAGATAAAGCCCTCCCCAAACCTTCGTTAACCGTTCCAAATAGTATTTCTTAAGCCTAATGAACTCTTATTCCCATTGTAGCGGCGTGCAGTGATCAGGCGGAAGCGACAGACAAAGTCGGCGTACGACAAGGCTCGGCGAGACAATTCCTCGGATCGAGTTTTGTGCGCGACGATCGGTCACCATTGCGATCCCTTCGATATAGTCAGCAAGCGAGACAATCGCGCCGGGGTGACAGACGTGAAGCTGATCAAGACTTGACGCTACACCCGCAACATCAGATCAGTCATGACGAGGACGAAGACGACCTACTAGATCAATACGAACCACACCCGTCGGACTTTCCGCCACATCCAGACGATGATTACTTCGGCCACGACATACCAAACTATCTGGCACATGAGATATTTACAACGGAGCCCCTGCAGCCAGGCGGTCTTCTGGATAAATCGGACCCACGATACCGAGCCATTGGTGCACGAAAGCCCTTGATTAGAACGGACCTGTACGGGGTGAAGGAGTTCGGTGATCGCAAGACGGAGGCGCAGCGTGGTACGGAAAGATTCCTTGGAATGCTGAACACTAGGGATAGGGTATTCAGGCAGCGTATACCGCTGGTGAGCGACGAGACCCGGATAATGTCGCCAAATGATGGAACTGTTCACGAATGTCCAAACAACTGCAAGGACACCCAGTGGACGTGTACGATGTCGTGCTCTTGCATATCAAAGAACGAACGCTGCGACAAGGTAAAGAACTGCGATGACGGCTCCGATGAGCAGGACTGCGATGGCAACGATGACATGATCAGCAAGATACAGATGACTTGTGAGGCCACCGGAGAGCACGCCATGTGCCCGAAGACATATCGCTGTATCAACAAGGAGTGGCTCTGTGACGGCGACGACGATTGCGGTGACTACTCGGACGAAACGCACTGCGGCAACCGCAGTAACTGCACCGACGATCAGTTCGAGTGCTCGAATGGATTTTGTGTGCCGAAGAGTTGGGTGTGTGATGGGGAGAACGACTGTAAGGATTTCTCCGACGAGGCTAACTGCTCGAGAACAACGTAAGTCGGGTGAGAGGGGGTTACCGATCTAAATTAACGCGATGTCCTTTTCAGCTGTTCCCATGAGCACTTCCCTTGCGACGATGGCTACTGTGTGTCGCTGGCATTCAGGTGCGACGGCGAGAAGGACTGCGCAGATGGGTCTGATGAGCGCAATTGTCAGGCCGTCATGAACAGCTGCCCGGAGGGGGAGTTCAAGTGCCGCGGAGGGCTGGGCGGGGCCGGAGGCCCTGGCGGCCAGTGTGTGCTCAGCAGATTCCGATGCGATGGTGACAATGACTGCGGTGACTGGAGCGACGAGGAGAACTGTCCCAAGAAGCCGTCCAGCTGCACATTGAATGAGTACAAGTAAGTGGCCAAAGGTGCGTTCAAGTGGGTGTGTTCTGCAGTCCGAATTTCAGATGCGCTGACGGAACCTGCATCCCCAACCGTTGGAAATGTGACAAAGAACAGGACTGTGACGGCGGTGAAGACGAGAAAGACTGTGGCAACATGGACAGCAGCCACCCATCGACTTGTGCCCCCGATGAGTTCGCCTGTCTCAACGGGCGCTGCATACTGGTAAGTCGATTAACAGTGTACAAGTTGTGACCTTAAACCACGTCCCTCCCTCAGTCGACTTGGCTGTGTGATGGCTACCCGGACTGCTCCTCTGCCGAAGACGAAGTCGAGTGCCATTTGCAGTGCGATCCTGGCCAGTTCCTGTGTCCCGCAAAGAAGAACATCACCAATCTAAAGTAAGTCCTGAGCACCTTTGGCCAACAGTCCTAAATTTTAAATATTCCATTTTTCAGAATCTGCGTCCATCAAAAGCACGTTTGCGACGGTCAGAACGACTGTCCTCTGGGCGAGGACGAGATGGGCTGTCCCCGTGTCAAAGACTGCACCAAGAATACGCAGTGCGAGCAGCTTTGCATCTCTACAGCACGAGGTCGGGACGAGTGTGCCTGTCGACTGGGCTTCCTTATGCACGGCAACAAGAAGAAGTATACCAGCGGTCCCCTAAGGTAGACAGGTGTAACTTTTCGTTTCTCCTTTCAGCTGCACGGACATCGATGAGTGCCAGTTCTTGTCAAACCCAGTTTGCTCCCAGAAATGCCAAAACACTCACGGAAGCTTCATCTGTTCCTGCGAGAGCGGGTACGTTCTGCGACCGGATCTTCGAACCTGCAAGGCATTGGGTGGGGCTATGCAACTTATCGTCGCCAATCGGTGGGACATTCGCCGAGTCACCCTGAGCAACAATCGCTACACGGCCGTGGTCAAGGGCTTGCACAACGCCATAGCCCTCGACTATCACTACAAGAAGGGGCTCATGTTCTGGTCAGACGTTTCAACGGATGTCATCAAAATGGTGTACGTCAATGGCACCCGTGTGCGGGATGTCATAAAGTGGGGGTTGGACTCGCCGGGTGGCATTGCTGTCGACTGGATTCATGATTTGCTCTTCTGGACCGATTCGGGAACGCGGCGGGTAGAAGTGTCGAACTTTCAGGGCAATCTACGCTCGGTAATTGCGGCCAATGACTTGGACAAGCCGCGAGCGATTGTTGTCCATCCCGGGGAGGCTATGGTCTTTTGGTCAGATTGGGGTAAGTTGGGGAATGGCTAAGCCCACTGGCATGACTGCAACTAAGGGTTTTCTGTGTCAATAGGTCCCAATCCGAAGATCGAATGTGCTTACATGGACGGTTCGCACAGGCAGGTCATCATCACGAAGGGCGTAACATGGCCGAATGGCCTGGCCATTGACTACCCCAGTCGAAAGCTGTACTGGGCCGACGCAAAGCAGCATGCGATAGAGAGCTCCAACTTTGACGGCACTGACAGGGTTAAGGTAAGTCCAGGAGATGTGCTAATTTTTGGCCAAATCTGTGAGGCACGACGTTTCCATTGCAGATTCTCAGCAGTCATCTGCCGCACCCCTTCGCTTTGACAATTTTCGAGGACACCATGTACTGGACCGATTGGAACACGAAGACGGTCTCTGCGGCCAATAAAATCTCCGGCAAGGGCTACCGGGCGGTGCACGAGAACTTCCATTTCCCCATGGATGTGCACGCCTATCACCCAGCCAGGCAGCCGGAGTACACGGACCGCTGCCAGAAGGACCGTCGCGGCCTTCGAGGTGGATGCACCCACATGTGCCTGCCGAATAAGAACTCTCGACGTTGCGCATGTCCCATCGGACTCACCCTCAAGGAGGATCTGTAAGTACCTTACGCCGGTGTCCCCTTAGTTCTCAGAGACAGTAGCACCTATCCTTGCAGCAAAACGTGCAACAGCGCTCCCGACAAGCTTATTCTCGTCGCCCGACGAAAAGACATTCGGTTGCGTCAGTTGAACTCCAAGCCTGCAGCCGCCGGTGACATTGACATGATTGTACCGCTGGACAACTTGAAGCATACGGTCGCCTTGGACTGGTGCAGCGAAACGGACTTCATCTACTGGACAGACGTGGAGCGGTCTTCCATAAACAAAGCCCATCTCAACGGCAGCTACCAACAGAAGCTGATTCACTCGAACTTGGTTTCGCCAGCGGGACTGGCCTTGGACTGGATCACACATAAAATCTACTGGACCGATCCGGCCACCAATCGAATAGAAGTCGCCATGACCAATGGCAACATGAGGTCGATCTTGCTGTGGGAGAAGTTGGACAAGCCGAGGGATATCGTCGTCAACCCGATAGGTACCTAATGGATTTATATTTTTAAAGCTTTGCTTACAAAACCCCCCTTCAGATGGTCTGATGTTTTGGACCGACTGGGGCGAACAGCCGATGATCGAGAGGGCCGGGATGGATGGCAGGAACAGAGCGGTCGTCACGATGAACAACCTGAAGTACCCCAACGGTCTGGCAGTGGACTACGACCACCAGAAGATCTACTTTGTCGATGGTGGCTTCAAGACGATCGAGAGTATGAACTTTGACGGAACTGCTCGAAGGGTCATAATAGGTGAGTTGCTGTGCCTTTGCAAGAGCTCTGCATGAACTTGGTTCTTATTAGGGACCGGTTTGGGACACCCCTTCGGCCTCGACATCAACGAGAACAAGATCTTCTGGACCGACTGGGAGACGAAATCAGTGCGAGTGGCCGACAAGTTGACGGGACAGAACATCAAGACGATTATAGCCAACACCAGTGATCTGATGGACCTGCGAGTGTTCCATCGTTCTCGCAGGAGAATGCAGAACAAGTGTGGCAGCTTCAATGGCGGGTGCTCACATTTGTGTCTCCTGAATCCGACTGGGTACACCTGCGCATGTCCCATTGGAGTAAAGCTGTCGGTAGGTGTTCTAGTCAAAGCTGTTTTGATTTTGGTCTCAGTTTGATTTTAATTTGCATTGAAGGAGGACATGAGGACCTGCTATAATGGACCTTCGAGCTACATTCTCTTTGCTCATCACATGGACATTCGACAGATCTCACTGGACTTTGACCATATGATCGATGTGGTGCTGCCTCTGCCGCCAATCTCGAATGCTGTTGCCTTGGATGTGGACCAACAGACGGGCCTGATCTACTGGTCGGACACTGTGGAGAACGTTATAATGAGCTCGACAGCGGACGGGCTGCACGTGACGCAGGTTATCGGCGAGAGTCTGGACAACGCCGACGGGCTGATCATTGATTCGGTGGGACGAAATGTGAGTACTGGCACTGGGTTGGTTAATTTTTCGATGGAGTGCTCATCTACAGCTTGAGCTGTAAGCATGCATAGCTCTTGAACTAAAATCAGCAACCAGCTGGTATAACTGACATCGAACTTGTAATCGGTACAAGAATTGGGGATGTGCGTGTCAATCTTAAAACTGATGAGGACAAAGGGTTGGTCGCCTTGAAAGACATATAAAATATTAAAAAATGTGTGCCCCTGAATGTGGATTTTGAGATTCTACCGAAGGATCGAAGTTCTGAAGGGTTTTGAACTAGGCACTTGAACTTGAACTTTTAGTGTGAATGGACCTGTAAAGCGATTGCTTTATATAGGTAGGAATACGACTAAAATTTTAACAACGAGACCTAGGCACAAGTCTTTAGTCATTTTTGTCTTTAGGAAACAAGAGCCACTAGAACAGAAGCACAGAATATCAGCACCCGCAAAATTGGCTTTTTAGACCCACGTCTCTGAGATACAGCTGCACTAGCCAGTAGGCCCGGGCATATTCTTTTAAAGGTTAAAAATTGTTGCTTCTTAAAGCAGTTTGAACATTTCTTAACATCAGGTTGGTGCTTTTTATCAGAATAACTTGCATCAAAAGTAATGTCAAGGGGTATTTAAAACGCTGCGGTCTCTTTGGACATTACATAGCTAACACATCGCGGCTTTAAAATTACACTCAACCCAAACTCTTCTCAACAACTGGTAAATTTAGTTCACTGCTTTCACACCGCTTGCTACTTTTAGATTCTTTTTTAGTCAAACTCTGCTCTTTCCTATGTTTAGCCCCCTTTTTGTGTCAAAAATTTTGTGATGTTTTCTTTTTTTTGGTGCGAAATTTTTGAGCGTTTCCGTTTTTTTTTTTTTTTCCTTTTCGGGGTTTTTTTTTAAAGAAGGATTTGGTATTAGAATTTTTTTTCGTTTTTTACCGACTTTTCTGACGTAATACGTATTTCTGACGTCATTTTCGTAGTCGATCTTAAGGCGTTTATCGCGCAATTTTAACCTCATTTTTTCAACACTTTTAGTCGCGATTTTAGCTCACTTTTGGATAAGTTTTCAGTGTCCAAATTTGTTACGGTGTGTTTTTCGGGAAGGTTTTTAATCCGAACTTTCGGCTTATTTTCGTGGCCTATTGAATGATTGTCTTGTTCGTTATTGGAACAGAAGGAACTTGTACCCAGTTTTATTTCCACGTATTATGAGATCATTTTATATATTTCTGACTTATTTTTGTCACATTTCCTTAAGAAATTTAAGGGCATTTATTGGTACAAATTTTAGTCGCTTTTCGTTAGGACTTTTTTGAGCAAATTTTAACTTAATTTTCGATATTTTCAATAATTCTTAAAGTGTTTTTTTGGGAACCTACTTAGTACCGATTTTGGACTGTTTTTTGTAGTCGTTTTTAGTCGGGTCTTTAGTACGTTCTTTATATATTTTGTCGTGTTTTCTGGTTCAATATTTTGGCTTCGTTTTTGTATCGATTTTTCGGGGTCATAGTGGCAATTGTTACTATATTTTGATGCGATTTTAGTTGCTAATTTTTGAAGCGTATTCTGACACGCTGTTTGTAAATTTGTTGTCAAGTTTCTGGAGCGTTGTTGTCAGTATCTTAGGTTTACTCTAAATTTGTTTGTTCAGAAATTTTAGTCTCCCTTTCATTTAAATGTGTTTGCTTGCATACTCTTAGGCCAATTGTTTTTTTCTTACTTTAACCGAATAATATGAATTTTCTTGAGAGCTGTGTTAACTTTATTATTTAACTTATTTATTTAAGGTTTGAATTTATTTTAGCTAAGCATCGAATGTATGGCTGGGTACTTGACTGTCTGCCATTTTTGGTTTGTAATTTATTTGCATAGGAATTAAATTTCATGCCTTAAAGACTGTGATATAGTTCCCCGTTTAAAATGTTTGGTTGTTAGTCAAAAAACTCGTGGACAAGTTACTTTTTCCATGTGGCAACTTATCTAATTACTCAGTATTTAGATAGTAAACATTCGAGGTCTCTAACTCTACGCCGGTGAGAAATAAGATATGTTCTGAGGAAAAAGTATCACCTACTTTAACTTTACCAATAATTTTACCACAGCATGACTTTGATGCCAGTTTGATAGACACCCCTGCTTTTCAATTCATAACAATAAAAAAACACTTCAGTAACAGAAATAACAGCCCCAGTTCAGAAGTTCGAAAAATAAATAAAAAATGAAGAGAATCAATTTTTGAATGTATTAAGAGCGGGCAATCAGGACGGTGCTATTATTGTTCCTCATTGGCAAAGAAGTGGAAATTCGAACGAAAGGCTCACTACCCATCTATCTTTCAGTACATCTCTAAGTCTTCAAATACATCACTTCAAGTTTCAATTATTGTCAGCATTTTGACAAATACCTTCCGCTCTTGAATGACCCATTTTTTGTTTTAATGATTAACTCCTTTATTTTTCGATTTTATTTATTTAGCTGCAATTAATTTATTATCGATATTTCAAAACCCAACCTCACTTCGACGTCATCATGGTAACAAACTCTTCATAGTTGATCTGACCGTCGCCATCCAAATCAGCCTCCCGAATCATTTCGTCGACCTCCTCGTCGGTTAGTTTCTCGCCAAGATTCGTCATCACATGGCGTAGTTCTGCGGCCGAAATGAAACCGTTGCCGTCCTTATCGAATACTCGGAATGCTTCTCGAATTTCCTCTTCACTGTCGGTGTCCTTCATTTTGCGTGCCATCATTGTCAGGAATTCGGGAAAGTCAATTGTTCCACTGCCATCCGAATCGACTTCGTTTATCATGTCCTGAAGCTCAGCCTCGGTTGGGTTCTGTCCCAACGATCGCATCACAGTTCCCAGTTCCTTTGTGGTGATGGTGCCATCACCATCCTTGTCGAACAGGGAAAATGCCTCTTTGAACTCGGCTATCTGTTCTTCGGTTAGTTGGTCGGCCATTTGTGTACTTTTATGCTCCTGTGAGTCTGTGTATTGGGGAAACTTTTTTGTTATACTGAAATGATTCAGTTTTATTTTTCGACGTTAGGAGCGATATTCCAAATTTTGCTTCGATTTTTTGGCGTATAGCAAGTGGGAGGCGTGGGGTTTTTTTCCTTGTATTTTATATCTGTGTCCTCCCTTTTAGCTATACTGGACTGACGCAGGCCGCCATACCGTAGAAGTGGCAAATCTGGATGGGAAAAACCGCCACCTGATCGCCTGGCAGGATCTGGAATCACCCCGTGGCTTGGCTCACGACTACGAATCCGGCCTGCTCTTCTGGACCGACTGGGGTCACTTCCGAAAAATCGAAAGAGCCAATATGGACGGCGATGAGCGGAGCAAAATTGTCACTAGCAATCTTGGCTGGCCAAATGGTTTGTCTGTGGATCTCGAGATGAAACGCATCTTCTGGGTTGACGCTCAGCTCAAGACGATCGATTCGTGTGACTACACCGGCAACCAACGGCAGTTGATCATGGCATCACTACACCATCCGTATGCGCTCGCTGTCACTGATAGACATATCTACTGGACCGACTGGAAGTCGAAGGCGCTTCACATGGCCGAACGAAAGAACATCTCGATAAGGTCTGATGTCATTGTGAATGTCGAGGGTCTGATGGACATCAAGATTATTACGGTATGTTGGAGGAAACTTGCAATAGGTCAGATACTGAGGTATTAAGGTTTCACCCGCAGACAAATGTGACACTTCAGGAGAACGTTTGCGGCAAGGACAATGGTGGGTGTTCGCACCTGTGCTTGAGGAACCCAACCGGGTATGCCTGTAAATGTCCAATAGGGTTGACGCTGAAGGAGGACAGCATCACTGAGTGTCAGACATTGCCCGATGTAAGTACAAGTGTGATTGCTGAGGTTGAGGGTATGCTTTGACAAAATTCCCTGCAGGACTACCTCCTGATTGCACTAAGATCTGGCATCGGAATGATCTCGCTGAATACGCCCGACTATATGGACGTTGTGCTGCCGATCAAGGGCGTCCACGGCGGCGTGGTACTGGACTACCATCAGAAGCAGTCATTGCTGTTCTTCGCCGATGTCAACTTGGACATCATTCGCCGGGTAAGTCTGCTGAACTTTACCGACAACAAGGTGATCGTGGACAGCGACCTCATAACTCCGAATGGCATTGCCGTCGACTGGATAGCGGACAACATTTACTGGTCCGATACTGACCGAAAGATCATTGAGGTGTCTCGGTTGGATGGCAGTTCCCGAAAGGCAATTCTGTCCGACGATCTAAACGATCCACGCGCACTGATCGTGTATCCCAAGAAGGGGTAAGTTATTTTTGCAGATTTCTTTGCAAGAGAATCTCACATTCGAGTTCTCTACGCAGCTTTCTGTTCTGGGCTGATTGGGGCTCACCAGCCCGGATTGAGCGGTGTCTTCTGGACGGAACAAATCGGACCCCAATTGTCACCACAGATCTTGGATTTCCTACGGGACTGGCAATTGACTTTGAGTAGGGCCAATGAAATACTTAAAACTGATTGAGTATATAATTCTCTCTTTTAGAACCCGCCGCCTGTATTGGGCCGACGCTCTACAAGACCGCATCGAACAGGTTGACTTCTATGGCAAGAAACGAACGGCTATCATTCCGTTTGCAACCCATCCATTCGGCTGCACTTTGGTAAGCCCAACATTTTTGTTTTCAGCGTCCTCTTATGCACTCTCTCCCTCAGTTCGATTCAGCGATATACTGGACCGATTGGTACAACAAATCCGTGTACCGTGCCCGCAAAACGCCACGGGGTGGCTACACAAACATCGGTGAAATCAGGCATTCGCTCAGCGGAGCCCTGGACATTCGATCGGTATCAGCTAAACGCCAGCCATTCGACTGGAATCAGTGCCTATCGAATAATGGTGGATGCTCTCATCTCTGTTTGTTCCGCGGAAATGACTACGTCTGTGCTTGTCCCGATGTACCGGATCAGCGAACTTGCAAGCTGAAACCAGCGTTCGTCGTGCCTCGACCGCCAGACGAGCCCTCAGACTACACCGATGACGTGACAGTCGGAACGAATAACGCACCGAATGAGTACTCAGCCGACGAACAGACAACACAAGAGCGGATTGTGATCGTAGCCAGTGGCGTGGTCTCAGTTTTACTCATAATGGTCATTGTGGCTATTCTAGGTAGGAATGGGGAAGATTTGGTCTTTTGATTAAATGGGACTGATTTTTGTTTGGTTGCAGTGCTGGTCTTGAACTCAAAGAAGAACAAACCAAAGCGGCATTCGCGTGGATCCAGCCGGTCGGTGTTGACGTTCTCGAACCCAAATTACAATGTCGACGGCACACCCATGGAACCGAAGACGACAATTTGGAAGCGATTCAAATACGAAAAGTCACAGGTACATCGAAACAATTTAATGACTGTTCAAAGTTAGTTAGAACTGCTGTTCGCCTGTTAAGTTAATTTCATCTCACTCTCTGCATCTGACGCTACGTCAAAATTTTCCTTTAAAAACCCTATTCCAATTCCTTTTCTAGGAACGAGTCTACGAAGAACGTAGTCTAACAACAGAAATGGCCACATCCAGTCTCTTTGTGGCAGCACCCTCACCAATGGCATCACCATCGAATAAGAAAAACATTCAACTCTCAACTATAACATAAATTTAGCAGTTTAATTTCCAATATGTTTATAAATTTTTGTGTTTAATTTCAACCTAACGACAGCTGATTTCAGTCTTAAAAATAAGTATTCAGATTTAAGAAGCCCTTAAAACAAATTGGTCTCTATTATCTATAGAAATATAAAAACAAACCCCCTGTATAGTAAAAAAAACTTCAGAAAATGCACGGTTGTTTACTAATGAAAAATAAATTAAAAACAAAAAAAAATATAAAAAATAACAAAATTGTATTAAAGAAAAAATATATTTCGGATAATATTTGCAAAATTAATATACGTATTTTTGTACAACAAAATCAAAGATTTTAGGCATTTACCAAAAGGAATTTCATTTAAAAAATATTATTTTCTCACCACTAAAATTGACAGTTGAATAAAAGTAAAAACAACTTTGCACAAATAAAACGCAACTCAACTTCCCAGACACAAAAATAAAACCCTGCAACGAAAATAAAGAACAACCATTGATTCCTAAAAATTAACACATACAAAAAATATAAATTGAAATAGAAAAGAAAAATCAAAACCAACAACCTATTGTGAATTGTGATTAATTTTTATTGAAAGTTTCTTATGTAAATATGTGTAAATACAAAATAAAATTTTATAAATGGTTTATTTTTCTTAAATATAAATGTATAGATATTTGTTTTGAGTTTTATTTTATTTTCCTTTAAATCCATGTATTCAATTTTAGAATAAGAAGAAATTTTGCAAATTGAATACTACTGTGAATTTCAGTGCCAAAATAAAAAAAAAAAAATCATGTTTCATGCATCTCAACAACCACTTAAATATTTGAATAAGACTATAATTTTTTAATGTAAGTTAGTGAAAAGGAAATTAAGTGTATATTTAAAAACAAAAACCCAAAATCATCGTTAGTTTCAATATTTTTATAAATATAAGTGATACATGAATATAACATTGAAATAGCGATTGATGTTATTACTAAGAGACTTTATATAAAAAAAAAACAATTTTAGAACTAAAAGTGGAATATATCAAAAAAAAAATAAAACAAAAAAAAAATTATCTATGGGAAATATTAAATGCAATGTTAGTTTGTGATTGGGGGATATCTATTGCGGGACAGGATAGAGAAGAGATGATTGTGTTAAATCTTTTTTTTTTAAGTTCATAGTAAGTTTGTGCATTTTAGTGGGTTAGTTTCAGAAGCTCACCTTCATTTTATTTTGGTCTGACCTTCAATCTGTGTGAGAGATGCAATTGCAAAGGGCGTCAAAACTTAACCGGCCTAACCGATTTTTTTTATGTTGTTAGGTACTTAAAGCAATACCGGGTCTTACAATTTTCTATTTTGTTTAAGTTAAGTTTTTCGATGTTTTCTTAAGTGAATCTGAAAAATAGACATTTTTCCAAAAAAGCGCCAAAGAGTGTATTATGGAACTGAGGCAATCTGTTTCAGTCCTCCGCTATTCTCAGTGGGCTAATTTTCTCAGTAAGTATGCATGCACAGTGTTGTGTCACACATTGCGTTTAACATGCAGTGGGGTATAGAATAGAGTGTTGTGGCACAAGACGTAATAAAAACAGTCGCTTGAAGACATGCGTTAAACATCTCGACTTAAGTCGGTTCATATTTGCAACGTGAACTTAAAGGCTTCATTTGGAGTACCATCGAGTTGTTGAGTCCACTTTCTTTAACACACCGCGAATTTCTACGAAAATGATTGCCCCTTATGTCATGAACTAAAGAGCTTCATACATCCTACCTCCTTGACAAATAAGTCGGGCTTTAGATTATGCTAACGATACCCCATATGATAGTTTTTCAATTCCAATTGTTAAATAAAGTTCAAGTTTTGCACACCTATTTTAGAACTACTTGTTCATATTTAATTGAAATTTAATTAAAATACTTATTTTCTCATTTTTTCATATTTTCTCTGTTTCCATGAACGGTGATTCCAATTTGTGGTCGATCATTTCCTGCTTGACCACAGGTTGATGTAAATTGATCAAGCAAACAAAAATCACAACAAATCTGTAGGCTGCTGTCGAAAGTTCTGCAACTGGGTATTCTTCCAACTTCACACAATAAACAAAAATCGTACAACCTCCGTGCGAATGAATTTAACATTTTTCATACACAAAAAAATAAATTACAAATATAACTTAGCAAAGCTTGTTAAAAAATACTACCAAGTTTGTAAATATAAACAGTTCAAAACAAAATAAAAACAAAAAATCAAAAAACAGTACATGGTTGTAATTTTAAATGTAAAACCCATTTATTAAACATCGGATATATTTCAAGTTATTATGATGCAAATTAACAATAATAAAAAAAATAGTAGTTTAGACATATCTCCATCCAAATGAAGAAAGAAGTATAACTTACCAACTTAACAACTAAACATACCAAACTATGAAAAATTTAAATAAATGAATTTTGTAAATATTATTGATAAGATGACTTTTGTATTTTTTTTTTTTTAATTTTCAACACTAACAAATCTTAACAAAACAAGAAATGCATTTAAAATTTATGTAAATATTTTTTTTTTAAATAAATTTATTTTTTTCTAAGTTTGTCACCAAGTTTCCTTTTTTGTATAATTTCAATTCAAAGTTTGGCAATAAGACTGATTAAAAACGAGCACAGAAAACCATACTTTATATCCAAGAATTAAATAAAAAAATATGTATATAGTTTTATTTTTTGTTTGTTTTACAGCGTTGTGGATTTATTATTAAGGAAATAGTTGCAGACTTGGTCAATGTAGTGTGGATAGAAAACTTGAAAAATTGTAAGATGATTCGACTGATACATTTGACAATTTTGATGGAAGGTTTTTGTTTTAGGTTGTACTCCGTGGCGAATAATGCACATGCTTCTTTTTTATTTGAAATTCAATTTATTTTGCAAAAACAGCAAAAGGATGTATAGTTCTGATTTTTAATAATAAAAAAACTAAGTCCGTATCACTACAGGAATGAAGAAATCCAAAGAGCGATTGCAACACGAACCTCTATTCGATTTGAAGTTGTACCACTGCTCCGGGCATTATTCTTTGGTGATACCAAGTCGCCCTTTTCAGTTTTTCTTTATTTTCTTAATTTGTATCACTTGTTATGAATTTATTTTTATGGTGAACGAATCCACAGGATTGCTAGGTGTTGGCTTTGTGAAAACTTAGCCTTGGGCCTTGTTGATTGTGATTAATAATAAACTAAGAGTACGAGTAAGCGCACTGCAGTCATAGAGTAAATTGTCGGGTCAAGATTAGTAAAGTGTGTTATAGCTGAGCCGAAGCTAATAATATATTGTCATCCCAGAGAAATTGCCGACAGGTATTATAACACAAAACACCCCTAAAAAGTCCACGTGCTAATCGCTAGAATACATCCTGCATTTCCATGGATGAAATTATTTTTTTTAAAGAAGTGTAGGTACTGGGTTAAAAAAGTTGTTTAATTCGTTCTCATCAATTTTAACAAGATACTTTCGCAAAACGAAATCGGTGCTACACTTTTTTTCCACCTTTTCACTGATATTGTTCTTTCTATATATATTTTTTTTTAAATGTAATGATAAAACTGTCATAATTTACCGAAAAAACCCCCCATCAAAATAGATTCAAATTTAAGCCAACATCTGTCTGCAACAATACCTACCTTGTAAAATATTTCAATCGACATTTTATATTTTTTGTGATTTCATTTAAACACTACATTAAAATTAGCTATTATTTATTTCACTTATAAAAATTTTGAATTAAATCTAAATTAAATACAAAATGGGGCTCATTGAAAATAAATGCATTTTCATTTGATTTAGATTTAAATTAAGAAAATCGCTCAAAATGTGACATTTAATTGTCTGTACGATTACGGTCTCAGATATTTCTCCTATTCAACAATATCACTCAGTAAAATCTTGTTTATAGTGTAAGAAAAATGTTTTAACATAAGCAGATTATATAGAAACTAAGAATACGATTACTAAATAAGAAGATATTATAACTACAATTATTTTAATTGTAAAATTTGACAATATAGTATAAATCGATATATTTGTGAGAGTAAATTGAAAATAAATTCATTAAAAAAAATAAAACTATTTGAAAATAACAAAATCAAATGTAAAACATATTAAGAGAAAAATGTTTGTAAAAGATAAGTTAAACATTTTTAATAAAAAACAAAATTAAGCCTTCCACAACACGAGATCATTTTAGAAACAAAATCCAGTAAACAGCTGTACCTAAGACAATGTAATTGAATTGTTTTCATCGTACGAAATAGGCTTTTTTACTCTTTTTTTAATTCACAAAGCAAATAATTATTAAGCATAAAGGAATTTGTACAAGAATACAATTTATGATAGGGAAAAGAATACATGTAAATAAATGCCTGCCCATACCCAGTCCCTGTATGGTACTTTAGCATTATTCCTTAAAATTCCCGAAAGATGTTTTATCCTCCTATGTCAAGTCTGTCGAGGAGACAAATTGCAAAAAATGTGGATGTAGGTTTGTTCAAAAGTCTCTGTGTTGTCTTAAATTTCAAGACTCGATGTCAAAAATATAAGGCATCAATATCTAAAACTAAGCAGCCACGACAGCCTCTTCCTTTATGTCTTGCTTGTGCATCAGACTGGTTATCCGTTAGAAGAACGTTTCCAAAATGAGTTGATGCAATTTAAAGAGGTCCTAGGGAAATTTTGCATTCAAGGCGAAACTTATTACTGACGTAAGTAAAAAATCAAAATTTCAAAGAACCAACCCGCCAAAGAAGTTGCTGGCAAAAATGTAAGAAGCCCCATATCCATGTAATACACAAACTATTTGAATCCTAGTAATGCATTTCGATCTAAAGTAGTGCAAGGTGTTTGGGCTGCACCCTTTCTACAACTCGATGCCACTGATGGAGCTCGAATTCTGAACACTTTTTTCGACAACAGTTCTGATGCCGGGACTTTTTTTTTCCTCTGGAAATGTAAAAGGACTTGGAGTTCGCTTAAACTGTCCAACACTTGGGTTGCAACGAACATAAAGACGACGAATTCTGTTCCTCACGCTTATCGCTTGGCAACTTCAACATTATATTTTTCAGATTGTCGTCTAAGCCGCCAAACGCGAATTTGACGTCAGTCGTAAGTCGAATTATAGCTCACTTTAGATCAAGAAGACCTGTTAATAGTGTCGCCACAAATTGGGCGTTCTCCCTAAAAGATGAAACATAAATTCGCATTCATCAGAAATAGGTTGCACCTGTAAGGAAGATGTTACAATTTATGATTCTCTAACTGGCAATGTAGTAAGCCTTCGACCTGCAATTCTAACTTTTCGGATTCCACAGCTTATGCAAATCACACCCACTTTATCACTTCAAGCCGTCTACCACCTTTAATGCCGTCTATCCACAATATTTCGCGCTCACCGTCTTAGCTTACCACATTTGTATATGTTCCCCTTATTTAACAAATTTCATATCCCACCTTTGCTCGTTTTCACAAACTCACCCCCCAACACCAGTTAACATACACAATTAAATACGAGAAAGAGGAAACCAATTTCTTGCACGTTATAGTGCAGGAAAGTGAAAAACTTCTTAAAAAAAAAATTACAAAATGCATACATTTAGTTATATTTAAAAACAAGCAGTTCCACTCAAAATGAAAATGCAAACAAAAAATGTATAAGAATAGTTTTTAAGTAACCCATCGCACGTGCATAATTGACTATAGGAACAAGCGAAATCCTTCAAATGAAATTTATACTTATTTCCTCCCAAAAAATATATAAAAAATATTTTTTTACATAACACATACATGAAAATGCCAACTGCTAAAATTACTAGAAAGAAAAGCAAAACTAATTTAAAAGATGTATTAAATGAATTGTTTTATAAATACTTACAAAGTAAATAATTAAAAAATGTAAACAAAAATAGCATCCAACTCTATTGTTATAAATTAAAAACTAAGTACAAGAACAAAATAATAGGTAATAAAAAACAAAAGAAAAAAAAAATTGCAAACATGTTTTCGCATCAATTGTTTTATATTTGTAAAATAAATAATAATTATAGTTTATGGAAAGAATATATAGTGTTAAGTGAGAAACCAACAAAATTTTACTACCACTACTAACATTGTTACACGAAAGGATCTTGTACGTTAAAAAACTAAAAAATGCCTCCCGTTTTGTACGGATCTTTTTGTGCCACATGCCCACACAAAATTACACACATACACTTATCTCCGTTGTATGAAACAAATGAATACATATAATGTTAACTAAACTACTAACTAACTATGAAAAATTAAAAACGCAGAATAATGTGGATTTTTTTAAAGTTTTTTTTATAGTTATATATATTATTTTAAATAAGATCGAGTAATAACTAAAATTTACAGTAAAAACAGATGAATACTTAAGTGAAATAGAGTTTATAGCAAATAAGGTAAATATGAAAACATCAAAACTAACAAAATTAATTTAAAAACAAAAAGTCGATAATACAAAATCTCACAAAAGGTGAAAACAAACAACTCGAATTGAAAAGTTAAAGCGAAAGAAAAATAAATGTATTTTAAATGTTAAAAGAAAAATTGTTTTTCTCAACAAAAGTTAAAAATGACTTTGGGGTCAGGTTTAAAATTGTTGTCCAAAATGTTCACCATAACCTACGTAATATGCAGTATCTCGCAAGAACTTCCAACCACTGCGCTGTGGTTCTGTGGTTCGTGAGCACAACTACTGGGCAATAATTCTCAAGTTCGATCCCAGAACAACCACTAAACCACTGCGCCGATTAATAAAAATAATGGCACCAAGATGGCTACCTTGAGGAACCCCTGAGTGGGCAACTCAATCCAAAATACAAAGGCTTGACCTTTTTTTTTACAAGCACTCAAAAAAGAAGTCTTCCTCGCTCATTCCTCGTAGGTATGTATTAACTACTCATCTCAATTTAACAACAATTTTATCAGAAGCCTTGCCAATTCGTACTCTTTTTTTTGTGGGAATAATTTCACGTGTCATCGTCATCATTATATTTTCGCCGAATCAATTCGCTCCAAATGATTTCGGTGAAATTGAATAGAGGACCCTTATTATCCTGCCGCGCCGCCACTTAACAGACAACAAAAAGAAACTTCACCATCAAATCTCTACGTGCAAGTACGTGCACGCATTATATACACATACCACATTAATCTTCATCTGATGAGCGGCGGCGAACGACACGGCGGGAGCTTGTAAAAGGCCGGCATCAAATTACACGAAATAAAAATTCAAAAATGCCCACAGTTGACCACGGCAAGCAAAAGAAGTAAAAACCAAAACAAAAATCAAAAGGAATTCTTCACCACCACCATCGATGGAATCGTTTTATAACTCGATTTCTGGCTGCAGCGGAATACCACGGAATGTTGCTCCATCAAAAATGGAGCGCATATCTGCACCGGACTTGCTTCACACGATAGTTTACCGCGCAGCAACAGCATCGGGGCGACGCCAAGGGCAGAGATCGCCCAAGAACTCGTGGTGTCCTGGCAACAATTAAAATTGCTGAACAATGTCCTGCGAATAGCTATGGCACTATTTATGGTATAATCGTTATCATCATCATTATAAGACATCGTATAGTTACTGTTGTTGGTGTTGTCGTCGACTTTTCGCGCGACCACATCATCGTCATCGTCGCGTATACACAATTAAATTCATAATCCAGTTGATGACAGTCCAAGGGGTGGGGGGCGTTTAGAAAAAAAAAATATATATATTTTCTAAGTGGGCAAGTGTCCCATGTTGGACATGAAAGTTGAGGAATTCGAAAGGATTTTATCATTTTAATCGGATTTAGGAGAAAATTCCAAAGCGCGCGACAATGATACGATTTGTCTGTCCCTTCGTATTCGTTGAAATTTTTAAATTGCCGCTATTATTGCTAATTCCTGTTGTCGACTTGCGTTGCAAGAATGCACCTCGCAATTGGGATTGTTCATTAAAATCGCTTTAAGGGGCCATTTAGCACAGATAACAAAGGTGCACTTGGCATAAGTCGGATAGGGCAGACCCTCAGCTCTCTGTTGGGCAGAACGTTCCTGTTGCAGGGGAACTCTATGTTTAAAACTGTAAAAATTACTCTTACAAGCGACGGCCATTATACTAAACCAGGCGACTGATAACACCGGCAGTTGTGGGTAATACCGTTACTGAGCCACATATCCATGGCCGTGAATAACAATTACGTAGTCTATGCAAATTTGCCGATAGAAAGGTTAACACTGCCAGTTTGAATGGAAATGAGTTAACTTCAAGTTCAGTTCACTGCCATCAAAAATGTTGAAATAATTTTAATTCGTTGCGACGCGATGATGAAGAAAAATGGCGAAACTAAAACTAAAACAATGGTTACCTAAAACTACACCAAGCAGGTTATTGAATATTAAAAAAAAACGAAAAACTAAGGCGTTCAAATATTATAGCTGGTGAGGCTTTTATTCGCGATGTTTAGAAAAATTCTTCTTCTCCAGTTATAGCACAGTTGAGGGTGCCTCCTTTGCTTGTATTTATAAGGGGCACACAATGCTGCGCAAAGACTTTCAACTGCATATTCATTCTTTTCTTACCACTGGAAGGATTGCTTTATACCTCATAGGTTGTTACTATCCGTGTGTTTCAAGCGGAGTTTCTGGCTATCGGCGAAGCTGCCCACATGGTGTCAATGTTGGAAATACCAAGGGATGATATTACCACATTCATTGACAGCCAGGCGGCTATAAAAGCAGTGTCTGCTATTGAAATTAAATCAAAGCTAGTTCGCCGCTACCGTGAAGAGCTTAAGGTTCTCTGCTCGCAGCACATCACGCGCTTATGCTGGGTTCCTGGACACAGGGATAAAACCGGCAACGAGAGAGCTGACGAACTGGCTAGGAATGGATCCGCTATGGATCAAGATCGTGCGATCAAATTTATCAGGCCACCACTCTGTGATCTCAGAGAGTGGGTGGAAGATAAGATCCGAATGAAAGCCAACAACAGGTGGAAAGAATTAACTATCTGCGAACTATCAAGGAAGCTATGGCCGGAATACAATCCAAGTCGGACTAGCAAACTCATGCAGTTTGACAGAATGTCGATGTATAAACTGGTAGGGGCCCTAACAGGTCACAACTTCCTAAGAAACCATACAATGAAACTGAAACTCAAGAATGACGACATATGTAGGGGGTCTGAAGACGAAGAGGTACATGAGGATACACCTCACTTCCTCTGTCAATGCCCCAGTCTTTGTCACTTGAGATATAAAACACTTGGTAGATACTACTTCCAAGACGTATATGAACTTTCGAATGTCTCTCTATCTGATCTTTCCAGGTTCATAAACTTATCAGGATGACTGGACAAAGTCGAGTAATGTGAGGGAGGAAAATTTCATCGCCAACGACATCGGCTAACCCCTCAACAAGGGTATCACAATGGGTCCACAAGGACCTAATTGGGGTGCTGCAGGGTTACTCTGAAGCATCCACCCATCAACCTAACCTAACCTACTATCCGATGGATCACTCAGACACAACTACTGGTCCATTGTACTTCGTGGTAGAGATTTAAAACATTGGCTCTGCAGAATCACCCCAAAAGATTCGACGTCACTTCGTATACCTTTTGATGGCAAATTCGGCGATCTTTATAAATTCCATTCTGTCGTGAAAAATAGTCACTGACCTCAGCTTTACATATGTTGGACTAGCTCACACGAGGCGCCTGAAATCTCGACTCTTGAGGACGTCCTTGATATAATTCTTGTGAATTCATAAATTCAATGGCAGCACGTGGTCTTATGGTAAGGCTCAAGATCGACTTCTGAAACTTATGCAAACAGTTACAAAAAAAAAAAAAATTAAGCAATCATAAGACTGGCCAAATTGACACCAGACATAGTTTGTCCTATTCAACTGTATGGCCTAATGTGCCAATTGAAATAGTTTTCAGCTCAAGAGATTATCTTCATTAGCGTCAACAAGGCCGGTGATGAGGTTAGGTAGTACATATCCCAGTCTATTCTATGGAATATTATGCTGGCTGATCAATCGATCGATCTCTACAAAGATCACCTGGAAATAAGGGGCAAAATTGTTCGCAGATCCAGGCCGTAGTCCGGAGTTCAAATCACTACTTTGCAACAAATCAAATTCTCTTAGTGGAATTAATTTTGAGAAAATGACTGATCTGTGCAGATCACGTGATCTAAAATGTTTCGCACGGGCTGGACTTCATAGGGCCTAAAAAAAAGGTCCGATACATAACATAATATTTCACTCTAAACCTTGTCCGAGACAAATTATCAAATTCAGTCAAGACAAATTAAAAAGATGATACCATTCAAACTTATGCCAAAGCATAAAATTCTTCCCTGCAACACTATAACATGTTGCAACTACATACAAAACATTTTGTAACACCTGTCACTCGCTCACCCACCGAGGGACTGTGTTACCTTCTTATACACATCCTTTCTGAATGTTATTTTCCTTATGTTGCCTTTTGTCATCCCTCTACCAGCATTAACCGCGAACGTAAACAGACGAATTGAGAAATGACAGATGCACCTGTTAAACGAAACAAAAGGAGAGTACAGTCACTACCCCCTATGCAAAGGTTAGCGCATCCACTTAATTACAAGAGGATAAGAGTCCTCAATGCACTTAGGTGTTCTTATTCAAAAAAAAAAAAACTGTGAAACTGAATAACGCGTTATTTTTATGGTGGCAACTACAGCACGTGTCGCATCCCCTGGGATTATAGTGTTTGCTTCTGCACCTGTGCTCGGTTTAAGAACAAAAATAACACACATGCACATCACCTAGACCGTCATCATGTGCGTAGTATGATTTCCTGCATGGATTAGTTGGCGTTCAGTTGGAAAGAAGAAAAAAAGTGTTTCGCTCGCAAAAGTTTTGATTTCTATTGCCAAGTAGGTACTTTGAATCAATTCGCGTTGTTTGCGGATTTTCATAAATGTCTCTACTTCGAAGTGTTGTATAATCATGTAAATACTTGCTCAAGGAAGTGAGCCACCTCTACCACGTTATGTTCCCATGTGAATGCTGGCAAATGATAAACACCAGTTCGCTGTTCAACTCTTTCGTTTTGTACTCCAATATTTTCAGATATTTCTTCTCGTGCATTAATTACTACTTATTACACACACCTGGCTTAAGAAATCGATAATAAAGTCAAAAGGCTTGCTCTTCGAAGCTTGTTCTTGAGCGAAATTATTTTTTAAACCTAAATCAGTCAAATAAGGGGTCGATCCGCGATTTCGAAGACACTCTAAACTTGTAGTAATTTTATGAAATAAATAGCCGAAGTGGCTGTGCATAGAATTATATAATTTGTTTACCAAAATGTTGTGTTTAAACAAACTCTAGTTCTATCAAAGACATGTCCATGATATATTAATAACCTACAACCTTTAAAAGATTTTGAATCACCTTCTCTACCTAAAATCTTTTTAAGACTGCGAGCCATGTCGATCAATGGAAACTCGCTATGACAGTGACAGGTGCAGCAAAAGCAACGCCCACTTCTTTCCACAGAGTATTTCCATTGCAGCCTATCAGTGGCGGCATTTCCGTCAATCGATTTCAAAGGCAAAGATTGTACTTTGGCAGAAGTACAGTCTCGCTTTGATATGTATTTGTCCTCATAATATTTTCACCTTCAAAAGACTGTTCTCAGTCTGGGTCAGTGTCTTTATTTTTCCACCACATGACCCCCTCTGTTACGACACTGTTACAATACTTCAACTAAGCTGGCAACAAATGATATTGATAAATAAATAAATTTCCCAAAATCCACGCGGGCGAACAGAACGCGAAGCGTGGAGCGAAAGATTATGCGATTGCAAATGGGAAGATTTTCCAAAAATCTGCAGCGTTTGGTGAGATTCGGCCAAAAATGGTAAAGGTCTTTGCTAAAGAAGGATCCCTCATGACAGACATGACAGAAAAAAACCTAACAACTAGAAAATCAAGCAAATTTCTAAAAAGGCGGACCTATAATGTCCGACCGAGATGTTTGCTGACAGGTTAGTAGGACAGGGTGAACCCCACTGTACCACACTTAGGTCCCACTGTAGTGTCGGGTTAACCGGTGGTGTTTGAGATGCTAAGCTACATGTCCTTCCTTCTTGTTTTGTTTTGCTGTCAGGTGTGAGTCTTCTCTAAAATTTTTGTAAGTTGTAGACCTCTGGAAATATTTCCTAGCTAAGGCATTGGAAATGCCGACATCAACAAGTAGTAGATTCAGGACCAATCGGCTTGTTTGACTTTTCATATGGTTCCCTTGCGGGCTTGGAAGTACTTGACACCTGCCTACACACTTTTTGTAGTTGTGGGGAGCCCAAATGACCGAGTCTCTCGAACTGAGTTTTTTATTCCGAGAGCCATGTGATTTTTTTTACAAAATCTGTTAGAGCTTTATTCGCTGTACCTTTCAACTTGGGCTTTGGATTTCGTCAAGGGATTTATCTCCTCTTTTTTTCATTAGTTTTTTGACTGAATGCACCAGCGTAGCTGTGGGGAACAACGCTTCGAATGGGGAGGCGTAAGAGTAAGTTATTTGCTGTGGACTTGCTCATCTCTTGCTGAACTTAACGCACACTCGGTAGGTCTTAAGGCCTCCGTTGGGATAAAGTTATACGCAAGCTAATTTAAAGGCGCTTGCCTTTTAGTAAACAAATGAGATGGGTGGTCCCTTCATCGACTTAGCTGATAAAAAATAAACATAAATAAACATGGACCTACAACTTCTTGCCATTCGTATCTAGATCACTAATACGATCGATGTTTTCCCAGGAGTTCAACCTAGTACCATCGTTCAGCCGGTGGATACCAGTATTGAACAATTGGGTGGAAAACTTTTTACAGAGTATCGCATCACTCACAACTAAGCTGTTGACTTAATGTGGCCTCCAGTAGGTCGGATCAAAACGACACCAATTTAACAGAGCAATTCATCCTCAGCCAGTTTCATTCCCAAACATGTTCTTAGCCAGCAAAAACCATTGAAAAACCACCTCGACGATGGACACGTCTAGCCGATGGTGTTGCGAAAATAGCTGCTCTGTCCCGTCTGTCTAGACTGCGTACACAATCAATAAATCTGTGGAATTATCGATCGCATCGATCATTTTTCATATTTCTCCACGACTTCCATGAATTAATGTCATAATTTCGCAGCAGCTCGCGATCCTATTAGACATTCCCATTAAAAGGCTCTCTGTCCTCGCATTACAAACCACCGTGGTCGCCCCTGTTCACTTTTCAATTGAATTATCGTCGTCCCGATAATATGGTGCAGGGCCCAATCAGTGGGAAAAAAACACAGAATGAAAAAAAAAAAAAAAAACCAACGCCGCATCCTTTCCCATTCTTGTTATCCTCTCCAGTCCTTGTTTTGTTTTTGTTCCGCCGATGAAGAAGACAATACCCGCAAAACAATGGTTCGATCTCCATCAGCATCGCACATTCCCAATGCGATTACAACCCGAAAATTCATTACTGAAGTGCATCATAGTCGTCTTGGACCGCATATCCTTCCTTCCTCCACCACCATTGATGAGATCCCATATCGTAGAGTTCTCTAGTGGTTCTCTCCCATGGATATGCCTCGCGGCAGCCAAAGACCGAAGACCTGTAAAGAATTGCCGTCCAGTGCCCAAGGAAAACGGCATTCAGCGGAGAATGATCATACTGAACGAGAACGTCTCCATTCTTGTCTTTTTGTGCGGTCCTCCATTGACCAGCACCAGCGAGCTGAACAAAGCACGCAGAAGAATGAAAGGTGTGGGGCGGGGGGCAAAAAATTGAAATAAATAATTTTCGTTATACCCGTCCGCGAAATGGACTTTATGCGGCGGATGAATCTTTTTGTTCTCCTTCACATGAATTCCTGGAAGTGACTGACTGCCCGAAAACCCATGCACGGACAAAAGCGCAGCAGAAGCACCACAGACATCGACCAATGGAGGCATCCGTACGGCAGCTTAATCGATGGATGCCAAAAATGGGACTTACAGAGGCCCTACTGCGCTACTCTGACACTCCGCTGTGCTCCACTGCTCCAACTCATGCCGTCGGTCGGTCGTAACCTGATGATGATGGTGACCATGCGAAGGATTTTATTTCTTACTTTTTGTTCGCCCGTTTATCTGTGTACTCCAGCACCACCAGTCTGGTGGTCGATTGAATATAAAACTATATTCACTTACGGCGCGCCAGACGTAGTAGACCTTCCCGTCCCGCGTTCCTCCATATCCTGCTCGGGCTGACATTCCAAGATCAAGATTCCAGAATCATTCAGGACCAGTTGATGTAGTATACAGCCTGCCGTATACGTGTTCCTTTTTCGTTTTGGATCCCTGCAGGTCCGCCCTCGCCATCGTTATATTCTCCTGCTGCGCGTGGTGTAGGGTCTTTAACAGTCGTGTGAATTATTTTGCAAATCACTCGCCTCAATGATGGAACACAAAATTCCAAAGAGCGCAGTCTCTTCTCTCTTCGGTACACCGGATCATGGTGAAGGGCCGGTTTCGAACAACTTGCTGTATACATACACTGATACCGACAGAGGCCCTTGACAGAGCTAGACTGTGTCTAGGTGCGGTGCGCTCTTTTCTATTTCAAGAAATAGAGTCGGTCGTCGGCTTGCGAGTGCGTCATAATTTTATGGTTCGTCTGGAATGGAATAGTTGAGCGGTGGTCCAAGATGGCATTTCAGGAATTCCTGTTCGTCGGTGGTATGGGCGAGGAGGGCTTAGTCGATGTGCAATGGCATTAGTGCGGGCAATTTCATGGAAGAGTTGCGGGGAGTTGATGTTTAATGAACTGCTCACTGGGGTAGGGTCTGTGCCTCTTTTGGATAGGCGCATGATGTGTGGGATAGGGTGTTTCCGGTCCATATTTTATGCGTGCGATGAGTGTGTAACTTAAAAGCCACAAATAGTTTGAAACTGTGCGGTGTTTGAAATCAGCATCAGAAAATTGTGCAGCGTAGTGTTTGGGCTTTGAACTCGACAAGATGGACTTCTATAACTTGGCTACTTACTAGTTACAAAAAGTTGTTGTGGCACTTGTTGTTAAAAACGAACAAAAAACACAAAGGCAACCTTTTTCCAAAAAAACATCTATTTTTCGGTTTGGAATTAAAATAAAGGAAGTTATGCCAATGCGAAGATGTGAAGCTAAAAAGGAACCCCCCCATCACTAAGGATGAAATAGATTTTCTAACTACGACGACAGCTGGATTCGGTGGACTATGCTTTTGAAACTGACACCTTGAGATGCTCGCAAAGCCTATGAGAAGTTATACGAAACCATCGAAGTCACTTCAGTCAAATTAAGTACTTTCATACGAGCCAACATCAAGAGTTTTTGCCTTCACTGAGATACTGCAGTCTTACATCTTTTGTAGCATTGTTTAAAATTGTTCCAACCAAACGGTTCCACTTCTGCTAGATTGTTACGCAAGTTCCAAGTTCTTTTGTTTTTCTAGCCTCAACCATGAGAGCTGGGAGTCGAAGATTCTCTAAGCTGGAGCGTAAATCTCCTTTCGCCGAGTCAATGCAGTTGAAGTGTTTTGGATGTTTTTACTTCTTCCTCTGTAGAGCTTAAAGAGTTCGCGGTTGTCTAGGTTATTTCTTTTTATATCTTCACTAAAGTTTCATTCGTTGATTTTATGTTTGCACCTATAGGTAAATAGAAGTCTTGGTTGGTTGGTTGGATTAAGTGGCTGTATTTCCCGAACGAGGGAAAAACACAAATAACGCATAGAGCGCAGTTTTGAGACCACAACTCACGGAAAACGTGAAAAATAAAGGAGGAGACGGACGATAGGAAAACTTACAACCAGCCTGAGGAGTTAAGAAATTTGATTATCTTATTGAAATGGATACTATGGATGGCCGAAAGGTCATCAAAAAAGGGATGACCTAGAGCACTGCGCCTGGTTTTGGCTAGGGCCGGACACTCACAAAGAAGATGAAACACTGTTTCACTCTTGTTTGTGTCAGCGCAACTACGGCAGTGGGTGTTATGGGGGATGCCAAGCTTGGCTGCGTGGGTTACTAGAGGCCAATGACCCGTACTAATTGCCGTTAGTCTGGCGACATCTATACGCGTTCTGGCTAAGAGGTTGTTTGTTCTGGCATCATCGTAGGTTGGCCAGATCTTCTTCGAAATGACACAGCTCGTCAGGTTCAACCATCTGGTCTTCGCTCTTGAGGTGCAGAATAGGAGGATTTCTCTCTTAACGTAACCCAGCGGAGGGAATACTTCCTCCGCATGAGATACGCAGAGAGCAGAGCCACGTCTGGCAAGTTCATCGGCTTCGTCTTCATTCCCGCCTATGTTCCTATGGCCGGGAACCCAGACAAGAGTGATTTCAAACCGATGGCAAGCCCTGGTCAATATCTCCCTACAATCCACAACAAGCTTTGACGTTGATTTAGTAGAACCAACAGCCTTATTCGCGGCCTGGCTGTCTACGAAGATGCCTATTTAATAGAAGTCTTACTTACCTCCTGACAGTTGCTGCTGCCAATAGCAATACGCGATAGTCAGATATTCGTTTCTCGTTCAGACTTGCTTTAGTTTACTTAATACCAGCTTATTGTGACTGCTTTTCAATCACCGTACAAGGAAACTTTTAAGACTAGCTTGATCAACTATGTCGAAAAGGAGCCATTTGGCACCTAAAGGGGCTTAGGGGCCCAATGGCTTCTTTTTGAGCCTCAAGACCCGTGCCCCACTTTTGTGAAATTGTCTAAACGGCCCCTTTTTCAGTTTTAGTAAGATTTTCAAAACCAAATTTAAAAAATATTTTGTTTTCCTTGCTTCTATTTTTGTTATTTGTTTTTTTGTGTTTGGTCCCCCTTTTCTCCCCCTTTTTGAAATCTTGCACCTGTCTGGATAGTACTGCCCTTATTGGAAACTCCCCTTCTACCTAACTGCTTTGGTTTTGATGGTTTGCTGGAACCCGACCCGTCAACGATATGTCTCTTCAAGAAGCTCGATCTCCTGGAAGAGCTACCTTCAGTCTCGCGGGTCGTGTTGATTGGAGTCTTTCTTCTTCTAAATGGACGCACCACCATAGGGCAGTCCTCTACTCTATAACGATATAGAGCCCTTGACTATGATTTCTATCACAATATGGCCTTGAGGTCGATAACAAATAAGTCAGTCTCAACTTAAAAACTATTGCTCCCGTCAACGCAAAAATTTGGTCTATGGTCGACACTGGTACCGACTAAACAATGCAAAACTGTTTGAGGCGTCTACACGGTAAAGCAGAAATTTTCATTTTTCATTTTTCCGTTCATATTTGGTTGAAGATTTTGGGCCTGCTCTCTACAGCCGGCAGGCTTTTTGTTGTCAAGTTGCTTAGTAGCTTAGCCCACAGCCTCTTCTACATTTAGTGATGAAACTGGTTCTTCATTGACTGGACTAGGGTTCTGTTCGGGCCTTATCTGTCTCTCACAAAGATAACCTTTAAGCTGCTGGTTGGACAAAAATGGTTCAAAAATATCACTTAGTCTTCCATGTTTTCATTTGCTGTTTAGAAGAATCCGTCTTTCGTTCTTCAAGCTGATAGACAGTTGCTCGTCTTCTTTGTAAGACCTCCTGATATTTTTTTGGTGGCGAACATCTACGACGTCCTCTAGCTAAAAGACTCGATAGACCCTTTTCTTTTAACACAGCATTTTCTTTCTTGTCCTTCTCTCATTCTAATATACCACCTACTTCACTCCGACTCACATGTTCGAAAAATCTAGCTTCCGCATGATTTCTTCTTCAATGTTCTTCATCCACCAATCCGATCTAATCATTTATTAAACTGAACTTTTATCTTTGGATTGAATAAACATAAGCCCGGATTAGTGAAGAGGAGACCTTCGATTTTAAAAGTGGCCCCTTTCACTATACCGGCAACTTTCTTGCATACGGTACGGAAATAAATTCCTTGTGGGCAGCACCATCAAATACGTGAAAGTTCCAATTGGTAAGATTAAAAAAACCCTATTTCTCAGCGCCAAACTACCTCCAGCAAGGCTTAGTGCAGCCACATATCAACTTTTACAGCCGCAGGAGCCCATTTTATTTTGGCGCCTCCTTTGCCATGATTAAAGCGCCGCAATCTCAACTTTGCCACAAGAAAGTTTCAATTAAATCAAGGTTTCGAATTTTTTCTGCAACCATACAAAGCCGACACACAATGGAAAAAGATTGGGGCTGGCCCATCACCCTTAGTGTTTGGCGAATTACCGGTGCTTCCATTATACCGGGTGCGTATCGCCGCACAAAACGATGCGGCAACCAACAAAAGTTTCAGTTTTAATGACATCGGTGCAGTTTAAAGCTTCTCCGCGCCCCGCCTACTGCTGTCGGTTATGCTGATCATAATGATAATAACAATGAGCGCATACAGTCGTTGTGGTAGTGGTAGTGGTGCCACACATCACTGACAATAATGGGGATGATGAGATGCCACTTGGCGGCGCATCCGCCACAACAGCCGATGAGCCGACACCGCCACCGCCCGTAAAACACATGTATAACCATTTTTATGTTTATTGCAGAGATTTAGTTATTGAATTGCGCACAGGCTGACCACTGAACGAGCGTCCGTCCCTGTTCAGGCATCGATTATGGTCGGAGCATCATAAAGTGTTGCACAAACTTGAATTGCTCTTCTCGACCACTTCAAACGAGCACCGATCTTGCAATTTGCATTCAAGTGATCCTTTCAATCATTTCTTGTCGTCTCTGCTGCGAAGTCTCCTTCTGAGTTTCTGTCCGTCGTCTTCTTCATTTTTGTGCATGGGGCTTTTGTGCAAAGCGGAATTTGGCAATTCCAGGAACTGAGCTAGCATTTATGAATGAATGGCACAGCCAGGCGCATGTCTGTCATAACGATCATTATGGCGCGAATACATTGAATTGAGTTAGAAGGGCCACTGGGCACTGCTGCTGCGCTCAATGTCCATCTCACTACGAGTATCACAGTCTATATCGATGGTGGAGAGGTGATTACTTTGTTTTTGTTGAAAATATTCGTTTTCGTATTTTTTCTTTTTTGTTCTTTGTTTTGTTGACAAGCTAAGCACGTTTTGGATTTGACTGATACTGATGGTAATTTATGGCGCACAGCGCTCAGAATTCGTCGCGGTCAAAAGCAAAGTTCGTTCGCACAAAACAGGATGTTTTAATGGCAATATTGAAATTTATGTGATCGTAAAATGTCTGGTAATGCGATAGCAGGAATTTGATTTTAAACGGTTTACCAATTATGTTGATGGGGTGCGCGAACATCGGTAATAATATATCTCGTCCGTGGGTGAATGAAATTGGTTCGTAGCCATGAATGCAAATCCATCAACGGGGGATTGAAAATGAAAATTTAAAAAAAAATTCTGTGCCACTGAGGGAAGTAGCAAGCATTATGCGGGATTAAATAGATTTGTTCACAATCCAGAGGAGTACTTTCCGCAGTAAACTACAAGCTCATACGCTTTCCAGGACGGCGTTTTTTACTCTATTATAAAGTTGAATTTGAAAGTTCTACAAATATCCACCGTGACAGCGATAGGAGACAGGATGATTGTTTCGGAGAGAGCTGTCCATATAAGATGGTGGAAAGACGGAAAGCAGGGGTGCGATTTTGTAGGGTGAAAACGTTGGGTTTCGTTCAAGCGAACGTTTTGCTTCATGTAACTTCGAAAGGAAATTTAATTTGCACCAAACGAAAAAGGTCGAAAGCTATTTCATCGACATTTTCGTTTTCTTTGCTTCATGTAACTCCAAAGGCGAAAGTCAATTTCGTTTCATACGAAAGGAATACAGCGAATGCTATTTGTTTGACGTTTCTCATTATTTTTGGTTGTTTAATTAGTGGTTGTGACTAATTTTTATTTCACAAAAAATATGCTGGCGAATTATTTATTATTAGCAATTATGGTGATGATAGCGATGTGGAGGATTATGTAAAATCAAGAAAAATCCGATATAATCGTCGAGATTGTTCTGATCCTCCGATGAAAGGTTTATTAATTAAATTGATGTTCAATGAAATTGACAGTTTTGTTTCCATTTTCCATACTGTATTTTTTTTATGGGTGGGCCATTTTCATCTAATATTTTACACAACTGTTCCCATTTTTTTGCGGCCTTATCTCTTCCCTGAGCATTGTCTTGTGTATTTTTCGCTAGGAAGGAATACATCTCCATCCACTTCATCATAATATTTTGTTGCATTTGTGTTGTTGTTGACGTCCTATAAGAATGTAATTAATTAAAATATACAGTTTAAACAGAAATATTTACATTGAAAGCTGTACCCTGTTAGCCGTCAAAACAACATATTTGAGATTTATAGTGCTTCTAAAACTTTAACTCCTTTCTCATACCGTTTCTTACGCCCTTGCTAACGAGAAGAAGAAAGCAAAAGCAGTTACATGAAGAAAATTTTTGCTTTCGCGTGATATCTTTCGTTTTTTTTTAAATTCGAAAATGGTTTTCGTTTCGTTTTTTACACAGAATAAGGCAGAGAACATGAACAGTGGGAACAGGAATAAGAAATTGAAGGGTTTAATTTTTTTGCAGACGTCCCTTCCCAATTGCCTTACTTGTCTAAAGCCGACAAAGTATTGTGCCATAAATGCCCATTCGCCGATGGAACTTCTAAATGCAGCTGCGGTAAGCTCAGCGTAGCGGTATGTTGCAAGCGAACTAGTTCCCTGGATGCCAGTGCGATCTGAAACTCAAACCAGTTCCAAAGCATTCGTATTTAACCTTGAATCCAAATTTAGCCAGTTATTTATTTTATGCAACAGTTTAAAAGTAGTTAAGGAAGAAAGGGATTCAGCAGCTGTTGTGTTCACCTCTATTTTCCACAGCATATCACGTTGCCACAGGAATGGAATACAACTCTGACTCAAAGACAAATGCGGGTCTCCGCAACGAAAAGTGCACTCTGATGTATTTCGTTTTTAAAGCAGACCTTGCACTAGAACAGCTATGAAACTAACTGTGAAAATTCTATAGCACTACCTCCCGATCGAGCCAGTTTTCAGTGCAAGAAAAGTCATTGAAGTCGCATATCCAAGAGTCAAGCTCGCCCGATTTGGTGTCAACAGAGATAAGATTTGAGCGTGCCCTTTGAATGTCGTCAAAGCACCATCAGATGTTCTAAGAATAAATAAATTTTCACTGGTTTAGCCTTTTATCAGCCCGCTGGTTGCACTGCGGGACTCGATCTTTTAACAGAATTCTCTATTATTCTCTCTTTTAGATTTTTGTGTGAGCATGTTAAAGGCTGCAGTCTCCTTCCAAATTTATTTTGAAAGACCTGCGTTACCCAGTGTCTTTCAGAAGTCAGCATAGATGAGGATGACACCAATCTACTGTTTTTCTATTCTGCAAACCTCGTTGGAAAGGTCAGTTTAAGAGATCTTACAAAGCATCATCACATGCGTCGTGAGTCAGTTTTATTCGAAGCTTGGAGTTTTTTTTTAGTAAAAGTACCTCGTAATAGTTTTTCACTGTACAGTGTACAGTCTCTCACGAACGTCTAAGAAGCATCCGAAAGTCTGCCCTTGACAAGCTTCTTGAATCAGCCGTTCGGACTCGCCATAAGATTGAAGTTCAATTCATTCAAAAAATAAAAACTCACACCACGAATGGTTTAGAAAAGCTTCTCCTAGGTTGCCGATAAGGTTCTGGTGCATCAAATATTTACGTAATTTTTTTAATCAATATTAAGCAATCTACATATGCAACAAATTACAAGCCGATTTAAATCTGCCCTCCCATCGGGTCACTCTCTGTTTATTTTGAAAACTTTTCATCGCAGGGCGTTTATTTGAAGTAAAAAATAATTACCCATCCTTCACCCTGCAATAGCCTCATGCATGGACATTTTTCAATACCAAACCATCCTTCTTCGCACAAGTTTTCAGCAGGTGGTGCAATTCATGTCAATTTGCACACGCAATTTATTGTCCATCGGTATATCAGTTACACGCATTCGAAGAGAGACTAGCCGCACAAGGACATTAAGTAGTTATTTGTACGTATTTCCAAAGTGACTTAAGTGAAATCAGCCCCATCGACGAGGACATCATCTTAGTGATGCAAATAGATAGCAACCCCTACCTCTACCAGGCGATAGAGCAATTCGTTTATATCCTTCACGTTCGAATGTCTGTCAAAATAAGAGCAATAGAGCATAAAGTTCCCATAATGATACCCGAGTACGAATGAAAACTCATTTTCAAAAAAAAATTCCTCTAGAAGGATATCAGACAAATCATAAAGATGTTCAAGAATACTGTTATTAATTCTGTAGTGAAATTCTGTAAAAAAAAAAAACATTTCATTTCGCATTTCGAAAAACGAAAGAAATCATTCAAAAGCGAAAATTTGTTTCGCATAACTCCTTTCGTTTTCGTTTTCCAATTCGTATACGTTTAAGAAACAGTGTAGTTCGGATTTAAATAGTTTAAGGAGCTTTTGTTGATGGAACCACTCCACATAGCTTTCGTGAAAAAGAGAATTCCTTTCGTTTTCGAAGTTGAAGCAAGAAGATCGTTCTGATTGTACCCCTACTTGTATGGTCGTAGGCCGCACATCGTTTATCGTCTTTGGAAATAGTCAGTACTTCACGGTCAATAACTTCACCTCGAGTGGGAAAGAATTTAATTTTTTTTATGTGAAGTTATTTCCCACTAAAAGTGGGCATGGTGCCCCCCTGCAACCCCCCTGCTTGGTAATACTGTTTGGGGGTGGGAGTCAGTGCGAGATTGGGTAGGTATATGCAAAGTTGTTACCTATTCATAATGTTAATAAAATTATTCCAAAATCGTTATAAATAATTCGATTTGGTTTTTGTTTTACAATTGGAATCGAAAAATTCTCAAATTGTAGGTGGGAAATAATTTCACGAAATTTGTGGTGAAGTACATAATTGCCCCAAAAGCCAAAGCGAATGTATATCTACAAAGTGGGCCAAAAGAACTCATCCGATGTTGTTTGGCTCTCATTTTTTTTCTTCATGAAAAACTTGGATTCGGTTTTTCGATTATGTTTATCTGAACCTTTAGAATTCTACTGGTCAAGTCGAAAAGATGATATCGGCCAAATGGGCACCGTCACAATTGATTGCCGTACTGCATTTGCAAGTTTCAACCTACTGCCATTGAAAATATTTACCTTTGTCACGGTTTTCAAGTCGCTCGCTGTTTTATGATCATCATCCTATCTGAAAAACCATCAGTTCCATTCACTGGACTCTCTTGCAGTTGTTACGTTAGATTGGATTCATTAAGAATACGCGTTAAAACTGAAAGTGCGAGTGCGCACACTTTCAATTCCGCGAAAAACACTTCTCACGCACACAACAGATTGCAAGAGGAGGCTTAAATATATTGCATGTTTGTTCTGGCTAAAGCGAAGATGTACTTTTTAGAACTACCTACCACATATGAGGAGGTTTTTGCTTCTGCTCGGACATGATTTTCGCCATTAAGTCTCATTGGGAGCCCCTACGGCCATTCACAACTACCTAGTGGTTTGTTTTAAAATCTTTTATTCTTACACATCTTTGACCGGCAATCCATTGCAAGTACCTCGATAATCACCTCGAAACTCATCCAGCCAGCCAGCGATTTAATTGCCTGCTCTGCGCTCTGGTGTCATTGCAGCTCATTAGGATAAAACTACAATCTACGGAATGCGCGCGTAACCTTCACTCACGCAACTGCGAAACATATTTAATAAAAACCATAAGAAAATATGTATAACATGTTTGGACGTTTAGAAAAATGCGTGTACCTGAAAAAATTACACCGCGAATGCAATTAAGGATCGACCAGATCCTGCTTGCCTGATGAGCCTTTCCCAGTGGCAGTGGATCACCTTGAGCGCGAGAATGTCTCATCAGATCCCCAATCTGTTTTCTCTGTCCCTCCCATCGACTAAATGATTAATGGTCAAGTCTATTCATAGACTGGAAATATTTTCGGCTAATGGGAATCGAATCGATCGGACTCTTGGTATGCAGCACACACACGCATCATTTGAATAGGAAATTTATTCATTCCAAGTGCGCAATTTATAAAAAATGGAATAATGAAAGGAAAAATTCAAAGAATATTGTTGGAACAATTAAAATTGCAAATTCAGTTCAATGTTGGTAAACAAAAGAAATAAACGGCTCAAGCCCAAGAACACTGCATAATTTCTGTCGCAGGGAGGTTGGTTTACTTAAGCGGATTTGTTTATCGTGTACAATACCAGGGGGGCACACACACCAACACATCTGGGTCAAAATCAATATCAATCGGGGATCTATGACTAAGCAAAAACAATAGAACTGGAGTACTGGCCGACCGACGGCGTGAAATAGATTCGCATGAATTCGTTATGCAAATTCGGACAGAACGCGTATTCGCTTGGGTTGGATATGGATAGTCCTAGTCGTAAGTGGGTTTGTTTTGATTTTGTTCAGCGGTTCAGTGAACTATTTCAAAAATTAAATTTGTACAGAATTCTAGTGAATATAAGGATGAACGAAGATCAGCTAACTCTTCAAACAGAAAGGGATGGCTGCGAAACTTTCGCATTTTCGATGGCTAGGATAAGAAATCAGAATGATTATGATGGTGGACCATTATGTTCAGGGGCCCTACTCTGTATCTCGTAACGAAAGTAAAATTTTTCGAAAACGAACGTTTTCTACTCTGTATTTCGAAAGTGGAATGAAATGTACTTCTGGCACATTTAGAATTCCGAAATTATTACAGAGTACCTACTTAAAAGCGGAATGGGAAAGCTATTTCGAAGGGACGAAATAGAGAGTAGGGCCCGGGCCAAGCATTGGTGGTGTGGGCGCCTAAGTAAGTATTCGGATCATCTACAATCTTGGTTGAATAAATGTTATTCTAAAAGTAAGACGATTTTTGAGGAAAACCATTGGTGATATAACCTTGCATCTAAATATATTCGCCAAGGAGATAAGCAAGGAAACTACAGTCGAATCCCTCTAAGTCGAACCTCCTTTAACTCAAATTTCCCTCTAACTCGAATTTTTCGACCCAATTTTTGCATTCCCTTCAGTTTTTCATAGAAAAGTCTTTTGATTCGACCTATTACAATATTATTCTAAGTCGAATTTTGTCTTTTGAAAATAGAATCATTTATTAAACGAGTGAACACTGCTACTTTCACATCCCAATCAAAAATAACTATAACTTTTTATAAAAATAACTAATTTTCTCCCTACTTTCATATTTTTTTACCTTAAATAAATTCGCTTAAGAAAAATACAGTAAATCCCTCTAACTCGACCTAATTTTTATCTCCCGTGAAAATACGACTTAGAGGGATTCGTCTGTATTTTTATTTTTCGTTGCCCATTATATCCAAAATTATATTCTTGGTATATAGATCTCTTCTCGTTTCAGAAACTTGCTGGTTTTATTTTTCCTATGCCAAATTTAAAAACAAAACTCCCCACAAAATATTGGCATTTTCAAAAAAATAGTCATTTAAAAATGTTCCCCTTGCGAAGAGCGGATGCTTCACTTTATCACTGCAAATCGTAAATATATTCCGACTGACAGTTATCGAAGGATATCGAAAAACAATTCTTATAAAGCATTCAAAAATGTAACTCAAAAACAAACTCGACTGCAACGCAAAACGCTGCTGAAACGCGTTGCATTTGTATCGGAACATCAAAGCGAAAATCCTCACAATTGTACAAAATCGGAGAATTTCCCTTCCCGACGAATACCTCCCTAGGACCGTATAGATACTAGAGCTAAAATTGTAAGGCATTCTTTATTGGCAAGCAAAAGCGTTACTGTGAATTCGTCTCTAAAGGAACTAGCTGCCTCTCCAAATCACATCACTGTGCTTAAATGAGTCTGTCGTTAACCAACCAGGAAAATTTGTTTTCCAGGTATGGTGTAAATATCCTTAGCTAGATCAATCAACAAGGTAAATAGAAATACCTAAGCTGCAGTATTTAAACTTGTAATATTGATGTGTGTTTTTCAACCAATATAAAAGTATGACGAGATATGTGCACATTTTAACTATGCAACAGTCTACATTGCAGTCGTGATCTGTTGATGCTTTGAAACATTACAAGTTGCAGTTTTTTTTTGTGGATGACTTAGCTTTATGACAGAATTAACCTCCATAAACTAAAATTAACATACTTCTAGTGAATAAATATCTATTAATTCCACAGTACTTTAATCAGCGTTAGAAACTTAATTTTGAACAGCAAGAACTACCAACACAATATAAAGAACATCTCCACTGAACTCAATTAATTCCGAAGGATTTATGGCAACACAGACCTTACCATGTCGTGTTGGCCTGTCAAAATGTATTAAATACAAAGCAATGTTCTGTCCTTCGCGTACCCATATTTTCAAATTGGCTCTTTACGTAAAAATAACAGGAGTATATACTTTTGTCAACCATGCATATTGCCATTAAAACCGTCATTCTTCTGGTTTTCTGTAGGTCTTCAAAGCCCCACCTACTTTTTATTGCTTCTCATGTCAAAGGCTTTGTAGTAATCTCAGAGAATGTCTATATTGTTATATCAGAATCGCTAATACCTACGCTGATCCTAGTGCACAGGCACTTTACATGTTTGTGTATCCAATAAGTTGATGTTAACAAAAAGATGCATTTCATTTGGTTTTAAATTTTTAAACGTTTTTTGTTTTTTTTTTATTTGTTTTCATTTATTTTTTTTACTTTTTATTCTTCTTCTTTATTTATAACTGTAGTTATATAATAAAAGTATTTAATGTAATCCTAGCTCTCTCTCTCTCTCTCTCTCTATCATTTTGTTTTCTATTCAACTCTCTTTTCTCCATCTTTGCTTTTCATAAAATAAAAAAAAATATAATATTTTTTAAAGTAATAATAAATTTAATTGTAATAATAATTAAAAACTAAGATATAAGTAAGTAGAAAAAATATATTTAATCCATGTTACAAGTTGTATTTCATTTCATATAAAGTAGTATGTAGTAGTAAATTAACAATTTTCGTGGGCATCAAATATTTCCCCAATTTTTGTTTCTATAATAGGTTTTAGTGATTTTTGTTTTCCTTTAAGTTAATGTATAATTAAGATGTAAATAATAAGCGTATAAGTATTATTTTTTTTTTGTTTATGTAATATTTTTACAGAAGGATTTTAGTTTACTGTTGTATTCTTTAATTTTTTTTAAGAATAGGCAGCTACTATCTAAAGCGTACTTAAAACTAATGTTTTCAATAAAATTATAGTTATATCTCCTCTATTTCAATTATTTTTTTGATATTTTGCATTTCTAGTTTATTATTATTATGCAATTTTCAACTATACAGGGTTTTTCTTATGTTTCACTTGTTGTTACATTTTTCATTTAAAATTTGAATGTACAATCATTTTTCGTAGGATATTTGCTGTTAAATTTTGTTGCCTTTTTCTTTTCTTTTTGGTTTCGACTAAAACGTTTGCAGTTTTAATTTTTTTTTTTAATTTTTTTCGTTCTCTGACAAGCGATTTTTGTTTTATTTTGATGTTTGAATTGTTGCACTTGAGTGTGAGAGAAGAAAGGATGTTCTTTGGTTTTTCATTATTTTATACGGCAAGAGGTGGAAGATTTCTGTTTTTTTTTTGTTTTTATCTTCAGAAACCACCTTCCCTTACTGGGGATTGTTTGAGGAATGACTATGTGTACTGTGCATTATGTGTAGTTATATCAGTGAAACTATAAAAAAAAATATTTAACATAAATTTGAGTTTTTGTTTTTGTGTACTATAAATATTTCATTTTGTTTAGATTAAAGCGAGGTCTTTTTACAGATCCTTAAGTCTCATTTTTCACAAGTGTTTAACACTCAGGTGCAACATCATTTCTAATTGAATGATGAACGAGGGAGGATTTTGTCTAAATATTGACAAATTTCGTGTGTCCTTCCCTCATGTGGTTGAAATAATTGTTTTCATTTCATATATTGTTTTTTTTTTTTTTTTTTTGTAAAGCGTAGAGAAATGCCCTCCCCTCAATATACAGGATTGCATTTTTTTTTATTTATTTTAAATCATATAACATCTATTTTTAATTCTGTTTAATTTCTTTTTTTATATAATACAAAGCTTTTGTTTTTGTGTCTGGGATTATAACAGTCACTGTATGTCAAATTGGTATGTTCGGTTTTATTTATAAAAAAAAAGAGCCTTCAAGCATTATTACGCAGTCGTCGTTTTAACTTTTCGTTTACATTTTTAGTTTAGCGAGGAATTCAAGTTCCATTGTTTTGTTGTTTATTGTTAATGTCTTAGATTTTATATAAATAATTATTTTTCTGGTTAAATCACTATACATTGCAATTATCTGTATTTGCGTTTCAGTTTCTATCCATTTTCTTTTTTATGAATTGAGATTAAGGATAAATTATACATAAATTTTCTTGTTCAAGTTCTGAATTGCATGCAACTAAATAGAAAAAAAAAACAATATAAAATAATCATATAACCAACAAAATATACAAGAAAAGAAATATATATAAGGTATGTTTATATCATAGTTTATGATAATACACATAAACTTAAAACTTAAATGCATGCAATTAGAAGTGAATAATAATTCGTTAAAATAAATTTGTATATTAATATTCATGCACAACTTTTTTTTTAAACTTTAACAATTTAAGAGGAAAAAATATTATACTGAGATGAAAATAAGTTTTAAGAAATTCAACGAATTCGTTTGTATTTTGTTTGCAGAAAGAGAAAAAAACAAAAACTAACCAAAGATTTATAGGATTGTTTATAATTTTTTGATTGGATAGATATTTTGAAGTGTTGGCTGATATTTGAGGTTCAAGAAAATAGAATGACAGTCTACGTGGAAGCGATGAGGGCTCTAGGAACAACTCCAAAATTTTTCAAACTATGTCAAAACAGTTAGATATTCGTAAATTCAATTTTGCAATTTTCCGAAGTGCATATAAAACCTTGTGACAATATTAAGTTGGAAAGAGTAAGAGCTATGTAGAAAAAAAAATTGTTTATATCGAAAAATCAAGCCACACGACTGAGGAAGTAGCTCTCATTACTTTCCGTCTTATCTAGATTCCTCAGTTCACATTTTCAAATCGAATGGAAATTGTTGACTGAAGTACATTTATTTGCTGCTTGGTGTCATAAATGGTAGCATATTTCTTTTTATTACTTGTTGGCGGAAGCGAATACGACTTATAGACGCAAATGCAGCATTTGTTGAACTAGAGCAGATTTTTTGACTTTCTCCAGATATAACTCGAAGTTGACTTTAAAAAATATTTGTTTAAGCTGAATAATATCTTTGTTTGTTTTCTTGAAGAGAATGGAGTTTTAAGACCCCAGTGGACCTCGACAAGAAAACCGTACCCACCTGAGAGTTCAGAGCCAGAACTGTCAGTGCACTTCAAAAGCATTTCCACCCGACCTACTGCTTGGTCAACGAAATTTTAAAATCCTTATAACATCCGCTAATTTACGTAGACGATCAAACCCTATTTCTTCAAAATTTATCTGGTTTAGTTTTTGTATAGCAAATTTCTTAAAAACAAACAAAAAATATTTATTCCCTTTAATGCTATTTAAATGTCGTATGAATATATATGTACATGTATTTCAATTGGGTAGCTCCAAATTTCGTATCTTCAAACATCCTTCCTTTGATATATATTTATATAAATGCAAGCATACAATTAATTGACAGTTTTTTTTGTTGTCGTTGGATTTTATGCTTTCGTTTTGACTTTCAAATGAATTTACAGTTTGTTTTTTACAAGTTATCTATTTTTAATCAATGGAAACTATTTCGCGTATGATTCGGGTTTATGTTAATTGTAAAAATTGTATAATTTTTATCAGTAGGTATGTATGTAAATATATAAAAAAGAAAGAAAATATAATATTTTTATACATATAATAAAAAATTATGTATTATTTGCTATTCAGTAGTAAGCGTGTGAAAAAATTTCAGTCTATTTATGGTAAATTTTTGCTTCTTTTTTTCAATTAAGAACATTTGTTTTTCCTAACTTCCAGATTTTTTTTTTTCGTTTTTTGTTTGTATTTTCTCTAAAGTTTTGCAAAAAAAAAAATCACATTTCCTAAATATTTATTTTTATTTTCTTTTTGTAGGTGTTTAATGTTTATTTTCTATTTTGTGAACAGTTTACGCATTTTTCACGAACAAAAACAAAACTGGTTCCTATATTTCTACCTCCTTTCGACAATGTACAGTATTTTTCTATATAGATAATAGTAAAAACTTAAACGATAATTCTATTTAAAGAAAAAAAAAAATATGAAGAAAGAAAACTCTATTCCTAATTGACTTTTACCTCTCGCATATATTTTTATTATTTGTTACAATTTTCCATTTTATTATAAATTTTCATTCGCGGTTACTAATTCCTTTTTAGTAAGTTTTCTTCTGTGTTTTTTTTTTATACAAAAAAACATACAATATATATTATTTATATATATAAAAAAAAGTGATTCATTTTAAGCTTGCGTAGTTAATCGATTATAATATATAATATTCAAATAATTCTTAGGTTATTTCCCAACAAAAATATGGAAATACATTTATAAAAAAGTAGTAGTATTTGTTTTTCATTTCCAAAACGCGTATAAAATATATATTTATAAATTTGAGCACCAACAAAACATTATTATAAGTAACTTTAAATTTAGTGGAAAAAATAAAGGGAAACTCTTTATAAACAAAACAATTGATAAAAAAAAAAATATGTGTATAAATGATTCACTTTGAAGTAAGAAAAGAAAAAAAAAAGTTCATATTCATTGAAAAAAGGATGCTTTGGGTGATAAACTTAACAAGAACTCATTTAGTTTTTAATTTCGATTCGATAAAGTTTCTGTTTTTTTTTTTTCGAAATTAAAGCGAGAAAGTAGAGTGTGCGTTTTTTTCGTTTTTTTTTTTCCGGAGGTGCGAGGGACTTAGAATTTGATGTCGTGAACATCCTTTTGGGTATTCGCTTGCATTTTACAGGTTTGCGTTAAATCGGGTAAAATGGAATTTGGATTATTATTGTTATTACCATTCATTGCGTGGTGGTGCTGCTGTTGGGCATCCAATGTGACTATGTACGGTTGCAGATTGCGACTGTGCTCCTCGAATATTTGCTCCATAAGAACCATGCAATCATGGAGGTAAATCTGCAAGTAGAAATGAAGAATATTAGTTGTACACATAATAATATAAGTAGGCAATTTTTACGTGGACTAAATAAAAAATAATAAAATAAAACCCGCTCCCAAAAAGTGAGATGCTTAAGTTGTTTGTAAAATACTACGAGTCAATAACATTTCTTGTCCATAACGACAGAGATAAAAAGAATGAAATACAAATTCAAATCATGACTGCATCTTCCTAACAGGCAACATTCGACATATTCGACACCTTACATGACACATTGTTGTAGCAAGGCGTTGAGTGCGAATTGATAAGAACGATTTGAATGCTCACATACAACACTAATAAGGGTGCGTATGAGCGGCTGAGATTCACAGCCGACTCAAAATACACGGACCAAAGCAAGTACATATTGTGGTGTCAACGACACGAAGTATAAACAGTAAATACAAGGCTCGACATCATTGATAATCGTCGTGGTCAGATCATTGCTCACCTTCGATCACTTTGTAGTTGAGTCTTTCAAACTTTAAAAAATGAGGCGTGGCGACAATTAATCGTCCCCCAAACCAGTGTATAGGTTGTGCCCATGAAACTCTTCTTTCTGCAGACCACACACAAACTTTGTCAGTCTAGCGTAGAACGTTTGTTAAGTTATAGGCCAGCTTGGCGGTCTCTAGATCAACAAACCGCCATTTTGCGATCGACATAGTTATGCCTTCAGTATTTTAAATATTCAAATGTTTATAAAGGACAGTAAGCAAATGTGTGGAGTAGTTAAAAAATAGGTTTAGGGTTATTTTGTACGTTTTTGGGGGTTGAACCTCACAACTTCTTGCTCAAAAGGAGGCTTTCAACAGAGACATTGGCGCAACGGCGAGCTCTGTAAATGTGGTTTATGTACGCGCTAAATAAGACAGTTCAGATTGTATTGGCTACAAATAGTATAGAATTTAAACTCAACAAGGTAGTTCTGAAGAATAAGACGCGAATGTAAGGGTGCAGTTGGCCACTCTATGTTCTTATTTTGCACACAGATAGCTGAGTGAGGCTAGGAGTGATGATGCCTCGCATTTGGCCAGTTTACCAATGATTTATGTACTTAATTAAAAATGATTTAACTAAGGTTAGAAATATTGAAAGCCCTGAATCACTCAGAGACATTTTTTCAAAATGAACACGTGCGCCAAATCCGTTTTATTTTCTCAATTTAAATACAGTGGGCAATGTTTTAGACTAAAAACGACCCGATGGGTTAGGGTCAATAGAACCTTGGCAATGCAGTTACATTAAAAGTAAACGCGTTTGGGAAAACTAAAAGCAAACCAGTGAAAGTGAATTTCGCCGCTGAAGTAAAGTGAAAAGAGTGATAAATCATATTTCCCCAATTTCAAATTAGCTTACATTTAAGTGAAAAGAAACGTATATGCCATTTTCTTCAGAGCCCTAAAGGGCATTCCTCCATCTTACAAATTATCTACTGCGAGTCTAGCCATCAATGGAACGCGGCCATTAATGAACACAAATTGTTCTCATAGCTCCATCATTCAGCTTCTCTTTCATTGAGTGATCAAAATACCCCCATCACGTGCCATTAGATGACTCTCCATTTTGGCGCCTGAATTTTAGGCAAAACGTGCGTTAATGTCAATGTGTTCCGTTCCAATTCCTACTGGTGTTGTGGGTGACAATGAATCCACTGATCACATCTACACTCGTCACCACCAACAATAGCTATGATCAAATTGAATTACACAAACACCACTTGGCAATTATACTCATCTAACAATTAGCCGCACAAAGAGCGACTAGCGACTCTCAAGGATATATCCATAATTAAATATGTGTGCAGTGATTTAGCAAAGATCAATAAAAATTAATTTTAATTACGTCCATAGTCACTTCACTAAATGGTAATATCTTCGTTGACCGCCCCCTTTTTTATCATCAACGCATTAATGCAAATTCCCGCTCTGAATACAGTCATTGCGATCAACACGAGTACTCTGAACGATCAATACAACAACAAGAAAAAATGTAATCCACTCGCTTATCCTTTGCCGAGCACGTAGTTGCGGCAAAGATCGCCAAGAAGATCGCGCTGGCTCTTAAGTAGGGAACAAAATCATCAGAATGACCATATGACGGTCAGCGCGGAACATTATCAGAGAATTGGAAAAAATAAAAATATATGTACACAACACGCCCCATTTGGCCTGAACACATCGGGATAATGGAACGTGGAAGCAGTCGCGCAATTAAAAAGAAGGGAACTCTGAAACTGAAGTGCCACACACGATCAGTGAATTCGTAGAAAGCTCTGCTTAATGTTTCTGCAATCAGCAATTGATCCCATGGAACTAATTTCTCAAATTTGAATATGTATTTTTGTTTTCGGTTTGTTTTAATTGTTTTGCTGTTTCGGTCGGGCATGGCTGAATGAGGACTCTGTGTACGCGAGCATTTTTAGCATTTTGTTATCTTAATTGCTCGAGAAAGGCTGCTGGAGTCTGGCTGGATCATTGTTGGAGTGGTGTCGATATCGGATATTGGCTCTTGAAATTGAAAACGAAAGGCTAATGATGTTTCGATGAAATGCATATCGTGTTTTACAACTATACACGCGAAGGCAGATTGCTGGGGTGTAGCATTGAATTGCTTTCGATATTCGATGCGTGGATGGGTTTTAAAGAGACTGAAAGATGGGAGACAATGGCTCACAAGTCAGCACAGGATTTGCTGTGCACATATGTCGATTTGGAGATGTCCCCTGGGACGGAAGCGCAATGCTAGGCGGAGTTGTTTTTTTTTAATTCAGTGACAATTTTAGTTTGTGAATTGGAAAAGGGTCCTGCAAGTCTATACTCATGGCAAAATGGCCAAACCAAAGCGGGTGCCAATCCGCTGCGAGATCCCGAATTGGCTGTGGCTGCAAAAAGTATTGCCAATTAAAAAAATCTAGAATATCCATTATTGACTTATAAGAATTAAAAGAGCTGTCAAAAATCTAGGCCCAGTTCAAATTCTTTTGCATGTTAAGGCATTTCAAAGCTAGGAGGTATTGTTAGCTCCTCTCCGCTTATATATCACCTTGGATCTCCAATTCTAGACAGCTGTTATTGACAAATAATGTCCTTTATTTTAATCACTAATGCAAATAATATGAAAACCAAAGTCAATTTCATGAAGGATTTTTTAGAACCTTTTCTGGTCAGACACTTTGCAGTTGGAAAAAAGTAACAGTTTCATTATTGGAATAATGTCCAAGTATTAAATTCTGACTTTTTACGAATGAATCAGAGCCGAAGTCGTCAAAAGGCAGGTAAATTGCACATGAGGATAGTAATTTCTATGACCATTGAGGAGGCTCTTTTAGGAACAAGCTATTTCGCCGATTACCAACAGTTTTTATAGAGACCCACACTCCAACAAGTTGACAATATTTATGGAAACTGAGCTCATGTAGCCAGGCCACTCATTCCGTAATTTTTCAGACGATTATCGTCGAAACGACAGACCTCCAAAAGTAGCAACTAAGTCCAAAAATTACGAGTTTGAGACCTTAATTCAGATCATTTTCCACAAATGTAATGAGAGCTGACGATAGTGAAACAAATTCGGGCAGAATATAACTTCTTATGGTCATCAAAGTTTCAAAAACGATATCACCCCGACGATTATTGTTATACGGAATCTACCCCCTGGTAACTTTTTAGGCGATTATCGACCGTGAATAATATCAGTATCATGGTGTTCTGCACCGAACATCACTCGAAATCTATATATAATATCAGCACGAGTATAACAGCACCATCGCTGTATTAATTTAAACAATGTGACATTTCCTACCTCTAAAACGTGTCAAAACGTCATAGTGACGGGAAACAAAGTGTCAAACCAACATCTCTATCAAAGAGTCCCATTTACTATACCAATTTAAAGAAAATTCTCGCCCCCAAAACAGTATTTAAAATTCGGTCCAATTGCATAGTAATTATGTTAAAAGGTTCACTCCTCCCAACATTAATTAATAAATAAACAAAAGCCACACTCTACAAAATTTTATAGCCCTAATCAAGTTCATGGAATGGAAGACAATGCCCTTTCTGTGTTTGATCTCGCCCAAGGTCACATCCCTACCATTCGTTCCGGTAATTTACATTAATTACAAAAAGGGTAAACAAACCGACCCGCAGGAATCAATTTAAATAATAAAAAAAAAAAACACCCACCCCCACTTTAGAGCTGAATCATTCGGTTTCCGCCTTTTTCTCACAAGTCTTTGGACTCGAAACACTCTGTCACTTGATTGTAATCCCTCAATTAAGATGATTTTACTCGCTTAATCAAGAATGCGGTGGTGGATCACTTGATGATAGTAACCAAAGTTGATGGAAACGCAACATAAATAAATGACTGTCCAAAAATATCCTAAACACCATTGAATCGGGGACCCTTATGAAAGACGATGATATCATTTTAAAGAATGACAGAAAAAACTGTCGCCGACAACGTTGCAAAAAAAATCATAAATACAAGACGCCGGTCTTCTTTTCTTTTTTTTGTTATTTTTTTTTATTGTCAATTTTAAAGTTAACAAAGATCAACGACTGTGTGTGTGCGTGTGTTGTTACGCATTGGGTCGTGTTCGTCATCGCTAACATATTGCGTTGTCCTCCTCATGCGTTGCTTCACTTTGGAGAAATTGGTATTTTCGAGCTTCATCTGGCCTTAGAGTTCACCAAAGATGAAAGCAGAGAAAGAAAAGATGACGTCTTCTTCAATGGGTCAGCAATCATAATGAATGGAGTCTCAGAGATATAATGGGAGGGAGGAAAGAAGTTCGTTGCATCTAATTTTGTTCATGATCTTTTGAATGGAGGCCAGCTTACAGGAAGCTGTGTGTCACATGCGGCAAAAACGAAGTGAAATATATGGTGTGTGTCTGTGTAGTTGTTTTGGAAGGAACCATGATGTGGGACTTCACTTCACTTGGATGCTTACAAAGTGTTAGAGTTGTTTGGGTATCTGCGCTCTGTGAAGTTCGAAAGATGAAGTTGTATTAATCCGGCTCGAAGGACCACAGTTGCATGGTTGAATATCGACGGTTATGCATTGAATTCTCTACCGAGAGCAGTTAGAGTAGGAGGGAATTGTAGATGCAAAGAAAACAGAAAGAAAAGCGGGAAAAGCAACACTTAAATTTAATAAAAAAAGGACTAATTTTATAGAACTTACATCTTGAAAGGGACCTGCAACAAGATTGTTGAGGTCAACTTTGACCCCAGGAGGGAATGGAACCTAAGTATGAATATGACAGAATTAAGATCGAATCAGGATGCGTTCGGTAAGTAAGGTTAAGGAGGCTGTCAGCAAAAGACTTCACACTTCGACAATTACAAGGTCCCTAATGAGGGCAGCTTATACGAATTTTGTTTGAAAAATTGTACCTCACTCGGTTAACTGGAGTTAAGTCGAAGGATCCCGGGTAGCTTCGCGTTTTTGAATCCGAATCTCTTTCTTATACTTTTTGTAATCATATTTAAAGACCATCACTTTGATTTACAGGTAGAGCGCCGTACTTAAAAGCGTTGTGCTTGAACCTGATTAAGGAGTTCTGGTGTCGGATTGATTCGGGTAATAAAATAAGACATTGCTAACATAAAATGTTGATCTATGGTATTGGAGTCCAAAATGTTCTGGAAAATTAAAAAAAATTTAAGATCTTCCTGATGGTTGACACTGTGACTCTTTTATATCATCGGGTCTTTTAGCAAAAATCGTAACCTCCGATAAGGGAACTATTTCTTTATGAATGATGTACATTTTCTAATATAGTGCCCGACATTAACCGAATATCTGTTCAAACCTTGAACTCGTACTTGGTGGGAAAGTTTAGAGCTCAACTTGATTTTTCTATATACGTTTTGGCTTGAGTGTGGGCTTATCACTCATAAATGATTTAAACTAGTTTGTTGCAAACGAATGAGTCAATACTAGCAGACTATCATTCTTTGCACCCAAAAATAACGCAATTACTAAGTCACAACTCACCTGTTCCACACTGGTTAAATCGGTCAATCGATTTAATAGGTAGCGCAGCTTCTGTCCAGTTCTTAAATGCCAATTGAGTCCACTTAATGCAGCTGCAATACTCGATGCAGCAATAGTGCTAGCAGAATAAATTGAAAAATAATGCTCTGAAACGAAATGAACACAAATGGATTAAATGGGATTATCATACAGAGAGAGATGAGTCCTAAAAAGGACCAAACAATACAGAAATAGAATTGAACAACAACAAAAAAAATTGTGCAAAAAGAACAACCTCACTTGAGGATCATGTTCTATTTTTCGATTTAGGTACCTACGGCCAACAAAAAGAAAAGGAAACCAATTGTCTATTTGGCATACACGACAACCGGAAACAGATGGATTCAATTGAAATACCCAACAGAAAACGAAAAACCCGCATCTTCGAAGAAGAAATAATATATTTCCAAACATTTTGCGCAAATAATAATTTCCACCAGATTTATGTGGGTGCGAGAAAGGTCCTCATCCTCACACACAACTTTCACCCATTACACTTCATATCGCGGTGTATCCTTTATTTTCCCACTTAAATAGATAATTTCGTTTGAGCGTTACCAAAAGTGTCAGAGAGAACATATTTTCTGGCTGCCAGCCATCTGGATTTGGATCAGTGATCGCAATCGTGATCGTGATCATTGATCGCAGAATTTACTTGCGGAAGGAGGCGTGCTGTGTGCGCCTGTCTGTTGAAAAGTGTTGTATAAGGGATGAGCGTGGAGGTCTTAATTAGTGCCAAAGGAACAACGCCGGTATCACATCGCGGATCTTCATTAAAATGTGTGTGTCTTTGTGTAGAGATAAAGATCGTTGCGATCCCATTTTCACACATCTCTCAATTGGAATGGGTTATTTATGAGTGCAATTTGTAGGGGTTGATGCAGACTGTCTGTCGCAGATGGTTTATTTGCTCTTTGAAATGATATATACGAGTCAGATCAGTGATCGTGCGAGGGGATCTCACCGAATTGTAGTATTTGAGGCATTTTTTGGAAAACAGAAAAAATTATATTGCCAGTCGGCAATTTAAAAGACTGTCTGGTTGGTGGTGGACATATTGGAGGACTAAAGGTCAAGGAGCCCAGTCTATTAAGTCATTGCTACTCTGTCTGGCGAATTTAGAGCCTTGGACAAATTTTTAAATATCAAACGAACATGTGTTGGATTAGTGGCGATCTCTTATAAAGCGGCTGTGCGTGAAAGCCGTTTGGGACTATGCGCGATACTAACAATCACAATGGCGGAATTTTCCATATAAAGTAACCCATAGTGACCTACAAAATATTCAGGTTAAAAGGGATTATTATTAGGCCGTATGTGTTTATATTCAGAAATAAAAACAGTATCAGCGAAATGGTTTGTGCACGAGCTAAAAGAAAATTTTCTGCGGCGTCCATATATCAACATTTAAAAAAAGAACTTGACATACAATGGACTCAAATGGAAAGTGATAGCAAGTGAACCGCGTTTCAAATGTCACAACTCAGTCGAGCGACTTGGGCGATTATCTGGATATGCCCCCCAAAAAATTAACTTTGATACAAGATTGGTTGCCGAAGCAAACAAAAATCATTTCACATCGTCAGCAGCAACGGCTTTTGGATGGCTTCCATCAAGCCAATTACTGCGGATATTATATAGCATTCCGAATACGATCCACTCCCCGGAGCATTCCAATTAAATATAAATTACGACCCGAAACCACCTCCAATAGCCTCCTTACACGTGAAAAAGAAGATGCGGGCAAAGAGAATCTGGTTCCAGCGCCATTGTCGCTTCCTTTTTTCGTCAAACGACAAGAGGGCGAACCGTCCTCATCACCAAACGCGATATAACAATGTATCCAGGCAGCACACACCACAGGCCGGAGAGCTGCAGCCAAAAAATGTCAATTATCAAATTTCAAAAACAGGACGACGACGACCACGCAAGCCTAAAGGTGGTCTCTGTGCTGGTCCCACGCCCCTTCCATGTCCTTCGCTCTCCTTCGCATCTTCAAAGCTGCACATGCTAATTGACGGCATTCTGTCTCATTGGTGATGATCGGTTCCTAGCTTCTGCTCGTCGTCGGCGCAACGTCTTACTGCGGGCGCACATTTTCGTAGACCGTAAAGTAAATAAAATGTGCTTTCGTCCGTCGAATCGAGTTAATTAAGAAATTAAAAAAAAATATATACGAACGTATATAAATTCCACTCGACAAATTTATGCATTTTATTTCAACGGTAACGAGTATTTTTGCCCGATCGTTTTTCGAGTCTTTTTTGTTGCTTGCCGGCAGGTTGGGGTGCAAACACTGCAAAAGTGGTGGAGGGGCTCAAAAATTCTTGGCAATCATTTTGGCCAGCGATTTGTTCCCACACTTTTAACAAGAGCGGGCGGTGAACGTGTTTCTCGTTTTTTTTTTCGTTAAATTCTTTTCGTGTTATCAGGTTTGTTGATTTTTTTTTTTGTTTCGTTTTTGCTCAGCTACCTGCTGAGGGAGTTCCTTCGGAACGTTTCAGCCCGAAAACATTTTTTGTCACTTCGGTAAATTTTTTTTTTGTTTGGAATTTCGAACATCACACACATCTCAGGTGTCAATTTGATTTAATTATGCAGCGCTCCAAAAACAACAGAAGAACAGAAAAAAAAAATGTGTTTCTTTGGGAGCGCAAGCGCCGCCAACTATGTGGACGGATTTTGCATGTTACTCTATAGGTTGCGATTTTTTTTCGTTTAATATGTGTCCGTCTTTCGTAGAAATCTGAGATTTAGCAAGGTTACTACTTAGGAAATCGAAAAGTTGGAAGATAATGGGCTCGTTGCTGATTTTTATGACGGCGATAAAAAATAAACCTTTTAATGAAAAAAAAAAAAAAGAAGATTCTTTCAGCTGATTTATGCGAAGCGGTGTGAAATCAGGCTTAAAGGGCTACTTCCTTTTTACAGTTAAAAGGTATCTGTATAAGGCCGACTTTGGGTGGTTTTTTTTGCTAGTTCCTTTGAACTGGGATTGTGCGAGACGATTTTTCCCGTAAGCCACAAAGGGTATACAACAAGATGAGCAAATGCAGGAGTGGAGCCTGTAAGGTGACTCTAATACGGACAATGCAAGCGACTAGCCTATTGAATTTAGAAGAAAAGCGAAAGAAAGTACACTAAAATATATATAAACACTGTCCCCAAAAAATCTCACCAGGAGGATAGATCTGGAACGGAGTCTGATATATGCCATAGAAAATGTCCTAAACATTCCCTCGCAATGTCTACCAAGGCTTTCCCAGCGAAAATAGTGCGCTAGCATCAGGAGGCCATGAGGATGTAAAAAGCCAATTCCCGTATAGAATCGAATTGATTTTTGTCTGGGATAAGTGAAAAGGTTCGTCTTTAGCAAACGAAATTAAAATGCCGAGCAAACCTTTCCACCGGCTGGAAAATCAATTAAGTTGGGTCAGCATTGGATCACGGTGCAGAAAGTAAGGCGTTTTACTTATGACCAATAATGGACAAAACGTGCCACATTATTTTTGGGGATTTGAGCGTGGTCCTGCCTTAAAATAGTCGAACCTTATTTACAAGTTTTTAAACAGTCACGTAAGACGAAACGATACTTCATAATAAGCTTTCATTAGGACAACCTTACCACTAAGTTGCTTGTTTGGATATCTCCTCAAGTTACGTATACAGAGCAAAAAAAAAACCCCTGTATTGAGACTGGACACTCATTATCGTAAAATTAATACCACCACTTAGGACCCAGTAAATATCTCGCTTAAGCTGTCAAACCGTATTCAGCTCACTTTCAGTCATTCCAAATTACACACAAAATAAAGTACAGGTATTATAAATACTAGTTATACGCTTCTTCGTCTCTTTCGCCATATCGTATCCTCTCTCATCGCTTCAAAAAAAAAAACTGGAAAGTGAAATGAATGCCCAATCATTTGGCCGAACAAGAAACTGCCTCCACAGGTACAAGTATTACGTAAGCTCCATCTTCTCGCATGCTTTATAGGTTTTCTGACCTTAGAACAACCTTTGAATTCCACCGTGCGCCGTCAGGTTAATCACATTACCGGGAATGGTAATCATCTCGAAGAGAAGAAGGGCAAAACGAAGAAAATCCCAATAACAACAAACATGGTCCAGATAACTTTCACATCCATAAAAATGTTGCCCCCGACGTATTGTCCAGAAAAGATTTGACACGTTCCACACAACACAACAAACACCACGTGGTGGTACAATAGCAAATCATTAGCCACACAAAACATGTCTATCGGACTTGAAGTCATAGATCTGTGGGTATCGTATATCGATGTAACGAAGAATAGGCTTATAGGGCGGGGGGCCTAGAGAAAAGTAATTATTGCTCACCTTAGGGCTACTGTCGATTACAGATTATGGATACTTATGAGAGGGTTAAGTTGCTATACACGACTGTGTTGCTTTTTCGGGGCGAGCATCAGCCATTACAAGCCATTATGATGGTGCACGAGCGAGATTTAATTTGTCGGTGATTGATAGGACGAGTTTCATCGCATTAGCTAAATTAACTAATTGAATCATAAGCTGTTTAGTTTGGCGGACGGATTTCCTTCTTACTCGTTGTGGAGTTCATTAGTTTGGAAGGCTAGCTAGAGGGGACATTTGAAATGCTGGTCGAAGTTGGAGATCACTTTTTCCACTGCGGTGGACCTGGGCAGTGGTGAACTTTCAACCGAAAATCGTTTGAATTTTGCCGCAAAAAACCTAGATGGAGGTATGTTTTGAAAGAAAAACAAGTAAAAGTGTTATCATCGGCCTGGCCGATGCTTTGATACCCTCCACTGCATACAAGTCATGCAAAATACCAGAACTACTTGACCGACATAGCCCATTTTTAGTACCAACCTAACGACGATAAAAGAAGTCCTTTCACCAAATTTCGTTCACCTACGTCAATTACTTTGGGCGCTATCGTGCTTTCAACAGACAGACAGACAGACAGGCGGACATGGCTAAATCGATTCAGAATGTGATCCTGATTCAGAATATATATACTTTATGAGGTCTCCGGTGACTCCTTCTTGGCGTTACAAATGTATTGGCAAAGTGAATATACCTTCCTCTGGAGGGTATAAAAACCATAAAATTTATTTGTTGTATCGAAGACCAAACACCAAGAAAAAGAGCCCATACTATGAGAGGGTACATTGATATTTCTTTCAGTGTGCTTCATGAAATATAATTATCTTCTGACAATTTTAAAGGTGGCTTTCCCTTTTAAATTCGTATCCTGCAAATTGTACTTTTTTGCAACAATAAAAAGGGATTTTTTTAACAGGGTATGACGTACAAGGTGCCTTCTACCTATCTATAAAAACACTCTTGACCGACACTGGGCCAACTAGACCAACTCGATGTGTTACATTACGACTGCATGGGGACCAATTAAAATCAAAAGGCAAGAATCCTAGAAAAAGTATTTATTTTTCCTGCAGAATCCAAGGAGCCCTCTGTGGTTTATGAAGACAATTTCCCTAATTTTCTGAGACTTTTTTTAAAAAAATTTTAAACATTGCATGATGATAGGAATACACAGCGCATCTCATGGGATTTTGTGCAGGTAAAGTTGTAAACAAAACAGAAAAACAACATTTTTACAACACAGCCATACAATTTGTTTGATCACCAATTTTTTTTTATTTTTTTTTTCAGTGCACGCAAAGCTGTAAATACTCATTTCTCTGATGTGTCTATTTTTGGTATAAAATAAGCTATTACCGCCTCTTTCCCAAAAGCTATAACGAGGAACGTTTGCTATCAGTCTGATGTCTGACTGAGCACACAATGTCTCCCTCAACTTTTCATCAGTTCGATACACTTCGCTTAGTGATTTTTAAAAGTTTTCCAATCCACAAAAAAAAATATCTCCTTGTTTGACGAGAACACCTTTCACCACCACCAAGTTGGGAGGCAAAAATGAATCGCAGTCGACATAAATTGACCATTTTTTTTGTCGCGATTGTAGACGAATGTGGGGTTGTTTTTTATGTTTTGTTTTGAACAACAATTTGAAAACAAATTCTTTGATTAGAGTCGTAAGCTATTTCGAACCATTATTTATCGCCTTCAATTAGGAATATTTTTACTCGTGTGTAATCATCCTAAAAGCGCATTTAAAATTGTCGCAAAATGAATGATTAACATAACAGAGGGGATCACACAACTGCAGCTTATTTTAAATGGTTTCGCCAAACTCTCTGTTTTTTCGTTCTATTCAGCCTTAAATAGAACTAAGCAGTACAACTTTTGTTAGTTTTAAAAATACTTGTAGTAAACAATTGAATAAATAAATTTTGTCGAGTGGTTAGCACTGCAACTTTCGTTTTGACCGCCTGCATATTTTTTTGTTGGCTTTTCTCCCAGCTTCCTTTGACTGAACTTTTAGTTATATCAAGCAGTACCAAATAAGCACACGTTTCATCAGTAATTACACAAAGCTTGAGGATTTAGCGGGCTTTGAAGTGCTTATGTGATTTTTCTTTCTTGTCGATGAAAGTTTTGTCATGCCTAGTTTTCTGTGAAGGATATTTCGAACCCATTCCATTGGGAAGACAAAAACTTCCCAAACTCTTCAAATAGCAAAGCAAAAAAAATTAAGTTATTTAAATCAGGAGAGGAACTAACAAATTGAACTGGTTGGTTCATTACAGAAGTATTTAGTCGAACAGCATTTAAAAAAAAATTCTAAAATTGATCCACTTATTCGAACTACATAGCTCAGTGACTGATGTGTACTGCTTAATTAAACTCGTTGAAGAATGTGTAAAGATCTGACCTAATGTAGACCAGATAGTGAGAACTAAATAACTAAAACATGAAGTAATTTACTATAGTTAAATCCGTTGCGTTCGTTAGAGAACATTTTTTTAAATATTTTTAAAAGTTAATATGGTGTAAAAATTCCTTTGAACCTAGAGGACATTTGATAGCAAGTTTTCGCAAGTTTGAATTCAATAAAAAATTATCTAGCTGTGACTGTCGATACATATTCATCCAATAAAAAAAGGGAATCAAAACTATGACCGATAATGCCCTCCGTCTTTTTTTTGTCACAACATCCATTTGCCACAGCTCCATCGTGACAGCTGTCATTTTATTGATGTCACTACTTGACGATGACTTTGCACAAATGTGGAGTCTGTGCCGCTAGAAGCAGTAAACCCCAGTTACTCTTGTCCAGAAAACAGCATAATTGGTTTGTACATCGAGTAAGAAGAAAATTAGCATATGCACAAACCGATTTATATATATTTCGGGCATGTCTATGGTGTGGGGCGAACTTCCGTATAAGTGAGTTTAAAAAAATGTCTGTTACAAGGAAATACGAGGCTCTTGTTGGTTTAGGTCAACGAGTTCAATAAACGGCTGAAAAAAGCCTGATACAAGCTAGCTTCCAGTTTCTAATCGGCTTGAAGTTGCCTTCAGTATTGTTTAGAAGATCATTCAAGTGAGATTCAAGTTCCATAGCAGCGATCTTCCAATCGTTTCCAAGGTACGGTTTGGTGTTTGAAGCACTACCCAATCTGCATGATTTTAAAGAGGGGATCAAGATTGGTCGGCCGATTTTACATTATCAGCAAGGCTGTTTTAAAAATGGGGCCACGCACGTTGAATGTATTTCAAATGTCCCGTCTAGCCTTTAAGAGGAATGCGGTTGTAGGATACTTCTTTTTCGCCACGGAATATGCACCATCCCCAATCGATTAGACTACGAATGATGGAGTTCACCTAGCTGAATCACATCTTGGGCCTACCTAGAGGCCGCCTGCATGATGGAAAACAGAATGTACCAAGCAAACTGCTTAACATTTGACCGGTTAAGATGTTAAGCGGATTTTTATTTTCCCAACAAGACCACCATTTCCACGGTTTCGCGATCGCCATTCCCTACCCTGACACGGGGTGGAGTCCAACTGCCTAGATGCAAAACAAAAGAACAATTTCACATCACATTCAGTGTGCAGCAATCTCAGCCCTCCTCCGAGGCATTCTCCTCTTGCAATACCTAAAAATAGCTCAAATAAGGACTCCATTGCTGGGAGTCCATTTCCGAGTAGTTATTCATTAAAAAACCAACAAATACTCGTAACAACAAAAGAGTCGACAAGTCCGCATGAAAGAAAAACCAAGGAAACTCACGTACAAGCAAGTTAGTGCGGTGAGTAAGCCACTGCGTGCATTGCAATTTTCAGGTCATCAGTGCAGGCACCATACCAGCAGCAGCCCATAGCCACAGAAGCACGCTAGAGCACCATGAAGCGTGTATATGAAGAGCACCTACAACACAGCATCATCATCATTATCATCATCATCTGTGGGCATCAGCTGCTGATTCTGCTGTGCGAATACGACCGACGACGGACGACGATGATGATGCCTCTGTGCAGCCTTTGTGTGTGCTGATTGTAAATTGCTTGGTATGTCAGGGTCTTTCTCACTTTTGTGTTGTTTTGTTCTCTTAAACCGCCGCCGCCAACTATAACAACGATGTGTGGACGCGACTGGATCATTGTTTGTCTGGACACGACGCCACCGCAATCGTTGCCGCCACCGCCACTGCTTCAGCTGCTGCTGCTGTTGTTGCTGCTGCTAGTGATGGTGATTGTGGTGGAGTCGTTTTGGAAGCAGACAGTCGCTTTATGGTCAATTTCAGCTGATCACCTTTAAAGAATGACTGTAGTGTTTGTTGCTGGCGCAGTGTGCTCTACTCGGCCATAGAGCGAGCGAAAAGTGTTGACCTTCGTATTTAGTAGAAGCATGCGCGAGTAGTTGACTTTGATGATCTGCTCTCGCAGATAGGGGCTGTGCATGGGAAATATTCTCATAAAATATAGTCTGTGCTATAAATGTCGGTTAGAAATCTGTTTTCATAATTTAAGCCTCTCATCTATCGGGGTCTAGGTACAGTGATCGCTTGAATGGGGAGTACATGTTTTGGTTTCAGAATCCAAGTCTAAAATGTGATATTGGATATAGAAATAGCAGGTATGTCAGCTGACTTAAATTCGCAGGGATCTGTGTCATGGGATAAAGTAGGCATGGGACTTGACGAAGAAGGTACCGGCATCGTTCAAAGAAGCAGACTCCAAGGCTTTAAAACCCTCAAATAAAATGAAGAAAATTTGATAATGCGATCGTTTTGCATACAAAACTCAGTAAAATGCGGCTGCAACATGTGTACAGAAATAAAGTCCTGATTTCAGATTTTTCTATGTTAGGTTTCACTTTTTGTTTAGTCTCGATGCTGATGAGGTTCACTTTTAATAAAATAAGTTCTTATCTGTGAGAATCAAAGTTGCTGCAACATGTTTACAAGAGATATATAGTAATGTTGATGTCAACAGCAATATTTTCGAGAGGTTGGATACAAAAAAAGCCTCAAGACAGGGAAGTACCTCGTGGTAGATCAATAAATTTAGCCTAAAACGACACTATGTCTCGCAATAAATAGGAAAGGTACTTATCTACCTGCCATAGATCACTCTGATGTCTGATCGCATTTTTTGATCCTGCAAGAGAATCGATGTTCATATTTAAAAAAGAAAAAAAACCCAGAACATTCCCGTTCCCTCAAACGTGATTTATCAATTAACCATCCCTGACTTTGTGTCGATATCTTCCAGGAAGTGTAAATGCGAGTCCACATGCCACAGAATGCAGGATAAAGTTACACATTTAATGCACGCAGACTCTCTTTCCTTTTTCTTTCGAATACCGATTGGAATTTGATTTTTATTTACTAGTACTTGTCGAATGGGTGGTGCACACTCCGTAGTGTGTGTATTGATGCTTTGGTTTCATGTTGCCCATAGGAGGCATGAAAATGTGATTTTTTTTTTATCATCAACATAGTTTTGTTCTGCCGAGCAGAGTCGAGGACAGCGGATTTGGATTTTTTCTTCATTTTGCTGCTGCGTTTAGTCTGCGAGTTGTTTCACAATGAAAAGGAAACCCAACTATGCTAATGAGATCGTGAGTTGGTTACCCGCCAAGCAGCAACATCATTTAGGGCAGCAGGAGCGCGAGAAATTCGAAACTTTATAATCATTTTCATATACGTTGGTTGGCGTATAATTTTAACAGAATTCTTGGAACTGGGATTTGCAGTTGGAGTTGGAGTTGGAGTGTGGTCTACATCAAAATTCATTGCGAATTATTGACATTGACGAGGGAAATTTAATTTTTAATTTGGTTTTCGCTGGAGGAATGTGCTGATGCGTTTTGTTGCATTTTTAAAATTGTTTCCGCAAAATTAGGATCGATGTTGTGGCGACAGCTTTATTGAAAATATCTTTTAAAGTCGCACAGAGAAATTATGTTTCTGAATCCAATAATCCAATCAATTGGGGTATGATAAAAAAATGTTGCTGCAACATGTGTACAGTATTTAATTTCGAATTTTAAAGCCATTGTGAGACCCTACCTACATGGACAACTGCTCTGTTAGTTTTCCTTGGAAAATGTGAGTTGAAGCAATTTTCTACATTGAATGTATTCCTAAGCCCCGAGTCTAAATTGGGAAATATTTGCACCAAGATGGCTGAATAGGGAACATTCCCAGAGAAATTTTATTTCCGATAGGGGTGTCTGTTTTCGGATATAAGACGCTCTTACACCCATGATTAGGTGTGGGTTGGGTTTTAGCTTTTTTGGCTGCAGAAACTTGTTATCCTTTCAGACATTCAGAAGCGTTTTGGCTGCCAATTAAAAAGGTTAAATTATCTCCAAGGAACAAGTGTTGCTACAACATTAATCGCAGCCATTGACGCGTCTTGAAAACCAAATGAGAACAATAGTTAATGCTATGTGCATACAAATTGTTTGCTAAGGTCACAAAAGCCATTGAAAAACCAACAAAAAAGCTACAAAAATCGATTAAGGTTGCTGCAACATGTATATAGCGATTGGCTCCATACGAACAACAATTTATTTGGGAAGATACGTATGGAACAAATATACAAACACACAAATAACAACAAATGAATATATCTATTCCGCATTTTGCTAAATACAATCAACCGCTTTTACGGCTGAAAACCATTTAATGCTTCACAGTTCTGAAACATGTAAATGTCACTTTTATAGTTTCCATTTCCAGTTGCTACACATTTCACGCCAACATCATAAACAGCCATTTCTACGTTACCAACACTGTATAATTTTTTTGTATAATAAACTTCGTCTTGACTTTGATTTACTATCAACAAACAAACAGCATAAATGTCAATACAAATAATAAAAATGAATACGTGTTTCGATTTATATACATATATACAAAAAAAAGTCAACTCACCTTTGGCTGCTAAGGAAATAAAGGCTTGCGCATGTTGCCTTACTTTTTCCACATTTAAATCTGGGCATTTGGTATTTCTAATTGGCAGGCGTATTAATAATAATTCTAGAAAATCTAAAGGCGTCACTGATGATAGATCCCATTTTAATCGACTCAAAACATACAGTTCCCATTGCTAGAAAAAAAAAGAGAAACATTTTTTTATGAAAAGAATACTCAATTTAATAATTAGTTGGTGGGTGCTGTTAAATTTTTGATTAAAAGGAAATGTGACATTAAAAATCTCGCACTCAAATTATTTAACAAGCGTGTAAATACGAGCATAATAGTTGCGAGTGGAAGTAAGTTTTGCCAACGGAAACGGATTATTTTGGGTGTCAATTAATGAGTGCGAGTATGGGTACTTAGGTGGCAATGAACGGGTATAGCGGAATTGAAATAGTTGCTCGTTCTAATGAGTAAGCAAAGGCACAATGTATTTTGTAACTGATATCGCTCTTTGAAAACACCAATCTGGAATAAGGTTGGACGGCTTTATTTAGTACCCATCCATTGTCTTGTTACATGGAAGTTGTAAAACGAAATTTGAATGTCATTAGTTTGGTGGAGTCAAAATCGCTCCTTAATGATGGGTTGTACAAAAAATAGCACGGTCAACGTACGAAATGAACGAAAAACTCTCTTCAAATGATGAACAAAATGAAAGAAGGGATAAGGGATAGTAATGGCTTGATATTTGGACAGAGCGCCATACTAATAATCATATTTAGTGTCCAGGTTAGATTCTACGTACTCTAAGTTTTCCATAATAATTTTATGACCAACTAATCATTTACCCCCCGTATTAATAAACAATGTGCACAAGTTAGTTAGCTTGTAGACATCAGATAGAATACAAAAATGTGACGTAACTTCTGAATAACAATTTGATAACTTTTACGCAGCGTTTATTAATAAGGGGGTTAGTGTTAAGGTTAAAAATAATTATAAGTAAGGCCCAGGGACACTAAACTAGGTATAGCAAGTATAGTTATAGAAATTCTACAGCGCCTTGATTGCTCTAAATATTTAGGCATTTCATATCTAATGCCTAATGTCCAATGGCCACCAAAGACAACTTTAGTAAACTGACTCTGATGTGGTAAAATGCATATTGTTATTCACAATTTTGGCCCGCAATTACTCGAAAAGGACGTCAAAAATTTGACCCCCCCCCCCCCCCAAAAGGGGGCAAATATGAAGAATTTTTCGTTCAAAAGCTGATCAAAGTAACAAAATAGTCCGCCGGTTGTGCTGTCGTAGAAGCTTTTTTTAAGATGCTCTTTTTTCCGAATTTGGTCAAGTCGGCAAGCAAAACTTTGATGTCATAAGAAGGGCACCTTCAGAAGGTCTTAGAATACTTTCTAGAGCGAAGAAGATGCCTTTAAAAGAGGTGAAATGCATAGTAGAGCAATGTTCCTCCAGCCTGCTCCTCAAATCGTTCACAAAGTCAGCAAACACAAACGATATTCCACCCTACGTTTGCAACTAATGTCTCCTACCCATTCCAATCATGTTGTCATCATGTGAAATATTTCGCGCAAAAACACGACTATTTACACAACTCCGCGCCGATAACACAAATCAATTCAATTTTATTTTACTTTTACCACCGTTTTGACCTTAAGTGATACTGTTTACAATAATTCGCACTGAAACACCAGTAAACATCAAAAAATGCATTAACCTGACAATTTGCTGCGGCAAACACTTCCCAGTTAGATAAAAAAAAGAAAAACTGTAGAACTCTAAAACCAAGCAAATACACGGTTATGCAAATTAAGTACCCTCTGCCCAGATACTTTATGCACGATTTTCATATATACAGCAAAAACAATGTTTAATGTTTCAGAACAAAAACTAAACAATCTACAAATAATTACCTTCGTCGCATAGCTTGTTTTTAGCAACGAAACGCCAGGCGTTACTATTAGTTTGGTGTCTTATCAAATTGACCTAAAACTCGGCAACAATTGAACACACATTTTCCCCATAGCGTAGGTACTGCGCTGCAGCGCCAAGAGTAAAAAACATAAATACCCAAGATAATGATATATCTGTAACCAGCACCGGTATACGGTAGCATGGGAAATTTATGAATGCTGAACCAGCCGATACCGAGTGTGGCGCACAGGCAGTAGTAATTACTGCACGCATTAAAAACTAAACTAATTACGCGATTTGCAAACGCTACTGCTGCTGCAATCATGCACCACACAGAGCGACCACCAGATGTGGGGATAGATACATTTGTATCTATGGCACTTGTGCGCCAGAGGAGAGAGAGATGTTCTGTTAGCGCCATTAACCATTATCAAAGCGCCAGCATTTTAGCGTTTAGGTCAAAAGTGAGCACCATGCAACAGTGGAGTCTGTAATTAGCACTTGACGAGCAGGGAAAATACACCGCGAATGTGTGTGACAAAAGTTTTTCCATTTTTTGTCAGCTGTTGCTGCCATTGCATATTTAGTGGAGTAATAGATTAGATAAATATTTGCACACTACTCGACATGAGAGATTGCAAATTACACCTGAAATGGCGGTTAGAAGAGAGCGTTTTATTTTTTGTTCACTCATTTTATGTGCACCAATACAGAGACATCCCTCAACCCAGTTGTATGTCCAAGGACAATCGCGACGTTTTTTGATAAAGCTATCATATCATATTGGTGCTGGGTAAATAAAACAAGTAGAAGTGATTTTTTTCCCGTCCGTCTAATGCAGGTCATGCTTTAACTTCCGATAATAATTATTAGTTATCAGTGATTAGAAAAAAAAAGTACTAGCCCGAATCAATGGAGTCATTCATAGAGCTGGTCTAGGCTAGTCACGCAATCTAAATTCGCAGAAATTTAACTTATAAGGTAATAAATAGAGATATAGTGGGACCAGGTATGCCGTATGCAGCATGAATGCGAGGGGAGAGTACAAATTTCTGGGAACGCAATAATTCTAAAGTTGGCCGTGTTGCAGTAGCTCAAGAGCATGAGCGTAATTCTTGTCATGGAACTTGCACCAGCATAACACTTACAAAGTTTCATATTCAGAAAATCCCTTACGCTTATAAAGATGGGACACATAAAAATCTGTCTTTCTGACTGTTTAATTCAAGTTTTTTGGGATGGTTTCAAGTCAGCAAGTTAATAAAGTTCTTCTCTCTCTCTTTTAAATTCATTAAGTTATGGCATTTTGTCTGCGATTTCTAATCGAATTATCGCCTTTAAGGATGGAAGATAGAAAGCTAAATTGATGATGCATATGTATCGAAACATTTATATCAAGGTGATCACGCAAACAAGTAAATTACATGATACTTAAGAGGTCCCCTCTTTTCAAGACTTGTATGAAACCAGTTAACACTTGCAGATTAAATTGCATCATGCATTGATTACTCAGAGTACATCGTGATATATGTTGTGATATATGTTGTGGTAGATCGTTATTACTCCAGGGTGAGTTGAGTCTCTACTTTGCTTAAAGTATTATATCTTAATAGAAGTCGTGACACATTACATTCCTTTAAGAGTTGGCTAAGAAAAGCGTCTCCATGGCCTAATGTTGGTATCTCAAAGACTCTACAGATTTCTTTAAATATATCCTTATATATATCGTGGCACATCTTTATTATTAAGGAGCAAAGACTTCCTCCAGCATTCAATTTTGGTACCTCAGAGTATTCGATTTAACAGATATACGCTGGGTATACTATAGCTCGCATAGAATATATCTTGATATATATATATCGTTGAGTGGCGTTTTTGAGTCGTGGGTCGTTTATGAAAACCGCGCCCAATATCACATTTTGCTTTCCTAAAGATTTACATAAATAAAGTCAACAGATTCAGTCGCACGGTAAGCACTTTAGATTGCATACAACATATTTTGATATATGTCGTGATACATCGTTTCTATTCAGGTGCAGAAAATCGACTCCAAAATCACATTTTTGCTATCTGATGATATATTTTGATTGCTTACGTAGAATATTTATCCCTTAATATGTCATGTCCTGATACAGCATCACTATTTTTACGATCAATTTAGAAGCGTGTCTGATTTCTGTTAAATCAACAGATTTAGTCGCACTAGAAACTGCTTACATAAATCTCATGACACAACGTGATTACTTTAAAGGTAAGAAAAAAACACCAGAATTATATTTTGGTATCAATCGGGAGCATGGGATGGTAGCACTTTCAAAAAATATAAGTTGTACAACGTGGTTCAGCCATAAACGAGTGTCCTTTTACATTTTTCCAACTTATTCGCCCGACAAACCTATCTAAATGTTAATCGTTTGGTAAACCGTCCTCATTACCCACCACAATTATTTTCCCATTTTATAGATGACGAAAATATTAATTCCCTTTGTTCAAGGCCAGCTATAACCACTTCATGCCATCAATAACTTCCACATTTTTATTGGCCACCTTTTAGCGTTAACATCGCACATGCTGTGCCTCAAACCGGCACTCGTCTTCTTATCAACGTCAAACGAACCAGATGCAAATTATATGCCATAACAAATGTGAATCTGATACGACCGAGGCCAAAGCATTTCGCCAACAACAACGACGACTTCCTCTCCTTTTCGATGTATTTTCGAAAGTTTGCTGCCAAAAGAAATGCACCAGCAACAGTAATTTAGGACAGACCTGATCTGTCACCTTGAATAAATCCATGTCTCGTGTTAGATTAAAATATTAGCTCGATTTATTTTTCAGAGATAAAGCTGCAACCGGCACGGCGGTGTACAGTCAAAGTCTCTGGCGCCATTTGGAAGACGAAAAAAAAACGCCAAACTTACTTTCCACAACCCCATCACCAAACAGCGTGTGTGTGGCTTGTGTACACACAAGGCACCTTATCTAAATACTGTTGAATCTATAAAGCAATTCTATTTTAGTGTAGCTATGCAATTGCTCGACTCCTATCGACTGGCAAGACTACACAAAAACAGAAAAGAGTAATTCCCTTGAAAACATGTTGCACCCAGGAATGAGCTTTGTAAATACTCGTACCTTTGACTTTGGCGCGAAATGACATAATGCAATTGGAAACAACAATGTTGCTAGTGTTTGCCATAAAAATGTCCTACGAAACGTGTGTAAACAATAAACATATATCATATGCGCGGTCTGATAATAATAATAAACTTTTAATTGAGTGTGCAGAGAGTTGGCAAATTTAATGCTGTAATGTCGCCTTGTCTCAGGAGCGCAGCCTTGGCTTTTCGGGATTTACTCGTAATGAGCGCTGTTGATGCCTGAGGCAAAGTAGAAGAGTACGGTTTGTTTTTAGCACACTCCATGTGTTCTTCGCCTGACCTTCGAAATTATCTTAGTGTGTTGGGTGAGAGACAAGTTCAAGAACTTGAAATTTGTTTAATTGAATTTGTTTGGGTTTTTTTTTCTTATTTGTATAAGAAGAGACTGCGGTAAGTAAACACGAAACACATTTTGCGAGACAAATTGATTTAAATTTAAAGCTTGATGGGGATTTTACAAATGATAAATAAAACGTGTATCCAATGGATTATAGGAATGAAATAGAATTTGGGAGAAATTCATGCCCTGCGGGCGGATGCGACGTGGAAAAGGAGAATGAACTCAGTCCGCTAATTGCAATAAATTCCAAATAAAATAAATCAAATACCATTTTGTATCGAAACATTATGTCATGCAATTTATTATAAATGTCAAGCAAGAAAGTAAAGAAAAAAAGGGCAACTATCGCTATTTTCAATAAATATATATTTCAATAAATTTTGGGAAAAGCCATCGCCTTTTTTATACCTAAGTAAGTCTCGCAAAGCAATTGCTGGTGCAAGAAATATGTGTAAACAAACAACTATAGCGAGTTCTTGATATAAATCTTGATATAGTTCTTGATATAAATCTTGATATAAGGCGTGACATTTCCGAGTTTTATTAAAATTTGACAAGCAACATATTGTGCTTATATGTCTGTACTTATACAAAGCATGGTGTCATTTTTTTTTCACAAAATATTGGCCATCATAAATGTCATGCAAGAAATTATAGAAAACAAGGCAACTATCGTCATTTTAAATTATACTCGTATGGCACCGATGGTAAACTTCATGAAGCATGTATTTCTTTAGACACCCGACACCTTTGATGAAACCTTGAACTATATATTGATATATGTCGTGACATTTTTTACAAAAAACTTTGCAAATAAAAATTGTCAGATTAGTTTAGGACCGCATTTTACTATGAGTTTAAGAAGCCATACAATTCGTTAAAAAATAAATGCAAAATTGTCACACAATTCCAAAATGGCAGACACAGATGCGACAGCCATAATGCATTGCTCCACGCGAATTGAATTTTGCTTAGAAATGTCTCTCTCAGCGACAAATGTTCAACAATTAAGTGAATTACTTGAAGTCTATGTGGCATTGTGTTAGACTTCTGCAGGAAAACAAACACTCTGTGCAATAGTTATTGTCAACTGTTGGAAATATCGGACATCTTAAAGCCTTATACCCGACATCATATCTCAGCTTCGATATATACAATTTTATGTCCCTTCCATTTGCGTTAAAAGAAAAAAATTAGAGGCACAAATTATTCCACATTTATTTATAATTTTAAAAATGTAAGGGCCTTCAACTATTCTAAGTATCTTGATATAGGTCGTGACACTTTTTTATTACGTTTCCCATTCAGAATCAAAATTGGCTGTCAGCCATGTTCAAAAAATAAGGCAATTGTTGTCAAAAATATTTATTTCAAATATTATTCACAATCTTGACAAAAAGGTACACTCTTGAGCTTAGAGGCCTTTAAAATGTCGAATCAGTCGATTTTTGTCAGATAGCAAACACCCGAGTGCCTCCTAAGATGGATTTTAAATCGGTTATCAGGTCTATTAGCTGAAAATACCGAAAATTCGACAAAACCTCCATGACTTCATAAAAATAAAGTCAACATCAGAAATTTGATACAACAAAGCTAACGAGGTGATGAAATACCCAAGTCGAAACAAAGACTTTGTCAAAACCAATCAGATTCGTCTTGGAACATTGATAGATGTCGTCGAAAGAGAGACCATGTGTCAACCGAAGGTGGAACCAAAGATGATGTCGTAAGACGAATTGAAAAAGCAAGGAGGGTGTTTTTTTTGCCACGCGTTTGCAATTTGTTCTGCTGCGTCAATCAAATGCAAGGTTCGTATTGACGAAAAATATCTAAAATAACGACATAAGTTTATTTTTGCTTTAACTAGTTAAGTGGAGCTCGTATACATTTTTTGAAAAGCAATCGTTTCGGTTCAGTGTAATAAGGACTGAAAACAGCTCTAGATCGATCCCGAGCCTTGTGCAATTTCTCTCACCCATTAGAGAAGTCGCCAAAGAAATAAAGACAGGGGCTTGGCAGCTTACGAATAGGATAGAACAAAACGGAATGAGACGAACAAACTACAGCAAAATCTTAGTACATGTTTGAAACATGTCGCTTGTGTGCAGTGCTGCCCTCTTACGAGTAAAAGCTTTTGCCTTGCATCAATTATAAATAGGAACTTTATTTTCTCGATTAAAATATTTATTGCTGGTTATTTAACAAACTCAAACCAAATAGTGACACCGTGCCATAAATATTAATTTGCTGGTTTTTAATAAATTTGCATGCATCACTCAAGGCTGGAGAACTCTCAATCAGACTCGCATCAATCTCAAAGTCAAACAAATTATTAAATCTGCCGCTGATAAGCAAATTAGTATAAAATCAAAGCCAAACCAGTCCAAAGCCAATCAATTTGGCTTTTAAGCTGCTCTTCAGCTCATGCAATCGGTGATCCCCACCTGGTGTAGGTTCAAGCCCGCTATGGGGGTGGGTTACGCATTTCCAATTATAGAGATAGAGTTGACGTGTAAATCTTTTCATTTCAGAAAGGACATTACTCAGCCTGAGTCCTTCCACCAAAATTCGCCCAGAGGTATCGTATTTCCCATTTGTTACAACATTTTGAACACGTTACCAAAGGACAGCAACAAAAAGAAAACCTCCCAACATGGTGCTAATCATTCAATCACCCAGAACGTGGCATATTCATTCTGGTGCGCCTTAATTGCCACATTTTCTCTTCCTTTCGCTTCGTTCAGCACGATACCACGCATGGATTTGCATCGTCTCCTGTTTTGTTTGCCGATGCGGCGATGTTTTATTTTTGCGAACGTCTATCGTCTTGATCTTTCGGATGGGGCTACGGACCGCCGCCGTTCTGCATTACAGAATGAAAATCACAATTTCACATTCCTCGGTGGAGTCGTCTTTGCGCCGCTCGCCACATAATCATATAGTTTGCTGCACACAGACATGAGATGCGGCAAATAAGGCCTGTGGGGTCCTACTGGTGTATATAGGATCTCCTTGGTCCTCTGCCAAATCACATGTTTTGAGGTTCTCTTGTTTTGTTGCATTCCCCTTTGCGTGTTTCGTTTTTTGGAGCCTCCCGATGCCTGCCATTGGCGCCTTTAGTCATAACAAAGTTTCGGGCCAGACTTTGCGCGCACATCGTCATCTCCAGGTCCGCGCCTGTGTGTATACATTTGAATTAACATGTGTCTGCGCTCTCCACTACATTCCTTTGGCAACAATCTATATACATACGACCACCGAGACCTTCGCGACTGCCGCACGATCCCGCAGACTGACTTTCATTCATAAAACCAGAACCGCACCAGAAAGAAGACAATCACGTTCGCATGGCTCGTGGAAAGGGGGCGGTTGATTATAAATGTTGCTGCAACATTGTATTGCGTTTTTATGGGCCTACCTTTGAACTTTTACATTGCGCGCTGCGCCGCACTGCTAATCAATATTACTGTCGACGAGATTTGTTGCATTTGACGCGACGATAGCGCTGGCGAGCAACAGCGATTCCGAGGACAGGAAGTTGTTTGCATGGTTATCCGTTAATTACTCCGCCAAGCGAACAGTGTGTGTACTCGCAGAGAGATACATTCCACCAGAGTGTTTATCAATATTGACATACAGCTTGGAGTCATCACATCATCATCATCATCATCATCGTCGTCTATGGTCCATTTCAAATTGCGGAAATAGAGGGCGCGCACATAAGTACATGTACACACACTAATTGGCAGCGTGCAGATGGCATTCGCAGCTATTTATGTTGTGGTCGATTCTATTTTTGTGTAATTACTGCCATTCGGATGGGTGTTTACACGACGGACAAGCCGTGCATACCGAGACTGTGAGTGTGTCTTCAGATGTGGGAAAGGAAATGTATTGTCGATGATGTGCCAAAGGGTCGCGACTGGGTTTGTTTATTTGGAAATTTATAACGACACGTCTCTGGATTATTTACTTGGTTGACATGCTGCTGAGCTGTCTGTCCCTATAAACAACCACTCTCAGTCGCTTGGCATTTGTTTATTAATTTAACAAGTTTGAAAAGCCGCAGATTAGATCGCAGCTAGCGGCGGCTGGTGTGGGTGGTGAGCGAAGATTGCAGGTTCATAAGAATGGGTGGAGGATTAGCTTGCGTTTGGGGTCGTTGTGCTGAAATCAACATGTGCTGTGACAGCGAAATTTATACCGACAGCGGGACATGGCGGGGTGGTGTTTCATACTTATTTGTGATGGGTCACCAATTAGAACTGTTTGATCTTGCGCATATGAGCGGTTTTCTTAGCAAATTAGACCAAAGAAGGTTTATCACGATGAAGCCGAAATTTGTGGACTTGATAGCCGCCTTAAATGGCTTCTCAACGAGAGCCACTAAAGCAAACTACGTGGGTCAATATTTTTGCTTAGAAAAATTCTCAAGGCTTCTTTTTACGGGTAATTTGACAGGGCAAGTAAGTATTATCAGCACTAGGCAAGATCGGACGTTTTTAGAAGTCGAATGACATGTGGTGTCAAAATGCGGCACTTGTAACCTGTAACCTACCAACGGTCCGTAAGTTAAAGGGAAGGGCGATTCGGTTGGCATAGCAAAAATATTGTACATCGGTTAGTTGAATAAGGTTCGATTCAAAAAAAAATGAAAATGTGAGCCGCTGGGCTTTCCTCCTTTAGAGTAGGTAACAATGCATCGCTCAAGCTGAAGTTATGGGAACGTAGGTAGGAACTATGAGTCGAAGAAATACCTTTTTATGTCTTAAACTTTGACATGGTATGGGATCTAATCTTCGACATTCCCTAAGCCATGACATCTAGGCAAATATCCTGCCTATTTTTCCACAGAATTGTACATTGCAAAACTATATCCACATTTAAACTGAAGGCAAATATTTAATGTTCGAATTTGATCAACTCAACTAACAACTATTTATCTATTGTAATTTCCCGTTCGAAATGAAAGGGAAATACCTCGAATTCATCGCGTCAATCGATCACTTTATATATTGACTCTCAGTTAACACTTTGGCTGGCACTTAGTCTCTAAAATTCAGCTCGATGTTCACCGTGCCTTCTTCTTTTTCGTCGTCGATTTCGTCGTCCATTCATAAAGCTATTTGCATTTCAAAGGAAATATTTCTCAATGGAGGGTCACATGCGAGTTTGTATGTAGATCGAGTGTGATGATATCAAGACACCGGCTGCAGTTTTTTTTTTTTTTTTTTCGAAATATTCAAGAGGCAAACAAATATATTTCCGTGCGCTGCGATAAACTGGGCATGGCCTATAGAAATAAACAATTTATTTAATCAAATTAAAGACACATCCGCCAGTTGGGAGCGGTGCAAATTGTGTGACATATTGTCAGACTTCCGTTGATTTTTTTAATTTCTAATCAAAAGTGCAAGAAAATTTCAAAAATAAAAAAGTAATTCACAAGAGCTAGGACATTGAATAATATACAAAATTTAAACACTGATAATAGTACACATACAAACAAAAATCAGCTGTTTATCGGAATTTTCAAATAGAATCTGACGAAACCTGAATGGCAGCTAGACGGCGTCAAGTATTATCAACAACGAAATTAGTACTAAAAAAACCGTTTGCAGATTATGACAAATCTTATCGTCGAAATGGTGACGTTTGGCAAATGATAAGATGCCAAAATAAAATAAACATTGAAAGGAATAGATAGACGAGAGTACGGCAGCAGTGCCAAAGAGGTCAGAAGTTTGAGGAGTGACCGGAAATTCCAATTGCACAGAAATTTGTTTCCATATGATGCGCAGATTATACGATTTTTGTGGAATTGTTCATTGTTCCTGATGCTCGCTGAAAAAATGAACTCCTGCCGAGAAAAGCCAGTTAAATTTGATCAGCAAGGTAAGCCCCTTAAGGACAGACTCGAATATAAATAAAAATAAATAAAAATAAATAAAAGAGTCAAACTTATTCCAATCAACTAACAAATGGACTTCGATCCACATCAGTGATTGTTGTATGAATTTGATAAAAACGCACGAGTATCCATCAAAGTCCTCATCGACTTTCATTTCATTGGTAGGATACATGTCTTTTATTTTTTTTGCATTCTTGTCGTACTGATTACGACGTTGTTACAGAACCGATTTTTAGGAAATCAGGTCCAAATGAAAGGTGGGTTTCAACATTGAAATTCCAGCATAAAATATATTTTTTTTTCACCAACCGAGACTTCTTGATTTGCATGTCAACATAACAGACTGAAAAAAATATACCATTGCATTTTAACAGGCTCCACGCTTTGTCCAACCGACTGGTTTCCTAGAGCGAGGTCAAATTTTGGCTCCTTAACCTACCTAGGTTAGAGGAATATCCTCAAAGATGTGCCTCTTATTATAGGCAAAGGTGTGAGTTGGGTAGGTTGGAACTGTGAATGCAAGGTAAGTGCAATTGCATAAAGGATATCATATTGGTGTCGAAAAGTTATCAAATTTTGCAACAAAAAAATATGCAATCATGCAAATGTTGTGACCCTGTATTTGCTTGATTCATGGTTCCCAGTTATTTATTTTATTGTGACGCATCTACGCAGAGCAAGAGTCAATGAAAAGCACTTGTGACGGAATCTTTAGTACAAGGCACCGCCATGCACAAACTTGCCCTTTTGACTAATATCTCTGGCTACCTACAAGAGTGAAACAACCAGTTTGGAGGTGAATAGAAACCATTTATTGAAAACAGCATTTTACAGGCGAATCTGGGTCCTGCCTACCTTCCATCCAATCACCCCACAATTGTGGGGGTGACGTGCCACCACCACCGACCGAAGAAAATTCTACACATTCCTCTCTGCTGCATACAAACTGTAGTCCCGCTGGAAATTCCGGTGAAATGTCGCAAAATAAATTCCTCAGTGTCCTGTCGTTGTGGTATCTTTTAAAACTTGTGCCCGTGTGTGTAGTACACTTTGTGCGAATAAGAGCCCATTCCCGCTTTTGATCTTGTTTCGCATCCACGATGGTGTAAGATTAATATTCACTTATTCCTCTTCGTTGGTTCTTGGTGCGCGTCTCTCGGTTCTGCGCTTGTTTTTATCGTTTTGCACAGGTAAAGTGGTTACGTTTTTGTGTGTGCCGCCGCACTGGTGGAACCTACCCAGCCCGTCTGCCGCCGCCGCCGCCACCACGTCGACCACGACCACCATCGCCAACTCCTCTCGCCCCATGCATTGAGGTCTTTAAAATGTTTAACATTATCATCGAGTCCCGGGCCGGGAGTATCAGGCGAACAACAGCAACACCACCGAACGGATTTATTACCTCAAGTCTGTTTACCAAGAGCAGAATTCTGCTGGTGTAGCATTAGTTTGTTGATTTGTTTGCCCTCTCCCTTCGTCTCGTCTCTCGTCTCATATTAATGGTTGCACACTCTCCGGCGTTAGTACAGTGCGAGCATGAAGCACACGAGGATGGTCATGCGATGTTAGCTCCGCGATGATCATGATCATGATCATGACCATGATGAGGACGGTGATCATTGCTTTATTACTTTATTCAGTGTTTGCATGTAAAATGTTTTAATTTCTCTGTTAATGAATACCAACGAGACAGAGTTTCGCGGGCCCCTCCATTCGGTGGTGATCGCACATCCTAATGAAGGTCATCGAACGTATATATGCGACGATGATGGAGTTCCATGCGGCAAATCAAATAGAGAGCGGATTGCTCTTGATGCCCAAGAACCGTTCTGTGTCATCGTGTATTCTCGGCTCCTCCAAAGTGTACACACAACAGATGTAGATCTTATGGATGGTAATGTTTATGATTACAAACCAAACAATTTTTATGAATGGCAATAAGAAAAAAGAGAAAAAACCGCGTCATCGCGGCTGCGCAAAGTGCAAACTATTAGCGCTGCGTCGGGTATAGTTCGCATTTGCTCGCATTGCTGTCATATTAATGTATGTACAGCAGCCGTAGCGGAAACACTTTTGATTTCGTCGATGGATGACGAATCCAGACAACAGCGATGGCGATGATGATCGCTGTTTGTTTGTGTTCCACGATGACACTTTATGATGGATTGATGTGCGGCTCTTTGGCAAGCTACTCGATTGGCATTGGTATTGCAATAGTTTTGGTCCACGGGTTTTTGTTCTTGGAACAACCGTCGATTAACCTAGACCACATCGATGGTTGAGTTGCAAATCGATCGAGTCAGTGCCGGTATTGCAGCGGTCGATTGTATAGAGACTAGAAAGATACGCTCTTAGGTTGCTTGCGCATTCTGTGGGGTTTTTTAAAGTTCCGTGGTTACGTGAACAAGCCCCAGACCCCAGAAGCCCTCAAGGACAACATTCATTCGACACGAGTGTGAGAATCTGTCGCCCGAAGTTCTCGCCGAAGTGATGAAAAATGCCATAAAACGAGCCCGTATGCCAATCAATTGTGACGGCGCCCATTTGGCCGATATCATTTTCTCGACTTGACCAATAAAATTCTAAAGGTTCAAATAAACATGATCAAAAAACAGAATCGAAGTTTTTGATTTATAAAAAAAATGAGAGCCAAACAAAATCGGATGACTTTTTTGGCCCACCTTGTATCTAGCTAACAGATATCGGCTTTTTTAGTTTGAAGATGTGTCCAGAACCAGATACACCTTCAAACTAATAAAACCGCCTTCGCCACGTTTTGAGCAATGAACCACAAAGCGGTGCCTAGATTTGGTGAAAAGTTGTGGAGCTAAAACACACAAGTACTAAAATGAGATATGACTGAAGGTTAACTTAAAAAACAGCTCCAGTCACTTCTGAACAGTCACCCGAGTCAGGTAGATCTGAATCAACTTAAGTAAATCAAGCCCCAAGTTAGGTTTCATTAGATGCGGATTTATTCATACGGGTGAGCTCGAGTTATAGACAGTTTAACTCTAGTCAGGAAAGTCAACAATAGTCAGTCAAGTCAAATGAAGTCAATCGATTCAAGTATTCAAGTCAAGCTAATTAGTCGACTGTAGTCAGTCAAGTCAACTGTAGTCAGTTAATTCAAGTCAAGCCAGTCAAATCAACTGTAGTCAGTTAATTCAAGTCAAGCCAGTCAAATCAACTGTAGTCAGTTAATTCAACTCAAGCCAGTCAGTCAATTCAAGTCAAGTCAGTCAAATCAACTCTAGTTAGAAAAATCAGTAAATCCGTGACATGGTTTATATCTGTTTTGTAAAATCCAGATAATCACTCACGGAAGCCGTAAGTCAACTCTAGTTCTAGTCGATCAGTTCAACTCTTTTCGATTTTGGAATAACTCGGAAATTGACAACTAGTTTTAGGAGCTCTGAAAGCATGTTACTATGGCGAGCATATTTCTGAGGTTATAAACTACAACTCTCTTCAAGCAATATTTAAACTCTCTTTGAGCGCTGCAATGTCAAGTCGTGCAGGTGAGAAAATTCGATTAAGTTTGGCATCACCTCTGTGGTCAGTCTGTGCACGAACCCAGTTACTAACTATCCGTCTGTATCCGTCACATGACATTTTTGTATTTCAGCAAATTTCTTTTAAAATGGCGCTGCAAAGTTCCGAGTAAAACTAGACTATCTCTGATTACAGATTTGACACACCATGGAAAAGCAAACAAATCACCACTCTAAGCACATACACAAACCTTTTGCATCACACGGCAATTTCTATAGTGAAATAAATTCCTTTCCCGTCTGGATTTCTGTTGGACAAACTTTATCTTCTCCTTCTGGTACTGTGGACAACCATCCAGCCGGCCAAGAAGACTGCATGCCAAACAACTTTCCGCCCCACCACCTCGCACACAGTTTAATGCCCCAAAAAATCGCTCCACCGAACCCGTAATCATATGGGTAAACTTTATTCACTTATTTTCTTAATTTTTCTTCTTATTCCTTTTGCCTTTAAAAGGAAACGGCAACGACGACGAAGAAGAAGAGAGTAGTAAATAAAAAGGAGAAACAAATGTAACATTAAAACGAATGCCGCACATCTCTCATATCTCTTGGAGGCAAGTAAGTTCCAGGAATTCGATCATCATCTTGAATACCTCCTTCCAAACTCCTTTTTCCTGTGCTGTTCGTTTTTGTGTGTGAGACTTTGGTTCAACATTCCCACCGCCGATGTTGCTGCTGCTGCTGATGATGATGATGATGATGACGACGACGACGACTACGGGGACGATCACGGTGGAACCCTGTGACCAGACGACGAGAGAACAGCGAAATAAAATATATGCGACGAGTATATTACCTAAAAACAACCAACTCTCCAACTTTTGTATACCCGCCGCAGCAAGAGATACATTTGTATCTTCCTTTTGGAACAAGAAATTCCTTTCGCTGAGGTGGAGTACTCTGTACACACGCATATTCATTTCTGAATGCAGACATTTATTTGCAAGGATTTTCTTTTACTGTTGTGTTGTTTACTTTTTTTTGAAGCCTATACTTTTGAAAAACCAGACTCCAATCGAATGCAAAACCGATCGATCTTTCGCTTCCAACAAGATCGCAGCACGTCACAGGGCGGCCAAACAGGCAATTGGCCTACGTTGGAATGTGCCAATTAGAAATAATTTATACATGCCAACTGCGAGAATAGGAACATTTGTATATGTATAGGACGGCATGTACCGGGCCTGGAATTCTTCTGGACAGAGAAGACTTCTCTTGGATGGTGATATCGGGTAAGGATCTTCTTCGCAGGGCTTGTATTCGTGCACAGCAGGATTTGGCCAAGCAAGTGCAGGCAAAGGACAATAAATTTTGAGAAATTGTCTATACCGATTGGAGAATTGTTCGTGGCGGCGGCATTGTTGGATCCGACTCTGGCTAGCTGTGGATTGAGCTAAATTTCAAATGCAGAAAGAGATTCGCATGTTTGTATAGGTAGTTGTCTTGCGGAAAGACGTGATCTTGCCGTATGGGGGTTTTAATTGTTACAACTTAAGGGCATCGGAATAGAATAAAATTTCCTTTTGGATTTGAATGGGCTTGGCTGGGCTTATAACTTCTAATGACGCTCGGGATAAGTGACTCTGCGCGATACTAATGATCATATTTACTGCATGGCTTGATTTTACGAACTCAAATTTTTCGCATGAAATTACCATTGTGACCTACAAAATATTTAGTGTGACGGAGGAAAATGATTATTATTCGTATGGCCCTCTGCGTTCGTCGACAGCTTGACCCGAACGGGTAATGCTTTTAAACCGTATTTGTTACGTAGGCAAACATAAAAAGTTCAAGTGGCGCAATTTTGTATGGAAGATGGCGCCAAGTACATGGTTTGTTTTCGATTTAGGGCGCCGAGAGGTAAGTGAGCCGTGATAAAGGCTTTTACGAGAATTCAAGAGCAAACGAGACTATTTCGTCGAACGTTGTTTTTGTAAAATATTGAATGAATTTATGACAATCAAATTGGATCAGTAAGGAACTCTGCTTTAAATCCTATTTCATTTTAAGAAAAATCCACTTCGATCTACAAATGAGCAACACAAATAATCATCCACCGACTCAACGACCTTGACTGTCTAAACGCTTACATGCGCTTTGGCTGATGTTGATCATTATGACTGTATGGAGGTATACTCGTGCAATTAGCAGATCATTTCTCATCCCAATAAGCTTAATAATCAGAATCACATTTTGATTGATGCAAACGAGCGAACCTATGATCTTCAACTTGAATATTTCTGATGTAATTCTTTGCCAAAACTCGTGCAGTGATGTTATCAATGGAAAAATAACAACAAAAAAAATGCTCCTCTGCATTGAAAGGCGCTAATAAAACGAATCATTTACTTATCTCCTCGTGCACCGAGTCGAAAAGCTATTGGAATGTTAAAAAAATATATTCATTTATTTACTGAATAAGAATCAGCAAGCTTAATGATTTCACAATATTTGCAATCAATGTACTTTGGAGTTGTCAGATGGCGTCTATTTGTTTTTGTTTATTTTTTTTTATTGCGTCATTTAATCGCCAATTCGCAAATTCAGATTCTGAATTAAGTACATTTTAAGTAATCCAAGGTTAGATGAGGTGGCTAAGTTCAACAGATTGATTGAGTCAGCGAAAAAAGAAAATGTCAGGCGGAATCTGTTGGTGCATGATTGACAGCGCAATGCAAGTCTAAAGTTATAAAAGATGGTGGCTTTTGAGAAAATTAAGTGCATGGCGCTATAAAAATGTTTCATGTTACATGATGAGCTAAGTAATTTGTGGGATAGCGTGGAGATGAACGATTTTTGTTCGAGTTTGGGAAAGACCTTGATTTTTATTGGTGGGAGAATGTTTATAGCTACTGCTACTTTGATGCATCTCACTCTAGTTTCTACAATATACTAGATTTGATTAACAATGTGCCAAAGGTTTACACTTTTGAAGGTTACTGGGGTTCAATTCAATTCAGTTTAATTTGAATAAACAAGGTACAAACGACAAAAAGTCTCTTTTAGTACATGAAAGGTCATAGCAAAATAATAAGGCTCATTAAATTTAAACATTAAGTGAAAGCATTAATAACATATTTCAGTGTTAAAAGTAAATCTTAAAATAAATTGAAAACAAAATATTCGTTTGAAGAAAATTGGGTGCGTTCAGTTCCAATTTATTGACAAACACCCAGTTGGCATTCTTATTTATTTTGAATGTAAATAAGTTTGTAGCGAGAAAAGTCATTAAGAGCGGCTTAATTTTAAGATTTTTTATAGAAGAGGAAAGAAATAGAAAACATTTTTGGTTATCCGATTTTCCTAATAGATGGCGCCACAATCAGAGAACTTTATTTAAGCTGCGTGCTGCTGTAAAGTCAAGACAAAAGGGTGAGAGTGGTCTATATGAGGTCCTCAGTCAAGCCAAGGACAGCCTTTGTAAGAGCCTTATCGTCAAAGACCTACTCCTCTTACTGGTCCAATATGGGGACGAAGATTAAGGTTTTTTCTTAAAAATCTCTATTGGATAAATCCGACACTGTGAAAGACGTCAACGAACCTCGCAAATTGAAATGTAATTAAAGACTGTAATGAACCAAGGAATTAGTTAGTATGGTTAGGCACAAAAATTATCGTACGACTATAGCAGAAACAAATGTAGGCTTGCCTTCATAGCTGTTGTATTTGCGGAGGTCCACAAGGTTGGATAGCACAGCTCGTTAGGAAAAGTAGCTCATTAGACAAAAATTGGCGTTACCAGAGCTTGTTCAACACTTCAAAAACTTCCACGAAAATGCCATGCTTGGCTCATATTTCCCAAAGGGTATTCTTCACTTTAAAAATCGCCGCGCGCAAAATTCAAACTTCTAAGAAGAACTGCGTTCTTTCTACATACAGCCGTCCCCTTTTAAAATAGGCTCCACCATCTCACAATTTATCTTTTTATATGTTATTAGTTATTACCTAAAAAAATCCGTTTACCTCTTTCAGCAGTAAAAAACAAAAACCTCCATCCACAAAGGCAATTTGTCGGCCATTCATCTTCACAATAACCACACCGCCACCTGTGGCGAAATAATTTGTCCGCTTTCCATTTGAACACGCCGAACGTGTGACAACATAAATAATTCGCTTCCCCAAAGTCAAAGCTAACATTAAAAAATATTTTACAATAACAAAAAATTAGACGGCAGCAAAAAATCGTCGAAAACTCCCAAAAATACCACGCCAACTGAATTCAAATCTTTTACCACCCGAAAAAAAGTGCGTATGGCATACAAGTGAACTTTTTTCCATGATGTAACCTAAACGCAAGGTATAGACAGAGACACCTCGATAGACAGAGGAGAAACCTTGAAGTTTAAGCACATTGGATACGCACTTAATTTTTTTTTCTTTCGCTTGGTAACAAAACGCACAAAGTGGAAGAGGAAAAAAATTTTAAACAAGCGTTTAACAATTTTGTACGTCGTCGTCTTTTATTTAATTAATTACTTATTGATGGTAATGAATAATTCATTACGAACACAAACCAACTACTGGTCGGCTGTGCTAAAAGTATGTTAAAACTTTTTTGGTTACACATGTGTGGATGTGGACTCTTCCGATCAAGAGGAAATGAATTATGTGACATGGTTGTCGGTTGTCGTAGTTGGTCGGCCGTATCCCGTTCAGTTTTCAATTATATAGTTTATGACTAACACACTTGTGACTCTGACTGGGTCTCAAGTGTTCCTTGGAACAGGAAATCTAAAATCTCTCGCTATATGTACCTATATGTAGAACGAATTATCATCATAAGAAAATATCCTTCGGCAAATGGAAGGATGGTTTTCCGAGAATTGTGGTCGCTCGTTGTCGTTCAATGACTACCGACAGGGCAGAAATTTATTGTATATTTACTTATTCATTAAGGCACAGAAGAATGGACGAAAATTGAGGGATACGACAACAGAAGAGAAATATCTACTGATCCTTGTTGATGGTGGGAAGAAAAAAATCTCTATACAATATGAGATAAGGTACGAGTAACCAGTTCATTTTAATGCCCTCGCTCCCACACTCACTCATCAATGAAAAAATCAAAGGACACATCAATTTATTTCCCAATCATCAATGTCCACTCGAATTGCTTGAGGAATCCTTGAACATTGTCGTGGGTCGCGCTTTGATCCCTTCTGATGACAGATATGGGCAGAAACACTCTAACGGAAAGATTGGAACGATGGGCAGAGACACTCTTACGGAAAGATTGACTCTTGTCAATGTAAAAGCAGGGATACCTGGTGTCGCAACCAATTCCACTGCTTTACCAAAAACACAACAAATGAGGTCAACCGAGGAATTTTTTCTACTTTTTTTGTTTGTAAAATTGTGGATCGTTGAAGTGAAGAAATAATAAATAGCCGCGCCGACAGAATAGCAATAGGATCACACATCGCATATTTTTCCTGGAAGGACCAGCAGTTTATATAAGACGAGCAACATGAGAATACTTTCATCTTTCATCCTTGCGCTATCTACAGCGTGCGATTGCTCAATCTGTTTGTTCCTTTGGGTACTTATTTGTGGGCGTACGTTATGGCTGTGGCTTTTATTATGTCTGGCGAAAAGCAAATATTGGGTGTCGGATTGATCTTCAGGGAAACAAAACAGGATAGTTTCGAGAAACTGATACAATGCGTTGGTGGCGATAAGAGCATCGTTGAGTTGAATGAATTTCAGTGGTAGATGTTACAAACGTATACAGGCAAACACAAAGTTCTTGTTTAAGATACCTACAGATGCGGTCATCCCATTGTGATAAATAGGAACCTACAACGTTTCCCAGTTCCCACGGGTCTGTAAGCGAGGTCTCGTTGGATCAGTTGGAGAAAGTCGCGAGTCAGCAGCATTGCGGGAGATTTTTCAGTAGACGCCGATGTCTAAAGGGGATACACAACTTTAGCATTGAACGCATGTTAGATCATTTGATCACTTTGAAAGCTGCTCAGCACAATAATCAAGCCTGCAGATTTATTTCCTCCCACCACCGTCCTGGCTGTGTGCAGATACTTTTTAAAGCAACAATGTCGATTATGGTGATGACTGCTTCACAACACTATACCTCTCATGGTACACAGACAGCCACCACATACAAAAAAAAAACAAAAAAAAAAAAAAAAACAGCCCAGCCAACGACCATCATGTACGATCGTTTGTCTAGATTACCTGGAAAATAAACAAACGACCTTGCAAGACCATTCGCCGTCTCCGTCGTCGTCGTCTATGTCCTCGTACACTAGGCGACGGCTAAGGACGGGTCAGGGCGCGGGAGGGTGGCACAAGTTCCATTTATCTCCCTTGCAGCGTCTACAATGCACATGACGTGTACAATGGTATAGCCAGCACCCAGCTATGATCGACAAAAACTGGACTCCTTAAAGGAATTCAACACCACAAGCCGCAAAGGTGATCGTGCGCGCATTATACGATCATGGGAACCGAACAGTCTTTTCGTTTGGCTGTGCCTGTTTTGCTGCACAGTCGCACCGCAAGAACAAAATAGCACAGATCGCGCCCATGAAAAGCCGTCGATAGTGGGGGACAGATCACTGAGAGAGTGGTACTATTGCAACGCACATCTAGATATACTTGATTTGAAGTTGTGCTCCAAACGGTGTGACTGATGGCGACCGGAGCGGTGATGCTAGACAGGGCGGCGAAGTAATTGATTGAGATATTTTATTAATTTTATTTTTTCCTCCGTTTTATTGGCCGCTTCGTCATCATTTTCGGCACCGATCTTACACCGACCACGGTGTGGTATCTTCTTTGTCATGGTTGTTATTTTTAATTCACAACTATCAGAGGGACAATGAAAAAGCTATAAATTGTTAATTCGTTGTAGGCATCGGTGGATGGTGTTGCGAAAGTTTGATAATTAAATACCCGAGCGATGCGAAATAAAACCATCAAGAAAGATCCCCCCGATAACAGGGGACAAAAAAGAAAAACCCATTAGGATCAAAACTAATTAGGGATACACATTACACACACACATGCTAAATATTCGTAAGAGAAATCCTCTTGGCTGATTTGCCCTGCGGATTTCTTGTGAAAGGTTCATAAAAAAAGCAAAACACTTTTAATTAGCGTACCCAAAATGAAACTCGATCCCGCAGGGAGATCTCTACCAGTTAGAGAAGGAAGTCAACGACCAAGGATATGTTACAAACCGACAGATGAATAAATAGTAGTACTTACGATTAAATCATGCTTAATAATACTATTGTCTGTGTAGTATACTAGAAGTTCAGCTGATAGTGCTCGACAGCTGGGCTCGCGCAGTTTCGACGCTAGTAGTAGGCAGGCGGCAGCTAGGATTTGGAGATGATTTTTTCGCACTGATTTTGTTGATAGAAATCTGTCCATGTAGATGAGGGCGAGCAGGACAACTTCTTCTTGGCATTTTTGTTCAGCGCAGACCTGAGGAGAAAGCGAATTGTGTGAATTAGTGAAAATTGGTGATTTTTGAGAGTGTACTAAAAATGTAATAAAATTCAAAAATAAAGCAATTTGTGGTAATTTTGTCCAAGGGTGTAGATTTGTACAAATTTGGGAAAATAACTGACCTACTGAATTTAGAATCGTATTTTAAGCAGAAGATGCAAAGCACATTGTCTGCACTAGGTGAAAGCTTGATTCGTTCACAAATGATCGAAAATACCTACTTACTGCCCACTGCAGCATCTTCTTTATCAATTTCGCCTTTATTTGCAATTATCTGAAGGTTTTTTATGTTTTAGTACAAAAAATAATAAACCAAAACGGGTCAAAAATACCACAGCATACTGAATACACTCTTGAAGGGTTTAATTTGATTTTTTAGAGTGTACTAAAAAAGTACTAAAAAAGGAAACAACCATTTTCCATTCTCAAAAGTCGTCGAAAATGTATGGTAACATTTTCTAAAGCCTCCGCATGAATATTCAAGCAACATGGACAATATATCTGGGAATGGTCCACACAATTTGATACAAAATACGGTTTCTTCAACAGGGATGTGCCTCCTAGAGGCGCATAGACCACATTCTTAGGAACTGTCATCAAACGTACCATTAAATACACATAGAACAGAACATTTCGTATTTGAAAGTGAAAGGAACTTGATCCTCGGTGCTTCTTAGTCTCGACTCAGTTTGACGATATTTATCCAAGCATTAATCAGATGAATCCTCTGCGATAATAACCTCTTCCAGGTAGATACTCGTACCATTCCACTTTCCCGCAACTCTCGGTGTCGCTGCCTTTCGACCGACAAAAAATTTACGAGTCTGTTTAAACAAATTATCGTCGTATTTACACGAAAATCCATTTCGGCAAATGTGAAGATACCTCGCTTGGCATTGGGACATCTTCACAGTTCTGAATGAAAATGAGACAGCACTTAATCGCTGCCCTACCTCGTTGGCGGCTGTTATACCTGCCCAGAAGAAGCGTGATATATCGGCCCTTTTTTTCCCAACCGGAGATTAAACCACCCCGATAAAGCGCGGGTACGACTACGAGTGTGTTTGCTCTCGATAGTGTGGTCGACGTTTTGAAATTCGCATATGCATACAACATACACGAGGAGCAGCGCGATAAAATCACTTTCTCACAAATATTTGTGTGGCACTGACGTGACAATGGGCCAGCGAGAGATTCGCTTCTCAATTCGCCGAATGCGATGTTGGGTATGTCTTTCCGGATTATATTTATCTACGTTTCGTCATTTATTTAATTTGCGTTTTTGGACAGTCGTTTTCTTTTTTTGTTATTTAGTTTTGTTAGCTTCCTCTCTGTTAACGAATGTACAGTGTGTGCCTGTGCGCGCACTCGGAATCAGGTAGACAATTAAGAGTTTCCTTTGTCGAATCATTTCATCCCATGAACCAGCAGAATGACCACGATCAACCACAACGGCTTCGGCTCAGCTCACAAGAGCAAGGAACGACATTGAAAATACGTCGTCGTTGTTGTGTTGTTTTTGGTTTTTGTGTTTTTATTTTGCGCTCGATTGGAGAGAGAGGTACAAAGATAGAAGATACTTGCGATCCTCTTGTAGAAGTTTGTGTGTTCCCCGACTTTTATAGCGGGCGGCGCTTTTGATAGTGATCACTCCACAAGTAAAGTTCCAAGATTCACGGTAACTTGTATAAAATTTGGCTGTGGATATAGCGGCGATTTATTGACCTACAATCTTTCATGTGTGTGCTGATGTTGATGAGCTGTGGTTGCTTAATCTGTATGAAAGGCAACACAATAAGACCATCAAACGTGTCAATTTAATTGAGACATCAAATGATGTTTGAACATAATTTCAGAGATGGATTTCGATTGGCGACTTTGTCGTAATTTGCCTTTCCGGCATGGACATTGGACACAAACGGTACGGAACGGGTACAAACAAGGTATACAATTACAAATCGAATGGTAGTCACACATCCGATGGGAGTTTGAACAGTGATTGGAATCGGCTTGGGTTTTTCTGTTCGTTTTCTTAAAAGCGAGCCAATTATCTGAGAAGAAAAAGAAATAACTAGCAAAGCAGGAAATGAGTTTTGGTTCTGTGGTTCCATAGAATTAAACGGACACACAGGCACACGGTAGTTTGTATAGTGGCTAGATGGTGGTGGCCAGAGTGTGAACTTCCTTAGAAGTCGCGCGATAGTTGCTGTGGGAAATGGTTTTTCAATGGGAAATTTAAATTGCAAAAGTCCAAGGAATCTTACGTGACACCAGACATGGGACTTGAGCTGTTGGTAGGATTTATTATTGGTATGCGACTGTGGTTGGGATCGGCTTAGTCCGAGGTTTGTCGGAAGCGGGGCGGGACAGACTGCAATGATTTGCATTTCAAGTCAAGTAGCAGAGTCGATGACTTGCGACTTTTGTTGGGATTGTGTTGCTTTTTCCTTTTGCTTTGTGTTTTCGTTCAGACGCTGATTGATGTGGGTAAATGTGTCCAAAATTGGGATAGACCTCAAGGCCACACTGGACCGCAGTGTCTGTCAAAAGAGTTGGAATTTATACTGTGCTTCAAATGTGCCCATGGAAAATGTTTTACATTGTTCTTCTTGATAAAACGTAAAATACTTAATTTTCTCTTAACGGTTGATATATACAACTCACTATGGCTTAAGCTGGATTACTTCCAATCATCCTCAACAAATCTGAGGGATATTTTTGATTCTAGAAAAGTTTTCAAGAAAATCCATTTGAAAAGCAGAATTAAACAAAATTTGGGGAAACTTTTGATCCCAAGGGCACTTTTTAGTAGCCATTTCATCAGTTGACATATATACATATGTTTGTATTAGGTATGTAAATGTCATTGGTATACCTACACGGTAGGAGGTATCTGCCTACAAGATGGTTAAATCTGTGGGGCTCTCTAACTAAACTTTTATCACTGCCATCGCAGTGTTCAAATACAGGTAGGTGTGGGATATTTTTGACTCTTTACAAAAATGCGATAAACAAAAAACTTTACTTGAAGAGGAAAGCCTATACCAGGGCACTTATTCCGTAACTTTTCAGACGATTATCGTCGAAACGATAGACCTCCAAAACTAGCAACTAAGTGCTAAAATTACAAGTTTGAAAGCTTAATCCAGTTCGTTTTCCAAAAACATAATGAAAGCTGACGTTTGTCAAAAACTCGAGCTGAATATGACTTATTTTGGTGATCAAAGTTTCAAAAACGATATCCTTGAGACGATCGTTGATGTACAGTATAAAAAGAACCTTACGATCGACTTTACAACAAAATGTATCGCAATATTTTCATATTTTCAAGACCTGGGACTAGACGTATTTAGCCCAACCTCAGGCTTAAGCAGAAGTGATGCAGCCGGAGTGTCTCCGACCCACAAACATCTCGTCCACAGATCTCACCTACAATCGTCTGCAGCCATTCCGTCTCTCTATCTCTACCTGAAAATGCCACCCACCCCATCGCCGCATTTCACCACGACATTAGTCATTCAACAGAAACATGTAACAATGTGGCGCCTAAATGCAAAATCACACTTCATGCCTTCATGGCATGTCACACATTCGCTGCCGCCTGCCTCGAAGATCTACTTTTTCGTTGTCGTCTTCAAGTGAAAAATTAGCTGCGCGTCCTATCTTCTAACGAGGATCGCGGAACGTCTCTCTCTCGCGCATTTTACAATTTGCATGAAAACAGAAAACCAAAACACATCGCTTAGACGTGACAGCATAAAAATCACATTTGTTACGTGTGTGAGCAGTAGTAGTGCCGCTGGCGTTGCCGCCTTTCTTGACAGAACTCAAACGAGCTGCCTCTGCGCAACAACTGTCAAGACGAAAACAAAAAAAAAAAAAACCCAACAAGGGAAGACGGACTGTGAACTCTTTTCCGTTTACTTGGCTCTGTCTGAGGGAAATTACTTCCGGTGGTGCGTGGTGGTTGCGGTGGTCTCGTCTGCACTCCGTTCTTGGGTCGTCATCGTCATCGTCGTCGTCTGTGTCAAATTCACTCTCATTTTGTGTTCTTCCTCGTCCCGGTATCTTCTTGTTGTGCCTCTGCCTCTTTGACCAGTAAAACGAAATAATGTGTGAATCCGTGAATCTAATTGAACGCACTAAATGTTTGCAGTTTAACGTTTTCCCGTCGTTGCAGTGGCGGTTTCCTCTCCGTTTGTGGGGCGGTGTGGAGTGGAGTGGCTGCTCTTCCTTTTTTTTTTTTTTTTGCAAGTCTGGCAATAACCTAAGAACTATGTGTATTTGCACACTGGTTGTCTCTGTGGCAGGGTTTGTGATGTAGTTGCGCCAACAAAGGATTGGTCCCTTGGGCTGTGCGATTTTCTCATATCATTCATCCTATTCTATGCGTGCAACAGATTGTTCGCTCTGTAGCGGAAGTAGGCTATGTCCGGAGGAATTTAAGCAGGGATGATGGAGCGCAAACACATGTGGATGTGGTAAATCATCTCAAATTAAACGGTACGAAGATGTTGCTGTACGCATGGGCACAGGGGGCGGTGTGTAAGGCACCTGCAGCCCTAACAGGTTGCATGTCGTTTGCCCCAGTTTTGCTTGCTCGTGGGTGTTATCTTGTTGGAAAAAAATGGAAGTTTCCTGGACTTTGGGAATTTGGGAAATTTGCTTTAAAAATTAAGGGAATTTTTGTTTTATTCGTTTTTTAGGTCAGTATAAGAAAGTATGGTTTTACAGAAATGCATGGATGCCTCTGTTAGAGCCGAAGAAAAATTAGTAATCTAGATCAAGTTTTTCTTGATAATTTTGGGAAATTTTTCATCCCTGGTACATTTAGAGGAGATTCTTTACAGCTTTTTTGCCACAGTAAATCTAAGAAAACCCTGTGTAAGGCGTTAGTAATCTGAGCTCTATTGCGGTCTTCTAGTTTCTTTGGACAGAAACACTTTTCGTAGTATAGGCGGTCCTGTTTCATTTGGCCGAGTTTTAAGGAGACGGTTAAAAGACAAACTGCACGACATCAACATCTACCTATGTAGAATGTAGGTAGCTCTTTTGAAATGGCTAGGACAAGTCGTAGTTTTCTTAAACAGGGGGTTACGGTAGTAGAAAAATTCATTGCATAAGGTAGGGTGCATATGTGGAAAAAACCTTCGAAGCAATGTTTACGGCCGACTGCAATTCTATAAAAATTTACATGTAAAGCCATTTGTCAAAACCAAAAGCTATGTAAACTTATAAGTCGACTGAGAACAAAAACGGGAAATTTGCGAGCTTGCGTGAGAGGATTTTCCCTCAAAATTTGTGGGGAAAATCAAGTAGGTCCACGAAAGTCGAGGGTCTTTGGCAGAGGCCACCTTCTTTCATGTTAACTGTTAGGTTTACAAGACGGCTCTTCCGCAAATCACGAAATCTTTCGAATTTAGCACGACAAAAACCTAAGTCTCAACTATGGAAGAAACTTGAACTTTCAGTGGATCGCAGGACAAGCAGGAGTCAAATGGCTTTGCCAGCAAACCTCAGAGGTTCCTTCAAAGCTCCTAGAAGTCTTTATGTAGTTATGACAACATTTTCTGGATCAAATTCAACAGTAAATACAACCTTATAGTCAAACCATGCTTGCATCGCTTGTAAATAAAGCTACGATTATACGTGTCAGTTTTACTGGTCTGTCTTTCATGAGAGTGCGCTGCGACAGCCCCCGTGACCAGACGCTTGACAAGCGATCACACGTAGTGACAAATTCAGGACAAATGTTTGCGTCATAATGACGTCGGCATGTCAAAATTTGACATGAAAGCTGTCATGTGTAATTGTAGCTTTAGACCCCGAAATACTTAAAGTTATTCACCCATTTCAATGGAACTACAGTAAGATACACATGTCTTAAAACAGGCCTGGAGATGATCTTTACTTCAGTTTTGTTGACGTTTGCCTACATAGCATTACAGGCGGCCACAAACTTTCCGAGGGCGCTGTGAAGCTGTCAATAAGGACAAAATCTTCCAAGAGGCTGGCTTTGGTGAGCGAAAACCCCACACAATTTTGAGCATGTGTACGCGGTCCCCAAATCTAGCTTCTATGGAAGATTCAATCAGCAAATCCAAAGTTCCAGCTGACACTCTCTCATTGCAAATGGCGTAACGTTCCGAAAGCAGTTATATCCAGCTTCATCCGTCTGCTGTTTTTCTTTTCTGTTTCTCATGGTAGGTATTCCCTGAAGAAAGAATTCCATCGCACGACATTCTTCGTCTAATCAAATCCAGTTAAGGCTCTTACTTCACCACTACCAAGAACAAACTAACTCTAGTCATGAATATCTAATCAGCGGTATCTCACCACATCGTTTCCCCTGACCCATCACATGCATCGCGGCTGAAAAGAAAACTAGATAATAATTAAACACACACATGCGTATTAATTAGTCAAATTGATTGCAAAAAATAAAAATAAAAGAAACACCAACTACACGTTCAATAAAAAAATATAAATTCCTTAGCACTCCGTTGGTGGTATAAAAACTATAAAAATAGCTCGGCTCGGCTGTGGCGGCGGTGATGATCGAGTTGGGAAGCCCTTTTCTCTCCGATATGGGGTTGGCTGCTTAAAATCATAATCAATGAGAGGCAAAAAATTCTACGAAATCATATTTGATTACACTCATTCAAGTGAATTCACTGAATTCAGTGAATCCACTCATCAATGAAAGGGTAGAATTAGCCCAGTCAGCCTCAGCCAGCAGCAGCCGCCGCCACGCACAACGGGAACGGGTACGGGAGACCTCCAATCTCCAAATAACCCTGAATACCCATAATGGATGCAGAAAAGCTGCCCAAAGAAAAATGCGCAAAAACACACCAACAACATCAAGAAGAACTGAGAATGTACATTTGTAGAGGCCACAACGCGAACGGCGAACCACCACAGGCAGTACTAAAATATTCCTTCATTCTCCTTCGTCGGTTTTTGTCAGATTGTCGATTCCACTTCGTCGTTCCTTTGGGCAAATGCTGTGTGTGCGAATTGCCAGAAATTATAAATATAATAAATAATAAATGAGAGAAGAAAACACTTTTGCAAATGTGGTGTTCACGACCCCCCACATCCGGTCTAAGCGCGAGGATGATTCTTTAGTTTTCGTGCGTTCTTCCCGAGCTTCTATGCCGAATACGCCCGACTATGGCAGCCACGACAACGACGGCGGAGGAACAGCTGAAGTACACTATGCTTCATGACGGTGATGATGGTGTCTTGTTCTTGTCTATCCTGGCTGGCCTCCGCGAGAATGTGAATGGAGCATTGGTTTTGGTTCAGTTTTGTACTTTGGTAGTTCGTTAGCAAAGTCGTGGTCTGGTTGCGTATGCATGTATATTTTTTTTGCACTGCTTCTTCTTCTTCGTCATCGTTGTTGTCATCGTCGTCGTCGTCTTTTGTAAATCATAAAAAAATGCCGGCCGGCGAAATTGAAGACGAAGGGAAACATGTTGATTCGGCCTTTTTCTTTTATTTATTTAAATTTTATTCACAAAGTTTGTCTTATGCATGTTGATCGTGTTCGTGTACGTTTACGTTGGTCGTGGTTGGCTTTGGCGTTTCCTTTTGAGTGAGGTCTTTCAAGTGAGCGAGAGAGCGCTGTTTCGGTGGTTCTATACAAACCGTATTTCACGACGATGATGATGAAGTGGTAGTTCGAGAGGGATTGTTGTTTGTGTGTAGCGGAATTTGCTGATCGTGGTTAAATATTTTAACACGACGACAGTCAGTTCTTGCTGCTTTATAGCTAAGTTGTAAAAATCGAAATAGTTGGCAGGCAAGGGGTGGCTGGGATTGGGGTTCATATGCGGAGACGGAGACACGATCAGCTGTTGGGAAAATTCGCGATGATTAAACAACCTCTGGGAAGACGAATCAAAGTTGGAAACAATCAAATTTGGAAGTCCAAAAGGTAAGTTTACTAGGTATAACAAGCTTTGACGGATGTGGCCATCGGAACTTCCCACCATCATTATTTAAATATTCAGATCTAATGACGGTAGATGGGTATTAAGACGAACACTGAACTTAGATTAGACCAAGTTCGGTTCTTCTGTTAGCTGAATCTATTTCAACTATCCTAACCAGTGTTGCAGAAAAGCTCAGCATTGATGCTTGCATCGCTCATGAATAAAGTGTAATTTTTTGTGGCAAATTTTGACACGCTGACGTCACAAATATTCAGCCATTCGGTGGTCACTCGTCTTTCTTTCGTGAGACAGCCCGGGTGACCAGACGCTTGACAGGCGATCACACGTGGTGACAAATTTGGGACAAATGTTTACGTCATAATGACGTCGGCATGTCAAAATTTGACATGAAAACTGTCATGTGTAAACGTAGCCTTAGACTCCGAAATACTAGTTCTTCATCCCTTTTAATGGAACTACAGTAACATGCACATGTCTTAAAAACAGGAGTTCTGGAGATGATCTTAACTTCAGTTTTGTTGACGTTTACCTACTTAGCATTACAGACGACCACAAACTTTCCGAAGGCGCTGTGAAGCTGTCAATAAGGACAAAATCTTCAGCATTGATCAAATAACTTATCCAGAGGCCTCCTTCGCAATAGAGAGACTAACGAGTGCCATAATAACAGTGAGTGTTAAATGTATTATAAAATGTATTATAAAATGAAGGCAACAGATGGCGCATCCTTTGTAAGCATTTCAAAATGAGGTGGCAGTAAAATCGCAAGTACAAAATTGCATTTATTGGAGACTAAGCCTGTTTAGCCAACACAAGGATCTCAAGAACCCCTTTTTAGGGATCGCGATTGCCACATTATGGTGCCTAGTTTTGAATCAGAGTCACATCTCGTTAAACTTAACCGAAGCCCGTTTTATACTAAAATCAATTGCTGATCATTCTTGGAGGATCGGCTACAGATTACTTGAACCCACTTTAGGTGAAAGAAAGCGAATCTCTTGCATTGTCTTCCAAAGTTTAGGGATGCACAATTTTGGTTCGGACCCACGATGTGCTGATCGAGGGCTTAAGATGAAAACAAGGCCTTGTTAAGACACTCTCTAAATAAGACCTCCATATTCCCAGACCTGGCGTATGGAGCAGACGCAATGATTTTAGCGAAGACAGTCAACGGTATCTTGGTCATTTTAAACGCAACATTGTTCTAGTGATTTTCGGTTCCATTTGCCTTGGCGGAATTTTTACAGAAGACCTGGTGAGATTAGAGCGATTCAGTCATTTGAGATATCTAGAACTGCGATAGGAGGAAATTTTAATTAAAACCAGAGGGGCATGAAGCACACAAGTCTACCTCAAACTGAGAATCACCTGTGGAGTGACTGCAGCAGCTTCTACAAATAAAAGAACATGAACACGAATGCCTAGGATCACTGGAAGATCAATTGATTGAATTAATTTTTGAGAGCGTGAGTTATTGGGAAGTAGAATACACATGCCGAAAAATTTCATCTATCCGCCGATCAATCGCAGTCTTTTGTCAGGATGAACGCAATTTTTCAGTAAATTTATGAAGCAAGGTTCAGTATAATCAATTATCACCATCACCGATCAATTGCGAAGAGGATCGCTAGTCTTGCGCAAGATCGGAACGACAACAGAACTTTTTCGTAAGGCATAATAGTGGTTCTATGCAGACGTCCTTACTGATGTGAGCGATCACCTGCAAGATCGCTTTTTGAGCTCTGTTCCGAAAAAGCTTAGGCTAAATTGAATGAGAACAACTCGCTTTATTATAAAGTGAAAGTAACAAATGCAGTTCAAACGCTCTCTTGCATATCCTTGCCTATTGCAAGTCCTATGGAAGCAGTGACACCGTACGACAAAAGTTCCAACACAGTGCAAAGTAACATCCGCTGAATGAATTTCACGCGAAGGTCATACACACCCAAGGGTGTGATGTGAATGAACACACAAAAGGATATGAATGAAAAATCATGACTGAAAGCTTCGCCAACCGCCTGTTGTTCTGATGCACCGCGGCGCGATCTGCATGTACAAGTGGATTACGTATACACTCCTACAAGCTACAAGTGCAGTAATAATTACAAATTGTCCGCCTCGCACATAAAGGGCTACCATATGGACAGAGAGCCAGCATACGTATAGCGAATACCTCCTTCATCCGTGTGTATAGATCTTGTGCACATGCGAAACAAAACGAAAACTCGAAATAAAATAAATAACGTCTTCTTCGCCATGGGAATATTAACAGCGCGCATTCTAATAAACCTCTTCACTCTCCATCATCTCTACTCGCGGGTCTTCTTGAGCCTGGCCCCGGGCCTCTTGTGCTGTTCAAAGACTATTTGCCATAGATGATGACTTCTTGCTGGTCTCTGGTCCCTGTTCGCTGTTCGTATGGTATGCCTGCTATGTATAGCTGTTTGGTGTTATGGTGCTAATCTATTTGCTAAAATTGTATGCGTAGACATTTTCTACACGCGTGTACATCATTTCAAAAATGAGAATAAAAATAAACCCAACTTGCATAGGTAGAGGGTTGAGGAAGGCATTTTCGAGGGCAATATTTATTTCAGCACGACAATCAGGCACGCGGAGAAGACAACTATTTCCTTTCTAGGTGGATAACTATAAAGTTAGCAAAGCTACTCGTATACTAACTGCTGCTGTTGCGCTATTGCCATTGATTGTGTCTTTGTTTGACTAAGCAAATACAAAATTCTAGGAATGAATTCCTTGCTGAAAATAAAATACAAACACAGGCAGACAGACACACACTCCAGCGAGGAGGAATACGAAGAACAAAAAGAGTTGTGTGTCCGTTCCAAGGAATTATGATGAATACGGATAGAGGCTTGGATTGCTGACTTTTGTCTGGTCTGGTCTGGATGGTGGAGCCAAAACGATATGTGACAATTAATATTGGAAGATTCCATCATACCAGAGAGAGAGAGATTGGGTTTAGCCTTTAAATGTGTTGCAGATTGGGAAGTCAACAAACTATTTATCTTGTGTCATGCACATTCTCACGTTTCTCAACGAGTCGAGAGTTCGAGAGTCGAGCCCAGCAGCACAGAGAGGAAGCAAGGAGGCGCTTCTCTTTGTTGAATTGTGTATTCTTAAGTAGTTCTTTGAACTTGAGGCGGCCCCAACATGATACATATGATAAATGAATGGAGAGAATCGGCCACTTAATTTGTAGCTAAGAGGCATTCCTTCGCGAAGGTTATGTGCAGAAAGTATTAATTTGCGTCTGGCTTGGATGGACGTTATGTAATTGAATGATATAGTGGAGCGCGGTTTGAAGTCATTCGAAAGGCATTAATGTCCATTATCGGATTAGTGATTGCAATTTGCTTTATTGTCATAATTTGTAACCAAAGCACAGTTATTATATGTGGAGTTCTTCACCGTAGAAACGTCCAGAAGATATCAAGTATGAGATTATAGTGCCATGGAAACTTTTGGTAGATTTTACGAATCGGAAGCTATCAACGATCAGAATGAGAAGAAGCCGATCATTAGTACTCAGAATTTGCGATCAGACCGCGGCTGTGATTGATCTTTGAAGCTGAGCTACAGCAGATACATAGTTTGTTTTGGACGACAAATGCTTAGTGGATATGCACGATCAGTCAGGGTAGATCAGTCATTACGAACGATCGGTAGTTGTGAACGATCAAAAGATGCAAGCGAAAAGTGTCTGAGGGATAAGTAGTTTATGTCGACCTTTAGCTGATCAGTTGCTGTCAAAGATCTCTGCGTTTGGGGACAATCAACACGACGCAGAACACTGGGATTAGCAGTCCTGAACGATTAGAAGTTGTAAACGATCAGTAGTTAAGAATGATCAGTAAGGAATGATCAGTAGTAAAGAATGATCAGCAGTCTAGCTGTTAACGATCAGTATAGCTGAAAATAATAACTCGCAGTTTTTGGAAGATCAATAGAACTGAACTGTCACTTAGTGGTTAGTGTGTTAGACTAAGGGAGGTTCTAGTCCCGAAAAAAACCAAATTTCAACTTAAGGTTTTTTTTTCCACTGCGCCACCTCGAGCGAACGTCTGACAAACATTCGAGAGTATTACTGTTATGAAAGAGCGTCTCAGTTGGCCGTTTGGCCTCGGCATAAACTTGTAGATCCTTTCCATTCGTCCCATAAATTAAATCCACACAAGCCGAATGGTTGTGTCCTGAGCTATCTTTAGTTTAAAAAAAAGATCCAGTCGAAGAGTAGGTGTGGTTGATTGGTAAAGTCGATTGATCTCCGGATTAATGGAGAACTTGTAAACAGTCCTTGTGATCATTTAGTAGCAGTAAGCGATCAGTAGATGTAAACGTTTACCCGATACGAATGATCGGTAATTGCAAACGATCAGTTGTCGCAAAAGATCAGTAGTTCTGCACGATCAGTAGTTGTAAATGATTAGTAGTTCTAACGATCTAAAGATGAGGACAAAAACACGCAGTTGTCGAGGATCAGTTGACCCGAACTATCAGTAGCTGTGACAAATTATGTATTAAATATGGTCCATCAATTGGTGCGACTTATCAGCAGCTCTTAGCTGTAGATAGAGATAAGTACTTTCGTTAAAGATCTTCTGTCACAAAAGTATAAATTGTTCGAAGCTGTTTAGCACATTTAACATAAACAAATTTATTAAGTACTTGCATGGCGCTATTTATGTACAATGGCACCTTTTACGGATTTCAGTAGCTACCCACTCCGAATTTGATCACTTTAACATTGCCACTGGAATATAGTACTTAATAAAAAAAATTCTACAGAACCTCTTGAAATGAAGTATTTTTGTGATATTTGTGAGTGTCCAATTGACGTCCCAGTTGAGTGGTCCGTCAACTAGCTTGGACACTAAATCAAGGCCGCTTGCTAACAGAATGGTTTAAAAAAAAACCTATGAGGACCAATCATCTCAAAATCTACTACAGAAAGCTAAAAAGGCGTTTGGCTGAATATCACCTTTCGATCTTCCTTTCATCCCAAAAAACACGTCCTACAAAAACAAATGGTTGTGAGAAACTAGTCCTAGAGTTCTTCATAGATCAGTTGCGCCAGCTACTTACCTTTAAATACCTATTTTTTTTTAAGGACAAATTCATGTGTTTGATACGTATTTTAAAGTCCAACACACCTTCACACATCTTTCCTAAGCATTTCTATAAAAAAAAAGACTGCACTAAAGAATTACCACTGACGGCAAACATTTTCGACCGCAAAATAAACAGACTTTTCATAAAAAAAAACCCAGTACAGCCTACCCGGCCCATTGGATAAACAAAAGATTTACCAACACTTTAAAGTGACAAAAACCAGCTTGAAATACCTCAAAAAATTATCCATTATATAATGGGTTAATGACACCATGCACGCTGCTAAAATTCTCCACTAACCAATGTCGGTGTCAAAACACCATTATTCAAATATTTAAGTTAATTAGCCCTAAAAAGGAAAAAAAAAATCGCAGACGCTCATAAATCTCCCAACGACAAAACTGCCACAAACTTGCTTCCACTCTCCTCCAGACCGGAAACTTAAATTATAATATTTCATCTTTTGTTTTTTGTTTGTTTTGCAACCTGTTAACATCGTTAATTCTCTCATAAGTATAACAATAGGCGAGGAAATATTTAGTAGGCAGCTGAGCCGATATACTTAGTAGCCAAGCCATAGACTGACACTCGCTGAGACAAAACACACCCCCCTCTTTCGGAAAACTATTCCCAAAATATGTACAACAAAATAAATAAATAATTTCTTCAGATAGTGTGCCTATTACAACCTATGTGTACACCGGTCTACCGTGCCTCCTCAGGTTAACCTTGGGACATAATAGCGCTCTGTGCTCTCCCAAACCGCAGCCCGCGTGTGGTGTATATGTATCTCATTGTTTTTGGTGTCATATTGCGCAGGTTTTCCTGCGTCCATTCGTACCCTAACCACGGCGCAATAAAGCGCTCTTTTGCTTCCCCCAAAAGCCTACGAAGCTAAAATGTGTTTAACTCAATACAATCTGGTCATCCACCATCGCATGCGTAGTTGTTGTAGGTAGTCGCTCGCTCTTCTCACGCGGCCGTTCGCTTTTTGGCCTTGAAGAAATATATATATTTTTACACTAGTATCCATTAGTTTGTCAACCACTATCGTGACGACATTTTGCAACCAATTAAACCGAGTTATAATTAACCATCACTTTGGCGACATTCTGCAAGAATGTTTCTAAACATTTAATCACATTTTCCTGCTGCTGGGAACACTAATGGAAAGCAAATGAGTTCAAGTACGGGATGTTGGAACTTTTTTTTACACGAGTGTCATCTTAAGTTTTTTTTCATATACCCACTGCATATAGCTGTGTGTTTGTCGGTAAAAAATTTGCCAAGCAACAAATGAAACATACCCTCAGTATGGGGGGAGGTGGAAAGCTCCTCAAACGCTGGAAGCTAAAGAGATACAGATACTATCCACATTCAGCTGAGCGCCGAGAGATTTCAAGAAAAGTAATATAAAATGTAAATAAATCAAAAAAAAAAAAAACTTTACGGAGAGAGGGATAGAGGAAGAAACAGAAAATAAATAAAAAGCAAGAACCGAAAATATAGCTCGTTTTTTGGGAGATTTCAGATTAAATGCTTGATACGATCGGCAATTTTTGCGTGAACGGATCGAACCAGACCCGAAATTCTTCGATTATGTGCAGAACAGAATATTCCATGTATACCGGCGTTCGTTATGTATACGGAAGATAATAGTGGTTTTATTTGACAGGCTCCAAGATCATATATACAAAAACAGTGGGGTGCAGAAATAGATGGGTGGTTAGGAAATTTAAGGCAAGCTTTAAACAGGAAAATAGTAAGTAAGCGACTGACCCTAGAGAGTCCTAAAAAAAGTAGAGGTTGAGTAAGTTTTGATACAAACTAGGTAATATATTTTTTACATTTTTTGATTCTAAAGTGGCACATGATTCACTTATAGTTACAGTTCTTATTTTATGTTTATTTACTTACCAACATACAAATTTCATCATATATAAAATATGAGACATACAAAGCAAGAAGGAGTAGAACAGCTTTCAAACACATCTCGGAGCACTGTCGTGTCTTTGAAAGCATTTTAAAATACAAAACATTGCTTAGAAGGCAAGAAGAAGCAATATAAATCGACAGAGCTGCATGTCGATTCTGTGGAATCATCTGAAAACACAAATTAAAACTTGAAAAACGGTACCCATCAATGTGACCGTACGCGATCATTATTCCAGTTGCCTGAAGCTCCTAAGGGCTGAGAGGTTCTAAAAATCGATTGTCTACTTTTACCAGGGAGTTCATTACATCAGAAACGGACTAAAGTAATTTTATAATCGGAATTGCATTCAGAAATAACTGGAATATCGTGACCTGCGTGAGCTTTTTAAAAGTTTTTACACAGCTTTTATGTATTCCTTTATTTTTCGGAAAAGGTTTATGCAGCAGCAGCACTCCACTATTACCTTTCTTAAAAGCATTCGTTTATGGAAGTGTTTATTTTTATGACAAACAAAGGGACCCTTGCATTTTATGCCGAATCCAAACAGCTGAATGAAGGAACGCCCTCTCAGGGCGCAGTAAAAAAAACCCTTGAGATGTATTTTGTGGTTGCCTTTGGCCCGAAAGTGATACCTTTTGCACAGAGTAACCGCTTTAAGAAGAGGCCATAGGTAACTCGTAATAGAGTTTCCAAATTTATTTATTACCAGAAACGGAATAGAGTTTGGGGTTTCGACATAAATATCAGAAAGGAGTCCTTCTTTCAGACTCTAGCAGGCATTTGAATTTTATGGGTCCAACCAACCTTCCACAAGCTTTATGTCGAGTTACTTTTGAAAGTGGCTCACATTGGCAATCCTAGTCTCAAAAATATTAAAGATCTGGAATTTCTGAAGACTTAAACAAAAGTCCTCTTGCACGGGTTTAAATGCCAATAAAAGGCGTTGAAAACACTTCACTTAAACCACTCACTTTGTTTTACTGATTGTCGTGATAAATTTACAAAACCATTCCAAAAAATCAAGGATTCCAATGATACCAGAACCATTTTCCCCATCCTCCCTATCTCAGAGATATACCCACCTTCTTAAAATCGTTTTTGACAAGCTTTCTAAAAATGTTTGAATACACAAAAAAAAACTATATGCTAGATGAGATGACCCCATTTTTTCGGCTACAACTGTAGATGCGAGCTTGTGTGTGTACACATTTTTTTTCTTTTTAAATGTACACAAAAAGCAAACAGCAGACGAAGCGTTTTAGATATTTTTGGCAAATTTGTTCATTTTGCATTTTGTTTTTTTTTTCACTGTGATAATTCACTTCCTTGGCGATAAACTGTTTCAGAGATTACTAATGCTATTCACAAACATTTTGGGTATACTGACGTATTTAGTTCTGTATGCGAATTAATGTCGCCAAGAACATACGTGTGCGAATTACAGCTGATAGCAGCAGATTGGGCAGTTCTTTTTTTTTTCAATTTTATTTAAATTTGCCTAGAACTTGTTATAATAAAATTATAAATTTATGGATTTTTTTTCGCTCGAGATTAAAAGAAGAAATTCTAAATGCAGACATGATGGGAAAAATGGGTCCCAAAATTGATCTGAATTGTCTAGGACACGAGGCGGGTTCCATTATTTGCATTATTTCGCATTTTTTTATTTTCTTCGTCAAATTTTACCAGTATCATTGTTGGGTTTGTGATTCTTTTATTTCATCGAACGGAAGATGCACATGTATTTATTGGAATGGGGTTGAAAGGATTTTTTTTGGGACTTTTTCTGCTTTTTGGGGTTTATTTGGCGAAGTCATAATCATAATCGATGACCACATTCGTCACAAATACGTGTTGGAAAAGTTTTTGAAATATAGATCCATTTTACAACTTTCTAGAATTTTACTCCAACCCGAACAGTTTACGAAAGTTGCGGCATTCTAAATTCACAAGGGGATGGTTTTTTCCGAAACAGATTTTTTCTCCGAAAGAGCTTTTTTCAAACGTTGCTTCAAACATATCTCAGACAGATCAACGCCTTTCAGTTCATTGGGCCCCCAAACCAAGTTTTAGAGTTTTCAAGACTTCAATCCAACTTGCTTGACGAAGGTTTGTTACAAGCTTCGCTCGTTTATTTTTTGCTGGTCTATCTCCCAAACTGTCTTGTTTCCACGAAGGAGTAAGCGGTTGTTTATAGCGGTTGTTTATAATGATAACTGAAAACGAGTTATGCGGCAGAATTCTGTGGATTTTACAAGGTACCTACGTAGTACTCGTCACCATAGATGCGGTAATTCGGTTGAATGAAAAAAAAAACAAGCTCCTTCCACATCAAGCCATACTACATTGATCTGACCGCTAATTCCGTGGATCATCACTTACCGGACCACCTTAAAGCCGTCAAATCTACAAATTTTGATCTCGTCCTACTTTCGGCCGCCTCTGAAACCTTCTTAAACTTTCCGAAAGATAGGTATCAGCGGCAGCGCTTCATCACCGTGAAGTGCGGCGCTCGATGGGAATTTTCCCCCAAACAAAAGCACGAGTGTCTTCACCTCATTTACCAAAAGTGCGACGCAATAGATGAACCACCTCATGGAGGTCCTCACATATAAACTTACTATACAGATGAAACAACCGTCTTCATCTGCTCTCTTGAGCTCAAGAACAAACCCAAATAAATCGCAAAATCAAAAAAGAAAAAAACCAAACCAAGCCGAAGATTCATTGAACTTTTGGATACTTCAGGGATATAGCCTATCCGTATATGACTCGACTCGAAAGCGGTTGCTCGTGTTGGTCGCGCAGACTTTTACATAAATCATAATTCCCTTATAGATATACGTATTGAAAATTAAACGAAACCAAGAATTAGAAGCAACAGCAAACAGTAAGTAATGAAGTAGATGGGTCACGCACAAGTGGGCGAATTGAAGAGGCCTTGTGGTGGATCTAGAACCATTTGATGTTGCCCCTTATGGCACGTCTGCGTCAGTTCATATACATCCATCATCATGTACTCGTATTTGTCCGAACGAATAAAACAGTCAAAAGGTCAAGGCGATAATCCATTTGGACGCTCGACTAAGTACGGTGACACGGCATCATAACTCGAAAGCAGCAGGCGGAGTTCAGATCGCAACTAATTAAACACCGACTACTCTCGTTTAAATGGAGCCAACGTCAGCCGCCACATGTCGTTGGCATTTAAAACAATGAAACTCTATACACTGACCGCAACAACCAGGCAACACTCAATTACTTCTAGACATAATAAACCTTTCCTGCCCGGTTTGGTCGGCTTGTGCGCCTGCCCCGTGTGTGAGACTGCGACTATCTTCCCCCCATTTTCTTCCGGCAACATTGCCATGAATATAGAAAGACTTATACAATAATTCCTTGACACGCAAACACGAAGAAAAAAAGAGAGAGAAAACAAAAAACTGCAAACAATCCGACAGCTCTAGTGAACACAATGTGTCATCAATTTGCCACAAGTAGCCAATGTTTCCTCCTTGGAACGTGTTTTCTTCTAACCATTTCTGCAGGGCCTTCTCTCCCCCTTCTGACCACGGCACAGCACGGTTTCATTTCACATCACAAACCACTAGACTATGTTGAATGGCCTTTCAGATTTGTTCTATGATTAATTAAAAAAAAAAAAATAAAAATTATTATGGGGTAGGCCACAAAAGTCGAGCTTCGTTTTAAAAACTATAAAGTGTTTGGCTCTCTGTGCTGATGGTGTGTTCACGGTGCTTGATCATTCTATATCTATCAATTTGAGTGTAACGTCAATGACCTAGAGCAATAATAGAAGCGCGCGCACAGCTTTAATACGAGTATCTGCTCGCCAAAGGGGGAGTTGCCACCAAGAATTGATATCAACGTTTGGTTCACGCTTAGATAAGTTTAACACGAATTCTCTTTATAGGGTAAATGATTTCCGAGGCAATTATAAGACACAAATGGAAGTAAGTGCTTCGGTGCCGACTACGACGGGGTGATGGCGTGGAAGGCTATTTAATGAAACGTTGACGTACTTTCAGAGAAGGTACTCGTAGTTTTAGGATAGCTTTCGTTTGGAAATTTTTTTTTAGTTGGAACACTTAATTTTTTCTGGCTTACTAGCCGAACACAAAGCAGTACAAAATATGGAACGTTTCGTTGAGCTCAAAGTACCGGATCTCCCTAAACTGTTGACAAGTTTTCGAATGCATAAGTGGTTCTTTGGGATAGGTAGGTGATGCCAGTTGACCCTATCGTTTTAGGTGATCTAAATACGAGTACTTGGGACATATCGATGATATGGTGACAGAAGCACAAGTTGTGTCAAAGATACTACCTGGCTATATGTTCATAAGTTTTCATTTTGCAGGGATTCAAACGCCTTTTGAAGAAGTTTGCGTGCTGAAGTCTTTTTGCATTCCCTACAACGATTCCATCTCAAATAACGAAAATTGGAACGCAGAATGAATCAGCATAGTTTCCCCTCAGCTACCCTTGTCTAAGAGTTAGAGGCGTAAAAATGTTGTTTGCGAAACTCAGTCCACTTGAAGAGTGAGGCGTTTCAATTTTCGTTACGCTCCTGTTTGCCAGCATCACAGCTTAACCTACCACGAACGAAGACTTTCTGTACAATCAAAATTTTTAATTAAATCGGCAGCTCAAGTTTGAAGCTAAAATGTTTAAATAAAACTAGGATGTAGTTTGTCAAAAAGAAAAACAGCTTTTTTATGACAAGATTTGTTTGCTGTGAGTGTTTTTTTTTTAAATTCCGTTCAATACAACATTCCCAATAAATTGGAGGACACAAATCACAATTATACAGTGTCTGTTCCATTTGTAACTTACGTCTGTTCTCGTACAAAATTTGGTTTACATACCTGAAAGAAAGAAGAAAAAATACAAGTTAATAAATTTATATTTATTTATTTACGGAGGATATACTTTGAGTTTATATTTGTTTAGAAAAATGCACAAATCTTCCTAACAGCGGTCCAACTACAGCCGTTTCAAAAGATACGGCTTCTCCGTACTTTTTTTAGCAAGACACCGTGCAAAAAGTACTTCCTCGCGTGATAATTGCATCACTGCCCACGAAATTTTAAATTCAACATACAACCCACTTTGCACTAATTTACGCAAATAAAAATTCACACAACATACACTTTATTGGCTAAACAAAAGTCTACCTTCCCATAGAAGGTCTTTAACACGAACGAACTACGAACTAATTAGATCTTTTTCGTTTTCGCACTTTTTCGCAAACCCAAACGGTTAGATTAGCAAATTATAGCGAAAGGCAAAAATCGCAAAACACTCTAGCAACTCGTTTAGGTTCAAAGTTTTTTTAATGCGATAATTGTGCGAGAAATTAGCCAAAGGCCTGAAGAAAACCAAAAATAAAAAAAAAAAAATTATGCGTACGGACGGCAAATTTTGCAAAAGTCATCCATCCACCTTCTTCTGTAATCTATAGGTATACATTTTCGTTTGGCTGTGTATTTTTATGAGATAGTTTGTCTAAATGCTGTCATGCATATTCATGTGTGCGTAATTGGACCTTGAAATACTGTTTCGGGTAATGTACAATTTGAACTCAATCATTTGACTCTTTGTTGAAGCCAAAGGTAGATAATAAGGAAGAAGGCGTGAGCGTTTTTGACAGTTTTTTTTTTTTAATGGCCGACAGTCGCGCAAATAAATGAATCGGCTGAGTTATTTATTTCGATTTGTAATAGTATTGTTTTGGGGGAGACAAAATTAAAAAAGATCGACTCATTCTTTTGAATTTGAAAAAATATGGATCTACAAAGTTTTCAGCCAAAAAATATTGCAAAATTGATAATTTTCTGTACAGAAATAAATAAAATCCGACTTAAATCCCAAAAGCACTCACGGTTTTTTAAAACTCAGCTAGATTTATTTAAAATCCATACTTTGGTTAAGTGCACAACGAATCCTGTTTTTACTTGGGCGCATTTCACGAAAATGTCAGAATTTGTTCACCGATTCGAATTATTCATTCGTTTCATTTGTTAGATATAAAGGGTTTTCCAATAAGAGGTGTTATTTTGGTATTCAAAGAAAAATGCGATTTTTTGAGATAAATGATCGGATGTTTATTTCATAATAAAGAGGAAGGTATGCCGTTAATAATGAAAAACAACATCAGCCAAATGGCCACCACGAGCACGCATACAGGACCATATCCTTTTCATGAAATTTTCCATAAGCAAATCGCAAAGTGGCTGCCCTATGTCCTCGATAGCCTCACGAATTTTTTCTTTAAGGTCTTGAATCGACGCTGGGCTGTTGGCGTAGACCTTATCTTGCAACTTCTTCCTTTGGGGCCACGTGAAAGATAAGGGCCAACAGCCCAGCGTCGATTCAAGACCTCAAAGATAAATAAGATAAATTGAATACCATTAATACCTCTAATTGCAAAACTCTTTACAAAAATTAAATAAACTCGCAACTCAATGTAAAAGTAGAGAGCTGGGTTCGAATCGCGTCGTCCGTGAACGAGCATTAAGTGCCGGAATTTGTTTTTGTTTCACATGTAAAATCTCGTTCACGGAAGTGGCGGTTCGACCCCTGAATATATGTAATAAAAACTTCGGCTCAAAATTAGCTTATATTCCGATCGTGAAAATGTCAACGCTGACTTCGTCCAGGCGATCATTCTCATACATGATCTGGCATCAGGAAAATGTCACCATGTAGGTGTAAAAGCTTTCTTGTACATGGTTGTTTCCCTTTCCTAAAGAACAGCTCTTTTCGTACAACTGAACAAAGTTTTTGTCTTATTTCAATAAAATCTCTAAATTTGCTGATTCGGATCGTTTTAAAAACGAAAAGGTCCATCATCAAAGTCAGTCCGACATAGTTCGTAGATCTTGGTTTGTGTATAAACTTCAGGGGTCAAAATAAAAATGTTAAGCGGTTTGTTTGGAGTCATCTGCAAAACAAGTGTTCACTAAAATAACACCTGGCAGAGGGGACTGCGTCAACAAAGCTTAAGTATAACTCTCCTTACCTAAGTTTTGAAGGCGGATACCGGTGCAGGCGCAGGCACCTTCTGTGGAACTATAAATTTAGGGCAATCATTAAGAATTAACTACTTCAATTCAATCAATTTTCAATCAGAGATAACTGCTACAAAGAGGTGCAACATCATCATTAGAAGCATCGCCGTATACGGTGAAGCCAGGAGCTATAGAAGCCATGAAGTCGGCTGTAAAAATCAGTTACCAAGGTGGAGACTGCATCAAAGATGCGTACATCTCTGGCCCTATTATGAACTCCGCCGAATACAATCGCGCCGAGGATTGGTAGAGCAGCTAAAATCATCGTTGGACCGATCTTGAAACGGAAAAATGTTGGCAAAAAAAAACGGTTCGTGATCGATGAAAATAAACGTTCTTATTGAGTAAATCAAAGAGGAAAGACTGATGCCCATTGCCCCGTACCAAATACAAATCCTCTGTCCCGATTTCCTCAACTCACCCACTTCCATTGCCAACTGCAGGCTATACACCAAAGTCCGTCCTCATTTGCCTGTAGCAAATTGGGATTTCCAAGTCGCTTTTTTCGCTCCATTTCATTTGACGTTACTATATTTAAAAATGTAGGTCATCATTAAATACATTAAATATAACCTAAGCTACATAGAACACGATCGCATACAAACTTTCACTGCCACTATCTTATCACGCACAGAAAATTAAACTTGTTATCAAAAATGATATAACTTCTCCGACTTCCATCATAATTAAATTTTCCTAACAAAATTCGATATACGAACACAAATAAAATCCAGCTTATATTTTTGTCATACATAGCTAACTTTGGAGCTCACCTCTATTCTCAATAGTTACACAATACTCACCTACACGTAGTGGTCGTCTTCTTAAAATAAAACGGGCTACCTACGCCGAGCCGCCGCTGCCGTAATGCCAACGTAAGTAAACTTTGACTTTTCTTCTTGCCAATAGTTATCCCAACCTGATCCGAAGACTTTCTTTTATCATTCACAATTCTAATACTCTAATTACATGATTGATCAAACATATGATAGGTAGTCGCCTTTCCTTTCATCCATTCAGCTCAAGACAGTTTTTTTGTTGTTTTTTTTTGTGAGAATCAAACTGAGTTCTCTTGAAAGCGTTTTTTCTGGTATGCTTGGTGGTGTAACAGTCGAAAATTTCTGGGTGCTTTATGTGCGTACCTGGTGTAGATACAATGTACACACGGGTAATTTTATTTATTTTATAGTGGCAGTTTAGTTTGGGTTTTTTTTTTCTCTACTAGGGGTTATTGACCGGGCCTACAGTACACGGGCTTGAAAATGGGAAAGGAATAGCAGATATCTGTAGGTAGTAGTGTATACAAGTGTGTTTCATAATTGAACCAAAACTACAAAAATTGTCGAAAAGAGACACAGACGCACATGTGTGGTTCTTTTTTTGTTGCTACTTTGCGTTCAACTATTTTGCGTAAGATAATTGTTGCTAATAGTTGTAGTAGGCGCCCCACGCAGAGAGAACTTAAAAGTCTCTCAGAATGACGATGTTCGTCATATCGAACAGCAATCTGTTTTTGTTATACAAACAGAAAGTTTTTTTTTTCTTTTTTTTTGTGTTTTTTTTTTTTTTTGAAGATCGAAAGCTTAAGTAAACTGTTGGCAGGGCAATGATCAGAATGAATGAGACTAAATATACAGTCGGAAATAATTTCATCGATACAGATGATTGCGTGGTGCAGGGAAATAACTTCACGGGCAATAGCTTCACATGGGAAACAACTTCACCCCAAGTGGGAAATAATGTCACTTCGAAGTTTTTCATATCATCGACTTAGTTCCGTGAATGTATACCTCGTTTACTGGATTGCCTCATTCGGTCCCGTATAGTTAGCACTTGAGGTTTGTTATCGCACATGTGCGCAATATGTTTTAGTCTAAAGTACTTCCTATCGGAGAAAATATGTAATAGATATGTAAAGATTAATCACAAAAGGTACAAGATTTTGCTGTGTTTTTTTTAAGCCTGTCAATAGATTTCATAAAATGTAATAAACGCACATGTGCGCTTGAGCAACTTGTTAACGAACATGACTTTGTTTTGGTTCAGCTACAAATGTACACCGAAACGCACACTTGGGGTCGAGTGGTAACTAATTGCGCACATTACGCCAAACAAAATGTTTGCTTATGGATTCGAAATAATTGCGAAACACAATTTGCGACAGAAGTTGTTCTCTATTCCCGAATTTTAACCTACAATTTAGATCAAAAAGCCTTATTTGTAGCGCACACAAGCCTTTTACTATATTTATGGTAGCTCGGTGGCATGTGCGTTTATAAAAACGGTTGACACATGTTCTTAAGGGTATCCTCGACTAATTAGTCAACTCAGTTCACTTTGCCAAATAGTGGTTTGGAATCGAAGATAAGCACGAAAGCTAAGCGCACACGAACGAAGTTGAATTTTCAAATCGATCTTGTGCGCAAAGCGTTACTTAAGTGCAAGCTACAACTGTAAAATAGTAGCCTGTGTACTTTGCATCAAACTTCGCAAAATTCTCGTCGCTTGTAATTATTTTCCAACTGCCACACTACATACGGCGCCCACTGTAATTGTACAGCTATAGATGTACTAACGAAAAATGCCAATGTGTGCGTACACACATGTTCCTAATTTAGTTTGTGTCTGTCACAGCTATAACGTTTAATCAGCTGATTTAACGTGGGGAGTTTTTCTTTTCCTCTTTCGTGATAAAAAAGCATTCGAAAAAAAATCTTATCTCAAACCAAATTGTCACAGATACAACACCTTTATGCATAATGACGCTAACACCATTCAATATAGGTTTGGAAAAAAAAAGAAAAAAAAAAGACTCATGAATAATGCCGGTAAGCCGGCACAACTCTCCAAATATACGTGTGGAATGACATTGAGATACAATTAAAAATTCATCGAACCTATCCTCTTGACTTTGAGTGTGTGGGGTGATGGTGTGTCTTCTCCCGACGAGTTAAAGCCACTTTCAATCAGAATTAGACTTGAAATGTTACCACAACAATTATTGCTCGTTGTGGGTTGTGTATTGAATATTTAAGTCGGTTTTTTTTTGCACCTTTCTATCTGTCTATCGATCGCAAATTGTTCGCCTTCCTACGTGTGTAGGAAATTTTGTGAGATAGTAATTCTCAGTCCAAAGAGAATGGTTCTACACACAAAAAAAAAACAGATATCTAGGTACATACCGCTGTGTTGGTACCTCTCAGACGGAAGATATGCCTACAGCTACACAGAAAGAAGTATAACATCAGTTCTTTTCTTTTATTTTAGGCGAAGAAATTTGGCAACTTGGCAATATTCCGGTTTTATCACAGCGTTGTCATTTTATTTTTATTCTCTTTGGAATTTCGAAATACTTTTTAGCATCCCAATCCCATGTGAATATTTGGCCACTACACGGATCTATTGAGAGAGAAACCCTTCACAATAAATTCCATTGGAAGCGCTCAATGTCAACGAAAATCTGTGAATGGAATTAGGCTCTGGCCAAAGGAATTCCTTTTGTAATGCGATACGCCCAAGGAATGTCCGCCACCATTCGAAAAAAAAAAAATACAAAATGCAAAACCACACAATTGCGGTTGAAATGATGATATCAGGTGTTTATTACACACAAAACAACGACAAATGAATGAAATTCCTTAATCGTGTTCAATCGGGGGTGTTGCTTACATCCGATACATAAAAATGCATGTTTTGCAACAGATTACTAATTAGAGACAGCATTGGCTAGATTTTGACGCGCGAGAGAGGATCAAATCCAAACAGGTAGCTCTGCATGCAATCACTACAAAATGTCATTGGAGAGACATAATTCTAAGAATTGAAATTGTGTTTTTGTTGCCAAAATGGGGTTTACAAATTGAATTTGCTTAATTGCTTCATCAAGTTCTTGATGAGACACAAGTAGAGAATCAACGTTTCTATGGAATGGACAGTGCATAACTTTTGTGAGATTTTGTGAATGAATTCGGATTGAATTGCGAGACGAGGACCCGAATAAAATAACAGAACGAACACAGAGAGAAGGGTGTAAAGTCGACAGTAAATAGTGCAGGTTGACCTTGTGAGTTGGCCTTTCTAGATTAACGCATCCTAAACAACACAAAAGAGCAATGGAGCATGAGTTATTGTCTACTTTACTAGTAGGGATAATGGCTGAAACTTCAACTCGTTTACATCTGTAGTGATTATTTATAAGGAAAAAGTCGATCATGAGGAGGTGAGCTGTGAAAATGAGCAATAAGATCAAAAATCATCATTTGCTGTGACAGTAGACATTGAACAAAGTAAAATTAAACAACAAAATTAAACATTGAAGAATGAAAATGACAGGCATAGGTAGTGTCAGCCAGACTGTGGCTAGGCAACTTAAAAGGTCCTGGGTTTTAGTGCAAACCGCAGCCATGAGCAAAAATCTGCTAAAATAAGAACAGAATATGCTGGCAGATTGCGTTTCCATAATAAAGGGTTTTCCAATAAGAGGTGTTATTGTGAATGACCCGCTATTTCGGTAGTGTCACTTTTGAAGCTTTTATTCTTTGACATTTGGCAAGTAGAAACCATTACTAAAAATGGAACGATACACGCTTCAACAACGCACTGAAATTATTAAAATTCACTTCAAAAATGGTGAAAATCTTGATCCGGAATTCCATCGAAAAATCATCTTGACTGATGAGGCCCATTTCCACCTCGGTGGCTACGTCAACAAGCGAAATTGTCGCATCTGGGGCTCGGAAAACCCAAGAGTTACTGTTGGCAAGAAGAGGCTCTTTATCCTCAACGTGTGACTGTTTGGTGCGAAACAGAGGACATAGGGCAGCCACTTTGCGATTTGGTTATGGAAAATTTCATGAAAAGGATATGGTCCTGTATGCGTGCTCGTGGTGGCCATTTGGCTGATGTTGTTCTTCATTATTAACGGCATACCTTCCTCTTTATTATGAAATAAACATCCGATCATTTATCACAAAAAATCACATTTTTCTTTGAATACCAAAATAACACCTCTTATTGGAAAACCCTTTATGATGAGGCTTTATAAGATTTGTCAAAAATGTCAAAAGATAAAATAGGTACCGATAGAAAGCTTGTAAACCTCCTTTCAACGTTCGTATTTACGGTTCGGTTGTCTGGGGCACCTGGTAAGGATTGAGTGTTAATATTAAATTTTATGCCAATTAAAGGCGCTCAAAAATCATAACCCATGTCCTTGCACCCCCTTACTTGACTGCCCGGTTGCATTAGCATATATTCACTCTGTGCTTGTACAGCGATATCTGGCATTTTTAAATCTAATTACCACAAAGTCCGTACGCATGCAAAACCAAAGTACAAAAATAAAACGTCTGCACTTTGTACTCAAAAATGCAGGATATCCTTTCAGTTTCCCAAACCGCAAACACGATATTACAATATATATTTTTTTTTTTGCAACAATGATATCTCCACCGCAACAATTATATTTTCATTTCATTTGTTTCCCATTCATCTTGGGAGAGTCCCAGTTACGCAATTTGTTGTTTCTTTGATAACAGCCGATGCTGTATGACCCTGAATTCAAGATCACCATAGTGGAAGTCATTCCATCATCTTTATACCGCGAAGCAGCGAGAGTATTTATCTTTTCCTTGCACGTGTTATCATAGTTTATACCTGGACCACCAATTTGTGTTCTCTTATACTTGCATCTTTAGCATTGGTCATCGTTTGTGGTTGTGTGTCTATCTTTACAAATTTAATTTATGCAGCCGTTTGCAAATAAAATTCCGCTTTCGCAAAACGTTTGCCAAAAATAAACCTCCACATTGACGGGGCGGTCGGTGGCGTGAAGCTTCCAGCTACAAAATGACCTAATAAAAAAAAATAATAAACAAAAAAAAAAAAACGTTCGGCGATAAAATATTCGCACGGCACTTTCTGCGGGAAATAAAGCAAGGAGAGTCCAATAGAAATTGTTTCAGTTTCAGACGAAAACTATTTTAGTTGCTTTGATGGGTGGATTCTCTTCCGCGTTTGGTTGACAACGATACATGGGGAGGAGCGGCCGAGATGTTGGTCAGACAAAGGAAGCACGTTTCTTTTTCTATTACGGAATATCTGCGATATTTATATGACATTTTAAATCGTCAGAGAAATGGTTTTAGGTACTTTGGGTATAGGATGTGTGCCAATTCGGCGGTTTGGGTTGGTGACGGGACTCGATAGGACTGTAAATAGAACTTAAATTCCACTGAACTAGGTAAAAAATTCGAAGAGTAACTATAGAGCTAAATTTACTGCATGTTTTTTCTTTGAAAATAAAACTTCCAATGCAAGGATTGGTGATCGCCATTAGTGGTGGGACTCGACAACATTTTCCGCAATATAAAGTGAAGTTGACTAAACAATTTTTTGTTCAAATCTACCTACCCACTATATAAGAGTTCAATCGAAGGAAAAAAGGATCCGTAATTAGAGCATGTTCAAAACGGTACGAATAAGGACTCTCATTTTTTTTTTACTTATTTTTATTTCATTGAAAAAAAATAACCACGGCCTATAGATATAATGACTTTCAAACTCAAACAATAACTTGGTAGCCTTCTTCATTTCTTTTTTCAATTAGGTAGGATTAGAAAGAAGTTATTTATGAATGAACTTGCCGTGACATAGGTAGGTACCTGTACCTACCTATTCTGCTAGTTTTCACATTCTCAGAACAGCGAATTTTAGTTTTCCAGACCACCGCAGAAATGCACAACTCTTAAAAGGACTGTTGGTTTCTTTCCCAATCTGTTGTGGTAAAATATGGAAAAGTCCTACAAACAGAAAATAAGATTCCCTTTAACGTTTTTAGCGAAGAAAAAAACTACATCCAAGGGATCCAATCAATCTTTCAAAAATTCAAATTTCCAACGTTCATTTACTTACTGCAAAGGGCGCAACAACCCCTAGACTTTCACAGCAACAGCGACATCACAAAATGCAACACATGGCAAAAACAAAAGTCAACACAACCCTTTGCTATCGGAATTCATTTCAAGAAAATAATTTTCGTTTTGCCAGCCAACAACCCCTGTTTGTGAGTTGTATTATGCAGGAACAAGAAAGTATCAGGCAGGTAGGGGAACGGGAAGACTACCCTATACCTTTATAATGTTATTTTTATGGTATTCTTGCCGTTGCTTATTTTCGCCGAGCAACAGGGTTTTCCTTCTTCGGAAATTACAAGAAAAGCAAACAACGACAAGAATCGCTTCCCCTAGGTAGGTGTTGTTGGTTTCAAGCCGCATTTTTGTTTAGACACAACTACCCCTGATTGCACCTTCACCTGGCCAACTGGTACGAATAAAAGGTGACCAAGCTGATCGCTTTCTCTCATTCTCGCTCTCTTCGTCTCCCGTCCCGGAGTTGTGAATTTTCTTCACTTTTTGTCGTCTTTCAACTCACACAGTGTTTTCTTGTTGCTAATAATTCGGCATTACAAAAATCGGCAGCTGCAACTTATATAGAGGGTCGGTGACGGTATCTTGAGGCAGGAGCAACACGTAATCTCTTTTGTATCGACAGAAATTTCGAAACCAAGTTGAGTTGGTGGGGGTAGTTGGCGGCGTATGTTTTCGTATTTTTTTTTATTTGATTTCTTCAAAGCAACGCCAAGGTTTGGTCTGCTGACGAATACAAGTACGAGACGACATGGGTCGACTTTTCGAGCATTTTCTTGCTACCTACGATACGATTGCTGGTAGCGTCGTTGTATAGGTAGTACTTCTTCAGGCGGTGGTCTTTCCTTTGGAGTGTATGTTTTACATCTGCTGTTTTCGTAGTAGGATTTGTTGTTGACTACGGCATAGTGGAACAAAGATGATGTCCGTCGCGTCGGTCGTGCCTGAAGCAGCTTTTCTGAAGCCATCGTTGTTATGATGATTGTTTCTTCATTTGTTGGTTCTTGGTGTAGTTTTTTTTATGGTTTTCGTCTTGCAGATGGCGGGAGTTTTCGTTTTTGTCGGTTTTCCTTTGGTAATGTTATTGTTTTGGATGGTAGGAGCAAAACAAAAGCAAAAGTTTCTTGTAAAGAAAATGCGGACAGAGGGAGAGTTAAAGTTGCATACCTATATATAAATGAGTTTTGACACAGAATATGGGAATTGGGGGTGAAAGGGTTCGGTTTTTTTTTTGTGGGCTAAAAAAAGTATGAAGGCTTCCTACGATTTTAGCATGCATTGGTAATGGGGAACTGTCAAAAATGATCGTGCTTCTTTTTAGCTCTTTTTTTTCGTTCAGAGTACCTATGATAACAGCGCACCTTATGAACGCCCAATAAACTGGCTGAGCAGTCTACCTGAAATAAAATCAGAGCTGTCCAAATGGACTGTCTAATGGCTGTCAGAAGGGAGATTTTTGGTATACAGAAACTTAGATTAGGTTGTAAAAAAAGTGGAGATGTGTAAGAAAATAAACAGCAAGTATACCTACCTACTTCTCTACATGTATTTTTAGTCATAAGTACGACGGCTCGTGCTCAAAGTGAATGAGCTAAATCGGATAGCTTTAACGTTTAAACACGCTCGACGTACCTACCTACTCGAAATCTTTTCCGTTCTCTAGTTTGAACGAGAAGAAAAAGACTACTGTAGGTATAGGTACCTACCTAGCTTTAATTTTATTGTAGGTTTTTTTTTTTGTGGCATGTCACTGATTTTGGTATCCAGTTTGATTGTTATATGCATCTAGACTTGTATCAGTTTCAGACCGTAAAACCGCTGCCAAACGTCTTGGCAATATAATTTAAAAACCGATTAGGTACAATGTCTACACTACCCCTTAGGTAACCATGCGTCTGTCTTCCAAGCGGAGATATTCGCTATCCTTATGGCTATGCGCTATATTGTGACAAACAGGTGGAGGGCTAGAAGCTTATAAGTTTGCAGTGATAGCCAAGTTGCATTAAAAGCGTCGCTTAATCCTCTTACCTCGTCCAAGCTAGTGTTCGAACTCAAGCTTTCTCTGAACTTGGTCGGAAGGCTTAACACCGTGCATCTTGTTTGCGTCCCAGGTAAATGAGATCGCTGATGAGTTTGCCAGACGGGGTTCATAAGAAGCTTTCGCAGGACCTCAACCTGCGTTGGGTCTGCCTGCTTCTGTAGTTAGGTCAACCATTGATACTCGGGTGTCTCGTGAACACGAGCGTCGGTGGCGTGACTGTGCTGGGTGTCGGCAGACCAAACGACTGCGTCCGGACATCTGCAAAAGGTCCGCGTCTTTTCTTCTGTATCTTAGGAGAATCGACTGCAGACTGCTGGTGGGCGTCCTTTCGGGACACTAAGCTTTTGCCAAACACTTAAATGAGTTGGGGTTTAGCAACACCACTGTCCTGCTTGTGGAGAGGACGATGATCAGGTAGCGGATCTTTGGGGCTGATGTGGTGAGTGCCGAACATCTAAGCTCTTCATCACTGAAGCTCCTTCTCATTTGTCTTCGAAAGACGGGAAAACTAAGTACAGGTGTCTGTTTGGCAGTACAATGGACCTGTAGTTTGTGTCTGAGAGAGGTACGATGTCTGAGAAAACCATAACTTGTATAGGTAATTGCTTTCAGACGCTTTTTAGCAGCGTATTGACAAAGCGTATCAAACCTTTTCCAAATGGAAAATGTAACATGGGTAGGTAGGTTTTTTTAAGTTTTGCCAAACCTGTAATCATAACCTCATTAATTCGAAGTTGTCACCATTCAAGGTGAGTGTTTTATATTGAATAATAGCTACGTCTACCTATCCGTCAATTCAACAAAAAATTCTCTTTATGAAACCAATAGTTAGCTGAGAAAGTAGCTAAATTCCATTCCCAGGCAGACGCCGAGTAAACAAACAAATCTTCTTCATATTGTCAATTCAATTTTTGCAATACAAGCTTTCTGTAATATGTTATGCCATTGTGTAGATAACCAACAAAATTGTTTGTAAACATATCTTATTTAAATGCTTACACGTAAACACACATTCACTCTTTATAATCGGTCAAAATAAACACAAATTCGCAATTTGCGTAGTAGATCGTTTTCATTTTTATTTTCATTTTTTTGTCGTCCTCCCGATTTCCCTCTCTATACCTATCGGTTCTGATTCATTTTGGAATTGTATTAAATTTTGAAAATTGTAACAACCACCTGCTGTCTGGATCTATTACAATTTCTCTAGTGAATTTAAATTTCTTGTAAAAATGTCCCTTCAATTGGTATACATAAATCTAACTAAAATTTGCTGTAAGGCGCAATAAAACTGTCACTCACACCGGGAACACCATCATGACAATACATTATCAAATAATCATAATGAAAAGAGACGAACAAATCCATTCAAAGACGAATAATAATAAGAAATGGGAAAAACCACCAAGTTAACAACAAAAGCTATTTAAATCTATTTAATGTCATTGCCACACTATTGGGCCGGCCGGCGTTACAACACAACGACACAAGTTTAAAGTTTATTTATGAGTTCATCGAGTTCGAACTTTCGGCATTCTCCTCTGACTAACCGTCAAAAACGTGTGCGGCATAGAGTTTCGCTCGATGAAGCACATTTTCTTTCTTCTTTTTTTTTCTTGAGACATTGAACTTGGCCTTTTTGTTTGCCGGTCACTTTTCTTCATAACACAATAAAAGTGAAAATGGTTATAAAAAAAATGGAGAAAAAACAAACAAAAATAATTCACAAGAAAGAAGTAACAACAGACGAACGAGAAAAAGTGTCAAACTGCGCAAGTTTTAATTATTTTGATGACACTTAAGAAATTTGATTACAGGATGAGTTCGAAAGGGTAAGCGCTTTTATAGTTAACTGCGCTTTGTTCGAGTGACACAGAGGTTCATGTTGTTATGTTTTGTTACATCTTCCGATGACACAAATACAAAGTTTTGACAAATAGGTGAGCACCAGGTGCATGGAGTTTTATTCGCTTTGCTAGCTGTACGCAGCAAAGTGGAAACCCACTAGAGCATGACTGAATGATTCTTCGCTATACGAAGTGACATTTGTTTAGGCTAGTTGTGGTTTTTCGGTTCGACGGCAGTATGCTTGCAACAATTTCATAATTTGCGGTTATCACAGGATCAGAGGAAGTAATAAAAAAAATGACAGCATAAAATGAAGATGGAAACGGCTTGATTGATCGAAGGGTGGCGGAGGATATTTCGAATAACCACAAGAACATAATTTTGCGTAGTCTGCAAATTGGTTAATTGTTGTATCGTGAGCTGGATATCAAAACCCTTATGCATGTAACTTAGAGGGAGTCACATTAAACGAGTTCTCAGTTGTACTGGCATCTAGGGGTGAAGACAGAAAACAAGAACTTGTGCCATTGCCCATTTACAATAAAATTCTTCTAGCCGCTAAACATGACAGCACGGCTCTTTCAGTTTACGACGTCTGTCAAATTTACATTAAGAAGAAACAATGCAGATGGTATTAATTTAAACTAAAATCACTTACGTAGTAGACCTTAAGATGTATACCTACATATACTTCGTATAAATAGTTCACATAGTTTTTCATCTTTAGATTGTTTTCACGCAAAATAAAGTAGCTGTCACTACCTACAGTCAGAGTGGAATTGGCGTTTCATAAATGTTAAATAAATATGAACTCATCCAAACCGCGTGCATTTGAATGTTTTGACATATAGACGCTTTTAAATTGATAAAAGCTATCAATTGACTTTGACGTCTGTCGATTTATAAGAAATTGTCTGAGTACAGCCCCAATAATTCTTTCTATTTATATCGACATGACACAATAAAAACAATGGCTCTCTAAATCAATGACGTACTATGTCCAAAAATAAAAACCAAACCATCTCCCGAAAGAACTACAGAAAAACCGTCCACGATAACAGTTCATTGATCTCTAAATAGAGATACAACAAAATATGATCAACAATTAAAAACTATCAAATACTTCAAAGTTTTTTTTTTCTCTTGAGAACCTTGAGCAATATTATGTTGCCAACCTGTTTATTAGCAACTTCCTACTCGTTATATTCAAGACTTTGGAAAATTTTTAACAAAAGAGCCTCAATAGAGACTTGTGTCTACGATTAGAATGGCTATCTCCATAAAATCGCAAAATTTATTTCTGACATCTATGTGAAAGTCATCTTTCAAGATTCTTTCAGCAGCACACACACTAGGTATATATAGGACACTTGAGAACAGAGAAAATCCAAGAATTATTATTATTCGTTTTGTTTCTTTTGGAGCACATCCAAATGGCTTAGCTGACTACAACAGGAAAGAAATTAAAAATTACGCAGCAGAGCAAAAAAAAAACAAGCAGAAACGTTGAAATTGTGAATATAAAATGGCGTGTACACGTAATTTTGTTAACATTGATGCGGAAACATAAGGACGTTTGGCTAAATTAATCTTGAAACTTATTTGAAATGTTGGAGCTTAAATGGAAATAGTGCTAGACTATTTATTTTACTTGACAGAGCAAACAAGTCAATGAACTCAGCTAAATAACAGTATTACCTACACCCCTGCTCACATCCATTATGAATAAAAGTCTCAAGGCGATCATGTAATGACAGTTTAGGTTAGAAGTGTATCTGCAATGAATTGTTTAAAAATATATTTAATGCGAGGCATGTGTGGCTGGGTATCACTATCAGTCTACGGCCTTGTTGCTAGTTTCCATCTTTCGGAAAAGTTGTTTACATAGCATTTAAGATCGAGAAGAGCGTATTAGGCTTGAAGAGTAGCATAAAAGCTGATGGAATATAAAATTGCACGAAAAGCACTTGTAGTCAAAGTGGACACTAGGCTGATATTAAATTTAGTCCGTTCTAACAAAATGTTCTCATGTTTGCATTTTTTAAGGACAGCTGACAGCTGTCACAATGACATGAGAATAATAACCACTGCATTTCCTCTAGGCGAACTTTTTATTGGGGACTTATGATAATGACAACGACAAACAAACGGGGAATAGATGACATTTTACTGAAGTTTAGAACTGACATTCTTAAAATGTGACGTCTGATCGGTCTTTGTTTAGTGCGGCTGTTTTTTTTTGTTTTTTAGCTTTTTAGTGTTTTTTTCGCGTTTTCTGTTTATTGCCTATTCAAACCTTTCGCTTGGACATATACACTATACAGTGCTGACGCAATAAATAAAGGGATAATTAGAACCATTTTCATTTAGTAGGTCATATAGAATAGTATGCCAATTTTTTGGTTCGCTAAGGCTATTACTCCACGACTTCGCAATGGGTCAGGAACCGAATTGGCCGGTCAACACTAGCGAATTATATTTACCGAATTAAGTGCACGGTTCAAAAAGCAATTTCGTCATGTATTGCTCCATCGGGAATTACGTGATTCGGTCAGAAGTTTTGTTCGACAACGGGCGAAGATTATCCTTTCTGTTCTACATACATAGTTGAGACGTCAAAAGTACCTAGTACTTGAATCTACTTTGTGAATGGTTTCTAATTCAAGAAAAATCTGCTTAATTATTGTAGCCAACGTCCATTTGTTTATATTTATTTTTTTTCTTGAAGTCTATGAAAAGCGGTCAACTTAAGTGGTGATAGTCAAGTGGATTTGTAGTGCCAGTTAAGATGGTCACTTATAAGTGACATCTTTATAAACTACTCACGATGAGGCGCCATATGTTGTCCTTGCGTTTCATTTTCCAATTCAAGTCTGGGTGAATCTGTAAAAATCTGTTGACCATCCGCAAGTAGTTATAGTTATTTTTTGAAAATACAAAATAAGTTGGTGTCGCTTCTTTGTTTACCCTCATCGGGCAGGCTTTTTGTACCCCACTAGTTTCGATCTCACAGCAAACAGTCATCCAAAACTAAAGAAATGTAAACCCGCAAACATGCTGTTATCGCGACAAAAATACGAATGCATTGATGTCTGTTGTTGTTGTTCATAATATAGACAGTTCCATAAATACTAAGGCCAATTAATTTTCCAACTTTAAAGGTGATACAATGTAATAGATAGTGACACCTTACTTCAACCGGCTTTCACCTAGATTTATGCGCAATATTTTTCATTACTAAAGACGTCTATTCTATACTAGTATTTATTTGCATTTTTATAAACTTATATTGAAGGCGCAAGCAACTAGGAAGCGATTGTAATCATCTGCTAAAAGGGTAAACGTTAAACTCTAGAACTAATAAAGTATTCAATCTAGCAACTATGTATTTATGTTGTCACGGCAGAGATAGGAACTCATAGCGGTGATGTACTTGAAAGTGTAATCCACCACTTGTGCTGTTATCAGGCACGGAGAGACTCTTAACAAAATTGGTGTCAACGATAGCGGGTTTGATTTTGATCTATCAGCTGTTTGATACTTTGTTGTTGCTGCCATTTCAATTACAGACACTATAACTATAAACAAAGAAAAGAAAAGTGTAAAGAAGATAACCGGCGACAGCACCCAAAGAATCTATATTTTATAGGCTGAAATACAATGTAGTCGCTCGTCCAGATAAAAAGAGTTATTAACTCTTCAATATTGCTCTGTTGCCTGCGAATGAGTTGCTTTTATATTCGAAAATCGGCCAAAATGGCCTTTGGAAATTAAATCAAAGGAAAATACGAAATCGTGTAAGACATTTATAGGTAACGAGCGGTATTTGTAATAGTTAGAACAAAAAGTAAATGAAATTGTCAAAAAGGGTTGACAGATAGTTGTCTGTGCATTGTGACAGATCTTACAACTTGTTCTATATCTGCTGTCAATCAACTGATGTGGGTGATTGCTGTTTAAGTAATTTTGTCATCAAGCTAAAAAGAATCTATCGCCGATGAAGGTGCGTACACTAGCGCTTTAGTAAATTATATGGGCCTACCTTATCATCAGAACGAAAGCAACATCTTGTCAGTCACTCGTGTTAAGTACCTAAAATTATATTATATCCGTACGTAGGAGGAAAATAATATAATCTATGCACGCGACGAGCGCAGAGGAATTGTATTTGTTGGTGTTTTTGATTGGCATTTGAATAGATAAGATGAAAGTAGCAGGGTTTTATTGGTGGGACGATCATAGGTTTTTGGGTGAATTTGCGGAAGCAGCACTGAAGAGCGACAAATTAGACCTAATCTTTTGCCGTAAAAAAAATGATAAGGAATAGCGGATTAGAGAGCAAAACTCGTCATGTTTGAACCTGTAGGTACCTAATTCCGGACAAACAGTGGGGCAAGAATTTGTTTAACTTTTATGTCATTGTTATAACATCCCTGAACTTTTGAGGCATAAAACAAAATAGTTTTCTAGTAGATAACATCCCTGGGCACAGTTGATTGACAAATACTGTGTGTGAAGTAGTTTTTTATTTAAATAGAGCCACTTAGGCAGTAGAATAAATAATTGCGTCACAACAGAAGTATCCCATATGCATTTGAGTAGTCTCTTATATTTCTCTCCAGAAACAAAACTGACAATGTTGCGGTTATGACATGCCTGGAAAAATTTTAAAGATTGGCCGCATTCAAGAATCTAGTTATCTTAAGCCGACTAGATTGGTCTGGATGAGATGCAACCTGAACGCAAAAACTAGATTGGTCGGGAACGTCACGTTTTCTACGTCAGACACATATGAGTACTGTCAACTTAGTACTCAGTCACGAATTTCTTGACTAGATTCGTCGGCTACCCCTCCATAAACGTCAACTGAAACAGCTGCTCTCATGACCGATTTCGACCAATCAAAACCGAGATACACTTAGTGAGAGAGCTGTCAGACTTACTAAACTAGATACTTGAACGTCCCCATTCATTCGATTAAAGGCACACTTCGAATTAATTTTTACTGGCTGATCTTTTGTGAATTACGGAATATAGTTTAGAAAGGATCACTCGTGGTGGTTATATTCTCGTCGCCTTAATGCAAATTGAATTTTGAACCCGAAGCATAGTTCTGTAATCTTAATCTGGAATATACTCTCCCCCTAAATTGGCAAACTTAAAATCAGAAAGCCCTTGCCATAGATGGTAGTGATAGGTAGTAACGATCTTGTCAATTTCCAATGCATGTCCTCCTGTCAGCCGGCTTATTGAGGAAAGTTTAACCGCATTCGAAACGGAAATGCCGAACTCTGTAGTTGAACACGTTGTCAATCACTAAAACAGAAATAGACTCATTTCACTTTACAGCGATCAACGAGACTCACTTGGAGAAGGAGAAACTTTCAAGAGGTTATCAAGAGTCATATATTTTTTGCCATTTCATGGGGTTGTACTTGTTTTCATTTCATTGAGAAAATTATGGGGAATTCCACTTCATTACATGTACACAGAGATGAAAAGCAGTTATGTATATATCTAAAAACGGAAGCTCAGAGCTCACTACTATCGAAGCTATACCCGCTGATTTTATTTAGCATGCGCCCCCACATAATTTTATTTTTTCTGGATTTAATTAAACCGCACACAATGTATTTATTTCGAATGTAGGTAGATATGAAGATGATTGATGGGGTATAAGCCCTTATTGTTTAATTAAAACGAAATGTAGTCACTATGTGCAATTGGAATAGATAAACCACAGCAGCGGCAATTAGTAAGCGATTATGGGTATGACTACTATTAACATATGAATTTATATTTTCCAAGGAACAATATGAGTTCCATTGGAAACGACTAAGCTCGGTTTGAAGTGACGCCTCCGGCGCCAACCAGTTTGTTACACCATCATTGAGGACGTAAATTCCCTTGTCGTGTGCATTTTTTTTTCTCTCTTGAGGTTGTGTTTATGCCACGTTTGTGAAATTCTTTATCTCGTCGCCAATATGCTTATTAGAATCCCAATTTCAGGTGTATACTGTATACATGAAACGTAGGCACGACAAATGTTCAAATTGACCAACGATGATCACAATCACAATCAATCGATGTGTAGTGGCTTGGGTAGGCTAACAGTCAGGTGGCTATGATTACAATGACCAGCATTGTCAGTGAGGTTCTTGGAAATTCCAGCAGTTTTTTATAGATTTTTATTTTACATTTGTCAGCAATATGTTTAGTTACTTGTTACTGACCCATGCAAAGCTTTGGAGGGGGGTTTGGTTGCCGATCGATTGCGATTCGTGTCAGAAAAATTACACCTTACAACCTGTTGAAAGCTGTATGCAAAGAATATTAATATAAGTGCATTGCATAGAACATTCCCGTTTTTAAATCTGACAATGAATGGTGACAGCCATTTCAGCGTTTTTAAATTTGACAGATACGAACAAGATATGTCAAATCACACCACCAATAGAACAAAAGTCAACTAGATTGGTCTGGAGCTGGACTAGATGTAACCTGAACTCAAAAACTGGATTGGTCGGTTACTTTTTCTACCTATGCGAACTGTCAACTTAGTACTGTCACGATTTTTTTGAATAGATTTGATAGACTGATTTAGGTTAATCAAAACATATCAAGTCTCCATTGACCAAATTGCAATTCGCAAGCTTTAACTACATATTTCACAAAAATAGATAAACCTACTTACAATACAAGGTACATACCTATATTAATTTTTGACATTTAGACACGTCAAAAAAATGTTGGTATGATCAAAAAAGATCCCTTTCAACGTAACCTAAGTTCGGGTAGGTGCCAATTTCTATTTAAATTGATTGCTTTATTTCCTGCTTGTATATTCGATTGCAAAGAATAAAAACAGTCAAAACAAAACTGTTATTATACTTGTCAAATAATGTAAAATTAATTGACAAAACCTTAAATTTGCAAAAGTTTCGTCAACTTATGAGAACCTATGGATCTTGTTGCCGTTTACGAATTTTTGAAAGCCATTACAACAGACTCGCCGAAAAGTTCTTCAATGTCAGAAAAGAAATGTCTTCTAAGAATTTTATTTCTGGTTGAAACTAATTGCCGCCATTGTGAATTTTAATAGTAAACCAACAACAACATATTTGTGTGCTATGAACTTTTTTCCGACTCGCTACTTTTTTACGCTCATTGCGCCGTACTAGAAATAATAACAAATTTTATTCTCGACTTTAATTTATGGAAGATCGAAATTTGTATGGAAAATAAAGCAACTGTCAATTTAGAGTCGATGCTAAAAATGTCCATTAAAAGTAAAATATTAAAATTTGACACGTTTGATAATCTTCAGAAATCCGAGATTGAAAACCGGTGATATAATTTAAATAACCCAAAAAGAAAAAAGAAACACGCATTAATCACGCAAAAACCATCCAATCAAAGTCGTTAAATATATTTAAGTAGTTGTGGCTGTAGGTATATACCTATACCTACATACTTTCAAACCAAATAGGCAAGGCAACATGTTATCGCGGAATTCGCATTGATTCCATAAGGAAAAATCGCAATATGGATATGGATATGGGAAAGGGTACGAAGCCGACTGGTTTTCTAGTTCCATTCCAGTTGGCCAGCCGATGTTTTCGCAGTAAAAACGTCCACGACTACAAACTGTTTTTATTTTTATTTTAGAACTATGAATCAGACATAAATGCTGACTCTTTTTAGTTATATTGATTTCAAATTTACAATTCAAACAAACTTTCATTTGCAAAAGTTGAGCAACAAACAAAAAAAAACCCCGAAGCACGAAAAAGCTTATTCAATTTAAAATGTCTTCGCGTGAACAACAACTGTCAAAAAAAGAAATCCGACAGTACTAAAACTACTCCTTTCTCTCACTCACTTCGTCCAACAATGTGCCAACCATAACCAAAAAAAAAATACATCCCTCTCACAAAAACATCTCACAGTTAAATTTGAAAAAAGAAAAAAAAATCCCAACTCACCTCCATCATCCATTCGGCGACAATTTTCCTCATTGGCGGTGTAATATCCTTTTGCACGGTTTTGAAATACGAACACACCGTTGGATGTTTATCCTCTGCCTTGAGTGCATTCTCAAGGCAGCGATCACTCAAGAATACCGGGTCATCGAGGGCCGTGTTAACGTGTTCGAAATTCTTACTAATCAAGCTGTTGGTGTAGGCCGCTGCCGTTGTAATATCACCATGTTCACCGCCTCCGCTCCCAGCTCCACCTGTTCCACCACCACTACCACCTCCTGTTGTCACAGTGGCCGCCGTATAACCGTTGTTTCGAATTTGGAAACCATTTATTAGAACTTCACCATCGTTTAGCAGGACTTTTTCCGTGCACAAAAGGTCCATATTTATTGGAAACTTAATGTTGACCAATAAAAAAAACTGACGTTGACAACGAGGTTTAGTTCGTATTCGTATGTATGTGGCTACGTTCGCGAACGATTATATATTCACTGAACAGTTACCTATGTCGTATGGCTACCTTAATTATTTTGCAATTTTTTTTTTTTGTCATTCACTCGCGACCGAAAATTAAGAGATTTCTCAAGGATTTACACAGATTACGTTTTTCAAAGGATTGACACAGAACAATAAGGGGTGAACAATTTACAATTTTGACAAAAACAGATGAATCTGCTTTTCTTTGTATAATAAAAACACAGGGATTATAAATCTAACACTAATATTCGCTTTTATATTTGGGGATGGTGACTCACAGACGCGAACTCATTAAATTCATGTTTATTTGGCAGATAGGCAGGTATTTTTAAATATATATATTTTTTTTAATCCTTGATTCTGTACTTCAGCTTGGGAGACACTTTTTCTCAATTTTAAGCAACCGTTACATGCAAAGTACCTACGTTGTAAAGATTGTTGTTCAAATGCGTATTTTTATATTTTTTGCAATATTTATTCGCATTGGTGCCTTTCTGTTTTGACAATATAATCTTTTTTGTTAGTGATAAAGCCGGCGGATGGCGGAACAAACGATCACCCAGTACCACTCGGAATAAAGAGATACTCGCTCACGTTTCTATCAGTAAACAAGAAATACTAAAAAGGTGCCCAGCCAGAGAGACCAGATCCACTACGTCGCAGAGACCATAAACTACAAAACAAAACATAATAGACCGTCAGTTCCCGCGCGCGCGCACCTACCCGATTCACACAACCCAACGCAAATTTTGAAAACAAAATTCTCTCTTGAATTTCTTTTCTGTGAATACATGTGAAGCAGTGTTCTTATATCGTGGAATTTATCCCTTTTTGTGGGAACTTCGATGTTTGAAAAGCCTTCTGTGGGATAAAGATATAATGCACAAAATCGTAGGAATTTCAGAAATCTAACATGAAAAAATTTAAACTATAACAGCCTTATTTATAAACGTATTATAGAGAGTGTATAAAGTTATGCATGCTCTATAATGCCTCTAAACGCAAAAACCTTATTTATAAAATTTTTTCAACGTTGTACAGAGCTTGTATAAGCTAAACGCACTTGGACGTTGTTTAGAGCTTGTATAGAACTGGAATAGTCGAAATGTCATTTTGACTTAAATAATTTGTCACATTTTATTTTAAATGAAATCAAAAATAAATTCGATGTATCGACGTTTTTATTTTCAATTCAGATTCTGCAAGTATCCTCGATAAGTTGGCTTAGAAATATGGGCAGACATGAGATATTTTTAATCGCTATATATATTTGTTTTGATTTGATAAGACTACCGGCTCATGGAGTCCCAAATACCCCATCTTTTTCTTTTTCCTTCTCCATTTTTTTATTTTTATTTGTATTTGAATCTGCATTTCCCACAAGCAGCTTAGGTTTTTTTTATCATTTCGGACAGATAAATGTAATAGATTTCTCTTTTTTAGTACTTTTTTTGACACAAGCCCTGTATAACTAGTATGCATGAAAAAATGTTTTATAAATAAGAATTTTTGGAAGGGTGTATAAGGGCTGTATAAATTCTTAAACACTGCATAACTATACAGGTGTATAAGCGTGTTTAGCAAATTCTAATAAATAAGGCTGCACATTTTTTATGAAATTTTACCAAAACCTCTATTTCACCATGAAGGTTAATTTTTAACTTGATTTTCTTTCCGTTTAATACAAATTTTACTTTTAAAAACTGGATTTTAACTCGAAAAGTATCGTGGGTTTTGAAAAGGGAAGTTGAGTATGGTGAAAAAGGAAATATGACCACGCTTTGTGGGATAAATGAAAAGAGAGTGCTAAGGCACTGATGTGAAGCAACTTGTAGTATGGAGGCAAATTCTCTTAACTTGCCTGAGCTGATCCTGAATCCTGTCCTGATGCTGACGGTCTATTTAATAACATACTTGGTTTATGCTTGAGTTGAACTGAAATGCAGGCTCTTGTTGTTTCTTGTTCTTGAACGAAATGGAAATGGAATAGGATGGTGTGGAGTGGAATGTGAATTTGGAATATAATATAAATAAAATAATATAAACCCAATGTGACCAATTTAGCATATTTCCTGCTTAATTTAGCGTTTTTATTATATTTTTAGTCTATTTTTTCTAAATCATGGCAGCATTTTTTTTAGCATGGTTTCTTGCTGTAGCAGGATAAGTATGTGTCTTGCTCTAATTATTTTTTTATACTTCTGACAGACAGAATTAAAACTGAAAAAAAACACACCAAAAACGACGAAACCGTTGCAAAATAGCTATCGTTCAATCATTTTGTTTTGAGTTTTAGGATTTTTTGTATACAAAAAAAAATATTCCCTATTGCTGAACTTAGCAGAATTCAAATATTGTGAATTGGTCACACTTTATATACCTAACGAACCAAAGAGACGAAAGATAAGAGAGAAAATAAAATTCTAATGTTTTATAGGTTTTGGTATTGAATGAATTAAAAACCGCCTTTCGTATGGTTGCCATTTCTTTTTTTTCGTATCAAGACAGCAAAGACTGACACAAACTGTGCGAAGAAAAATTGAAATATAAAACAAATTCCTACCAAAACGTTTGTTTGCTATTGCCAATACAAAATTAATAGAAAAACGGCGAATTGCCACATCATCATAAGCAGTCATTTTTTGTGTGGCTTCATTTTTAGTGTCCTGGCTAAATTTTTCGAATTTAAATGATTATTAGTAAGGCCCAACGTATATTTAAGGCAAAGTAGGTACTATTGTTCCAAGCAACTCCATCTGCTCTATAAAGCTGTGCTCAGAATAGGTTTCAAACATTTTTGCGTCCATTTACGGAAATCAGCGACAAGGCATTCAGTTAACCTGTCAGATTGTAAATTAAATTTTTAATTTGGAGATAAAAATATTGCTTGCAGAGTTGGATATTGGATTGCACGAGAACTGCGTAGGTATTAAAATTCCTACAGCTTTAGGTACCTATGTACCTACTTCTAAACATTTCATTATAGACTCACAATGTAGCAGAAACACTACACTGTAGCGCACTAACTCCAATTTTTCCAGTCCATTCCATACTGTAGCATGTAAATACAATACAGCTGATATTTTACTCTAGCAGCAGAACCAAGAGCAAGAGCAGTTTGCTTGCACACAACAGAATTCGTCATCCCTCTCCAACCAGTTGAAGGCAATATATATAACACACACAAACACAATGTAAAAATGTAAGTGAACTCGGAACTGTATAAAACATTTGTACAGTTTGCTCTCTTCTGTGATAAACTACTATGATCTTTTATATTTCATGTTTCGTCTTTTTCATTTTTGCTGCTCTCGGTTATGCTCAATTTCTATTTTGGATCTCTTCGCACTTCTGTTTGTTTGTGGTGTGGTGTCGGTGTGTGAGAGCGTAAGTTAAAATAAAAAAGCCAGCTGGTTGGTGGTTCTTTCGTTCGTTCGTGCGCGTACGCGGTTTGAATCGAACGCAATCGCACAGTATAGACTTTTTGCGATTGCGATCGATTTATATGGATTGCGTCCGATTCGAACCGCGTACGCGACGGAACCTAGTTTTGTGCAGTGTTATAGTAGCCCTTTTCAAATCCCACGATGCTTTTTGCGTTAAAATCCAGTTTTTAAAAGTAAAATTTGTGTTACACGGTTAAATTAACCTTTAGAATAAAAACCGCAGTTTATACCTAACACTGCTATGATTTTGTTTTGGTACCAGGCAATTTTGATAAAACACGATTTACATAAGCTGTTTTTTATGGACAGTTAATGTGTTGATAATCATGGTGAAATACAGGCGTTTTGGTAGAATTTCACCAAAAATTTTCAGTTTGAATGTTTTTTTGATAGATTTCTGAGACTCCCACGATTTGGTGCATTATCTCTATCCCACGGAAGGCTTTTCAAACATCGAAATTCCCACAAAAAGGGATAAATCCCACGATATAATAACACTGGTTTTGTGTGAATGCGGTGGTTTCGTGTACTTGTTCGTTCAAATCAGGGATGAGAAACGTGGTACAATTGTAAATGTTGAAGTTGAATACAACTTATATACTTATAATACAAATACAAACTAGATGGATCTCGGGAACTTATTTTCCGTTCGGAAAAATTGCAGATCCGTTCAAAAGGGAAATAAAATACAATGGTTGTGAGAAGATAGACTTAATCAAGGAGGACCTCTTATGTCAGCTATTTAGCTAAAATGTATTTTTTATAAAAAAAAATATTGAGGGACCTACAGCCTAATTTTCCTTTTAACCAATTGAACTTTTCTAAATTCAGAAACTCACTGACTTAACTGGTCATAAAGTTGACAGAAGGCCTGCTTTTTGAGCTTCGATCTCAGCAAAGCAAAGTAAATCGGGATTTTCAGCACGCAATTACAACAACTACGCTCTACTTGACACTTCCAGACTAGCAGTAGTTGTTGTAATAAGTGCCTAGAGTTGCAACAGTCAACTTGATTTAAGGATCATTTTTGTCCTGTGTCTATTTTACCAAAATGGGAATGGGGATAGATAGAATATCAGACATTAAAAGTAAAAATTACTAAATATGGTTAAGTCAGCTTAAGGTTGAGCATGCCATTAGTCTCTTCATATTTTATTTTGTTCCCTGTCACAGCAAAATACATAATTCAATCGATAAATAATTTAGTGCAAAAGACACTAAATAAGTTAAACAACAAACTTAATTTTGCATCAAAAATTCGATCGCCGGTTAAATGCGTGAGGCTGGCATTATAGTCCGTCGCCTGTGGTATGTGTTGGGGTTTTGTTGAGTTTCGGGATCTGTTCTGTAGTAGCTAGTAGATGATGGTGATGGTACTTTACATAGGTACCTACATGATTAATAAATTATTTCAATAATATGAATAACATAAGCCACATTTGAAGACCCAAGTTATGGTATTAAACTATTAAGATTAAGTGGTCAAAAAATTGGAGTTTATGTAAAATAGAATGGCAATGGGGTGCAGCTGCAAATGGAGCTTTTTTGAATTCTCCAGAAGTGTTTTTTTTCCTTATCCGAGGCTCTTGGTTGCTTCGTAACCAATGTTTTTTTTTCCCGTGATTGGGTAGTTAACCCCACGCACAACCCCCAACCTGGAGGACCAGGCCCTAAATTGACCCTAGTACAGCGGGTCGGAAATTCCGTTGTCAGTAACCCACTTCGGGGATATGCTGCCGTTGGCCAATAAAGGGGTCATTCGCCACCATCTCTAGCACCCTGACTAGTGCTGAAAACTCCGAAAACTACGAGCTGTACAGCGACATCGACCTAGTCAGAAAAGTACGTGTCAGTCGTCTAAGATGGCTGGGACATGTAGAGCGAATGGACACCAACGCTCCGTATTGGTTGAGGCCCAGGTCCACCCCGGACTGTAGCGCCACCTAAGTAAGTAAGTAATAAGTGTTCTTTTCAATTTTGGACTTGGCGTGGGTGTGCGTTCGCTAAGTTATGTATGAGGAGTGGGAGTCATATTATACCCCACCCACCGGCAGATAGTTTTCTCGGGTTTCCTCCTGTTTTTTTCCGACTGAAGGTGTTATTACATCACGACCGACCGGGTTACAATGAAAACCCTAAAACTTCTTGTCTAAATGTCTAAAAATTATGCGAAAAGCGATGACCTTGTCCCTTGTAGTATATGTCAGTGTTTCATCACACTTCCGAGTGACTGTTCTGTTGTATTAGTATTGTACCAAATACGCAACTTAAATACAGATTACAATTTTCTTTCTTTGTCCTTTTCCCACGAGTACATCCGCCTGCACTGCATCAGTCGTTGCAGTTCCTCTGGAACATCAGTTACCTCTTGAATTTCATTTCGCCAAACAGTATCCACTTTTTCCAACCAACAACAAACAACTGTCAAAAGACTCGACTGTATTTTTGTCACGAAACGATTCGGAAACTTATTCATAATTGCGTTTTATTGTTCACATTACGATCCAATAATTGTTTACTTCATCTAAATTCACTTCACTTGATATATTTACAAAGTTAACGATATTAACAAATTAAGGTACCTATTTTAACGTAAGTGTGTTGCACACACAATATCGATAGACAACATAATGCATGTGTGTTTAATAGCACCAAGTGGTGCTTGCTGCTGATTGCTGCGGCCGTTGGCGGTAGCAAGTGGTGGATTTTGGGTGCTGATTCTCCTCGTGGTCAACAGAGGAGACTGATCGCGAATATTAACTTTGTCCGGGTTTACCCCAAAGCCAGTTGAGTAGTACAGACGATGGTGATTGACTTGATTGCGCTTCAAAGAGAGATGCTTAGGTGATTAGAATATTCAAAAGCGGGTTAATAATATCAGCGAAACATACATAAATCGCTGCCAACCAACTCGGATAAGGCTTCCGATGGCATTTTGGCGACATCCTGTTGGATCTTTTCCATTTGACGTATGCGCTGGTCTCGATCCTCTTGCAGGCGTTTATCCTTGGAGTGATTGACGGAGTGTAGTTGGGATAGTCTGCAAAAAAGAGGGACAACCAAAATTAAAACAAACAAATGATGGAGGCAACAGCATACTTCTGATTCAAGTTGTCTGTTTCGTCTGTCGGTGTGCCCACAGCAGGCTGTAGTTGCGCTTTCTCGGGACTCTCTGATGGCGGTGCGGCAGCTAAGGGAGGGGAAAAATGCATAATTTTGTGTTATCTATATTGGAATTGGATTTCGACTTACAATCGACGAATTGGGTAGTTTTGATGGTCTCCATTTGGCGCAACGAGTTTGACAATTTTAGCTGCAATGTGTCGCGCTCATCCAAGAGGTGTACTAGCTCCAGTGTGAGCTCTTCGCAACGCATATCTCTTTGGTGCAACATGTACAGGGCCAGGTCGAGCTCAGACTTGGGTACAACAGACGTCGTGTCGGAGGAACGCTTTCCACCATCGGTACTAAATCCACTGCTGTGCGACATCGTCGATTGCATCTTGTAGGGATCGTATTGCGCTGCGAGTCGAGCATACTCCGCACTTCTAATCGCGAGTTGTTCCTTGAGGGTGACAATCTCTATTTCCTGATTTTCCAGTGCCTGCTGCATCTTTTGTATTACATCGCCGTCGGAGGTAATGTCTTTGGAGGACGACGAGGAGCTGTTGTCTTCATCGGGATTGCTCTGTGGCGACGAGCGACCGGCTTTTAACGCCTCAATCTCTTGTTCGAGTTTGCTTTGGGCTTCGTTAAACTCGGCTTCTCGCGTTTCTAGGTGCTGTCGCCACAAGTTGGCGATTTCGCTGCAGCGCTGCTCCAGCGCAGCCTCCCACTCTTCGTTGGGGGATAAGGGTTCTTGTGTTTTGAGCGCCTCCAAGGATTTCCTGAGCTCGGCGATTTCAATATTTCTCATGTCGAGTTCGAGAGCAGCCGTTTTCCATTTCTCTTCGTGCTGCAGGGTGGACATAACATGACTATTGAGGACTTCTAGCTCCTCTTCCATGTGTAGCTTCTCGGCGCGCATCGTTTCTAAGGCGGTTTCAAGCTGCTGGATTTTCTCCGCCGAGTCGACACTGTCAGCTGCTCGTTTTGTGTTCAATTCCTGAGTGATCTGTAGGGTGAGGTTATGCTCTAGGTCGTGTTTGTCGTCCTCCAAGTTCTTGACTTGCATCTTCAGCAGGTGGATCTCTTGATTTTTGGTGAGAATCTCTAGGACCAGCTTTTCGGTTTGATCCTCGCGCATGAGATCCTCGATTCGTTGCTTCAGGTGCAGGATCTCAGAGTCCTTCTCTTGGAGTTGCTCCTCCAGCTCGGTTAGTTCGGAGGAAGAGGACGATTCCAGTTGCAGGCGAGCAATTTGATTTGCGAGAGATTGGTTCTCCTGCGTAAGGCGATCGATTTCGGTGTGGAATGATGACTGCTGGCGCAAACTCTCGATTTCTTTAGACAGATCTCCATTTATGGCATTCGCTGATTGGAGCTGAGCTTCGAGGCGGTGTACTTCGTCGGTTAGGCGTTTTAATTCGACGGTGTTGCCGTCAAATTGTTGGCTGAATGTCGCTTCAAGTTCGTCGTTTCTTTGCTTGACCAAATGAAGTTCCGCCGCTAACGATTCTGATTGGCTATCTGGCGAAGCAAACGATTTCTCCAATCGCAGACTGTTGATTTCCTGAGTCAGTTCTTGGTTCCTTCGGTTCAAATCATCGGCTGTCCCTGCTGCCGCTCTTAGTCTGTCGACTTCTCTTCCAAGATCCTGGTTCTGCATTACGACTGAGTTGAGATCCGAGTTCATCTGCACGATTTGCTTTTCCAGTTCAGCTGTAGCATCACCCGGTGGCGGGGCAAATGTTAGCTGCATGCGTAGCGCTTCCATCTCCTGTATAAGACTGTGGTTCTCGGTGGAGACTTGCTCGAGTTTTACCTCGAGTTCCCTAGCCTTTGCCGAGTAAGCCTGCAGCTTGCAAATCTCAGCAGATAGGTTCTCGTTTTGAGCTGTGAATCGGCCATTCTCCTCTTTCCTGATGGTCCTCTCGCGCGCCACAGCTTCTTCGGCATCGGCCAGCTGAGTCTTCATGTTCTGGTTTTCCAGTTTGATCTCGTTCAGTTGGTACTTCTGATCGGCACTGTCGGAGCCTGCTGAATTTTCCAAACGGGTGACCTTTTCGTTCAAAGTTTTGATGATGTTTTCGGCACGCTGCAGGTTGGCCTTCTCCTCGTCCAGCAGAGCTTGCAGCTCCGTTCTATCCCCGGAAATATCCTCGATATCTGATTGTAGCTCTAGAATCCTTTGTTCTAAAAGATGTTTGCACTTTTGTAGTTCTTCTGTGGCAGCAGGACTTGTCGCCGTGATTTCAGTTACAGCTGGAGCTGGTTCACCTCCCCATTCCTCAAGTTTTCTCACCTTCTCGGTGAGCTCTCGAATGCGCGATTGATACATTTGAACATCACTGTCCTGGCGTTCCTTCATTTCCGTCATTCGTTCGTTTCCGGCCGTCAGCACATCGATCCGCTTCAGAAGATTCTCCTTTTCTTGGGCCTGGCCGTCGGTTTGTTTTCGCGCGTCGTTGAGTTTCTCCTCCAATTGTTTGAGTTGGGACTTCATCTCCTCCTGAATTGCGAGGTCTAGGTCGGAAGATTCCACAGATGAGGACTTCCGGAAGGCCGACTGCGAGTGAAGTTCGTCAATCTTCGTCTTGTACTCCTTCAATTTCTTCATTAGTTTGCCTGATTTGACCTGCATTTCCTGCTTCTGCTGTTCGAGGCGATCACGTTCCAACTCGAGCTCTTGAACCCGCTCGTGACTTTCTTGCAGTCTCAGCTCCAACTGCTGTTGCGGGGAAATTAACGACGAACTGCCGGTGGTGGCGAAATGTTTCGCTTCGAGGGCGGCTTCTTCTGAGCCCCAACCCCAGCCTTCGTCCATCTCCAACTGATCCGAGGGCTGGCAGGAATAGGCTTTCTTAGGAACAATGACCTCTTCCACCACTGGCTCGGAGGAAACCTGGGGAATGATTATACTTTCGAATGGAGATGGTTCGGGGGCGCCCCTAAAGAACATGTCTAATGAAGGCACCGTCTCCGCGGGAATAATTTGGCAATCTATAGCTTTAGTGGTTTCCTTCAGCTCCAATTCTTTGATGTGTTCTTCGAACTCCTTCGACCGGGCTTCGGATACACGGCGTAGCTCTTCCAGCTGCCGAAGGCTGTCCTCATGCGCTGCGATGCGATGGGCGAGTTTATTCTCCAGATCTTGAGCGTGCTTCTCCAGGTCAGACACATTTCGTTGGAGATCTTCGATTGTCTGCTGATTGCCAATGGGCTCCGCCTCAATCAGGGCCGGGGGCGGCGGCATCGTTCGGCTTTGAACGGCTCCGTGCAGACCATCAACATGACGAACGCTTACAATCTCATCAAATATAGATGGCGTGCTCTGATCAGTTCCAAAGAAGGCTACTGGTGGAGGAACGACCACTTGTTGAGGTTCGTTTCGCAGAAGTTCAATCTCGCGCTGTTTGTCGCTCAGCTCTCGCTCGAGGCGATCGCATTTCTCCCGCAGATTCGCCACTTGGGCGCCGTCATCAGACTGCGTGAGCGAGGCAAACGCATCCATTGGCTGCTGTCTGGCGGCCAAAGCATTCATCTGCAGCTGCAAGTTCTGGCGCTGGTAGTTCTCGATGACAGCTTCCTTCTCTGCGAGCAGGTCCGTTAATCGCTTGTTCTCGGTCTCGATAAACACCTGATCGTCTGTCTGATTTTGGCCGACCTGCATCCGCATCGAGTCCAATTCGGCTATCTGAGTACGCAGCGCATTCAGCTCGATTTCATGGTTCTGTGCCAGCGTGTCTATCTGATGTTTGAGGTTCTCCAGCTCCGTCTTATCCTGCATCGATTGCATCCGCAGCTCTTGCAGTTCGAATTGATCCTGCGATAGATTCTCATTCTGCAGCTTGATCCAGGTGGACTCGCGCTCCAAATCTGCCTTGGCTTGCTCCAGTGAGTTGATTGTCTCGTTCAGTCGTACGCGCTCGTCCTTAAGCTCGCTGACCTCATCCTTAGCACGCTCTAGTTCCTCGTTGAGTGATCGTTTCTCATCGGAGATCACTCGCAACTGTTCGCTCAGGTCGTTCTCCAGCTCATCGATCTCCGAGTGTTTGGCAGCCAACTTGGCGTCGTACGTAGCCCGTAGGCGCTTCATTTCGACATCCATTGCGGACAGTTGAGTTTTTAGAGAATGATTCTCCGAGTCCAGGTTGCTGGTGGTCTCCTCTTGGAAAGCCGCATACTCCTTCTCCAGCTTGGCATGGTTGGCCACCAGAACGGCGTGCTCCGTTTTCAAAGCATCCAATCGGTTCGACAAGAGCTCGTTTTCTTCCTGTGCTTCGAACAATCGCTGACCGATGATGTCATCGTGGTCGGAAAGCATGTTTAGCCGGTAAACGAGTTCATCTTCAGCCTTTGTATGCTCGTCGGTGCGTGTCTGCAGTTGGGCGTCCAGCAAATTCGCCCGTCGTTCCATCGAAGCGCGACGATCCTCAAACGTTGCAACACAGTCCTCTAGCCTGCAGATTTTGTCCTTGAACTTGTTATTCTCGTGCTCGAGGCTTTCAATGTAGCTCATGTCCTCCTGGAGCTTCGCCTGGATGCCATCGTGGAGCGTCTCCAGCCGTGCGATGGTTTCCTGGAAGTTGGCTCGCTCCGCTGACGATTCCTCGCGCAATTTGGCGTTCTCCCTTTGCAAGGCTTCCACATCGGCCAACATATTGGCGGATGGTGTCTGCGCGGCTACCGGTGCCGGGGCAACAGTCGGCACAATTTGCTCTTCTTCGACTTGCTTACTTAGGAGCAGATTTAGCCGCTGGATCTCCCGATTCTTCTCCTTAATCACCGCTTTGGACTTTTCGAATTTGATGCTCTTAGCCTTGGACTCCTTTGAAAGCTCCTCGATTTTGGCGTCTTTTTCTTTTAGGAATGCATCCTGAACACCCGCCGATGACTGACCGTCGGTTTGCATCTGCTGGCATTGCACATTCAGCTGCCGAATTTGGATATTTTTTTGGTTTAGCTCTTCCTGCAGCGAATTCAACTGGTCCTCTGTACTGTCAAGTATTTTATTCAGCCTCTGAATCTCCTTTTCCTTCGCAGCGAGTTCTTCGCGAATGGTTGTCAGTTGATTACTTTGCTCATTGAGTTCGCGCAAGGCTGCGTTCTTTTCATTCAGCTGTTCGCGTAGGACCAGCAGTTCACTCTGGTAGGACTCTGCGGTCAGTAATCCCTCATTCAGAGTGCTAATGCTTGCATTCTTCTCATGCAGCAGGTCCTGCAGACCATTGACCTCGGCCTGCAGTGATTCTGCCGATCGAAGCTTCTCATTCAGCGCGTTTATTTCTGCATTTTTTTCACTGAGCACGTCCTGCAAATGTGTGACTTCTTGCTGCGCTGATCCCTGCAGTTGCGAACTAGTATTCAGCTCATGGACTCTGCTACTGCTCTCATTTAGCTGACCTTGGAGAACAGCAGTTGCGCTGTTCCGCTCATTCAGCGCCGATCTTAGTTCTTCTACTTCCACGGTTTTCTCATGCAGCTGCTCGCGCAGTGACACCATCTCGAGCTGGACCGCGTCCAATGCTCGTTGAACCTTAAATACAGAGTCCTCCAGGTAAGCCCTCTGTTGGTTGGTAGCTGCTTGCATCGACTCCAGCTCAACGGTTACCCCTGCCAGCTGGGCACTCTTTTCTTGAAGCTGCTCTTGCAACAAATCGATTTGGGGATTTTTCTCCTTTGCCTCAGCATCAAGGGCGCCCTTTTCAAGATTTTTTATCTTCGCCTCGAACTCCTGACATTGCGCGACTTTTTTCTTCAAATTCGCGGCGTATTTCTTCAGTTTTTCCAGCTGCTCCTTGTTTCGGCGTTCCAGGTCTTTGACACTTTGCTCCAATTGGCTAGACTTCAGCTCGGCAATTTCTAAATTCTCTTCCAGGGTTTGGTTCTCCTCCCTGAGTTTGAGATTGTCCTCCTCCAGTGCCGGCAGCTGCGATAATTTCTGCAAATTACTTTTCTGCGAGTGCAGCTCCAGCAACAACTTATCGACGACCTGTTTGTTCTCCTCGTTCTCTTTGGTTAGTTTCTCCAGTTCGGCCTTGTTGGTGGTCAGCTTCTCTTGAACGGAGACGATCTCGTCCTCCTTCTCGATCACCTTGTTGGCGTTCTCTTCCATGGTCTTGTAGAGTTCCATGATTTGGTCGTTTAACGCATCGATGGTCTCCTGCTTGTTGGTGAGCTCATCGATTTGTTCGGCCAAAAGACCTTTATTTATCGACAGAGCCTCCTTCAGCTTATCCACTTCCAAGCGGAGATCGCTGGAGAATTGCTGACCCACTTGGCTGCTGCTCGCGTGCAATGTGTTGAGTTGAGCTTTAAGCTGCGATATCTCATCATCGCGTACATTCAGCTCGTCTATCTTTTTAGCAAGTTCTGTTTCGCTTTCCGTGTAGGCCTCGATCAACTGCTGCTTTTGCTCGGCGATCAGGTCTTGAAGGATCTTCATCTCGGCTTCCGAGGTTTCGATCTTGCCCTCCAGCTCACGACGGAGACGCGTCAGGCTCTCGATTTGCTTCTCGTGAGCCATTTCCTTGTCGTTGATTAGACGGTCAAACTCCTCTGACATGGACCGCAGTGAGGCGATCTCCTCATTGAGTCGGGTGATCTGCGAATCCTTCTCCTCAGATGCAGTGGTGGTGGTTATTAGCTCCTCACGAAGATCGGTGATCAAGGACTGCAGTTCTTCGATCTTTACATCTTCTGTGGGTGGTAACAGTGGCGCCTCTGTGGCGCCCTTTACCTTCTCCAGCAGCTCCGTCAATTGCTGATGGGCGTTTTTGGCCTCCTTTGATAGCTTCTTTGACGCGTTGAACTTGGCGTTCTTGTCGTTCGCCTTGCGATAGGCCTCCAGCTCCGTGTTCAGCTTGGTGAGACTCTTTTCGCACTTGTCGAGCAGTCCCTTGGCGTCACTTGGTGCACTCACTGAAGCCGCCTTGATCATGCTATTTAACTCAGCCGTGATCTTGGCCTTTTCAGCTGTTATTTCCTTGATCTCATTTCGAATAGTTTCTTTCTCTTGGGTGGCACTAGCGCATCTCTGCCTTAGAGCGTCCCTCTCGGCGTTGGCTTCGTCGATCGCTCGCTGCATGGCGGCCTTCTCGTCGGTTAATTGTTCAATCTGTCGCAAGTGCTCGTGATTTTCAGTTGTCAACGTTTCCATCTTCTCCAGAACCTCCTTTCGCTCTGTCGTAAACAATTCGATCTTGTGCATCAGTTCGGAGCTTTCTTCTTTCAGCTTCAGCAGACTATCGCTGAGTTCCTGATCCATTTCGGGTTGTTGACCTCCCTCGGTTAGGTGCTTGGCTTCTTCTTGCTCGACGCGCTTGTTGAACGCTTCAATCTCAAGGCGATCTTGCTGAGTGAGTCGCTCAACGATCTCTATCGACTCAGCTGAGGAACTGGATTTACTGAGTTTCTCGATCTTATCGAGCAGTTCCATATTCTCCGCCACGTAGTGCTCTATTTTCTTGCTCAGAGAGCCCTTCTCTTCGCGCAATTCATCAATGGTCTTATTCAGGCCGGCGTTTTCCTGCTGAAGGTCTTCGATTTTTTGGCGATTTGTCGTCACCTGCTCCTCTAGTTGAATGGATTCCATTTCGGAGACAACCCTCGCCGATTCCAGCTCTGACTTGGTGGATTGCAGATTTTCTTTCATGTCAATTTTCTGCTCCTCCAGCAGTTGAATGGCGGACGTTTGGTTTTGACACGTCGCCTCGAGGTACTCGATCTTTTTCTCGATTTCTATTTCGGTCACAATTGTGGTTTGCTCGCCGCTAACAAGTTTCAATTGCAGTTGACCCTTTTCGTCCTCCAGTTCGGTGATCTTCTGCTGCAGCTCTTCGTTTTCGTCAGTCAACTCTGCGACGGAAGCATGCAGATCGGACATTCGCTTGAACTCATTCAGCTTCGTCTCGAGGAGTTTGTTTTTCTTCTTCATGCCTTCCAGTTGGTCTTTAAGAGTGTCTACGTCATCGTCGGACATTGTTGCAAAAAGGGGCTTTCGACTGGGCAGCTGAAGTTTCTCCTCCAGAACGGCAAAGTTGGCGTTCAGCACGTTCAACTCGATAGTCTTCTCCATCAGTTCCTCTTCCAATGTTTTGATTCGCTCCAAGTAGTCCTGAATGTCCTCCCGCTGCGACTCAATTGTGGCTTCAAGGCTTTCGGTTTTGTCGACACATTCTACCTCTTCTTCTGTACTGCGAAGATTTTCTTTCTCCTGTCGAAGCGTATCGTTGTCCTGTTCCAGTTCGCTGATTTTTATCTCCAGTTGCTGAACTTGTAGGGTCAGTTCTTGTTGCACGTGGTCCTCGACATCGTCCACCATTTCAAACTTCTGAATGTCAACCGAGGTGTTGAGCTTTTCCAGTTCCTGCTCAAAACTCTTTCTCTTTTCTTCCGATTCTCGGAGTTTGGCCTCGAGTTCCAGCGTCTTTTCGGTCAAATCACATTTGGCCGTTTCAAGGATGTCATTTACCTCCTCCAAATGGAGAATTCTTTTCGATTTCTCCTCTAGCTCTGTCTTCAACCGGTCATTTTCAATCTGCCAGCTCTCTTCCACGTCGTAATCGTTCAGAGTAGCTACCAACTCTCGAGTTCTCTTCTCCTTGAGTCCCTCCTCCAGCTCTAGAATCTTATTCTCCAGCTCCTTAACTCGCTTAGACGCATCCGACGAACTCTTCTCCTTCTCTAGTTGTTTCTCGAGCAGACGAACGCGATTGTCGAGGAATTTTATCCGCTCCTTGTCCAGATTGAATGGGGCCGACGCCAAATCTGTTGCAGATCTCACCTTGTCCCTTGTCGAACTGTACGACAAAGCACTGAGATCGCCCATGGAACGACCCAGCTCAGAGGAATGTTCCAAACACTGTTGCGTTGTATCGAACTTTGCTTTCAACTGTGTCACCATATGCTCGATTTCGCGTTTGCTATGCTCCCGCTCGGCCAGCTTTACTTTGTTCTCCTCCATTTGCTTGCGCAGAAGGATAATTTTTTCACTTCCTGGCGTTTCGATACGCGCCGAACTGGGTCGACTCGGGGTGATGAGTCCACCGCCAGCATCTGTAGTTGTACTACACTGCGATTGCAGGAGATGCAAGTTTTCCTGCGATTGGAAGTGCCCATCGTTCAGGGAAGTGCTAGATGAGTCGAGGTTTTGACGGGATCGAGCTTTCGATTTCAAATTCGTTAATCGTAGGGCAATATTCTTGACTTTCTCTTGCGCCGAGGAAGTTGATTTGCCATGTGCTGCTTCGGATTTTCGTACGAGCTCCTTGAGGGCGGATATTTTTTCCTGAAAACACAAAGGGGGTTAGTTTTCTGTTCGAAATAAGCTTCTAGCCCGCATGAAGTCAAACGGTGTTTTGAATTGCAATTGATCAGGACATACTGCCTGTCCACAATGTGGTTCTAACCAGCAACTCAAGTTAAGAACTACAGCTGCGTGTGAGTGGACCTTGAGAAGACTCTTGAGGTATGATTTGTCTCCATGGAGAGACACTTCACACTTCAAGTAACCAAATAAATAAAAAAATAACTTTAACTCATCGTAAGCAGATTACCCCCAAAGTAAGTGGAAGTTCACACCGAGGATCACATCGCTCACCATTTAAACGAATGAAAAACATTGATCTTTGCGATCCATTATCGAAATTGGGACAAGCAACTCAGTAATAAAAATTGTCACGTCTGCCCCTCGAAACAGAAGCAAAATATGTGACAGAGCGTCAAGAGTTGAAGCGATAAGACAGGTTCCCAATGTTCGTGTGATGCTTACTGGTTGAAATAAATTCAATGAAAATATTTGTAGATAGTGACGTGTCAAGTCAGGGTCACTAATTGTTATTAAGACTTGTTATTGAAAGAAGATTTCCTACTAACAATTCAAAATTACATTATTCGGGCACCTACCCACCTACTGCACTAAATTCCAATTGGAACACATTTGGTAGCATTTGTTGGAATGTATCCCATGCCGTCGTTAGAGCTACGCAAATGAGGCCCACCTCACAAAAGCAACAACAAATACATACCTACATCCGAAAGTGAATTGCGAACGCAAACTAAAAATACAACTCTCAGTTTCAACTTCAGAGATACATACACAATAAACAATGCAAAATTTATATCGGTTTGTCAAAGTGGCACGTACTTGCAATTGATTGGAAACTTACTTGCTGTTTACTGAAATTCTCTTGTAAACTTGTGATATCCGATTGCTGCTGCTGTTGTTGGGGGTGCTCCTCTGTTTCATGTTGAGACATGGTGTTTTCTTTTATCGAAATTTTCCGTTTTCCTATTGCTGAACTTATGGATTTATTTTTTCACTTAAATGCACGTTTCGTAAATTCATTTAATTAAAGTAAAGGCAAAAACTTAATCAATTATACAAAACTGAAAAGAGAAGAACGATTTTTTTTTTCTTTATTAATGATGTGATGTGGAAATTTTCACGTCTTTTTGGGAGTGTAAAATTAATTGTTTTCAATGGGGAATTCTTATGAATTTCAACACAATTGCATGGATATGCATTTGAAAAACTATTTCACAGTAAAATTTCTATTAATTTATGAAGTAAAAGTGGGGAAATTACCAAAAAAATTATGTACAAAATTTTACACAAAACACACAAAATAGTTCCATGTCAGCAGTTGGTGAAACGTCAGTTCTACAGAATGACCAACATAAGAAAGCGAATAGAAGGAATTTTCTTTGCCAACTTGGTGGTGGTTTTTGTATTAAATGGTTGCGAACAAAGATATTCGAAATATTGAATAAATTTATTAATTTATCTCCGGTTGCGATACTAGGTTGGGGTAGGTAGGTATGTTTGTTTTATTTTTGTTTCGGGTGTGTTCAACAACTTTGGCACAAATTGAATCCATTATTATATTTCATGAAAAGAGACAGTAGTAGCAGTAGTACCTAAACAAGAGTTCATAATCGATGAATAATGCATGATGTGACCATGTGAGTGATATTTGCTGAACGAAGTTTTTCGTAGTTTAGTTGCATTTTTAATAAAAGTGGGGCACGTCTTCACGAAAATATATACCTTTCTAAAAAAACAGCTTCTTTCACTGGCAAGTTATATATCTTTGTATTCTATTACCTTTGACATTAACATACTGATTCTGACAGATAAAAATTACCAAACAGCAAGTAGTGCAAAAGAACAAAGAACATAAATGCCAGCAATAACCATATTGCATTTTATTGAAATTGTTGATCGTAATGTGAATTGACAGATAATAATGCTTTTTGACAGGTAATTTGCTCTTTTTTTCGGCTCGTTTCCGAAGCCTTTTTGACCCATTTTGGGAGTGTTTTTGTACTAGTTTTTGCATGCGTTTTTAAACGAGTTATTGAATGCGTTCTTGGACGCAGTTTTGGTTGAAATTTTGGACGCGTTATTTTGTACAATTTTTCAAAACGTTTTTAAACTGTTTTCGGACACCTATTTTAAAGAGTTATTGGATGCATTTTTCGGCACGATTTTCGTTCCAAGCCCTTTTTAACGTTTTTAGACGTGTTTCCCGGCGCTGTTTAGGATTTGATTTCTGACGCCGATGTTGGTATTACTTCGTTTTGATTTTGTAAAGGTCAAGTCATTCAGCCAATTAAGGTTAAAGTTATAGCGCTCTTTTTTTTAATTAAACAACTTAAATCTTTAAATACTAAACAGCATTTTATTTGAAAATGTTGGTGCTATGGTTTAATTTATAAATATAAATAAAAAACTGTATATATGTACGTATATCATTAGGAACAGCAACACAGGGGGTACCTATGAATTCACTGCCTCATTTGTGGTTCTTACTAGTTTCCAGAGATGCTTTCTTTTGGAGACGAAGAAAGCGAGATTCTGAAAATAAATTTCAAACTTAATAGTAAGTCTTACTGCTAAGTACCAATAGCACATGCTTAATCTTTTATAACAGCTGAAAACCGAAATTTTTAAAATATATTCACGCACTTTTGAGGAACTCTTCCTTCATGATCGCTCCGGCTAAACGTGATTGGAGGCCTTCTTGAGCAATTCAATAATTTCCTGATTTTCCATTCTCATTGCATATTCCAAGGCCGTAAGTCCGAGCTTATCCTTGGCATCAATTTCCTCGACAACTCGCAATAGGTACTTGACAACATCAACATGACCATGAACTGCAGCAACATGCAGGGCGGTCCTTCCGGAAGGATCTGGCTGCGCCAAGTCTGCCCCAGCCAATTCAAAAGACTTCAGTTTAGTCAGTGAGCCTCTGGCAGCCGCAGAGCATAATTGTTCCCCGATAGCTCTCAGCGAACCCGTCAAATGGGCTCCGCAGCTTAGAAGCACTTGAATGACTTCATGGTTGTCGGTGCTTACGGCTTCCATGAGTGGCGTACGATCGTATCGATCACGGATGTGAACTGAAACGCCATTTTTTAACAAAAGATTCACAACTGGAAGATTGCCCTCATGGCATGCGATGTGCATGGCAGTACGATTGTCATGATTAACCCCAGCCAGATCTGCGCCATACGCCTTGAGGTTGTTGATCTAAGCGGGGAGAAAACATTTTGGTTTTATGATTCCCTGTGCTATAGAGCTCCGCTTACCTTATTAATGTCACCCGCCACAACGGCGGCATTCAACATGGCCGGGAACAGAGTAGCGCCCAGCTGGGAAAGCTCCTGAGGTGATGATAAATGCAGCGATCTAGCCACGGCTTCGATGAGATCGTATTCTTCCATTGCTGAGTTCTCGGAAGTCAGCTCGCCACGGATATTCGATTGCATAACCTAAAATCGAACAAGAAACACGGTTAAAATGACAGACGAGAGTTCCAAGTCGTAACTGACCTGCTTTTTGAATTCCAAGCTCCAATCGGCCTTTCCAAGGACATAGGACAGTTTTGTAACCGCAGCCTCTGGTGTCATGTCGTAACCCGGTATGACGCCTAAGTCCCTGAGCACCTTCCCCGTGTGATATAGTTCCGCAACTGATCCATTCGGACATTGCGTGCAATTGACGATAATAACTCCACGCTCGGAGGCCGCTCTAAGCTCATCGAGAATATCCTGTCGATTCGATGGAATATTCCCCGATCCAAAGGACTGCAAAACTACTCCCTTCATAGGTGCCGCTAGGAAAGCCCGGAATGTAGAACTCGTTATACTGGGAAAAAGACGCAATAGACCGACGTTGACGTCCATCTCGGTGTGTACTTCGAAGCGGGTAATCGTACATGGACGATATATTAACCGATAATCGATTTCGTAGTTTATTCCGATTCGTCCAAGCGGTGAAGAGTTCGGCGAGTCAAAGGCATCCAAGTCGTTGCAGCTGTTCTTTACTGTTCTATTGCCACGCATAAGCTTATTTCCGAAGAGGACGCACACCTCTGGAATAACATAGCTACCAGCTATAATCAGAGCTGTGGCGAAGTTGTCCTTTCCGTCGGTTCGAGTCTCGAAGATAGGAATCTGTGAACCGGTTATAATGACAGTCTTGCCAAGATTTTCCAGCATGAATGACAGCGCTGAAGCGGTATAGGCGAGTGTATCGGTGCCATGAAGCACCACAAATGCATCGAAGAACTCATACGATTGCTGGAAATAAATATCCTTATTCAATTAGGAATCCATTAAGCACCTAAATTGTGTTGTCCCTTACATGAATGTCCTTAGCTATGCGAATCCAGTCATCTGCTGTCATGTTGCTCGAATCCAAAAGTGGATCGTATTCGGTTACGGTGTAGATAACCCGATTTGTAACACCCTGCACAAAGGGGAGCACTAAAGGAGCCATTCCGGCTGATGGTCCAAACCGCTTTTTCGCGTATTCCTGATCATGCATATTTGGGTATTTGCGAAGCATTTTCACGAGCGCATTCGGTGTTGGAGCGAGAACTGAAAGGCAAACAAAGATTAATATTGCCTATGGAGTTGGGACTTTTTTTTTTTGACAAAGATGCCTGCTGCCTCAGCCAAGCCGTTTGTATCTCATTCTTATAGAGCTCACCGGAAGGAAGATGTCATTCCCCGGCGAGTTCGTGTAAGAATTCGCCGGCGATTTGCAATCACCAACAGGAAAACAAACAAAATGCGATTATTTAAAGGAAGTATATCCGAATTGGGGAAAGATATAAATTTAAATTTTGTGTGCGTCATCAACGGATAACTGTGCGTATACTTAGGAGTGAAAACTTTCAAGAAAACGGGCAACCGCAAAAGGACTAGCTAAGGCCAATGGGAGATTAGCGTGTGCCGTGTCTATAATCGAAAATTTATAAACTTGGGAGAATTTTTGTCTATATTTGACACATTAGAGTCGAAGTAATCCAGCTTAAGTCAATGCTTATGCAAATTGTTACAAATGACGCATTCTAAGCGCTTTAACGAGCTTAAGTCAAAACTGGCTAAACTACACGTAGGTATTTCGATTGTGGTTGACGGTTGACCCCATGAGAAATACTGTCTTGCTGTTCGCTCATAATGTCTTCTGACTCGTTTCGTTAAGTTTCGTTCACTTTTGGCATCGTTATTCGTTTTCACCAAATAGAAACTTTGCAAACTAATCACATCTATCTGGGCTTCGATTTGCTACTCGGACCTCACCAACTCATCGACCCAGTGGTGATAGCGTCAACAACTCTGCAAAAAATGGGGACGTTCAAGTATCTACTTTAGTAAGTCTGACAGCTGTCTGACTAGATGTATCTCGTTTTTGATTAGGGGAAACCCGTCATATGAGCAGCTGTTTCAGTTGACGTTTATGGAGGGGTAGCCGACGAATCTAGTCAACAAATTCGTGACTGAGTACTAAGTTGACAGTTCTCATATGTGGCTGACGTAGAAAACGTGACGTTCCCGACCAATCTAGTTTTTGCGTTCAGGTTACATCTGATCCAGACTAATCTAGTCGACTTAAGATAACTAGATTCTTGAATGTGCTCAATGTCAATTCGAACCATACTCACCATTATTCTCGTTTCTCACCATGCCAATGGTTCCACCAGTGTAGATCACCCTGACTTTGGACTCTTTAATCGGATTTGGCATTAAATTGCCAAAACTGCTATTTCGTCGCATGGATGGGCTCGTGCCGAAGCCATTAGCTGGAGGTGTAGTGGGCGTCACATCGCCAAGATGCAACGATTTGTGCACATTCTTATCGATATTCCAGTTTGGTGTTGTGGATCCGCTCGTCCCATTTGTGTCAGTTGTTATTTTTGACATATTATGGGGCACAAATGTGTTCTCTGAAAAAAGTGAAATAGAATGAAATAGATTTTTACAAAAAGCAACATCCAATTAATTAACACTTGTACGCTAATTAAGATCAGAAGATGGTTTTATAGATCAACATATTTTCAAAGTCTAGGTAAATATTGTTGATGTCTTTGTTAACAAGATGTATTTTGGTTGCGAATTATCGTTTAACCAAAGAACGATCAACACTAGCCATTAGATTTGTAGGTTCTGTTACTATGCTGTGGTAAATATAATTTGATGGAGGTTTTGATGGAAGTAAATAGAAATGGTGTGCACTTTTAACATATTTACTAATGCGGTATTTGATTGAACGCTCTCAGAGCAATTTTTTTTGTTCGTTTGGTACAAAAAAAGATTTCAGAGCACTTTTGCTAATCTGGATTTTTTCTCAGATTTGCTTCAGATTTACCAATACTAGTACGTTTGAGTTTGACAACTAGAGGAGTTTGTTTCATTTTCGTGAAATTTTTCAACTGAAAACAAACGAACTGCATAGGGTTGATCTATTTTTTGTTAATTACAGTAGTGTCCGCTTATAACGAACTCGAAGGGACTGACCAAATTGGTTGGTTATAACCGAAGTTCGTTTTAAGTGATACGCTAAAAAAATCATCAAGTTTTGTTTCGGTTCGTTATAACCGGACGTTTTCTTTATTTCACGCGCAGAATGGGTTCGTTATATGCGAAAGTTCGCTTTATGCGAAATTAAAATTCATAGTTCTTATGGGGCGTTGATTGGGACTTCATAAAATGGTTCGTTATAACCGAAAGTTCGCTTTAACCGGATTCGCTTTAAACGGTTACTACTGTATTTATGTACAAATGTTTAGATCTCAATCTGGGCGATCATTTTGAATGTTTTCATATAAAATTTAACCAGTGAATGGAAAACGCTTAGAAAAGTGTCGAAGGCTACACAATACACATATTGCAGTCGCACAAATACCAACAAAAAAAAGAGCAAGTGACGTCTTTGTGTTCGATTAGCCACACGAAATCTGAAATCTGAGAGCAAATCTGAAGAAGCCCAATCGAATACCTTATAATTGTTGAGAGGTTGGTTCTTTAAATTGGCAGCACTCTTCCAGCGAATTCAACAACTGAAGAACTGACAGCTGGGGTCGAATCGAATTTAGTTGAATTTACATGTGAAACAAAAACAAATTCCGTCACGTAATGCTCGTTCACGGACGACGCGATTCGACCCCTGATTTGTGCTCTGTTTCACCGTTAGACTTATGCTAGTACAATGCCAGTATACATTGCGGGAATTTTACTCAAAACTTTCCTTATTTTTCACCTAAAATATTGCTCGGCGATTAAGCTTATTTTTGGCTGAATGGTAACGCTAATAGGCCAAATTGGCGCATTCGTTGAAGTTAGTGTTGCCTTATTTTCCAGTGGAACTATTTCATAAATTTTACATGCAATTTAGAGCGCTGCGTATAAATAAAACCGATTGTTGACTATTTTGTCCCCCAATTGAGTGGGTTGAAAGAAAGGTTATTGCCCATATGCGACTTCAATATCCCCTAAACTTTTAATACTTCAAAAGCGCTTCAAGATGTTTGCAGATGGGTTTTAGGTGTTTTGGTTAGTACTCTGTTAGTTTCCTTTCCATTTAAAATTATTCACTGTAATTATTATGAGCTGTTTGGCGACTTTTATTCAGTTTGAAATAGGACCAACGTTTTGTTTTTGGCTGCTAAGCAACTTTCAGCTGTCACTTGCTCAGACCCTCTTCAAAATCAACATTTTCTGACAATAATTTAAGTAAGGATCAAGTTAATCTATTGTATGCCATGAATAGTGCAAAAGAAACTAATTGATTTCTTCTGTGAAACTCTACGATCTTAGGTAGATCAGATCGGTCTGGACTCGATGTAGACCCTAAACGCAAAACTAGAATTGTCGGTAACTTCAGTTTTCTTACGTCAGTAATATATAGGAACTGTCACCTGAGTCCTCACTCAGTAAGTAATTTCTTGAATAAATTCATCGGCTAGCCCTCCATAAACGTAAAATAAGACAACCGTTCGTGTGACCGATCTAGGCCAATCAAAACACATGTTCTATTTATTGACACATCAAGTCAGCCATCTGGCAGACTTAATAAACTAGATACTCGATCTTTCCCATATTCAAAAAAAACCCTTCTTTCATAAAAAAAAATGTGTGGGTTGCAGGGTGTAAACAGTTTCAAAGTTCAAACAAATTACAAAATGTGAGGATATATTGAAAGCACCAATGGTATCCGATTTGCCAAGTTCTAAAGTACAACTTTCATTTCATAGCAACGATTGTTTAATCCCGATGTCAATTACTATTGAAGCACCGCATAACTCTCCTCCGAATGAAACGCCCGCCAAACTTAGAAATCCTTTCGACTACAAACACGGCCATTGCAAGTGTCAATCCATTTGTCAAGCAAATCCAAGCGAAATATAAATGATACAAAGTCAGCACATTCAACACTGTCTGAGACGTACGCTCAATAACTATCAGCTTTGATTTGGTTATTTGTCCAACTGCATCGCGATCCCACTTCTGCAGCAAACCCGCATCCATAGTCTGGATGATGACTCTATCTAAAATCTCCCGAAACGGCGAATGCTTGTCCAGTAGAAATGTCAAAGGATAATCCTCCAAACTGTCACGTATCGTATGAAACAAAGGTGTGGCGTAGCTGCTCTGCAAATCTATAAGGAATTGAGCTCTGTCCGAGCCCAGGGCAAAGCCGAAGCTTGTATTTTTCATTGAGTTTCTTTCTCTAACGAACTCGCTGTTTTCAATTGGCACAACAATTTTTCCAAAGCCAACCGGAAGGAAGTCTAAGTTCGAAATCGTGAGCCATTGGTAGTCTATCATCATCACTGGAACGTTGTTCTCGATTAGGTCACATATTGTGTGGTATTGATTCACCTTGATGAAGGTCGTTAGGTAGGATGTCAAATTAATGGAATAAAAGTTCACAAGGATGAATGCAAAGAGTAGGAGCTGGCTATAAAACCGATAGGCGGAGCTGACGGGCCTCTCCACCGACATATTGAGCATTATCAGGAGTACTCGACTGAACGCGTTCCAAATGTCTGCAGGCAGACCAATTAAGACATCCTTCAACACATCCATCGCAATAATGTACGCCAACGTCAGTCCAAGGCACTTCCAAACTGTGGGGGAGAATGGCCTCAGGAAATACTGATTGGGATTCAAATAGCCATTCAGTGGCACCATGATGGTCCAGCGCAACATCTTTATCGGATAACTATGACCAAGTCCTTTAGAGGGCGAGTACGTATTCATGCTGATGTCGATTTCGCCGTCTATGGTCGCCTGAGTAATTGCAATCATGAACTCGCTTCCCATATACGAGTCATCATTGAACGCAACATCATTGAACGTTGCATTGTGCTTCTGTAGAAAACTGACAAACAGTCGGCCAACATAACCACCGACCTTCCAACGACCGTGTCTGTTGGTGTGCCAGAAGACCCTTGGCAGGTCCGATATAACAGTGGTACGAAATACGAAGCCATTCAGGTCCTTTTGAGCATCGGGAAGGGAGTCACTTTTGGAGAATTCTTCAAGCGGATTGTCGGCAAACGGGAGGTACGCATACGATGTGTTCCCTGCGACTCCAAAGATGCTCGTAAATTTCTTCTCCACGAAGTAAGAAAAGTATCTGTTCAGTTGCTCCAGGTTGCTGGCAGAAATTACAACAAATTTTCGAGCTCGAAGTCGTCCGACGAACTGCTCCAACATTTCCGTAAACTGGTGGTTTCCACTTATTGGAGCCTGCACCACAAAGATGGCGCTCCTTTCGAAGAACTTTTCGTTGTAATCACTCGCTAGAGATGAAAATATTGCCACGGGGATGTCATCGTACATTTTCACAAATTGACCAGCGATTTCTTGATCGACTCCTATGAACTGCACTGTCACTGCATCTTCTCTGCGAATCCTTGCGATGAGCTCGCTTAGCTCACTTCCACTCTCACCAAAGACGATTGGCAAAAACGTTAGTACCCGCAAGAGTAACATTTTGCAGTGTGCCCACGTATATTCGGCTATCGAATCGCACCGCTAGGTATGTCCTTTTTATATGGATATATGTACACAAACTGCATGTTGAATAATTTTCATTTTGATAATTTGATCAAAGATAAACTAATGAACCATTTGCTGAATTAAGTCAGCGCAACCAAGCATTTAAAATCCGGCCTTTATTTGGGTGCATTGTCTTTTTTGACAGGCTTACAAATTGGGAAAGAACTCGAATTTTGGATTTAGCGCTATCTATATCTAAAGTGAACGCCGTTGCACATCAACAGAACACGAAATTGGTTTAATTTTTAATTAGGCACTAGTGGCAAGTTAGTTAGTGACATTACCCAATGATGCACGAAATAGCCTCATCACCAGCGACCTGACCGTCAATAACTGCGGCGCGAATGTCATTTCTATTAGAAGCAAATTCTTTACATTTGCAAGAGCAGTATACGGTTTACCGTCATGGAATACAATTCGAAATAAAAGCGAACTGAATTTGAGTTATGCGACTGCTGATTGTGGAAAATATTTCGCCGCAAGCTTCTATAATAGGTGGGGAATTTATAAAGACGGGTCGATGATTATCTAACAATTGCACATCTTCAGTTGCTGCAAGTTGTTTTTCTATTTGCATCTATACAACTGCAGATAATGGAGATTAGAGAGCATCGCGTAATTTGTTACAGCTCTTTTGAGTGATTGCCTTATCTGTTATTGTTAAAGCCCGCTTAACATGACAATTATTATTCCGGACTAAAAGCAAGTCCCTGGAACAACGCAAATGAAGCTTTGAAGTATTTTTTTCTACAGCGCCACCTCTTGCGAAGTTTCGACAAACTTTCAAGAGTATGACTGACCGAAAATGGGTTCTCAATTAAGCCGTTCACACTCAGCATATAAAGGGTTTTTCAACGGGGAGACGGGGACGCTACAAAAGTAGAGCGACAGGGACAGCAAACGACGCCGAATTTCTTGCCGCTCTTTTGACATTTCTCTTCAGTACGTTTTGCTATTTCATGATGGAAAGAATATACGAGCCAACAACGAGTCGAAATTATTAAAATTTACTACCGAAATTCGGAGTCAGTGGCCTCAACGTTAAGAGCGCTACGTCCAATTTATGGTCGTCATAATCGTTCTAGCAGATCAACAATTGAGCGTCTAGTGGAAAAATTTGAATCCACAGGCACAGTACAAAATGTTTCCGTGCCAGTGGGACAAAGAAGTGCCCGTAGTGTCGAGAATATTGCTGCCGCTGAGGCTTCAGTTGAAGAAAGCCCAAATGTGTCTCTCACACGTCGTTCTTAAGCGTTGGGCATCTCTGTGACGTCCTTGTGGCGAATTTTGCGAAAAGATCTTGGCCTACATCCTTACAAGATTAAATTGACGCAAGAACTGAAGCCGCTTGACCACCAGAAGCGTCGTATGTTCGTGAATTGGAAAATGATTCGGATTTTCATCGAAAAATCATCTTTAGCGATGAGGCTCATTTCTGACTGAATGGCTTAGTAAATAAACAAAATATGCGGTATTGGTCAGGCAGCAATCCACACGTACTCCATGAACCATGAGTCATCATTGCATTCCGAAAAAATTACGGTTTGGTGTGGTTTATGGGCTGGCGGCGTCATTGGGCCGTACTTCCGTGATGATCAAGACCGGCACGTTACTGTGAATGGGAATCGCTTCCGTTTAATGATAACCGAATATTTTTGGCCCCAATTGGATGATATGGACTTGGAGGACATGTGGCTTCAACAGGACGGAGCCACAAGCCACACAGCGAATGTCACAATCAATTTATTGGAAACCAAGTTTGGAGGTTGTGTTATCTCACGAAATGGTCCAGTCGCTTGGCCGCCTCGGTCGTGCGATTTGACGCCGTTAGACTATTTCCTGTGGGGCTACGTCAAGTCTATGGTCTATGCCAACAAGCCAGCGACGATTGATGAACTTCGTACGAATATCGAACGTGAAATTGCAGCAGTATCGGCCGATTTATGCTTGAAAACCGTCGAAAATTGGGTTCAGCGTCTGGACTTCTGCAAGCGTGCCCGTGGTGGCCATGCAAAAGAAATCGAGTTCCATACATAATGGCATCGAACGTACTTTCACAGGAATAAAGAATTTCATTGATATCCAAAACCGTTTTTGTTTTATTTAAAAAAAACTTTTGTAGCACTCTTATTGAAAAACCCTTTACTTGTAGGCTCCTTCCATTCGCAAAAACTCACACAAGAGTCCTACACACGCGCCATCTTTTTATATATTTATTTATAAATGCTAAAGGCACTTTCACAATAATTTTTTGTTGTTTAAAATCTATTTTTGACTTTCTTTCTCCCTCTCGTTCTATTGCCAAACAGTCTTTTCTCATCAAACAAGTTGCTCGCGCTATACAAGTGGCAACAAGTGGTTTCACATCCTGAAATAAACGTCTTTTTCCATTTTAAAGCAAATATTTGTGATTTTTTTTTTTTTGAAAAAAAAGTCGGTTTAAGCAAATTGTGGTCAAAATTGCCCCCAAAAGGTATTTCTGCCTAATAGATAAATAAAATTTAAAAAAAAGGTTTGCCAAAAAGTTTAATTGATGTTGAAGTGGCTAAGAATTAAAGACACATATAAACATGAATATTATTTATTATTGACATTTGCGCAGATGAGAAATTGAAATGTCAAAATCGACAAATTTAGATTTTTTTATAAAAATAAGTTTGACATTTCCTAATATGAATATTAAGGTATTGAAGACATATAAATCCATCTCTCTCTTTAATTCATTTATTTTCAGATGCCGAAATGCCTTACATTTGCGTTTTCATTTTATGAAAGCTATCGCTCAAAGAATACCTATAGTGCTGTCTCCTTCGGGCCAAATTTCACAAACGCATGACAGTCTGATGCGACGTTATTTTATGTGACAAATTGTGCCGTCCATGATGTGGTCTATCATCTGGAAAATGATTGCAGAGAACAAGGTATGTCAATTCAGTCAAAACTCACAACTGTCATATTTATAATGTCAATGGAGAGTGTATGTTTTATTTTTTACAAAAAAAAAAGGGATTCAAAACAGACAAAAATAGAAACCTTATTAACATTTATTGCCTTTGGCAAAATTAAACAAATTCCATTCAATAACAACTGCTAACCAAAAAAGTAATCATCCTTCCATAAAAGAAATCATATCGTGCAACACGAAATGTGTCATTTATATAAGTAGCGTCACACTAGTAAACTTATTTTTATTTTAGGTTATTAAACAATTTTAATTTACTACTTTTCCGGTTACATCTGAAAAAGATGTAGCAAAGTATCACAATAGCCAGAGTTCAAAGTCAGTAAGTTGGCACCCACATTTATAGCATGTAGATTGTAAAGTATACTACCTGAATGCAGGCCAACCATATGCAAGTGTATTGCAGGGCTGTGACAGTCTGATGTGTCGCATGTAGTTGTAGGCTATGTCCTCGTTATAAATATGTGGTATTAAATAGTTGAAAAATAGAAAATGAGATTTCATCTATCCTTTACCAATTTATCCTTCCGTCACCTTTAGGTCATACATGAAGTCAAAGGTTGCTTCCGTCGAAAGTGAAGAATACTCACACTTGCTTTTAAAAGACAACTCGGCGAAATTGCGCTTTAAGGCCCAATTTTAGCGGAAATTATTTTGTAGACTCCATTGCCTGAATAAATTGTATGGAACACATTTGGAAATTTTGCGAAATTAAGGGCCGTTTGCTGATACGACTCATAGCGAATTAAGTTCTACATAAACTCTTATGTGACAGTTTATGACCTGGAAAAAGTAGCCCATAAGTATTTAAGTAGAACTTAAATAGTTAAGAGTCGTATGAGCAAACGGCCCTAAGTCATTCAGTTGATAAAACTGCACATAATCAGTGCCGTCTCCAGCCAAACTGGCGTTCTGTGCAAGATTTACAGAAAGCGCCCTTTTTTAGTCTTTTCGTTTTGAGATTTTTGAACTTGATTCTTCTGTAAAATGTAAGTGGATGTGCAAGAAACATGCCTAAATGAACAGGGTGGAATATTTTGAGATTGTGAGCCTGCATGGGTCAAATGATTTTTTATTTTGCCATATTTTGAGTTAGATTCTCATCGAAATTGCAACATTGCAAGTGATGTGAGTTGATGTGCAAGAAATAACTCAGCACAGGTGTGGTGGATGTTGTTATTTAAAAGGCAAATGTTAGTATTTTTTCGCGCAAGATATACATAAAATGATTTTTTTCTTTTCTAGCAATGCGCCCCCAGGACTTGGCGCCCCGAGCATTTGCACATCTTGCACATATGGTTGGTTCGGCCCTGCACATAATGATAGTAATTTTATCTAAAATAGAATATCTATCAAAGTCTAAAATACTGTCTACGAATATGGAATTTGGAAATAAAATATCAGCAACGAATGACGTAGCACAATTATTTATTTACCTCGTTCTATCTGCTTCTATCTTGGTCTATTTTTAACTCTCTTCAACCGATTGTAGATTTTTTATTTCGTATTTACTCGTTTGTAAAGCAGAACATACTCCTGGGTTTGTCATCGGTTTTTCGATTGACATTTATTCAGAATTTAGGGTACCATTGCACTTCAATTATGCATATGAATGACAACAGGGGAATGAACAATTCAATTTGTCAATTGACCAAAATAATAGCACTGTCGAACTTGTTAGTTAGCATACGTGACGAATTTGATATTCCTTTTGTATTGTCAAAAGTGTGTCAAGTTACCAAAATAACGCGAAAATGATTTAAAAAAAAGAAGTTTAAAACAAAGTTTACTAAGTGTGACAGCTGCATGGCGTGGTTTGCCAGAGATTGGAACCTTCGTGTACCCAGTTGACTTACATTGACTTGAACTGGATTATGTACTTACGAAAGCATAAATTTGACTTGTCAACTAGGGGTCTGTTCAGAGATGTTTAAAAATAATTGGTTTAGTTACTTGGAAATTTGGGACACATTTTATTTTTAGCGTCACTCCTTATTTGCTGTGCAGGTGGATACAGAGTTTTCTGTGTGGGTGTGGGTGCTATGTGGATAACCTCTTTTAGGGCGGTTTTAAGTTATAACGAAAAGTAACACAACTCCTTATCGTTTGCAGGGTTTCGAAAAGTTTTCCTTAAATCCTAACAGTTTTTGTTAATTTAGTTAACAACGAAGAAACTGATCCTGGATATTTCAAACTCAAAATGTCAACCGAGTAGCCAGCCAGGATTGGCACCGTTCAAACGGCTGCCGACTCTATATTCCTCAGAAGTGAAGAGTTTATTCAATTTAAGATGTTATACCCTTTGCGATGTCAAAGTTACAAAAATAAAACATTTGTTGCACACATTTTTGATGCATTACTCTTATTTTTTCCTCGGGAAAAAAGGATCAATATCTATGAATGAACTAATAAAATACACATACGATGGATACGATTATATGTCCACGGGTCCCTTGCCAATTTAAACACAGTTTGTCGTGTGAACACCAAATACCCGTAATAAGGTGGGGCGTTACTTCATGTACAGCAATTACACATGATAGCAATATGCACAGCAGGACTAGCTTCGATACATTGGTCAACTAGCCTGCTCATTTCAAAATGCACCTTCTACGTGCGATAACGCTTTGGCTTTTGTCGGTAGTCGGCATTTGCGGGAATTACAGTGAGTTCGGTGACCTAACCGAGCGGATTTACAAGGAAATCCAAGCGTCAACAGTATATTTCATCGGGGTGGGTGACGGATATTTGAGTGAAATTCGGAAAAGAGATTTCATCGTCCCGATGACGATTTTCACATATGTGGAAAGCGAGCGAAGCGAACTAAAGCCCATTGACAAGAACACCATCTTGGCGGTCCAAGTGGATGCTACCCCTCAGTGCTACCCTGTGATACGGAAGTTAATTGCATGCCTGCAAGTTCGAAGGTTTGTCGTAATAATTGCCAGCAGTTTCGAAGTCCTCCAAGAGTACTTTCTCTACTTCGAGGACAACCAGTTCACGAGAATCTTCGGTATAGTAAATGGCGCGCAATTCGCGTACATGCCCTACGCAGACGTGTCCGTTCAACGGGTCTGGCCAACTGACCCCCTCCCGCATGCATTGCGCGACTTAAATGGATACACTTTTCGAACCACCATTCAGGATGATTTTCCCAGAGTTTTCTGGTACCAGGATCGTAAGGGCCGGATGACAATTGGGGGGTATGTCGGACAGTTTTATCTGAGTTTCCTGCAGAAGCATAATGCAACCTTCACCGAAGTCATCATCAACAACTCGTCGGAGCTATTCATACCGGGAGTGGTGAATGCGACGTGCAATGGTGACGTCGATATCAGCATGAACACGTACTGCCCAGTCGAGGGGCTTGAACTGAGTTATCCCATCAAATTCATAAGCTGGACCATTATGGTTCCGATAAATGGTTACGTTAACTCGTATCAGTACTTCCTGAAGCCTTTTACATTAACCGTGTGGATATTCATTGGCATAACCGTGCTCTATATCATGGTGATGCACAGCATCAAAGACTTTTACGTCAACAACACCGTCGACCTGTGGCTTTATTTCCATCAAACAGTAACGCTCCTCCTCGCCCTATCGCCGGGGACTAGTATCACCAACGCTTATAGAATGCATGTGCAGACCATGGTGCTCGCGTTTATTCTTGTCAACCTCTACAGCGTTTATTTGACATCTTTTTTGACGGTCTCTGTACGTGTCAAACAGTACGACTCGGTATGGGATCTCATCGAGAATAATGTCACCGTGCTTATGGTCGACTATCATTGGACTTTGATTTCAGATCCAGATGATCATGTGACCGGCTTAGAGAGAATCATAAAACAAGTTGACAATACCATTTTTGCAAGGGAGAACGATTCGATGAACACCAGTTTTGCCTATGCAGCAGCCATGGACAAAGCAGAGTTCCTTGTGGGCCTGCAAAGAAGATTTTCCAAACCTACGTTCCACATGATTCGCGAAAGCTTGCTCGATTATTATTTGGGGTTCTTATTGGTCAGCTATTCGCCGTTTGAGGAGATTTTAAACACCTGCATTATCCAGGCTATGGACACGGGCTTGATGCGAAAGTGGGAAGATGACACTGTGATGCAGGCCTCCGAAGCTGGACTTATTCCCATGGTGCACACATCGGACCAAGTCGCACATGCGTTGACCTTGGGACATTTGCACTTTGGCTGGTGTTGTTTGCTGAGTGGTTTGCTGCTGGCAGTGATTGTATTTTTGTTTGAGATTTTTTGTCAAATATTGTTGTAGAATTATTTGGGAAATAAATTCAAATTTATGTAAAATGAACAACGCTCAGATTGGAAAGAGATATAGAACTTTGACATGGGACGTTTATAACCCAAAGACAAGAGCTTTCGTGATATTTCAACCTGAGAATCTAATCGAAAAATTTAATTCCCCTTATCAACTATTTCATTCCATGTGATTTTGTTTTAATAAAAGTGCAGTTTGTGTACATATAACTTGAGTATGGACAGTAACATGTAGTCACTTCTAAATCAATAACTGTCTTTAATGTTGCCCTTACTGACGAGATTGTTCCTGAATTTGCAAAATGGTCGCTTTTCGGTTCGATCCCATCCTAAGCTATCAAGGCTTTTTAGCCAGCAGGATAAAGTAGTATCCAAATGAATATCAGTGATCTCTAACGGATTAATAGACGTGTATAACGACTGCTCTAGAAAAAGACCAAGCCTAAGGATTTATGCGTTCAATGCAAACGTTATTTCCACTTCACATGTCGGTTGGATGTGCTACCCTATTAAGATCAGCTGCGTTCCATTTACCTCCTTTCTTTTAACGATTTTTAATTTTTTGCTATTTTACGTCCCATCATTAACAACAACACTGTGTTTGGAGTGCAAACCAGAGTTCATTCATGAATTTGTTTATTAATTAAATTAAAACAAACAGCGTCGACGCAAATCCCATCTTATCACTAAGGGCCGCCCGCCACTAATTGTTGCCATAACTTCGATTTTTATACGTTATCTCTGGGAAATTGTTTTCAGAAATATTTGTACAATTAAATATTAAATGTGTACCTTTAATTGGAGGTTGACAAACATTTAAATTATGCTCTGAAGATGCTATGAGTTCGATATTTTGAGGTTAAGCATCTACTACTTTACAATAGGCGCGTTTTATTGAACACCTATTCCAGCAATAGTCCTGTTTTTTTTTAAGGTCGATCTCAGCAAAGCAAAGTAAAGTAGGATTTTCAGCATGCAATTACAAGAACTACGCTCTACTTGACACTTCGAGACTCGAAATAGTTGTTGTTGTTACTTTACTTTGCTTTGCTGAGATCGCAGTTTAAAAAAAAACGCGCCTAATGTAAAACAAATCAAAGTAAAGTACTCGTAGACGAGAATAGTTTTTTTAATGTATGAACCTCAAAATCGTTTTACTAAAGTTTATTTAAACATAATAAATTATACATTTATGAAGGATAGTCTCTCCTGCTCAGTTTCTATTTTTTCAACTGACTTTTATTAGCGACTTGACAACTTTAAACTTTCAGTGTGAAAGTACCCTCAAACCGATTACCGAATTGTCAATGTCAAAATATTCAGCAAAATCAACATTTTCATTATGGTGAAGTCCACGAAGGAACAACTTTTACAAATTGGAGCTCAGAGCCAATGTTGGACGAGAAATAGCGGCCGAGTCGTCGAAACGTTCCCGTGGTGGACATATGAACAAAGTCGAATTCCATTCATAAATTCAAATCAATTATTTTTTTTTTTTAAGTATCTGAAGTAGTTTGCATTTTGTTTACAAAAGAAGTTGTCAAGTCCTTCATGAAAGACCCTTTATTATTGAAGTTGAGTTGAATAGCTTTTCTATTTTGCCGTGGACTTCGTTGGCGTCATCGTCGAGCGTTTGTTCTTATACTTTTAAGGACACACTTTAGTCACAAGCAGTATAAACCGGAAAATTTGATTGTATACCTTGAGTTTAATCGCTCTAGTTAAGCCCGCTTACTGAGTGTGAATGGCGCTGAAAGCAGTTTACCAGCATAGTCATACTCATGAACATGAACAGATCTCAGAAAGGTTTCCCAATATGCTGCTGCTTTCAAGTCACTTCCATTTTAGATAAATAAATACCTAGTGCGAATTGCGTACTGAAGATTTAACTTTACTTTGCTTTGCTTTCTATAACTTTCCGATAAACTATTCCGAAAGGAGATTTGTCAAAAGAAAGAGAGGTTGATTAGCATTTTTACTTTTATAAGATATCAGCAAATGAAAGAGTTAGTTTTTATTACTGTTTATTTCGTCTTCTTATTTGCATGCAAATGACCTCACCAAAGAGAGTCGCCTAAAGAGGGTTTTTTGAAGAAATTTTTATGAGTTCAGTCTTCATTGAGGAAAGCAGCAACAAACAACATGAAATTGTTATCACTTCTCGTCGAATTGGACATAGCTAGTGTGTATGTCGAAATAGATATAATTTCAACAAAAGTGTTAATCATCTCAAATGACACATTAAATGAAAGCAAGTTACTAGTTAACAAACGAAAATTGCCAGATGGCGCTCCCCACATTAAGCAGGAAACGTTGTTATTTATTGCTTTTCCTCCTTCGGCATTTAATGTTTTTCATCTCAATTGTCTTTCATAATTTATAATGCTTAAAGAATCTGTCAATCAATATTTTAAGTAAACTGAATTCGAAATTCGCATCGAACCACAAATTTGTAAACCGCGCATATTTCTTTTGACATGTTTGTCTGTCACCTGTACCAAACAGTATAGGCCTGTTGTTTTTTTAACTTCGATCTCACCAAAGCAAAGCAAAGTAGGATTTTCAGCACGCAATTGCCTACAACAACTACGCTCTACTTGACACTTCGAAGACAAGTAGTTGTAATTGCGTGCTGAAAATCCTAATTTAATTTTAATAAATGATTGTATCTTGTATGACTGCTGACTACAAGTCCAATATTTATACTCTGCACAGTCATAATTCATTTCTTTAATGTCGTTTTCCATTGGTGTCACTGGGGGATCCACTCATTCTGAAATCCAATGGAACAACAAAACTGCCTCTGAAAGAATCCACAAAAGTATTGGTGAAATGCCAAAAAATAATCTACGGCTGATGCTGTCAGCTGACTTGTTTAAAATACATTAATTACACTTGTGTGAGTGCTCCTTGAGTGGATTCTGATTCTAACTTCAATCGAGGAGCGAAATTCTCTTCTAAGAATCACCAGAAAAGTATGGAACGGTTTTAGCATCAAGCATCTACTTTAGTAAGCCTGACAGCTGTCTAGATGTATCTCGGTTTTGATTCGCTGAGATCGGTCATATGAGCAGCTGTTTCAGCTGACGTTTATGGAGGGGTAGCCGACGGCTTAAGATAACTAGATTCTTGAATGGGCCGATTGTTACATAGAAATTCGTATTAACAAATGTCACGTAACTTCAAAAATGCCGGCTTACAACACACTCGCACCTTGCATATGCCACTTCCGCTTTGGGCAAAGTTGCTGGCAGCGTTCATAGAATTTTATCCCTTTAATTTGAAATTTTTCGTTACATGTGGATAGTATTTTCTTTTTAGGAATAAGCGTACATTTGCTTAAAATATTCATGAAAAATGAACAATGCAGATTGGTTGAGGGAAAATAAAAACATTTTGAGCAAATTTTCTTCATTTTTTAAGAAAAATTCACACAAGAAATCGAAGTTAATGATATCCAAAAGCGGAAAATACACAACCATGCTCGTTGTGTAGTTTTACCAACTAAACAAATCAAATTATTAGCCTTTAAAAATATATAATAACTAACCAATGGCAGTCAGTAATATTGAAATGTTGTATTCCCGAACTCTATCACCGAGATTGGCAGCATTTATTTTTGTATTTTCTGTATGTTTTTGCATGTCACACGGATTTTAATTGACATAACACCGACAGGAAAGCAAAATAGCGGAATTTAAAAAAATTGAGGGGCAGCGGCAAGAGGATTGCGAGTTGGGGGTCTCTGCTTGCTCCTTAGATTCGCAGTTTCGCTATATCCCCATTTGGCCTGTGATTGTGATTCTTATTTTCACCGAAAATTAAATATAATAAAAAGGAAAGAGTGCAAAATCGCAGTCACGCTTCAACTGAAAGTCGCTCACAGGTAGTGATTGCGATTTTGCAATCACTGTGATTAAATCACAGGTAGTATTTTTCTGCTCATCTCTAGTTGCTATCAGTGCCGGAAAATGCATGTGTAGGTGTATCATTAACCCATTTAATTTTCATAATAACTCAGGTGAGCGTAAATTGAATGACATTTTTGCACCCTCTTGGCAAATTACATAGAGGTCGGGGCCACCTCAGGCTCAGGTTATCTTCATCTTTGACTGCTATGATTGCTGGTGGCATAATTGTGATTGCTCACAGAACAGTATCTATCTATCTATCTGTTGTTGTTTTAGATTCTATTGCAAATTCCTTCTGTGTCGTAAATGTGATAATGTCTAAAATACTTTGGCAACAAATTTTTTTTCTATTTTTTATTTTTTTGCATTTGTCACGCCTCATTAAAAAGTTGCCATGTGTGCAGAACGATTGTGACGCGTGATTTTGTTAGGCAATATTATAATTCGAGTATCTTACCAAATACGGCAGAATATTTTTGCTCTGTAACGTAGCTATCCACTGCACTATAAGGCAGCTGCAAAGTAGGTAGCTGTGCTCTTTTCCCACCACTGACACTGAAAATAATTTCACTTCACTTTCGCCTTTCAATGGCCCAGAAAATAAAGATTAAGGACACTTTTTTCACAAGAAATATAGGTAGATAGATATACACGCACAAAATTGAAAATTCACGCAAAAAGATAGAACACTGCAACGTAAACATCTACTAAACGTATACGCAGACCGGCCGATGGAAATAGCTGTTGTAGACTGTTCATTCAATTGAACCTACTGCTACTGCAGAGTGTCTGATGTCTATTCTTGATTCTTGAATCTTTATATTTGCTTTCACTCTCTTACCTAAAGATGCAGAACAAAAACAGAATACAATAATAAGTCGACATTCGGATTCGACTCGACAATGCCGATATGAAAAGAGAGTGTTTTTGGAGTAAGAAAATGAAAGAGTCTTTCAGATAGTACGCACTACGCAAAGCCGCAAAGTATACTTGCGCTCTATTCTTATCTAATATTCCATGTGTGGTGTGACATTAGTTTGGGATATTTTTGGCAGAGAGCAACACACAGCGTACATGACATGAAAAGCGAATAATCGAACTTGGGTTTGAAAGGAGTTAGATACACGAAGTATATTCAGATGTCTTTGCTCGAGTGGAAGATTCCAAGTTGCTAAAAGTTGATGTAATAGTTAAATGAAAATGACCAGAGAAAGGGATGGTAAAGTGTTGTTTTCATATAATTCTACAAGTATTTATTTATATTTAGGAAGAATATGGAGCGCGTTGCCAGACTAAGTCTTCACCTATTTTTAGTCTGGACGAGCACAAGAAGTGAGTGTTTCCATATTTTCATTTGGGAAATATTCAAAATATTTACTATCCGCTCCGATATAGAGAAGACTTAAATACGAATAAAGTGTTGAAATACTATATAAATATATTACAAATTTACATATTTTAGAGCTAAGTAGGTACGTGTTTAAAGCCTCAGAAACGTTATAGTCACCACATAAGGTAATTTTTAAAACATAGGGTAGAGTTGCCTTATTCCGGCCGTCTCCGGCAGAGACAATACTGAGACCACCAACTTCGCCGATTTCACGTTTCTTAGCTCTAGTATTGTTACATAGAAATTCGTATTGACCAATGTCACGTAACTTCAAAAATTCAGAGTCACCAATCCACTCCCAAAAAAATATGAGCCACTTCCGCTGTTGGCAAAGTTGCTGGCAGTGTTCATAGAATTTTATCCGTTAAATTTAAAATTGTTCGTTGTGTGTGAATAATCAGCGCTATCGAGGTATCCGTTCGGAAAAATTTCCGATCGGAAAGTTAAATCTGATCGGAAGTCAAATTGCGTTCGAAGTATCCGTTTCGGAACAAAATAAATGAAGCGCATAAACGCGTTCATTTCACATTAAAATATTCCACAGCAATTAGTTGTTGGAGAGCTTCGGAAAAAATGTATTGTGTAGCTGTCAAAAGTTAGTCGTATAACGCAGTTCCACGCAATGCGACAAGGTGCGCTACACATCATCGGAGAATTTTTCCGAAAGTTGAATCGGAACGGATACCTCGAATGGAATTTCTCCGATTTCGTACAAATCGGAGAAAATTCCGTTCCGAACGGATACCTCGATAGGGGTGAATATTTTTTTTTAAGAAATAAGTCTACATTTGCTTTAAATATTCACGAAAAATTATAAATTAAGGGAAAATAAAAACTTTTTGTGTAGTTTCTTCACTATTTAACGAAAATGTACGCACGAAATCGAAGTTAATGATCCCAAAAGCGGAAAATACACAACCATGCTCGTTGCAATATGTTTCTAGTTTTACCAAATAAACAAATCAAATTATTCGCCTTTAAAAATATATAATAACTAACCAATGGCAGTCAGTAATGTTGAAATGTTGTATTCCCGAACTCTACCACCGAGGTTGCCAGTATTTATTTTTGTATTTTCTGTATGTTTTTGCATGTCACACGGATTTTAATTGACATAACACCACAAAATGGCGAATTTGAAAAAAACTGAGGGGGCAACCGGCAAGAGTTGGAGGATCTGTCATCTCTTTCTTTTTGGTGGCCGAAAATATTAGTTTTTTTCCATAAAAACGAAGAAAAACATTATTTTACATTAAAATATTAGTGTTTTATTTTCTTATATCTCTTAAGAAATATCAAATCAACAATTTAAAAAAAGCTCAATTTGACTAGAGCTTATTTAATTCCATCTTTAGGCATAAAGCTTTTCAGTTTACAAATCAATAAAAGCAGCGAGATCTGTTGTCTTCCTATAAAAACCCTCCAGATGGTGTAATATAAATATAAAGCATAAATTTGGTTTGAATCTTGGACAGTACAGAGGAAGGAATCGGTCAAAACTATTTTTAATAAAAATTCGTTCGCTTCAATTTTTGATCTGGTGAAGAAACGTTGAGCACTCTTAACTGATCCCAACGGTTTCTCTGTTTTTTGTTAATCTGAAATTTGTTTGTTTCATTTAAAATTAATTAAAAACTGTTAATTTAAAAAACTAATTTATATGTTTCCAAATAAAATGCTTCGCAGTGTAAAATTATTTATTTTTGTTCCTAGTAGTCACTAGAAAACTAGATCAAGACGCCAAAGACACTTCAAACTATTTATTTTTTTTAAATGGTACGAAGCTCTAAAAAGGTTCGCCATCCCTGGTCTATAATATTCCGAAAAAGGTGTTTTCCCTCGCTAAGGTGTTTTTGTGGTGTGGTGTGCACGACTGGATCGCCCAAATCTATTTTTATCACTGTAAGCTACCACCGATAACTTACTTAGGTTATTTTACTTAGAACATGAGAAATCACAAAAGCAGGCACAATATTGGGCTCATCTCGCTCCGGTTCTTAGTTCGGGTCTTACGCACTTCAAGTTGGTTGAGATAGAAGTTTTCTACTTGTGATATCCTATAGTCCACTGGTTTTAAAAGGGTGGGACGGAACCCTCTTGTATAGTCCATTTTTATGCCCTAGTGATTTCAAGCGCCCAGTGCATAGCTTTTTGATTAGGTTTGCCATTTAATCGTCAAAGGAGATGTTCTTTGTTTTTTGAAAAATGGCTTACTAAAATGGGTTATCATTTGTTTTATATCTGATACGATGTTGTTTTTTGATGTAGGTAATGCAGAATCCACATAGCAGAGGTAGATAAAGTTCCTTACGACCTCAAAGTTGTAGCTGCAATTGACTAAAGCTCACAAGTAACTCTCAGATTTTAGAACGAGATAAGATAAGACACAGTAGCATGTCAGCGAATGGACATCACTGACAAAAAGTGAATCGGTATGTACCTTAAACCTTATACTCGTACCCATGAGCAGTCCGTTCAGAATTATTACTTATCCTTTTCGACCTCTTGGGTTCGTTGCCTTGTTGCAAATAATCCGCTATCCGCCACTTTCCGAACAAAATTAATATTTGCCGTTTGATCCTTAAATTTTCAGCTGTCGATCGTTTTCAACGCATAACTGCAAAAAGCAAACTCATCCGTTTTTGTTAATTCACATAGGTATATTTATTATTTAAAATATGCATTCGCTTATTTTAATTTTCCATTTAATATTCTTTTTGCTTGTTCTTATAAGTCACAACAATAACTTACGTTTCTTTAATTTGTATATATAAATATATATATTATTTTCTTTTAAATGAATGCGTAACACAAATTTTATTTATTCATCTCTCTAATAGGAATACAGTAGGTAATTGATAATATTAATGCATAACACTCGGTAATTTCATATTTGTTTTCTGTATTTATCAAACATTGGACAATAGTACCTCGTGCGTATGTACCTTCTGTCGCCACCATGGTAATATATGACCTGGGTAATAAGAATGTTTACTTAAATAAATGTCATTACATAAGAAATCCAATTTTTATGTTTAACGCATGCTTCGCTAATATAGTAACTATGTATTGAGATTCTAGAGTTTTCTTTATTTATCATCTAAATGTTCACGTTTTGCAAAACAAATGTATATAAATATTTTATACTATATGTAATGTAGGTACATCATTTTTACTTTAATTTTTTTTTATAATTTAATTTCTTGTCCACCAAAATTTACATTTTTCTTAATGTTTTCTTAGTTAAGCGCTCAATCATGTTAGATTGTCGTAATGCAACGCTTTGATTTTGTTATGTTTTTCTTTAACTTTCCTTAGTTAACTTTAGATTTTTATAGAATAGTTTTATTTTATTCAGTAAAGTGCTTGTGTTTACGAGTATATAACTTACATGCAGAAACTACGAATTTTGGTTGCGTGAAATCAGGCGCACGTTAATTACTACAACAGACATACAGAAAAGATGTAATTAAATAACCTTCTTTGACAGCTTTAGCACGTCTAATCCTTAAACCAATCGATTCTTAAGTGGGTTTCTAGGCCTTTTGCTATGCTCAACTCAATTCATACTTTTAACATGAGGTCTGCTATTATTAACGGTTTTTCTAAGTCGCACCATATTTTTTATTTTTTTTAGAAAAGTTCACACGTTTGTTAGTCAACCGCAGATTATTAAAAACTCAAGTTGAAATATACAGCAGTTCAGATTTTTTTTAACAAGCTTTTGTAAATTTAATTAGGATTAGGAAGAAACCTTTAGTTTTGATGGATTTGAGGGAGGAAAAAAGTTGTGAGTATTTGTATTTGGAAAATGTTTACAAAAAATATGCTTTTCATTTTGTTTTTCTATGTAACAATTATTGTAAAAAAATATTCATACTTTTTATTTTGGTTTTGTACTAAAATTGGTTTTTTGGTTGTTTTTTAATTTATGTGTAAGTGGTGGGATTTATACTTTGTTAAGGGCAATACTTGTTATTGCTGTTTAAAAGTTGGTTGTTGGTAACTGTTTTTGCTTAGTGGTTAAACTGTTTTCAGGGATAAGAGAAGCTTTGAAATGAACACCCAGCAAATGACATCAAAATCTGTGCAGAATGTCAAGTTAAATAGACAGATGAGAGCACTCTTAGAAAAGTAGTACATTTTACCGACCAATTATTAAACTAGCACACGGGATCGAGTAGTGAAGCAAAGTTTTTATTTAATTTTCAACTGAAAACTGACAGTTGACAGCCTTCGTTTTCTTCACGATTTTTGCGTGTTTTGTGGCTCAGAGAAACAACAAAAGCAACAACAAAAATATGTTATTAACAACTCTACAAGCAAAGACACTTCTTAAAAGGTATAAGTATCTTATTTTTTTCAAAATTTGCCTTATCCAAAAATATTTCAAAATCCTGCTTAAATACCCGCTCCATTTTTATATTGGTGCCACGTCGAACTGCATACACAAAAACCTCCATCCTAGCAGGATAAGTGCTCAGGAAATTTCGTTTAGAAAATCGATTGAGAAAAACGAAAGCAATTAAAAATGTAGTTAAAGAATTTCTGGGCGATTTTCTACAAGCAGTACTGTAGATGACAGACAGAGATGTGACAAACTCAGGTTGCATCGGTGGTTGTCAATGTGGGAACTATAAACAAGAGTGAGAAAGGGAACACAAGTGATTTTTGTCTTTCTTTGCTCGTATAATTATATCAGCAGATGAATTGCAAAATTCAATGCTGCCAAGTCCATTAAATTTTGTTACCTGCATTCTTGTGCAGTGGATATAGAGATCGAGGCATGTTGCATTGCTGCAGACGAGGGAGGATATAAACGAACACTACTCCACTATATAACTTTTTTTTTTAAATTAATACTAGTTTCAATGTATTTTGAATTTCTTCGTCAAAAATTCACTGGTAGGTACTAGTACAAGAAGAACTCTGGACCAATGGTTCTTCCTTCTCTTCCAATGCAATAAAGTGACACTTCAGTGCTTCTGTTTATCGATAGAGTGTTTCGCAAAGCCCATCCTTTCATAGATGGGCTATCTTCTTTGTTCAAACGTCAAAGGAACTTGTAGGATAATAAAGCCGATTTATAATGGCCAGCGTTTTGTTCGAATATTGTTAAAAAGCGCACAATTCCCATTATTTTAACTTCTCAACTTTTACCAAATAAATTTTGATAAACATCATTTTTCATTTCTTGAATGTTTTTATCCTGGTTTTTGCAATTAATTATAACCTCTTCAATATTTGTTTTAATATAATTATGCTACAGCCATATTAAATCTGTTTTGTTTTCCTACAAGTATTTTAGCTGTCACTTGGTTTTTACTTCTACTTATTTGACGCTGACGATGTCTACCCTATTGAAATATATCAAAATGTGTTCATGAAGTATGTTTTATAGAAGTGCATTTTTAAGTTCGTTCAAATTTCCTTTACCAACCATGTACTACTGAATTTGTTTAAATTTAATAGAAAGGTACCAAAATATCTTGCCATCCTTTTGCAGTTTTGTATTCTGATTTCTTTTCTTTTATAATTATTAGTTTCTGTAAATGTTTTCTTAAGAAACGTAGAAAAATATACAATCCTTATTTTTACCTCTTGTTTTTTTGCATTTTTTGTTATCTGAATAGTAGTTGTTTTTTATTTAATTTGTTTGCTTAGTTAATGTTAACAAATGTTATTTTTGTTTTATTGTATTTATTTTGTTTAGTTTAACACCAATTATACACGAATTCAGCTTAGGTACGATGCACTTAGCAAGTAAATATCTAGGTATGATTATATATTTGTTTATATTTTATTGTTCTAATTCCATTTTAAAATTATCAATGTCAATAGGTACGTGGGAATAATTTAGTTTCTTAAGAATGGAGTTGGAAAATTCACTTATTTTAGTTTGACCCAATCAAACACAAATTAATTGCGTTCTTTCAAATTTGATGATGCTCACTTTATCACAGTGGAATTGAAAATAATTTAATTTATAGGTATGCATTTATTAAATAAAATGTTAAGTAAATAATTAAATATTAGGTTTAAGTGTTTAAAATTCAAGACAATATTATTTTTGTTTTATTTTTAGGAAATTAATAACTTTTAACTAGACATAGACTTTCAAAGATTCTTTCAAAGTTAACAGTTTTCGTAAAATACAATTTCACTTACGTATTAGCTACAGTAATAAAAACAACAATTAATTTTTTTGGGACTTAGTCAGCAGATGCCTAATGCAATTAGCACATAATGACATGTATGTATGCATAATATAATTTAAGTTACTTATTTTCTTTTACAGGTTTTACAAGTAATTTAGTTTTAATTTCAAATTTTTGAGATTTCACCTTGTTTTTTTTTTATTTTTGCGCTTCTTGATTCTAATTTTTTCTTAAAATGTTCATTTGATTAGTTAGGTAGTTTGAAACACCAACAAGCAACAGGAGGAAACAGTCTTCTTAGCCAGGTACCTGTTGAAATTGTAAAAAGAAATAGTTATCAAAATGTTTGGATAAGAAGTAGAGGCAGTCTTATGGTAGGTTGGCTCTCACACACTCCTAATCTAGCTTTAACTTTTCCCAGGGGATAAATGGATAGTAATAGTTTTGTCCAGTCAAGATGACACAGAACGAAAATGGCTGCAAGGGTGGGGCATCCTGGTTACTGGAAACCACAAAGCCAATGCAGCGTTTTCGCGACGCCATTGAAAATACATTAAGGGTTTTTTGGTTGAATCTATCTTAACGACTGATCACTCATCAGGATATAAAACTATAAAGGTAGATATGCAAGAATGAATGAAATCCTCAATGAAACTACGGAGAGTACTAGATTTAATCAGCCTAAAAGTCTGTTAGTGTGTTGGACTACTAAGCGAGGGGTTCCAGGTTCAAATCACGAGAAAACCCAAATTTCAACTCAAGGTTTTTTTCCACTGCGCCACCTCTCGCGAACGTCTGACAAACATCCGAGAGTATAACTGCCATGAAGAAGCTTCTCAATTAGCCGTTTGGACTCGGCATCAAATTGTAGATCCCTTCCATTCGTCCCAAAAAAATTATAAACTCACACAAAAAGAATGGTTGCGAGAAGCTAGGCCCAGGGGGGCTATTCCCAAATGCGCGGCGGATCGCTTTTGATGGCGGATTTGAATTTTTGTATTTCTATTTGACAACATTTTTATTTGGTTCGCAAACAATCCGCCAGCAATCCGTCACCTAAACACCTATCGCTTTCAATGCAATCATAAAATGACTTTGGAAAGTGCTTTCGCTCATACAAAAATTCAAATCCGCCATCAAAAGCGATCCGCCGCGCATTTGGGAATAGCCCCCCAGGGTCAATACCGACCTGTAGCGCCAACTATTTATTTTTATTTTTTTTTAAAGTCTTCAAACATTTCTGGTATTTAAGTCATATTTAAATTTTGATGCATGTCTCTACATTTCGAGTGCTTGCGATTTTAACACGTCTACCATTGGAACAAGTACTGCATTACGACAAAGTAGCTTTAAGAAAGATGTCAAAATAAAAGGTTCATTCGCCTACCCGTTCGCGTATCGAACGCAATCGATATAAATCGATCGCAATCGCACAAAGTCTATACACGTACCTACTCATCAAAAATTACAGAAAACGAGAAAATTAGCAAAATACCGAGTAACGAGTAGCTCCTCTCTTGGCTCGAAACAGCTCAGAGAATTGCAACCGGCAAGTGCTGATAAATATGTGAAATGCACAAAGCTACCAAGAAACAAATTTAGAATCCGTCTTAAAAATCAATTGCACAGAATAAAAAAAATCTGTAAAAATAAAAAAATGTCGGTGGTGGTCGAATGTTCTCCTAAATCGTTTCATATGTTGCATATAGAGGTAAGTTATATATTTATTTCTGATATGGATTAGATGTCAAAGATGAAAGTGGCTCAAAGTAGCTCGAAGTCTATCCACGTACTTTTGCGTATATTTTCAACTCTCTGAGAGAGTTTTGCTCAATTTTTTGAGTTTGACAGATTTGAAGTGCTTGGCTCGGGAAAGTACGCGAAAAGACCTAATCTATCCATTTCTTATTGTCTTTAGGAATTATTATTGCTCTCAGCTGCATTCTCCTTTGGCTAGTAGGTACGCAAGCAAACTTACTAAATAAACGACTGGGACAAGTAAATACCATGAGAAAGTAAAATCAAAAAAGTTTGACTGCACGAACCCTTGAAAGTGCCAGTAACTACTCCCTCTACAAAACAATGTCCCTTACCTCAAACTCCTTGATATGCCTTTCAAATATTCCACACTCACTCAATTATAGCTAATAATTAATTCAATAAGCAGAAAAAGTACTTACCGCGTGACAGTTAACGATTAAATACGTTATTATGTTACTTTTTGTTTCTTAAATATTTTTGGTTTTCTTCAAATTTTCACAAATTGTTTGTTTCAAAAAATAATACATTTTAAACATTACTAAAGTACGTCTTACGCTTCAGGTACCCACTACGACTCGGCGATGATAGCGCTTTCTCTTTGCTGCAAGAAAATATCGATTTTTGGAAGTTTTTTTCTATTTTGTTGTTTGCATTTTTTTATTTTTGTGATTTGTCTTTCTTGCGTGTGTGTTTTTTTTTTCTATTTAATTACTTTAAGCTTCCGGCTCATGCAACCTAAAAAATGTGGGTCAAGCACAAAAGAGAAAGAATAAAAATAAAGAAATCCAACATCAAATTATAAAACACACAAATATTATGTTCATAAAAAACACTTTTAAAAAATAAACAAAATGAAAACACAAGAAACTGAAAACAACCTCAAAATCACGTCGAGTTTTGAGGATCCGTCTGGTGGAGTTATGTGCTTGTTAACGAAAATTAAAAAAAACACCACACTGACATTTCAAAAACACACACAAAACAAAAAAAACACCAAAGGAAACACACCATCGAGTACACTCAAAAACGGAAAACGATAACTGTAACGTAATTAAGAGAATCTGTGCGAGCTCACCTTCGTCGCCGGGGATTTGCTACTTGTCCAGGTAGATTGAAGCAGCCACGCGGTATAACCATCCTGGCATTGCCTTGAGCTGGTCTTGACCCGCCAACAGCCATCAGTGCGCTTAAATGGGCGGCATAGCCATCCGACAGTACTGTGGCGTTGGCTTGAAGCTTTTTGCTCACCTACAAAATAAGCGGGTAAAATATTTTCAAAAAATTCAAACAATTCAGTGAACTTTCATACCTTTCCAACAATGAACATCTGGCTCGGCCGGAGTCCAATGTTCGTGTATACACTAATATCCTTGCTGCTTCCGTACGCAGCACAAATAGCGATTCCATGATTTTGCACCAAATTATTTAGGTAGGACGTCTTGTGACCCAACGGGTCCGTCAACAACCCATCAGCAAATGAGATCAACCCGTGAGGGAAATTGTGTTGACTCAACCAAGAGACAACGCGTTGCTGTTGCATATCCGGCCTGCCGGTGATGTAAATCAACAAATATCCAAGCTCCTGCCAGTGACGGCAGACGTCCACTGCTCCAGCGCGCACTTTCGGATCCCTGCCAGTCACCGACATGGACGCCGTAAACGACCCGTCAATACTAAAGACCACACACTCAGTGAGCGGTGGCACCACGGCTAGATAACAATCCACCGAAGTGTGATCGCCTCGAACGACCATTTTGATGGGGTAGATGCCATAGCCAAAGGCCTTATCATCCGGTACAGAGTATGCGATTCGTCCACTTTTGTCAGTGACCTCAGTGGATAGGTATGTCCACTCACCGGCTGGTGGATCTTTCATTATATGAACATCCACTTTCTCACCAGCCAGAGTGATCATGTCCAAGGGACCGTACATGAATCGTGCCGTGATCCTTTGTTCGCGTCCTTCTTGGACGATCACATCATTGGCACGATGATTGGCGGCGACATTCTTCAGTTTGACAGAAGTTCGCTTCTTTATCCACTTTTCTCGTGGCTGACCCGGACGGAATGATAAGTTGTCTTTGTCTTCGGCACCAACCAATGGCAGACCTTCAAATTTACCGATCTTCAAGGTAAACAAATGAGTTAGCGAAGGGGTCTTGGTGGCGGCGAGCTGAACTTACCTGTCGCAAGATAAAGGCAATGACATCAGAGCTCTCCCAGTAGCTTGCATGGAACAAATGTGGCAGCGCATGAGCAGGAAAATTGCTTAAACCTTCTGGGCAATAGAGAGCGTAGTCGAGGCGTTTTGAGCCCCACCATTTGTGTTGAACTGTAAGAAGAGCGATCGAGAAGCATTTTTATTTTCGAAAAGATTGCGACAACCTATTTTGTGATTTGCAAGAAAAACATTAAACTGCTGAATGAGAAGATAAGACGAGTGGACTGTGGAGTGGATCCACACTAAAAGGCAATTGCATGAGAATGACTGATTTATGTTCCTTTCAGTAGATCCTTACAGATTGATTGAAAGATGCAAATCACAAGCAATAGCATCTAAGTTTTATGAATACGAATTGATGAACTTACGCGAACTAATTGTACTTAGCGATACATTTTCAACCAAACCCGATATAGTACTTTGCATAGAGGCGTCCGACAGTCGGCGACCACTCGAGAAGCTGTCATTGAACTGCTGCGGATGTGATCCTATAGCCTCCACTGAAAGCAAGAACAGAGCTCAACGTGAATGCCCAACTCGACACGTAAGACAATACAACATACACAAATGCAAAGGTTGTCCATTTCCCAGCGGATACTTGGCATATCGCGGTACATTCACCGGGGACAACATGGAGAATCTCGCACTGAGCAGCGGTTCAAGTCGCGAAGCTATCGGATCGGTAGGATGGAACATATTGTACACCTGCTGGCAGTTCGGTCGCCCCAAAGCTGTAAACAAACAAACGTTTTCAGTCAAAGTTGCAGACTTTGATTGAGGTATGTAATACATACCATGTTTGGAGTCATGAAGCTTCCTTGATGCCAACACAATGGAGAGCGGTGTGCCGAACATGAAGAAATCACAGACTTCAAAGTCCAACTTTGGCAAGCGAGTATCACTGGAAGACGAAGATCGTCGCCTCCTTGGCGACGGTGCGACCAGCAAACGCTTTGCGTCCAATTCAATATCAAGCAACCTGTCCTCTTCGTCGCGATTTCCTCCATTTGTTCGACACAATGCCTCATAGGCTAACAACGAACCCATCGAGTCTCCCAACATTGCTATCTGACCGGAGAATCCGTGTCCCTCTTCGCTCTTCAGAAACTCATGGTAGACAATATTGGCAGCAGCAACAGTCTTATTCACAGTATCAAGGAATTCTGGCGATGCCACCGACAGCAGTGGAATCGCTCCAATAGGAACATCAGCGATATTTGGAATGTCTGCGGCCGAGGGTGATGCATCAAAAGAGTATGGACTGAGGCTAGAGAGTATGCCCAGGGCGTCTGTACAGATTGATGGGCAAGGAACCATCTTGATGGTGACATGCGATAGGAGACTTGGATAATGCTGTCGCATGATGGCTTCAAATGCGGCGCGGAATGTTGTCACGTCCGACTTCTTTGCCGTAAGTTCGCTAGATGCATCTGAAAGAGAGAATTTGTATGAAAAACTGTCTATCGACAGTATGGAAAAATAAATCCCTACCCAAAACACTTCCGGCATGAACGACTAATATCAAAATAGATGTTGCACACGATGGTGTGCCCGGAGATCCAGGTGGGGAGTGATCAGAGCGATCTATGCTTGCCGACTGTTGTAGTTGTCGTTTCGTACCACGTTCAGAGGCAACCCTCTGTAGGAAGGCTTGATTGAATATACTATCATCCAGTTGGGTACCATGTGGCGGTGGACTATCGTCCTCTTCGGCGAGCAACTCTAATGAGCTCCATTTCGCCAAGGAGTTTGTCTCATTCGTATCTGAGGGGGATGGTCAGAATGGTTGCATATCCAAGAAAGTGTCAATCTTACCTAGACAATCGAAGAACTCCTCCTCGGAGTTGGACTTGGAGTCGACTTCGAGGCGTTCCATTCGCCAATTTGCCACCTAGAAATGGGAAAGTGATTTCAAACAGATGTAGGGATGGCGCATGCTGTTAGTATGAGCATTTCTATAGAGAGTTTAATATGCAGCTTGACATGCTTGTTGCTATAGACTTGAAGAAAGGTCGTTCGTGTCTAAAACATTGTAGGGCATGGTGTTGTAATTGAGTTGCCTTTGCGACAAGCATAGCGATAGAGAGACGTGTACAGGGTGTGGCATAGTCAAAGAAAAAAATTGGCAGGAAGCGCTTTTGCAAAACAAAAATATGCGAAGCAAGGAAGCGGAGATATGATTTTTTAAAACTATCTTGCGAGTGCTTTGAAATATTATATATGTTTTCCAGTTTAACAAACCTTGACACAAGTCTTATTAAAGTCGCACACAAATTGAGGACCAATGAAAGGGATGATACATGGATTGACCTCATTCCGCCGCACATATGAGTAGAGCGGAAACTATTATAAAAAAAAGGAAAACGCATGCAAATGTCGGCTATTTTAATCCAAAAAGGTACTAACTCGGCTTAGGCATTACGTCCAGAGCCAAGTACAAACAAGTTTACGCCATCGGAAACGCAAACGCACATCCTATGTGCGCAATAAGTAATTCATGTGCGTTACGAGAAATTTTAATTACTGATGCATGTGCGCAGGAAAATAAGTAGAAATCCATTTCCGTGTTGTTGATAAAACGTGGGGTTTACAGTTATTTAAGTATGTGCGTGGACCTGCGAAGAGATTTTGAGCAGAAAACAATGTTTTGCCCAAAGTCTGGTGGAGTCTTGAAACATGCATTAAACAACTGCACCTTGCAAATGTGTTTCTGCTATTGCAGATGGGACTCATAATTTTATACCGAGCCATTTGGAAAAGTGTCAACAATCAAGTGACAGCTGATTCCTCTGCCGCAATAAGGCGGTCCCATTTCTATCTCAATTGGCCTTATTTTTAAACATCTCCACGAACGACCTTTCCCCAGCCATCAGATAAAGCTATGAATGTGAATATACCTGCTAAGTCACAATGACGCACAACACTTAAGATACCTATACTTACGTTCTTGTGTTGGACAGCTTTAGCATGCTGCTGTAGTAACAACATTTTTTTTTTGTTGGAAGAAATTTATAAATATAAATTAAAATGAAAATACGAATAAAAGATACAAATACAAAATGAAAAAAAAGGCAGAAATAAAAAATTTAAAAGATATATATTTTTTGAAAATAATTAAATTAAGGTTCCACACCAAGATTGACTGGAAAAACTAATTAACAACTACCACCCATATAAATGAGATCGGACCAGACCGTGTGATCAGTCTGGACGGGAAAAGTTTAACATGCCCACCTGCAAGTCGAAGCTGTGGGCCGAACCAACGGGCGAGTGAAGTGCCCCTTTTGAGCCGAATTTCGATTTCGATAGCTGGATACTCTGTCGAGATGAGGTATCTTCCACATCGTCCTCATCGTCGTCTTCTTCCGAACTGACCTCGACGCTGGGTGGTTGTTCCTTGACAATTGGTGGGGGTAGACTTTTCTTCTTTGGCGGAGCATCGAGAGCGAGTTCCTTCTCGGACAGACTTTGATCTGTAAAGGGGAAGGCATTTTATTGTTGTTTGCTTTGCAAGGAATTTAATTTTTTAATAGCTCACCGTCATCTTCATCGTCGCCACTCTCACCGGCACCCATTTTCTTGGCCAAAGCCAGCTGGGTTTGACGTTCGATTTCACGGATGTCATCGATGGTCAAGCCGTGCCATTCGTCTTGCCAGGCCCAGGCCTGTCGGTGAGCTCGTACCATTGTCTTTCGGAGGGCTTGAGAAAGAAGGTTTGTTTGTTACTTTATGCGGGTTCAGCGATTTGAAGGCTTATGGTCATTACCGACATCATGGATGAACTTTTCCAATTTGGTTTGCATGCCCCAGTAACGGAACTCAACCCGACAGATCTTATAGGCACACATCAACGACATGTTTCGAGGAGTTGGCTGCTTCTTACCTTTTACCTGCAGAGAGGAGATAGACATATAGTTGGTTGGTTGGAGTCGGAAATGCGGTTATTTACCTCTAGCCAGTATTCTTCTAGCCAATCGTCGTTTAGGGGTCCGCGGCAGGTTTTCTCTGATATGAAGAGTTTTGGATCCTCCTCCTTGACATAGTCGTTGCCGTAGAGTTGATCTTTCACAATGTCAATGACATCTAGAGAGATTGGGGAAAGAATTGTCAAGGTAAATGCAACATTGAGGGAAAAAGTAATGTTTGGATATGGCCATTTGGTCAGTCGCTAAATCGGTCCCAAGAGTCCATATAAGGAACGGTTTCATTTCGAACTATCACAGATTTCACAATATTTAAAGTATATAAGAGGCCGTATATACCCGTATAGCTTTAGCACTGAGTGACCTTACTTTCAACTATAACGACCTAGTTCTAAAGACGATCGTCTTGCGTGACGAAGCCCCTGACAAATTAGGCTCAAAACTTTTTAATGACTGCAAGCGACTAATTGACTGATGGTCTGTTTTTCCTGTTTCTAAATGAAGTAACTTTGACGTTCAAATTTATTGCCAGCGCACGCTGGCCCCCGTCTCAGCCCAGTTAATGTAGTTTCCCACATGCAACCGGAAAAAACTGACTGGAAAATGAACGCACCTGGTAATTGGAAAACTTTCAAGGCATGGATACTACACTTTTTACAGCAGATAGGTTATTACCAACTTTAATTAGTTCTTAATTGTCCAGCAGATTGCTTGCTAGCCTCCATTATTAATTTATATACATACCCACAATTCTGTTGCGCAATTCACTGCCAGACAGTTTGAACACATTTTCTTGGTGGCCATTATCGGGAAAGTAATACGTTTCTATGTCTAATGAGAATTTTTCCACAAACGGGCAAGTGTAGCGAGTCTTGGTAAACGGATAGGCATTCCATGCTTCTTCCTCCACAGTCAGGGCACTCTTTGGTAGAAGACCTACATAAAACGAAACGAACTTCTTATTAATTTCCGCTATGCAGTAGCATCCGCATTAAGTGAACTTCCTACTTTTAATCCATCCTGGCAGATGACTTCCGACGTGGTAAATCTTCTTCGTGTACTGTCCATTGCCGCCAGGGCCATTTTGGTAGGGTTCGTTGATGATAATCTCAACGCCACTGCCTTCGCCATGACTTTCTTCGCGACTTTTTTTCTAAAATAAAAAAAAAAAAAACAAGAACCATCGAAAAGAAAATAATTAGAAAAGTTTGCGCACTGTAAAGTTTTAGCCTAACACATACAGCTATCATGTACAGCTGAGCTATACGGTACTCATCAACTGTCAGAGGCAGCGGTATCCGATATTCTTTTATCAACATTTTTATGCCGGCAGGAATAAAATCAGCACCTAGAGTTGAGATTCCTTGTGAATTGGCTGGTTCCGAGATTTGTTCTTCTGTTGGATAAGTTTGCCCTCAAAATTCTTGGCAAGATTTCGCTATTAGACTGTGATTACCAGTTGGATGCATATTTGCTTCTGCAAGTGGAAAAGAAATGAAAATGTATTTTATATTTGAGGTTATTGAAAAGTATAGGATTTTGTCAAGGTCATTCATTTTTCGGTTTCGAAAAAATACACACACAGCGATACGTTTTCAATGAAAGTTTGGATTTTGCCATTAAGCGTGAAATACAATTTCATTCAAATTGCCCCCCTCGGCATGATGCGTAGCATGCGATTTGTTTGAGGTAATTTGAAATTACGCGACCTCGAAATAATTTGTCGTGTTGTGTGGCTTGTTGCCCCGTCTTTTCGGAACCACGTATCGTCCAAGACATGATCTTCAATCGCCGCCCCAAAGATTCGGTTATCATTCGAACGCCTGGAAATCGATTAAGTCGGATCATCAGCAACACTTGCACTTACAGCAGCAATACTTTCGACTGAGCGTGCACTACGATGATGCATAGGCCTTACGACATCAGAAACGCTTCCACTCTCATTTCCACTTCTCACAATTTTACCGAGTGCTTGGTCAATTTTGACGACCATTATCATCGCGTAATGAGCGAAAAGTGGCTTTACGTTGGAATCACTACTTTAGTAGTAAGTTTAAATAATTTTAACGCGTTGTTCGATTGTTAAGCGATCTATTATCGTAAATGGCACACAATCAACTAATATTATGACATTTCAAATGACAGCTGAACTTTCGTACAAAATATGGCCGCCATTATGGTTTAAAACCATGAATTCAGAGAGACTTGATCAACTAGTGATCTTAAACGTTCTGTACGTCCTGTCACAAGTCGTTCAACAGACAACATCGAAGCAGTTCGCGAGAGTATTGCTGACAGTCCAGGAACATCAATTCGGCACCGTAGTCAAGAATTGGAAATTTCGAGAAGCTGATAGCCCAGCTTTTAGTGGATATGGATGTGACCAACACGTGGTTTCAACAAGACGGTGCGACATGCCATATGCAGCCAGAGAAACAATTCAATTACTGCGTAAGTCATTTCCAAATCGTGTAATCGGCCGTTTTTGCGATAAGAATTCGCCATCCCGGTCTTGCGATTTAACGCAATTGGTCGTTTTTCTTTGGGGTTTTTTGAAGTCAAAGGTCTATGTAAACAATCCCACGACCACTAACACCTTGAAAGAGGAATTGTATAGAGGAGGTGTATATTAATGAGATTCAGCCACATTTATGCAAAACGGTCATAGAAAATTTCAATAAAACAGAACGCAATTGACAGTAAAGCCGTTTATACCGCCGCCAATCTGTATACTCTATGAATCAATAAAAAATTTAAGCTTTCTAATTAAAAATCTGTATTTTCTATCAAAATAACATTTTGCGTGAATTTATGGGACACCCTTTACAATGACGGAAGTGTGTCTCGGTTCTGGAAAAGCGGGATTTTCAAACTCAAATGTCAGTGTAAATATTTTTCATGTAAAAGTTTAAATAAAGTGTTGTCCCTATTTTCTTATTAAGTTCAGAGCCTATTCGCTAATGGATGATCTATGGATGCTTCCAAACTGAGCCTTAGGTTGCGAAAGCTGCCTGAATGAGATCTTTTTCTTGTATTGATTAAGTGACTGATAGTGATAGGCTGGTATTTCTTTTAACGGAGCAGTCCATACTGCCAGGGATTGGTCTCTGTAAACGTTTGTGGCCAAGTCGAATTTTAAGTCGTGCCATGACATCAAAGCGTATGTAGGTCCAGGATACGATGGTTACATTGTGCCGAAACGCGGAACTTTCCATCGACAGCGAGAATCATGACGAAAGTATCCAGACTGAGGGGAAGATTGTACTCAATATAATTGTATAGTGCAATCCTCTTTAAGCGGCTCTCATCTCAAGCCACTGCAAGTGATTGTGAACCAACGTCATTCACACTCATAGTGAACATCAACTCTCACTGTCAGAACCAAGTTTTCCCCGCAAGTGTACAAATTTGAATTCGTCAAATTAGAATTCACACTGCACACTTGTCTGTCGACGTGGACCCAATGTTTTGTGTTTTTTGTAGTCTTATAACTTTCCGCGGTAAGTGTATTTTTATCATGTCCAGTCCATTGATGGTTTTACCGTGGTGTGCATGTCGAATGTCATTTTAGCTCTCCAGTTCAAGGTGTCAGTGCATTAGACTACCGACCAAAAGGTGTTGTGTACCTACAGAAACCATGGATCGGTCATTTATAATACGTTCGATCGCAATCGCACAAAGTCTATACACGTACCTACTCATCAAAAATGGCAGCAAAAGAGAAAATTAGCAAAATAGCGAGTAACGAGTAGCTCCTCTCTTGGCTCGAAACAGCTCAGAGAATTTCAACCGGCAAGTGCTGATAAATATGTCAAATGCACAAAGTTACCAAGAAACAAATTTAGAATCCGACTTAAAAATCAATTGCACCGAATAATAAAATCTGCAAAAATTAAAAAATGTCGGTGGTGGTCGAATGTTCTCCTAAATCGTTTCATATGTTGCAAAGAGGTAAGTTATATATTTATTTCTGATATGGATTAGATGTCAAAGATGAAAGTGGCTCAAAGTAGCTCGAAGTCTATCTACGTACTTTTGCGTATGTTGTCAGCTCTCTGAGAGAGTTTTGCTCAATTTTTTGAGTTTGACAGATTTGTAGTGCTTGACTCGGGAAAGTACGCGAATAGACCTAATATCTCATGGATCTGTTAACAAAGTTTATAAAACGATTGCCTTAACTTACCCGTACTCTGGCAGTTGACAGATGCGACAGTAACTGATTGATTTTGATTCCTAAAACGTTGCATACTTCCAGGAAACCATTTTCTTATTAATTACAAATTGAACTCGTATACTCGTATAATAAGGAGAAAAATTAGCGGGTCCACTGAGAAAAAGATGGACAGTTGAAGTGGAAGTGGATTTACCGCAATTCGGGCAGAGTTTCGATTCAATGCCGAGCTACTTTTACCCAGTTCTTTAAGGACGTGCTCATAAGATTGAACTCTAGTTTTACATTGCACTTGACATATATTTACATTTGTTTAAGGAAATTCGTTGTTTAAAATGTTAATTTGAATACAATGGTACCTGCGTGATTATATTTTCTTTGCAGGCTTGCTTTTTAAATAAATAATTTCCCAAACTTTGTTAAAATATGAATCTCTCCCTTAAAGTGGGCAAATAAAACACCGCAGTGTAATCATTGGTACGATAATACTCAGTGACAATCGCTCCACCGAATCCTGCCCACGTATCGCATGCAAATCTCACTTTCTTACTTCCTTTACCTGACTTTTAGACTCTTACTATTGCCCATGATCATCATCAACAAGAGTGGTATAGCCATTACCCTTTCGTGGTAAGTATGATTACAAGAATAACAAATTACTCAACTATTACACGGAGCTTTTAAAAGGACACCCCCCATCTGGGTAGGCCTTGCTCTACTGCCACATCGTCTTTCGTGAGTGTCTCAAGTTTACAGCGCACCTCTCGTCACCACTTAATTACATATAATTATGCATTTCCAAGTTTCCCCACATTAGTGTCATATAACAACAGCACATATACGCTCTATACGCTCTCGAGTGTGTAATCCCACTCACACATCTACTTTGCGGGTCCGCAATTTATGTGTAGAGGCTCGCAGAAAGGTTAGTATTAAAAATAAAAGCATACATCAATTGAGGAAAATGAACCTAAATTGGGAAAATTTACCGCAATTGTGTTTGGCCTTTACAGGCAGGCAACGCGACTTTCAACAAGTGGCATCGATGAAGCATAAACTTCGTTAGGTTGGCGTATTGCCATGCACATCGTCGATAGCCTTTGTCTTTCTTTCGGCTGCACTCTTATGGTAGACGCTGTTACAACAAAATGACCATCATTCTCGGCTTTCAGGCTTTCAGGAAAAATATCCCAGCTGTCAGTCGGTTGTTTGGTTTCCAACCAGCTGACGCCACGAAATACCACACTTTCCTTTCTCCACTTTGCTGCTAGCCGCCAGTCTACAACCCACCCTATGTTAATTATGTTTATTGCAATCCAATTTGGGGGTAGACATCGGTGGTCACATCAACTTCCTTTCAAGGGAATATACACAGTTACTTTGTGTATTGTGTGCCATTCTCCTTTCTAGTGGAAGGACGACATTATCGGCAACGTTAGTAGCTGGCTACATTGTTGACAGGCATCGCTTTTAGTTTACCCCGGAGTAGAGCTGGAAACGATGGCACTTAACTCGCTAACAACAACTATGCCATACTTCTGGGTTGTATTGTTATCATCTGCAGCTGGTATATACTTAGGGACTTATGGATCTGGTATACTGCGTTTTCCAGACATGGACTCGTTGCTTGCACTGATCCCAGTGGGGAATTTATTTTCGCTGCTGATGGCAGATGGCATTTGCATTTGCAGTGATAGTGATTGCGCTCGCTGTGTAGAAGCGTGAGTGCATGGTAATTTGTAAATGGACACTTTAAATGGAGTTTCTGTCACTGGCAAGTAGTCGGTCACATTAATAATGGCGGAAACGACCTTCGCGTGTTAGATGGTTGTAGTGTAGTTATTGCGTGATTAACGAGGTAGTTGGGTGGTGGACAATTGGGCTGTAAAAATTAGGCGGGAATTGATAAAACTCATTCCTTTCACACATTCAAACGGAAAGATTCGGTTGATTAACTTATTGTCTGTAATTCCAAAGTTCGTAACCTCGTTGACAGGTTGGAGTCAATTCATTTCTTTTTCATAAGTACTCGTATCTGCGTTTAAATTTGTCTTCCGATCGCGACTTGCTTGGGTGATTTTTTAAGAGTTAAGTTTTTCAGGTTGGCAGCACTGTTTAGTAATGGCGTCCAAACGTCATCTGTCAAAGTGAAAAGTTTTCAGTATACCCTGCCTACTCTGATGGAAAGACTTGAAAACGAGCAACGATTGCAAATTATTGAAATTTATTATAAAAATTCGTGATCTGTGAAAATTTTTCTTTAAAGACCGTGGAAGAAACGTTACCGTCAACGGCGAACGATATGGAGCCATGATACGCGACTTTTTACTGCCCCAGTTGGCTGAGTTGAACTTGGTTGACATGTGGTTTCATCAAGACGGTGCACATGCCACACAGCTTGTGGAACAATAGGGTGAATTTGGTGAGCAGCTTCTCTCGAAATGGCCCTGTAAGTTGGCCGCCAAGATCATGCGATGTAACGGCTCTTGATTATTTTTTGTGGGGTTATGTAAAGTCGTTAGTCGTTAGTGGACAAGCCGAACACGATTGAAGCTTTACAGGATAACATAACACGCGTAATTCGTGGAATACAGGCCGAAATGCTCGAAAAAGTGACGCAAAATTGGATCTTCCGAATGGACCATTTGAAACGGAGCCGCGGACAACATTTACATGAAGTTGTCTTTAAAACGTAAGTGGCAAAAGCCTATTTATCGATTACAATAAAAATTTTGAATATTTGATGCAAATTTGAGTGCTTTATTCGATTTAAAAAAAAAAACTACGCTTAAAAAATCATTCTTATCAATCCCTAAAGAGTAGCTCCATCTGTTGTGAGGAATCCATTTGATTCCATCTGTTGTGAGGAATCCATTTGAGATTACTTAAAATTATCCTGCCTTAATAGACAAAATGGTTGTCTAACTTTATAAAGAAATTTATTATACCTGGTATTTCTAGCTAGCTAAGATGTAGTTCCCAGGATAAGGATATTTCTTTCGTCAAAAAATCACATCCAATTCTATCGAACAATTTTGTTTTTAAATATTTACATCACAATCGGAAAGCCCAGTGTCTGATGAAATATTCAAGAGGACAACTCCCCGCACTTAATTGAATGTCCTGCCAACGACAATTATGATATTTATAGCTACGCTCGAAATAAAGTTGCCATACGATTGATTCCCACCGTGGCGCCGTGCATAAGCAATAGCACGCGGGTATAAAACGCAAATAGAATACCAAAATCCAATAAAGTCTACACCTTTAGGGACATGTTCCACTGCGGAGCGTGTATCGATTAAGGGCTAATTTTAAACGATAATTGAATAAGCGATGATGGTATGCGACGCAGCCGATCAAAGGATATCAACGCTCACTCCCAAGGGGGTGGTGAAAGCCTAACAAAAAATTTAAAGAACTCTTGAAGAAAAGCACACCCAACTGGGTGTTAAGAGTCTTCTTCGACATAAAACAAAAGTTGATTAAGATGCACATAAAGACACACACACCGAGTGCGGAATAATCCTTCACCCATAGACTTTGAATAATTAAATTCCAATCCTTGTTCTCAATCTGTGTTTGTGTTTGGTATATAATGTGCGCGCTGGTTAGAAATTGAGAATCAATCTAGTGCTAATGGCTTTGATGGAGCACAAAATTGCTCTCAAGGACTATATCCTCCTATTTGGCTGTGCACTTTTCATAATAGTTGTGGGCTGCTCACAAGGACCAGTTGTTTGCATAAATGCCAAGATCTCACTTTTTTTCTTGACTCTTGCAGGACGACTAACTACAACTGGCAGTGTGGAGAGATGAAAATGTCGTAAGAGTTTGACAAATGGCAAGAGCCCAGCACAAATTTACGAGTGTATGTCTCCGGAGGCAGGCTGAACATTCATTAAATTCGAATTGGAATCCTAAAAAATGCGAGATTATGGGAGGGTTATGACGTTGTTTCGAATGAAATGGGCGGCATACTTCGCATTGATATCCTTAATTAAATGTTTACGATGGGTAATGACAATAAGTGCGAAGGTATAGAGTATACACAAAATCAGTTTTATATAGACGACCCATATAAACGCGAATGACGGTATTGACTCTTGACGTCATTTTGAAAGGGGTTTTATTTTAATTCGCCGAAGTGGGGCAATAAACATTGCTCGGCCGAATGGCGGGCACGTGTCTACGGTATTGGGCAACCTTTTTTTAATCAGTATTGATGGTGACACATGGTTCTTAAGTATAAACTTGGGGACTGTGGCGTGGGTGATTCGAGTCGCTGAAGGAGGCTAGGGATTTGCGAAGTTAATGAATTAAATGGGATAGGTTTATGTAGCCAGTTTATGTGCGGTAGGTTTGCAATTGTGTGTGGTAAACGTCGATTCGAGGATACTTAACATGATAGCGTTGACATTTTTAATCGAGTTTAAATGTACTAGTGAAGGATCAAATATAGAGCCGGCACTACTAGTCGTCGTTCTGATTTCAATAATGTGATAAAAACGAACTCAAAGTGGCTTTTAGGCACTTAAAGAAAATCGAATCAAGGTGACCGAAAATGTGCTAACAGCCAGCTGAACGAGAAGACATCGGCCAAAAAGAAAACCTGATTGATCGGGAAAATTTCGCAACTTAGTGCGTTTCAGTTTTCAAGTTCGGAGTAGAGAATGAACTGTTTGGTGTCTCTTTTTTAACGCAGACTCATATCAGAGCTCTGAATTTTTGTTTCTTTTTTCGTTCAGAGCGTGATCACAACGCGCTCTACGAATGCAGAATAAATTGACTGAAAATAGTCTAACGTAATAGCTGATCCGCAAATGCGAAATCTGCTACAGAACAAGAAAGTAGCTCGACAAAAAAGTGTAGTAGACTATATAAGTACAAAAACTACTGTTAATGCGGAGCGATTCATTAATTCATGTTCAGTTCAGTTCCTATTCGACATGCTCAAGGTCTGTTCAGTGAGCATTTTCTTTGAATGAAAAACATGGAAACAGTTTAAAATGCAGAATGTCGCCCGCCATTTAATTATCTTAGCACACCCACAGCCGGCAAAATGAACACAAAATAAAAATCAATTATACCAGCTACCATCCACGAAGCCAAACAAATTAAAAAAGGCTCCCTTTTCTAAATAACATGACACGGTTCCTTGTCTTTGTCGTTGTCGCTATGGAAATAATCCCGTCACCTTGAAAACCACAATTATAGCAATTCAGTCAAGCTAAATGACAGAATAAAGGGAAATACCAACAAAATAAAAAAAAAAAGAAACGACATCAAACACGAACAGAAAACCTCATACAGACAACGGCAAAGCCCTTGAAAGACTCACACTGCACTAATTAACCTCTTCATGGGGAGCAACCACGCGAATGCCACCCCCCCACAGCACGAGTGGATGCATTAAAAATAAAAATAAAAATCACAACAATACCTGGAGCACATCAGACGGCAGCGGGTGCACATGGGCAAATATATTCACATCGCTAGAGCCATATAATCTGACATCCCAGATAATGTATGATATCCAGTTGCAAGCGCTCAATAGACTCCTTTATACTAATCAATTGAGCGCACGTTGACCATCGTACATCGAGCTTATATAATTGCTTGTCTGTGTTTCAATACAACAGTTTGAACAATTTATTAATGAACGTTACTCTGAATCATGATATACACTACACATTATACAATAACTGCCATTGACTCTGTTGAACGCGCCCCCCTTTTCACTCGTGTAGATAGTCGTAGATGTCATTTGAATTTTTTTATTTTATTGTTGACACTTGGCGCACTTTGGTCGTTGGACTATGTGGCCTCTCGTATTAATTTCTATGGCAAAAGAGACCTTAAGTAAATATTGAAACGTTAAATTGGATACGTGGATTAATGAAGTGCTTCGTTCGTTTTGCATTCGAAAGAGATGTTTGTAGGGAAGTAGGTTTGTGTTCCGTGAGAGGGCACAAGTCAATTAAGAAAGGAGTGTTTTGTTTGATACTGCTGATTGACCTATTTTGCGACTTTATTTACAAAATTTGAATAAACTTCATTAAGTTTGTTTTATCGGAGTTACCTAAGAGTTGTCCGACTATCACAGAAAATGGGAAAAAGTTGTAAAATGAAAAAAGGCTGCAGCCTTATTTTATGACAATCAACTGACAGCTTAGACAATAGTTTTGAAAGTTGACGCTATGTTTAAAGGGGCCATACCATAGCATCCGTCGTATACCCGGTGCACGGAATAGTTTTCGCTTATGTTTTGACATATAATGGGGACGTTCAATTATCTAGTTTAGTAAGTCTGACAGCTGTCTGACTAGATGTAGGTATCTCGGTTTTGATTGGCTGAAATCGGTCATATGAGCAGCTGTTTCTGATGACGTTTATGGAGGGGTAGACGACGAATCTAGTCAAGAAATTCGTGACTGAGTACTAAGTTGACAGTTCTCAAATGTGACTGACGTAGAAAAAGTGACGTTCCCGACCAATCTAGTTTTTGCGTTCAGGTTACATGTTACCCAGACCAATCTAGTCGACTAGGTTCTTGAATGTGCCCAATTCCACAGACGGAAATCTTTTATGATTGAACTGTCACATTGGCGTTTCAATGTTGCCAGTGATAGTGTGAAAGTAGTGAAAGCTTAAATGAGTTTACTCTGAATTTTGACGTCACTTTAGTTCAATCCATCCGACTTCGCGATGCTTTGCTTACTGGTATCTATAAAATGGCGTGTATTCTATCCATCTGTCATGTCAGTTAAAACCCTTAACGAATAAATGCAGTGGATTTTATATGTTGGGGCACAAGCAACTAAAACAATATTGCCAAACTCTCAACAATTAGTCCAGTGGTGGATAAATAAAGGAAAATCATTCTTAAACGATAACAAGAGATATAGGTGGAGTACCACAGGGCGGGTCCCTAGGCCCTTGATTTTTTTCACTCATTTCCAACCGTTTTTTTTTATACTAACACCGACTTAAAACTAAATAAAGTATAAGACAACAGGAATAGGGATAAGAGTACCTGATTTAATTAAATTAAGCTACCCCACTTGTGAATGCCACTGTCATTAGGTTGACAAATGTCTTGGCGCACAAAAACAAATAACAACGAAATTCTGCGAATATTCCCCTAATCTCCCTGCGAAAGCCCTACAACGACAGCAACAGTGTCAAATTTCACCGCACTCGTTGACATTAGTTTCACCTTGAATTGAATTAACATTTGAAATCCACCACACGGTCTAAAATCCACTTAAACCAACACTCCAACACTTCCATCCGAGTGTCGATGTCGTGCGGATCTTTATTACAAATTAATTAAAATAGGGAAACCAATACTGCGCAAAAAGAAAACATTTTACAGGATGATTGCATGTACTACATAAATAGCAAGAGCACGTTTTGCAACCACTCAACCGGTCGCGAGACTTGATCCATCGAATCTCTCAACACCAAACCTTGACCCACATTGTTGTCAACACCGATTGGTAGTGGTGCAGTTCTGGTGCTGTGACATTTCTGCCATTTTATTGTGGTTTCGCCTTACAGGTATCAAGCTGTTGTTTCTTCTTTTTCACTGCCTCTGCGTACATTCATTCGGGAAACACTGCACGAACCCAGCTGTCGGATGTTTAAACGTGCAACCGACCCAATTGGCCGACCGACCGACTGACAGATTCCCTCGTCGTCGATGTCACTGTCAGAGTGTCAGTTGTTGTTCGATCCCTGGTGATTTTAATAATCCATGAGCCTGAGCATTATTGTGCACGTACATTTCATGGTTACGGTGCTGATGGTGGTGGAGCGAACGTAATGCTGTCATATTTTTTACTCTCTCTACTCGTGGCTGTCATCGCAAGAAACTTAAGTTGTCTTTACGTGAATTCTTGTTAACTAAACGGCTGACAGACATTTAAACTCTCAGTTATTACAAAAAATGGGGTAATTTTTTTGTGCACGCACTTATCATTAATAAATAGATTTTACGCAAAAGTAAATAACCAGCAGTTGTGTCAAACTGTTGTAATCTGTCGTTTAGTTAACTGGGTAAGAACTTGTGCGCTTGCAACTTAAAGTTAAGAATCCCTTATGATGGCTTTATTGTCAATAAAACGCGGTCATCATACAAAATTGAATATTTGCCGTGTTTTTTTTTGGTTATCCAGCGGTCAGTTCGTTTTCCATGTATGTTTGCTCTTTAAGCGCATATCCACTCCCACCAGGTGGGGCACCTTACTGCGTGTATCATGGCGGTCATGAATGAGTTAACGTTAAATCGAATTTTAATGAGAATCACACAAAGCGATGGCTAATGAAATTCATACAAGTTGCAATAATTTAATTGCATTGTTGTTGTGGTCGGGATATTCCGCCCTAACAAATTGATTTCACGTTTTCGAGTGGAATGAGGTGAAATAAGTTTTAATTATGTACTATTAATCAGACAGCTGAATGTGTACGCGTAAATGTAATGACATTCATAGGGATTTGCCGGTGGATTTTACATTGAAAACTGACATTAATTGCCTGAGATGACATTTTCGTAAAAAGATCGCAGCAATGAGTTTGTTCAATGTGGTCGGCCCTTAGGTGCACTGAAGGTAAGTGCATTTAAGTGGGGACCCCCGACATTTAACTTTGTATCGAATTTGAGCATGTAGCTCTGACATTTATGTCGCTCAAGAAAAGTATTAATTAAGAGGGTAAACAATTGCATTAGCAACATAATGATTTTGTGTAAATTGCTTGAATATTGAAAAGAGGCGTTTCATTTTACATTTGCTTATGCAGCGCAAATAAGTCTTTAGCCATGTGTCACTCCTGTGACAGCAAAAATTAGCACAGAATTTTGGCACTGAGCTCACGCCTTGACAAATTTACTGACCTGCGAATTGTCAGTTGAAAGAATAGGTAGTATTCGATTCGAAGAATAATTTTTGACTTGGCTGTGTTCAGGCTTTTCAGGCTGTGTTCGCAGATGCTTCGTTTTTCGAGTTTCGTCTGATTTTATTAAGTGAGCCGAACCGTTTGAAAACCACGCAAAATAAAGAAGTCCACAGCACTTTGTAAGCAACAATAAAAAGTTCGTGCATGTAAGCTGTACTTATAGCTCCACTGAGGCTAGTAATAGGCGCGTTGGCTGTCAATTGACAGCGAATTTAAGTGTAGGTATAAGGTTCACTTCCTGACAGGCGGGCAAAAATTATGTACTTCCAAGATTAATATATACGTACAATTCGACTGTTTAAGCAATCACTTGAAAGGAATCTGGATGTTGGATGATGAATGAAAATGGTGCGGTTCGAATTTGAACAGAAGAGTCGGTGGCTTGTATTATTTTAGATCTACAATGACTTCCGCAAGTTGCAATGCACACGACATATTCTAGTGCAACGTTTGTCGCTTTAGCTTCGATGATGGCCTTGAAGTCAATGTACGCCGAGAAGTAAGAAAGATTTGTCCAGGAGCTAAGCGTTATGAGCTGTACTTCATGGGGGACGTTCAGATACCTAGATCATGGAAAGCGTCAACTAGATTTGTCTAGACTGGGTAGGTACACGAATGCGTTCACTAGTCAACTTGAATTGTTTTTTATTTTCGTGGTTAATTTTTTTAATTGGACACTTCGAAATGTCAACTGAATATTTGCACTTAGGATTTTCTTGACCAGATTTGTCGGCTACCACTCAAAAAAAAAAAAAACTAATAACGTGACCAATCTAGCCCAATAAAAACTGAAACACATCAAGTCAGTCAGCTGTCAAACTTACTTAATCAGAAATCCAAACGTCCCCATCCTTGGACTCTGATTCTTCTTCTCAGCGATTGAAGAATAAATTCTAACTAGCTTTATCTGCCCGCGAAACAAATGCGATAGGATATAAGTACAATATTTACCACCAGTCTAAGCCGATTCTACTATTACGATATAGGACATCGAATAGTCGTTGCCCTTTCTTAATGAGAGTCCTACGAAAGTGACAAATTGAACCGCGATTCCTTTTGCTATACGAACTTCCTTTTCCATTCCCATAGAAGAATTTCCAGAAGACTACAACTGACTTAAGTAAAGACGATGGATAGTTCGCCAAATGGACCCAACTGATCTATAAGTGGAGCTAATGCAACTGTCACAAGAGCACCCGTTTATCTACCTCCCTACTTAAGGTGGCTTTACTCTGACATTATTTACTATGCAGGAACACATCTGTTTGTCTATTTAAGTTTTGCGTTGTTATTTCTCTTTTGAGGAATGCTGTGACTGGAATTTTGGCCGCAACTGCTCGAGGTATAGATAGAAATGAAGCACTCCAGGAAACCTTTTCAATACGGGATATCTTTCACTTTGTTTGATTGAATGCGTATATAGAAATTCAATTGAAACAACTTCACCATACCAAAATAAAAATTGACAAGCAACCATACAGTGTTGAACATGTCATGGCATTTCGTGCGATGCCCTCAATTTGAACACACTTCAACAATATTACACATCAGCAACGACGTGACATCTATCTGACCTCATTGCTCTACATTACACCCGCCCTCTCACGCAGAAGCACCTTGTAAGACGACAGAAGACAGAACAGATACGGACAAGAGAACCCAAGTCAAGTGCAATTTTCCTTTCTGCTGCTTCGCCTTTTGCATATTTATTTTCTTCCAACCCTGTGTGTGTCCAATTTTCCATTTCCCAGTCCACATTACTCGACTATAGTGGCGTCGAATGAAATGACCCAAGCGGTACAGACGGATGTAAAGGATTGCCACCACCATACCTACACAGTGATGATGGACTTGTGAGCGTATAATACAACTGCTGGAATGGGAATCACTTAATTGGATGATTTCGGTTTTGTGTGCTCGTTTACGTTCTTGCGTTCGGTTTTGTGTATCGGTTTCGTTTTTGGTAGTTGCTTAGTTTCCCGAAATTACACATTCAGTTTGTCGTTCTCATGTTTTAGTTAACCATCGCCATCAGCCAGTGCTCCAATCGAGTACATGTACTGGACAAAAAGATCCATTTACTAATTGCAAATTGCCAGCGGTTTCAGAGAAATGGACACTCTACAACTGGTGCGACAGTGACGCCGCAGTTTATGGCATCGAAACAATTTTTATGTGTGGTTATACTGTGTGCTGTAATCGGGCGGTAAATATAAAGATTATTGCTTGCTGATAAAATTTGAATTTGGCGATGACTTTGCATGAATTGGTGTTTTTTTTTTTGTGAGGGGAGCAATTTGTCGCTTGCATAATTATCGCCAGTATACCAGGAGGAAATGCGCTACGAAAATACGAAAGTTCTGGTTAATTTTGGATCAGATAGATTATAGATAGTATGAGGAGACTAGGCCTTCCGGGAAGAATTTCAAAATAAGATAACAAAACCAGATAGATCAGATTTGTCACTCGCAGATGGGAACATGTTTTACATGTTGATACGAGTGTTGGGTTTTGCTTGATCGCAGTATTTTGCAAGTCACTTCGGTACACTTTCTGACGGTATTCGAACGAGGTGGAAAGAGAAACGTCAAAGTTGATGTCCTCGACCTTGTCGATCAAAAAGATACCAACGGCGGACACTATTATTAAGCAAACAGATTGTTGGAAAATAAATAAAAACCGCGTAGATAGAAAAATCTGATGAAGAATAATTGGTGCTGTTTGACAGGAGCTGTAATTCCAAACAAAGTGTTTGTTTACCTACAGATATTAATTAGCTATGGAAAGCTAGGGTATGCGCTTGAAATATAATTTGAGGCGGTAACGTATGAACGAAGTGGATGATCCAGTGCTTGCTCTTCATTCTCGTGATAGATGCCTTCAGGTCCTAAAGGATCAACAGCGATGAGACAGACCTTTGCCCTACCGATATTTTTATTGTGCTGAAAACTGATTTTTGTGTTTTGTTTTTAAACTGTTGAACTTGCAAAAGGATACCTGCCTATTACTCTTGTTTTTCTGTATGTCAAAAAAAATATACTCAAACACACTTTAGTGATGAGGACCCTATGATGAACAATACTTCGTTGACAACTCTTAGCTTTTGTATCCAGACAATGATTGGTTTCAATGATTTGAGGCAGTATTGCCAGTTTAGGGGTTTTCCTCCTCAAATCAAGGGATTTTTTTTTGGTCGACGGGGGGAAATCCGACAGCGAGCTATAAGTTCACGGAATTGAGTTGATTTTACATGTGACACAAAAACAAGTTCCGTTACGTAATGCTCGTTCACGGACGATGTGGTTCGACCCCTGGTTGAGAAATAGTTTAGGGAGAGTTCTTTTTTTTAATTCTATTTTAAGCCGCATTTTGCAAACGTAAGAAACATTGAGTAACATAAACTTTAGAACGGGTTATCTTAGAAATTCTAAACTCTATTCTATCTCCTACCATCAAGTGTTTTATGTGTTTCAAATCTTTTAAAATAATCGATCGATTCTCCAAAGCTATAATTGCCAGTGAAAATTATATCTTTTAATATCTTTGCACTATTTTCGTTTAAAAAAAGTCTTTCAAGAAAAGCTAATATCAGTTTCACTTGGAAAAAGTTTTATTATTTTTTTTGTAATAGTTTTTTTTTATATTTTTCTGTATTAAGGCACCAACCTCATCTAGAAATTTTATAAACAATGATTTCATCAAAGCAAGGGTGTGTAAATTCCTACAAGATGGTTTCATCGGGTGTGCCGCACACTTTTGCATTCGGAGCACCGGAATTACATGTTTGCGTTTCAAATTCGAAATCCCTACTTTTAAGTCGTTCATAAAACATGTTTAAGAAAGTAATTACAAAAGGTTGGGGTTATTTTTGGAAAAATTGCCAAATCTGGGGGTTTTTCAGATTTATCTGGGAGGAAATGTTTTAGTCCTCTGGCAACGCTGATCTGAGGAAGCTAATCGACCTTGAAATGCGATCGCATTTGTCGCTATTTCCATATTTTAACCATGCTTGTATTTTAACGCAGGTCTCGTCTTACAACGAGAAGATGACCTTTAACAACCACTATCAATGCACCGCCGAGTACCTACAGATATAGTGACAATAAGTAAGAAAATTTAAATGCAAAGGTGAAAAGATATCTGAAAGAGCTCGATATATGTATTTGGATCCCAGGTTTTGAGGAATCTAAAAAAGACTGATGAGGACATAGAATATCGCTCCGGATCACAGAGCTTTCGACACCTTAATAAAGGTTATGTTTGTCAATATTAGCCGAATACCGCCATAGAGAAAGAGAGCGACGCCGCCTAAGCTTCCATAAGCTCCTCGGTCATACATATGAGGTATGAGGTTCGCAATATCTAAGTCGGAGACATTAAAACTTTTGAGCCTGGCTTTCTACCTGTAGGGCTTTTTAAATCAGCCACCTCGAACGAATGGACAATAATGCTCCAGCTAAGAGGATCTTCGAATCCCAGCCGCCAGGTTCGAGACGACAAGGAAGACCGAACCTCCGTATCAAAGACCAATCCATCGCGGATACCAGAGCGCTTGGTCTGGATAACTGGAAGCAGCGTTCCAGGGATCGGAGAGGATGGAAGTTTACAGTGTCTCAGGCAGAGACGGGTCGGGAGGCCGTTAAGTAAGTAAATAAGTTTAAAGCCACCTACGATATTATTTATTGAGAAGAGCTTGGCAGCTAGCACATCTACTCTACTCTGCCCCCTACTCTTCCGTTTGCGCAGAACGATGATGAAGGAAGCTTCAGCGTTTGCGTCGAAAGTGACGGATTTTGGTTGGGGCTCTCTAGATGGCTACGACGAGTTAAGCGAATGGACATCAACGCCCAGATTTGCAGAGTCTTCGATTCTGACTCAAAAGGTCAACGCAGTAGAAGTCGACATCGTCTAAGCTGCACAAGTTGAAAACGGCTTTAACCTGAAGTCCGCATATGGAGGCAGCGAGATTAAGCTGGATTCATTTACATTTACTGCTTCACAATAGAGGGAGGGTGTGGATGGAGACAGTAGCCATGAGCCTTCATGTAGGCTACTTTCGGACGAGCGAATAATCAGATTTAACCGCAAAAATATTCACGTTTTGGGTTTACATGACGCAAGATTTCAAATTCCTAGGTAGTAAATTTCGTTGACGACCTATTTAGAAAAATTTGAACTAGGACTGTGGTATTCTGGTTGGTTTCAAAAAGAATTCATGGAACGCAAGCGTCTATTACCTACCTTTAAGCCTACACACGGGCTCTATTAAATCCTAACCAAAAATGCCTTAAATTTCCAGGACTTAAGGTAAAAGAAAGGTGTACGCTTTTTGTCTCATTTTTCATCTGTCCAGATCAAAAACCAGACTCCGGAATAATGGTGTCAAAACTAGCAGTCCATTTAAAAAATCTAGGTATCCTTAATATTGAACGACATGGCGACATTCGGCAATATTGAACTTCGAATAAACGAGTTTTATACCTTTCAAGTTTGGTTATTCAATTTTACTAACGAGCTCGCATATAAACGTTCCTAATAAACTGTTTGCATAAATATGTAAAATTGTGCAACGACAGGGAATAAAGCCACAAGTGGGTGTAGATGTGTTACAGATGGATAGCAGAGTAAGTCAAAAGATCTGACAATGCGTCTGCATTGATTTTATGACAACTTGTGAGACAATTGACCGCGATTGATAGACAGCCGCAAAAGTGCAACTTTTTTGTATCGCACGCTCATTACCAATAATCCTTTTGACCCACATTACCCAGCCAGCCCCTTACGTAGATCAATCGGACAGCCATTCTCATTTAATACCTATTCCTTCCTCGATGAATGCCTCTCATGTAGGTACCCGGCTCACCCCTCGCCGCCTTACATTCGGATAGGTTGGCAAGCATCCTCACCGAGTGTAAATACCCTCTCCAACAGTGTATAGTAGCAACACAGATACATGGCTATACTTACAATTGCAGGACACTCCGGCTGATTCCGCACAACCGACAAGAAGCATTTTAAACTTTGTTTTTCCTTCTGTGTCAATAAAAATCCAGGACCATCGAGGATATCGGATATCACAACGATGAAAAGTCTGTGGCTGATAACACCGTTTTGTATTATTAGATCAACTCCACCCCACACGAGTGAATGGTACGAACGAGTACACACTCGAACGGTGTATGCGAGTCCGTAGGCGTATACGTAATTGTTTTGTCTGACTTTGACTGCCTGTGCTCTCGCCTTGTTATTATTTGGGTTTCCCTTATTTTTTATTCACACAAACTTTTTCTCCTTAATTGGGATTATTTGCATAAAATAATTTTATTTTGTTCCCTTTGTTGGTTTTTTTTTCTCTTCACTTGTGGCACTTTTGCAGACGCTTACACAATCACATTGAATTTACTACCCTCCATACGGTTGGTTGGTTGCTTTTGAGCGGTGGGCGGCAGGGGATACAATTTTCTTACTATACACAAATTTTATTACTCCGTTTGCACTTCTCTTATTCCCAACTGTCACACGCAGGGAGTGAACGGGGAGGATATACGTTCATACCAAGACTGCGCGTTAATTTGTATTTGCCAACTAATTCGGAACCGTTTGTTTCTATAATTGATTTGTTGGCTTAATTCGATTAATCCACAACGTATGTGTGGGCTTGGAGGGAGAAACGCAATAAACGCGAGCAAGAAATTCCACAAAACTCAAGGGTGACAGAGGCGAGAAAAAGAAAAACAAAAAATAAAAAAAAAGAATCACCAGCAAAACAAATTTTCTCCACAATTTGTACTTGAAAACGCACGGAGACGTTTGCAATCCAAACGAACGAACCGAAAGCTGCTAGGGAACTGAAATTTGTTTGATTCAGTTTTCGGTTGCAGAGCAGCTAGCTGCCAGGGTAGGTTATTTATGGTGGCCTTCTTGGGGTTGAACGAGAGATTGGGGAATGTATACGGTTCTCGGTATTTCTCCGGAAAGCTTTCTTCGGGTAGGGTTGCCAGGGCCACTGGGTGGGAAAATGTCATTTCAATAAGCACGTGCCACTGCTGATACAGATGACACAGATAGGTGATAAGCTAGTTAATTAAATATAGGAGAACTGAGAATTATTTGAGTAAATTGCATAAAGATAAGCCAGCAAATGGACATGTGCCTGCTGGCGCGTGGGTAATAATTGATCGCAAATGTGTTGAGCAAATTCCGCCGCAGAGTTATTTACTATTCGAGATATAAATAGTTTGGGCCTTTAACAAAATGTTGATCACAACGAATTCGGAACATCTTGTTTAGTTTTCAATGAGGCAGAAAAGTTCGTCCTTCGGAATTAGTAATGATTTAAGTGCACGTGCTTTGCTTGGTTTGCTATAAAATACTGAAATGGTAAAAGTTCTTAGCGAATTCTAATATTAGTTTTCGGAGCAAGGTCTTTATGAGAAAGTCTATTGTTGGTCTAATTGTATAAAAAAAATGGACTAAGAGCTTAAAAAAGAGAAATTTTGATTTAAATTAAGATATTAAGACATTCTTTAGCCGAGCTGTTTGCCCACAATTTCAAAACCCAAATTTGTTCTCAATCGAATGTCAGAATATCAAAAAAGAATTTTCATTATTAAGTAAACAACTACGCAGTAGTTGGCCAGATTTACATTATTTGTAAAACTTTGACTAACGAATTGTGTCGAAATATCACTATATAAAAAAATGTTTTATCTTCTAAAAACTAGACAAGACTTTTGAGCGTCGGAGTTTTATGAAGGGGTATATTCCCAAGAGGAACAGAGCACTGTTCAAAAATAGTATGTCTTACTGGATATAAATACATTTTTGAAATTGATAATTTACTGCCTAAAATTTTATCATAACTTTTCTAAAAAACGAGTCAGTTATTTCAAGATTTTGCAGCTTTAATTATTGCAAAAATATTATGCCAGCCGTTTTAAGTTTTTTTTTTTACAAAAGTACGAAAGCTATTGTAAAAAAAATCATTTATTTACTAAAAAGATCAGATACAGGAAAAATATGAAGAAGAAACTACTCGGCTCAGCGCCTTAAAAAAGATGACCTAAGTAGGAAAATAATTTTCTAACTTTGAGTACAAACGATTAAGCACACTGACGTGTAAGCGCTTATGTTGTAATCTCAATCTAGAGTGTTCAAACTCGTCCGAACTCGATCTCGATTTAAGTGTTATAAAAGATCTGGAGGCAGATTCCGTGTATCAACGATCGTTTTACCGATATCGTTTTTGAAATTTTGATCACCAAAATAAGTCATATTCTGCTCGATTTTTTTTTTGACAAACGTCACCTTTCATTATATTTGTGGAAAATGAACTAGATTGCTCTCAAACTTGTAATTGTAGCACTTAGTTGCTAGGTTTGGAGGTCTATCGTTTCGACGATAATCGCCTGAAAAGTTACGGAATGAGTCCCCTGATCTATATAATTTATAGGACACTTAATTGCCAACACGAGTTCTTGCTTTCTTGAACTAGAGAAACTGTGAAAAAAAAACTATAGAACTGACTTTATTTAAACATTTTAGTATATTGTGGGCATTTCCGCTCGACTGTTTGCTTCCATTACTACACGTCCCAATTTCAAGTCTTTGTACCCGATTTTGCCTTAGATTTGCGATTAACCACAATTTAAGACAAATAATAATTTTATTTTAAAATGTGCTCACCAACTTTCCTAAAAAGTTGCATTTGTGTTAATTCTTTTGACGAATTTGTACATTTGAAATAAAAAAAATTGTCAGCTGACAGATCAGATTTTTTTTGTTTGTATAAAAACAATGCAACTGAAATTTGACCCAAAAGATTGAGCAAGTATACATTCCCGAAAATAAAAACAATCCACTTATCCCCGGCTATAACCAAAAAAACTGTCGGGTGATTTGCAGCACACGACGCATACCCGACAATCATATCTAGAATTTAATATTCGACCCACTGGAACAATTTGGGATTTTATTTAAAATCAACGCCTTTACTCGGATTCACTCCCCGCCTCGCCTTTACTCGGACATCCAAAACGCTTCAAAGATGCGAAAGTTTCATGCGACACAGTTGTGAACGCTTTTCTTTCACAATTTGAAATGAAGATCAGGTAGGTTACCAAAGCTGTACATCTAGCGGCTTAAGCAATCTGTTATATATATAAAAACAGTTTGTCAGGATCACCCACCTAGCCTTCCCCCTTCAAGTCAAGGGCAGGAGGATTTCTCTCTTTACGTATCCCAGCGGAGGGAGGACTTCCGCCGCATGAGACACGCACAGATCAGAGCTACGTCTTTTTAAGTCTATCGTTTTCTCATTCCCATCTATGCACCTATGGCCCGGAACCCGGACGAGAGCGATTTCAAACTGATGATACGCCCTGGCCAGTGTCTCCCTAAATTCCACAATAAGCTTATTGACGTTGATTTGGTTGAAACGATAGCCTTAATCGAATTAGGTCAGTTCACACTAGTTCATCTAGTTGAGTTTTGGCATTTTATACATACGTTTCTGCTGCAAACTTGGTTGAAATATTGTCTCACACTTACCTGGAAAAAGAGAAGAGATGCATTCTTGAAACACTCATTTATGTATTAAAAAAAACAGTTCTTTTCATTTTAAAAAAACAATGGCAGCTATCAAGATGTGAGTGAAAAACATTTTTTGGAGTTGATGCCGTATTCATTTACAAATTAAAAAAAAAATTGTAAAAACCTTTCTTTTTTTTTATAAGGTTTGGTGGCTTAATCTTGCTAAAGTCATTTCCAAAGCGTGCTATCGATTCTGTGAGGAAGCATATTTTAGTAGTAAATTATTTAATTTTTAGTACCTAATTTTTAGCAATGATGGACTGTCAACTTGGTGGAAAAAATGGGATAGTACCTATACCATACCCTCAAGAATGGAAATGCGTGCCGTGAAAGTAGACCGTTTCAAAGGAGTTTCAAAAAATACTGTGGTAGTTATAAGGGATTCCTTAAAGCGGAAGCATCTCTACAACAGAGGCAAATAAAAAGGTCTCCTCCTTGCATTTAAATACGCAACAAGTGTCTGCCCAAAACCAACAAAAACCCACCACATTCTTATTTGATGGCTGATGGCAACCCTTTTTGTCATTTTATTCGTACGCAAAGCTTTTCAACTAAGCGAGTCCCAAACAAACCCACTCTCGCTCTCTTTTTAGCTGTCTATCGGTGATTTCTCTCCTAAATTTTCCTCCTCAACATGTCTTACGTCATAACCTTGGTTAAGGAGAAGCATATTAACCCCATGACGTCACACCGTTGGGGATGAAAAGTACACATTTTTTTCCGCCAAAGCATCTCCGCCTAAATTAGAATTCAAGAACAAGTCTTTACTCTGGTATTTGCTTTCATCTATGACGTCAACGGATAATTCGATGGCACTGCGTGAGGGCAGAGTCTGAGCGGAACGTCGTCTTCTCTCTGTGTGTGCAAGCACACAAACATTGTCACAAAAAGTACGAATCCCACTCCCACACGCCGATAAGAAGAACAATAAAACATTGGCGTAACGAATCAAGGATTTCAAGGCAGCGAATGGCAGCAAACTGAAAGTTTAATTCAAACAAGAAAATCAGAAGAGCTGGCTGACCTAACCCTCGTTGATAGATTGGCATGCGGCCATTGAAGTGGAGTCTGAAATGCACTAGACTTGAGTTAAATGTCTATTTGAATAAACTGGGAAGTTTGTCGAGTAGACGTTTCTTGTTGTACACATGTCCAGTGTCCACTGCTGTTGGACGTTGCCATTGAAGAGTGGATAGGATACTGGTCAGTGCTGGAAGTCAGCAAGGGGCAACCGGGCAATGCTATCGCTTGATGGATTACCGTCGGCTTTTATCATCATTCCATCATTATTATCTGTTCGGCTGCAATTTGTTCGATTTGCTAACCCATCTATCATGATGGATCGTTGGCAGCTGAGGTCTGTTTTCACACACACACGACATAGTATCTTTCAATTAAGCCAATGAATTGATCAACTGTCATGTTGTGCAAGACTGCTGGTTGTGTGTCTGGTATTCGAACCCATTTACGCCCATGTTCTTAATTAATGCTTTACGCAGTAGGTGGGGGACACATCCAATTGTAACAGTGACAGCTGGCGGTAAAAATGTAAATATGCCAAACGTGGGAGTGGTCTCTTCACAACATTTGATTTACCGCCACTGACACTAAATCTTTAGTCCCGAGGACTGCACCCAACTAGTTGCCAAACATCGACACACTAAATATAACAGAGACTGAATAACTTCTCACTATAACCTACGAGTATAACACATTAATCATTCTTCAAATTTGTCATCCGATCCATTACATCCACCGAACGAAACTACTTCGCTCATGTTTTCATATGACTCAGCTTCGAGTACTCTTAGAGGACTTAGTCCTTGATCATTATATGGCAAAGAAATATGTCCTCTTGGCCGCCGATTTTTCACGTGTTGTACATGCACAGCCGACAGCGACACTATGCCGTATGGTCCTGCTACTAATAACATTGATAACACGCCGATAAAAGTCTAATTGTTAATGTTTGTTTGGCAGATAAGGTCGGAGGCTCAAACAAAATTCATAATACAGCTCTTATTGGGTTATGGTATACCGGAGATTAGGGCAATTAAATGTACGCGAAGCTTTTATAATTCATTACGATCACATCACGATGTGTTACTCTACTGATACGGCGCGTGAATCGTGGGTGGCTATGGCTATACAGTGGAAGCGTTAATTCGATATCGGGTTAGAAAATTTGTGGACCAAATGGTGAATTCATGGTAAGGTAAATGTAAGAGGTAGTATATAGGTAGTTGAGTGATAAATGCCAACCTAGATCCTTGGTCTGTTGTGTGGATGCTGACGTTGTATAAGAAGCTTTAACGGGTAGCATATAGCGTTAAACGGCTTCATCGACCTGGTCAACGAAATGCAAATCTGTCGTGTAAGATAGCTGAGGGACATGTTGCGCGAAGGGACAATACGCTGTCTTTTTCTTTTTCCTTTATTTCTTATGCAATATAGCCCATTTGGCCGATATCATCTTCTGGACTTGACCAATAAAATTCTAAAGGTTCAAATAAACATAATCAAAAAACAGAATCGAAGTTTTTTTATAGAAAAAAAATGAGAGCCAAACAACATCGGATGACTTCTTTTGGCCCACCTTGTACTTCGAATCTGTTGCATTTTCGCTAAATGTAGTACGGAACTACTTCCTAAAGATCCCTGAGAAGATTCACTTCAACCTGTTGTTTCACCGTAGTTAGGAACTACTTTTCAACGATCTATAAAAAGTTCCACGTCAACCTGTCGTTTCATCGGTGTTCCGATCCAAAATAAGTCTCACTTCAACCTGTCATTTCATTGAGTTATGGTTCATCGGAGTTTGGAATAACTGCCCAAGAAGTGTGGCTCCAAAAATTTAAGAAAAATTATTACCTCAGCTTTTAAGCCTACCAAAATCTCTCACCTTTTTAATTTCAATACTAGCAAACATTTTACTTCTTTTCTCAATCTGGGAACGCGGACACAAACTCACATTTGCTAAAAACACATTTTTCTGCATTTAGTTTAGGTTAGGTTAGGTTAGGTTGGGAGGGTAGTTTTGCATCCAGATGCAAATTTTCACCCGGAAGCCGTGCAGGCCCATTGTGAGTACCCCGTTTATACATGTAAGGACATGTGGCTAACAAAACCACTTCGATCTGTTGAGGAATAGTTTTATGTCTGATAGACATGCTCCCATACAGGATGAGCGGCGTTCTTGTAAAGCTGGGCAGTGGCATAGAAGATGTTCCACGGACTCAATTTCCTCTTCGTCTCTGCAGCTTCTGCAGAAGTCATTTGCAAGAACTCCCAGCCTTTTAGCCATGTTTCCTATGGTGCAGTGCCCGGTTAGAACCCCGACGAGCATCCGGATTTGGCTTCTGTTAAAAGAGACCAGGAGCTTTGATCTTTTGGTGTCAACCACAGGCCACAGACTACGGGTTATGACGCAACCGATGGTGTTGCTCCATTGTTCCTTAGTCAGTTGTGTGGTGACGCTGTCAATAAAAGTCTTAGCAGTGTTGAAAGGCGGTAGCACCTCTCCGTCCGCAAGTTGAGGGTTCATATCAGAGCCGTATCTGGCCAATTCATCCGCTTTTTCGTTCCCTTCCACCCCAACGTGTCCAGGAACCCAGCAGAGTAGAACTGAGTGATGACGTATAGCCCTAAGTGCCGAGAGGCAATCTGTAACACATTTCGCATTAACAAGGTTGGAGCCGATTGCTTTGAGTGCTGCTTGACTGTACACACAGATGGTTACTTCCATTGCTGGTAGTCCCATCGATAGAATAGTCTGTGCTGCTTTCTTAACCGCTGCATTTAGTTTAGAACCCTGAATTTGTTTGCATTTTTGATCTGACCTTATAAATTTTTCCATTTCCTTGACATATTGTTCATTTCCATTTGATCCATCACTTAACTTTCAACATTCCATGTCAGTCCGTAACTCGTTCCAAACGAAACACTTCTTCAAAGAAACTCACCACTTGTCTCTGCTGGTTAGCATTTTTCATTCGCGATAGATAGACACTTCCATTTGATATACCAAACGAAAACGTTAAATAATATTTTTCCAATTCGCAGCGCAAATTCCTGCACCATAAATATTCTCCGACATTTCATACGCAACCCTGTAAAACCCCATCGATCAGAGAAAAACACAAACTTCCTCGATCCACTAACCAGATCTCACACAACGCATATTTGTGTACATTTTGGCACCGAAAATGAATTTCTTATAAATAACTATGATATTAAAAAAAAAAAAATCACTCATTCGCTAAACGATTTGTGTTCTGCCTTCTGCTCATCTTTTTTAATTACGAACACAACAAAGATAACAATAATAGCGTGAATTGCGATATTTACGCAGTTGAGCAGATGCTGAATTTGAATTGTTTTACTAGTTTAGTTCTTTTTCCAATTCGTGTAGGTAGACGTACGTCATATTTTTCGGATGAGAGGTTATTTTTAAATAGCAACAAAAATACAAGATGATCTGTTCTATAAAATTGGAAAGGGGGGAGCAAAATAAACACCTTTTCGTGAATGATGTAGGAAAAGTGCAACGAAAATAAAATTTTATTCAAAAGAATTACACGGAAGTTAGCGTGGCATGCTTAGGTACTAAGCTGATTTATTTCAGTCCGTTATTAAGCCCAAAAGTCGCCATTAATAATGCATTTGCATCACTACCATGCAACTGAAGTCAAAATAGGAACTTGTACGCTGAGTCAAATCTGGCATACCCACACATAAAGTAGTCCGTACTAGGGGGGCTGGGGCGAATTTCCCAATTGTATGGATGTAGTGACGTGTGGAAAACATGAATATTCATTTTGTGCTCAATTCAGATAAAACAAACACAGTTGCACTTTTAAATATTTATGGTAGAAGTAAAATTAAAAGTAAAATTTGAGCCACTTTTTCCTCATCAATATGTCAACCGCCCAGAATCTCCATGCCACTATGCTAGGCGTCAGTTCTCGAACACCATCGGGTATGTCACTCAATGACATTTGGTTGAACGGTCCTTCAACATTGGATGATTTTTATTCGATACATTTTCAGTGAATAGAATGCATGACTACTGAGCGAAGGGTCTCCGGTTCGATTCCTGGAAAACACATATTACACCTAAAGATTTTGTTTACTCTCGAATCTGACAAGCATCGGGATAATGTAACAACAGTCCTGAAAAAGCACCTCCAACCAGTAGTTAGGATTATATTTAGTACTGAGACATTTTGTTTTTTGTTGCCCCAATGCAATTTTTTACACACATTCACAAATGGGAGATAGAAAGTTTCCGTGAGACGATTTTTTTTTTTCAATTTGGGTGGAAAATGCAAATGGCGACTGTTTGTTCTTTGTGACAGGTGCTTAAGAAGTGTTTCGATGAAACGATGATGACTATGTGTGTGTCGTGTCATAAAATAAGTCAACTCATATAGAAGACTTTAAATTCGTATATCTTGCGAAAGATTTTTGATCTATTGCCTTAACAAATCCAAATCCACCTACAAACAACTTTTTCCTTGCAGTTCAACCTTCAATATCAAGTCGTTGTGCGATTTGTATATTTTAATGCTTTACGTTGTTGCAATTAACATCAGTCCTAGTCTTCTCGAAAGTAATGAAAACAAGTAAAAGGGTTATCATCGGCCTGGCCGATGCTTTGATACCCTCCACTGCATACAAGTCATGCAAAATACCAGAACTACTTGACCGACATAGCCCATTTTCATTACCAACCTGACGCCGATAAAAAGAAGTCCTTTCACAAAACTTCAGATTCCTTTGGACGCTATCGTGTTTTCAACGGAAAGAGGGACACATGGGTCTAATATTGGTTTTGTATGGGAGGTACCAGAACTACTTGACCGACATAGCCCATTTTCAATACCAACCTGACGCCGATAAAAAGAAGTCCTTTCACCGAATTTCATTCACCTACGTCAATTACTTTGGGCGCTATCGTGCTTTCAACAGACAGACAGACAGACAGACAGACAGACGGACATGGCTAAATCGATTCAGAATGTGATCCTCATTCAGAATGTATATACTTTATGAGGTCTCCGGTGACTCCTTCTTGGCGTTACAAATGTATTGGCAAAGTGAATATACCTTCCTCTGGAGGGTATAAAAATAAATTTCTATTTGAATAGGTCTTACGGACCATGGGACCATGGCTGTTTTCCGTTTGAAATTACAACATAAAGAATTCCATAAGTTTATTGTCTACAAACAGAAAAGTGTAACATGGCCTAATGAGGAGGAGTACCAACATAACTCGCTAAAATTGGGCAGCGGTCACTAAAACTTTATTTTCAAAGCTGAGTTCTTTGTTTGTTGGATTTTTTGAGGGAACACCAATTTATTAAAAAGCTTACTTCGGTTCGAGTTAAAGCTGTTTCGAACAACGTCGATTTAATGGGCATGTTAATCAGGGGTCGAATTACCGCACCCGTGAACGAGCAGTACGTCACGCATTTATATGAATTTTACATGCAAAACAACAGCAGGTTCAGTCGCGTAGTACCTACTGAAACAATTTAATTTGAACCAAGTTCTCGGTCTAACACTTTGGAAAGTCCAGCTCTCAACACGTAAATTCTTGTAAATTATTTCAAGATCTACACTCGAAACTAGTCTTCTTAAAGGAAATTTTAAGATTGCAGTGGTAACCAATTTACGGACGACAGAATGCTTGATAGTGTTTTTGATACAAACAACAAGTAATACCTAACCTCGCACGGGCCCTAAAATAGCTGGCATTTCAAGGCTTACACGTGGACACCTCCCTTTTCATAAGAAATAAATATCCTATATGTATACAACCCAAATTGACGTATTATTTCCTCATTACTTCTACATGCCTCAGCGGAGCCTGAGTATATAAATCTCTAAGCACAAGTAGTGTTTCTGATTTATATGGCAACAAAGTGAGCTTTTCCCAAAAATTACCACAACTATGTAGCTACCGTAGGTCCTCGCTTATTCATGTCCATTCACCCCGAATTATATATTTTTAGAAACAATATGACGTCCACCTCCATCGATACCTGTCACTCACAGTAACCACGCTACTCTGACAAAAGTTCAATTCCCTTGAACTGACGCATAAAACGATACTTATATATGTTTAATAAATTTACTTATGCACAAACTGGAACTGGGCCAATTTATGGCATAACTCTTCACCTTTTCATGTGAGGCAACCGACCTCCATTTAGCTGCGTCATTTTGTACTCAAAAAGTGTCACTGCCATCTTAGACACCATCAATATCAACACACGAATTCGGTTTGTTTTGCTTCATCCCGTTATGACGTCAATACAAATATTTTTCTTTCACAGTTTGAAAATGGAATTCGTCATCATAACTTTCACGTTTGGGGAAATTCAATCAGTCGGGTTTGGTAGGGTGCTCGTACCGCTCGCAACTCGATATGACGCCACTTCTCAAGAGGTTATGATAATTCCCTCAAAGAATACGTTATCCTCCGCTAGCGTAAACAAATTCAATTTTATTTAAGATGCGGCATTTAACTGATGATTGCATTTGCATTTGGCATTAATTAAATTTCAACAGAGCCAAAGCAAACAAGTGCAGCGGTTGCGGAGGAAATTTGCATTTACTCTGATTGATATAACGAGTAATCCAATCGACGAGTACACAGACTGATGGAAAAAATGTCGTGTGGACGTCAGGGTATAGGAGGAACACCGACATCTGATGTTGTCGTGTCACGAAAGCTCCAAAGGGTAGAATAGTTGTCAATTCTGTAGCTGCCTTTGAAAGTAAATATTTCGTGCTCGTATTCCCACGGGCAGGGCAGGCTTAGTAAATGCGATTTTGTTCTCATGAAGATGTATGCGAGGGAGAGCTCGCCGCAGGTATACGTGCTTACTAAGAATTGTATTTAATTGATTTTTATTGATTCTCAAGATCGGCGGTTTTTCATTTTCAGATTACAAAGCAAGCTTCAGTTATATTGTTGCTGCATTCGTTAGAGAAGAATTTTTGTTTAAACTCAATATGTGTTCGCTGAATTTATATGTAGAAATCTTACTTCATTGACATCCCTGGTCATATTTTATAAAAACAATGTGCACGACTGAGTCGCAAGAAACTCTATCATTGCAGTTTTAGCGAAAATAGTTATAGAAATCTAAATAAAATCTCGTCAAGTAGTTGCAAATATAAAGAGGTACAAAGTTTGTTAATTTACAACTGTGAGTGTGAGCACGCTCTGAAAGGAGCGTGTTCAGCGCGATCTGAATTATTTATAAAACCCATTTGAGCACTAGCTGTCATATGATTATAAATAAAAACACATGAAACAGTATTTGCTGTATTTCTTCTTTCATTTCCTGTGTCATCACTCGCGTTCCTGATCAGCGATCATTAGGTGAGCTTGAGCTGTCAAAATATGCTGCGATCTGCAGAGTTAGGATAAAAAAGAAATATGAACAACCCTGTTTTATAAGTTAACTTGTCAATTGACTGTTACTGTTGGAAGTTTCTTTTTTAATTTGTGCTAGATAATATATATCATTTCGAGAGAATAGATATCTAAATCAAATCACAATTTGAAGGTTAAATTTTCGGTAAAGTCGATGCTTTGTCTTTTGTGCCACCAAGTTCTTTTTCCGCTTGAAATTTATGTCAAAGATAACATCAATAATTTCCTATAAACAAACCATTCGCACCTAATCAATTGTCTGTTGAAACAACTATCGATTTTGCAGAATGTACGAGTATATGTTCACCTAACTTGTTGTACTCCTTTTTTCAATTTGCTTTGTGAAAGTAAATATATTGGGCATTTTGATTCTTTAAAACAGACTGTGCTTGTCATATTTTCAAAACAAAATCACTGGCCATATTTAAGAATCAACTTGTCTTAAGTCGACTAGATTCTTCTGGACTAGATTAAGCCTGAACGCAATAACTAGATTGGTTGGTAACGTCACTTTTCCTATGTTACGTCACCCATACATACGAACTGTCAACTCAGTTACGAATTTTTTGACTATATTCGTCGGCTAAGCCTCTATAAACGTCAACTGGAAAAGCTGTTCATGTGACCGATCTAGGCTAATCAAAACTTAGACACATCGAATCAGACAGCTGTCAGACTTACTTAACTAAATACTTGAACGTCCCCACTTCCACGCTCCTTTTCGACAGTTCCATTACAATTTTGAGTTCGCAATATTGCTGCCATTCATCTGCAGACACAATTTATGGATGTAATGGCATGTGGTCGAGCCGAAACAATTTCTGACGTTTAATTATTTCTACTGAGTTGTATAAAAGCAACGCATCCACGTACTTTGACAGTTTGTTTCAGAACACTTCACAGCTATGTTTATATACGACTTCAAGATAGAAAACTGACAGAAACCGTGTAGGTGCGCACGAAAGATGACGGTCTATTTATATAGTAGTTGATGATGATCGTTCTTGCAGCGAATTTTGGAAGAAAATAACTCCAATTTAAGGCAGTGTTTCAACTGCGTAGTTATAATTTTCAAAAGCAAAAACTAAGCAAAAATTCAAATTTTCCTAAGGGATCATTTTTGTTATCCGGAGGAATCAATTTAAATGACAGTTACTCAGTCAAATTTAGCACATTATAATAATTATTTTAATTATTGCAAAACTGCCTTACGTTAGGTTAGGCTGGTAGTGTTGCGAGATCGTCACAAAAAACCAGGCACCATTTCCAAACTGGAACTATTTTGTTTCGTCGCACTCACAAATGAAGTCGCTGACAAAAAAGTTTTTAAAAGGAAGGATGTTAGGCTGACTGGTCTGAATGACTTTGCCTCGCTGTAGTCCCTTTTTCCCGGTTTTGGAAGGAAGACCACATTTGCTTCCCTCCATGTAATCGGGATATAGCCTATTGCTAGGCATGCAACGTATATGTTCCTGAGCCTCGGTGCAATTAAGTCTACACCCCATTGCATTAGACCTGGAAATATACCATCTGGCCCCGCAGTTTTAAAGGGTGAGAATGTTGCTATCGCACCCTCGACCGCTTTTGGTGGCACGATCCGTTCTGCTTCCGTTCTATGCATCCTGTTCGCTCCTTGTTTCCTTGGAGCCCAGGGCTGATCTGACTTATAGCTTCCTGGAAAGTGTACCTAAATTAGGACCTCATTTGTGTGATCCAGTGTTTCCACCATCTTCCCCGCTCTATTACGAATGAGTCCGATCTTGGAAACTGGATCTCTCGAGACAATCTTTTGTAGTCTACTGACTTCAGATGTTCTCCTCATACTCGAGCAAAAGTATGACAGTAAGTACGCAGATGAACAAAATGCGAACGTCTAGATGAAGCTTGGGAGAATGCAGGCAGGAGAATAAAGCAAACTATTTATGAATCGATGTTTAAATGGAGGGAGTAAGCTAAATTTTGGTCTCACTGAAGATGTTTTGTTCTGTAAGAAGAGCTTTACTGGGAATATTGCCTGAACGCAATCTGCTTACGAATTATAATAGTTTACAGATAGATTTACGTTAAAAAAATACTGCGCTAAATTTATTCTTCACAAAAAGTTGTACAGTCTTCCATCATTTAATTTAAATCAAACCTAAACACAAATACCCACTCCCTTAGTTACTGAGTAAAATGCAATTTTTTATCACCAATACGAAACTGTTTGTCTCATTTTAACTGCGTCATTATTTGCAGCTAGACTAATCCGAAACAAGTCGCACAAACCTAAACCTTCAAGCAGCCTAATGTGGAACATCGCAGCACATTGTCCGATAGAAATTAATGAAACAAAAAACTCGCATTCATTTTCCGAACATCGTTAAATGTACCTACATCATAATCTATTCTCTGTTCAAAATTAAAAGCCCGAACAAAACGAAAGAATGAAACTAGTGCCTGACGGCCAACAAGAATAGGGAAAACAAAATATTCAAACACAAAACACTCGGCAGAAAATAAATTGAAAGATGAGCCCATCCATCCTTGCTCCGCAGTTCAGCCATTATTTACTCCTCTTTCACACTCGGCTGTCCATCAACATCAGCAGTTCAAAGAATACCAGAAAAACGTCGGAAAAAGGATGCGGACTGAGGAACAACAGGAAAAAAAAAAAAAAAAACGCTGCCAACCCCCGCTGCACCGCAAATTTCGATCAAAGGGGATTACGGAATGACCAAAGCCATTTATCCGAAGCTAAATCTTTTCATCTCTTTAGAGGCCATTCACAAATACTCCAAAGGACGACGACGTGCCGCTATGTGTACCAATTTCAACTCGGTATAGTACACCAAGCCCATCCATACTAAGATAAAGCTTAAACAATCGTGTGTACGGTGCCGCGTGGTTCCCTCCACCGACCCGCGGGACAAACCAAGTTTCAACTTTGACATTTAAAGGGCGCATGCTCAGTACAATGAAATCTTCACCCATCGCCGTCGTCGTGTGCGGTTGAGGTAGGGAGGGTATAAACAACGTAACACAATGTGTAACCAGTGGAAGCGTGTCCTCCCTCTGGGACACCTACCCAGGTGATTTCGAAGAAGGACCTCCTGATACATACGTAGGATAGATCCGAGTGCGTATACCAAGAAGGAAATTCAAACCAACACCGATTGTCCGTTTTCCTGTGGACCATGGCACACAGATTGTGCTACGAAAGGCTGCCATGAGTTGCTCTTCAAATTCAGAGTGTTATTTCGGGATGGGGGATGGGGATGATGTTATGGCTGGAATGGGGTTGTTTTGTTTGGTTAGAATAGTTGATCGAGGGGTTCGAGTGAGGTAGAACGTGTTAAAGTGTTACATTGCCGAATGGGGTCGAACTGAAACTACGACACATACTAGTGCACAGAGTCCTTTTCGCTCACAATTGCCTTTTGTGGTAATTTTATTGTTTCTGGGGTTGGAGTTTTTGGGGTTTATTTTCTTTTTCTTTGATTGCTTAATGGAAGCACTTTAAATGCCGTTGAGTGGCTGGCAGGCGAGGGCGTGGGCATGGGACAGCTATCGCACATATGCCAAGATAGGGAAGCCTTCAAAATCGATGACGTAGCAAATCTAACGCTGGCGCCAAAGGGTCTACCATATTAAATAAGGATGGGGAGTGTGTTGGAAGTCATATTTCAGGGTGGGGCGGAAAAAAAGCTTATTAAGGGCAATTTGCATATAGTTAGAGATGTAGTTGGGTGATATCATCGATGTCAATTCGAAGTTCATTACGCATTGGCATATAATAACAGTACGAAATTGTGTGAGTAAAATGTTCGAACAAGTGCTTGTCAGCATAAGAGTTTGTTGTTTAGGGGATGCTTGCTGTTACACAGGGGAACATTCCGCACGATATCGAAGAGAAGCGTCATATTCGCAAGCCTTGTATTTTAATGCAAGAATTGGAAAGGCCACTTCATACACCGCATTTAGATGCACGACATCAACTTGCTGGAAAATATGTTGCGGAACTTTCAGTTCTTATACTATGTACCTACATACTTTTAAAAATGCTGTCTAGTTGCCTGTTGTGACTACTTTTAAGTTCAGGAAGAACACGACAAAAATGGACAAACATGTACAAAATCAGAAAAAGGCTGGGAATCAAATTGCACTAGGACTTGCATCAGTGGACTGGAAGAAATCGTTTAGATTCAGCTGGTCTGCAGCGAGTATTCCACAGAAGACTACTCGCAGATCAATTTCTTACCTAAATGGCTAATGTCATACTTCTGTCATTTAAGTTTCATGCATCATTTCTTTCATTTGTTTACCTAGTTAAGAAATTTTCCAAACAAAAGTTAAATCCATTTAAAGTCTTAACATATGCACATATCCAATTAACTATCCAGAGTCGATATGATATATTGGCACTCTTCCTCGCATTCAAACAGTTACCACATTGTTTTCCGACAAACAACAGTGAGAAGTCAACATTGTCGATATGTAACCAAGGAACAGTGCTACAAAGTAATAACAACCAAAACAAAAGTTTCGCCTTTTATTTCCAAAGCAGACAGCGTGGCGTATACGTAACATTTTTTTTTGCATGTGAATCATCATTCGCCACATTGTGCGCTCTAGTTCGTTGTAATGTCATGCAAGAACTATTACTTATGCTCCATTTAGCTGCTGTGCTAACTATTTTTATGAGAGCTTTTAAACAAAATGTCTACAGCTGGAACATTTCGATCAGTTAATTGGGTTACCCATTCAAATCGACCTCTCACGTCGTAATTTCATTTTTATTCACAGCTATTCGGATACCTCACTTTCTATGTGTGTGGGTGGTAATATTGCTCTCATCTTCTTATCGGAATATATTTTTTTTTTGTAAATATGCGCGTTTTGTGGAAATGAATTTAAACCGCTCTCGAGTACGTTTGGCTTTAGATAAGGAAATTTGTACTTTACAGTTCTCATGAATTTAAATTGCTAGATTATTGGACGCGTGGAAGGGGGTAAACAAATATTTCAGTTACGAAGTGCAGATACTGTGGAGCCTTCAGTTCTCAGATGTGGTAGCTTAACGTTGACGTTAATTTGTTACTGACAGTTTAGTTAAAATTTTATTTCTATTTGGTTGGTTGATTGTTGGAGGAAAGTTGATTACAATTGGAAAATTGTAGGGTTTTGGCGAGTCACTTATAGTTTTCCCCATCAAGCAGGTGTATCGCTCATCTCAGCATTTAAGCTGCTTGTAACTATCACTTGCGACACTCTGTGAAAGGGAAAAGAAGGGTTATATCGATGACTAATGTCCAAAAAAGTCAAATAAAGCTAAGCTAGCATTCCTCCGGAGGGGGAAGTGGTTGTCAGACTTTTCGGCATTACTCTGGTTAACCAACCGGTAGGTCGAATCCTCTTGCCGCTAATATTATTCCATGTTTGTTCGATGTCTCTAGGACAGATCTGGGCTTTTCCTTTGATTTTGACACAAGACAATGAACCAGTTTTCGTATAATACTGGCATTCCTAACTGACCTACAATTTGCAAAAAAAAATCCAAAATTTTCATTGCGAAAATAAACTTACCGGACACACATCAGCTTATCCAAAATTCAAAACGCAAATATCTGCAATCCACCAAAATCTATAATTACGCACGCAACGAGCATCAACTTGCCGCACTGCTGCACTCAATTTATTGAAAAGCACATGCACACCGACACGATAACAAGACGATAAAGCGCCTTAGAGCAGAATGAGCCCATAAATCGAAAAACCGAACCAATAAAACGCAAAAATCGTCACGTCTAATCCGCAATTGCTGCCATTATTATCCACTGCAGTTCAACCAACCGAGACGACGATAATTCCACGGAACGTCGGGCACGTAAATAATCCCCGACCCCGGATAGACGATCCCTATCCACGATTGAATAAAAAAATATTATCTAATTCGAATGCGATTTGAATAACAGAATAATGATAAATAATGGAAGCAAATTAAACGTTCATTTACGTCACACTCCAGAAGGTTGTTGGATTTTTGCAAATAATTTTTATCTATTCGTCGACGTCCTCATTCCTGCCACCGCTGGCCGGGAAATACATTTTTTTTTATCGGCTTTCTGTATCAGAAATGGAACATTATTTACTGTGGATTAACTTTTGTTTTTGTACTGTGGAGGCTCCGACCTCTAACTAGTTTATGTTTCAATTAGCAGACATATAAATATAAATGTAAATTAGTGCAAAATGTTCAGCTGCTTTACAAACCAATTAGATTTCAATTAGCTGATAAATACTGAATGTAGGGATGTTGAAATTTGGTAGATTCCAATTCGTGAACATCTGGCCGAGGGCGAGCGATGACAATTTGTTGCGAATTTTGCAATTTTCATTTAATACTTTGACGAGGGGATACGCGAGGTTGCATCACTTTTTCACTGCAATTTATTGTAGATCGATGTGCGTTAGTCCACGCCGCTCTGTAAATCCAACTGACACAAGACCACTGATAATAACACAGATTCGATTATTTAATATACTGGCGGTTGAAGTAGCGTGCTTTAATGGTTTATGCACTTGAGGTAAACAAATAAACGTTTTCACTTTTAATCGGGAGCTGGTCGAGTACAAAAATCACCTTTGTTTGGTTTGCACTTGTTATACTGTGAAAATCGACGTCATTGTTTGACGTTAAGAATTTGACAGATTGGCTGGAAACTTCTTACCGATTGCAGCGTGGTGGATTAATGGAGAACGACCAATTGGTTGGGGTCGAAGATAAGGTGGATTGGATAAGTAGGGTGATGTGCGATGTGTTTCTTGGCAGTTGCCAAATAATGTTATTACTTTTTTTTTTTACTATATAAGGGAGGTTTGTGTATTGCAATCTGCACTAATAAAGGATATAAAACACAGTACCTACTACTCAGTGGTGGAATGGAGAGAATATTACAATTCATCTAGGATTTCTTGAAGCTGAGAGAACACGCGTGGAAGTTGGTTACCGTTACATTAATTTTAACATTTTCTGTAATTCATGTTCCTGTTAAAGAGCAGCCTCAGTTCCTTCCTCTGTCAAACATCGTAACATGTTCTTTTAAGTTGGAGTGACATGCTTTACGTTTTCGGATCATGTAGTATAAAATATGTTTCTAACGAGATGTCAAATATTTTTATCTGACTTTTGACAAGTATAAATATTTATGAATTCGTGGAAATTTTTGTAAAATATCTGAAAACCTTCGTTCACTCTAAGAATTGACTGGGAAATGCAATATTTTGTGTAAAAAAGACATAGAGAACGTAGGAACAGTTCTTATACAGTTTTGCTTTGCCATTAGGTTATTTATCAGATTATATAAATATTTACCACAAAAGCGTTCCGTTACCTACGTCTTTTACTCGAAATGTCAGCAAAAGTTTGAAAAGTTTTTTTCAACGTACTAAAAAAGTAATAAGCAGCAACAGTAAGTGACTTCCAGCTAAGCATAAAACTGGCAACAAAAATTATTTAAATGCTATAGAGGCGTGTTTTTCTTTAGGTAGCTAAGCATGGTACTCCTCATCAGCCTTTTGAATTTGACAGATTTCTGAAGTGTACTGAACACGTCAAGTAAGGTTTTCGAAGTTCTTTTTTTATGGTCCAAGTGGTAGTTCCCTGCTCGTTACATCGCATATGCTATGTAATCTTTGATGAGAACGTCGAGAGGTTGCGATCGTAGCACCATCTAGAGCCATCTATAGGAGTTGAACGTCAAAATCAAATTAACATTAATTAAAAAAAACCCACTCTTCGGATGTTATAAAGTTCTTTTTTTTTGTTCTTTTATTATATTTTGCCGGCTGGTTTCGTAGTTATATTGTAAGTACAGTTTTAAATGAAGCAATCATTGCATTGTTTTAATTCTTTCTAAGATTAATTTTTTATTGTTATTAAAAAGGAAAAAGTAATTATCAATTTACACTTATTTTAGTATCAAATTGTCAAATTGCTTGACCTGCTTGTTGGTTCGGCAGACATTTAAACCTATTCATTACTTCTGTTCTTTTTAAGTCGTACTTACAAAACTAAAATTGTTAAGCTAAACTATTTGTTTCTACAACGCGTTCAGAGTGTAATTTTATTTCTCTTCTTACAAATTCGTTCGATATGCGCCTAACATACATTTAAATACAATTCTCTTTTCTTTTTGCAAACAGCAAAGGCAGTGAAGAACTGAACTAACAAAATAAATCCTTCTTAAGCAGTTCGCTTGCAAATATATTCTAGTAAACCATGCGTTGCTGTTATTTAATAATAAATACAATATCCGTTTATTATTTACACAATTTATTTCCTCTCTTCGGATTCATTTTATTTTTATTTAATAAATAACAAAGTATTAATTAAGATTAGAAAAAATTACAAAAAAAAAACAGATTCTCGTTTAAATTTAAAATTAAAAAAAAGCATTCACTCGCGACATGCACCCTATTTTGTTTTTATACATTCACACCCTAAAGCACATTTTAATTAACTAATTTTTGCAATAAAAATATATATCGTTTTAGCAAACTATTTCTTAGTAATGTTAATTATTAAAAAAAAAATATTTATATATCAATTTAAAAGTTCGCGAAATAAGTATCCAATTCCATGGAAATGGATCGAAATTATTTTACACATTTATTTTTAATTTTTATACAAAAGTAGAGAAAATAATTAAAGTAAAAAAAAAAATCATTCGTTTTGTCGTGACTAGGATTTAGTAAAAAAGAAAATTTTCCAAAAAATTGTTTAGAACTTAAAATAAGAAAGACAATTAAAAATAATGTTTGTTCGCAATAGAAAAAGAAAACTATATCGAACAAGAACTGCGACAACTAAAATCGGTCCGAACACTTTTTTTTTGTAACAAATATTCTAACAAATTGTTGTGATTGTTTGTTTAATCACAAAAGTCGTTCGGAAAATATTTTTTTTGTTCTTCCCTTCAACAGTATTTGCACTTGACCAAAGTATTTTTGCATTTGTTTCTAACATTTTTTGTTTAAGTGAAGTTGGTGGTGATTAGGAGTTTACAGATGCTCATCGCCGTGGTAGCCGTTTCGCAGGGGCTGACGTTCTTGTGAGCTGTCCGTTGGACGGTTTCGATGGAAGAAGCCGCACTGAAAAATGTTTAACAAAAATTAGTTAGCTTAGAAAACAAGAAGGCAAATTTATATAGTGAGTCGAAAATTTCTCTCTGCAAAACTACTAAAATGAAAGAAAAAAACATTTCCCCTCACCTTGTGCAACAAGTAGACCAACAGCAGCAGAATCAGGGCACCCGCACACGCCGACAATATCACGATCCACAGCGGAATTATGTCTGGCGCTGGAATCGGCTCCGGAATAGCCTTGTAGAAGACTTCATGCGATTTGATGATCTCCTCCTTGGGCTCCCCGATGTACGGCAATCGTGTCACATGCGACACAGCCATTGTTGAAACATTGAGTGGAACATCAGACGCCAGTCGTTCCATTGTCTTCGCTACCAACCGCGTTCGTAACGCAACCCAAACGCCGTCGTTGTTGCCCAGATTCTTAGCCACACAGCGGAGCGTGGCGCATTTGGTGGACTTGCAGGGTGCTATGGTGTCCAAAATGATGGTTCCATCATCGGCCTCCCGCCTTGTGCGTCGAGTGCCGAAAGTCTTGCCCGACGAGGATGAGTATTCGCCGTGTCCGGCATTGTCGTCCTGATCGTAGTAGTACTCATTGAAATCTGCAGTTCCATAGTAGGGTTTCTCCTTGTGGCTTGTGTAGCGTTGGCTGTTGACAGTTCCGGGATTGAGACTACTCTGCGACTGGCTGTAAGTGTTTCCACCAAAGGAACCTCCTGTCCGACTGCCGCCGGCTCCGCCTCCCGATGAATATGAAGCACTATGACGAACATGATCGTCGACGTTGCCGCGGTTGAGATTGCCCAAGTCCAGGGTTCCCGCTCGGAAGCCTTGTCCTGCTCCAATTTTGTCAGCGCTGATACCCTGAAGATCATTGAAGCCACGATTGGCAGCAACTTGGCGGGTGTATGCCGTCTCGCCGGGACTGTAGCTGCTGGATATATGCGATGACGAGTGAGTGGCTTGTGGGGCCGCTTGTTGTTGGTAGGTGGCGCGCTGCTGTCCGCCAGATACACCGCCTTGTCGATTGACCTCGATATGTGCCCTGCCATCATCATTGCGTTGGTTCCACTGACGACTGCCGGCGCTACTTGTTCCAGAACTTCCACCAGAACTTCCACCAGAACTTCCACTAGAACTTCCACTGCTCTGCTGGGTGTAGGTGGCGTGACTTGCCGCGGCATTTAGCGGCCGCCGATCCAAACTATGCACGTACTCGGTGCTGGTTTCAACCACATGCGGTGTGCCATCGGCGTCGTAGCTGACACTGCGATTTCGCGACGTAACCACAACCGATGGTCCACCTCCGATGGATGAGCTGTTCCACGACGAGGTTACATAACCTTGACGTCCACCAGATGCTGCTGCAGCGGCAGCGGCCTCATTTGCCCGCTGAGTGTGCACGAACGACGCATCACCAGTTGATTCTTGACGCTCCTCCTCCTTGAAGATACGCTTCTCCTCGTCCGTGAGGATTTTAGTGCGCCGATCAGTCGAAGAGAAGGTATGGGTTTCGCCCGCGGATTGTTCCACGTGAATACCACTGTATCCGGCAGCAGAACTGCGAACCACGGCACCGATGGACTCCAAGTAGCTCTTTCTGGCGAGGTTTTGGTCCAACTGGAGGTTCAGTGGGTTGACATTGATGTGTGGGTCACACTCGATGTTGCCATCGGTTTCTGGTTGGTTGAGGAGGTACATTAGGACGTCGTCACCCAGGGTTTGGTAGGGATAATGGATGAAGACCACAGCTTCCTCGATTGTGGATGGGCCATTGTTCCGGATGTTGTAGATGTGCACGACATGTGGACCCAAATCACTTTCCTTGGTGGCGTTCTCGATAGCCTTGAACTCGGACGCCTTGTAATGAGCAAACTCTGGCTGCGAGGTACTGCAGGAAAGAAAGCGATTTTAGTTAGGAGTGCACTGCGGGATAAAGCGGAACTTACCCTTCGATCGCTAGCTTGGTTTCCACCCAAATGCCAACACTCTTTCGAATTATGTTGTCGAATCCGGATCCTTCCTTCTCGTGGTTCGTGGAATTTGCCTCCATGAAGAAGTCATAGCTAGAGGCCATGCCGACCTTAGCCGACGGGATCATTACCACCTTGAAGTTGGCCTGAAACGAGGTATTGCAACATAGGACTACTTGTGAAAGAAGGCTCAGGAAACTTACCACTTTGCCTGAGGGCAGTGGATTTCCAATGTCACACTTCAGTGTGTAGTTTGTGGCGGGAGTTGGTGCGGCACATGTGATGGGAGTGTCGCGTCCATCGCCGATCTGTTGGATCTTCTTAAAGTCCAAATTATCGGGCATTGTCATATAAAAGCCAGCTTCAAAGGCGTCTTCACCGAAATTCGAGATCAAAACCTCGATATGAAGAGGCTCCCGAGATCCCAGGAGATATTCGTTCACAGTCCTGCAAAGAAAAATTCATGTTGTAGAAACCAAATAGCACGGCTTAGGGTCTAACTCACTTAATCTCCAAGCGCAGGTCGGGCACGCAAATGTTGTCCAAACCACAGTTCTTCTGGATGTTCAGCGAGTCCCTTTGGACGATCTCACGGTTCTGATCGATGACTGGATATAGGAGCTCTCGCTTTCTCCTTACGAGAGGCTGGCCTGCACTGTTACTTCTCAACTGATATCGCAGCTCAACTTCCAGGGGAGTTAGCTTATCACGTACATTTTCCACCAGATAGACAGTCTCGTTTTGGCAGAGAGTTCTTCCGCGCTCTAGGCGGATGGTTGAGTTTCGGATGTTCCTGCCCTCATCCGAGAGGAAGAACATACGAGGATTCTTGGTCTTCTTCGAATCCAGCACCCAGGACACTTGGAAATCTGTCAAATATGAAACTTCATGTAAAGCAAATCTTCAGTTTAATGCCAAAACTTACCCAAAATCGGTGGGAGATTGATGCCGGTATACTTCCAGCAAGACCTCACATTGGTGCAGGGCACTTCCCTGCCGTCGCGTCTGGTCCTACAAGCCTTCTCATCTAAATTGATCAGCTTGGAGGCCGTCAAGAACGTTGTAGTGGCATCAACTACCGCCACCGGTCGAGATCTAAACACTACCACCTCGTCGGAAGCATACGCTCCCACAGCCAAGTCGGGGTACAAATTGCCATCCAAATCGATTCCACCAGACAGCGAGAAACCAAACGTCCTCGGCGGTCGCGCCCCAATCACATCCTCAGCGTAGATCACCTGCGAGTACTTGGCCAGTGGGCCATCTGCGGAACCGTGGAAAATATAAACAGCACCATTCTCCAGGGGACCATCATAGGGAGCACCAACAGCAAAATCACCAAAGCCGTCCTGATTGATGTCACCCAGACTTGTCAGCGACAAGCCGAAACGTCCCTTCGTATTGACACCATCCCTGAAGGTCTCCTTGACAAACTTCTCCTTGGGATTCTTACCCTGCAGCATGATGTACACCCGCCCAACGTCGTACTTCCCCTCGTTATTGGGTTCGCTGTACATTGGAGCACCGATGATCAGATCATCGTAGCCATCACCATCCACATCGGATGTGCACATCGAGTAGCCAAAGTATGCGCCGATTTGCCAACCAGTTATATTGAGGATGTTGACCATGTTCCACTTGTAGAGCGTCACCTTGCCTAAAAGCTCCGAGCCGCGGGGCATGCCCAGGGCGACATCTTCCTCGCCGTCACCATCGAAATCGCCCGTAATTGTCGAGTAACCCAGGTAGGAGTCGTCATCGCTGGCACCACTCTGCGTTGTGGCGTAGACCTTGCTCTTCGGGTGCATTATGTCGTACGAGTATGACTGACCTATAAGAGTTGAAGAAGTGTTTGTGTTGATGGAAGACTCTTATGTGACAGAAGCTTGTTTGATTTAATGGCATGAAATTGTGATGGATTTTATGTGAAATGAAGTTTTACTTCTGGCAATGCTGCACAAACAGAGTTATTCCCAAAATTAGCAGTGGATCCCGCATGGAGTGCATTTCGCCTGGAGGTTGAAGACCCCATTTAGTTATAATGACTTTGTTGTCTGAAAACTGCCCAAAAGATGACACTATATGCATAAATTTAATAAGCACTGCCAGATGTAGATGAAACGACATCATTTCGCATACTTTATTCGTCGATGAAGGATGAACGCAATCCAGCTTAAACCAATCTTTTTCGCCTAGGTTACTAAGACTAAGACTAGATCTAGTATAATTTAGAAGCATTATGATCAAATTTAAGACAACAAAATGTTTGGTACTGAAACGAAATCGATTATGTCGCAAAAATGTTGGTAACAAAATGTTGGGCAAAAATGGATTACAAAGAATAGAGGGATTAGAAACGGTAGAGACAAACTGCTTATGGACTGCTATTGTTTTTGTTTATTTTATATGTACCTAATTTAAAATTTAAATAAGTTTTAGAAACTTTCTAAGCTATAAACAAGTATAATAAAAGGATTGCTACGGAGTAATATAGCCTGACATTTGAAGGGTTTGTCAAACTTGACAGTTGGTTGAGCGCTAACGCTTATATTGAAAATACTTCTCTTCTTTGGAGATACCTAAGTTTTTCGGAAAAAAAAACTGCGCCTAATATGCGCCCAATGTGACACATCTGCAAATATTAAATAACTGTTGCTACCGCTAACGTCTGACACTCAAGGCACGTTAAGACATCCCAATAGAAGTAAGTTTAAGACCGCATCAAGAACAGAGTTTGCATCGCAAAGCTGCCAAAAATGAGTCCAATCGATCACAACCAATTTCACTTTGGTGTCGTTTAAGACATCAAATCAAATGGATTTGATTTTTTTTTTCAGTGGGATCCCCATACCCTGTTCAATCTTACCAAACTAATTCAAATTTTCATTAATTTACTGTTAAACTTATATGTCAACAATTACCAAAAGCAGTGTTCCCAATCCAAACTATGTCAAATAAAAACTTACTACTGACAGCCACTGCTGTGTCGTTCCTGGAGTTTTTTCCAAGTTAAAATATTTTAATTATAATTCACATCGGTGGTTAATTTATATACTGTATATAACCTGGGGCAGCTATTGTTACTAATATCAAAATTACAATTCACCAACACATACGGGGTTTGCATGCGTAAGTTCAACAGCAACCCTTTGTGAAGGCAGCAGCTGCTATTGACAGCGAAACAAAACCGCAGACTTGTCTGTTCGTAATTTAGTTACCTTCCTATCCTTCGAACTATCACCGCTGTCAACGCTGTTAAATTTAAATTTAAAGTTAAAATAGTTAACAATGACAGAATTTGATTTTGCACTTGAAAACAAAAATTAATACAGTGCAGTAGAAATACTGTCATTTGCTTGACAGCTGTCTGCAGTCTTGCTGAATGTCCAAAAAAGGTGTGTTTGCTTCAACAATTTTACGTTTTCTGGTTGGGTTTGATAAATTTTAAATTAAAAACTACTAGGTATAAAAAAGATATTTTGAAAATTCAAAAATATATTAGGTACACGTTTTTAGGAAGTGTTTTATGGAAAATGTATTAAAAGAGAACAATTGATGCCGCCGATTCGTAAATATTTATTAAAATTATTCGATCATTCAATCTATTGTTTCACAAATAACATTCTTCCGGTAGATGACCTTCTTTCCTGCAGTGAGTACGCCGTATATATTTGCTGTTTCGTAGAAGGGAATTGTGCTAAACCGACAATATGTCGACAGACACGCTACACATCTGTCAAACTCGTACTATGATGCAATTACAAAGAAGAAGTTAAGTTCAGTCCTGTGCATTTAAAAAAGTTGAGAATGCAAAATGGCGCAACGTGTCGTCTGTATTATATTTGTGGGGTCTAAACTGAATTCAGCACTCAATTGTATAACTTTAAGACTGCATTTCTACCATTTGAGGTCAATCACCAGACCAAAAATCGTCCAAAAATACCCCTTCAACTCTATATATAGCTCTAAATATTCTAAAGAAAGTTGTAGGAGTCACTACATAATTGCAAAGTTGTGGCGGAAACTAATAAAAAAATATTTAAAAATAAATAAAGTGATACAAAATAAACAAACACTAATGCAGTCCATTGCACAGAGGTAAGATCAAAAGGACCAAGTTTTACCTGAAATGTTAGTTGACGAATAAGTTAAAAAATGAATACATTCACCAAGGCAAGACAAAAAAAAAAAGAACAGAAAAAAAATCTCAATTGCCAAGCATAAATATGATAAAACCAAGAAGTTGTAACCCATGCAATGCATAATGTTCCCAATAATATACCAAAAAGCTAAAAGGCAAACAACTATTTTCGGAAAGACAGTACAGAGGAAGAAGCAACGATTTTAGATTTATTTTTTAGTTTTATATTTAAGCGCAACGCAAAGAAAACCGTCATGTATGGTCGTTGATGTTTGCATTATTACGCTCGTCAGAGCTGCCTGGGGTAGTGTGGTAGCTCTTTTGTAGTTCGAGTGAGTAATAGTATTTTTTTTTACTTTGCATATAGCCGCAGTTAATTAAACGTTTTTGAGTTTTGTGTTTTGTTTAGAAATAAGCCCAAAAGTTTGATTTTCATTTTTTGTTTTTTTGTTAGAAGTAAATGTAAATTGTTGATTTATCTTTTCTCCAGCAGCAAGTGTAAATAAGCGAGGTTAACGTTAACGGTATTAAAATATTTTATATCAAAGCGCACCAAGTTTTCTGTAAACTTTATTTTTTTTTATATGGATAATCGACTCTAATTGAGTATAAATTAAAAGAAAACAATGAAATTTCGAATTTTGATCAAAAATATAATAAGTGTATTATGTTTGTCAAAAATGACAAAAAAAAAATAATAATTTGGTTTTAAATGCTGAATGGTTATATTAAAAAAATTATTATAAAAAATCAATGAGAGCTAAGCTAGTATTTATTTAAGTTTGATATTTCTTTACCTCCAACGCCGAAATCTTGATACATTGGCGGCTTGTACGGATATTTTGAATCAGGATCAATCGAGAATGCTTGTCCTTTTATCATGGATAGTGATTTCCAACATTGCATTTAAATATTTGCATTTAGTTTGCATTTGTGCAACACCGTTGATTACATTATGCAATTTGTTGCAAATATGTAATTAATATATATTTATTTTTATTTTTTTTTGTGTGGAAGAAATAGAGGGGATCACAATAGGGTAACACAACACAACAGTCGCGCACATTACAATGAAGGGGTGCAGATACAGGCAGGAAACGAGAAGATATAAAAAAATAATCAAATTAAAAATACGAAAAATTAGAAAAACAAAAAAAAAAAAACAAGGATATAATACTCATACATATTTATACAAATATGAAAAATTCCTTCATCAAAGTCTATGTTAGTAATTAAAGTACAGCTAGGGTTAGATATATAAAATATTTTACTGACTCCCAACCTAAGGAGCAACAAATATAAACATCTTGATCGCGCCGCAAAGCAAACGCGTTCTATCTCCGTGAGATCATCTTCTGTGTTTATTAATCACACAACACCCGATACAAATGCCATTATTGTCCCATTTAAGATGACATAGTACTGTCCGTTCTCTGCAATCAACCCCCTCCCATAGAGTTAGTGAAATAATAATAAAAAAAAAAAACAATAAAATGTTATTAACTTCAAATTCCATGAAATCATTCTTAAGTCATTCATTCAATTTAGTTCCATCAGAGGAAAACATGTATCCCAAGCCGTTCCCCGAATACATTTCCAACAGAGGAATCTCTTCCTGTTGCGACTTTGAGCGCGCCATCATCGCTCCGCCCTTTGGCGCTATTTGCCTTCCCCACTAAACCGATCAATATATTAATTTTATTTCAAGTGATTGATTAACTACATGATTTCATAACAATTTACAATAGATCAAGGAACGAACAACTTCTACTGGAAATTCAATCAAATGATGCAGAGACTACTAGAGAGGAGGATTTCTTTTTGTATTTAAAGTTAATTTAAAATTCTACAGGAACGTATTTATTGGGTCTAAACGGGACAAGGATGTGGGAAGGAAAATTTCAAGATTCTACTATACTTAATTTTAATAAATTAATAAATAATACCACTTGTTAAACTAGAGCTAATGTATCATTATTAAGTTTTACATCTAAAGCAAATTGTTAAAAACAACATACCTTGCCAGTACCAGCTGCCGGGAGCACCAATGTATAAACGATCACCTTTCTGTGGAAAAAAAAGTAGGTGCAGTTTGTTAAAATTGAAAATAAAAAATGGAAAGAGCGGTTTTTTTTTAAACAAGAACTATATTTTTCTTGGTTGACTTTAGATGAAAATTATTTGTTTTCAGGTTTGTCCGTTAAACTGATGTCAGGGAACTGACAGTTAATAGACTTGTGTTTCTCTCAAAACTGGTAGTTGAAACTGCTGAATTTAATACTTTTCCATAAATGATCCTCAACCACTTTTCATTAAAAGTAATTAAATGCGATTTAATTGTAAATGATCGTGACAAACTGTAACTGCAATAATAAAGGGATCGCGATGGAAGGATTTTCTTTGACTGATCGCGTTAACTTCTTTCAGTTTGTATAGCTCAAGTGCGATCAGTCAACATATTGCTGATCAATAAAATACACAGAATACAGATGATCCTCAAAGCAAAGTGCTTCACATAATATGTCCGGTTTTAAAGCCTCTTTTTACTGATTTTTTTCTTAAGTGTTGAGGAAGTCACAATAGTGATCCTGGTTGAATAAACTGCTATAACATTTAAAAAAAATATACTAGAGTTATATACTGATCGTGGTTGATCAATCTTGACCTAACTACTTTTTATTTAAACAATATACTAGAGTTACAGACTGATTGCGCTTAAGCGCACAGCTGATCGCAATGGAAGTAAATATGTTAATTGCCAACTATCTTTTCAAAATGCCTTAAGCTGATTTTGTCCTCGGCTAAATGGCGATCACTTTTATTTTTTTTTAATATTTTCTTATCTATTTTTTCATTTGCATTTCACTAAAATATTGCGACGAATAATCTATTACTGATCGACATAAAAGGATCTCCTGAAAATCAGTATTCTAGTGATCTAAATTTTTCTGTCAACTGATCTCGATGGAGGCCAACCACCAAAAATAAGTCGACTGATCAAAGATCGGAACTGGTTTTAAATGCATTATCCATCTTAAACCTGAATATGTATAAGTATAGATTTTGCATTAATTGATCTTAACTCTAAAACGATCAAGCGATTGGGATCAGGAATTGCTTGCAAATTCTCCGCACGTTTGTTTTATTTTTAAATTTTTCAAGAAAACAAATTGCTGCTAAAAATTTTCCTCCCGCTGAATAAATTAATGGAAACTTGATAAGTGAATACGATCCTCTTCTAATTACATATGTTACAAGTCTGGATATCACTTCGTTTGGTTTTCAACTGATCTGCTTAGTTGATTAAGAGTTCCACTTGCACATACACACAGTGTTATTCTAGGATGCTTTGCAAATTATCTACCCCAGATCGCATTACAGTTTAAAGGAACCCTCCTGCCTCTATCTACACTTAAGCGTTTTGCTTAAACTTTTCAACTAATCCAAACACCGTTTTAAGTGCGTTTGACATTGTTGTACTCCAGCACGCTTTAGTCCGCATGATTTATCTACATATCGGGATTCTGCGCAAAATCTCCATAAATCTTCTCATCCGATAGAACAACTATTTTACCATTACCATAGATGTGCATCGCGAATGCAAAAAAAAGGAGATTTCGTGAAATCTCTAAAACGCACGAAAAATTCGCTGCGAGGCATAAGCAAAGGAAAAACTCCCCGCATATCCATGGATAGACAAACGCTGACCAGTGTCCCCCCGTTGAAGGAACGATATATTCAGGAACTCCTATGTAATATTTAAATTTTTTTTTAAAGATACACAAAACAAAACGCAGTTCGCACATCCTACCTACTATACCCCGACACACGATTATCTACATTTATTTAACGCCCATCTACGGACAACATCAGCGTGAAGAAAGGAAAAGATGTGCGCGCAGACAGACTTCCAGGCAAATAGAGAGCCTACGTATGCATTTTTTTTGTCCACTTATCGTGATGTGTTTATGTAAATTTGTTGGATTTTTTTTACGGAATATTTTCACCCCATTTGCCAAAGGACCAAATATGGAATGAGGGAGTGATTTATAGGTACGTGGAGTTTAGTGCAACTTACCTTATTCACACCGGCACTGAAGCCAGCTTGACAGAAACCTTGCTTGTGGTATCCCCAATAATCTGGAAAGAAAGAAATGATATATAGGTTAGAGATGTGCCGATCTATTAAGGCTTAGATGTGTGCGATCATCAACTGATCGCTATTTCCAAAGAACTGAAGGGAATTGTTTTCTGATTTATAACTTCAAGTAGGCAGCTCTTCACGAGGTGGTCCGAGAAGATCGTGAGAAAGAGCAATTTTGTCATTGAATTATTTTTTTTTATTTTAACCGATCGCGAATTTTCTGACAGTGTGGACTGATCGCGCACAGATTTAATAGAGAATGTCTTCTATTGGTGGAAGAAATGTGCGATCAAATGGCCAATCACTGATCTCGATCATCAACAGATCAACAGGACATTCGACAAAACACACATTATAGTGATCACTTCTTTATTTTATGACTGTTCCCTAACAAAGTTGACTGCTCTCAAGTAAATAACCAACCATTAAAAATCTGCTTATTCAAACCTAATGTACTGGCTGCGTTTTTGATCAAACAAATTGTCTGCGAATAAAGATATTACTCTTCAAGTTTCTAAAAATAACATTATTCAGACTTGCGTGATCACATTCTCAATTGATATATGCATATACTTTCAGCGGAACGTCTTATACCGATCGCTCGTAAAATTGCCTCGCACTGAATTCTGTATAACTGATCCATCACGATCCTTAGAAAAAAATCAATGCCACTCTTAACAGTTTGTAAACACCTCTCTCTTGCACATTAAACAGAACGCTGATTTAAATGTGCCCAATACGCAGCAAAGTGATCTTGCACCACTTGCGCCAAATTCGTACAAGATCGTTACCATTCCGCAAGACCAAAAATGTCGACTCAATTGATTGTTGCAATTTCATGACTCCAAATATAGTTGGACCCATTTATTGGAATCTGTTTTTACTTCTTCCTTTGTCGCAGTGAACTGAACTCCCGAATTCCGTTTTTCCGCCAACCGATGATCATACAGGAGTCGCCTTCCTGTGGTGCTTGCAAACAGGTAATTCACAGAATTCCTACATTTTATCTCGTTCAATTCTAATTGAAATTCCACACGAAGAATGATTGCTGCACTGGGAAAATAAGAAACTAAAAAAGAACAAAACAAGAAGAACACTACTTATAAAAAGTGAAGAATACAAAAAATAACCAAGAAGGTACGATCACCGAAGGATCACTGCGGTCGATTGTGGCAATGGCTGGGCACGTAGCTATACTGTCTCGTTGTATAGACAAGTTTCCGAAACATATTCGAAACACCTTGGCGACAAATTGTTATCGTTCAATAATGATCGTGATGGTGTAAAGGGATCGAAGATCGAGGATCGGTTCGCGGTTAATATGCGGGGGTTGGACAGGAAGGTAAGGAGACAGGTTTCGTGTGTTTTATTTGCGTTGGTGATCACACACAACAGTGATGTCACCATAATGGGCAGATCATCAAGGGAAACTGGAATTGCCTCTGCAAACTTAGCGGATGATTAGCTGTATAATTGATCTGGGCCAAGGATTTTTCCTGTCTGATCTGGGATATAACTTGGGTGCATGTAATGAATTTGCATTTATTTGTTGGACAAAGCTGAGTCTCTATTGATCTTGCCAATGAAAGTGACCTGTTGTAAGCATTTATTTTTGACAATCCAATGGTTGATATAAATTGCTTAGGTACAGTGAAGTGATTTCCGTTTCGATTTGATCAGGGTTCTCCTAGGTGATGCGTCTACACTACTGATCTTCAAGTGATCACCATTATAAACGAATAATTGTGATTGTCAAACTGATCGGAAACGGATCATTTAAATTTTTTTTCAAATGGCTAACAAATTCTTATTACAGAAGACAAATAGCAACATCTCCGTTCAGCGCCATTTTTACTCAGTTAGTCCACCTTAACCCTCGTCATACATTCTCCTCAAGTGACCCATGCACTGCAAACCACTTCGGTTTAATTTAATACTCAGCATTGATCGTAATCTGTAAGCAGGTACTCCCATTACCATTCCCCAACTGCTCTAAGACTTCCTCGTACCTTACAAACATTTAAATCACTTGAACATTTCAATATCCGCCTTCCCCCCATGCCAGAAACAAAGCCCACCACAACAAGTCCTCGAATTACCTCAAAGTTCCCATTACTCATAACGAAAAGATCATCTGCCCTGTGCACTTGTAGAATAACCCTTCTTAAGTTTCCAATTTCAACCCTAAAAGAGAAATCAAAACGCGTTCGCACGTTAATCCGAAAATGCGGTCAAACAAATCAAACGTCGCTCTGTCGGCGTCAAATGTCATTTCGTTAGTGCTGTAAGTCCCGGTAGCTTGTATTCGTATTCGTATTCCCTTATGTGGTCAATTTAAACATTTTTAGTTTTATGGTTTCCCGCGAAGAAGAAATACCAAACAGACTTCTTTTTACGATTCCTTTGTACGAGTACGTATACGCGTTGCAGCTTCAAATGGCATGTTGCATGCTTTCGAGACTCTAAAAATAGCTCTTAGAATTTAAGTACATACAGATCCACATCTGTAAAGCATTTGGATTCGGTCGAAAGCCAAAAAGAACTAGAGAAAGAACAGACAAAAACAAAAAAGGGAAACTGACAACAACATTCTTTTCGGTCATGCATCTTCAGTTGTGTCTCTTGTGCGCCTCCACCACACGAGAAAGGTGAGATCGGATATAAAAATAGTCCACCGAGCTATAACTCCACCATGTCGAACTGAATTTTAAACAGCAAAGGTGTCAAAAAAATGTGTAAACAAATTTTGACACATTAAATGATCCACAAAAAAAGAAATATATATAAAATACCGAACATCTCATGTTTACATGGATAAGTTTTTGGGTGGCACCAACGGCAATATTGCGGTCAGAATCAATTTCATAAAAAAAATTAGGTGGCATTCGAGTGGAAATATTCACTGATCTTTGATCGCTGGTCGTACCTACCACGACGATTGTGGCGAAGGCGTGTGAAGAATGATTTAGGAGGCTATCGCTGTCAGAATGGAGTCGCAGTGCTGCTGCTGTGTTTTCCGGTGTCCTATAAATTTAGAAATAAAATATTGGGGACGAAAGGAAAAATATTTTTCTTTATTGAAGATCGTCGATCGTGACTCGAAGAGGGGCTGTGTAGACAAGAAAATAAACACATTCCGCGTGGAAAAAAAAATATAGCACGGAGAAAAATTGCCGGAGAGTAAGGACTTATTATGGTGTCTGGTGTCCTTATATGTGTATCCATTCTGTTACTTTTTTGGGCTAATAACTTCAAGAGGAAACTGTCCCTTGCTTTATTCACTGGTCGCCATAATGTTTTACATTTAGAAGCAGCAGTTCAATTTAACTTGAAAGCGTTCCCATCGACTTAAGGTTTGATGAGGCTTGCTTGGCATGAAGGACTGCAAATATTTTTATCTGGTTAGAGTTATTACCATGATCAGCAAGATATTCAATAGAAATGTCTGTATAAATCAGTGGGTAGACTGACACAGTCAACCGTCGGTCGTCGTCGGTGGTTGAAAGAAAGTTAGGTTGGTGCTAATCGGGTGACAATTAACCTTCGGGAAGACGGAGGGTGATGAAAAAAGTCTACCCTCAGCTCTTAAAGCCTCTGAAACTCCGTCTAAAAATGGAGAAGCAAACGCTTTGACCATGAACGGTTCTTTATCTGCTAGTCTTGGCCCGTAACCTTATAAAGGGTCTATTCACAAGCATACACTCAAAAAATAGTTAGTATAAAAATACAAATGAAATCTTTGTAAATAAAAATACGAACAACGAGAATTTGTAGAATGCACAAATGTTTGGTACATAATACAAATATTCGTTGTTTTGTCCAAATTCTAAAAATTATTAGATTCGTAGACTTTGTACATTCAACGAATTCACCTTTGTAATATCATACAAAGCCGCAATTGTTGAAGGTACAAACATCGTTCGTAGACTGTACAAAGGCTTGGTAAAAAGTACGAATGGCGTTCGTAAATTTACAAATGACGTCAAAATTGGTAAGATGGTAACTTTAACAACGCAAATAATATATTTGTAAAAATACGAAACTTCAGCGTTCGTAAAATTTACGAATCCTTTGTACATTTTACGAACGCCGTTCGTACTTTTGTTAATTTGTAAGAAATTAAATATTCGTAAAAATACAAAACTTCAGCGTTCGTAAAATTTACGAATCCTTTGTACATTTTACGAACGCCGTTCGTACTTTTGTTAATTTGTAAGAAATTAAATATTCGTAAAAATACGAAACTTCAGCGTTCGTAAAATTTACGAATCCTTTGTACATTTTACGAACGCCGTTCGTACTTTTGTTAATTTGTAAGAAATTAAATATTCGTAATCCTTTGTACATTTTACGAACGCCGTTCGTACTTTTGTTAATTTGTAAGAAATTAAATATTCGTAAAAATACGAAACCTTAGCAATTCGTAGAATGTACAAATGCTTTTTACATACTACGAATGTCATTCGTATACAAAATGGCAGCCGAATTTATAAAAAATAAATTATTCGTAGTATGTACAAATGATTGCTATATAGTACGATTGTCATTCGTAAACAAAATGGCGGCTGAAATATAAACGAAGTATTCGTAGAATGTACAATTTTTTACTGCATAATACAAACGTGTTTGTGATTCACAAAATATTGTCGAAATATGTTCATGAACATTCTTTGAAAACTTCAATCAAGCGTGCAGCTACTAGGTAGATTGTTCTGCTTCAGTTCGACCAAATATTTCAGAGAGGAAAGACGTTTCCATAACTAGTGCCAGGAATTAAAAAATAAAAAAAAAATATTCAGCCGCCAAATGGAATTGTAAGTCGATTCCGCAGGTAAGCGATTTCACTTATTAGTTACTATTGTGTGTGCGAAGTGATATAGAATTTTTTTTAACCTTTTGTATGAGGAAAACTGTGTTTTTATTTACAAACGACATTAGTATTAAAAAAAATGTAGTGAAAAAATGCGTGGTTATTGGTTTGGAGTATTGCAAAACATTTTGCTTGGGTTGTAGATAGTTACTTCATATTTGTGTTTGCGTGAAATTTATTCAGCTTGCTGTAATTCATTTCGGTGATTCGGTACTCATAAATTGGCGCCGGCTCCAGAGGACTAAAAATGTTTCACGCTAATGGCATAGTTCCCCTGCTGAATAACATTATACCTCAATGGTTGCCGGTAAGCCGAGGTCAGTTATCTGACTGATGAGGTACGAAGGCTTATAGCATGAATTTATTTACAGCGCATCCATATAACAGATTGACTGCAAACAGCCCGAACAAAACTGTAGCATTTCCATAATAATAAACAAACGAACTAATTTGTTAAAAAAAAAACTGTACCTACATTTTACATAAACTTCTCATGCACAAAATGTTCGTTCGTATAACTTATTATTAGATTATTACATTCTACAAAATAGTTTTTACTTTCAGCCGACGTATGCCTGACGGGACTGTTTACAAACATCGTACGAACAAACAAGTTATTTATTATAATATTATACCAAAATGTTCCATTCACGAATAAATTCGTATTTTGTACGACATAATTCTTACGTTCTATAAAATCTCTTTTACTTTTAGCCATATTGTAGAATATAAAAAGCAAATATCCAAAAAAATTCGTAATGTGTACAAAACAATTATTGCATGCCACTAAATCATTTTTTTTTCTTTCCAGCATACGAACACGTTTGTACCAGTTCCATGTATTGTTCGAATGAAATGTTTTACAATTGCATTTTTTTATATACAATGCCTTTGTTAAATGTAAAAATACATTTATTCGTAGAAGTACAAATATATTTGTCCAATAAATAAATGGATTCGTAAAAAATTTACGAACGAATTTGTACATTTTACGAATGCATTCGTAATATTTACAAATATTTATTGGTACATAGTACAAATATATTTGTCCATTAAATTAATAGATTCGTACAAAATTTACGAACGAATTTGTACATTTTACGAATGCATTCGTAATATTTACAAATATTTATTGGTACATAGTACAAATATATTTGTCCATTAAATAAATGGATTCGTAAAAAATTTACGAACGAATTTGTACATTTTACGAATGCATTCGTAATATTTACAAATATTTATCGGTACATAGTACAAATATCTTTGTCCAATAATATATTAATATATACTTTTGTTCGTTCGTACATTGTACAAACAGCCACATGTAATTTGTACAAAGGCGTTCGTCTGCTGAAAAGTACAAACGGTTTCGTAAAATGTAACAACTATTTCGTGCATATAACGAATTTTTTTTTTGGGTGTAAGGTAGGTGTCCCAAATAAGGCCCACCTTATAGTTTTTCGTTAATAACTTGCAAACGCCTAAAAGAAAATTACTAAATTGACATAAGCATACGCCTTAGTTTAGTTATCTATATAAAAACACAACATTTATTTGTTAAAACCCAATTTGAAATATATTTTCATAACATTTTTAAAAACCTTACCTTGGGCCTTATTATGAACACCTGTTCCGAATAAGGCCCATACATAATTTTGTTCAGTTACTTTGGTTATACTGCTAAAATAAGGAGTAATTTGTCATGAAACAAATAAAACAACGTAGTTTATTATTTAGATATATATTATGATATTATTTATTAATACAAAATAAAAATTAAGCACAACCTTCTTGACTAGGAAGAAAAATTAAAATAAAAAAAAAGAATAAATTTGACTTCAACAAATTAATTTAAAATTAGGAGACTTTTATTAAGAATAACATTTAATGTTAGGATATCATCTGACAACCATTCTGCCCGCTTTCTGTTCCCTAATTTGGTCGCTTTTGACATTTTATCCAAAAACAACCCAAAAAAAAACTGTTTTATTCTTTCATATTCCTAATAAGGCCCGTTTATATTTTCGGTGGGCCTTTTTAGGAACATGAAAAAGTTATCGTTGCAAAAATTTTAACGAAAATCTACTCAAAGAATTAAAAAAATACTTAAACCATACTAAACCTTAGTTTTATATGTGGTATATTTAGTGTGAAAACTAGACTTCCCCGAATTATTATTTGCAATAAAATCAGTTACAAAAAATCACTTTCTTATAAAAAGTGTGTGTGTGCACATTCACTAACTTGTATCGACTGTAAAAAAAAATACGATTGCGTTAGACGGAAAATTTTATAGATTTTAGTGTAGACATAGGTGTCCACAAACACATTTAAAATATAAATCCTGTTGCTTGTCGGCTATGCCATTTTTTGCACACTGGGCCTTATTAGGTTATGGGCCTTATTTGGACCACCTACCTTATGATATGATTGTTGTCATCCGTCCTTAGCATACCGATTATTGCCATGATTTCACCCCGTAGCAGATATTCGAAGACCCGCCCTTACAGTTTAGAACTTAGTAGACTTGCGGTGGCTCTCATCTTTAGTCCAATCAACGACTGTCTTATAATTATTGCCCGCGTTGGAAAGTCGGACCTATAAAGTGTGCTGTACTGAAGCTTAGTGTATTGCAGTTTATTTGTGAATGCCCAACTCATTTGTCAAGGCCAAGATAGATTTTCTTGATATAAGTCTCAAATCCAACTATCACCTGAAGTGAGGCTTGTTTGCCAATAGGTAAATGTAGAGGAGAATTTTAGGTTTTTAGTACCAAAAATTAACAAAACAGGGACAAAGTCGGTCACTGCGTGTTTATTATGAAGGTTTTGAATGTATAACGCCAGCTAAACCCCAGAAGCCTCATAAAAAACAGCCTACTCAAAAAATTACAAAAATTATTAAGAAGCTTCTGCAGGACAGTTAAACCCTCGATTGTTTGTCATTAAAACAAGAAACCTCAGATGTAAGTCGTATTTTCCGGGCGATCAAACCTGGGACCAGCGAAAAATCTTAAAAAAAGTCAGTCCATATCTGTTGGTCATTTTCCAAGAACCCTCAACAACTTAACTGTCGAATTTTCTGTTTTCCATAAATAAATATTTATGCTAATTTCTACATCGAAATAAATTCATAAAATAAATAAAAAAAAACTGTATGCTTACTTGTCCGGCACGGGGAATACTCTATGAATGATGTAAAGTTCCTCGATGTGTAGCACGTACCAACTGGCTCGATGCGATACCGAGTTGACGGAGTCATTGTATGGAAAACGTATCGTGGCGCGCAGGCCTGTAATAAAAGGAAAAATACAAAATAAATACGTATACATAAGAGAGAAATAAATCCAAATTTTAATATAAAATAAATATAAAATCCATAAAAGACACTAAACGAACAATGCCAATCGAGCGAAACAATGGGCCCAAGTGAATCCTCGAGTGAATAAAAATTATTACAAGATTCCCATTCCGAAAATGGTCACACACAATAAGAAAGCAATCTTTTAAGAGTGCAGCTTTTTTTTGCGCTATTTTTATTGCGGCACACAGTCGAGAGAAAAAAAAAGAGTATTCCAATGGGACCGCTTTTTGTTCGTCTGCTCGGTGAAGGAATACCTTCACGCGGAGGCAGACGGAGAGAAACCTTCTTCGCCCAATAAATAAAACAACATGTCAGGACACTCTGGACAAATCCCCGGCTTTGTGCTACCAGAAAATGATGTCAAGGGCTCTCGATTGTTTTGCTGCCATAAAATTCCTGGCATCGTATTACCCGGCACAGGTAGCGAATCTGTCTGTCCATCCATCTATCCATCTTCTCGATACTCGTATCTGCGACTATCTGAAAGCAGCCCTTGGCGTGGACCTTAAAGGAAGTGCAAGTACAACAAGTTAATAGCTGGGAATCTATATAGGAATTCCCCCTTTCGCACATAATGGATAGGAGCCCACTGACCATGATGAGCGATTTTTATGGTCAAATAGATATAAACAGTGAGTCGACATGCCGACCGATGCACGGTTAGTCTGTGCGCTGGAAACCGTAAAGCAAAACCCGACCGCACTGCGCCGAGTGAGACGGCACAAAAACCGACATTATTCTCGCCGAGCTCCCAAAACAAGTCATATTGCCCATTTTAAGGATCTTGTCAAACCGATCGCGGAGGGTAATGTTGTTGACGGCGGCGGCGGCTCAGCAGCATGATACTACGTTTCTTCCACGTTGTCCACGACTGTGCAGTGTGCAGCCGGAGCACGGCGCGGTATAGTTTTATGTGGAAAAAGTACTACGAACGATTTTGAACAGCTATTTAATCGAAAAGATAAATAAAAATAATAAACAAAAACAAAAAAAAAAAAAAGGAGCGGCTACGAGAATAAATTGGTGGTGCGCGCTCAGATATAGAAGAAGTATCTATGAGTGGCTTGTGTGTGGCGATTGTCTATGATATAATCGGAAGCCGCCTCAATTGCACGGCTGCGCTGGCGACAGCGCTTTTGCATGAACGACTCCCAAAGATAGCTCCATAGCGAAGGAGACTTACTTCATGGATTTAGGTGGACAAATTGCACGTTTAAATCATGAAGGCATGAAAGGAATGCGTTTGTGGAATGGCGTTCGTGTTAACTATTGAGGTGGGTAACGTAACGTGTCGAGAAAATAGTGACAGGGACTGTGAGAGGCGTTTGAGGTTTGTTCGGAACACTTTTGAATTGAATTTAAATTGAATTCTGGTGCGAGAACGTTAAAAACACGATGATTCGAATGAGGTTTGCCAGGACTTGAACGTGTGGGGGTTTATATCCTCATTAGGACGCTAAGTCGAAGCAAATTAAAGTAAAGGGTTTTCCAACAAGAGGTGTTATTTTGGTATTCAAAGAAAAATTACATTTTTTGAGATAAATGATCGGATGTTTATTTGATAATAAAGAGGAAGGTATGCCGTAAATAATGAAAAATAACATCAGCCAAATGGCCACCACGAGCATGCATACAGGACCATATCCTTTTCATGAAATTTTCCATAACCAAATCGCAAAGTGGCTGCCTCATCACGATAGCCTCACGAATTTTATCTTTGAGGTCTTGAATCGACGCTGGGCTGTTGGCGTAGACCTTATCTTTCACGTGGCCCCAAAGGAAGAAGTCGCAATGTGTTAAATCACAAGATTTCGGTGGCCAATTGTGATCTGATCACCTCTTCGAGAGATAACACGGTCCGGGAACTTTTCCCGTAAAAGATCAATGGTTTCGTTGCTTGTGTGGCACGTAGCGCCGTCTTGTTGAAAGTAAACGTTGTGCAGATCAACACCATCCAACTCCCACCATAAAAAATCATTAACCATCTCTCAATTCCAAAGAACGACAAGGAATGGACAAACCTGGGTTTTCTCCAACACTTTGGGCTACAGCAGCAATATTCTCAGTTGTTCTTGAGCGACGTGCACGGGTTTTATTCTTCACATCACTAACTTGTCCCAACAGCTCGAGTTTTTTCACCAATTTCTTTATTGCGGTCCGACAAGGTGCTTCAAGACGACCAAAAAATGCTTTAGTTTTGCGAACTGTGACTGCAAGATTTCCACCATTTTTGTAGTGAATTTTAATAATTTCAATGCGTTGTTGAAGAGTGTATCGTTCCATTTTTAGTAATGGCGTAGTTTCTACTTGTCATATGTCAGAGAATAAAAGCTTCAAAAGTGACAGCTACCGACATAGCAGGTCATTCACAATAACACCTCTTATTGGAAAAACCTTTAAAACAAACCGATTGAGAAAGTCACAGACATAATGGGTGCAAAGAAACAGATCTCACTCTTGAGTCTTGACACCTTTGTCAGCACCGTGGAAAAATCACTGACGGTCACAGAATCTTCGGTCCTAGGCATTGAAGAGTCATTTACAATATTGAGCGAGAGCTACAACCGATGCGCTTGAAAATAGGACCTTGATTGTCCTATTGCTTTTAGTGGTTTATAAATCACCGACTTAGTCCTATTTTTGAAGTGTTGCCATAGTGTTGCATATACGATCTGTTGCGATAAGGGTTCATAGTGCTCAGGTAGACCTATAGCCCAAAAATTATTTGAGATAACCAAGGGTGGTATTATATTTAGCTGTCAAATATCAAGCGATGTCTTGAATTCCCCACTTACACTATGAAATCACATTTATTACAGTTTAATCAAACTCTATCTAGATGGCGCTATACGGAAGTCATATGTGGTGGAAATCTGCGCCTCAGTCATCAAATATTGTCTACCTGATCAATATTGAGTTGATCCACCGAGTACAGGAATTACAGAATTTCTTGAGATTTTCCTCGTGACAGATATTCAGCAATTGCTCTCGAAAAGCTTTCTTGAACAAAAAGAAAATCCTCCAGAGGACATGTCATTCTAAATACGTCCGTTATTGCGGCATCAGTTTCTGTGAGGTCCATGTTAAATATATTCAATCACCTCCCGATGAGTCATCAGTTGAGAAATCAACTGTCAAATGGGTCATCAGATGCCACTACAACTGCATCAACGGCCCTACCACCATACAAACAAAGAACATGACACCGCCATTCGAATTCGAATACAGTCAGCCCCATAGAACACTATACTATGTGGTTCATGGTGGTCCCGCTCACAATCGGTCAACTAACAACAAAACGCAGCTGGCTGTTATCTATACAGCGTATTGGCCATTATGGTGCTTTCACCTCATTTTCTCACTTGTAAAACGTCATGGTTTATGTCTTCATCCCACGTCGAGACGACCTCATTAGAACCACCGTAAACCTTTCTTAATGACCAAATTTTCGACGAACAAAGTAGTCACATACCCTGCCCACGTATACAGCAAATGTGTGGCATATGGATATGTTGAAAATTCTAACTGCGACGTGTAGGCGCGCACACGACATCCAATGAATATCGAAATCCGAATTGAGATCGATCTCGGCGGCACGGCAGTGCCTCCCTCCCGCAATGTGTTGGCCTTTGACCCGAGTTGTGACTTTATCTCTGCAAGAATGGTACAATTCCTTGCACGGATTTTTCACTTCAAACCAGCGCAGCGTTGTTTTGATTTCACGTTAACGTTATAGCCCAACTGGCGATGTTCATTGTTATGTTCTGTCCTGTGTTTGTGTCGATTCCGATGGCTGCTGTTAGCTCGTCAGGCTAATATGGAAGCGGAGGTCATGTTTGACCTGCTTCGGTGAAGACATTGGCCAAATGTGACTTCTATTTCTGTCACAGCAGCAAACACGACGACAACGGCCGAACCAAATAAAGCGCGCGCGGCGGCATGGTAACAATGGAAAAATTTGCATTCGTACGAGATGGCCATAAAAACGATTTTTATTTCCAAAAAGAGCCTCAGGGCGATTGTGGCTGTCAACTTGGTCGAAAATTCAGCGGAAATGATTGGAAGCAATTGAAGGCACGATACAACCTATGTGGTCTAGAAGAGAGCTGGCGTTTTTTGGTAGGGTGCCACAGGGCTGCCCTGGAGGGCCCTTGCTTTTCGCAGGCTTTTGATAAACCTCAGCTACCATCTAAACGCCTCAAATAATAATAGATTCAAATGCGTATTGCTTTTCTACGTGCTGTATCGCAGCTTATAGGGAGTCATGGTTTAGCTGATCCGATGTTATGGTCGGTCCGGCACATCATTGAGTAGAGATATTAAATGCCGCCGCACACACAAATCGTTCCTATATAAAAGACATGTCATGCCAATTCCTTGGCGCGTTCTTGGCCAGAGCCCCAGAGCTGTACAGAAGCACAGATGCAGGTAGACGGCATCACGTGTACCGTTGAAGTGATTTCCAATTCAGAACGCACACATATCTCTGGCTCTTGGACAATGTGTGGTATGACTTGTGCGTCGTCGTCGCTGTTGTTTTTGCTGCCTCGCAGGTGAATCCCGCTGAACGATGTCGTTCAATGGTCTTTTATTGGTTGTATATCTGTTCAATTTCTCGTGAATTGAAGGTGAAAAAAAAGACGCACTGCAAGGAGAAGAGACAGGGCGGACGATTCGACGGACGGTATGGTGACGACGACACATCGAAGCGCGATTGTTGGTCATTTGTTTTAATGTGTGTACATGGTGTTTGACTAATTTGTTATTAGTTGCGTTGTGTTTGTCTTAGGAAGGGGTCTTGTTGGGATTTACTTGGACATCTCTCCGTGGCTGATGAGTTGGAGAGTGAAATGTATTTTGTTCAGGGATTGCCAATTCAAAATCTATCAAGCAATTAAAACTGATAGAGGTGGCTAGTTTTGAACAGTAACATTTGTGAAGCATGAGGACCTCTTCTGAACAGCCGAGTTTTGGTCATGGCGATTTCACCGGTTTTAATTTCGAACAGGTCACATTGCCTTCATTGAAGGAATAACCTAAGTTTAAATATTTTAGGTAAAAAATGACCGAAAGACGATGGATAAAGCCTTAAACGGCAAAAAAATTATCAATGGGATTAATCCAGCTTAAGCCAATGAGCGATTGCATGGAAGTCGTATGTCGCGATTACAATGTGCTGAACGAACCATTTCAACGGTTGGATTTTAGTTGATTCAGGATGTAAATTTAAATGGACATAAAAAATTAACTTAAGCCGGCTTAATCTGACTAAACCAATGAGTGATGCGTTGAAATCGTGTATCGTTGTCACAAAATACTCCATTACGAGGATTTGCCAATTGATGTTTGTATATTTTTGACAACCAATTAAGACAGCCGATTGCAACTTTAAGGCTTTATCGTTTCATGTGCACATTTAAAATGGTTTTCCCTTGTTGGCACTGCAAATCACGTTTACCAAGGTAAGGCACCTGACAGCAGGCGCGTTCCGTCTTTTCATTGACAACACGAGACGTTTCAACAAATTGTCAATGTCAGTTAAACGCAAGGTGACGTTTTATTTGCCAATTCGGCTATTTGCATTTGTCATGCCATTCGCAGTCATAGACAAGCGATGTTAGTCCATTTCCACTTGCCGTATTTCCTAACCAAAAGCGTGTACGTCATTTGTAAAAACCAGTAAAACTGTCTGGCTGATTGAATCGAGCATACACACAAAGCAAATGTCATTGAAAACGATCACTGAGTGTCACGACGAATCCACCTGCATACATAGGTACTGCGCTACGATCCTGATACTGATACCCATTCATGCACGAAATAATCAACTGTCTCAGTTCTTCAAGCTGACAAACCACGACCCAACTATATATACATATCGTGTTCGTGGCCTATGCCTAAGTAAGGATAAAGGAGTAAATCACGTTTATGTAAGAAAAAAAAAACAGAAACAGAAATTAATTTAAAACCGCCTCATTAATCATTTACACTTGCGCATTCATCAATCAACGCTTGGAGTTTAAGATTTTTTTAAAACATTTATCGTTCTCTTAACTGCCGTTCGTTTCACTGTCGTGTTGACCGATGATACTGCACGACTGCAACCTGCAGGCGACTGACTGCATCGCTGCGATCCTGCGTTGTGTTCATACAGATATTCCAAGTAATTAATTACACGCACATTCGCCTTTATGTCGAGTCTAATTATATTTTTAAGAAAAAAAACCATGGACTTGACAGCATAAAACCGCTGTCAAAGTGGCGTCACACGATTTATTGCAACGCACGCGTGACGCTATTTCAAATGCACTCTTGTGCGCATTGTCTTGTGGGTGTCGGCAGTCTGATTCTCTGGAACACACCTCAGTGGTCATGGAACTTTGACTTGGCGATTTTGTTTTTATCACCAACCACACATCAATGTAACAAATGTCTTGTTAATTGTCTGAAATCAGGTCAAGCTGTCATCCTTTGGCCCCATTTCACTTTCACATCGTTAACATTCATTTGCAGTTGCTCCACGTCCAGTCGTCCACTGTCTGTGGTTATCACGGTCAAGAATCTAAAACTCACCGCGTTAACGACATGGAAAATCAAATTAAAGCACTATCAATCAGCTGCAGAGAATCAATTTTCCTCTTGCTTCAGTTTGACACAAAGTGACCACAATCAGATCGATTAAGTGCCCCGTAAAAGCAAAACTGCCGCTATAAATATGAACCGCAGAACTGCGAAACGGCAACGAAACACGAGGCTTCATTCAGCGCAGCGTTTATGTTCGCGTTTAACGAGCGAAAGAGGGTGGCCGCAACGACATGGAAACCTCTGTGTATGCGGTATGCCCTCCCGATGACAGCAACTATATACCTGAAAGCGAACGCGATTTTTCACCTCTGAAACTGAAATCGAGAATGACAGCAGACTGTGGTGCTGTTTGCTGCCGCGACCACCTTGATTTGGCGATAAAGGTGTGGCTGAGGGACGGCAAAGATTTTACTGCGATGTGTGTGTAAAAGTCCCGCCATGGATGTGGATCTGGATTAACAACGTTGTTCTTCTAATTCCAATTAGGGTTCGCTCGATTGGAAAAAGTGATTGGATTTGGCTTGTAATGGAGCACAGAGTACTGACAGTGCTGACACACTGACTGTGGCCTTCAAAATTTTTATTGACTGGCGATTTTATAGACGCGAACACGGCTGGGCTTCGGAAGGGGTCATCGATGAGCGGATTTATTTATTGCACAGTGATGTAGGTCGACAGATAGAGTTTGAGGATAGACGTTTAAAAAGAGCAGGTTGGTTCAAAAAAAGAACAAAGTCTGTTGGGTGTTTTAATGGGACCATATACATATAAGTACGGTACTAAAAGTTTTACTTTGCAGTCCAATTCATGAAACGCTCATAAATTTGGCAGGTTTGTTCTAGCGAAACAGACTTTCACCGGAAAATTTCTATTGCTTAGGAAAAATATGTCTTGGACTTGAAATGGCATAAGAAATTGGTGCTGGAAGCTGACTTTTAAGCAGCTGTCAAGAGTCGTTCGCATAATAATCAGTTTTTAATTATTTTATTGGGTATTTTTATTATGTATTCTCTTACTTTGTTTCCATTGAAGTGGTACACAAAAATATACCAAATTTAGCTAAATAAGAGAAGATGCCGACAGTGTGAAAAATCGAACCAGAAAAGACTGCGAAAAAGAGTGCGTAACTAACTTGAGACAACAACTAAAACAGAGGCCGATTGTCAAATGCTTAATTGGAGGCTACACCCTGTTGAACTGGTTAGTAGCCTGGCGGCAATAGATGAATAAACAAAACTAGTCTTTCACTTTTCGTGCTTCTGCTTGAAAGTCTATCCTTTCACATCCATGCTATACCCGAATTAACTAATTTTATTCCA